>JALAZF010000009.1:23295000-24545000 GCA_022829125.1 Lathyrus tuberosus
TTTTGTTTTATTTCAAGAATCGCTGATTAAGTTTAAACAACGTCGTTCTGTAAAGCTAAAACAAGTAAAGAATTACAAACAAAAGCACAAGGGCTCAAATTTTATTGATAAGATGGAGATCAGCCAAACGCGTGATTCCAAAGAGTATATACAAAGTCAGAAAATGATAATTTACAGGGAAAAGGGCTACGTTGAAACATAACGACCACTATCCTTCTACCAACTTTGAATTCGGGACATCCTGAGCTTCTGTCGAAGATGACCTTGACTGGAGTTTTCTTGACGGATGATGATGCAACTGCTGCTGAGGGACTTGCCTCTGTTGAACATAGTTACTTGCCATTATCCCTAACTTTTGCCTGGATTGTACTATGAGATTTCCAATCCATCGGGATGATTCTTTTCATGTCTCTAACTTTTGCCTGGATCGCCCTTTCGGGTTTTCAATCCACCGAGACGTGTTTTTTTTTAGTTTTAGGCGAAGTATTTCTTGACTACATCAACATTCGTGGGGTAGGCAAATTCCTCTCCGTCCATGGTTGCAAGTCTCAAGGCGCCGCCTGAGAAAGCTTTCGTAACCACATAGGGGCCATCATAATTTGGGGTCCATTTGCCACGAGAATCAGTGAGAAACGATTGTATCTTCTTGAGCACAAGGTCTCCTTTCCTGAAGACACGAGGTCGGACCTTTTTGTCAAATGCCCTCTTCATTCTTTGCTGATACAATTGACCGTGGCATAGTGTCGTGACTCGTTTTTCCTCGACCAGATTCAATTCGTCGTGTCAACTTTGACACCATTCAGCTTCGGTGAGCTTAGCTTCCATCAATACCCGGATTGATGGGATCTCTACTTCTATGGGGAGAACTGCCTCCATGCCATATACTAGAGAGAAAGGGGTTGCCCCTGTTGAAGTGCGGACAGATGTGCGATAACCGTGAAGAGCAAAGGGTAGCATTTCGTGTCAATCTTTATAGGTTACAACCATCTTTTGAACGATCTTCTTGATGTTCTTGTTAGCCGCTTCTACCGCCCCGTTCATCTTGGGTCGGTAGGGAGATGAGTTATGGTGTTCGATCCTGAACTCTGCACACAACTCTTTCATCATCTTATTGTTCAAGTTAGATCCATTATCAGTAATGATCTCGCTTGGAACACCATAACGGCAGATGATATTGTTTTTTATAAATCGGACCACCACTTGTCGGGTGACATTGGCGAATGACGCTGCTTCGACCCACTTGGTGAAATAGTCAATGGCTACCAGGATGAACCGATGTCCGTTTGAAGCCTTGGGCTCAATCATACCAATCATATCGATTCCCCATATGGAAAATGGCCACGGGGAAGAAAGAACTTTGAGATGTGATGGCGGTACATGAATTTTGTCGGAGTATATCTGACACTTGTGACACCTCCTCATGTACTTGTAGCAGTCGGATTCCATGGTCAACCAATAATACCCGTCCCTGAGAATTTTTCTCGCCATTGTGTGTCCGTTGGCATGAGTGCCAAAGGATCCTTCATGAATTCCTTTCATGAGCATGTCTGCTTCTGGTCTGTCGACGCATCGGAGCAAGACCATGTCAAAATTTCTCTTATAAAGAGTGTCACCGCTCAGGAAGAAGTTTCCAGCCAATCTTCTGAGGGTTTTCCTGTCTTTTCTGAGTGCCCCAGATGGGTACTCTTGTTTCTGAAGGAAGCATTTGATATCGTGATACCAAGGTCTGTCGTCTATGACTGCTTCAATCGCGAAGATGTAAGCGGGCCGTTCAAGGCGCATGATGTCGATCTTAAGTAAGTCGTTCCATTGACCTACACTAATCATGGAAGAGAGAGTGGCTAATGCATCAGCCATGTGATTCTCATCACGAGGGATGTGATGAAAGTCGACTCTGTTGAAGAAGGGTAACAACCTTCTTGCATAGTCTTTGTAAGGAATCAATCCTGATTGGTATGTGTTCCAATCTCCTGTTATTTGATTGATAACCAGGGCTGAATCGCCGTATACGTCCAAGTTTTTTATCCTTAAATCAATCGCTTCTTCGAGACCCATGATACATGCTTCGTATTCGGCCTTGTTGTTCGTACATTTGAACGTAAGTTTGGCAGTGAAAGGAATGTGGGAACCCTGAGGGGTAACAATGATTGCCCCAATTCCGTTTCCATAATGATTGACTGCTCCGTCAAAGATAAGTCCCCACTGGGAACCTGGTTCTGGCCCTTCACTGGGTAACGGTTCATCGCAATCTTTCATCTTTAGATACATGACATCTTCGTCTGGGAAGTCAAACTCGATTGATTCTTGATCGTCAATCGGTTGATGAGCCAAATGATCGGCTAAAATACTTCCTTTAACGGCTTTCTGAGCATGGTACTCTATGTCATATTCTGATAGTAACATCTGCCAACAGGCAATCCTTCCCGTGAGAGCAGGTTTTTCGAAAACGTACTTGATTGGATCCATTTCGGAGACCAACCAAGTAGTATGACGAATCATGTACTGGCGAAGACGTTTGGCTGCCCAAGCCAAAGCGCAACAAGTTTTCTCAAGCATTGTGTACCGAGTTTCACAGTCGGTGAATTTCTTGCTTAGATAGTAAATGGCAGACTCTTTCCTTTTAGTTTCATCTTGTTGGCCAAGTACACATCCCATTGAGTCCTCTAGGACTGTGAGGTAAATGATCAGTGGTCTTCCTTCCACTGGAGGTGATAGAATCGGAGGATTCAACAGATATTCCTTGATACTGTCGAAGGCGGTTTGGCAATCTTCTGACCAAACGCAATCCTGGTTCTTTTTGAGTAACTTGAAGATCGGCGCGCATGTCGCGGTCATGAGGAATATGAATCTAGAGATGTAGTTCAAACGTCCCAGGAATCCTCTGACTTGTTTTTCAGTTTTCGGAGAAGGCATTTCTTGAATGGCCTTGACCTTGTCAGGATCAACTTCAATTCCTTTCTGGCTGACGATGAACCCTAGTAATTTCCCCGAACGGACACCGAAGGTGCACTTGTTGGGATTCAAGCGGAGCTTGAATTTTCTTAGACGTTCGAACAATTTTGACAGATGTTCAACGTGCTCATCCTCTGTTCTTGATTTTGCAATCATATCATCGACATATACCTCGATTTCCTTATGTATCATGTCATGAAACAGAGTAGTCATGGCCCTTTGATAGGTTGCCCCGGCATTCTTCAAACTGAACGGCATTACCTTGTAACAAAAGGTACCCCATGGGGTAATGAACGAAGTTTTCTCCATGTCTTTCGGCGCCATTTTGATCTGGTTATAGCCCGAGAATCCATCCATGAAGGAAAAAACTTTGAACTTTGCTGTACTGTCAACCAACATGTCAATGTGTGGTAAAGGAAAGTCGTCCTTTGGACTTGCCTTGTTCAGATCTCTGTAATCGACACACATTCTAACCTTTTCGTCCTTTTTGGGAACGGGTACGATGTTGGCTAACCATTGAGGATATTCAGATGTAGCGGGGAAACCCGCGTCGATCTGTTTCTGTATCTCCTCCTTGATTTTGATGGCCATGTCCGGGTGAGTGCGTCTCAACCTTTGCTTTACTGGCGGACATTCTGATCTCAACGGTAAGTGATGTTCCACGATGCTGGTATCCAACCCTGGCATATCCTGATAGGACCAAACGAATACATCGGGAAATTCTTTGAGAAGCTTTATCAAACCCTCTCTGGCAGTTGGACTGAGCAGTGCTCCGATCCTGATTTCTTTTCTCTCTTTTTCTGAACCCAAGTTTACCGTTTCCAACGGCTCTTTGTGAGGTTCAATGGACCTTTCCTCTTGTCTGAGTAGTCGGGAGATCTCTTCTGGAATTTGGTCGTCATTTTCTTCTTTAGCCTCGAATAACGGGAACTCAAAGTTGGGAGAAGGCATCGGATCGTATGTTTCAACGGGGTATAAAACAAGCAATCTGCATGACGTGATGATTCATGTTTAGAAGAGATAGAGAAAATGTAAGTGTGTGCAGTGTTTTGATTTTACTGCTTGTTTTTATTATTGAATGTTTTTTAGGATTACCATTTTCTGAAAAAGCAAAAAGAGAAAACAGCAATTAATGCGGAAATTATAGAACGACGTTATTTTATTAATGAACAAGTCGAATCTTGAAACTACAGCCCTATAAAACAAAACTCTGTCGCTTTGGGCAAAGCGAAGAGGGAAATTTACAGAAAACGAGCCCTATCAAAATATCCGTTTCACATGGGCAGGGTGAAAGGTTAAAGATGGCAATTACTTTGACTAACGAACGACCTTCAGAACCTCGACGGTAACCCATTGGCGGCGAACTCCTCGGTGAATCACAAAGTCTGGCACCTTCCTTGATTTGTCTTCAGAAATGACGCTGATTTCTGGTGGAGCAGGATCATTGGAATCTGTCTCCCAAGCAGAATTGTCGTAGGAGGATTCCTCTGTTGTATTTTGCATAGCATTTATGCTCTCAGCTGTATCTCCCCATCCAGTTGGCTGGATATCTTCGAGCCTGATACGAGAGCTTTCGGGAGCGGTGCACTTGACCATATAGTCGTATTTTCCACTCGGTTGTCCCAAGGTGTCCCGCATTTTTTTGGAACTGAAGGAATCATCCCTCTCGATGACGTTGACCTCGGGAAAAGCATAGTTGATGAATTCAAGTCCTGCGAACGTTGCGAATTCATCTTCATGTTGAGTAGTTTCTGAATGACCTGAGTGTTGATCCCATGACATGGTGGGGACACAGGTATTCTGTTCAATGACGCTCAGCTGAGTTTCATTGTTCGGTTGACTTTCTTGCCCCAAGTTTCCTGGGTAAGGCTGCCACATTGGCAGGCCATCCATCGGGCCATAGTAATTGTGATCAAAGTTGTCTTTCATCGGAGTGTCTTCCTCTAATGAATTTGGCGGAGCATGGCATCCTTCCGGATCACAATCTCCGTAGATCATTTCGACATCTGATCTTGGTATAAATCTCGGACTTTCTGTAGGAAAGCAAAAAGGCATAGGCACCTCTTCCTGAGACATATATCCGTCCTTGTTAAGGTAGGACTTCCATTCTTCATCTGTGTCAGAGGGATCTTCCTCATTGATAGCATGAACTGTCTGAGACACTGGGTGAAGGAAACCTCCACTGTGGAAGAAGTTTTGAAGGGGATGAAGACTTTCATCATTGGCGGCTGTTTGGGTACAAGTCGCAGAAAAACCAAGACCCTTCTTTGTTTTATTGTCAATAGGAATGACAAGTTGTCCCCATCCTGTCGTATCGGTACTCTCGACCGCTTTGATAGCATCCTTGTATGAGGAAATCGAGGTTCCTCCTCCGGATTGATTGTCCTTGCTCACCGATAGTGCTTGGAACTGCGTTCTAATAACCTCCTCGGGTTCCACACAAGTAGATGATGATAGGTTACTCACAAGCAAGGCTTGTTCCCCACAGACTGTGATATGTTGATCATTCTGAATGAACTTTAGCTTTTGGTGGAGGGTTGAAGTAACCGCTCCAGCCTGATGTATCCTAGGTCTTCCTAATAAACAACTGTATGTTGCCCGGATGTCCATGACCTGGAAAGTTATTTGGAAAGTGTGAGGACCAATAGTTATGGGAAGATCAACTTCGCCGATAACCGTTTTTCTGGATCCGTCGAATGCTTTGACGACGACCTCGCTGGTTCTCATCGGAGGGCCCTTGAATGATAATTGTATTAAAGTGTACTTCGGCATAACATTCAGGGCTGACCTTGTGTCTACCAGTACGTTGGCTAAAACATCGCCCTGGCAGTTAACTGTGATATTGAGCGCCATGTTATGACGGCGACCCTCTTCAGGTAATTCCTCATCACTAAATCCCAAATTATTGCAGGAAGTGATGTTAGAGACAGTGTTATCGAATTGTCTGATTGTTACATCCTGTTCCACAAAGGCTTGCTCCAAGACTTTCTGTAGAGCCTCTCTGTGTGCTTCTGAACTGAGTAACAGTGATAATACTGAGATCTTTGAAGGAGTCTGTAACAGTTGATCAACAATGTTATATTCACTCCTTTGGATGAGCTTTAGCATCTCATCTTTGTCTTTTGAAAAGTCAGGATTACTAGATTGACCGACTGGTGGATCAGGAATTTCTGCCTGAAGTTCCTTTTCTTTGTTGGATTCTCCAACCCCTCGGTTGAAGATTCAACCGCTCCGTGTTACACGACTGATGTCTGCAATATTCACGACGGAGGGTAATGGAATTTCCTTTCCATTCTCGATTATTGTTGCACCGTATTTGTAAGGGATTGCCTTAGCTGATTCATACGGTAGTGGCCCCGGTAGATAGATGACTATGGGAACCTTCTGATTTTTCTGACCATCATAAGTAATCTCGATCCGTTCCCGGTTGGGAACTCTAGATTCGTCAAGTAAAGGGATGATGGCAAAAACATCCCTGGTCCTGTGATGACCAGAGATCGTGACAACATCCTCCACTTGCTCGGCAAGGTAGTTCGGCGACCAAATGATGGGTCCTGAACCTGGATATGGACGAATTTCTCCATGATCGACCTGACCCTGAAGAGCTGCTCTCACAAGGTAACACCCTTGGTTACTTTCCGAACAGACGCTACAACTGTCATAGTTGTGTGGTGGCACCTGGCCACGCCCACTTTGAATACAATGTAACCTCACTAGGTTATCTTCCATTGATCGGACATCCTGACTTTGACGACGAGTAGGATTCCTGTGATTGATACTAATCTGCTGAGTATCTTCGTCCATATAGATTGGCATCCACCAGTGATTTAACAAGTGTTGAAGTGCCTCCTGGACAAGGGTACAACCTTGATCGTTTTCGCAACCTGCTTTACAGTTTTGATAATCATGTGATATTAAGAATCCGAGTCGGACTTGCTCGGCATGTAACTCTACCAGGTTGGTATTCATCACGCGAATGTCAAAGATCTGAACCATGTTGATTTGATAGGAGTTCCTATCATGGTAGTCTTGGATCCATCCAAGGTCCATCTGACGCTGGAGGGCCTCTTATATGAAAGAGCATCCCTGTTTGTTTACCGAGCAAATCAGACAGGAACTGTAATCGTGCCGCGGCAGATTATGATACTGGCTTTGCCTTGAGTGCATCGCCACCAAGTTGACATTCATCGCACGGATGTCGTGGTTTTGAATGACGTTGGAATTCGTGTAAACCATGTTAACTCCACGAACTCGGTGCTCTTGGATCCATCCAAGATCCATTTGCTCCTGTAGAGTTGCTTGCACCACAGAACATCCCTGGTTGTCTTTAGAGCAGATATCACACTGGTGATAATTATGAGGTGGCACATGGCCATATCCACTCTGTCTACAATGCATCTTGACCAGATTGGTTTTCAACAAGAGTACATCATGAATTTGATAGACATTGTTAGTCACTTTCTCAATCAGATTGACTGCAGCTTTCTCATGTTGAGGCAGCGGGTTCGTGAGAACGTTGGGATTCGTATCTTTGAAAGATAAGACCCCGCTCCTAACAAGCTTTTGCACGTCGGACTTGAAATTGAGGCAAGTCTCTATGTTATGCCCTGAACCTCCTTGATGATAAGGGCGTGTTTGATCCGCTTTAAACCAAAAAGGTGGATTTTCCGGAATTGAAAGGGGAGACTTAGTCTGAATGTGCCCCTTAGCCAGCAGTAACGGAAACAACTGTGCGTACGTTACGGGTATAGGATCAAATCCTGGTGGCCGTGTTGTACGGTTGTTGTTATATGGAGGACGAGCCTGTTGAAGAGGATGTTGGGTCCTTTGTTGGTCAGGTTGGCTCTGCGTAACCTGAGGTTGATACATAGGAACAGGCGCGGGGCCGATAGCAGGAGTAACAGCTGCTACTGGCTGATAACGTCGCCTTTGCTTTCCGAGAGAGATATTCCCAATATCTTGCTCTTTTTTCTTAGGGAGAGCACTACCGTATTTTTTAGTACCGCTCGTCGATCCAGTGTCTTTTACCAAACATCCTTCTCAGACGGCTTCCTCAAGACGTACACCTATGCCGACCATTTCGGTGAAATCACTGGGCGCACTGGCAACCATTCGGCCGTAGTAAAATGAGCTCAAGGTCTTTAAGAAGATCTTTGTCATCTCTTTTTCCTCAAGAGGTGGACAAATTTGAGCGGCAATTTCACGCCACCTTTGAGCATACTCCTTAAAGGTTTCCTTGTCCTTTTGTGACATTGATCTGAGTTGATCTATGTCGGGTGCCATGTCCAAATTGTACTTGTATTGTTGGACGAAGGCAATACCAAGATATCTGAATGTGCTGATCGTAGTAAGGTTTAATCCCATGTACCATTTGAGTGCGGCACCGGTTAAACTATCCTGGAAGTAGTGAATCAGCAGGTCCTGATTCTCTGTCTGAGCTGACATCCGCCGAGCGTACATCACCAGATGGCTCTGAGGGCAAGAGTTACCCTTGTATTTTTCAAAGTCGGGCACTGGGAACTTGTGCAGGACTTTCACATTTGGGACCAAGCAGAGGTCTGCGGCGTCCTTCCCAAATAGATCCTGATCGCGAATGGCTTGCAGCTCTTTCGGCATTTCCAAGAACTGCTCCTGGAATTCATCCATTCTGTCAAACATAGTTTCCTTCTTACCAGAAGGTGTTGGTGGAATCTGTCCTTCCGGGACAGTGTGCACCACAGGGGGTGGTACCGTGACTACGGCAGTAAGTCTTGGCGCCTCCCGAAGTTTGTAACCTTCAGGAGTCTTGAGTATGCCTCTGGCATCTTCGCTTTCTCGAAGTTTGTAACCTTCAGGCCCAGCGGCTTCTGTTGCGATTCCCTAATCTTCAGTGATCGGCGGAACATATCCTTCCGGGATATAGTTAACAGGCATGCCCCAAGGACGATCTTTCGGCATCTGATACCTAGGATCATACTTTTCTATGATGGGCGTTGAGGTGATCTCTGAGATCACAGTTCTTTGTAGCTGAGCTTCTGCCATGGCTTGCATGTCGTTACGAAGCTTTCTCATATCCTCTCTCAGAGCGTCGATCTCTTCTTTCAACTCTCTGTTTTCTTCCTCAAGATCATCCATCTTTTTCTGACGATTGGCCTGAGTATTGTACGAATGAGACAGTTTGACTCTAGAATCGAGACACAAACGTGAGATTCGTAGGTAAGGAAAATACGCGATGTGAGAATGATGAATGCAATGATTATATTAATTATTGTTTTTTTTTTTAATCAAAATAAACTTCGACAATTAGATTGTAAATATCAAACAGTGGGGAAACCCCTTTTTATTGAATTCCAAAGGATTACAGAAATGGAAATACAGTAGATTACAAAGTGCAGAAACAGAAACCTAAACTAATGGGTCCCGAGTCCTCTTCTTTGACCGGGGCGCTTGGGCCGTTGTTGGGTTGTCATTCCTTTGCCAGGTGAAAGGAGCGAGAAAATTCCTTTGGTCATCTTGATTCTCTACAGCATGCTGCTCCAAAATTTCAATCAGAGCATCTTTCTCTTTTAGTAGTTACTGTATTTGGATACACTCTACGTCGAGGGTGCGGTACTTGTTCTTCCAAGATCTTCTTTACTTTTGAACTTTGTTGAGAGTAACCTGAAGCTTTTCAGTTTCCGTCATGAAGTACATGACAGTTTCCCTCGGTGGAAGAATTCCGTAACGAGGATAAGGCATCTTTAGCTTGAGAGCTCTAGTTTGTACCCAATGGAGATAAGGCTCCACCGAGACACAGTCCGGTTTTCCCAGAGACTCTCGTCCTTTCTTATGAACATGTTTCCAAGCTTGCACTATTTCCATCTTTAGTGCTCTGTCGTTTTCTCCTTCTTTGAAGAAAAGACCTTCCAGATGAACTTCCCGGGGGATGTGTCTCATCGGGTATCCAAATTGACGAAGAACCAATATCGGATGATAGTTGATTCCTCCTTTAGTTCCTATGAGGGGTACGCTGGGGAAGTTTCCACAACGGTCAATGATTCTAATTCCCTCATAAATCCTATTACACCAATCTATATCAGAGTTGGTAAGGGACATGATCTTCTGCGACCAACATAAGACACTCTTGCAATCCCAAAAAGCAGCAGACTTGGGCAAGTGAGAGATAAACCATTTGTAAAGCAAAGGTACACAGCATGTGATCTCCCCTCCGCTGTACAAATTTCCCAAGTGTACAGAATGATACGCATCTGCAAGCAAAGTCGGCACAGGGTTTCCAATGAGAAAAACCTTAATAGCGTTGATATCGACGAAGTTATTGATGTTGGGAAACAAAAATAACCCGTAGGCGAGCAAGACAAAGATGCTTTCAAAAGCAGTCCCGTTCCCTATACTAGCGAAGTATAGAGCCTTTTTTGTCAAGAACTGGGCTGGCAAACCTTGGATGCCACCCTTAGTGGTCATGTGAGTCCTGACCTCAGACTCGTCCAAATGAATTGCTATTGCAATAGTCTGATTCTTTGGAATTTCTTCCAGTCCAGAAAATGGAGCTCGATCAGTGATATGTAAATCAGCCAGATGAGAATACTCCTCCAGCGTTGGTGATAGCTGGTAATCCGGGAATGTGAAACAGTGATAAACCGGATCGTAGAATTGAATGAGCGCGTCCATGATCCCCTTAATCACATGGACTCTTAACAGTGGTAGCAAACCACCGTGCTTGGCTCTGAAAGCCTCTGGGTTAACGATCATCCTCGCTAACCTTCTCAAATCCTCTAGCTTTGGAACCTTGAAGGTATACTGGTGAGTTCTCCTTCTACCGAAATCCATTAGCGTAATCCTTTTCTCTGATATTTGCAATCACAGTCTTAGTTTGATTTGAAAAATAGAGAGACTAGAAGAGAAAGTTTTTTTTTTTAGTGTTTTAATGTTTTATTAAATGAATGCATGAATGCAGCACACAAAAACATAGAAAAAACATGGGGTCAAAGGGTCGTTGTCATGAAGTCAAGGCTCTACCCATCCCCAAAGGTTTATACTAGGGTGATTTTTGTACCTGTACTCATTATCATTAGCTCCTCCCAGGAAGGCAGACAACAAGCGGATCGCTAGCGAGTTGTGTGCAATCTTAGAGTAAGTGTTATTCACCGAGAATAGATCACCAGCCTCAAATGAGGGTAGTATCGCGTAATAACTATTTCCGATAGTTTCCGCACTACGAAAGGGTTGGCTTTTCTAGGTGTATACTCAATCTTTCCACATACGGCATCACCCGCATTCCCATTAGCAGAAAAATAAACACGTATAGCAATTAGGAAAAGTAGTATATATATTTGTCCTAATCATCCTAGACTTATAAAGCTATGATTCCTAAGTTCCTGACAGAAATGGGTTCCCCGGCGGAAGTCCCAATCTGTGGTATTCACACAAGTGAAGAGAAAAAAAGGTTTGTCCAAGGTTTCCACCTTAAACGTTTAAGAAAGAAGATTTAACCCCACGGTGGGCGCCACTTTTCTGTAGCGAGCGATTTTGGACGCAATTCTTAAGCGTTAGTCGCTCTCTGCGGCTTGAGCTTTGACTACAGGTCGATTCATTTTTTATCCTATTGTGAGCTGAATAAGGAAGGGAAATAGATGTCTCCAATTAACCCTGCTTGCATACTGAGTTTAAACAGCGGTGTGTTAGGTTACGGATGCTATCAATGTGGGGGGCCTTTGTACTGGTTATTTGTATTTTCGCCAATACTGTTTTCTTTGTTTTTTACCTGGGCAGAAGGTTTCTGGCGGGGAACAAGGATTAGGATGTTAGGACTGATGCTTTTGAAATACTGCTTTTGATTGATAGAGATATGGGATTTGGGTTTTTTGTTGATTGCGCTCGCTAAGATCTTTTCTTTCGATCTTATGCCTACGTATTCCCATTTACCGAAACAGGGAAATCAGAGCGTTCGTAGTTCCTCCTATTCTATGGGAGGAAATTGGTTTTTGGTGTCTTGTTCAAAGCCCAAGACGTGAAGCGAAAGGTGGTTTGTATCTTGTTCAAAGCCCAAGATGTGAAGCTGAAAGGTCTATTTGTGTCTTGTTCAAAGCCCAAGACGTGAAGCTGAAAGACCTCGGCTTTAGAGAGAATTTGTCATCTCTAAAGAGGGGAGAAGGAGAATTACTTTAACTGGGATACGCGGATCCGAGCAATGCCATAATTTCCGAAGAAAGGGTTTTAACCTGAAGGAGAAGACTTTAACTCAGTGTAGAGCAATGCCATCTTTCCTTAGGAATTTCTCATGCTAAAAGAGGGACAGTGGCGTGGATATAGATGATCCAGAGGCTTGCCACTTACAGCGATTAGATGAAGGGGAAGGAGTTATTGATGTTTGTATACTGTGAACGAGGCACAGCTTTGATGCTAAAAGGTTAATTGGATCAACCAGTGGTTTTCTTATACAAAGCCTAAGAGGAGGCTAATTTCCGCTAGGAAAATCATTATACAAAGCCTAAGAGGAGGCAATTTTGTGTCCCGTACAAATCCCAAGAGAGAGGCTAAAAGATTTTAACCCAACGATGGAGTCTTTTGGTATCTCGTATAAAGCCCGAGATGGAGGCTATTTGACTCAACAAGGGAGTTTTTTTGTATCTCGTATGAAGCCCGAGATGGAGGCAATTGTTTGTTTGGCTCAATGAGAACCTTTTTGTATCTCGTACAAAGCCCGAGATGGAGGCGAAAGGGGGATTGACTCAACGAGGGAGTCTCTTATGTGTCTCGTACAAAGCCCGAGAGGGAGGCTAAACGTTGTTTGACTCCGCTGGGGAGAATCATTTGTACAAAGCCCAAGAGAAGTCTAAGGTTATTGTGTCAGTTAAGTGACAGGTCCAGTATAATGATTTTGAAAGAGAAAATCATTTCTTATATGAGCATCACTGTACTCATGGGTTAGATCTGAGGATCGGGGTTGTTTCCTTTTCTTTGGGGAAACTGGAAGTCCAAAGGGCATTGAGACTGTCCGAGTCTGCGGGTTTCCTTCCTATTTAACGAAGGGGTCGCTTGAGAATGTCTTTGAGACTCAAGGAAGTTAGACTGTCCAAGTCTAGAGTTTTATCTTTCGTACTACGCTTTGAGAAACAGTAGTAGACTCTATGAAAGGATTGTTCTATGAGGATGACTAGGTTCTATTCCTATACCTCTAGGAGGTCGTCGGGACAATTTGTACGAAGCCCAAGAGGAGGCTGGAAACTTTTAAGAAGCCGGAGGGTCCTTGTACGAAGCCCAAGAGGAGGCTATCATTCCCGGAGGAAGAGATCATTATACGAAGCCTAAGAGGAGGCTGTGAATACTTCTAAGAAGTCGTAGTGTCCTTGAATAATGCCCAAGAGAAGGCCGATGCTTTTAAGAAGCCCGTGGGTCTATCACCTCCTTTCCATTAGGAGAGATAACTCTTTTAAAGATAAAAACCACTGGTAAACGTGCGAGGTTTACTATCCAGCGACTTTTAGCTTTTAAAGAGGGTTCCTTAGTTAAGGTCCAAGATTATGACCGTAGTGGGTACCCAAACCCCGAGACATTCAAGGCAAGCTATCCACAAGGAATAGATCAAGTCAGGAAAGTTCGAGAATTTGGAAGAAACTCAAAGATGCCATTCACGGAGAATACATTCATCTTGGGGAGTAGAGCTTCTTGACGATTCTTAAGGAGGACAGCCGAAGAGAAGACTGTATCTGGTGCTCCTATTGGGGATCTAGGCGTTTATTTCTACGAATAAATGAAACGGCGTCACCTAGTTCTAGACGTAGTAGCCGGGGGAACTCGAAATATCTATACTATTATTACACAGTAGATATGAGTTTATGAAAGGAGACTTACAGTGAGCAGGCCCACAATACAGTTTATAATATGAAAGCAGTAAACGAAAGCGATAACCACTTACTCGGTTGGAGTGCTTCCATGCTGTTTGGTTAGTTGTTCAACAAAGAAAGATTAAAAACAACAGTATATTCAAAATCAAAGGAGAAAGTGCTTTGAAAAAGAAAGATTTGGGGCTTACAGCTCAAGGAGAGGCCCAGGGTTTTATCAGTGAGCGCACTGTTTGACTTTGTATAGCGGGACTTATACAAGTGACTGGGGCCCAAAAAGGTTTTCTGTACAAAGGGATGGGTCTTACACTCTCTCAAGAGGCCCAAAAAGGTTTGAAGAAAAAAGAGTGGGGCTTATAACACGAGGGTAGGCCCAAATGATTTTTCGTTTAAAAATGGCGATCGCGCCGAGGTTTTCTTTTAACGCAGAGGGACTTATACAATAAGTGAGGCCCAAAATGTTTTGGTTAAAAGGGGGTTAGGTCTTACACTCTCTCAAGAGGCCCAAAAAGTTTTTAAAGAAAAGAAATGGGTCTTACTACTCGAGGGTAGGCCCAGATGATTTTTGAAAAGGCGACGATCGCGCCGTTTGTTTTTTGACGGTATCGGGACTTATACAATAAGTGAGGCCCAAAAAGTTTGGTCAAAAAAAGGATTGGGTCTTACACTCTAATAGAGGCCCAAAGTGTTTTGAAAATGATTTATGAGGGTTGAATTAATCCAAAACCCTAATTTGTTTTCAAAATGTATTTAATTGAATAAAAATTCAATTAAAATGATCAAAAATTGTTTAACACATGGAAAACAAATTGTGATCTTGGATTAATGCTTCAAAAATTAAGTATTGACCTACAAAATAATTAGAAAGCATTAAAAGTTGCAAAATCAATGTAGAAAAAATATTTAAAATGCCAAAAACAATCAAAATATTAATTCTTTACAAAAATATCAATTATATGAAATAAATAATATTTTTGGGATTTTTTGTGAAAATAAAATATTTTAACATTTTTGTGAATTATTAAAAAAAAAATCAACTCAAAATCATTAAAACTCAGAGAGAAATTAATTTTTGAATCAATTAAACAAAATCACAAAATTCAAATATTTGAATATATGAAAATGGCGCCAAGAACAGCTAAAGAACACGCGCGTGTTCTTGGATTCTCAGATTTGCATTTTCTATCCAATCTCCATGAATACGTAATCATATCATGCAAACCACATATCATTATGCTCGTCTCAACCTCACGATCATGTCTATGTACTTTAATTTCATTTAAATTAAACATACAACAAGAAATCACGAAGAAACCTCAAGAACCCTAATTTCTGCATGAAGGCTAGGATTTTTGATACACGATTCAAACAATGCAATTAATTGAGGGAAAACATTCCATGCATGATTATGAACATATGGCCAAATTATTGTGCGAGGAAATATGCATAGATTGAGAGATGACCAAGTATGTGCTTACCTCTAGGCCGTGACAGCAAGTTCAAAGTGATTTTTGATTTAGAGGTGTTACAGATGAGTTGTGATGATCTGAACAGCTTCCCTACACCCTATGGATTGTGTTTAGATGGTTGGACTTGATTGAAATTGGCTGGATCATTTTGTGGTACCTCAGCTGCACTTTCGTTAAAACCTTGAGCAACCAGCTGGTGATTTTGTGAAATTGATGTTTCAGAAGTAATCTAAGTGTTTGATCAGCTCATATGTGATGTATGTGAGGTGTGTGAGTGATTGGTTTGATTGGAATTGCTCTCAATCTCAAAACCCGATAGTGACTTGCCTTAGAAGGCAAAATTGGAGTGAAAGAAGAGATTTTGAGGAAAGCATCTGTTAGATGGCTTTGGTGTACTCAAACTGACCACAATTGAGCTCTATTTATAGTAGAGCAAGTTTGTTTTGCAAGGAATAGTGCATGGCAGCTGGTAAGTAGGTTTGGCCAATGTTGGCAAATGAAAATCCAAGTCTCCTCTAGCCATTGACTAGAGGTTAGGGCACAGAGCTTTGGTTCCCTTGGTCTTGGATAAGTCTTGACTGATTTCAGATGAGAATGGCTCAGTCCATGCCACCTTGATGGTTCCATTGAATGCCTCATTCCAAATTTAAAGTCTTGTCCCTATTTTGGCCATTCTAGGTTCAACATGCTATTTCTTGTTCCATGGACTTTGGAGGCTTGGCTCAGTGATTGTCCCCTTTAGATTCAATCCTATGAGGTGTCCAAGTGGATAGGAGCAATTGAATTTGGCTGATTTTGGCAAATCGACCAAAGTTGCAAATTCTGCCTTGCCTTGACAGATTTCAGCAAGGCAACTTGGCAATGTTGTATCTCATGGTGTTGGTTGAATTTGGCAATGTTCTTGGCCATTTTGGAAAGCTCTTACATGATACAACAACTGTTTGAACAAGTTTGGTTTTGATCTCTTTTGATTCCAAGTGAAAAATGCCCCTACATTTGGCAAAAAGTGAGGCAGAATCTGACTTAGTGAAAATTTCACTAAGTGTTGGAAAAAGTGACATTTTCACTTTTCAGCCACTTTGATCACTCCATAACTCAAAATCCTTAATGAATTGGAATGACTTGTAGTTGAAGTTTTTGTAGGTGATAATGAGGGATACAAATACATCTTTGAATGAGAAAAAATGGCCTTGTGGTATAGGAGTTATGGTCCTCCAAAGTTGGTACCTTTGCCACTTTATTTTTAACTTAGAAAAATTTCTAAGTTTTATGGTTACCCCTTTTTCAAGTTATCTCACTTTTCTTGATTTTTCTTGATGAATGATGATTCAAATCATACATTAACATCATTTTAGGGTTAAAAATCCATTTTGGTGAAAAATCTCAAAAAGTCAAAGTTGACTTTTGTGCACAGTTGACTTTTTATCAGATGAATTCCAAACTGTGCAATTCTTCAGGAAATCATGTCCTTGACCTAAATCAAACTTGATGGGCATCTTCCATGGGTGTCATAGGGTATATTCAATCATGTATTAGGGTTTGGGAGCATGTCCAGGTCAAAAGTCAAAGTTACAGTTGACTTTTCCCTTAAAACCCTAATTGTGGTGCAGATGAAATTGAGACTTGTTGCTCAAACTTCTTGGATTAATCCATTGTCCCAAATGGATCAATATGGTATATTAGAGACCCTCAAATCATCTCTTGAGGTCTTGGCTCATGGTTTGTCCCAAAAGTCAACTTAGGGGTGAATTAGGTCAAGATACCCTAATTCCTGATTTTTTATGAATGCATCCCCTGAGGCAAAATTGACTTGATGCATGGGTTCATGAGGTTCCATGAAGTATATTAGGTTATGTTTTGGATCATTGCCTTGTGCCCAGATGAAAATTTCCATCTGGAGGCCCTAGTCGACCAAAACCCTAATTTGGTGACACTGTCGATCTTGAGACTTGATCCACCTAGAAGGGAGCAGCCTTGTGCTTAATCCTTGAAGTGGGAGTCCTTTTTGATCCATTATGGATATTTAAGAGATTAGACAAGTTGAGGATCATGTCATTTCTTGACTGATCCTTTGTCTAAGCACTCAGAGAGGGCTTGAAACCCTAATTTTGATTGTAGGGGATGCCCACCCATCTTTGGGGAGACTAATGAAGCATAAAGGTACATCCATATTGTGATGATGATTTTCACAATGATGGGAAATCTAAGTGGTCAAAATTTGGGGTATTACAACGTGGAATGAGACGTGAATCATGGCCAGCCGCCAGAGTGATCTGGATGATCAACAAAGTTCTAGTAAATGAGTTCGATTCACTCCAAGGAGAAAATGGTATAACTATTCTATACGCTTTATTGCTAGTGTCGTATCAATGGACCTTTTGTCTAGGACTTTGGAAACGGCCAAGAGCAATTATAAATAAAATGTTAAATTTGTCTTGTAATACCTCTTCACCCTAATTATTACTTAAAAATAAATAAAAAGACATAAATATACTCATTTTTACGGACACAAATATATTAAATTAAATGCATGCAATTGTCTATATGTTTACTTTAGTATTTGATTAACTTTTATAATAAAAAATTTGATAAACAATTAATTTCTTAAGACTTAAGTTTAAGTTTAAAAAAGTTTTTTTTGACAAAATAAAATAAATTACATTCATTAACGTTGATAGGTGCGTCAATAAAAAACAATAGAAATTATCCTAAAAAAAATAAAACGGCCATCAAACTCACAACACTCGAATAAGAGTTTAATAGAGACGTACTGATAGTGTAAAAAAAATTTACATCATCATCCAATAGAAATGTATCACTCTACCATGTCATTGAAATAATTTAAACTTTTCAATTTAATTTAACAGGATACATGATTATCATTAGCTGATAGTATAAAATTAATTTACATTGTCGATGCATCATCCATTTTCTCCTTGAATAAAACATAAAATGGTAAATTATATGGATACATGACAATATCTTACTAATATAAAAAAATTAAAGTTTATTGAATGTACATGTATCTAGAGCCATAATTATGATCATTGATTGAACATGCATAAGATCTTAAATTAATGTTTTAAAAACCGAATCGGAAATCGAATTCGTGAAACTTTCGGTTTAAGATTCAATTGGTTAAACCAGTTAAACCCATGGTTGAACTGTTTATTAAATAAATTAATTAGAAGTAGGGGTGTACGCGGGTTGGGTTGGACCGGATTTGGCCTAACCCGTTACCCAACCCGTTCAAACTTCAATGGGTTGGGTTCTTTTTCCAACCCGCAATTTCATTGTCAAAACCGACCCGAACCGACCCATTCATTTATGGATTGGGTTGGGTTGGGTTCGCGGGTTGCGTTTCAAGTAAAAGATATATTTTTTTATGATTCTTTTTGTCGATTTTAAAAACATGTAACACAATTCAATACAATCATACTCATCTATAATACTCAAATTTGATGAAACGTATCATATAATATCTTATAAAATTCATCAACACGACATAACATTGATATTAGTATAAAATTCAACAAGACACGTTACTTCCATAAAATAGGTAAATTGGAAATGATACAAAAGAAAATAAGAAAGAACATTTAATACTAGAATTACGTAAACTCATTCTTCTAGTAGTATTATTGGTGGAGAATATTTTTTTTGATAAAATTACGGTTATTAGTGAGATACTAGTATTATATTTTTATTTATAATAAAAATAATAATAATAAAAATTACTAAAGCCACATCAATGGGTTGGGTCGATGGGTCTGCGGGTTGCAAAACTCGAACCCGATACCCGACCCAAAACTATACAGGTTGTTATGGATTGGGTTGGGTATACCCGTAAATGAATGGGTTCAGGTAATTTATGGGTTGGGTTGGGTTGGGTCAACGGGTTTGTGGGTCGACCCGCACCCATGAACACCCCTAATAAGAAGTATGCTATCTTGACACCCATTTATGACACCATTGCCTACATTGTATGCACTGTTCATTGTATTTATACGGTGAACAATGTTTTTTTAAATAAAAAATATATTTATGACCAAAGATGTTAACAATGACATGAACAGTGACATGCACGCGACTAGTAACCGTGAACAATGCCTATGAAGAACGCGTGAACAATTACTTTTGATAGTAAAACAAATTTGGTTAATAAAATATAAAAAATATTGGTTAATAAAGTAATGAAGTTGGTTAATAAACGCCCATGTTGGAACAAAAGGGTTTTCAAGAAAGATTAAAAGAAGAAGAATAGAGAAAAGAGAGAAAAATTATAAACTGAACTGTGAAAATTAGGATTCGTATTGAGTGAAGTTCTGCTTGTTTACATCATACAAAGCCTTTTATATAGGCAACAAAAGCCCAAACCCAAAACTATATAATTCGACACATGCCCAAAACATTTTGACATGCCAACTAAATGTTGTATTCGATAGAGCCGAATTAAACTTATTCCTATACCTCGGGCTAGCTATTTTGACATAGTGAAATGCTAGCTTTTGACAGAAAACTGAATTACAATTTCTAACACACCCCCTAATTCATGTTCTTAAGACTTCTCATCCCAATGTTTCTCTTCAACTCGTTGGACCTGACTTTCTTCAGTGGTTTTGTGAGTATGCCCGCTAGTTCCCATTTTCTCTTGCAATGCTCAAGTTTAATATTTCCTCTGTTATCTTGATCCCTCAAAAAATGATACATTTTTTCTATATGCTTAGTTCGACCATGACACACTGGGTGATTCACCAGGTTGATAGCTGACTTGTTGTTGACAAACAACTTCATTTTCCTAGGTTCCATTATCTTGAACTCTTCGAACAACATCTCTATCCATGTTGCTTGGCATGCTACATATAATGCAGCCACGTACTCAGCTTCACATGATGAGAAAGCCATAATTCTTGGCTTCCTTGAGCTCCATGAGATTGAAGCACATTAGATCATGAATATGTAGCCTACACTACTCTTCTTTTTTTCTTGATCTTCAATGAAATATGAATTAATATAGCCATATACTTATGCATTTGTGTTGGTATTCTTCTGCCTTGGCATCAACACACCATGATCAATCATACCCTTTATGTATCTCAACGCCCTCTTAACTGCAGTAAGATGACATTCTTAGGGTTTCTCCATGAATCTACTTAACAATCCGACACTTAGACAAATGTTTGGCCTGGTATTGCAAAGATACCTTAAGGATCTAATGATTTGTTTGTACAATGTCGCACTTACAAACTCATCATTTGTCTCCTTCCTCAACTTTGCTCAAGTTTCTAATGGCATATCAAATGCATTATAGTTGCTCATCTTAAACCTTTTCAAGATATCTTGGGCATTTTTCTTTGGAGGAAGGATCACTTCTTCACAAGTGTCTTTGAACTCCATCCCTAAGAAATATGAAAAATTCCATAGGTCAGACATTTCAAACTCTTGCATTAGCTTCGATATGACTTTTCTTATCGTTGCTTCATCTGCACCTGTAATTAATAAATCATCTACATACAGACATATGATGATTTGATTGACCCTGTCTACATCATTAATATACACTCCGTGTTCAGAGACACACTTTGTGAAACCTCTTTCGATCATAAAGCTATCTATTCTCTTATTCCAAGCTCTTGGAGCTGTGCGTACAACTTTCCGTTAGATGTATTTTGCATGATGTCAAAACTAAGATACTTTAGCGTTAATGTATATTGGAAGGTATCCTATAATTCTCTATGTGCATCATAGCATTAGGAAGCATTTAAACATGTTTGAAATGGTTTAGAAAAGATTCAAGCATTAAGAAAGTGTTTATGCATCAAAAACAAAGTTTTGTGTGTGAAAAACAACTTATAGGTCGACACATACGAGTTTAGATCGACACATAGAAGAAAATCTCTTCTATAGGTCGACACATACAATCTTCAGGTCGACATACATGCTACAATGTTAAAGCCTGCAGGCTCTCTCCATGTGTTGACTCCTATAGGTAGACACATGACCTTGATAGGTCGACTCATGACTTTGATAGGTCGACCTATATACCAAAAATCTTGATTTTTTTGCATTATTTTGTATTCCTTTTGCTTGATACTTGCATACATATATATACTTGATACATGCATCATTTCTAGTAAGGTTCTAGAGTAAAACCTACATGAAACCAGGATTTCAAAACATACTCATCGTCTTCAACATATCTTCTATGCATACACACAATCAAACTACACATAATCATTTTTTTGATTTGGTGACCCACTAGATTAGGGATGATAACATCGAATTTAGGTTGATTGTACTGTAAATTGGGTTGAGTTTTTTTAGGGTTTCAAATAAGAAAATTGATCTGAGTTTTTCCTTCAATATCATTAAAGGATTTGAAGGTTTTGGACAAGATTATGCAATTCAGATCCGATCGAGTGAAAGCCTTGGGACAAGTGGTACCTTGCAAGGGAGTAACATGAAATGGTGGATCGTCTTGGTAACTCTTGGGGTTCAACAAGTGTGCGCTTACGATTAATTCAGCTGGGTGAAATCCTTGGGACAAGGGATGCCTTGCAAGGATGTAGCAAGAATAGGTGAATTGAAGCAACATTATTGGTTACTTGATCAATCTTTGATCAAGGGTTTTGGAGGTGATAGAGTCAACATCAAACTTAGGATTTATAGGGTTGGATTGCTATATCTCTTGTATTCATACTTTTGCAAAGTAAGGTTAATTACAATTATCTCAATTCAAATTTGAATTGAAGGCAGACGTACTTATAGCGAGACTGATTGGGGAACTGCCTAAACAAATCCTTTGTGTACTCTCTCTATCTCTCTCAATATCTTTTAAATATGTGTTAGAAAATTGTTGAATTCATTGATTGTTTGATCAATTCGTTTGGGAATTATTTTTAATCACATTTTGAAATAGGTTTTTTTGGTGTAATCATAATCCGTTTGATTGTGATTAGATTTTAAGATCAACAAAACCTAACAATTTTCCAAACGATATCGATTGCACACAAAGTGTTTGATAAATTACCTTATTGTGTTTTTGTGTGTTTTGATCATTGGGAATAAGCTTTACCTATATCTTTGCATTCAATTGTTGGGGATTAATAGTTGTTGAACAATTTGTGTTCATTATCATATGTTTATATACCTTTACACATATATGAGCTTTTCGATAGAGGTTCAGTTAGACGATTCGATCCAGGTTGTTTCCCGTGTGCTATAAAACTTTTCAAATCAGTTTTTGCTAAAAGTTTTTAACTTGTGATCTATTAACCCCCTCTAGATCGAATCATGTCGTTTAACAAGAGCTTGCTTCAAACCATAGAGAGTATTCCTTAATATGTATACCTCTGACTCCCGTTCTTTGATTTTGAATCCTGGTGGTTGATTAACATAGACTTCTTCTTCCAAAGGTCCATTCATAAAGGCTGATTTTGTAACACCCCGATTTTTAGTAACTAATTATTTATATTAATTAATTGAGTGATTTTATGAAATAATTGATTTATGTGATTTATCTAATTTATTTGAAATATTTGATTTAAATGAATTACTTGATTTAGTGAATTTATATGAATTGTTTGATTTATATAATTTATTGAGTTTATATAAATTAATTGGTTTATTTAATTTATGTGAATTAATTGATTTAATTGATTAAATTGAAATGTGTGATTTATTTGATTATTTGAAAATAATTGAATTGTTGGACTTATTTAATTATTTAATTTAATTAGATTAGTATAATTAAGTAATTTATTTAATTGTATTGGTGGAATATATTTACTAGAAATTGGTTGGGCTTAAGGTGGGGTGTTAATATTAAGTGTAATGGGCTGAGTTAAGCCCGCTTGGTTAGGACAAGTTAGGGTTTTAGAGAAAGAAAGTTAGTAAGAAATTGAGAACACAAGAGAAAAGAGAAAGAGTAGAAGAGAAGAAGAGAAAAGGGAGAAGAGGAGAGGAACTCAAGAACAAAGAACAAATTCATCAAGAAATTCAAGGTAAGGGTGGATTTTTACTCATTATTGAAATTATTGGGTAATGATTTTTGGGTAAAAATAGAGTTAGAGTAAAATCTCCAAAATCTTTCTTTGAAATTGAATTAGTTATGTTAATGTTAATTTCTGAAAAATATTAATTTTTGGTGTGTTTAGAAATGATTTTGATGATATTTGAGAGACACATTTGGTATTTAGAGTCCTCATTTGAATTGGAAGATTAGATTATATGTTTCTGTTGTTGAAACAGTAGTACACCAGAAACAGTAGAAAGTGAACATGTAACCCCCTTTTTCTTCATCACACTGTAGCAGGTAATTAAATGTTGTATAACCCATCTACAATTACATCGCAAGGGACGATGATTCTTGACCACCAAAATTAGGCGCAGTGTTGGTAGTAACATACATGTGGCCATTAGGTGATATTAAATAGAAGTAGCATGTGAATATTTAATTGAATAGGATGGATAGAAACAAATTGGCAATGAATTAATGTAGCCCACCAATAACTACTATGCGCAGGATTTTTTTAGATGATATATATATATATATATATATATATATATATATATATTAGCCAAAGAATTAAGTAACCTCTACTATGTTAGGTGGCCCACTTTATTCATTTGTTTATGGGAAAGTGGCAATACAAAGTAGTATACACATTTATATGTTAAAGGCGGCAGGGAATAGTAATTATAGGGTGGGAGTTGAAGTATGGCAATATAATTGAATGATTAATATTATATAGGGTTAAATAAGTATTAGGTCCCTGAAAATAACTCAACTTTAAGGTTTAGTTTCTAAAAAAAATTTCTTCAAAGTTTGGTCCTCCTAAAGTTTTCTGTTTCTAACTCTAATCTCTCCCGTTAGTTTTCACTAACGGCGAATGACGTGGCGTGCCATGTGTGCATTGACCAATCAAAAAATACTTTTTTATATTAAATTTATTTTCCTCCTTCTCTCTCTCACTCCTCTTCTTCTTTCCCTCTCTACCTTTTTCTCTACCATCATTTCTCTTTCTCTCTCTCATTTCTCGGTTGCATGCATTGAGATCTATTATTAAGGGACTCGTGGTTTCAGTACTCTTTTACTGCTGTCTTAATCATGATCTGGGAATGTAAATTTTTGAAGTGCAGGTTTGCAACTCTCTCAAAGATACAGAACCGCTATTATAATAAATTCTGTTGTCCATGTAGCTTATTTTAAACATGTTGAGTTTTGATAAATTATGAAAAAAATTATGTTTTTCCTGCCGCCATGTCTGTTACCTTCGTAGTGTCTGCCATGCAAAAGTTGTCACGCCGTCGCCTTTCTATGCCCGCGTGTTGAAAACCTGTCATTTGCCATGGTCGAAATTTAACAACACCGTCGCTTCTCTATGCCTGTATGTTGAAATTCCATCATCTGCCATAGTCGAAATTCAACAACACTTTTTAAAAGTGAATTAGCTAGAGTTGCTCTCAATCATAACATGCACACAGTTCAGTCACCACGCATTATGCACTAAGGGATATGTTTGTGTAAGAGGAGTTTGAGGGAAAAAGAAGGGAGAGAAAATTCTTTCACTTTAATATTCTCTTATTTGATTTTTGTTCTAGTATGAGATTGTTGTGTAACCTTTATTTGATTTTATTCTCTACTACCTGTCCTTAAATATATACATTTTCTTCGTTACTTGAGTAAACTTGCATAGGCTTGTATATATTCTTATATAATCATGAATTTGAGGATATTTAATTGAGCCTACAACATACTGGTTATTTTCATACAACATGCTTAATATGTAAGTGGTGTAATGTTTTATGAAACCCAAAAAAATTCTCAATTGTTGTAGCCACTTTACAACATACATGCATCTAATATCCCAAATGGAGCCAGCTTTCTGCAAAAGAGATGGTCGGTGTTATATCGAGTCACATAAATGAATTAACGAATTACAACTAGAAAACGTGATCAAGTACATCTTTTTCAAGTCTGTAATGAATCCAACTGGTCAAGGAGGTGAATGATCCCAACTCTGATGTGCTGAAATGTGGTCTGGTCTTATCTGGTCCCTGGCATGGCCTGTCACTATGCACGCAGTACTGAACATAGATTCTCAAGTTTGACTCTTCTCAATATAAGCATATCATTAAGAAAACTCTAACCATTCCAGAATCTTTAAACAACTTGTCATTGTTATATGAATACTGTCTTCAATGTATACGGAACTCCCTGATGCCTTTGAGTTTGTGTGATGGCATGACCTATTTTAAACTATTGATTTCCATACTACAATGTTGTATGTAATTTTATAAATAAATAAATAAAATCGGACTCTAGAACCCTGTCATGTATCCATTTTGACCGATACTATGAGGATTAGTTTTAGATCTCAATGCATGCAACAGAGAAATGAGAGAGAGAGAGAGAGAGAGAGAAAGAGAGAGAGAAATGAGAGAGAGAGAAAGAGAAATGAGGGTAGAGAAAAAGGTGGAGAGGAAAAGAAGAAGAGGAGTGAGAGAGAGATAAGGAGGAGAATAAATTTAATATAAAAAAGTATTTTTTGACTGGTCAATGCACACATGGAACGCCACGTCATCCGCCGTTAGTGAAAACTAACGGGAGGGATTAGAGTTAGAATATCAAGTGGCTTATTATTACTATATATTATTAGGCGATGAAAAAATGGTATTAGTGAATAATAGTTGTGGCACAAAGAAATATTGGGTGATGGAAAACTAATTTTCTCTTTCCACTCCATTAATTATTCGCAGAAAAATGTGTGGATACAAGGGCAGATAGGTGTATGTGGTAGTGACTTGCAAGGCTCATGCGGGAGAAGTACATAATTAAATAATACATATATGTTAGTTGTAAGAATATATATCATGTGCCTTTCCTTGTTTCTTTTACTGTAGCCCTCCACTTTTTCATTTCGCTGGGACTTGAGGCATTAAGTATAGAAGAGAATCCCCTCCCTTTTTATGCATCACATGATTGGGTTTAGTAAGAAGTGTGACTATTATTAAATTATATTCATGGCAAATGTGAAGTAGTAGGATAAGTACCACTTTCCACCTTTCCAAATTAGGCGCAGAAGTAGACTGTTGTGGATGTTCACTAAAATATTGATTTAAGTGGCTATGGATTTATTAATGAATAATTGAAGTACCCCTTTCACTCTCCAATGTCAAAGTGTTGCACCATTCATGTTGTAAGAGATATATTAATGTTAAGCAAATGTATAAACTCCTGTAGCGTAGCAACTTGTGTGTGTGGTAGAGAATAAATTAAGTAGATGTATTGTTATATATGTCTATAAATTATTATTATTATTAGAATCTTCTTAGGAACTAATGTTTTACTAAATATCAATTATTTACTTAATAACTAAATTAAATATTGATTATTAATTAATTATCGATTATTTATTAAATATAAGTTATTTGTTTAAATATTAATTATTTATTTAAATATTGATTAATATTTATTGAATAATGAAATTTTATTGGATATTGGATTCAATTATTAGTGATTGATTAATTAGTTTATGTTAATCGGTAATTGGTGTTTGTGAGTTGTGATTGGATCGAATCGATCCTTGTGAATTATTTGCTAATTGTGGTGAATGATGTGTAATGTATGAATACTTTAATTATGAAAATGTGTTTGTGTGTGCAATTGTGTGATGATTCAAGTGTGATGAATTATTTGAGATATGTCTGATATTAAGATTAGGGAATGGTCTTAATTGCATATGGTTATTGATTGCATACGTATCATTTGTGTCAAGAGGCAATGCTTGCTAGTTCCGTAGGAGCTAGTGACTTGTCTCAAACCTAGAGTGGGGTTTGAAAGCTTAGGGGATGGGCTTTTGTTCGTTATTGGTCTAGGGGGCGGACCCGGTTTAAGTGTAAAAACCGAAAAATAATAACAAGTGTTGGTACCACATGACATAAGTTGCATTGAGTTTGCATCGAGTCACATTGCATATATGATTGTTATATGAAAGTATGTGAATGTATATATGTCTTGTTGAATTGGAAAGAATGGTGAATGGATGATTACTTGAGTGATACTTGTTGATGAATTTTGAAGTGTGAGATTGATTGTATTTATGTTTATATGCTTTACACTAATCATTATCTTATAATTTCAATATTGATGTGAATTCTCACCCTTCTGTTGGAATGATGTTTTGTACGACATCGTTCAGGTACCGAGGAGTAGAGTTGCTCGTAGCGAGAGGTGTAACGCCCTTTTTCTACCCAACAAACATCACGAATAAATATGATTATTTTATCAGAGTACAGTCCCAAAAAGGGCATCACATGTCGTCACAAAACATCATATAATCACCTGCTCCGTAACACGGGTTTTACCATCTTGAATTTATTTAAAAACGCAGCGGAAATCAAAATTTAAAGAAACACCTTTATAATCCAAAATTTCTTAAAATAGAACTCATGAAAACATCATGCCATAAAAATAAAAGAACATAAATCGTTCGACTCAAACGTCCCGACCCGATGTTAAATATCAGAGCAAGACCCTCTAATCGACGGAGAAATCAAAATACTTCAAAAGCTAAATCTTCATGCGCCAAGAAAGCTAAGCCTTAATCACCTACATGTTACCCACGTGGAGGCAACATTCAAACAGGCAGGGTGAGTAATCACGAATCTATATATAAGATATAAGCAAAAGATAAAGCGCAAGCACAAACATCATCAAGTCATTCACAACGTCAAGAATACATCAATCACATCAATATAATGCAATGCCACACAATATGCAATGCAACATCATAGACTCATGCATGTGGTACCATCTCGTCATAATTGATGGACACTGGGCCATCACCCTCCAAAGATCCCCACCAATAGGATCGATTCTACACAAGAACCGGAGCACGTCATAAAACACTTCAATCCACACAATGGGATTGAAGCCATCAAATAGACCGAAGTCCTAACTATGCCATGAATGCATGATGCAAATCGTCATCATAATCATCATCATAAAATCGTCATAATTGCATCATCATTCATGAATCATCATCAAACAAACATCATTATACAACACCAAGTTGCACTCGTCACAATTCGTCACTATACCTCACAATTCGTCATATTACGCTCGTCACATAAAAATCCCCGGTTTTATCCCATTCATCTTCATTACTAGTTTACTCATGTTTTATTACCTCACCATAGCCTTACGTCTCAAGGAAACTGCATAACAAGCAAAATCAGGACAGAAATCGCAAAAATGGGAAAATCTGCCCACAGCTCTGCCCATACGCGTATGACCATGCCCCATACGCGTATGGCTCACTTTCACGCCCATTGGCATATGTATCATACGTGTAGGGCCCCTTGCCCAGGCCTCTCTTACACGTAATGACCTCCTTGTTACGCGTATCACCAAAAAGGTTTCCCTCTCAAAATTCCCCTTCAGATTCCCCTTACGCGTAATGGCTAGCCCATCGTAAGGTACCACTCCCCAGAACCCATACGCGCAATGCACCTTCCTATACACGTATGCCTCTTCCTTCCCAGTTCCCATACGCGTATACTACGCGTACTGGGAGAGGGTCGTGATGGCCCTGGGGACGGGTGCGTATGCTACGCGTACCACCCTGGGAATGTCCCATATTACGCGTAAGGTCTCCCCTGTTACGCGTATGGCCAGAAAGCACTCCAAATTCAGATTTCGCATCTGAATGAAAAACTCCCATACCAGCACCTTCGATCTTCCAAAATCGGACCCAAAACAGTTTTCGATTCATCACAGATCTAAATCTTTATCCTACTCAATTATTCTCATCAATTTCTTCCTAATTATTAAGTCCTAATTCGTTAATCCCACCTTCAATTTCAGATCTGGTTTATTCACATTCATCACAGCAACATCAAATATACACACGAATTTCATCGTAATTACATCAACTCATACAGAATTCATCACATAAATCATACATATACAGAGTTACGAAAATTCACCACAGTTTCGTCACAGATTCAGCACAAATTCGTCAAAACGCAAACACATAAAAATACCTCTACCTTAAACCCATATCAATCATATGAACCCGAATTAACCCCCCATACCTCGAATTTTCCAGCAAAAAGGTTCTTCGTATGGGTTCTACGGTCGATTCCTCATTCTATGTGCTCTAGCCTCCTTTCCTCAGCTCTCTCTTCACTTCTTAGGATTGCACAGACTAATTCTCCTAATTCCCTATTTTCTTTTTGTTAAACCTCTCTTTTGGGACCTAATCATGATTTACCCGTATTGTCCTCAATTAATCTCCTCAATATTACCGTCTTACCCTTAATGGTTCCCTTGATTATTTTAATTAACAATAATAATAATAATCTAAATAATATTCTAAATATTCAAATTATTCTACTATTATTATTAATAAAACAATCTAATTAATTATTACATCTAAGAGACCTCAATGTTCTCTTAACCCAAGGCTACCCCACAGCACCACACAAAGTCCTCAACGTCACAAAATCCATCAAAATTCACCAAAACACCGAATAATCATAATAATTCAATTAAATAAATATTATAATTATTTTTGGGTGTTACAACTCTCCCCCACTTAAAGAATTTTCGCTCTCGAAAATTACATGAAGGGAACAGAGT
The DNA here is from genome assembly GCA_022829125.1 of Lathyrus tuberosus. Lineage (NCBI taxonomy): Eukaryota > Viridiplantae > Streptophyta > Magnoliopsida > Fabales > Fabaceae > Lathyrus > Lathyrus tuberosus. The sequence goes on from JALAZF010000009.1 coordinate 23,324,889, forward strand.
CGAATACGACTCCTTCATCTGATCTTCACGCTCCCAAGTCCAACTTTCGCCAGCTGGTCCACCCCATAACACCTTCACCAAAGCTATGCCTTTACCCCGCAGTTGCTTCATTTCACGACCATCAATCCGCACAGGTAATGCTTCCACTGTCAGATTATCCCTCACGTGTACATCATCCATCTGAATCACATGCGACGGATTCGAAATGTACTTCCTCAACTGAGACACATGGAACACATCATGCAAATTCGTAAGCGATGGCGGCAAAGCGATCCGATAGGCTACCTCTCCTATCCTCCGTAAGATCTGATATGGACCAATAAAACATGGAGTGAGCTTCCTAGACTTCAAAGCTCGACCCATACCAGTCACTGGCGTCACCCTCAAAAACACGTGATCTCCCTCTTGGAATTCATGTGCCTTCCTCCTCTTATCATGGTAACTCTTCTGACGACTCTGCGAAGCTCTCATCCTTTCTTGGATCATCTTAATCTTCTCAGTCGTCTCTTGCACAATTTTAGATCCGAGTACAACACTCTCGCCTGACTCATACCAACACAAAGGAGTTCTACATCTCCTTCAATACAAAGCTTCATAGGACGCCATTCCAATACTAGCATGAAAACTATTATTGTACGTGAACTCGATCAACGACAAATGGCTATTCCAAGATCCTCCGTTATCCAACACACAAGCCCTCAACAAATCCTCCAAAGATTGGATAGTCCTTTCCGTCTGACCGTCCGTCTGTGGATGATATGCAGAACTCATCCTCAACTTAGTACCCAAAGCATCTTGCAGACTCTTCCAGAACCTCGATGTAAATCTCGGGTCCCTATCCAACACAATACTAGAAGGTATCCCATGCAACTTCACAATCTCCTCAATATACATCTCAGCTAACTTCTGCCTAGAATTATTAATCTTCATCAGCAAGAAATGAGCCGATTTAGTTAATCTATCCACAATCACCCAAATCCAATCATTTCCCTTTGCCGTCCTCGGCAACCCGACACAAAGTCCATGGAAATGCTATCCCATTTCCATTCTGGGATATTCAATGGTTGCATCATACCTAAAGGCTTCTGATGCTCAATCTTTGACTTCTGACAAGTCAAGCACGCATAAACAAACTCCGCAATATCCTTCTTCATCCCTGGCCACCAAAACAGCTTTTTCAAATCCTATTACATCTTCGTAGCACCGGGATGAATACTCAATCTACTTCGATGTCCTTATTCAAGAATGCTCTTCTTAATTTCTGGAACATCTAGTACACACACCCTGTCTCTGAACATCATCACACCATTCTCGCCAATCCAGAATTCACCTCCGTTACCTTGGTTGATCAATATCAACTGGTCAACTAACTTCAAGTCAGGTTGTTGTCCCACTCTGATCTCTTCCAGAATACCACTAGTTAATTTCAACATTCCCAACTTCACACTGTCCGGGGTCTCTTCGCATACCAAACTCAAATCTCGGAATTGCTCAATTAATTCCAACTCTTTCACCATAAGTATCGACATATGCAATGACTTCCTGCTCAACGCATCAGCCACTACATTTGCTTTACCAGGATGGTAATTCAAATCAAAGTCAAAATCCTTCAACAATTCCAACCAACTTCTCTGCCTCATATTCAACTCCTTCTAATCAAATAAGTACTTCAAACTCTTATGATCGCTGAACACTTCGAACTTAGAGCCAAACAGGTACTGTCTCCAAATTTTCAACACAAATACCACAGCTGCCAACTCTAAGTCATGGGTTGGGTAATTCACTTCATGAACCCTCAACTGCCTGGAAGCATAAGCAACAACTTGACCATTCTGCATCAACACTCCCCCAAGACCCATCTTCGACGCATCATAATACACTACAAAAGATTCATTCGGATTAGGAAAAATCAACACTTGAGCGGTCGTCAACCTCTTCTTCAATTCCACAAAACTCTCTTCACAAGCTACATCCCATACAAAAGCTTGACCCTTTCGAGTCATCTGAGTCAAAGGTAATGCCAACTTAGAAAAGCCTTCAATAAACTTGCGGTAATAACCCGCCAATCCCAGAAAACTTCGTATCTCAGTAGCAGACTTCAGAGTCTCCCACTGTAACACAGCATCAATCTTAGAAGGATCGACAGCAATTTCACCACTTGAAATCACATGGCCAAGAAAACTCACTTCCTTCAACCAAAACTCACACTTCGACAGCTTTGCATACAACTTCTTCTACTTCAATACTTGCAACACAGTTCTCAAATGCTCAGCATGCTCTTCTTCAGATTTAGAGTATATCAAAATATCATCAATGAAAACCACAACAAACTGATCCAGATATTCATGAAAGATCCAATTCATATACTCCATGAACACACTAGGTGCGTTGTGTCATACCCCAAATTTTGACTACAATATTTCCCATCATTACCAAAACATGGATATACCATCATGCCTCATCAATCTCCTCAAGGATTATTGAGCATTCACTACAATCAAGAATTAGGGTTTCGATCCCTCTCTGAACACTTATACAAAAAAGACCTATCAAGAAATGACATGATCTTCAAATTGTCTAACCTCTCAAAACATCCATGAAGGATCAAGAGGTCTCCCATATCAAGAATCAAGCACAAGAGTGCAACATCTTAAGTTGATCAAGCCTCAAGATCGTCGGTGTCACTAAATTAGGGTTTTGGTCGACCAAGGCCTCCAGATGAAAATTTTCATCTAGGAATGAGCCAAAACTTCAAAACATGATCCAAGATTCTCCAAGGGACCTCATGGATCCAATCATCAAGTCAAATTAGCCTCAGGGAGTGCATTCATCAAAAATCAGGAATTAGGGTTTCTTGACCTAATTCACCCCTAAGTTGACTTTTGAGGCAAGACATGAGCCAAGACCTCAAGACATGATTTGAGGACCTCAAATACACCACATTGATCCATTTACAACAATGGGTTGATCCAAGAAGCTTGATTCACAAGTTTTAATTTCATCTGGACCACAATTAGGGTTTTGAAGAAAAAGTCAACTGTGCCTTTGACTTTTGACCAAGACAAGGTCCCAAACCTTGGGACATTATTCAAGACACCCTAAAACACCTATGGAATCCATCCATTAGGTTTGAATTAGGTCAAGAACTTGATTGCATAGAGGATCACACAGTTTGGAATTCATCTGACAAAAAGTCAACTATGCCCAAAATCAAGTTTGACTTTTTGGCATTTTTCACAAATATGGCTCCCCTAAGTCAAAGACAATGATAATTTATGGTTTTGATAATCATTCATCAAGAAAAATCAAGAAAAGTGAGGTTTCTTGCAAAAGGGGAAACCATAAGAAACTAAATTTTTTCTAAGTTATGGAACAAAATGGATTTGGTACCAACTTTGCAAGGTCATAACTCCTAAACCACAAGGCCTTTTTCTTCCATCCAAAGGCCAAATGAAAGTTCACATGACATACTTCAAAAGTGTCAACTACATCAGATTCCAAATCCTCGTGGATTTTGAGTTATGGATTGATCAAAGTCACAAAAAGTGAAAATGACCACTTTTTCCAACACTTAGTGAAATTTTCAAGAAGTCGGAATCTGTTTCATTTTTTACCAACTTTAAGGCCATTTTTCACCTTGATCCAAGATGAACCAAGACCAATGTTGGACATCAAAGTTAAAGTATGTCATAAGGGCTTTCCAAAAAGTACAAGAACCCCTTCTAATTCAACATGAGATAAGAGTTACATCCATTGAAAGTTGGTCATTCAAAACTGATTTTTACAAGACAGATTTGTGCCTTTTTGCTCGAGTTAGATAAATTGGACAATTACAAGTCTTGTTATCCATTTGGACACCTCAAGGGATAACATCTAAGGGACAATGTATGATCCACAAGCCTCCTAAGTCCAAGGATCTACTTATAGCTATGTAACCCCTAAAAAGACTAAGAATCTCAAAGACTCCAATTTTGTTTCAATGCATTCAATGGATTCACAAGGTGGCAAGAATCAAGACATTGCTGACTGAATTGAGTCAAGCCTTATCCCTGCAACAAAGGACTCATAGCCTGCTCCCTAATCTCAAGTCAATGGCTAGAGGAGACTTGAGATTCCATTTGACCACCATTAGCTAATGACCTGTACCAGTCACCATTCACTATTGCAGCCAAAACAAACTTGCTACACTATTAATAGAGCTCATTTATGGTCAGTTTGAGTACACTAAAACACCCCAACTGATGCTTTCCTCAAAATCACTCTCAAAAAACCAGATTTTCCTTCTATTTCAAGTCACTATCGAATTTTGAAATAGGAAGCAATTCAAACCAAACCAATCATGCCAACACCTCATATACATCATATATGAGTAATCCATGACTTTGAAACACATCTGGAACATCAAAATCACAAAGTCACCCCCCCCCATTTGCTCAAACTTTTGGTTTGTTTGCAGTTGAGGTGCCACAACAAGTTCTGGGCTGATTCAATCTATTCCAAGCCTTCAAACACATTACTTGAGGTCCATTGGAGCTGTCCAGATCCTTACACAACATCTGTAACAACTCCAACATAGAATTCGACCACCAGCTCCAAGAGGTAAGCTTGAAGCCTTCAAACTCCATATTACATGCATCATAAATGAATTTTTGAGTTACCATCTTGTTTCTGTATGTATATAGAGTGATAACCCTCAATCAATTGCTATGTATGAATCGTGTTTGGAATTTCATAGTGTTCTTGCTGAAACTAGCGTTCTTTAGTTCATCTTCTGATTTCTCACTCCACACTTAATGTAAATGCAATTAATTTATATGGTTGTGATCCTTGTTCAAAAACGAGTGAGATTGGTGTTTGAATCGTGCAAAACCATTGAGTAATCAGAGAGAAAAGTGGGATTTTTCAAATCTGGGGAAAACAGGGCACGCAGTCAAGAACAAGTGTTCTTGGCGCCCCTTTTCAAATTTTTGAATTTTTGATATTTTATTTAATTGATTTCAAAAATTAATTTCTCTCTCATTTTTTATCATTTTTTATTGGTTCTTTTTTTAAAAAGTCACAAAATGTTAAATTATTTTATTTTACAAAAAAATCCAATTTATATTATTTATTTAATATAGTTAGAATTTTTGTAATTAATTTCATTTTATTTGTTTTTAAACATTTTAAAATGAAATTCTCACTTTGATCTTTTCATTTCAAATGAATTTTAATCTTTTGTGTGATTAAACATGATTTTTCAAACATTTATCCTAGATCACAACTTATTTTTCACAAATGTTTGATAATTTTGATCATTTAAAATGTTTTTTATTCAAATTAAAATATATTTTTTATCAAATTAGGGTTTTGATTATTTTCACCCTCACAAATATTTTTAAAACACTTTTGGGCCTCTAATAGAGTCTAAGACCCAATCCTTGTCACACAGAAACCATTTGGGCCTCAGTCATTGTATAAGTCCCAATACGATTTTAAAAATCTCAGCGCGATCGCTATTTTCAAAACAATGTTCATCTGGGCCTCTCCCTGAGTTATAAGTCCCATTCTCCCTTCTTTTCAAAACACTTTTGGGCCTCTAATAGAGTGTAAGACTCAACCCCCTTTGTACATAAATAATTTGGGCCTCAATCATTGTATAAGCCCTAGTACAATTTTCAAAATAACGGTGCAATCACTGTTTCTTTTATATGGGCATCTCTCTGAGTTGTAAGCCTCATCTCTTGTATAAAAATAAACCTAGGGCCTCTAATAGAGTGTAGGACCCACCTATTTTGTAAATACAATAAATTTGGGCCTCAATCATTGTATAAGTCCCTCTGTGGTTTTCAAAACTACGACGCGATCGTCGCCTTTTCAAAAGAATTCATTTGGGCCTCTCCTTGAGTATAAGCCCCAAACTTCCTTTTACAACCACTTTCCTTTTGATTTAGATTCAAATTCATAGTTGTATCAAAACTTTCTTCAATTTCTTGAATAATTAACCATACAGTTGTAGTTACTATGCTGGAGCTTGCACAACTGTAAGTTCTACTATTTTCTTTTACATACTTGCTTATATATTTCATCTGTATATGTATGCTTGTATATACTTGCTTAGAGTTTTCCCCAGCAAATTAGGTCTAGGATTAGATCAAGCCAGTGGTCACTCTTTCAACACAGTCAAAACTAGTCCCCCGTAGGAAATTCCAGATACAGACTTGCCTTCTCTTGGGCTTATACAATATGGAACAAAGAAAGGCATTATTCCTGGTGAAACTTTTCTCAAGACAGTCACTAGTTAAAAATTTGTACAAGAAATTCATTTCCCTAGAGAGAATTAATTCCCGGTGAAACCTCTTTTGAATTTCTTCAAACCCTGGAACTGTTCACTAAAGAAAGGACTATTCCCGGTGAAACCTTTCTTGAACTTTTCTCAGGTTTGGACCCACAGACTTCCTAAAAGCATCCCCAGCCTCCTCTTGGGCTTTGTACAAGGACCCTCAGGCTTCTTAGAAGTTCTCAGTCTCCTCTTGGTCTTAGTACAAGGACCCAAAGACCTCCTACAAGTATAGGACATAACTTAGTCATCTTTTGCTAGTTCAATCCTCCAGAGAGTCAGAATCTCAAAACATCATACCAGTTTAGGGTTGATTCTCATCCCTTAAAACATCAGCATCCTCTTGGGCATCATACAAAGATCAACCTTCTCATACCAGTAGACTTGGACAGTCTCATCTCCTCTTGGATCTCAAAGAAACCCTCAAGTTTCCTAAAAGCACAAGAAAAACCCTGATCATTTCATCAATCACTAGCAAAGTTTAAAACCTCCAAAGGTTAAAAAACTCAATCTTTAAAGTTTTCACTCTAAATCCTAGCTGGGGCCACTTTACTATCAATAAACCTTCAATCAGAACCTCAAGGCATTTGATATTCCAATTCTTCTTCATTCCTCAACAAGAGTTGATTCCTGTCATACCCTAATTTTTGACCCTTGAGATTCTGTTTTCGTTTTGCATCGTCTACATAGCATATCACATCATTTCTAGGTCAATCATCCATGCATAGCTAACCAATTTATCAGACTTGTGTTTGTTTGTTTTCCTTTGTGAATTTAGGGTTGTTGCAGAAGGTTCAAAGGTCATGGAGACCGTGTGTGTGCTCACTGTGATTCTAGTCCCCTAGCCCCTGCAAGGTCAATTTGTCCTCAAGGCCCTTCAAATGGGATTAGGGTTTTCTGTCCATTGATCGTGAACATTTGATGGTTGGTTAGAGTTGTGGCAAAAGGTATTACAAGTTGTTTTTTTTCCATGGTCTGTGTATCGGGTTCGCCATCATCAATCTTTCTTGGATTGTGCGAGTGACAACGATCAATTTTAATTCAAGAAAGACTTTTGGTTCTTATTCGTTGAAATCAGATTACTATTTGTTTCTTTTGGGGTCTTGAAGAAAAAGATTTGTCGGTGGTTTGCGATCAATGTGTTTGGAATGGCGAGTTCGAATAAAAATCTTGAATCAAGTTGTAGCAAAGAGTTCTCAAAGCAAAATTCAAGGATCTTGATCTTTACGAAAATTCAATTTGATTCACTATAATTTCTATAAAGTTTAAAGTTAAGAGGAGGTTCAAATTCATCAATTCAAGATCACGAATCCAAATTCGAGATTTCATGTTTCTTTCAAGTTCTATGTCAAAGTCATGAATTCATGTGATTAAGACCCAAGAAAATTAAGTTCCAATCAAGTTATGGTTCAAGCTGCAATTCATGAGTTTTGCACAAAAATACAAGTTTAATTCCAAAATACAAAACTCAAATCCAAGAGGACCCATAAGCCTATCAATTCATAGAAGGTCCATTGTTCTTTACAAAAAAAAAAAACTCCAAATGAATTCCATGAACAAGGTTGAAAGTTCACATATTTTTCAAAGACTTCAAAGTGTTCATTACAAGGTTACATTAGATACAAGTACCATTTCAAACTACTGGCCAGCAGTCTTCAGGAAACACGTAAGACTAATGTGGAGGCTACATTAATTCCTATTTTTGGAGAAGTCTTGCAAAGCATTGGTTGAACAAACTGATGCACGGTTGAACCACACCAATGTTATTCAATAGCAGGTTGATTTTACTCATCCACCGCTAGCCATCACTTTGAGAGAAATAATTAATGCAGCATCATCAACTACTCAAACTTTGAGCGGACAAATGGGCTGATGGCCAGCGCAAAACTGCGGGAATTAGCAGCTAACTCCAAGGCAGCTGTTGATCCTTTTGTAACCAAATCAATAACGGCTTACATGAGAAAACCGAGGATCCTACCAAAGAGCTATCAAGGTTAATAAATGAGCAAAAATTCGAGGAAGCCTCGCTTGGAGAATACTTGGCAAATGGAGCTTATTTCTGGTATTGAGGTGGTCTGGAAGCTCTGCAAAAGAAAGAGAAGATGAAGTCGATATTGAGAAAATTAAACAGCCCAAATTGGAAATTCACAAAAATATCATGAGCAATCCAAGCACATCAGACAATATTCAAAATGTTTCCAAAACATAATCAACTTGTTGTACCGAAAAAAGAAATTCTCAAGACATGTCCAAACATGTTTCAAACGAGATCACTATCATCAATCACAGTTTCCATGGCAAAATCAAACATAATAAGCTGAAAGGGGAAAGTCTCCAAACATCTTCATCATTATTACACGTATAATCCCAGACATGTTCATACAAAATTGGAAAGAAATTCATTGCTAAGACAAGTGAAAATCTCAGGAATTCGACTATAAAAGGAGACATACAGCTTCACAGACGGGGGACTGAGAGGAAACAATACACATCACAATTTCGCAGAAAAAAATCAGGGGGAGATAGCAGAGCCAGAACATCACGAAGCATTCACACAGTTTCGCATCAGAAGAAAAAAATTCACAAAGTTATAAAAGAGATTCACAACATACCTCTTTCACGCACAAACTCACAACAACAACCATAATAACTCCGGCACTAAAATAAAACCGTAACCCGACCCATTGCCCGTGTTAACCGTAGATCCTCATCTTCGTTTTCGTCTTCTTCCGAGAGAGACACCACATCTCTCCCGTGGACACACCGCCGTGCACCATCACCACCTTAATCGAAAGGTGATTTGAGAAAACACTGAGGGGGATCGACGAAGCAGAGAGACGTCGCGCCATTGATTGAAAAGGGTCTCGGTTTTGATTTAACGCTTATGTTTGTAATCTTAGCTGTTGTTGTTTTTGTACTTTGACAGGCGATAATGCAACGAAAGAGAAAGAGCTGCGAGGGAGAAAATGTGAGGTGATGAGAGAAACAAGGCGGAACGACACGATGAAGTAAATGCATTGCTCATACTGATTTTGTTCGGGATGGTCTTGGAGAGAGGATTTTACCTGCCAACCCCCAATCGTACCTAACACCCCCACACAATTAGTGAAAAGACTTAACTGATTTTAAAAAAACTATTCTCACATTTTTAAAAAAACCGGTAACTACACGGATTTTTCAAAATTACAGGCGATATCGGAAATTTCGTTAACCCTGTCGGGGATTTCAATTTAACAAGTAAGATTTTCCGGTTTTTTTAAAATAACCGGTGAATATTACCGGTAATTTCATAAATCCCGGTATTTTCTTACCGGGAATTTCTAAATTACCGGTAATATTCACCGGTTATTTCAAAAAAATCGGTACTTTTGATATTTTTGTTTTTCCGGGAATTTCAAATTCCCGGTAGTTATTAAATATTTGTTTTATTTTTTATCTTTTTTTTTGCAGTGAAAACCAGAGGCCGTGATGGTAGCATCGCTGGGAGGGCGCTTGATTTGGCAGGAGGTGGTAGGGGTAGGGCTACAGCTGCTCCTGATGCTGAGTCTGCGCATGTACGGGCTGGACGGGTGGTCCCAATCGGTTCACACCGGAAGCGGATGGCCGAGCAACGGGGGCGTTTTCAGGCACCTCGCGTCGTTAGGCGACGTAGAGGTCTTTCTTCAGTGCAGGCCACAGATGCGGACGTCCCTGTTATTCAGTCGGAGGAGGCTTTTGTTGGAGATGTTTCGGTGGAGACTGCTGTTAGGGATGTGGTAGAGGAGACTGATGTTAGAGTGGCAGCTGAGGGTGAGGGTGAGGAGGCGGGTGATGCTGAGGGTACAGGAGAGGCTGCTGGTACAGGAGGGGTTGAGGAGACCATTGAGACCGATGGCACGGTCCCTTTGATCGAGCCATCGGTACACACTGAGACAGGATTCCCTGGTGGGCCCATAGATACGTCTGTGCTTATAGAGTACAGTGAGCATGTAGCATTACAATTATGGCAGGGCCATGTATATGGTTTTTACGTTTAATTTTAACTTTTGTTTATTTATACATAAATTGTTTATGTATTAACAAAGTTGTTTAATGGTTGGTGTCACAGGTACGACCTGTACTGAGGGTCCAGTCACACGGAGGGAAGATAAAGAAATTCTTGAGTATTCCCTTCCCTGCTGCTGTGAAGAAGATCGTGGAGGAGTTTGACCTGCTGCATTTTGGGAACTGCTCCCTGACCATGTCGGATGCAGAGCTGCTGAGTGCCTTCGTCGAGAGGTGGCACAAGGAGACGTCATCATTTCATCTCCCATTCGGAGAGATGACTGTGACTTTAGATGATGTCGCCCCCTTGTTTCATCTCCCTATCGGCGGTAGATTCTGGACGACTCCTATCATGAGTGTGTCCCAGGCACATGCGATGGTTGTTCGCGATCTGTGTTTGTCTGAGGCAGTGGTTGCACAAGAGTTCGCAGATACATGAGGTGCTCACTTACGCATATGGTGGCTCCGGGATAGGTATGCCGAGCTTGTTGCTGCTGGTAGGTATCAGGCTACCGCTAGGGCGTACATGCTGCATGTAGTAGCATGCACTCTCTTTGCAGACAAGTCTGGTACATATGTGGATGCTCGCTATCTGGGCCTCTTCAGCGATCTCGAGACGCACAACTGGTCTTGGGGTTGTGCAGCTCTGATTCAGTTATATCATGTGCTCGGGGAGGCGACCGGTTTGAGACGAGGCAGCTTGCTGGGTATCTTAGTTTGTTACAGGTATATCTTAATTCATGTTCTTACTTGTCGTTCTATTTTTTTTTAAATAATACTATTTCTAACTTATTGTTTGTTGTGATCTCAGTGCTAGATCTATAAGCATTTCCCTAGGATATGCGATAGGAGGGTCTAGCCATATACTTCGACCGAGCCACGGGCGAAGAGGTGGAGGGCGAGGCAGAAACACCCAGGAGGCATAGTTGAGTACAGGAGGTGACTGGATGAGCTAACCGTAGAAGATGTCATATGGACACCCTACGATGGTCATAGAGCAGTCCGTGAGTTCGAGGAGCCGTCATTATACTCCTGCTATATGAGGTGGGAGACTTTGGTTGCCAGGCACCTGCCAGAGAGATGTTTGCGCTAGTATGGATACATTCAGACGCGACCACCAGCGATTCCCGATACACCCTCTGAAGGTATTGATCGGTGGTTTCAGACGCACTTCCTCAGTTCCGGTCGTGCCATCGTAGCTCGATCTGCACCTGTTCAGTATCCCTCGCAGTGTGAGGATGGCTACTTGGAGTGGTATCTCACCGTATCACATCCACGCATCACTCCACCGCCGGCAGAGGATGCACTTTCTGGGGATGTACCTTCTGGTGGCCAGGAGCCTGTTGATGACGCACCTCCTCCTCCTCCAGCACATCACCCTGATGACACACAACGCTTTCAGATGATAGCAGTGGTGGCTGATGAGCTAATGGGCTTGGTAGACCCTGATGGCAGTATTTCTGCTGGATTAGCTAGGATTGCACACTTAGCCCGTGGGGGGCCTATTTAGTATTATTTGTATTTTCTAGATTATATGTATATTTTTGTATTATATGTATATTATGGCAGAACAATATATTATTATTATACCTTCATTTAAACTCTTACATTGCAGTGATCTTGATTAAACAACTTAAACAAATAAAAACCTAACATTACAACATAATTAATCAATATTAAAAACTTAAACACTACCAGATGCTTCAGGGCGTTTTAGCATCTCCATTATTTCATCAACTGATCTTGACAACTGCACATCTAACTCCATCGGACCCCTTGTTAGCCTACGGCGAAGTGATCTCCACATTTTGATGACGTCTTCATCGTTCTTCAGTTCAATTAGGTTGTATTTCACACTACCATCCCCCTAATCCTCCTGAAACTCGATCTTCAACACCTTTCTATTGTCACCATCAGGCAACAATTCCTTCAACTTCGAAGTCAGGCCGGCAAAGGAGGTTGTGTCATCGGGAAGCATGAATTCGACAGGTCGAGAAGCTCTCTTGAAGTAAACTTCTGCCTTAATCAATAATGCTGGAATAGCCATTTTTTTCAGATTTGTTTAACCACAAGACCTAAACCCTATTTATTCAAACGTGCATCAATTCTGGGCCACACAAATTGTCGGTGCAATCACAACCATACAAAACTATCGGCAAAATCTCGACCGTTAAAAAAAACCCTAAAATTATACCTACCGGGAATTTCAATGGATGTGAAATTCCCGGTACCAAACTGCACTTTTCAGCAATAACCGGATTTTTTAATACATACCGGGAATTTTGATCCATACCGGAAATTTTTGTATAACTTCCGGGAATTTGTTCCGGATATTGCTTGTAAAATACTAAGGGACATTTTTGCCATTATTAAAATATGGGGGGGCCAGGTACGATTGGGGGGTGCCAGGTAGAGAAGCTTCGGCCCACTTGTCTTAAGAAAGATCCTCCATTTTTCTTTCTTTTTTTTTCGATATTTCCATTGGGCTCTTGATGGGCCATTAAGGTTTTTTTTATTCTTCTTTTTATTTGCATCCTTTTTCTTTATTTGTCAATTAATTATTAATTTTAGTTTTATTTTGATTATTGTTTAAAACTTGTGATTAGTCTTTTTAAAATAAGTTCTTGATTAATTCGAATGCCGGATTTATTATTGATTTATCTTTGTTTTTGCGATCAATTCCTTAAAATTAATGTTACTTAGTTTTTTGTAATTTCTTCATTTAGAACTAATTAGGTCTTAGTCAAGTGAGTTAATATTAGGTTGGGATCTTCTCGATTGAATTTCGTGAATTTCCCTTTTGATTTAGTTATGATCTTGATGTTATGCCTGTTGATTGACTATGATGTCTTTTAACTTCAAATTGATTGCTTGATTCACTTTTTCTCTTAGGTTATCGATTCAATTTTATCCTCGATAAATGGAATCATATGTAGACATTAGGATGAGCTTTCTCACAAGATAACTTATAGGATAGTTCCCTTAAGACGTTAACTTAGACACCCTACATTAAGTTCCCTTTTTCTCCCATGAGAGAATTGGACATGAGTCCTTCCATTTATCCTAACCTTAGGATCGGAGTCACCGCACTCTATACATGTGTTATGCCATGGACACTTTCTACCCTTTTAACTTAAACTTAACTTTGGAGTCGCCACACTCCATGTAAGCGTCTTGCCATGGATGCTTACCTCCCCCTGGAACCTTGACCACAGTCAAGAGTTCCTCACCCTTATTTAGGGGAACTACGAATACTCTGATTCCACTCCCTTCACGATACGTAGGCACAAGATGCGATGTCTTGGCGAGTATACTTAGAAACTAACCCCTAGGTATTTACCTTAGCACATTCCCTTAGCAAGCAAGCAATAGATAACACAAATACTAACAAGAGGTTCCTGTAGAGTACTACAGATACTTAGGATGCTAACACCTTTCCTAAGTATAACCAACCCCCGAACCTAGATTCTCTTATTAGGGTTTTCGTTCTTTACCCTTTCCTTTGGATAAATCAAAGCTCGGTGGTGAACTTCAAGATTTGTGATTCAAGTTAATCAATAGCTTGATATCCAATTCTCACCGCGACAATTCCCCAATTTGGACCTGTCTCTGGATCTCATTAATCCTCAGCAGAAACTAGCCTCCTCTTAGGCTTCATATAAGAAATTCCCCAGCCAGCCTCCTCTAAGGCTTTGTATAATGATTTTCTCTCAACGGCTTTAGCCTCAATCTTAAGCTTTGTAGAAGACACATATAAAATCTCCCCAGTGGAGTCAATTCCTTTAGCCTCAATCTTGGGCTTTGTACAAGACAGATAAAATATTCTCCAGATGAGTCAATAAATTTTAGCCTCAATCTTGGGCTTTATACAAGACACATATAAAACCTCCCCAGTAGAGTCAATCTCTTTTTTAGCCTCAATCTTGGGCTTTGTACAAGACAGACAAAATTTTCCCCAGAAAAATCAATTTCTTTCTGCCTCAATCTTGGGCTTTGTACAAGACATAAATAAAACTCCCTAAGCAGAGTCAACTTTTTTGCTTCAACCTTGGGCTTTAATCAAGGCACACAAAAATCAACATCCCCTCAAATAAAATCAAGAGTTATCTCTGAAGGAAGACATTTCTCTGCATATCACATATTCAAAACAGACAATTAAACAAACCCTAATCCCAGATAATTGTTGTAAGTGGCACACTTGTAGATTCAAAAATCCAAGTTGTGGTCCATCTTTTATCCTGGTAAATTTCATCTAATTGATGTAAGTGGCAAGCCTCTGGATTATTTACATCCAAGCCAATGTCCTTCTCTTAGCATGGAAGACTCCTAAGGAAAAATGGCATTGCTCTACATTGAGTTAAAGTTTCCTCCTTCAGGACATCACCCTTATAAAGGAAATTATGGCATTGATGGATTCCATACATTCCAGTTAAAGTAATTCTCCTTTATAATCAGTTACCCAACAACTGTGATAAACAGATGAGATATCTCCCTTTAGAGATGACAAATTCTCTCTCAGTAAAACCTTTAGCTTCAATATTGGGCTTTAAACAAGACACCAAACATCTTTTTCCTCCCATAGAATAGGAGGAACTATGATTGCTCTGATTTCCCTGTTATCATTACGGGAATACGTAGGCATAAGATTGCGAAATCTTAGAGAACACACATATCAAAAACTTTAGGTTCAGTACCTTACCAAAAAACATCGAAAAACCCGAAAACAACAAAAACGCTCTCTCAACATTCGCAAAGGAGAAACTTTCCCAAATCTATAACAGATAAACACCAGTAAGTAGGTGATAAAAGAACATGCCAAACAATCTATGGATAACCATATATACGCTAGGTAATTGACAAATTCCCTTTGTATAATCTGACCCCGGACCCCCCAATCTCTTAGCATTTATTAAAGAAAACATTTGCGTGCAAGGTTAGTTTTAGATATATTCCCTTTCCTTTCCAGCTTCATAGGATAAATAAGAAATCATAAAGTAGCACCCAATTCCAACCATTGCGGTAAGGTGGTCACATCACCAACAAAAATCGCACGCTACAGAAAAATGGCAACTCTTCTGGGGAGTCTTTAGGATTAGAGTTCCTAAGAGGTCTAGGTTGTTTGACATTTTCTATACTATATATATATATATATATATATATATATATCATCCAACTTGATATTCGTGTTTAATTTTCTGTCAAATGGGAATGTGATTAATACGCATGTGGAAAGTTTGAGAGAACATTAAGATAGGGGTGGCATATCCAGGAAACGCTTATAGGGAGTGAATCCCGACCAAGCCAACTTGGCAGTCCACGGAATCAGTCGAGGTACCCGTGCGGAATTATCGATGTTGAACGACCGATTGTCGTGAAAGCATTGTCTTTCCCAATGCGGTACCCATGACCCTGAGGATTTAGTAGACATTAACCATATGGCCATTTGGTAGTGCGGTGACTATCTGGAATAGTTGATACGCGGTACTACACTCAAATGAGATTCATCCTAGGATATTACAGCTCGCTCGAGTGAATCAGCTTGCTGTTGATATCCCTAGGAGGGGTCAATGACTTTGGGAACTTTAGAACCCGTTCTACAGGTACAAAAATTGACCAAAATAGTACAACCTTTGGGGATGGGTAGAGCCATGACTCCATTCTCGTGACGTTGAACCCTTGAACCAATGCTTTCAAATGTTTTTGTGTGCTGCATTCATGCATTCATCTAAAAAACTCTTTTCAAACAAGAAAAAAATCTCTTCTTTTTTTCAAAATAAACTAAAACAATAATTGCAAATATCAAAGGTTGCGTTATGGATTTCGGTAGAAGAAAGACGCACAAGTACACCTTCAAGGCTCCAAAACTAGAGGACTTAAGGAAGTTGGCAAGGATGATTACCAACCCTGAGGCTTTCAGACCTAAGCACGGAGGACTGTTGTCTCTGTTAAGGGTTAAAGTGGTTGAAGGAATCCTGTATACACTAATACAGTTCTACGATCTGGTTTACCACTGCTTCACTTTCCCGGATTACCAACTGGCACCAACACTAGAAGAGTACTCCCACCTGATTGATTTACCTATCACTGATCGAGCTCCATTTTCTGGACTGGAAAAAATTCCAAAGGAACAAACCATTGCAAGAGCAATCTCTTTGGATGAGTCAGAAGTTAGGACTCACATAACCACTAAAGGAGGAATCCAGGGTTTACCGGCTAAATTCCTGATGGAGAAAGCTCTATACTTTGCTAGTATAGGAAATATAACTGCTTTCAAAGACGTCTTTGTTCTGCTCATATATGGGTTATTCCTCTTTCCCAACATTGACAACTTCGTCGACACCAATGCTGTTAAGATATTTCTGATTGGGAACCCCGTACCAACCTTGCTCGCAGATGCTTACCATTCTGTACACTTAAGGAATTTGTACATCGGAGGAATGATCACATGTTGTGTACCATTACTCTACAAATGGTTCATTTCGCATTTACCCAAGTCTGCTGCTTTTTGGGATCACAAGAGTACTCTACGTTGGTCTGAAAGGATTATGTCTCTTACCAACTCTGATATAAATTGGTACAATAGGATTTATGTGGGGATAGAGATCATCGACAGATGTGGAAATTTCCCTAACGTTCCCCTCATTGGAACTAAAGGAGGAATCAACTATCATCCAATTTTAGCTCGCCGTCAACTCGGATACCCGATGAAGAATATCCCACATAATGTTCATCTGGAAGGTCTTTTCTTCAAGGAAGGGGAAAATGATAGGGCACTGAAGAAAGAAATAGTGCATGCCTGGCAACATATTCACAGGAATGGGAGAGAGTCTTTGGGAAGACCAAACTGTACCTCCATGGAACCTTATCTCCACTGGGTGCAAACTAGAGACCTCAAGCTGAGGATGCCTTACCCTCGCCAAGAAGTTTTTCCATTAAAGTAATATGTCCTTTATTTCATGTCTGATGCGGAAAAACTCCAGGTCACTCTCAACAAAGTTCAACGTGAAAAAAGCTCTTGGAAAAACAAATACCGAATCCTCAATTTAGAGTGTACCAAGATTCAGGAACTATTAAAGGAAAAGGATGCTCTGATTGAGATATTATAACAGCATGTTGTGGAAAGTCAGGAAGACCGAAGAAATTTGCTCCCTCCTTTCACTTGGCAAAGGACTGACAACCTGACAACGGCCGAAGAGCCCCAATCAAAGAAAAGGAAAATACCGGAACCAGCATCTGAGCTCCCTTCAGAGAGGACTCAGGATCCATGAGCTTAGACATTTTCCTTACAACACTTTGTAAAATAATGTACTTTTCCTTGTAAAATATTTTAATCTTTCGAATTCAATAAAAGGGGTCTCCCCCACTGTATGGTATTTGCAATCTATTTGTTGAAGTTTCTTTGTGAATAAAACAAAAACCAAAAAATATGTCATTGCATATCATTCATCATTCTCACATAATGCATTTTTCTTATCCTTGAGTCTCACGTATGTGTCACAATTCTAGAGTCAAACTGTCTCACTCATACAATACTCAAGCCAATCGACAAAAGAAAATGGACGGTCTCGAGGAAGAGAACAGAGAGCTGAGAGAAGAAATTGACGCTCTGAAGGAAAGTTTGGAAAAACTTCACAGTGACATGCAATCCCTGGCAGCAGCCTAGGAGCAGCGGCATCAAAAGACTGTAATCTCAAAGATCACATGTATGCCCATAATGGAGACACATAAGAATCATCCTCGGTACAATATGCCTAAAGGTCGCCCCTAGGGCATGCCTCTCAACTTTATACCTAAGGGATACATCCCACCGGTCACTGAAGACCCAGAAGCCGTAGCAGAAACCACTGGACCAGAAGGTTACAAACTTCGGGAAAGTGAAGATGTAAGGTTTACGGGAGAAACTCCTGAAGGTTACAAACTTCAGGGCATGGAAGCGCCAAGAGTCACCGCTGTAATGACTATACCACAACCAGTGGTACACACTGTCCCGGAAGGACAAATTCTGCAAGCAACTTCGGGCGAAAACGAAGACGTATACGAAAGAATGAATGAGTTCCAGGAACAATTCTTGGAAATGCAGAAGGAACTACATGTCATTCGCTGTCAAGACTTATTCGGAAAGGACGCCGCAGACCTCTGTTTGGTCCCTAATGTAAAGATACCGCACAAATTCAAGGTGTCTGACTTTGAAAAAATACAAAGGCAACTCTTGCCCTCAAAGTCATTTGGTGATGTACGCTCAAAAAATGTCTACCCAGACAGAAAATCAACAGCTACTAATCCATTACTTCAAAGACAGTTTAACCGGTGTCGCACTTAAATGGTACATGGGTTTAAACCGCACCAAGATCAGTACTTTCAGAGATCTCGGCGTAGCCTTCATTCAGAAGTATAAATACAACCTGGACATGGCACCAAATAGGGATTAACTCAGGGCAATGTCACAAAGGGACAAAGAAACTTTTAAATATTATGCTCAGAGATGGCGTGAAATTGCCGCTCAGATCTGTCCCCCTCTTGAGGAAAAGGAGATGACCAAGATTTTTCTGAAAACCTTAAGCTCATTCTATTATGACCAAATGGTCGCCAGTGCGCCCAATGACTTCACTGAAATGGTGAACATGGGAGTACGCCTGGAAAAAGCGGTCCGAGAAGGACGATTGGTCAAAGATGCAGAGCCATCTAGCAGTACTAAGAGGTACGATAGTGCTTTCCAAAAGAAGAAAGAGCAGGATATCAGTAATATCTTTCTGGGAAAGCAAAGGCGAAGGTATCAACCAGTAGCGGCGATAACTCCCGCTATCAACCCAACGCCGGCTTCGACTTATCTACCTCAAGTTTCTCAGAGCCAACCAAGTCAACAACAGTATCAGCAAAGGCCGCAACAACCTCTTTAGCAGGCTCGTCCACAGTACAACAACAACAATCGTACTACACGACCATCAGGGTTTGACCCTATACCGATGTTGTACACATAATTATTTCCACTTCTACTGGCTAAGGGGCACGTCCAAACCAGGACTCCTCTCACAATACCAGAAAATCCACTTTTTTGGTTCAAAGCGGATCAAACTTGCCCTTACCATCAAGGAGGATCGGGGCACAACATTGAGAACTGTCTCAGCTTCAAGTCTGATGTACAGAACCTTGTCAGGAACGGGATTTTATCTTTCAAAGATACTAATCTGAATGTTCAGACGAACCCGTTACCGCAACATGAGAAGACTGCAGTGAATTTAATAGAGGAAGAATTTAGCCGCAGTTATCAAATTCATGATGTACTCCTATTGGAAACCAATCTGGTAAGGATGCATTGTAGACAGAGCGGGTACGGTCATGTGCCGTCTCATAATTATCACCAGTGTGATATCTGCTCAAAGAACAATCAGGGGTGTTCCGTAGTGCAAGCGGCTTTACAAGAACAAATGGATCTGGGCTGGATTCAGGATCACAGGATCCGTGAGGTCAATATGGCCTATGCACATCTCGACATTATACAGAACCACAACATTCTTGCGATGAACATTAATTTAGTGGCGATGCATTCAAGGCAGAGTCAATATTATAATCTGCCACGACACGATTACAACACTTGTCCAGTCTGCTCTATAGATAATCAGGGATGCTCTTTTATACAAGAGGCCCTCCAACGTCAGATGGATCTCGGATGGATCCAAGACTACCGTGAAATAAATGACCGTCAAGTCAATATGGTTCAATTCTTTGACATACCAAGGGTGTGCACTTGTACAAAGAACACTTCAACACCTGTTGGACCACTGGTGGCTTCCAATCTACCTGGATGAAGCTACACAACAGAGTAGCATAACTGGCGGGAATCCTGGTAGACACCAAAATCGTGATGTCCGCTCGATGGAAACAGATCTAGTAAAGATACACTGCATACAAAGCGGGTGTGGTAAGGTACCACCGCATAATTATGAGCATTGTAGAGTATGCTCAGAGAACAACCAAGGATGATATCTGTAACACCCCCAATCTATAACCCGAGCAATTAAAGGCGATAACAGATAATCAGAGTATAATTAAAACATTCATGGCATAGAAGGGAGCGTCACCTCAAAATGATGAAATAAAATAACATGCTCAAATAGATATGCAACAATCAGGTAGCAACATAAGCAGAGGAACTCAGTTCCTATCACCCACTATTCAGATACAGAATAAAAGCAGAAAATCTGCAACTGAAATCTCATATATATAAACATGGAAGTTTGTCTGTCATACACAGAATCATACATGTACAATCCAAAAAGATATATATACATATACACATAAATCACATAACGATCTCCCCAACTTCCCGGTGCTACATATCAGAGCCGACTGACAAAAGAATGAAGACATAATCTTCACAAAAAGACCTCCAGCATCTAATCTGCAATGCCTCATAGAGCATTCAAAACAGCAGAAGGGTGAGAAACACAATTATAATATAGTTGCATACAAATATATAATGACATAAAATACACATGTAAAACATTCTCACCACAACTTACACCATAATTCAAATGCAAAACACCACAATCCATATCTCATACATTCATCACAACGGCATATTAATCATGCTCAATGCATTTATCACCAATATATATATATATATATATATATATATATATATATATATCAACTCATCAATTCCATTCACAATTCCACACATAATCAATCCATTCATGATTTATGCAAATGCACAGAGACCGACACAATGACTCTATGCAATGTAATGCGGTACCATTCCATCCATCATCTCACCATTAATTCACTCAGGAATATATTGGAATCATCGCTTGTTACTTAGTGTAACTTCCCGTCGGGCAAACGATGTGTTGCACCCCAAAATTTGCCCTCCTTACTTTATTACTAACTGGCTTATGTTGCATTGCATTTTGCATTATCATGTGTGCATATCATTGGTTCTTAGCATGGGGTCAAGGTGCCTGAGGCAGTGCTTCAGAGGGTTAAGCAAGAGTCCTGGTATTGTCCAAGAGAGCCCAGGTGGATTATCCTCTCCTAACCAGTGCATAGATTAGGGTTTTGAGATTCTTGGGTTTATTGCTTCAATGGGAAAGCTCCTTGGGTTTTTATCATCACCAAGTGGCATATCTTATCTTTGTTGGAGAGGATACACATCATATTTAGAGGAATTTGGATTTGGAGACTGTGTTATTTCCTCCTAGACTGAGGGTACCACAACTAGGGTTTGCTATAAAGTCAGTTTATTTCTGATTTTTTTGGACAAGACTTGATTCCATGGTACTCCTTGGGTCCCTAAGTACCTAGGGATGGGAGGTTGTCCATCAGTTTGGTTCAGGAGAAGTTCAATTGGCCAATGGATTGAAAATCAGGTGAATGGGGTAAAAGTCAACAGTGAGAGGAGAAGTCAACTATGGAATTCTGAGGTTCTCTCCAAGGTTTTCAAGGTCTCACGCCCTCATATGGTCTTCAAGGGTCAAGTTTCATACGTATTTATCAGGAATCAGGAGTTGGTGCAAAGTTTCTAAATTTGGAAAGTGACCTATAATGAAAAGTTTCCATTTTTGGCAAGTTCCTGCACTGCATTCAACTTGACTTTTCACCATCAAGAAAGCTTCAAATGAATTTTTCTCCAACATGAAAGTTGAAGATATGTTTCTCCTCTTTCCAACAAGTACTAGTGGGTCTCCATATCATTTGTGAAACTCAACTTATGATCCAAAGAAGGCAAAGTGGTTTTTAGGGTTTTTCATGATCCCATTTTCACAACTTTGGGCATAATGACCTACAATCAATTCCATTGCTTCATGCCGCATTCTAATATCAAAAGACATTCCTTGAGGATTATTTTGGGCCCAAGAATTAAGGAATTCCATGGTGTGTTCTTCACTTATTCTCCATTGTTCAAATATGCCAAGTTATTCAAAAAACTCATGAATCATTTGTTTTCAAGGCCCAATTTAAATATGGTGTGATTAGCAATCCAAATGAAGGTGATCCATCAAATAATTCTCAAGTATCCATGCAAGGAGAAAGGTGTAATTCAAATTATGCATTTTTCCAAAATTATTCAAAAATCATTAAACAATGGATTACCCAAGCCCAATTCCTCATCAGAAGAAAACCCTGACCTATATAAACCTATCCATGCACTGGTTAGGGTTCATTCACGTGCATTTGGAGGAGAACAACAGCTTGTATCCTAATTCTTGAATTCAACAAATCTCACAATCTACAAGGATTTTCTTCAAAGTTCTTCCACAAACCTTCTCTTGGTGATCTACAAAGTGCAAATCAACCACCATTCGCAGCCAAAAGCAAGTGCACAAGGGGAACCGTCTCAGGTTGGAAGGATTTTTAAGGATCCTAAAACTCCTTTTTTTTTATGTCTATATTGTCATGTTATGTCTGCTGATCATCCTAATATAATTGGTTTTTAATATGGATGC
This sequence comes from Lathyrus tuberosus, assembly GCA_022829125.1. Lineage (NCBI taxonomy): Eukaryota > Viridiplantae > Streptophyta > Magnoliopsida > Fabales > Fabaceae > Lathyrus > Lathyrus tuberosus. The sequence goes on from JALAZF010000009.1 coordinate 23,347,674, forward strand.
GTATATGGCTTGTAATGATCATTTAAAGTTTTATGCCCTAAGCTTGTTTCGTTCGTTTTTAATTATTCATTGGTTGTTTGCAAATTTGGATGCCATATTTGGAGTCCTTGCATTTTTCTGGGTGGGATAGTGTATTCGCACGTGCGTTTTGGTCCCCTTTTTGTTGCAGGTGACCGGAGTAGGGGGCCGGAACCCTAACTCCGGTGGTGGCCGGAGAACCAGTCCGGCGGGACGGTCCAAGGAAGGAGAAGAAGTCCTGGCCGTTGATTCTCCCAATCCAACGGCTCAGGTCGCGCCATGTGCTTTTTCTTTTTATTTTTTTTCTGAATTTAAATTAATAATCCAGTGTTTATTACCCCACCGTTGCTATGGTGCACATCCAATCATATTATTTTGTTTTGCATACTTTTATTATTATTGACTTGTTTTGGAGCGCAGGATTGATCAGACGGGAAGGATGAGTCAACCCAGTTGACCGAGGTCCACGCATGGGTCCCTTTTTTATTTTTTTTCGCTGATGGGTTGGGCTGCTATTCGCACCCCCCATTATTCAGCCCAATTCATTTCCACTTCATTTTCCTTACTGTTCGCACCCCCCATACTATTTTCTATTTTATTTTTATTAAATCATTATAATTTCATTTTTAATTTTTAAAAATACATAATTGCATTAAAAAATTCCCATAAAATTCATACATCATCTTTATTATTTTATAAAATTTTTACACATTTTATTTTTTATTTTTATTTTATTTTCATCGTTTAAACTAATTATTTATTCAATTTCTTTTTACATCACTCATATCATGCATACTTAAAACTATTTATTTTATTTCTCTGCATCCTAAGATATATTTGATCCGTTCTTTTTGCATTTGTTCACTAACATCCTAAATTGCATTAAAAAAAATTTCTTTCATTTTTAAATTTATTTCATATTTCATTTTGGTCCTTCCCTTTGGCACACTGAACCCCACTTCCCACCTGAACTTTGCCTAATTATTTGAATGACTAACACTTTGAATTTTTGCAGGGATTTCTGGTATTTTGTTTGTCTCTGGCTGATAAACCTTGATATTTAATTTGGGAATTTTAGGAGTTATTTTTCTAATTATTTGATTGGTTTCCACTTGAGATCTGCTTATATGTGTATTTCTGATCCTGCCCATTTCTGACCACATCTAATTTTCTGTTTGGAAAGGTACTTGTGCCATTTGCTTTGGGGTTGTTCCTTTGATTTCTAAGTTCATGTTTGGATTATTATCATTATTGTTTTCCATTGCTTGATTTTTATTTGCTTTGATGTTATTTATGTCTGTTTCTCACTAACTTTTTATGCAGGGACTATGGTAAGTTCTTTAAGGGTATGGATAAGTATCCATGGTCACCCTTAATCTTTTCTTCTCTCATCTTCTTCCTTTAGGATTTAAGTTGAACCTCACTAACCGTAGGTCACCCATGCATGATGACTTTAGGATTCATAGTCCCCCCTTAGAGTTACCCCTGTGTCTTCTCTCTTCTCATCTCAAATTTCTTTAAAACACTTAATAATAATAAGGTGTATTGCGCGCGAGCCTTAAGCGTAGGGAATGAGAAATGAGGGGCTTCCTCTCATCTTTCTAGAGTGCTTAGCGAGCGTCCTGTCTTGGGACGATGCGTTAAGTATTCGCCCCTGTGCCCTAGACTTTGGCGCAATGCAACTTAGGAACTAACTTAAGCTACTTCTGTCCTAAAAGATACAAACCAACCTCAAACCCTTTTTGTCCTTCGGGATTTCCAAACATAAAGGCTATTTTCAAAAAGGGCACGTTATTTTCCGTCTGAGACGCAAACAGGCATCGACCCTAACTGCCGGACGCGAACTTAACGTCGCTCATAAAAAACACAAAAAGAACATGGTCCGAACTACGTTGACTCTGAATTCCCCATTGCACAAAGGGGGTACGTAGGCCTTGGACGTCGACGTCCTACCGAGTCGGTCTTTGTCTTTCCCTCTCCGTTTTAGTACAGCCCTAGATGATAGTAACTTACCCTTAGAATAGACAACAAGCGTGGATCCCATCGAGTACGATGGACGCGTGGGGTGCTAGCACCTTCCCCTCGCGTAACCGACTCCCGAACCCAGGTCATGGTTGCGATGACCATTCCTTTCCCTCTTCCTCAGGTTTATGCGGTGTTCCCTTTCCCTCTCTCGGGATAAATTTACACGGCTGGCGACTCTGTTTTTCCGCGCCACTCTCGCGTTTGTACCTGGATGAAAATCCTGGGAGCGACAGCTGGCGACTCTGCTGGGGATTCTGGTTGACCTATGCTGGTCCATCCCTAAGCGAGTCAATCCTAGCGCTTGCTTGTCTTTGTTCTCTTTAGGTGCTTCGTGTTTGTTTTGCTTTACGTGTTGTATTTTATTTTTATTTTTACCGCATTTTCTGCATTTCATTTTTTATTACTGTCATGCTGCTGTGCTGTGCTGGCTCTTCTTTGTTTTGCAGGATGGGTGGGATTGAGAGCTAAGCCCAATACCTAGGCTTGAGTATACCCTAGGACTAGTGTGGAGAGTAGTGGGACCTACGTGCCCTCTTTGTACGTTTGTGTGTTCACGAAATTCACAACCAGACGAGGTTATCTTGGGATGCATTCTAACGTGTGTGTCTTACACATGTTGGGGTGTTGATCTAGAGAGTTGTCGACTCTGGTGACCGATCATTGAGGACCTTAGTGGAAACATCCCTCTTTAGTGGTGACAGTGGCAGACCACATCCTGTGGAAAACCCATTCGCACCCGAGGGCCCGCTTTGGAACTCGCATAGGATGGCCCCTACGTTTTGAAGAGAATCAGTGGAGGCACTCCTCGATTGATGATAGTACTGTACCCCGAGGGATGAATGTACTATTGTTTCTCGACCTCAGTGCCAAAGCTGAGACCTTCCGCTTTGGAGAATCAGTTGAGGATGCTGAGGGAGGAGATCAATCAGATGAAGACTCAGATGGGTTTGATCACGGAGATTCTGAAAACAGTGTTGAAGAAGGAAGACAGTCCTGTGCCCGCTTCCACAACAGAGGTCCTTACTCTTCCCATCTCTTTGGGGTCTCCTCTAGACCATGGGTTGCCTCGTGGATCCTCTCCACCTCCAGAGCTTTTCCATCAACAACCGTTGCCTGAGGGTCTAAATCCAGAAAAGCTTGAAAAGAAGTTTGACCAGATTCCGATGCCATACGCTCAGTTGCTTCAGCATTTGCTCAAGTTTCAGCTAATTGAATTGATTGCTGCGGAACCTCCACACACCAGGTTCGTATGGGTTCCAATGTCCATGATAGGTGTGAATTCCATTCAGGGGTACCTGGTCATAATGTCGAAGATTGTAAGATGCTCAAGTGCAAAGTCCAGGAGCTCATTGATTCAGGGGCAATCAAGTTTACATCAGTTGGCACTGGTAAACCAAGTGATGTTATTCCCAGTGTTGCAAAGAGACTGAGGACTCCCTCTTTTGCCAAAGGATCCACCTCGCGTCAGGGATCTCCTCCACAACCTTTTGCTACAGAAGCTCTACGTCAGTAACCTTTGTTTGTGCCTCAGCCTAATGTGGAAAGGAAAGTGCAAGCGCAGGTGAGGCGCCCAAGTCAGCACCGACAGCAGAATTATCAGTAACAGGGGCAACCGAGACCTAGGAGGCCCGACAGGATATTTAATCCTATGCCTATCCCTCATAGTCAGTTGTTTGGTCGTCTGCTCGAGAACTCTCTGATTCAAACCAGGAGTACCACGCCGGTACCGTACCCTATTCCTCCAGATTATGACATGACTACTAGGTGCGAGTTCCACTCAGGAACGTTTGGGCATACGATCGATGAGTGCAAGGCATTCCAACACAGGGTGCAAGACCTGGTAGACTCCGAGATCATTGTACTCACTGAAGATGATATGTACATCAATGGAAGCCTCCTTTCTCAAATGAACACCCAGTCTGCAAGCACGTCCAGGCAGAATTAAGCACCCTCAGCAATGGCGATCTTCAGTTTCTTTACTGCATTTTCATTTGTAGTTTTTCATTTCTTGTTAAAGCATCGTATGCATGTAAGACTTATTTGTTTTTATGATGATATTAATGCAATGAGTATGTTTCCCTTGAAGTAATCCATTCGTATTCACTCTTAAATGTTTTAAGCACTGCAATACCAATTTTCTTTGTTTAGAACTCTTGAGGGAGGAAGACGAAATAAGAACGCAGGTTTCTAATGGCACGCTTTTGGATAGAACCTTGTTGAGGATGTACAGGCATTGTTTCAAACCCCCAAACACCGGAGAGATAAGGAGATAAACCTTCGTTAACCCCTTTGAGCCCTGAAGTAGGAGCTTCTTTTGTACGAAAAAACCCTCATACTTAACCCAGGGGCAGGGTAGGCGTCAGTTAGTTTGACCGAGCGTTCAAATTTCAAGGAAAGTGTGCATCTGAGGATCCATTACCTTCTATCCCACCGGCAAGAGATGTGAAACCACAATGGTTATCCTTCAATAATCAAGGAGTGAGGCAGTCACAACCCTTTCAAGCAAGTAGGACAACCAGTGTCACACACTTTGTTCGAAAAAGGGGAATAAAAAAAAAGGAAAAGCCCGCTAAGTCGGAACTTGGAAACAAGCTACTTAGGCAAAAATTAGGGCATCCCGCTGGACTTCAAAATCGAAAAACTCAAAAGAGCTAGTCCGGGCAAAAGTTAGGGATCAAAAAAAAAAAAAAACAAAAAAACAAAAGAAAGAAAAAGCGAAAAGCGTTACAACAGAAAATCCTCTATAAGAACAAATTCGTGTGATTACAGACACCAAAGATAAAAAGGGGTGGCTATCATTCCAAACTCCCTCAGGTGCCAAACCATTAGTGGCGTAGGTTCCTTAAAGATCATAAACCTTTTGAGAGATGAGCGTTTGGGTCAGATTAACTGAACATAGGACTGGAGAACATCACGAAGAGTGGGTGGGCACCGATAAATTTTGAGCCATAAATCCTTTTTTCTGAAACCGTGAACCAAACCACGTTACAACCCTTAAAAGTCCTAATTGAAACAGGGTTTATTCCGAAAGCATACTTCAACACGATAGCATTCCTGACACCTACGAGTTGTGCTAATAAGATTTGTTGGTATTGCATGTGCGCATTGTTTTGCCGTTCAAAAATCAAGGTCGCATCTCAGCAAGTGATTCGTTCACAAGGCTTGGCGACGCATTTTCAAAAAAAAGAAACTTCAAGGTTAACATGAGTGTTGCATTAGAATTGTCATTCTAATAATAAACATTTTGCATATATATGCCTAAGCATCAATGCAGCTTACACAGTGAAAGTCAGTCAAGAAGCTTAATCCTGCCAAGTTGGGATGCTTGAAAATTCTGAAGGACAATCATATCACAGGGCATGCTGTCAAGAGACTCAGTGTAGAGTGGGTTCTCCCTAGTAAGTCGTGTTAAGATGTAGCCAATCTGGGGCAGTCACGTCGAGAAAACTCTCCAAAATTCAGTTGTTCTGGGGCATTCGTTCTAAGATCAGGGGCAAAGTCACTTCAAAGCTCATATTGGGGCAGGCCACCTCTAGGGCGTGAGAAAACGTCTACTCTTGAAAATGGTTAATTGAAAACACCTCCTCTAGGTTCAAGATGCTGAAGCAGAGTATTGTCAAGTCATTACGATTCCCTTTGAGGTAATGTATGTCGTGGATTATAAAGACTGGGGCAGTTATGTCGAGATATGATAAATCTCTCAAAGAGTTTGAAGACCCTGGGGCAGTGCGAACGCCCGATCTTCTGTAAAATCCTCTTGAGATGAAAAGTTCAAAGAGCCGCTTATGACCATAAAGACAAGTCAGGTTGCAGGGCAACAGATTATACATCCCCTGCAGTTGGCTCCCCCCAGCATTGAGATTACTCCTTCCCCAGCAGGACAAACTTTCCTCAGCAGAGCAGACCTTCCCCAGCAGGAGACTTGGAAAATATTTTCTCCGGATCAAGACGTTATTTCCCCACAGAATCAGGGTGTTCACCTTCCCCATCCAGTCAGGAAGCGTGCTCTCACCGACAATGTCATATTCTAGTCCCCAGAAAGAAGGGAGTAAAGTCATTCTCCCCATCAGCAGGCTAAATTCAGCGGTATCCCCAAGGAGGCTAGTATCATGGACTATTTTCCCCAGCAAGTTCTGAACCAATTGGATATTAGCAATTTTTCCAGTTCCGTTATTGGCGTTCATTCTCAACTCCCCCAGCAGAGGAGAAATCTCAGGTTTTGGATGTTACCTTCAATGAAAGACAGGTGGGGTCCCCGGTAGTTCTTTTGTGATTTCATCCACAGCAGAAATTGTTGATCTGAAGAGTCGATCAGTATGACACTTCTTAGCGGAGTTCCTAGATTCAGAGGACAATTTATTTTTGTCGTCCCCAGCTGAATTGGTCTTTTCTCTCCAACATTTATTTTGCTAGAGGGACCCCTTTTGCATATCATAAGCATTTGCATTGCATCCTCAAACACATAGCATTTCCATTTCGTATGAAGCATTACACCACTATTCAAACATTTGCATTCGAAGCATAAGACAGGTTTGGTACTTTCTTTGCCAGTTCTCTTTCCCAGCAGAGATGGCGTAACTCAGGAGATTTTGGAGGGATGCGTTCCTCATGCTTGAGCTCCCCGACAGAGTCTTTTATTTAGACTTCTCCTTTCCCCAGCGGAGTAATCTTATCTGTGGATCTTGGGTCCATTAGAAGTTTGTCTGGCCTTTCTCTTTTGTGAAATCCCGTTCTTGCTTGACCAGAAGTTTTGTTTCACGTTATCCCCAGTGAAGATGGCATTTATTTTGCTAGTTTCTCTTTATCAGCAGAGATAGCAAGCTCTTGAAGATTTTCTTTCGTCAGTTTCCCTTTATCAGCAGGGATGGCATTTGTGTTGCTAGTTTCTCTTTATCAGCAGAGATAGCAAGCTTTTGAAGATTTTCTTTCGTCAGTTTCCCTTTATCAGCAGGGATGGCATTTATTTTGCTAGTTTCTCTTTATCAGCAGAGATAGCAAGCTCTTAAAGATTTTCTTTCGTCAGTTTCCCATTATCAGCAGGGATGGCATTTGTGTTGCTAGTTTCTCTTTATCAGCAGAGATAGCAAGCTTTTGAAGATTTTCTTTCGTCAGTTTCCCTTTATCAGCAGGGATGGCATTTATTTTGCTAGTTTCTCTTTATCAGCAGGGATAGCAATCTTTTGGAGTTCTTCGTCAGTTTCCCTTTATCAGCAGGGATGACATTTGTGTTGCTAGTTTCTCTTTATCAGCAGAGATAGCAAGCTTTTGAAGATTTTCTTTCGTCAGTTTCCCTTTATCAGCAGGGATGGAATTTATTTTGCTAGTTTCTCTTTATCAGCAGGGATAACAATCTTTTGGAGTTCTTCGTTAGTTTCCCTTTATCAGCAGGGATGGCATCTAGTTTTCTAGTATCTCTTTATCAGCAGAGATGAGATAGCAATCTTTTGAAGATTTTCCTTCGTCAGTTTCCCTTTATCAGTAGGGATGGCATTTATTTTGCTAGTTTCTCTTTATCAGCAGGGATAGCAATCTTTTGGAGATTTCGTTCGTCAGTTTCCCTTTATCAGCAGGGATGGCATTTATTTTGCTAGTTTCTCTTTCTCAGCAGGGATAGCAATCTTTTGGAGATTTCGTTCGTCAGTTTCCCTTTATCCGCAGGAATGGCATTTATTTTGCTAATTCTCTTTATCAGCAGAGATGGCAATCTTTGGAAGATTTTCTTTCTTCAGTTTCCCTTTATCAGCAGGGATGGCATTTATTTTGCTAATTCTCTTTATCAGCAGAGATGGCAATCTTTGGAAGATTTTCTTTCGTCAGTTTCCCTTTATCAGCAGGGATGGCATTTATTTTGCTAATTCTCTTTATCAGCAGAGATAACAATCCTTTGAAGATTTCCTTTCGTCAGTTTCCCTTTATCAGCAAGGATGGCATTTATTTTGCTAGTTTCCCTTTATCAGCAGGGATGGCATCAGTTTGGTAGTTTCTTTTTATCAGCAGAGATAGCGATCTTTTGGATAGTTCTTCGTCAGTTTCCCTTTATCAGCAGGGATGGAATTTATTTTGCTAGTTTCCCTTTATCAGCAGGGATGGCATCAGTTTGCTAGTTTCTCTTTATCAGCAGAGATAGCGATCTTTTGGATAGTTCTTCGTCAGTTTCCCTTTATCAGCAGGGATGGCATTTATTTTGCTAGATTCCCTTTATCAGCAGGGATGGCATCAGTTTGCTAGTTTCTCTTTATCAACAGAGATAGTGATCTTTTGGATAATTCTTCGTCAGTTTCCCTTTATCAGCTGGGATGGCATTTATTTTGCTAGTTTCCCTTTATCAGCAGGGATGGCGTCAGTTTGCTAGTTTCTCTTTATCAGCAGAGATAGCGATCTTTTGGATAGTTCTTCGTCAGTTTCCCTTTATCAGCAGGGATGGCATTTATTTTGCTAGTTTCCCTTTATCAGCAGGGATGGCATCAGTTTGCTAGTTTCTCTTTATCAGCAGAGATAGCGATCTTTTGGATAATTCTTTGTCAGTTTCCCTTTATCAGCAGGGATGACATTTATTTTGCTAGTTTCCCTTTATCAGCAGGGATGGCATCAGTTTGCTAGTTTCTCTTTATCAGCAGAGATAGCGATCTTTTGGATAGTTCTTCGTCAGTTTCCCTTTATCAGCAGGGATGGCATTTATTTTGCTAGTTTCCCTTTATCAGCAGGGATGGCATCAGTTTGCTTGTTTCTCTTTATCAGCAGAGATAACGATCTTTTAGATGGTTCTTCGTCAATTTCCCTTTATTAGCAGGGATGGCATTTATTTTGCTAGTTTCCCTTTATCAGCAGGGATGGCATCAGTTTGCTAGTTTCTCTTTATCAGCAGAGATAGCGATCTTTTGGATAGTTCTTCGTCAGTTTCCCATTATCAGCAGGGATGGCATTTGTTTTGCTAGTTTCTCTTTGTCAACAGAGATAGCGAGCTTTGAAGATACTCTTTTGTTAGTGTCCCTTTATCAGCAGGGATGGCATATTTCGAGATTCCTTTGTTGGTTCTCTCTACCAGCAGAGATGACATAACTTAGGAGAGTTTGTTTCACTTTATACCCAGCATAGCTAGCACTCGTTCGTATTGTGACAGTACATCATTTATGGCTAATTCTCCAGCAGAGGATTGCAAATTTCCGGGTTCTTTGGTATTCAATCTCCGTGCATCCTGATCGTCTAAAAGCCGTCGCTATCACACCTTCAGGACCAAGTTGATTGAATAGGGGCAGCTGTTGCACCCCCAAATTTGCCCTCCTTACTTTATTACTAACTGGCTTTTGTTGCATTGCATTTTGCATTATCATGTGTGCATATCATTGGTTCTTAGCATTGGGTCAAGGTGCCTGAGGCAGTGCTTCAGAGGGTCAAGCAAGAGTCCTGGTATTGTCCAAGAGAGCCCAGGTGGATTATCCTCTCCTAACCAGTGCATAGATTAGGGTTTTGAGATTCTTGGGTTTATTGCTTCAATGGGCAAGCTCCTTGGGTTTTTATCATCACCAAGTGGCATATCTTATCTTTGTTGGAGAGGATACACATCATATTCAGAGGAATTTGGATTTGGAGACTGTGTTATTTCCTCCTAGACTGAGGCTACCACAACTAGGGTTTGCTATAAAGTCAGTTTATTTCTGATTTTTTTTGGACAAGACTTGATTCCATGGTACTCCCTGGGTCCCTAAGTACCTAGGGATGGGAGGTTGCCCATCAGTTTGGTTCAGGAGAAGTTCAATTGGCCAATGGATTGAAAATCAGGTGAATGGGGTAAAAGTCAACAGTGAGAGGAGAAGTCAACTATGGAATTCTGAGGTTCTCTCCAAGGTTTTCAAGGTCTCACACCCTCATATGATCTTCAAGGGTCAAGTTTCATACGTATTTATCAGGAATCAGGAGTTGGTGCAAAGTTTCTAAATTTGGAAAGTGACCTATAATGAATAGTTTCCATTTTTGGCAAGTTCCTGCACTGCATTCAACTTAACTTTTCACCATCAAGAAAGCTTCAAATGAATTTTTCTCCAACATGAAAGTTGAAGATATTTTTCTTCTCTTTCCAACAAGTACTAGTGGGTCTCCATATCATTTGTGAAACTCAACTTATGATCCAAAGAAGGCAAAGTGGTTTTTAGGGTTTTTCATGATCCCATTTTCACAACTTTGGGCATAATGACCTACAATCAATTCCATTGCTTCATGCCGCATTCTAATATCAAAAGACATTCCTTGAGGATTATTTTGGGCCCAAGAATTAAGGAATTCCATGGTGTGTTCTTCACTTATTCTCCATTGTTCAAATATGCCAAGTTATTCAAAAAACTCATGAATCATTTGTTTTCAAGGCCCAATTTAAATATGGTGTGATTAGCAATCCAAATAAAGGTGATCCATCAAATAATTCTCAAGTATCCATGCAAGGAGAAAGGTGTAATTCACATTATTCATTTTTCCAAAATTATTCAAAAATCATTAAACAATGGATTACCCAAGCCCAATTCCTCATCAGAAGAAAACCCTGGCCTATATAAACCTATCCATGCACTGGTTAGGGTTCATTCACGTGCATTTGGAGGAGAACAACAACTTGTATCCTAATTCTTGAATTCAACAAATCTCACAATCTACAAGGATTTTCTTCAAAGTTCTTCCACAAACCTTCTCTTGGTGATCTACAGAGTGCAAATCAACCACCATTCGCAGCCAAAAGCAAGTGCACAAGGGGAACCGTCTCAGGTTGGAAGGATTTTTAAGGATCCTAAAACTCCTTTTTTTTATGTCTATATTGTCGTGTTATGTCTGCTGATCATCATAATATAATTGGTTTTTAATATGGATGCGTATATGGCTTGTAATGATCATTTAAAGTTTTATGCCCTAAGCTTGTTTCGTTCGTTTTTAATTATTCATTGGTTGTTTGCAAATTTGGATGCCATATTTGGAGTCCTTGCATTTTTCTGGGTGGGATAGTGTATTCGCACGTGCGTTTTGGTCCCCTTTTTGTTGCAGGTGACCGGAGTAGGGGGCCGGAACCCTAACTCCGGTGGTGGCCGGAGAACCAGTCCGGCGGGACGGTCCAAGGAAGGAGAAGAAGTCCTGGCCGTTGATTCTCCCAATCCAACGGCTCAGGTCGCGCCATGTGCTTTTTCTTTTTATTTTTTTCTGAATTTAAATTAATAATCCAGTGTTTATTACCCCAGCGTTGCTATGGTGCACATCCAATCATATTATTTTGTTTTGCATACTTTTATTATTGTTGACTTGTTTTGGAGCGCAGGATTGATCAGACGGGAAGGATGAGTCAACCCAGTTGACCGAGGTCCACGCATGGGTCCCTTTTTTATTTTTTTTCGCTGATGGGTTGGGCTGCTATTCGCACCCCCCATTATTCAGCCCAATTCATTTCCACTTCATTTTCCTTACTGTTCGCACCCCCCATACTATTTTCTATTTTATTTTTATTAAATCATTATAATTTCATTTTTAATTTTTAAAAATACATAATTGCATTAAAAAATTCCCATAAAATTCATACATCATCTTTATTATTTTATAAAATTTTTACACATTTTATTTTTTATTTTTATTTTATTTTCATCATTTAAACTAATTATTTATTCAATTTCTTTTTGCATCACTCATATCATGCATACTTAAAACTATTTATTTTATTTCTCTGCATCCTAAAATATATTTGATCCGTTTTTTTTGCATTTGTTCACTAACATCCTAAATTGCATTAAAAAAATTTTCTTTCATTTTTAAATTTATTTCATATTGCATTTTGGTCCTTCCCTTTGGCACACTGAACCCCACTTCCCACCTGAACTTTGCCAAATTATTTGAATGACTAACACTTTGAATTTTTGCAGGGATTTCTGGTATTTTGTTTGTCTCTGGCTGATAAATCTTGATATTTAATTTGGGAATTTTAGGAGTTATTTTTCTAATTATTTGATTGGTTTCCACTTGAGATCTGCTTATATGTGTATTTCTGATCCTGCCCATTTCTGACCACATCTGATTATCTGTTTGGAAAGGCACTTGTGCCATTTGCTTTGGGGTTGTTCCTTTGATTTCTAAGTTCATGTTTGGATTATTATCATTATTGTTTTCCATTGCTTGATTTTCATTTGCTTTGATGTTATTTATGTCTGTTTCTCACTAACTTTTTATGCAGGGACTATGGTAAGTTCTTTAAGGGTATGGATAAGTATCCATGGTCACCCTTACTCTTTTCTTCTCTCATCTTCTTCCTTTAGGATTTAGGTTGAACCTCACTAACCGTAGGTCACCCATGCATGATGACTTTAGGATTCATAGTCCCCCCTTAGAGTTACCCTTGTGTCTTCTCTCTTCTCATCTCAAATTTCTTTAAAACACTTAATAATAATAAGGTGTATTGCGCGCGAGCCTTAAGCGTAGGGAATGAGAAATGAGGGGCTTCCTCTCATCTTTCTGGAGTGCTTAGCGAGCGTCCTATCTTGGGACGATGCGTTAAGTATTCGCCCCTGTGCCCTAGACTTTGGCGCAATGCAACTTTGGAACTAACTTAAGCTACTTCTGTCCTAAAAGATACAAACCAACCTCAAACCCTTTTTGTCCTTCAGGATTTCCAAACTTAAAGGCTATTTTCAAAAAGGGCACGTTATTTTCCGTCTGAGACGCAAACAGGCATCGACCCTAACTGCCAGACGCGAACTTAACGTCGCTCATAAAAAACACAAAAAGAACATGGTCCGAACTACGTTGACTCTGAATTCCCCATTGCACAAAGGGGGTACGTAGGCCTAGGACGTCGACGTCATACCGAGTCGGTCTTTGTCTTCCCCTCTCCGTTTTAGTACAGCCCTAGATGATAGTAACTTACCCTTAGAATAGACAACAAGCGTGGATCCCATCGAGTACGATGGACGCGTGGGGTACTAGCACCTTCCCCTCGCGTAACCGACTCCCGAACCCAGGTCATGGTTGCGATGACCATTCCTTTCCCTCTTCCTCAGGTTTATGCGGTGTTCCCTTTCCCTCTCTCGGGATAAATTTACACGGCTGGCGACTCTGTTTTGCCGCGCCACTCTCGCATTTGTACCTGGATGAAAATCCTGGGAGCGACAGCTGGCGACTCTGCTGGGGATTCTGGTTGACCTATGCTGGTCCATCCCTAAGCGAGTCAATCCTAGTGCTTGCTTGTCTTTGTTCTCTTTGGGTGCTTCGTGTTTGTTTTGCTTTACGTGTTGTATTTTATTTTTATTTTTACCACATTTTCTGCATTTCATTTTTTATTACTGTCACGCTGCTGTGCTGTGCTGGCTGTTCTTTGTTTTGCAGGTTGGGTGGGACTGAGAGCTAAGCCCAATACCTAGGCTTGAGTATACCCTAGGACTAGTGTGGAGAGTAGTGGGACCTACGTGCCCGCTTGGTACGTTTGTGTGTTCACGAAATTCACAACCAGACGAGGCTATCTTGGGATGCATTCTAACGTGTGTGTCTTGCGCATGTTGGGGTGTTGATCTAGAGAGCTGTCGATTCTGGTGACCGATCATTGAGGACCTTAGTGGAAACATCCCTCTTTAGTGGTGACAGTGGCAGACCACATCCTGTGGCAAACCCATTCGCACCCGAGGGCCCGCTTTGGAACTCGCATAGGATGACCCCTACGTTTTGAAGAGAATCAGTGGAGGCACTCCTCGATTGACGCTAGTACTGTACCCCGAGGGATGAATATACTATTGTTTCTCGACCTCAGTGCCAAAGCTGAAGACCTTCCGCTTTGGAGAATCAGTTGAGGCCTCCTCGATTGATGATGATGCCAAACCAGAAATGGTGAACGTATCATCATTTCTCGACCTGAGAGCCCGGGATACTGAACATCCTAGTACCCACACGTGAGAGGGGATGGGTGTTTGCAGGTTTGCAGGTAACCGAAACCTTCAACCTACCCTGTTTTCTGGATTTCTCATCAATGTCTGATTATTTGGGTTCCTCAGTGGTTCAGAATTCTAGTTTTATGGGTTGTGGTTCTCGTTCAGTTAACAGCACATCACATCCAGCAGTGTGCCTTGACCCCATGTTTGCATAAGCATATCATTTTTCTTGCATTCTGACATGTTTGACATTTTTCAGGGCTCGCATCTTACTCTTGATTCCGGTTTTCTGAGCTTACCTTAGCATGGATGTCCAGAGAAAGAAGACTGTTGCCTATTCGTTCCCAGAGCCGACTTTGACACTGATTCACAAACTGATTAATATGGCTGGTTCCGGAGTTCGTACAGAGTTCAGTGGAAGGTATGGGAGACTTCTGAAATTTGTCTACAACATCTCCAAGTATGAGAAGGATGCCATTCACACACTTCTTCAGTTTTACGATCCGTCTCTGCGTTGCTTCACTTTCCCAGATTACATCTTGGCTCCAACGTTGGAGGAGTTCTCATTTATTTTGGGAATCCCCATCAGGCATGATATAGTTTTCTTTTCTGAAGAACACCCCGGGGTAAAAGAGATGGCTGTTGCTCTTCATATTAGTGAGTCTGTTATGAACAGTAATATTGAATAAAAACAAGGAGTTAAGGGTTTCTTGTTGAAGTTCTTATTTGATCAGGCTTGCATACATGTCAAAGAGAAGAATTGGACTGCTTTCCAAGCTATTCTGGCTATGTGTATCTATGGGATTGTCCTGTTTTCGAATATTCCTGATCTGGTGGATATGCATGCCGTCAGAATCTTTATTTCGAAGAATCCTATACCTACCTTGCTAGGTAATGTGTATCACTCAGTCCACTATAAGAATGAGAATAGGCGTGGAAAAACGGTGAGTTGCTGTGCACCGCTCTTAGCTACTTGGTTTCTGAGCCGTCTCCCTGAATCTGGCACTTTCGTTGATACGAAAGATTCTCTGAAATGGTCAAAGAGGGTTATGGGCTTGACTGCCGACAACATTGTTTGGATCAATCATGACTTGCTAGGAATAGAGATTATTTGCAAATGTGGAGAATTCCCTAATGTACCATTGATAGGGAGAAAAAGGGGGAATTAACTATAATCCGTCCCTTGTTATTAGACAGTTTGGTTATCCTTTGAGAGGTCCACCTGACGAGAGAGATATCAGAGAGTCCTTATTCTTCAATGGTATTAAGGATCAGGAGATGATGAGGAAAATTGTGAATGCTTGGAAACAGGTGACCAAGAAAGGTAAAACTTCGTTCGAAAAATGTAATAACCAGGCTTTTCCTCCCTATAAAGAGTGGATCAAGAAGAGAGTAGACGAGGAGCTTCTTCCATTCCCGGTGGAACCACCTTTGTATCCTTTGGTGATCGAGCCTCCTACCATGGTTGAGATAGAGAAGTATGACAAATTATGGGCTGAAAAGGAAATGCTGCGGGAAGAAAATAGTGAGCTAAAAAGAGAGATTTATCAGTGGAAGCATGAGCGGGGTGAAGCTGTTTATACCGCCAAGTTGAAGGCAGAGCTCCTTGCTAAAGCAGAAAAAGAGCTTGCTGACATGGTCGCATCCAGACAAAGGATGGAGGAAGCTTTGGATGGTATCAGTAACGTTCTCAGGTCCAAGGAGGAGGAATTAGGCAAGGCTTTGTTGAAGATTCACAGGTTCGATGAGCACCGAGAAACTGCCATGGCTGAAAATAAGAGAAAGGAAGACGACTACATAGCTAAGATTGATCAGCTGAAGTCGACGCTCAAGAAGAAAGACGCCGAGATCTTATCAGGGATATTCAAGAGACAAGTAGTCGAGGGTCGACTCAATGAAGCCATAGCCTCCATGGAAGAACTGAAAGTCCAAGCTGAAGTGAAGAAACCTAGACATGAGGGTCCTAGCATGGATGGTGTTTCTGGAGAAGACGCTTGGGAGTTACATTGCCGATACTTGGATGGGATCATACACAGGAGAGACCTTCTCATTCAAGGGCTAATTCAGAGGCCAAAGCATCCCGATACCAGAAAGCTGTTCAAGGAGATTCAAGACTGGTGCAGAAAGCATAATGGATGGGGGGGATTGACACTTGTGAATTTTGATGATATGCCATAGTTTTTTGTTCTCTTTTATTGTATGTGGATCACCACCAGGCTTGTTGGTTAGGACCTATGGTTTTTATATTCAGACTTGTTATCTCGGATTTGTGATTGTTGACATTTGGCTTTCCTCTGGTTTTCTTATTATATGAGCAGAAGTTTCGTTCTATCTTGTTATTAAACTGGAATCAAGGGGTGGATCGCCCTGCTAATATTCAAACATGTTCATTTTCATCAGCATATTCATAGTCATTTTGCATAATCATTTTGCATAACAGGTGTTTATCTCCGGTATTCTTACCTTGTTCCACCATCTCAGGCCGTTCGAGAGTTGATCATGGAGCAAGTTCAAGCTGAGTTGAGGGAAATGCGAAGCCAGATGGGGCAATTTGGGGAAGACATGCTCCAGGAGCAGAGGATGCTGAGGGAGGAGATCAATCAGATGAAGACTCAGATGGGTTTGATCACGGAGATTCTGAAAACAGTGTTGAAGAAGGAAGACAGTCCTGTGCCCGCTTCCACAACAGAGGTCCTTACTCTTCCCATCTCTTTGGGGTCTCCTCTAGACTATGGGTTGCCTCGTGGATCCTCTCCACTGCCAGAGCTTTTCCATCAACAACCGTTGCCTGAGGGTCTAAATCCAGAAAAGCTTGAAAAGAAGTTTGACCAGATTCCGATGCCATATGCTTAGTTACTTCAGCATTTGCTCAAGTTTCAGCTAATTGAATTGATTGCTGCGGGACCTCCACACACCAGGTTTCGTATGGGTTCCAATGTCCATGATAGGTGTGAATTCCATTCAGGGGTACCTGGTCATAATGTCGAAGATTGTAAGATGCTCAAGTGCAAAGTCCAGGAGCTCATTGATTCAGGGGCAATCAAGTTTACATCAGTTGGCACTGGTAAACCAAGTGATGTTATTCCCAGTGTTGCAAAGAGACTGAGGACTCCCTCTTTTGCCAAAGGATCCACCTCGCGTCAGGGATCTCCTCCACAACCTTTTGCTACAGAAGCTCTACGTCAGCAACCTTTGTTTGTGCCTTAGCCTAATGTGGAAAGGAAAGTGCAAGCGCAGGTGAGGCGCCCAAGTCAGCACCGACAGCAGAATTATCAGCAACAGGGGCAACCGAGACCTAGGAGGCCCGACAGGATATTTGATCCTATGCCTATCCCTCATAGTCAGTTATTTGCTGGTCTGCTCGAGAACTCTCTGATTCAAACGAGGAGTACCACGCCGGTACCGTACCCTATTCCTCCGGATTATGACATGACTACTAGGTGCGAGTTCTACTCGGGAACGTTTGGGCATACGATCGATGAGTGCAAGGCATTCCAGCACAGGGTGCAAGACCTGGTAGACACCGAGATCATTGTACTCACTGAAGATGATATGTACATCAATGGAAGCCTCCTTTCTCAAATGAACACCCAGTCTGCAAGCACGTCCAGGCAGAATTAAGCGCCCTCAGCAATGGCGATCTTCAGTTTCTTTACTGCATTTTCATTTGTAGTTTTTCATTTCTTGTTAAAGCATCGTATGCATGTAAGACTTATTTGTTTTTATGATGATATTAATGCAATGAGTATGTTTCCCTTGAAGTAATCCATTTGTATTCACTCTTAAATGTTTTATGCACTGCAATACCAATTTTCTTTGTTTAGAACTCTTGAGGGAGGAGGACGAAATAAGAACGCAGGTTTCTAATGGCACGCTTTTGGATAGAACCTTGTTGAGGATGTACAGGCATTGTTTCAAACCCCCAAACACCGGAGAGATAAGGAGATAAACCTTCGTTAACCCCTTTGAGCCCTGAAGTAGGAGCTTCTTTCGTACGGAAAAAACCCTCATACTTAACCCAGGGGCAGGGTAGGCGTCAGTTAGTTTGACCGAGCTTTCAAATTTCAAGGAAAGTGTGCATCTGAGGATCCATTACCTTCTATCCCACCGGCAAGAGATGTGAAACCATAATGGTTATCCTTCAATAATCAAGGAGTGAGGCAGTCACAACCCTTTCAAGCAAGTAGGACAACCAGTGTCACACGCTTTGTTCGAAAAAGGGGAATAAAAAAAAAGGAAAAGCCTGCTAAGTCGAAACTTGGAAACAAGCGACTTAGGCAAAAGTTAGGGCATCCCGCTGGACTTCAAAATCGAAAAACTCAAAAGAGCCAGTCTGGGCAAAAGTTAGGGATAAAAAAAAAAACAAAAAAAAAAAAAACCAAAAGAAAGAAAAAGCGAAAAGCGTTACAACAGAAAATCCTCTATAAAAACAAATTCGTGTGATTACAGACACCAAAGATAAAAAGGGGTGGCTATCATTCCAAACTCCCTCAGGTGCCAAACCATTAGTGGCGTAGGTTCCTTAAAGATCATAAACCTTTTGAGAGATGAGTGTTTGGGTCAGATTAACTGAACATAGGACTGGAGAACATCACGAAGAGTGGGTGGGCACCGATAAATTTTGAGCCATAAATCCTTTTTTCTGAAACCGTGAACCAAACCACGTTACAACCCTTAAAAGTCCTAATTGAAACAGGGTTTATTCCGAAAGCATACTTCAACAGGATAACATTCCTGACTCCTACGAGTTGTGCTAATAAGATTTGTTGGTATTGCATGTGCGCATTGTTTTGCCGTTCAAAAATCAAGGTCGCATTTCAGCAAGTGATTCGTTCACAAGGCTTGGCGACGCATTTTCAAAAAAAAGAAACTTCAAGGTTAACATGAGTGTTGCATTAGAATTGTCATTCTAATAATAAACATTTTGCATATATATGCCTAAGCATCAATGCAGCTTACACAGTGAAAGTCAGTCAAGAAGCTTAATCCTGCCAAGTTGGGATGCTTGAAAATTCTGAAGGACAATCATATCACAGGGCATGCTGTCAAGAGACTCAGTGTAGAGTGGGTTCTCCCTAGTAAGTCGTGTTAAGATGTAGCCAATCTGGGGCAGTCACGTCGAGAAAACTCTCCAAAATTCAGTTGTTCTGGGGCATTCGTTCTAAGATCAGGGGCAAAGTCACTTCAAAGCTCATTTTGGGGCAGGCCACCTCTAGGGCGTGAGAAAACGTCTACTCTTGAAAATGGTTAATTGAAAATACCTCCTCAAGGTTCAAGATGCTGAAGCAGAGTATTGTCAAGTCATTACGATTCCCTTCGAGGTAATGTACGTCGTGGATTATAAAGACTGGGGCAGTTATGTCGAGATATGACAAATCTCTCCAAGAGTTTGAAGACCCTGGGGCAGTGCGAACGCCCAATCTTCTGTAAAATCCTCTTGAGATGAAAAGTTCAAAGAGCCGCTTATGACCATAAAGACAAGTCAGGTTGCAGGGCAACAGATTGTACATCCCCAGCAGTTGGCTACCCCCAGCATTGAGATTGCTCCTTCCCCAGCAGGACAAACTTTCCTCAGCAAAGCAGACCTTCCCCAGCAGGAGACTTGGAAAATATTTTCTCCGGATCAAGACGTTATTTCCCCACAGAATCAGGGTGTTCACCTTTCCCATCCAGTCAGGAAGCGTGCTCTCACCGACAATGTCATATTCTAGTCCCCAGCAAGAAGGGAGTAAAGTCATTCTCCCCATCAGCAGGCTAAGTTCAGCGGTATCCCCAAGCAGGCTAGTATCATGGACTATTTTCCCCAGCAAGTTCTGAACCAATTGGATATTAGCAATTTTTCCGGTTCCGTTATTGGCGTTCATTCTCAACTCCCCCAGCAGAGGAGAAATCTCAGGTTTTGGATGTTACCTTCAATGAAAGACAGGTGGGGTCCCCGGTAGTTCTTTTGTGATTTCATCCCCAGCAGAAGTTGTTGATCTGAAGAGTCGATCAGTATGACACTTCTCAGCGGAGTTCCTAGATTCAGAGGACAATTTATTTTTGTCGTCCCCAGCTGAATTGGTCTTTTCTCTCCAGCATTTATTTTTCTAGAGGGACCCCTTTTGCATATCATAAGCATTTGCATTACATCCTAAAACACATAGCATTTCCATTTCGTATGAAGCATTACGCCACTATTCAAACATTTGCATTCGAAGCATAAGACAGGTTTGGTACTTTCTTTGCCAGTTCTCTTTCCCAGCAGAGATGGCGTAACTCAGGAGATTTTGGAGGGATGCGTTCCTCATGCTTGAGCTCCCCGACAGAGTCTTTTATTTAGACTTCTCCTTTCCCCAGCGGAGTCATCTTATCTGTGGATCATGGGTCCGTTAGAAGTTTGTCTGGCCTTTCTCTTTTGTGAAATCCCGTTCTTGCTTGACCAGAAGTTTTGTTTCACGTTATCCCCAGTGAAGATGGCATTTATTTTGCTAGTTTCTCTTTATCAGCAGAGATAGCAAGCTCTTGAAGATTTTCTTTCGTCAGTTTCCCTTTATCAGCAGGGATGGCATTTGTGTTGCTAGTTTCTCTTTATCAGCAGAGATAACAAGCTTTTGAAGATTTTCTTTCGTCAGTTTCCCTTTATCAGCAGGGATGGCATTTATTTTGCTAGTTTCTCTTTATCAGCAGAGATAGCTAGCTCTTGAAGATTTTCTTTCGTCAGTTTCCCTTTATCAGCAGGGATGGCATTTGTGTTGCTAGTTTCTCTTTATCAGCAGAGATAGCAAGCTTTTGAAGATTTTCTTTCGCCAGTTTCCCTTTATCAGCAAGGATGGCATTTATTTTGCTAGTTTCTCTTTATCAGCAGGGATAGCAATCTTTTGGAGTTCTTCGTCAGTTTCCCTTTATCAGCAGGGATGGCATTTGTGTTGCTAGTTTCTCTTTATCAGCAGAGATAGCAAGCTTTTGAAGATTTTCTTTCGTCAGTTTCCCTTTATCAGCAGGGATGGCATTTATTTTGCAAGTTTCTCTTTATCAGCAGGGATAGCAATCTTTTGGAGTTCTTCGTCAGTTTCCCTTTATCAGCAGGGATGGCATCTAGTTTGCTAGTATCTCTTTATCAGCAGAGATAGCAATCTTTTGAAGATTTTCCTTCGTCAGTTTCCCTTTATCAGCAGGGATGGCATTTATTTTGCTAGTTTCTCTTTATCAGCAGGGATAGCAATCTTTTGGAGTTCTTCGTCAGTTTCCCTTTATCAGCAAGGATGGCATCTAGTTTGCTAGTATCTCTTTATCAGCAGAGATAGCAATCTTTTGAAGATTTTCCTTCGCCAGTTTCCCTTTATCAGCAGGGATGGCATTTATTTTGCTAGTTTCTCTTTATCAGCAGGGATAGCAATCTTTTGGAGATTTCGTTCGTCAGTTTCCCTTTATTAACAGGGATGGCATTTATTTTGCTAGTTTCTCTTTATCAGCAGGGATAGCAATCTTTTGGAGATTTCGTTCGTCAGTTTCCCTTTATCAGCAGGGATGGCATTTATTTTGCTAATTCTCTTTATCAGCAGAGATGGCAATCTTTGGAAGATTTTCTTTCATCAGTTTCCCTTTATCAGCAGGGATGGCATTTATTTCGCTAATTATCTTTATCTGCAGAGATGGCAATCTTTGGAAGATTTTCTTTCGTCAGTTTCCCTTTATCAGCAGGGATGGCATTTATTTTGCTAATTCTCTTTATCAGCAGAGATAGCAATCCTTTGAAGATTTTCTTTCGTCAGTTTCCCTTTATCAGGAAGGATGGCATTTATTTTGCTAGTTTCCCTTTATCAGCAGGGATGGCATCAGTTTGCTAGTTTCTTTTTATCAGCAGAGATAACGATCTTTTGGATAGTTCTTCGTCAGTTTCCCTTTATCAGCAGGGATGGCATTTATTTTGCTAGTTTCCCTTTATCAGCAGGGATGACATCAGTTTGCTAGTTTCTCTTTATCAGCTGAGATAGCGATCTTTTGGATAGTTCTTCGTCAGTTTCCCTTTATCAGCAGGGATGGCATTTATTTTGCTAGTTTCCCTTTATTAGCAGGGATGGCATCAGTATGCTAGTTTCTCTTTATCAGCAGAGATAGCGATCTTTTGGATAATTCTTCGTCAGTTTCCCTTTATCAGCAGGGATGTCATTTATTTTGCTAGTTTCCCTTTATCAGCAGGGATGGCATCAGTTTGCTAGTTTCTCTTTATCAGCAGAGATAGCGATCTTTTGGATAGTTCTTCGTCAGTTTCCCTTTATCAGCAGGGATGGCATTTATTTTGCTAGTTTCCCTTTATCAGCAGGGATGGCATCAGTTTGCTAGTTTCTCTTTATCAGCAGAGATAGCGATCTTTTGGATAATTCTTCGCCAGTTTCCCTTTATCAGCAGGGATGGCATTTATTTTGCTAGTTTCCCTTTATCAGCAGGGATGGCATTAGTTTGCTAGTTTCTCTTTATCAGCAGAGATAGCGATCTTTTGGATAGTTCTTCGTCAGTTTCCCTTTATCAGCAGGGATGACATTTATTTTGCTAGTTTCCCTTTATCAGCAGGGATGGCATCAGTTTGCTAGTTTCTCTTTATCAGCAGAGATAGCGATCTTTTGGATGGTTCTTCGTCAATTTCCCTTTATTAGCAGGGATGGCATTTATTTTGCTAGTTTCCCTTTATCAGCAGGGATGGCATCAGTTTGCTAGTTTCTCTTTATCAGCAGAGATAGCGATCTTTTGGATAGTTCTTCGTCAGTTTCCCATTATCAGCAGGTATGGCATTTGTTTTGCTAGTTTCTCTTTGTCAACAGAGATAGCGAGCTTTGAAGATACTCTTTTGTTAGTGTCCCTTTATCAGCAGGGATGGCATATTTCGAGATTCCTTTGTTGGTTCTCTCTACCAGCAGAGATGACATAACTTAGGAGAGTTTGTTTCACTTTATACCCAGCATAGCTAGCACTCGTCCGTATTGTGACAGTACAACATTTATGGCTAATTCTCCAGCAGAGGATTGCAAATTTCCGGGTTCTTTGGTATTCAATCTCCGTGCATCCTGATCGTCTGAAAGCCGTCACTATCACACCTTCAGGACCAAGTTGATTGAATAGGAGCAGCTGTTGCACCCCAAAATTTGCCCTCCTTACTTTATTACTAACTGGCTTTTGTTGCATTGCATTTTGCATTATCATGTGTGCATATCATTGGTTCTTAGCATGGGGTCAAGGTGCCTGAGGCAGTGCTTCAGAGGGTCAAGCAAGAGTCCTGGTATTGTCCAAGAGAGCCCAGGTGGATTATCCTCTCCTAACCAGTGCATAGATTAAGGTTTTGAGATTCTTGGGTTTATTGCTTCAATGGGCAAGCTCCTTGGGTTTTTATCATCACCAAGTGGCATATCTTATCTTTTTTGGAGAGGATACACATCATATTCAGACGAATTTGGATTTGGAGACTGTGTTATTTCCTCCTAGACTGAGGGTACCACAACTAGGGTTTGCTATAAAGTCAGTTTATTTCTGATTTTTTTTGGACAAGACTTGATTCCATGGTACTCCTTGGGTCCCTAAGTACCTAGGGATGGGAGGTTGTCCATCAGTTTGGTTAAGGAGAAGTTCAATTGGCCAATGGATTGAAAATCAGGTGAATGGGGTAAAAGTCAACAGTGAGAGGAGAAGTCAACTATGGAATTCTGAGGTTCTCTCCAAGGTTTTCAAGGTCTCACACCCTCATATGATCTTCAAGGGTCAAGTTTCATACGTATTTATCAGGAATCAGGAGTTGGTGCAAAGTTTCTAAATTTGGAAAGTGACCTATAATGAATAGTTTCCATTTTTGGCAAGTTCCTGCACTGCATTCAACTTGACTTTTCACCATCAAGAAAGCTTCAAATGAATTTTTCTCCAACATGAAAGTTGAAGATATTTTTCTCCTCTTTCCAACAAGTACTAGTGGGTCTCCATATCATTTGTGAAACTCAACTTATGATCCAAAGAAGGCAAAGTGGTTTTTAGGGTTTTTCATGATCCCATTTTCACAACTTTGGGCATAATGACCTACAATCAATTCCATTGCTTCATGCCGCATTATAATATCAAAAGATATTCCTTGAGGATTATTTTGGGCCCAAGAATTAAGGAATTCCATGGTGTGTTCTTCACTTATTCTCCATTGTACAAATATGCCAAGTTATTCAAAAAACTCATGAATCATTTGTTTTCAAGGCCCAATTTAAATATGGTGTGATTAGCAATCCAAATGAAGGTGATCCATCAAATAATTCTCAAGTATCCATGCAAGGAGAAAGGTGTAATTCACATTATGCATTTTTCCAAAATTATTCAAAAATCATTAAACAATGGATTACCCAAGCCCAATTCCTCATCAGAAGAAAACCCTGGCCTATATAAACCTATCCATGCATTGGTTAGGGTTCATTCACGTGCATTTGGAGGAGAACAACAACTTGTATCCTAATTCTTGAATTCAACAAATCTCACAATCTACAAGGATTTTCTTCAAAGTTCTTCCACAAACCTTCTCTTGGTGATCTACAGAGTGCAAATCAACCACCATTCGCAGCCAAAAGCAAGTGCACAAGGGGAACCGTCTCAGGTTGGAAGGATTTTTAAGGATCCTAAAACTCCTTTTTTTTATGTCTATATTGTCGTGTTATGTCTACTGATCATCATAATATAATTGGTTTTTAATATGGATGCGTATATGGCTTGTAATGATCATTTAAAGTTTTATGCCCTAAGCTTGTTTCGTTCATTTTTAATTATTCATTGGTTGTTTGCAAATTTGGATGCCATATTTGGAGTCCTTGCATTTTTCTGGGTGGGATAGTGTATTCGCACGTGCGTTTTGGTCCCCTTTTTGTTGCAGGTGACCGGAGTAGGGGGCCGGAACCCTAACTCCGGTGGTGGCCGGAGAACCAGTCCGGCGGGACGGTCCAAGGAAGGAGAAGAAGTCCTGGCCGTTGATTCTCCCAATCCAACGGCTCAGGTCGCGCCATGTGCTTTTTCTTTTTATTTTTTTCTGAATTTAAATTAATAATCCAGTGTTTATTACCCCACCGTTGCTATGGTGCACATCCAATCATATTATTTTGTTTTGCATACTTTTATTATTGTTGACTTGTTTTGGAGCGCAGGATTGATCAGACGGGAAGGATGAGTCAACCCAGTTGACCGAGGTCCACGCATGGGTCCCTTTTTTATTTTTTTTCGCTGATGGGTTGGGCTGCTATTCGCACCCCCCATTATTCAGCCCAATTCATTTCCACTTCATTTTCCTTACTGTTCGCACCCCCATACTATTTTCTATTTTATTTTTATTAAATCATTATAATTTCATTTTTAATTTTTAAAAATACATAATTGCATTAAAAAATTCCCATAAAATTCATACATCATCTTTATTATTTTATAAAATTTTTACACATTTTATTTTTTATTTTTATTTTATTTTCATTGTTTAAACTAATTATTTATTCAATTTCTTTTTGCATCACTCATATCATGCATACTTAAAACTATTTATTTTATTTCTCTGCATCCTAAAATATATTTGATCCGTTCTTTTTGCATTTGTTCACTAACATCCTAAATTGCATTAAAAAAAATTTCTTTCATTTTTAAATTTATTTCATATTGCATTTTGGTCCTTCCCTTTGGCACACTGAACCCCACTTCCCACCTGAACTTTGCCTAATTATTTGAATGACTAACACTTTGAATTTTTGCAGGGATTTCTGGTATTTTGTTTGTCTCTGGCTGAGAAACCTTGATATTTAATTTGGGAATTTTAGGAGTTATTTTTCTAATTATTTGATTGGTTTCCACTTGAGATCTGCTTATATGTGTATTTCTGATCCTGCCCATTTCTGACCACATCTGATTATCTGTTTGGAAAGGCACTTGTGCCATTTGCTTTGGGGTTGTTCCTTTGATTTCTAAGTTCATGTTTGGATTATTATCATTATTGTTTTCCATTGCTTGATTTTCATTTGCTTTGATGTTATTTATGTCTGTTTCTCAATAACTTTTTATGCAGGGACTATGGTAAGTTCTTTAAGGGTATGGATAAGTATCCATGGTCACCCTTACTC
Organism: Lathyrus tuberosus; assembly: GCA_022829125.1. Classification (NCBI taxonomy): domain Eukaryota; kingdom Viridiplantae; phylum Streptophyta; class Magnoliopsida; order Fabales; family Fabaceae; genus Lathyrus; species Lathyrus tuberosus. The sequence continues at coordinate 23,373,694 of JALAZF010000009.1, forward strand.
TTTTCTTCTCTCATCTTCTTCCTTTAGGATTTAGGTTGAACCTCACTAACCGTAGGTCACCCATGCATGATGACTTTAGGATTCATAGTCCCCCCTTAGAGTTACCCTTGTGTCTTCTCTCTTCTCATCTCAAATTTCTTTAAAACACTTAATAATAATACGGTGTATTGCGCGCGAGTCTTAAGCGTGGGGAATGAGAAATGAGGGGCTTCCTCTCATCTTTCTAGAGTGCTTAGCGAGCGTTCTGTCTTGGGACGATGCGTTAAGTATTCGCCCCTGTGCCCTAGACTTTGGCGCAATGCAACTTAGGAACTAACTTAAGCTACTTCTATCCTAAAAGATACAAACCAACCTCAAACCCTTTTTGTCCTTCGGGATTTCCAAACTTAAAGGCTATTTTCAAAAAGGGCACGTTATTTTCCGTCTGAGACGCAAACAGGCATCGACCCTAACTGCCAGACGCGAACTTAACGTCGCTCATAAAAAACACAAAAAGAACATGGTCCGAACTACGTTGACTCTGAATTCCCCATTGCACAAAGGGGGTACGTAGGCCTAGGACGTCAACGTCCTACCGAGTCGGTCTTTTTACTTTCCCTCTCCGTTTTAGTACAACCCTAGATGATAGTAACTTACCCTTAGAATAGACAACAAGCGTGGATCCCATCGAGTACGATGGACGCGTGGGGTGCTAGCACCTTCCCCTCGCGTAACCGACTCTTGAATCCAGATCATGGTTGCGATGACCATTCCTTTCCCTCTTCCTCAGGTTTATGCGGTGTTCCCTTTCCCTCTCTTGGGATAAATTTACACGGCTGGCGACTCTCTTTTTCCGCGCCACTCTCGCGTTTGTACCTGGATGAAAATCCTGGGAGCGACAAGATGTTCCCCGTCGCTTTAGGTCCTCTTGGTATAAGGCTCATGACGTTTATGGATCGCTTTAGGTCCTCTTTATATAAGGCTCACAATCCGATCGCTTTAGGTTCTCTTTGTATAAGGCTCACGATCGTCTATAACGTCGCTTTAGGTCTTCTTTGTATAAGGCTCACGACCGTTATAGAAGATTTCCTCTGGAATCGTTTCGTTGCTCACACCCACTAGGGCACACGACATCACAAGAGTGCATATCATGATGCTTGGCATACAATGACTCGTGACAATCAAATGCATACATATATAAAACCATGTGAACCATCTCAACATCAATAATCATGCATTGAAATCAAACCCAAAACAATGCATTTATTTTCCATAAGGCCACAAACCATCATCACAACATTGCATTACATGCATTCACATCATATATCAGCACACAAGCTATACGTTATATATATCAAAACATATTACATGATAACACATCAATCGCACACAATTACGACGGTAAAAGTCGACAAAATGACACATTTCCAAATTCCCGACACAATTAAATCGGCCACTAATCTCAAAACCATTTTTATAAGAAAGAACATTTCATTAGCTTCCCAACGCATCCGACCGCGCCTCGATCTGGGCTACGGATCAAAAGTTATGAAGGAAACAAAACTGCACAAACTGTCATGTTCGCTAGGCGAACCCTCTAGCGAGCTTTCGCTACCACCTTCGCTAGGCGAATGTCCAGGAGAAACCACAACCAGACCAAAACAGACATAAAGTTCTCTAGGCGAACTCCTTGGCGAACCTTCGCCTTACCGTTCGCTTCGCGAACCTCTGGGCGAACCAAGGCAGCAACAAACATAACTGAAAAGATACAAAGTTCGCTAGGCGAACATCGTTGGTGAACATTCGCTGACCTTCGCTGACGGGCTCGCTAGGCGAACCCTCGAAAATCATTCGCTTTCGCTTCGCCCCAGGTTCGCTAGGCGAACCATGGAAAACTCAGAAATTCTGCAGCGCTCTTATGGGTCCAAAAACCATATTCCTTCAACCAACATCACTTCCAAACCATAACATAACCACTAAAACATACCACAATCATAACAACAAGTATCCTACAACATTTATATCACATTCCAACCGCGAAAACATCGATTCCTAATCATTTTCTCATTTCCAACCTAGAATTGAAAACTATGGAAAGACAAGTAGACTTCAAACGCACACATACATATTCATACACAATGATAAGATAATCGAGTTTCACACCCTTACCCGATTAATCGTGCCTCGAAGTGTCGGCTGATTCGATTTCTTACACTCCAAGTTTTTCCTCTTTTTCTTCTTTCCTTTCTCTTTTCCTTCTTTTCTTTCTATTCTTTCTATTTTTCTCTCTATTTCCTATTTTATGAAAAACAATAACCCACCAAGCCAAAAAGACCAAAATACACCTACACTCAATTTTCTTGCAAACGTTCTCAAAACGCGATAAAACATAATAACCAAGAATTAAATAATATAAAGACCAAAAATAATTAAATCGACTCGATAAAATAAATCTAACAAAAACCGGGGCGTTACAACTCTCCCCCACTTAGAAATTTTCGTCCTCGAAAATATTACCTGAGACGAACAACTCCGGATACGATTCCCGCATCCGACTCTCCAACTCCCAAGTCAAATTGCCCTCAGCAGCGCCTCTCCACTCTACTTTAACAAGCTCAATGTCCTTGCCTCTTAACCGCTTCAACTCGCGATCCAAAACTCTCACCGGTAATGCCTCAACCGTAAGGTTCTCCCTTACCTCAACCTCATCCATCGGAATCACATGCAACGGATCCGGAACATACTTCTGAAGCTGTGAAACATGGAACACATCATGCAAATTCGAAAGATTCGGTGGCAACGCCACCCTATAAACCACAACACCCACTCTCGCAGATATCTGGTAAGGACCAATAGACTAAGAAGTAAGTTTCTTCGACTTCAATGCACGACCAACACCCTTCACCGGTGTAACTCTCAAAAATACATGATCGCCTTCTTGAAACTCCAGATCTTTCCTCCTTCGATCATGATAACTCTTCTGCCTACTCTGAGAAGCCTTCATTTTCTCACGAATAATTTTCACCTTTTCCGTAGTTTGTTGAATTAACTCTGGTCCAACCACCGAACTCTCACCAGATTCATGCCAACACAAAGGTGTTCGACATCTTCTTCCATACAACGCTTCAAAAGGTGCCATTCCAATACCCAAATGGAAACTGTTGTTATACGTGAATTCCACCAACGAAAGATAACTATCCCAAGCACCACCTTGCTCAAGAACACATGCTCTCAGCAAATCTTCCAACGACTGGATAGTTCTCTCGGTCTGACCAACCGTCTGCGGATGATAAGCCAAACTCAATCTCAACTTGGAACCTAACGCCTTTTGTAAACTTTCCCAAAATCTGGAAGTAAAACTCGGATCTCGATCTGAAAAAATACACAATGGAACACCATGTAGCTTCACAATCACACGGATATAAATCTCAGCCAACTTCTCCAGAGAAAAATTGATGTCAATCGGAATGAAATGTGCCGATTTAGCCAGCCTATCCACAATCACCCAAATGGCATTATGTCCCCTCTGTGTATTCGGCAACCCTGTCACAAAATCCATAGAAATGTTGTCCCATTTCCACTCGGGAATATCCAACGGTTGCAAAAATCCACTAGGCTTCTGATGTTCTACCTTTGACTTCTGACACGTCAAACACGCATAAAAAAACTGAGCCACATCCCTCTTCAATCCGGACCACCAAAAGATCTTCTTTAAATCTTGGTACATTTTATTAGCTCCCGGATGTATACTCAAATTACTCCAGTGTCCTTCCTCTAAAATCATCTTTTTCAATTCCGACTCATCAGGAATACAAATTCTACCACGGAATCTCAAAACACCCTGATCATCCACTTTAAAGTCACCATTCACACCTTCATCTCCAACCGTCATCAAATCAACAAATTTCACATCCAGCTTCTGTTTCTCGCTAACGGTCAACAGAAAATCATTAGTAGCCTTTAAAATACCAAGCCTCACGCCATCAGATGTCAATTCACACACCAAACTCAAATCTCTAAATTCTTCCAAAAGTTCCCACTCTTTAACCATCAAAGCAGACATATGCAACGATTTCTGGCTTAACGCATCGGCTACCACATTAGCTTTACCAGGATGGTAATTCAAGCTAAAATCGCAGTCCTTCAAAAATTCCAACCATCTCCGTTGCCTCATATTCAACTCTTTTTGATCAAACAAGTATCTCAAACTCTTATGATCACTAAAGACTTCGAATCTTGCACCGTAGAGATAATGCCTCCAAATTTTCAATACAAAAACCATTGCTGCTAATTCCAAATCATGCGTAGGGTAATTCTTCTCATGAACCCTCAATTGCCTCGAAGCATAAGCCACAACCTTACCTTCTTGCATTAACACTCCACCTAACCCAATCAAAGATGCATCGCAATACACCACAAACGGTTCACTAGGATTCGGTAAGATCAAAATCGGAGCTGTAGTCAATCTTTTCTTCATCTCACTAAAACTTTCCTCACACTGAATATCCCAAATAAACGCTCTACCTTTACAAGTCAGCTAGGTCAAAGGAAGTGCTAACTTGGAAAATCCTTCAATGAATCTTCGATAATATCCAGCTAAACCCAAAAAGCTTCTAATTTCAGTAACAGATCTAGGAGCCTCCCATTGTAGAACTGCATCTACTTTAGATGGATCCACAGCAATACCATTACCTGAAATCACATGCCCAAGAAAACTCACTTCTGACAACCAGAACTCACACTTGGACAACTTGGCATAAAGTCTCTTTTCCTTCTAAATTTGCAATACAATACGCAAATGCTCCGCATGTTCCTCCCGAGACTTAGAATAAATCAAGATGTCATCAATAAACACAACAATAAATTAATCCAATTGCTCATGGAAAATATGATTCATATGCTCCATAAACACTCCCGGCGCATTAGAAACCCCGAACGGCATCACGGAATATTCGTAATGTCTGTATTATGTCCTAAAAGCCGTCTTTTGAATATCTTCCTCTTTCACTCTAATCTGATGATAACCTGACCTCAAATCAATCTTACTAAACACACACGTACCTACCAACTGGTCCATCAGATCATCAATTCTCGGAAGAGGATACTTATTCTTAATCGTCACCTTATTCAGCTGGCGATAATCAATACACAATCGCATACTTCCATCTTTCTTCTTCACCAATAAAACTGGAGCACCGCAAGGCGATACACTCGGCCTAACAGACCTCTTTTCTAACAATTCATTCAACTGCTTCTTCAACTCAACCAACTTAGATGCCGACATACGATATGGTGCCATAGATACAGGCCTAGTACCAGGAACTAGATCTATAGAAAACTCCACCTCTCTCTCTGGCGGCACATCTAAAATATCCTCCGGAAACACCTCTGGAAAATCACACACGACTGGAACCACATCAATTACAACTTGACTATCGACGTTCAATGATGCAAACAACTCGAACAACTGAGCTTCATCCGCCAAAAGTTTCTTCAACTCTTTGGTAGATAAGAAACTCGATTCCTCGTCTTCTTCAAGAGAAGGAAATCTTACCAACTTATGATAACAATCGATATGAACTCGATTGAACTGCAACCAATTCATTCCCAAAACCACATCTAAACCCTCCAACGGCAGACACACCAAATCCAACTCAAAATCTTTACCATAAATGGTCAAAGGACAACTTAAACAAACCAAAGAAGTAGTTACCGACCCCATTACTGGAGTATCGATAACCATCTCTCCATCCATCGATGACAACAAAAGATTCAAACGTTGCGCACACTCAGACAAAATAAACGAATGAGTCGCTCCGGTATCAATAATAGCAACTAAAGGCGTACTATTAATAAAACAAGTACCTCTGATTAGACGATCCGCACTAGTAGTCTGAGTTCCTGCCAATGCAAATACTTTCCCACCAGCTTGAGCTTGCTTTGGTTTCGGACACTTCGTACTCATATGACCAGGTTCACCACAGTTGAAACACTTCACCACACTCTTCTTGCACTCAGCTATTACATGTCCTATACCTCTATAATTGGAACACTTCCTCATATCCTTTCTACATTAAAACTGACGATGTCCTAAGTCACCACTGTCGCTCCCGGGATTTTCATCCAAGTACAAACGCGAAAGTGGCGCAGAAACAGAGTCGCCAGCAATGTGCATTTATCCCGAGAGAGGGAAAGGAAACATTGCGTAAACCTGAGGGAAAGGAAAGAGCATGGTCTTGCGACCAAGAGAACTGGGTTCGGGAGTCGGTTACGTGAAGGGAAGGTGTTAGCACCCAACACGTCCATCGTACCCGATGGGATCCACACTTGCTTGTCTCGATCAAAGGGTGACATCGTCTGGAGCTCCACTGCTACTGGAAAGGAAAGGAAATGGGAACGGAAAAGAACGGAGAAACGAAGAAGAAAAGAAAAAGAAGTGACTCGATAGGACGTCCTCGGAGTCCTAGGCCTACGTATTCCCTCAGTGCAACAGGAAAGGTTGCTCGCCAAGAGATCGCCGTCTCGTGCCTATGTATCCTCAATCTAACCAGAGAGAGGAAATCAGAGCAGTCGTAGTTCGACTTAACCAAGCCTGCATTTTTTATGAGCGATGTTAAGTTTGCGTCCGGAAGTTAGGGTCGATGCCTGTTTGCGACGAGACGGAAGTAACGTGCCCTTTCCAGAAAATGATTTGAAACTTAACAATCCCGAAGGATGAAAAGGTTTGAATTTGTTTTGTGTTTTTTTGACAAAAGTGTTTTTGAAGTTGTTTGTAACTTGCATTGCACCCAAGTCTACAATATAGGATCGAATGTCTCGCGTATCGACCCAAGACGGGACGCATGCTAAACATCCTAAGAAAGTGAAGGAAGATCCCCCACAATCTCATTTCCCACATATAAGGCTCGTGCGCAATACATGTTAATCCTTTATTAAGTGTTTTAGAAAGATTATGAGATGAGAAGAGAAGACTCAAGTCGAAAAGAAAACACTAAAGGGAATCTAATTTGTTCCTAATGTTATCATGCAAAGGTGACCCTAAGGTCAGGATCAAGAGGGACGTCTACCTAATGTTGTCATGCATGGATTGCTATCCTAATGTCTCTCCTACCTCTGACTTAATCGAAAATTAAGTGGAGCTAGGAATCCTACGGGATCATGTCATCAGACAAGTAAACACAGGATAAATCAATCACAAAATGAAATAAAAGCAACTAAGGAGTGAACAGTGTCAGTTAACAATAATATCACACAATCACAATAAGAAAGAGGGAGCTTTAACCAAGGGGTCATATCAACCGAGGCAAACAAGCGAGGTGTGGGAAATAGGGGTGCTCGCCCAATGGTATCAAGAACTATGGAGAGCAGAGTAAGAAAGGGGAAGATGTGAATCAGATCACATAAGCATAAGCATTGGTCAATGCGAGCTATAGACAAGGTGTGGGGGTTTGACTGTTAAACCCTCATTCCACTTGACCGACTCGATAACAAGAGTAGGTAATGTTCAAAGCTTCAATCATGTAATGAGAGCTAAGAACGACTCAACTAGAATAACGGGGGTCGATTGCGAACCCTACCTTCCGTCAATTGCCTCCTTTGAGGTCTTACAAGGGGATACGGGAATGGGATGCCTCCTTGGAGGTCTTTAGGCCCAATATTAAACAAGTACAATCATGGCCTTACTTGAGGGCTTTCCATACAATCCTACTTATCATGGCATCGACTATTCCTACTTCTCATGGCATTCGAAAGCATTAAAGAGAAGTGAAGAGATAAGGAGTCCTACCAAACGGATATAAATCTGTAGCAAAGCAACGAAAACGCAATGAAAGCAAGTCACGAAAACACCTATAAACAAATAGCAGACCAAGTTAGAAACAAGTTTTTTATTTACAAAATGAAATGGTCAAACCACCTTTGGAATGTCTCCTTTATGTACCTTGCACACGTGAACCAAAGACATTAGTAATAACAAGAGAGTGTGTGTACAACATGAAAACCTAAGTCTAATGACTATGTACATTTGAGTCACATTAGTCAAAGTGAAAGACCTAAAAGGATTATGAAATTATAAGTCAAGTTACAACTATGCTACGAGACTAATCTACTTTGAAGTTAAAGGTAAACCAACAAAAGAAATCACCTAAGGGTTACAAGTATATGCAAAGGACATGAAATTAAACCAAAACCAGAATTGAACTCATGTTAGAAGTGTGCACACATCTTATAAACATCCACCAATGGCTAAGGTAAAACACGTTTAAGTCCTTAAGACAATTCAAACCAACGAGCCATAAACAGCAGCAACAACAGCGCTCCAGCACCTGCATAGCTATAAAAACCTGCAACAAGTAAAAACAGCTTATAACAACTACTATTTCTAGAACAGAACATGTATGTATGCAACCAGACAGAACAACAACATTCTACAGCACACTTTGTTCACAGCAGCGGTGTATGTGGCAGCAACTTCTACATTTTATTAATCAAGCGTAAAACACTACAAAACAAACTCAAAGGTTAGTCAAAATTCAAATGGAAAGATCAATAAGAAATAATTGAAACAAATTATTCACATGAGATTCCATCAAGGAATTCCTCTAAAACTCGATTAGTCTTAAGGAATATTATTCAACTAAAATCTACTAACATTCAACCAAAGGGTTTGTCATGAATTAAGCAAAAGATTTCTAATAAGAACCACAATCTAAGATTAGGAAGCTAACCACATGTTAAGGACTGACCCCAAGGAAACATTAGGAATAAACTTCAAAACTTAACCCAAGTGTTAACAAAAAATTAAATCGGAACAACATTGAACTTTAACAAAATCCAATAACGATCAATCATGCTAAAAAATCAATTAGAATCGAAGTTAATTTCCATGTCAAAATTAATATCGAAAAGAAAAACTAATTGAAATTAATTCTAAAACAATTCTAAAGCTATAAAGCTAATGCTAAGATTGGTATCTAATCAACTAGCTAAAACAATTAGTCGATCACTAATCAATGTCCAAGGTCAATCAAGGTTAATTTCTAACATTAATTAACAAAAATCCAAAATCTAAATCTAAATCTAATTTCTAAACCTAAACTCAATTAAAAATTTAAGTTTTAAATCTCAATCTAAAGACAAGGCAAACTAAAAAGAAAGAGAAAGGGTACAGATAGTAGTACCAGGGGGGTGCGGAATAGGGTCTTGGTGGTGCGAATAGAAGATATATGGAATTCTATTCCTGTAAACGAATCCGGTCCACATCACAATGTTTTAACCTAAAATCACCTTTTATTCTTCACTCTCTCACAGTGTTCTTCCTCGAATCCTCTCACCTTAAGTCGCCGTCGCCGTTTCATACTCCCTTTACCTCACAAGCTCCGTCGTAGCTCCCATGGCCAACCGTCTTCTTCGTAGCTTACCTCTTCTCCCAAACCTCAACCTTTAATTTTATTCAACTCCAACTGCGATCTATGAGCTCGAACAAACTCCTCCGAACCCTAAAATGGAATCCCCAATTTCTGAGCAAAATGAGGAGTAAGACCAAGGGTTTCACACCGCTTCATCACCATGATTCTCTTATCACCACAAGTTATACGATATGTGAAAGAAGACATTCGGTGTTTCCTACAAGGTTGAGCAATTTCGCCTCTAATACCTCACCTGGCTCGTGGATTTAACGCCGAATACAACGATGTCGACGGGAACAACGGACGACGAAGTGGAGTCAAGTGGATCTTACCAGCCACGTTAGCGACGACGGCTTTCCTAACTGATTGATGGAACACAGCAAGGATGTTCGAACCTTCAGTGCGGAGATCTTCGTGTCTCGAAGCTGATGGAGACGATAAATATTAGAGGTTAGAAAACTCGGACCGTAAACCTTCTTCTTCTACACTGAGCTTTTTCTTCTCACTCAACCCTCTCTGTATGCGGTGAATCACTGCTTCCTATTGTGAATTTGCAGGTTTCGTTGCCGGTTTCTTCTTTTTGAATCTGATTGTTGTAGATTGATCTTTGACGCGGAATTGCCAAATTTGAAGATGACAAGTGATGAAAGGTGCAGTGTTGATGAATTCTACGGATACGGAACCGATGGAGATATATTGAAGGTGTTGAAGGTTGATGGAGATCAAAAGGAGGGGAGGTTTGTTGTTGCGAATTTATAGAAGAATGATGGAGGTCGCGGTTTGCGTGATTTTCAAGAATCGTATCAATTGGTGGTTGACAAGGCTCTGAACTGATATGGTTTTTTGCAGAGGATTGAAAGAGAGAGACTGAAGATGCTGAATTTGGATGGAAGAAAAAGTGGACAGGGAGAAGAGAGAATCGGTTAAGGGATTCCGTTAGAGGTTGGTTATGGTGAAAATTGAAGCTTGAAGAAGATCAATTGAAGAGAAGAAAGGTGATGGCGATTCCGAGAATGAGAGAGTCCATCCTTGAAGAAGTTAGTTATGGTTCTGTTAGCTATTTTCTGTTATGAATATCCGTTAGAAGTGGTTTGTGAGTTAGAAAATCTGTTATAAATTGTTAGAGGATTTTCTGGTATGAAACTTGATTTTTGCTCTGTATTATTTCTTTTTCTCATGTATATTGCTACGGCCTTTTTTATTTTACTTTTAACTCTGCTGTAACTATTATTTTCTTCTCTGGTATGAAAACTGGGAAGCTATCTGTGCTAGCTTCATGTTGCCGCAATGTGACACCTTGAAAATTGCAGTGCCATTTCCAAGCATAGACTAAGAAATGAAAACAAATTGAGGCCTTTGAGGAGGGGTTTTTTTTCTCGGGTGCTCCCTGAAACTCACAACTTCAACCCGCCCACATGGCTCAGCTTCAGAAATAGAAGACTCCGGTTCTGAATTAAGGTTATCACTCCTAGTGAAATCAATTGCTTCAATTTTTGGAGTGATAGTGCCTCTACCACTTTGGTTTAAGAAAGTAAATGACAATGAAAGTTGTGGTGAATATGGACTCGAGATGTACATGATTCAATGAACATTGGTTTATGGTTTTGAAACTTAAAACAGACTTAATGAGGAGTTTTGGATTATGAAATTTAAAAAATGGTTATCAGAAACTAATGGATAGTGAAATGGATATTGAAATTTGAATGTGAATATGGACATGGACTAAATGGTTTAGACTTAGATCTAAAATGGATTGGATATGGAAAAGGTTAAGAAACTGGATTAATGGACATGGATTTAATTTGGGTATGAAAAGGTTAATGAGTAGAAGATGAATATGAATAATGATGTGTGAATTTCAAGAGATCCACATGACCAGTCTCGACATGCTTAATTCCTCTCAAGTTTCAAATCTGAAGCAATCTTCTACTTCAATTAATAAATTCCGTTGACCATGAATACCATGATGCATTTGTCATGCAACCCTAATCCCATGATCTTCAACTGATAACAATCCACGAGCTCAACAATGAATAAAAACCTAGTCCTCCTTGGGATACACTGATAAATCTGGAAGAAGGTGGCCAACATTGAGAAGAAAACCAACCCTGGCTCACAATCATGAAACTCTGAGCCGATGCATTGGATAGATCCTTGAATGAAGATGAGAGAGCCTCACAATAATAGAGAAACCCGAGCTTGCACATAATACCTTGATCCCACGACAATGCAAATGAAATGATACAAAATTATGACCCAATGATAATGTAAATGGGAAAAAAAACATAAGCCAGTTAGAGTTAAAAATAAGAGGGCAAATTTTGGGGTGTTACAGCTGCCTCTATTCAAACTTCTTGGATCTGAGGGTATGGAAGCGAAGATTTCTAGACAATCGAGATACAAGAAGATTGAATACTAAAATAACCTGGAAATTTGCAAACTGTGGGGATAACGAAATAGAGTTTTTTACGAGGACGGCCGCAGACGAACTCGAAAAGGAAGACTGGCCACAGACGGGCTACCCAACAAAAATAATACGAGGACGGCCGCAGACGAACTCGAAAAGGAAGACCGACCACAGACGGGCTACCCAACAAAATAATACGAGGACGAACGCAGACGAACTCGAAAAGGAAGACCAAGCCGAATGTGGACTTCGCTGGGGATAAAGTGAAATAAACTCTTCTGAGTTATGCCATCTCTGCTGAGGAAGAGAACTGGGTTTCACAAAATAAGTCGGACGAGAACTGACTACCAGACGAGAACTGGCTTTCACCAAATAAGTCAGACGAGAACTGACTACCAGACGAGAACTGGATTTCACCAAATAAGTCAGACGAGAACTGACTACCAGACGAGAACTGGCTTTCACCAAATAAGTCAGACGAGAACTGACTACCAGACGAGAACTGGCTTTCACCAAATAAGTCAGACGAGAACTGACTACCAGACGAGAACTGGATTTCACCAAATAAGTCAGACGAGAACTGACTACCAGACGAGAACTGGCTTTCACCAAATAAGTCAGACGAGAACTGACTACCAGACGAGAACTGGATTTCACCAAATAAGTCAGACGAGAACTGACTACCAGACGAGAACTGGGTTTACAAAAGAGATTGGCCAATCAAAGGCAAACTCCTAGAAAAGATACGGTCATGAACCGAAAGGGTGAGAGGTAAAATCAACGGGCTTACAACCCACAGATAAGATGACTCCGCTGGGGAAAGGAGAAGTCTAAATAAAAGACTCTGTCGGGGAGCACAGGTAGGATGAACATATTCCTCGGCGATCTCACCGAGGATAAACCAAAATCTCCCGAGTTATGCCATCTCTGCTGAGAAAGAGAACTGGCAAACAAAATCTCCTGAGTTATGCCATCTCTGCTAAGAAAGAGAACTGGCAAACAAAATCTCCTGAGCTATGCCATCTCTGCTGAGAAAGAGAACCGGCAAACAACATACCTGGAATTATGCCATCTCTGCTGAGAAAGAGAACTGACAAAAAAAATATCCAGAATTATTCCATCTCTGTTGAGAAAGAGAACTGACAAACAAAATATCTGGAATTATGCCATCTTTGCTGAGAAAGAGAACTGACAAACAAAATATCCGGAATTATGCCATCTCTGCTGAGAAAGAGAACTGGCAAACAAGAACTCCAGAATTATGCCATCTCTCCTGAGAAAGAGAATTGGCAAAGAAAGTATCAAACCTGGCTTATGCTTCGAATGCATATGTTTGAAGTTTTCTATGGCGTAATGCTCCATACGAAATGGAAATGCTACGCGTTTGGGAGGATGCCATGTAATGATGCCTATGCAATGCAAAAGAAACGTCTCAGCAAAATAAATGCTGACGACAAAGGCAGCTCCACCGGGGATGACAAAATAAATTTTCCTCTGAATTAAAAGATCCTGCTGAGGAAGATTTCACTGAACGACTTCCTGATCACAAACTTTGCTGGAGATGAAATCCCCAAAAGAACATCCACTCTACTGGGGATTAAACATAACTCTTGGAAAAGGAAACCAAGACCTGAACCGGAAGAGTGCCAAATATCACTTGGACTTAAAACCTCCTGGGGATGTCAACCATCGTTGATCAAACCCGCTGCAAAGACTACCACCAAACTCTGCTTCGGGAGACATATCACCACTACTAGACCCGCTGGGGACACCATTGAGCTGAACCCACTGTTGGGGAAATGACTTCGCCCTTATCCTGCTGTTGCTGGTTAAAACACATTTCCTGACTGGCCAAGGGGAATAGACACCAATACTCTGTGGGGAAGACAACATCTTTGTCTCGGGAATATGCTCCACAAATCTCACGTGTTAACAAAACAACATCCACCCTAAAGCAATCCACTTTAGATGCTGGCTGAGGAACAATCTTTTGTACCCTGACTGGGGAGAGTGACAGTCTGATGAGGATGATGAAACCTCAATGCTAGGGAGAATAACCCTGCTGGGGAGGAAAGTCAACGAAACCTTCCGAGGGATATCATTGAGCTTAACCCGCTGTTGGAGGAAAGATTTTACCCTACTGGGGATTAGAGCGTGCTGTTGCTGACGGAATTACACTTCCTGACCCGCTGAGGGAAGTGAGTACCGTACTCTGTGGGGAAAATAAAGTCTTTTCAAAGACATCCAACACATCTCCTGCTGGAGATACAACACATTCACCTCGGAGCAATCCACTTTAAACTGCTTGCTAGGGAATAATAAACCAACCATGACTTCGGCTGGGGAACACAATCCTCTGTACTCTTGTTGGGGAGAGTAAGCTCTGCTGAGGATAATGAACTTTCAGTGCTAGGGAGAGAAACTCTACTGGGGAAAACACCTTTGTTACCCTGCCTGACTTGTCTCTATGGTCATAAACGGCCCTTTGAACTCTCCATTTGCCCCAGACCACCAGGTCTAAAGGAAGAAATCATCTCAAGAGGATTTTATAGAAGACCGGGCATTCACACTGCCCCAGGGTCTTCAAAATCTTGGAGAGATTTATCAGATCTCGACATAACTGCCCAAGACTGCATATTCCATGAAGTAAGTTACCTTGAAAGGATTTGTAATGACTTGAAAATACCCTGCCCCAGTATTCTGAACTTTGAAGAGGTGCTTTCAATTAACCGTCTTCAGGCGTGGGCAACTTCTCACGCTCTAGAGGTGACCTGCCCCGAGTCTTGGAGAAACTTTGCCCCTGACTGATCTTACAGAGATTTGTCAAATCGACCTGATTGCCCCATGTTAAACGCTTGTGGAGAGATTTATTGAATCTCGACATAATTGCCCCCGTTTGGCTGCTTCTTATCACCATTTATCGGGAACTCCCAGGCTACACACAGTCTCTGGGCCACATACCCCTTGACATGACTGTCCTTCAGAGTTTTCGCCATCTCAACTCGGCGTGATCGAGCTTCTCAACTGATGTTCATCATGTAAGCTTCTTTGACGTCAAACGCATGCAAGCAGAAAATGTTTATTATGAGAATGACAATTCTAATGCAACACTCATGTTAACCTGAGGTTTTACTGAAAATGTGTCGCCAAGCCTTGTGAACGAATCATTAGCTAGGACATTGACATTGATTTTTGAATGGAAAACAATACGCACATGCAATACCAAAAAAAATCTTATTAGCATAACCCATAGGAGTCAGGAACGCTATCTCGCTGAAGTACGCTTTTGGAATACACCCTGTTTCAATTAGGACTTTTAAGGGTTGTAACGTGGCCTGGTTCACAGTTTTGAGAAAAAGGATTTATGGCTCGAAGTTTATTGCTGCCCACCCACTCTTCGTGATGTTCTCCAGTCCTACGTTCAGCTAATCTGACACAAGCGTTCACCTCTCAAAAGGTTTCATGATCTTTGGGGAATCCATACACTGATGGTTTGACACCTGGTGAGGTTTTGGAGCAACAGTCACCCCTTTTTGTCTTTTGTGTCTGTAGCCACACGACTTTGTTCTTATTTGAGGATTTTTCTTTTGTAATCCTTTTCCGCTTTTCGCTTTTCATTCTTTTGATCCCTGATTTTTCTTGGACTGACTCTTTTGAGTTTTTCGATTTTGAAGTCCAGCGGGATGCCCTAACTTTTGCCTAAGTCGCTTGTTTTCAAGTTTTGACTTAGCGGGCATTTTCCTCTTTTGTTTTTTTTGAACAAATCGTGTGAAACTGTTTTGTATGACTTGTTTGAAAGGGTTATGACTGCCTCACTCCTTAATTATTGATGGATAACCATTGTGGTTTCACATCTCTTGGCCTCCTGATATGTGAGGGAAGAAAGGTAATGGATCCTCATATGCACACTCCTTTTGACATTTGAACGCTCGGTCCAACTAACTGACGCCTACCCTACCCCTGGGTTAAGTGTGAGGGTTTTTTTCGTACGAAAGAAACTCCTACTTCAAGGCTCAAAGGGGTTAATGAGGGTCTATCTCCCTTATATCTCCAGTGTTTAGGGATTTGAAATAATGCCTGTACATCCTCAACAGGGTTTTATCCAAAAGCACACAACCAAAGATTTTGCGTTTTCGTCTCATCATCCTCCCTCAAGAGTTCTAGACAAGAAAGTTGGTATTGCAGTGCATATAAACATGATATGAGTGCATAAAAGTAAATTACTTCAGGAACAACACATTCATTGTATTAAAATCAACATTCAAAATACAAACAAGTTTTCATGCAAACACTGTTTAAATAAACAAATGAAAGCTACATATGAAACTGCAGTAAAGAATCCGAAGATTGCCATTGTTGAGGAGACTTGACTCCGTCGAGACTTAATGCTTTCGACGATGCTCTTAAAATTTGGATGCTCATTCCAGAAAGGAGTCTTCAATTCAAGTACAGACCGTCAGGCGTGATCGTGATAACTTTTGATTCGATTAAGTCTTGCACCTTGTGTTGTAGAGCTTTGCAATTTTCAATCAAATGGCCAGGTGCCCCTGAATGGAACTCGCATCTTGCACTTGCGTCCCAACCTGGTGGTATCTTTGTTGGACATGGTGTGAGAGTCCTTAATTGAACCAACTGATACTTGAGTAGACCAGGCAGTAACTGAGCGTATAGCATGGGAAGAACATCAAAGTGTCTTTCAAGCTTCTTCTGCCTTTGTTGTCCCTTTCTAGGGTAGTTCTCTTGTTGACACTGATTCGAGCGCACAATCTTTTCAGGCACTTTTCTATTCAGACTTGGTCGAGGCGTAGGCAGCATTTGCGGATGTGGGGATTCTAAGACCAAGGACTGCACGATATACCCATGAATTGATGCAACTCTAGGAGAGACAATAGGGATATCCACTTCTTTTTCAGTAGCTAGAGTAGGAATGAAACCACCATGAAAGCTTACGCTGCTCAGCGTGAATTCAATCTCCCTCGAATCGACCAGATCATGTACGACATGCTGAAAGGCCTTACAATTTTCCACATTATGCCTCGGCGCACCAGAGTAGAAGTCACAATGGACTCTTGCATCATAACCCGGTGGGGGAGTACCAGAGAGAGGAGCCAAAGTCCTTTTCTGTACCAGTTGCAACTGAAGGAGATGCTGGAATAGCTGAGAATATGGCACTGGTGGAGTCTCAAAATGCCTATTCTGCTTAGGCCTTGGCTGATATTGGCGAGGAGCCTGATTTTGCTATTGAGATACAGTTGGGACGGTCACAGTGGCAATCTGCTCACTTTTTGGGAGGGATCCCTTAAACAGTGGAGAAGAGACAATTCCAGCCGCAACTTCAGGAATGAGAGTATTATCCTTGCTTAGCACACCTCTCACGACCTCTATAACCAGACTCATCTGAGTCTTCAGTTGCCTGACCTCTTCCTTCAGCACTTTTTGGTCTTGAACCAAAGCTTGCATCTTCCCCATAAACTGCCCCATATGAACCTTCATTTCGGTCATTTCTGCACGGAGTTGTTCCATGGCTATCCTCTGATTATCACAGATCGAGTAGTGGTGGCAGGTCAAGTTGGCTGTCCTGAAGATAATACCAAGTCAGAATGAGAAATCCGCTCCGGAACACCTGTTATGCAAATGAGTATGAGAATGCAATGCAGAATGCCATGTTCGAATATTCCCAAGGAATCATTATGCTTTGATTCAAAAATTGTTTCATAGACGAACCACAAGAAATAGATGGAAATGCTCAGTAGCAAGTCTCAAAGTTAATATCCCTTGGAAATACAAGAACACGTATGCAAAAATGATGATGCAGATGTAACAGACATGGGATCAAGGCTTCCATAAAGCTCTGTATTGTTGTGCTGCTGAATGGATAAGTTCAAAGGTCTGCTCTAACGAGAATACCGGTAACCAAAATATCCGAATAACCAGAATACCAGAATAACCAGCATATTGGCATAATCAAAATACCAGAATGCCAGGGTGCCGGAATAATCAGAATACTGGAATACCAGAATATCAGAATAACCAGAATATCGGCATAATCAAAATACCGGGATAGTCAGAATGTCAGAATAACCAGAATATCGGTATAATCAAAATACCGTGATAGTCAGAATGTCAGAATACCATAATACCAGGCTGATGAGTCCACACTGATAGGAAAACCAGAATACCGGGTCGGTTGAAGGTTACGGTTACCTGCAAACCTGTAAACAACCCATCCCTCTCACATGTGGGTACTAAGATCCTCAGTATCCCGGGCTCTCAGGTCGAGAAATGATGATACGTTCACCACTTCTGGTTTGGCATCATCATCAATCGAGGAGGCCTCAACTGATTCTCTAAAACAAAAGGTCCTCAGCTTCTGGCACTGAGGTCGAGAAGCAATAGTACATTCATCCCTCGGGGTACAGTACTATCGCCAATCGAGGAGTGCCTCCACTAATTCTCTTTCAAAAAGGATATCCTATAGCGATTTCCCAGCATTGGGTCCTCGGATCGAGAATGTGTAATGGGTTTGCCATTTCTGGTCTGCCATTATCACAACTCGGGAGGAGTGTCGTAATTGAGTCCTCGGGAATGGTCACCAGAGTCGACAATTCCTCAAGAGACTAACTACTGGCCTGTATAAACATACAGTAGTAGATAGCTCCTGATAGAACCTCATCTGGTTGTGGGTCTCATGAACAACAATACGTGGTCACCACCACGCAAGCGTCATGACTATCCACTCTAATACCTATGGGTATGCTCAAGCCTGGGTAGTGGGCTTATCTCTCAAAACACCCTGCCCGCCAAACAGAAAATAACAGCACAGTCCAGCATAATAATGATATGTAATGCAGTGAATGCGATAAATATAGTAAAATACAGTAAAGCAATAAACAGTAAAACAGCAAAACACATCACCACAGTAAACACCCAATGAAAGAAAACAGGTAAGCGCTAGGATTGACTCGCTTAGGAAACCAGAGATTCTGGGTTCGATCCCCAGCAGAGTCGCCAGCTGTCACTCCTGGGATTTTCATCCAAGTACAAACGCGAAAGTGGCGCGGAAACAGAGTCGCCAGCAATGTGTATTTATCCCAAGAGAGGGAAAGGAAACACTGCGTAAACCTGAGGGAAAGAAAAGAGCATGGTCTTGCGACCAAGAGAACTGGGTTCGGGAGTCGGTTACGCGAAGGGAAGGTGTTAGCACCCAACACGTCCATCGTACACGATGGGATCCAGGCTTGCTTGTCTCGATCAAAGGGTGACATCGTCTAGAGCTCCACTGCTACTGGAAAGGAAAGGAAACGGGAACGGAAAAGAACGGAGAAATGAAGAAGAAAAGAAAATGAAGTGACTCGATAGGACGTCCTCAGAGTCCTAGGCCTACGTATTCCCTCAGTGCAACGGGAAAGTCAGAGTCAACATAGTTCGACGGACTACGAGGACAGGTTGCTCGCCAAGACATCGCCATCTCGTGCCTACGTATCCTTAATCTTACCAGAGAGAGGAAATCAGAGCAGTCGTAGTTTGACTTAACCAAGCCTGTATTTTTTATGAGCAATGTTAAGTTCGCGTCCGACAGTTAGGGTCGATGCCTGTTTGCGACAAGACGGAAGTAACGTGCCCTTTCCAGAAAATGATTTGAAACTTAACAATCCCGAAGGATGAAAATGTTTGAATTTGTTTTGTGTTTTTTAGACAGAAGTGTTTTTGAAGTTGTTTGTAACTTGCATTGCACCCAAGTCTACAATATAGGATCGAATGTCTCGCGTATCGACCCAAGACGGGACGCATGCTAAACATCCTAAGAAAGTGAAGGAAGATCCCCCACAATCTCATTTCCCACATATAAGGCTCGTGCGCAATACATGTTAATCCTTTATTAAGTGTTTTAGAAAGATTATGAGATGAGAAGAGAAGACTCAAGTCGAAAAGAAAACACTAAAGGGAATCTAATTTGTTCCTAATGTTATCATGCAAAGGTGACCCTAAGGTCAGGATCAAGAGGGACGTCTACCTAATGTTGTCATGCATGGATTGCTATCCTAATGTCTCTCCTACCTCTGACTTAATCGAAAATTAAGTGGAGCTAGGAATCCTATGGGATCATGTCATCAGACAAGTAAACACAGGATAAATCAATCACAAAATGAAATAAAAGCAACTAAGGAGTAAACAGTGTCAGTTAACAATAATATCACACAATCACAATAAGAAAGAGGGAGCTTTAACCAAGGGGTCATATCAACCGAGGCAAACAAGCGAGGTGTGGGAAATAGGGGTGCTCGCCCAATGGTATCAAGAACTATGGAGAGCAGAGTAAGAAAGGGGAAGATGTGAATCAGATCACATAAGCATAAGCATTGGTCAATGCGAGCTATAGACAAGGTGTGGGGGTTTGATTGTTAAACCCTCATTCCACTTGACCGACTCGATAACAAGAGTAGGTAATGTTCAAAGCTTCAATCATGTAATGAGAGCTAAGAACGACTCAACTAGAATAACGGGGGTCGATTGCGAACCCTACCTTCCGTCAATTGCCTCCTTTGAGGTCTTACAAGGGGATACGAGAATGGGATGCCTCCTTGGAGGTCTTTAGGCCCAATATTAAACAAGCACAATCATGGCCTCACTTGAGGGCTTTCCATACAATCCTACTTATCATGGCATCGACTATTCCTACTTCTCATGGCATTCGAAAGCATTAAAGAGAAGTGAAGAGATAAGGAGTCCTACCAAACGGATATAAATCTGTAGCAAAGCAACGACAGCGCAACGAAAGCAAGTCACGAAAACACCTATAAACAAATAGCAGACCAAGTTAGAAACAAGTTTTTTATTTACAAAATGAAATGGTTAAACCACCTTTGGAATGTCTCCTTTATGTACCTTGCACACGTGAACCAAAGACATTAGTAATAACAAGAGAGTGTGTGTACAACATGAAAACCTAAGTCTAATGACTATGTACATTTGAGTCACATTAGTCAAAGTGAAATACCTAAAAGGATTATGAAATTATAAGTCAAGTTACAACTATGCTACGAGACTAATCTACTTTGAAGTTAAAGGTAAACCAACAAAAGAAATCACCTAAGGGTTACAAGTATATGCAAAGGACATGAAAGTAAACCAAAACCAGAATTGAACTCATGTTAGAAGTGTGCACACATCTTATAAACATCCACAAATGGCTAAGGTAAAACACGTTTAAGTCCTTAAGACAATTCAAACCAACGAGCCATAAACAGCAGCAACAACAGCGCTCCAGCACATGCATAGCTATAAAAACCTGCAACAAGTAAAAATAGCTTATAACAACTACTATTTCTAGAACAGAACAGGTATGTATGCAACCAGACAGAACAACAACATTCTACAGCACACTTTGTTCACAGCAGCGGTGTATGTGGCAGCAACTTCTACATTTTATTAATCAAGCGTAAAACACTACAAAACAAACTCAAAGGTTAGTCAAAATTCAAATGAAAAGATCAATAAGAAATAATTGAAACAAATGATTCACATGAGATTCCATCAAGGAATTCCTCTAAAACTCGATTAGTCTTAAGGAAAATTATTCAACTAAAATCTACTAACATTCAACCAAAGGGTTTGTCATGAATTAAGCAAAAGATTTCTAAAAAGAACCACAATCTAAGATTAGGAAGCTAACCACATGTTAAGGACCGACCCCAAGGAAACATTAGGAATAAACTTCAAAACTTAACCCAAGTGTTAACCAAAAATTAAATCGGAACAACATTAAACTTTAACAAAATCCAACAACGATCAATCATGCTAAAAAATCAATTAGAATCGAAGTTAATTTCCATGTCAAAATTAATATCGAAAAGAAAAACTAATTGAAATTAATTCTAAAACAATTCTAAAGCTATAAAGCTAATGCTAAGATTGGTATCTAATTAACTAGCTAAAACAATTAGTCGATCACTAATCAATGTCCAAGGTCAATCAAGGTTAATTTCTAACATTAATTAACAAAAATCCAAAATCTAAATCTAAATCTAATTTCTAAACCTAAACTCAATTTAAAATTTAAGTTTTAAATCTCAATCTAAAGACAAGGCAAACTAAAAAGAAAGAGAAAGGGTACAAATAGTAGTACCAGGGGGGTGCGGAATAGGGTCTTGGTGGTGCGAATAGAAGATATATGGAATTCTATTCCTGTAAACGAATCCGGTCCACATCACAATGTTTTAACCTAAAGTCACCCTTTATTCTTCACTCTTGTAATACCCCAAAATTTGCTCTCCCTTTTGGCATCCTAGCATAGCATTATCATATATCATATCATATCCATCTCATTAGCATTGCATTGCATATGTAACATAGAAAGTGAAGCATGGCATCCCTCTTACCATCAAGGCATGTGATCAGGTGAAAGGTGGACAATCAAGGGATCATTCAAGGCACAAAGGGTCAAAGAAGTTGTCTCAAGGCAAGCCAAGAGGTCTTTCATGTCTCATGCTATCTCAATTGATCATCCAAAACCTCCAGAGAGTGAGATTCAATAGGAGATTGAAGCACTACATCTTTCATTATGCAAGAGATCCAAAAAATGAAGGAAAACCCTCAAAAGAGATGGTTCATTGGTTCAAAAGCACCCTCAAGTGGCATATCTCATCATCCTTTAAGAGGATACACAACATACTCTGAGGAATTTGAAATTGAAGACTGCATATTTTTCTCCTAGGAGGTGGGTACCAAAATTAGGGTTTCCAATTAAATCAGGTCATCTCTGATTTTTTGGAGAAAACTTGATGTCATGGTAGTCTACATGTCCTTAAGTGTATGTGTGTAGAAAATTGCCTCTCAATTGGTTTTAGAAGTGGTTCAATTGGAAGAAAGATCAGAAATCAGGGAAATTGGGGCTGAGTCAAATAATCAGAGAAAAAAGTCAACTCTTGACTTTTTGAGCCCAAAATCATGAAATTCATGTTATATGTGACCAATGTACAAAATTTGATCAATAAATTCCAAAAGAATCATGAAAAATCAAGAATTTGAAGAGTTGCCATTTTTGGAAGAATTAGGGTTTCCAAAAATAGTAATTTTAGGCCATTTTGCATCAGAATTGGAACCAAGGCCATTTAAAATTGAAGCATCAAATGAAAATTCCACTCGGCCACAACAATAGATATTGTTTCAAGCTTCAAATCCATGTGTAGAACATCTCCATTGGATAAAAGTTGAGTGAGATATGATTGATCAAAGTTTGAGCAAAGTAGGTTCAAAATTAGGTCATGACCAAGGATTTTCAGGTCACGCGCATGTCATTTCTACAAACAGTTGGTGGGCGAAATGTTCACTCATTTTTCTCATGGTTAGAGGCTTCATTTTCAAAACTTTTCAACATCAAAAGTGTTCCTTGTATTGCCCTCTTTAATGTTCATATTGGACAAAATTTCATTTGATCAAGCTATGAGGTAGAAATAATGGTCTCAAGTTAGGATCATCTTGCTGAGATTCCATGCCAAGATGCCTTGCCAGCCAACCTCATTTCATCGCCCATAACCAGTTCCCAAACATTTGTGTTATAAGTCATTTTTTAACCTCTTCCAAGCATCATTTCAACTCAAATTTCAAACCAAACTTGTAGCATTACATCCCCTCTTTCAAATGAATTCAGAAACTCACCAAATCATTCATTGAGTAGAGAGAAAAACATCCACAAACCACCCTATGTTTCACTGTCACATTGTTGGCTTTGATGCAGGATTTGGTTCAGTCATCCATCAAACATTCTTTCCCTTATTTGAACACAACATGAACATTACACACACTGC
Source organism: Lathyrus tuberosus (assembly GCA_022829125.1). Lineage (NCBI taxonomy): Eukaryota > Viridiplantae > Streptophyta > Magnoliopsida > Fabales > Fabaceae > Lathyrus > Lathyrus tuberosus. The sequence continues at coordinate 23,397,294 of JALAZF010000009.1, forward strand.
TACAGCACGTGCCTTGCATGGAAATAGAAAAAGCAAACTTGCTGAGCAAGTTTCTGATGCACAGCCTTGCCATTTCATTTTCTCTTCACCTCCACCATAACTTGCCATGAGTTGTCATCACCATATCATTGCTCTCCCTAACTAAGTTGACTCAGTTAGTTACGGATGACTCACTTAACTCAACATGACTCAGTTAACTCACTCAGCTTGACCATGGTTAGCTCACACTATAAATAGCAATCACTCTCTCAAATTTCATTTCCAACTTCATTTTCACACATTCACTTCAGAAACTTATTCTTCTTCTCTCTCAATCTCACCATTGCCATTGATTCTCGAGCTTCACTTTGTTCACTTCCTCATTTTCTCTCTCAATTTCACTACCTTGCAACTGGTTTTGAAGCTTGGATTTCACTTCTTCTCCATTGAATCATCATCCATCACTGCATCTAAGCCTTTATATGGCCAAAAGAAGCTCAAAGAGGAAGCAGCATCTCTGGTTTTCTGAAGAACATCTCAAGGTCTCAAATCTTCAGGTACGAATTTCCACCATTATAGGCATGATTTGAAGTTATTTCCAGGTTCTTGAAGCTTCTTATAAGCTCAAGAATTTGTCTGGCTAGTTGATAGGCCTTTAGAGGTATAGTTGAAATGTTAGGGCAAATCTTCCTCTGCTCGATTCTCTCATTTCATGAACATTTTGTATGTTTTATCACTGGATTCATGCTCTACATTACTTCCTCTTCATTTTGGTATATTATTTGTGAAATTCTGGAAAATTTGAGGTTGCAGACGGTGGTGGTTTCCCGGAGAAGATGACCAAAAGTCATCTCCGGCCGGTGGTTTCAGATGCTAGGGTTTGTGTGTGTTTTAATCATAGCCGTTGATGTGTTCCAATCGTGTGGTGAGGAGCGTGCCAACACATTAAAATGCACATGCACCTCACGTGTCTTATTTCTGAATTCAATTAATCAACGTGTGGTGCAGTGCATGGTAGTGTGCGTGGACATTCATGTGCGTGCGTTAGATCCAAATACTTTGACTATTATGCTGACTTGACAAGATCCAATGGCGTGAATTGATTGACTTTTGTTGACTGAGAGTGCATGCTAGTTGTTATGGATAGCGCGTGTGTGGACTAGGCTCTGAATTGATATTTGCACCCCTATGTTTTTCAAGCCCAAACCATTTGAACTGAATAATTGCTATGCATGCACCCCTGCTTGTTTTCAATTTCTTTTTATTTTCTTTTATTTTATGCACGTTTCCTTTTTTATTTTTAAAAATACCAAACAACATTAGAAAATTCTAGAAAAATTCATGAACATTTTTAAGACATTTAGAAAATTTTTGACATTTTTATTTCATGATTTTATGACATTTTTGCCCCTGTTTCATAATTTTCTTTGAATTTCCATTTGTGTGCATTCCAAATATGGTACGTGAATTTGTGTAATTTTGTTCTTGCTCATTACAAACTGTTTTGACTTGATTCTTTTTGGATTGATTCCCTAATACATTGAAGCATGTTAGATGATTTTTGTTTAAGTTTTTGGGTCATTTTATGACATGTTTTGATGCTCATCTTTGTATCACTTTGCATGAGGTTCCAACTTGACCTAATTGCATTGTTTGAGGTCATTTTGCTTTGAATTTTTACATGCTATTTTGATGTATGATTCACTTCTGACTTAGGAATTCCAATACCATGCTTGCATAATTTTCATAGGTCCATTTGATTTTTGTGTGATGCATTACATTTGAAGCATAATAGCTTGGCATATCATTCTAATTTTTGTGCATGTTTACATGATTTTTTGTGTGCATATTTGTATGATCATTTGCATATTTTTGTGAGCTATTCATGTGACATTATAGGTCATTGATACACATTATATGTCATCTTTGCATGTTCATTTCCATTTGAGCTTTGTGCATCCTTAACATTGTACTGCGTGCACTATCTTTTTGAACTTTTATTCCACTTCTTTTTATATTACTTCTTGAATGTCTTGATGTTTGATTCATGAATACTTTTGAGATGTTTATAAATCATTTTCCATTTAGTTTCAATTCTGATCCTTGGATTACATGTTCCATTTATGCATGTTTCTTCCATTTCTTTCCATCTTCCATTTTCCTTTCTTATGGAGACATGTTGAATTCTATGGATGATGTTTGTTGCCTATTTCATTTGAGCTAGTGTGATGATATTCTCTTGTTTTCAATATGAGGTATATTCTGGTTGAAATATTAGGATTTGATTTTTCATCTCATTCTTTTGAGCTTTATGGTATATTAAGTGTTCTTTTACTTCTTATGCATGTTTACTTGTTCACTAACCATGTAGGAGCTTTGGTAAGTTGAATTGAGTGTGGATAAGGAATCCACATTCAAACCTCTTTCCTTTTATCTTTTACAATTCAATATTTTGTTTGGTTAAGCACTTATGTGCTTTCTTTGATTAACTCATTACTTTCCCTTTTGAGTTACAATTCATCTTCTACTTTAGAAGTGAATTGTTTAATTCATTCCTTCTTTAGACTTTAGGTTTTGAAACCTCACAAACGTTTAGGATCACTCCCTTAACTAATCAATTAGGATTGAGTCTTAGTTCATATAGATTTTACCTTTCTCTCCTTTCTTGAGTCTTTCATCTTCTCATCTCAAAGAAAATTCAAAATATATAATAAAGGTAGGCATTTATTGCATTTAGGCCTTTCATATAAAGAAAAGATTATCAAGGGGTCTTCTCTTATAATCTTAGAATGTGTAGCATATGCCCCATCTTGGGTCAATATGTTAAACATTTGATCTTGTATGAGGGACTTAAATGCAATACTTGTTGAAAATACAAATAAAGAAAAACACTTAATAAATACAAGTATGCTAGTGTGTTTGAACCTTGACAATTGGAACTAAGCGTGGGGGTCTTCTTCATTCTTAGTATATTTTCTTACTCATTCCATCTTGGAATGTGAGAATGTATACATTCCAATGACTAAGATTTAGATACACTATCATATGCAAACATATGAAAAAGCTCTTAAAAGACAAAAACAAACAATAACGTCTTTCCTTCGGGAATTCTTTCCTCATCTCCTTCAACTCATTCCTCAAGGATGCGTCATTTCCGTTCTACCGCAAACAGGTAACGCCTAAGTCTCCCTACAGCGAGCTGCAACACCTAAACTGCTAGGACGCGAACGTTGACGTATTCCACTAAAAAACACAAACAACTTTCCCTAGTGAGGGGAACTACGTTGCTCTGATTCTCATGTTCCCGATGAGATACCTAGGCAGTGGAGTAGGGCCCATTCGAGCACTTCTTTTATTTTCCCTACATTTCTTTCTCTTTCCTTTCCTTTTCCATTCCTTTTTTCCAGTTCTTTTTCCAGTATCCTTTTCTATCACCCTTTGATCGAGACAAACAAGTGTGGATCCCATCAGGTACGATGGATGCGAGGGGGTGCTAATACCTTCCTCTCGCATAACCAACTCCCGAATCCATTTCTCTTGGTCGCAAGACCATGCTTTTCCCTCCCTTCAGGTTTACGCAATGTTTCCTTTCCCTCTCTTGGGATAAATACACATTGCTGGCGACTCTGTTTCAGTGCCACTTTCGCGTTTGTACCTGGATGAAAATCCCGGGAGCGACAGCTGGCGACTCTGCTGGGGACAGGTTGACCTATTGCTGGTCCATCCTAAGCGAGTCAATCCTAGCGCTTGTTTGCTTTTCTTTCATTGGGTGTTTACTGTTGTATTATATTTGCTGTTTATTGTATTTTATTATTTGTACCATATTTACAGCATGTTAGTATTTACATTTCGTATGTTATACTGTGTTGCACTGTTCTGTCTGCTTGGCGGGATGGGATTTCTGAGAGATGAGCTCAGTACACAGGCTCGAGTATACACTTAGATTTAAAGTGGGGAGTAGTGGGACCTACGTGCCATCTGTGTACGTTGGGTAATCACGGAATTCACACCTAGATGAGGCTATCTTGGGACCCATCATGGCGTACGCATCTTGCGTATTCCAGGATGTCGATCTAGAGAGCTGTCGACTCTAGTGACCGATCATGAGGACCTTAGTGGAAACATCTCTCTTTAGCGGTGACAGTGGCAGACCACATTCTGTGGCAAACCCACTCGCACCCGAGGGCCCACTTTGGAACTTGCATAGGATGACCCTTATTTTCTAAGGCGAGTCAGTGGACAACCTCTTTGATTGGCATAGCGTTGTATCCTACGGGCTGAATGTGCTATCGCTTCTCAAACCTCCGAAGCTGACAAGCCTTGTTTTCTATGAACCACCTGTGAGATTGGGCGGGATGCTTACAGGTTTGCAGGTAACCCATCCTCCTACATACCTTACTTGTGATTCTATGATTGTTACAGACAGTGTATCCTATGACAGTGGTTTGAGAATTCATCTCAGATATATTGCCATATTCAGTACAGAGACACAGTGCACACAGTTCAACACAGACACCTAGATACCTGATCACATGCCTTTTGCATTTGCATACTCATATCATAACAGGTTATGTTTGTCATTTTTAGGTACCTACCATATTGTCTGGTTCCAATCATGAGTTCCCAAGAAGTTGAGGTTAAAAGGAAGAATAATGTGTCATACAAATTCCCTGATCCTAAGCTGGATTCATTGAACAAGATGATAGGCATGGCTGGTTCTGGTGTTCTCAGCACTTTTCAGAAGGAGTATGGAGAGCTGATTAAGATGGTATGTGCATTCACAAAGTATGAGAAGGATGGGTTGCACACTTTCTTACAGTTCTATGAGCCATCAATGAGATGTTTCCTGTTCCCGGACTACATTTTGATGCCCACTTTGGAGGAATTCTCATTTATTTTGGGAATTCCAATCACGTCTTCTATTCCGTATTTTTCTGGAGGTGCTCTTACTCCTGAAGTAATTGCTGCTGCTCTACATCTGGACCTGTCTGTTGTGAAAAGTGGCATGAGTAAACTTAAAGAAGATGAAGGATTTCATTTGGAGTTTCTTTTCCAATGAGCTCAGGAAGCTGCCAGGGCTAAAAACTGGACTACTTACAATGTTGTGTTAGCTCTTTGTATCTATGGTTTGGTGCTTTTCCCCGGTCAACCTGACTTTGTTGATATGCAAGCGATGAAAGTGTTCGTTTCGAAGAATCCAATTCCTACCCTGCTAGGTGATTTTTATTACTCAGTACACTACAAAAATGAGAAGGGAAGAGGAAGTCTGGTTAGTTGTTGTACCCAATTGTTATTTCATTGGCTCTTCAAACATTTACCTCGAACCGATGCTTTCGTAGAAACTGCTGAGACAATGAAATGGTCTAAGAGGTTGATAGGGTTGACTGCCAATAACATCATTTGGTTTGATCCCAAACTACTGACAGTAGAGCTTACCGTTAAATGTGGAAGTTTTCCGAATGTGCCTCTACTTGGAAGAAGAGGTGGGATTAATTACAACCCGGTGTTGGCTGTTAGGCAATTTGGTTACGCTTCGAGAAATCCTCCTGCTGAGGAAGAGATTAGTGCTTCTCTGTTTTTCGTGGGAACCAAGAATGAAAGAGTGCCAGAAGTAATAAATGCCTGGAAATTTAGACAAAGAGAGGGAAAGCTAGTTTTTGGCAAAGGAGACTGTAGATCATACCCTGACTACGATGCTTGGATTGAGATGAAGGTCAAAGAGCTGTTGCTACCCTTTTCAAGAGAGATTCTCTTATGTCCAGATCAACACTCCATGGTACCGGTTGAAGAGTGCGAGAAATTGAAGAAAATGGTCAGAGAGTTGCAGATAGAGAACTCGAGAATGACCAGATGTCTTCAGAAAGCTTTGGCTGACAACAAAGAGTTAGATAAAAGAGCCTTGAAAGCGGAGAAAATCTTGGCGGACAAAGAAGATGATTTTGATGATAGAGCTCGTTACTTCCGGAAACTTACTTTGGGAGCAGATGATACTAGTCAGGCTCACAAGGCTACAAAGCAGGCGTTAGCCCGAAGCAAGGATTCATTAGCTAAACTGCGTCAAGCTTGGGATGAGGTCAGAATCGAAAACGCTGAATTGCTAACCCAGTTAAAAGATAAAGATGAAGAGCTGAAGAAAGCACATGTAGAAAGAAGAAGGTATCGAGAGGATCTTGGCAAAAGTCAAGAACAGGCAAGGAATGCTGAAGATAAGCTGAAAATTGCCAACAAAGAGCTTGAAGATGTCACGGCAGATCTGAAGCTGGTTAAAATTCAAGCTGGAATCAAGAGGCGCAAAGGAGCCAATGAAGATGAAGCCTTCCTAATGCACATGGGCTCATTATCTGATGCATTGGAAAAAAAGGGACGTCGTAATCAAAGAGCTGATTGAGAAGCCACATCACCAGTGTACCCGTATCCTGTTTGAAGAGATCAAGTATTCCAGCCAGAAGCTGAAGGACGTAGAGCTATCAGATTAATGATTTTTGTCATTTCTTTGTAATTTGCAATGGTTACCATCAGAAATGTTGATGGATCCATTTGACTGCTTGTTTCTTATTCTGTTGCTGAAACTATGACAAATGTGCTTGAAAACTTTTGGGAATCTGTATGAAATGAGCTATTTCTGTTCACAATTTCTGGTATTCAAATATATGTGATGTGATAAGATATCTGCACACTGGCACACTACAAAATCACTATGTCTGGTCATCAGATATTTGTGATTGGCGTATATGAATATCTCTTCATGACAAAACTCAATAATCATGATTTCTGGTCGTCAGGAATTCGTGGTTACGATTGGAATCAGGATATGAAAAGTATCTTGAAACGACAAACATAACTTTGCATTTGCATATCATATCATTTTTGCATTGCAGGTTTTCTTTTTTTCAGGCGCCTGCTAACCTTTATTTGGTTTTCAGGCACGATAGCTGATACCCCAGTTCACCGATATTCTACCCGACGCAATCAAGCAAGAGTCATGGAACAAGTTCAGACTGAATTAGCTGATTTGAGGGGAAGGATGGAACAGTTCATGAACCTTATGCAGGGGATTGCTCAAGGTCAGCAGGAGCTGAGGACCGGTCAGGAAAACATGAGGGTTGGTCAAGAAGCTATGAGAACCACTATTCAAAGGCTGGAGACTGAAATCCCAAATCGCAATGCGCGCGCTCCTCCTGTTGGCACAATCCCTGCTGGTGGGGTACATCTGGGATTTGACAATAATGAGGATGGTCAAGATGACCAGTTTACTGCACTCAACAATGACATGGGTTTCTACAATGAGGACAGGAAGTACGAAGGGTTAGATGAAAGACTCAAGGCTATTGAGAGCCAAAATCCTCTGGGAATTGATGTAGAAGACATGGGTCTCGTGCAGGGTGTGAGAATCCCTCCCAAGTTCAAGTTCCTATGTTGGATAAGTACAATGGCAGTACCTGTCCCAAGACACATTTGCAAGCTTACAATTGCAAGGTTGCCGCTTATACTGATGACCGAAGCTCTGGATGTATTTTTTCCAGGATAGCCTTTCAGGCACCTCCCTGGAATGGTACGTTAAGCTGGATAGGGTTCACATAAAGAGCTGGAAAGATTTGTGCGCTGCGTTTCTGAAGCAGTATCAATATAATCTGGATATGGCACCTAATCCTACTCAACTGTAGAGTATGACTCAGGATCCTAAGGAGGGCTTTAAGCAGTACGCACAAAGATGGAGAGAATTGGCTGCACGAGTTCAACCATCTCTGGGTGACCGTGAGATGGCTGATATGTTCATGAGCACACTCCAAGGGTCGTATTTGGATAGATTGGCTGCGTGTCCTTCCACAGGGTTTGCTGACATTGTTGTTGTTGGGGAACGAATAGAGAGTCTGCTGAAGTTGGGTAAAATTCAAGACGTCAGTGGGACTGGTGCTTCGAGTTCAAGGAAACCCTTTGTTAATGGGCCGAGGAAAAGAGAAGGGGAGTCCAGTGCTGTACATAGAGGAGGGGGCAGAGGTAGGACTCAGTCCTATCATCAGGTGGATGCTGTAGCCATTCCAGTTCCAGTGGGACAGCAACCTCCAGATCAGCAAGGTAGGCCCCGATTCCAGAATAACAGACCAAGGGACCGTAAGTTTGATCCCTTGCCTATGTCATATGCTGCTTTGTTACCACAACTGCTCAAAGAGAAGTTGGTTGAACTTCGGACTATGAGGCCGCTAGACACTGGAAAATTGCCTCAAGGTTATGATGCCAACGCTAGATGTGAATTTCATTCTGGTGCACAAGGTCACTCGATAGAGAAGTGCTGGGCTTTTCACCATAAGGTTCAGGACTTGATTAACGCAAAAGCTATTAATTTCTCTAATCCGCCGAATGTTCGTGATAATCCGATGCCCCATCATGGAGGTGCAAGCATGAATGCTATTTCTGATGGTAAGAAACTGAATCTGATTACCGATGTGAATTTGGGAAAGACTCCGCTGTTGATTGTAAAAGAGCGTTTGTTGAAAGGAAAGGTATTTCCTGGATGTGGCTCTGATTGTGCGGATTGTTCAAGACAGATTAATGGCTGTAGTAAGTTGAAAGTTGGACTGCAGGATCTTATGGACGAAGGAAGACTTTAGTTTGATAAGGTAGAGAAGGAAAAAGATGTTTCAGCCGTTACCATTTACTATAATCCAGTTGAGATACTGGTGCCTGTTAAGGAGCCTGTTGCTATCATCGTGCCCGAGAGGCCGAGACCAGTTACGATTATGGTTCCTGAATCTGCTGCTTATGTGTCTAATAGGGCAGTTCCATGGCAATATGGAACTGATGCTCATCAAGGAGGTAGTCAACAGAAGGCAGAGGCTGTTGGTACCAGTGTTGAAAATGTCAGTGGACCAAGTGGTTTCACTAGGAGTGGTCGACTGTTTGCTCCCCATACTCTAAGGAATGATAAAGAGGCTGAAGCCGCTGCAAGAGCAAAAGGAAAACAGGTTGTTGATGACAAGGTGCCTGCTCAGGAAGAGGACCCTAAAGTCAATTTTGATAATGATGTTGAGGAATTTATGAGGATTATCAAAAAGAGCGATTACAAGATCATTGACCAGCTCAATCAGACACCCTCTAAAATCTCGATATTATCCCTGTTAATGAGTTCAGATGCACACCGGGCTGCTTTGTTGAAAGCTTTGAATAAGGCATACGTTCCCCAAGAGATTATGGTGAATCAGTTGGAGGGAGTAATTTCTAATGTGAATGTGAGCCACGGGTTGGGGTTTACGAATAGGGATTTGACTCCAGATGGACGTAATCACAACAAGGCGTTGCACATCACACTTGAATGCAAAGGAGCTGTTTTGTCGCATATGCTGGTTGACACAGGTTCTTCCTTGAATGTGTTACCTAAAAAGGCCCTGATGAAAATTGAAGTAGATGGATTGATTCTTAGACCCAGCGATCTGATTGTGAGAGCTTTCGATGGATCCCAAAGATCGGTGTTTGGAGAGGTAGAACTACCAATACAAGTTGGTCCACAGATATTCAAGACAATCTTTCACGTTATGGACATTCAGCTTGCTTATAGCTGTTTGTTGGGCCGCCCGTGGATTCACGTAGCAGGCGCAGTTACCTCCACACTTCATCAGAAGCTCAAGTACGCGTTCGAGGGTCAAGTGGTTACTATTTGCGGTGAGGAAGATATATTTGTGAGTCATCTATCCACTTTCAAATATGTGGAAATGGATGGAGAAATTCATGAAACCCTGTGCCAGTCTTTTGAAGCCCTGAATATTAACAACTCACCAGAATCCACTTCAGCGTCAGTAGTGTCAAATGTGCCAGTTGGGCCGAGTGCATCAATTGTGTCCTACAAGCAGGCCAGAGAAGTGGTTGAAAGCGGGAATGCCCAAGGTTGGGGTAAAGCTATCGATGTGTTTGTGAAGGAAGATAAGTTTGGCATTGGATACCAACCAGGCCAGACGCCAGTTCCCCGATTCCGTGGGCCAATCAGCTTCAACAGTGGAGGAATTATCAATCCTAATCAGTCCTGCTCAGCAATAGAAGATGACGCTGAGAGCTCAGATTATCTGGACAGATTGGTGTATGCCATGGCTCCGGGCGAAGCATTGCAAAACTGGTCTAGTGAAGAAATCATTCATGTTGTACACCATTCAGAGTAATAATTCTTGCCTTTCATAATGCATGAAATCCCATACTCTGCCCAAGGTGTGAGGATCCATTTGTAGGGCCACCATATTTTCTCATATAATGTTCAAATATCAATAAAAAGGACGTTTTTGTTTACAAATTTGTGTTCCTTTATTTCTTCTTTATTTTTATTTTTGCACAAAGAAATTAAAAAAATGATAATGCACTTTCTTTTCTTTTGTTTTCAAGCAAAAATAATCTAAAATAAAGCATAAATCCAATCATGCAGACTTGATTCTGTGAATTCCTCTGAAAATGATTCTGTTATGCCCACGTATGATTTCGACAATCCGATCTATCAAGCCGAGGAGGAAAGTGATGAAGACTATGAACTCCCGAAAGAGTTAGCTAGACTGTTGAAACAGGAAGAAAAGACCATTCAGCCTCATCAGGAAGCTCTTGAGGTTATCAATATTGGTTCAGAGGAAAGCAAGAAAGAGATCAAGATCGGTGCAAGTCTGCGGGCTGATGTAAAGTAAGAGCTGATAGTCATGCTACGTGAATATGTTGACATCTTTGCTTGGTCATATCAAGATATGCCAGGTTTAGATACAGACATAGTTGTGCATAGACTACCATTAAAAGAGGATTGTCCACCGGTCAAGCAAAAGCTGCGCAGAACAAAACCAGAAATGGCTTTGAAGATCAAGGAAGAGGTACAGAAACAGTTGGATGCAGGTTTTCTGGCAGTAACCAATTATCCTCCTTGGGTGGCCAATATAGTACCGGTGTCGAAGAAGATGGCAAAGTTAGAATGTGTGTGGATTACAGAGATCTCAACAGGGCGAGCCCTAAAGATGACTTTCCACTCCCTCATATTGATGTGCTGGTTGACAATACTGCTCAGTTTTCAGTGTTCTCATTTATGGATGGATTCTCTGGGTACAATCAGATAAAGATGGCGCTTGAAGACATGGAGAAGACGACATTCATTACCCCGTGGGGTACCTTCTGTTACAAAGTAATGCCTTTTGGGTTGAAGAACGCAGGGGCAACTTATCAAAGAGCAATGGTGACGTTATTCCACGATCTAATTCATAAAGAGATCGAGTGCTATGTGGATGACATGATTGCTAAATCAAAGACAGAAGAGGAACATCTGATCAACTTGAAGAAGCTGTTTGAGAGGTTGAGGAAATTCAGGTTGAGACTGAATCCTAACAAATGTACTTTCGGCGTGCGGTCCGAAAAATTGCTTGGTTTTGTTGTCAGTGAAAAAGGAATAGAGGTCGATCCTGCTAAAGTGAAAGCTATACAAGATATTCCTGTACCGAGAACTGAGAAAGAAGTTCGCGGATTTCTAGGGAGATTGAACTACATTTCAAGGTTCATATCTCACCTAACTGCCACTTGTGAACCGATTTTCAAAATGCTAAGAAAAGATCAAACGGTCAGGTGGAATGATGATTGTCAAAATGCATTCGATAAAATAAAAAGATATTTGCAGGAACCTCCGATTCTGATACCTCCAGTTCAAGGGAAACCACTGATTATGTACTTGACAGTGCTCGAAGGATCCATGGGTTGTGTTCTCGGTCAACACGACGAGACAGGTAGGAAAGAACACGCTATCTACTACCTGAGCAAGAAGTTCACAGATTGTGAATTGCGTTATTCAATGCTTAAGAAGACATGCTGTGCACTCGCATGGGCCGCCAAGCAATTGAGACAATATATGCTCACACATACAACCCTGTTGATCTCAAAATTGGATCCGATCAAGTATATTTTTGAGAAACCAGCACTTACAGGCAGAGTTGCAAGGTGGCAGATGGTACTGACAGAGTACGATATTCAATTTACTTCGCAAAAGGCAATCAAAGGAAGTATACTGTCAGATTATCTTGCATAACAGCCTCTTGATGATTATCAGCCTGTGAGATTTGATTTCCCTGATGAGGACATCATGTTTCTCAAAGCGAAAGACTGCGAGGAACCACTTCTGGAGGAGGGGCCTGACCCTGAATCCAAATGGAGTTTGATGTTTGACGGGGCAGTTAATATGAATGGGTGCAGAGTTGGTGCAGTTCTCATTACGCCAGAAGGTGTTCACATGCCCTTCACTGCCCGAGTAACTTTCGGGTGTACCAACAATGAAGCAGAATACAAAGCTTGCATACTAGGGATTGAGGAAGCTATTGATTTACGAATCAAGACCCTCGATATCTTTGGTGATTCAGCACTGGTAATCAATCAAGTAAAGGGAACTTGGCACACACATCAGCAAAATTTGATTTCGTATAGAGATTATACGAGGAGATTGCTGACATTCTTTACAACTGTCAAGTTGTACCATGTTCCCAGAGATGAAAATAAGTTTACAGGCGCCTTGGCCACTATATCTTCAATGATCAAAGTGCATGGTTGGAACTTTGTGCCCAGGATTGATGTATCTCGCCTTGATAGACCTGCTTTTGTGTTTGATGTTGATGCAGTGTCTGACGACAAGCCTTGATACCATAACATTAAATGCTTCTTGGAAAATCAAGAATACCCGTCTGGGGCATCTTCCAATGACAAGAAGACATTAAGAAGGCTAGCCGGTAGTTTCTTCTTGAACAAATATGGCGTGCTGTATAAGAGGAATTTTGACACGGTTCTACTCAGATGCGTGGATAGACACGAGGCAGACCTGTTGATGATTGAAGTGCACGAAGGCTCTTTCGGTACCCATGCCGGAGGACACGCGATGGCTAAGAAATTGTTGAGATCGGGTTATTATTGGTTGACAATGGAGTCAGATTGCTGCAAGTATGCTCGCAAGTGTCACAAATGCCAAATCTATGCCGACAAAGTGCACGTTCCTCCCAATCCGTTGAGTATCATGTTCTCTTCGTGGCCATTTGCAATGTGGGGCATTGATATGATCGGAAAAATTGAGCCTACTGCTTCAAACGGCCATCGTTTCATCTTGGTCTCCATTGATTACTTCACTAAATGGGTTGAAGCAGCGTCTTATGCCAATGTCACTAAGCAAGTGGTAGCTCGTTTCTTGAAACGAGATATCATTTGTCGATATGGAGTTCCTGAAAGAATCATTATTGATAATGGTTCTAATTTGAATAATAAGATGATGGCTGAACTATGTCGGGACTTCAAAATAGAGCATCACAATTCTTCTCCGTACCGCCCGAAGATGAATGGCGCGGTCGAAGCGGCCAACAAAAATATCAAGAAGATTGTGCAGAAGATGGTTGTCACGTACAAAGATTGGCATGAGATGTTACCATTGGCTTTTCATGGGTATCGAACATCAGTCCGCACGTCCACTGGGGCAACACCATACTCACTTGTTTACGGTATGGAAGCAGTTCTACCTGTAGAAGTGGAGATTCCCTCTCTCCGAGTATTGATGGATGTTAAATTAGATGAAGCTGAATGGGTACGAGCCAAATTTGATCAGCTGAGCCTTATTGAGGAGAAACGACTAGCAGCAGTATGTCATGGCCAGCTATACCAGCGCAGAATGAAGAGGGCATTCGATCAAAAGGTTCGACCTCAAGTTTACAAGGTCGGAGATGTGGTAATCAAGAGAATACTTCCTCCGAGTACATATCACAGGGGAAAATGGACTCCTAATTATGAAGGTCCATTCGTGGTTAAAAAGGTTTTCTCAGGTGGAGCCTTATTGCTGACAACCATGGATGGTGAAGACTTTTCATCCCCTGTTAATTCAGATGCAGTTAAAAAATACTTCGTATAAAGAGACCCGCTGGATAAAAGAAAAAAACAATCCAGGCAAAAAAGGGCATCCCGGCGAACCAAAAACAGAATAACGGTTCGGGCAAAAGTTAGGGATATAATTGAAAAAATTGTACACCCGGTAAGTTGAAACCCGAAAGGGCACCTTAGGCAAAAATGGGTATCCCGGTGGATTGAAAACCTGAAAAGGCGATCCACGTAAAAGAGGGATTAAAGCGAATGACTGCAGTACGAATTAAGAGAGTTGGTCCGACCACGAGCTTCCGAAGGCGAAGATAATTAAGAGAGTTGGAATGCATACTGGCTATAACAGAATCAGAAATCAGTTGGAACTCAATTTCCGCATTATCATTAGGATATATTTCTTTTCTCAATTTTATGGCAATCAACTCTTCCAGGGGTTTGCTTCTGATTGTAAATTCGCCGATTTTGGCATTTATCAATAAAATTGAATATTCAGTCACAAGCTTTTATTTTCATTTTACTGTTTTGTTTGCAAAAAGTCCGATTTTTTATAATAAAACATTACTTTGAAAATATCTTGGCCTTGCAAAAATATGCAAAAAGACAATTAAAATTACTTTGCTTGTTGGACAACCTTGGATGGTGGATTCAAAAGACCACGCAATATCCTGGGGCATGCGCATATATTTTTCTGTTTCAGGTAATGAGTGCGATCCAAGCGGCATGATCGTAACCACGGACCGACATTTGCTATGACTTGATACTATTGTATCTTATTAAGTCGATTCTTCCATTCAAGATTTCTCACCGTGTGTTGTGACAACGACGGCCGACTATTGAATTCTTCTATGTTGATAACGGTTATCAATGCAGTGAGCACTCCATGTCAACAACGAGTGCAAATCCTCTGGTACCTTGCAGACGATGTGAAGGGTAGTTCAAGACAGAGTGTTCGTCTAAGAGTTGGAAAACGTGGTTTTCTATAAAATCCTCTTAAAAGACGAAATTTCTCGCAGTAACTTTCCCTATGGCGTTTACCAGCAAGTGGCAGTGTCGTATTTCCTACAGGTTCAACATGTGAAATTTGTCGAAGAATAATCCCCAGCAGAGTTATTGAACATCCCATGCAGGAGGCATGTTATTTCCCCAGCAGAAGATATTCCCGATCTATTCTCCCCAGTAGAGTTTGAAGACATTTGGTTTTCTGTAAAATCCTCTCAAAAGGCATTCCCCAGCAAGGTTTAAAGAGATCGACAGAATCTCTCCTTCAGCAAGGTGTCAGCATATGACATTACCCAGCAAGTGGTGTAATTTTCAGCAGTGTTCATTTACAACTCAAAGTCCAATTTATTTTTGGCATGCGTACAGTTTGTTCATGTTATTCCAGCAGGTGGAGTGATCATTTGGCAATTTTAAGCTTCCAACGACAGTTTGGTAAGCACCGAAGTCCAACGACAGTTTGGCAAAGCTTCCAACGACAGTTCAGTAAGCACCGAAGTCCAACGACAGTTTGGCAAAGCTTCCAACGACAGTTTGGTAAGCACCGAAGTCCAACGACAGTTTGGCAAAGCTGCAAAAGTCCATCTGAAGATGGCAAGTTTGAGATTCCAAAGCCGATTTGGTAATCATAGAAGTCCAACGACAGATTGGCAGAAATCCAGCACAAATTGGTGAAAGTCCAACGACAGTTTGGCAGAAAGTCCAACGACAGATTGGCAGAGCAGCTAAAGTCCATCGACGGTATGGCAAGCCAGTAGTCGTCTGGCGTCGTTCAAAAAGACATTATTGAAAGTCCATCGACGGTATGGCAAGCCAGTAGTCGCCTGACGTCGTTCGAAAAGACATTGTTGAAAGTCCATCGACAGTATGGCAAGCCAGTAGTCGCCGGGCATCGTTCAAAAGACAGATCTCTCCGACAACGTTTCATTGAAGATTTCAGTCCAACAGTCTCGTTGGGTTTATATCCCTTTTGTTCTTCATCATCCAGAGCAAATTTTTGGTTATATTTGGTATTCAATCACTATATACCTTGAAAGTCTGCTTTCAGGCATTCAGGTCTACAGCGTTTGAATAGGGACAGCTGTAATACCCCAAAATTTGCTCTCCCTTTTGGCATCCTAGTATAGCATTATCATATATCATATCATATCCATCTCATTAGCATTGCATTGCATATGTAACATAGAAAGTGAAGCATGGCATCCCTCTTACCATCAAGGCATGCGATCAGGTGAAAGGTGGATAATCAAGGGATCATTCAAGGCACAAAAGGTCAAACAAGTTGTCTCAAGGCAAGCCAAGAGGTCTTTCATGTCTCATGCTATCTCAATTGATCATCCAAAACCTCCAGAGAGTGAGATTCAATAGGAGATTGAAGCACTACATCTTTCATTATGCAAGAGATCCAAAAAATGAAGGAAAACCCTCAAAAGAGATGGTTCATTGGTTCAAAAGCACCCTCAAGTGGCATATCTCATCATCCTTTAACAGGATACACAACATACTCTGAGGAATTTGAAATTGAAGACTGCATATTTTTCTCCTAGGAGGTGGGTACCAAAATTAGGGTTTCCAATTAAATCAGGTCATCTCTGATTTTTTGGAGAAAACTTGATGTCATGGTAGTCTACATGTCCTTAAGTGTATGTGTGTAGAAAATTGCCTCTCAATTGGTTTTAGAAGTGGTTCAATTGGAAGAAAGATCAGAAATCAGGGAAATTGGGGCTGAGTCAAATAATCAGAGAAAAAAGTCAACTCTTGACTTTTTGAGCCCAAAATCATGAAATTCATGTTATATGTGACCAATGTACAAAATTTGATCAAGAAATTCCAAAAGAATCATGAAAAATCAAGAATTTGAAGAGTTGCCATTTTTGGAAGAATTAGGGTTTCCAAAAATAGTAATTTTAAGCCATTTTGCATCAGAATTGGAACCAAGGCCATTTAAAATTGAAGCATCAAATGAAAATTCCACTCGGCCACAACAATAGATCTTGTTTCAAGCTTCAAATCCATGTGTAGAACATCTCCATTGGATAAAAGTTGAGTGAGATATGATTGATCAAAGTTTGAGCAAAGTAGGTTCAAAATTAGGTCATGACCAAGGATTTTCAGGTCACGCGCATGTCATTTCTATAAACAGTTGGTGGGCCAAATGTTCACTCATTTTTCTCATGGTTAGAGGCTTCATTTTCAAAACTTGTCAACATCAAAAGTGTTCCTTGTATTGCCCTCTTTAATGTTCATGTTGGACAAAATTTCATTTGATCAAGCTATGAGGTAGAAATAATGGTCTCAAGTTAGGATCATCTTGCTGAGATTCCATGCCAATATGCCTTACTAGCCAACCTCATTTCATCGCCCATAACCAGTTCCCAAACATTTGTGTTATAAGTCATTTTTTAACCTCTTCCAAGCATCATTTCAACTCAAATTTCAAACCAAACTTGTAGCATTACATCCCCTCTTTCAAATGAATTCAGAAACTCACCAAATCATTCATTGAGTAGAGAGAAAAACATCCACAAACCACCCTATGTTTCACTGTCACATTGTTGGCTTTGATGCAGGATTTGGTTCAGTCATCCATCAAACATTCTTTCCCTTATTTGAACACAACATGAACATTACACACACTGCTACAGCACGTGCCTTGCATGGAAATAGAACAAGCAAACTTGCTGAGCAAGTTTCTGATGCACAGCCTTGCCATTTCATTTTCTCTTCACCTCCACCATAACTTGCCATGAGTTGTCATCACCATATCATTGCTCTCCCTAACTAACTTGACTCAGTTAGTTAGGGATGACTCACTTAACTCAACATGACTCAGTTAACTCACTCAGCTTGACCATGGTTAGCTCACACTATAAATAGCAATCACTCTCTCAAATTTCATTTCCAACTTCATTTTCACACATTCACTTCAGAAACTTATTCTTCTTCTCTCTCAATCTCACCATTGCCATTGATTCTCGAGCTTCACTTTGTTCACTTCCTCATTTTCTCTCTCAATTTCACTACCTTGCAACTGGTTTTGAAGCTTGGATTTCACTTCTTCTCCATTGAATCATCATCCATCACTGCATCTAAGCCTTTATTTGGCCAAAAGAAGCTCAAAGAGGAAGCAGCATCTCTGGTTTTCTGAAGAACATCTCAAGGTCTCAAATCTTCAGGTACGAATTTCCACCATTATAGGCATGATTTGAAGTTATTTCCAGGTTTTTGAAGCTTCTTATAAGCTCAAGAATTTGTCTGGCTAGTTGATAGGCCTTTAGAGGTATAATTGAAATGTTAGGGCAAATCTTCCTCTGCTCGATTCTCTCATATTATGAACATTTTGTATGTTTTATCACTGGATTCATGCTCTACATTACTTCCTCTTCATTTTGGTATATTATTTGTGGAATTCTGAAAAATTTGAGGCTGCAGACGGTGGTGGTTTGCCGGAGAAGATGACCGGAAGTCATCTCCGGCCGGTGGTTTCAGATGCTAGGGTTTGTGTGTGTTTTAATCATAGCCGTTGATGTGTTCCAATCGTGTGGTGAGAAGTGTGCCAACACATTAAAATGCACATGCACCTCACATGTCTTATTTCTGAATTCAATTAATCAACGTGTGGTGCAGTGCATGGTAGTGTGCGTGGACATTCATGTGCGTGCGTTAGATCCAAATACTTTGACTATTATGCTGACTTGACAAGATCCAATGGCGTGAATTGATTGACTTTTGTTGACTGAGAGTGCATGCTAGTTGTTGTGGATAGCGCGTGTGTGGACCAGGATCTGAATTGATATTTGCACCCCTATGTTTTTCAAGCCCAAACCATTTGAACTGAATAATTGCTATGCATGCACCCCTGCTTGTTTTCAATTTCTTTTTATTTTCTTTTATTTTATGCACGTTTCCTTTTTTATTTTTAAAAATACTAAAAAACATTAGAAAATTTTAGATAAATTCATGAACATTTTTAAGACAGTTAGAAATTTTTTGACATTTTTATTTCATGATTTTATGACATTTTTGCCCCTATTTCATAATTTTCTTTGAATTTCCATTTGTGTGCATTCCAAATGTGGTACATGAATTTGTATAATTTTGTTCTTGCTCATTACAAACTGTTTTGACTTGATTCTTTTTGCATTGATTCCCTAATACATTGAAGAATGTTAGATGATTTTTGTTTGATTTTTTGGGTCATTTTATGACATGTTTTGATGCTCATCTCTGTATCCTTTGCATGAGGTTCCAACTTGACCTAATTGCATTGTTTGAGGTCATTTTACTTTGAATTTTTACATGCTATTTTGATGTATGATTCACTTCTGACTTAGGCATTCCAATACCATGCTTGCATAATTTTCATAGGTCCATTTGATTTTTGTGTGATGCATTACATTTGAAGCATAATAGCTTGGCATATCATTCTAATTTTTGTGCATGTTTACATGATTTTTTGTGTGCATATTTGTATGATCATTTGCATATTTTTGTGAGCTATTCATGTGACATTATAGGTCATTGATACACATTATATGTCATCTTTGCATGTTCATTTCCATTTGAGCTTTGTGCATCCTTAACATTGTACTGCGTGCACTATCTTTTTGAACTTTTATTCCACTTCTTTTTATATTACTTCTTGAATGTCTTGATGTTTGATTCATGAATACTTTTGAGATGTTTATAAATCATTTTCCATTTAGTTTCAATTCTGATCCTTGGATTACATGTTCCATTTATGCATGTTTCTTCCATTTCTTTCCATCTTCCATTTTCCTTTCTTATGGAGACATGTTGAATTCTATGGATGATGTTTGTTGCCTATTTCATTTGAGCTTGTGTGATGATATTCTCTTGTTTTCAATATGAGGTATATTCTGGTTGAAATATTAGGATTTGATTTTTCATCTCATTCTTTTGAGCTTTATGGTATATTAAGTGTTCTTTTACTTCTTATGCATGTTTACTTGTTCACTAACCATGTAGGGGCTTTGGTAAGTTGAATTGAGTGTGGATAAGGAATCCACATTCAAACTTCTTTCCTTTTATCTTTTACAATTCAATATTTTGTTTGGTTAAGCACTTATGTGCTTTCTTTGATTAACTCATTACTTTCCCTTTTGAGTTACAATTCATCTTCTACTTTAGAAGTGAATTGTTTAATTCATTCCTTCTTTAGACTTTAGGTTTTGAAACCTCACAAACGTTTAGGATCACTCCCTTAACTAATCAATTAGGATTGAGTCTTAGTTCATATAGATTTTACCTTTCTCTCCTTTCTTGAGTCTTTCATCTTCTCATCTCAAAGAAAATTCAAAATATATAATAAAGGTAGGCATTTATTGCATTTAGGCCTTTCATATAAAGAAAAGATTATCAAGGGGTCTTCTCTTATAATCTTAGAATGTGTAGCATATGCCCCATCTTGGGTCAATGTGTTAAACATTTGATCTTGTATGAGGGACTTAAATGCAATACTTGTTGAAAATTCAAATAAAGAAAAACACTTCTTCATTTCATAACCAACAAAAACACTTAATAAATACAAGTATGCTAGTGTGTTTGAACCTTGACAATTGGAACTAAGCGTGGGGGTCTTCTTCATTCTTAGTATATTTTCTTACTCATTCCATCTTGGAATATGAGAATGTATACATTCCAATGACTAAGATTTAGATACACTATCATATGCAAACAAATGAAAAAACTCTTAAAAGACAAAAACAAACAATAACGTCTTTCCTTCGGGAATTCTTTCCTCATCTCCTTCAACTCATTCCTCAAGGATGCGTCATTTCCGTTCTACCGCAAACAGGTAACGCCTAAGTCTCCCTATAGCGAGCTGCAACACCTAAACTGCTAGGACACGAACGTTGACGTATTCCACTAAAAAACACAAACAACTTTCCCTAGTGAGGGGAACTACGTCGCTCTGATTCTCATGTTCCCGATGAGATACGTAGGCAGTGGGGTAGGGCCCATTCGAGCACTTCTTTTATTTTCCCTACATTTCTTTCTCTTTCCTTTCCTTTTCCATTCCTTTTTTCCAATTCTTTTTCCAGTATCCTTTTCTATCACCCTTTGATCTAGACAAACAAGTGTGGATCCCATCGGGTACGATGGACGCGAGGGGGTGCTAATACCTTCCTCTCGCGTAACCGACTCCCGAATCCATTTCTCTTGGTCGCAAGACCATGCTTTTCCCTCCCTTCAGGTTTACACAATGTTTCCTTTCCCTCTCTTGGGATAAATACACATTGCTGGCGACTCTGTTTCGGTGCCACTTTCGCGTTTGTACCTGGATGAAAATCCCGGGAGCGACAGCTCTCTCTCAGTGTTCTTCCTCGAATCCTCTCACCTAAAGCCGCCGTCGCCGTTTCATACTCCCTTTACCTCACAAGCTCCGTCGTAGCTCCCATGGCCAACCGTCTTCTTCGTAGCTTACCTCTTCTCCCAAACCTCAACCTTTAATTTTATTCAACTCCAACTGCGATCTATGAGCTCGAACAAACTCCTCCGAACCCTAAAATGGAATCCCCAATTTCTGAGCAAAATGAGGAGTAAGACCAAGGGTTTCGCACCGCTTCATCATCACGATTCTCTTATCACCACAAGTTATACGATATGTGAAAGAAGACATTCGGTGTTTCCTACAAGGTCGGGCAATTTCGCCTGTAATACCTCACTTGACTCGTGGATTTAACGCCGAATACAACGATGTCGACGGGAACAACGGACGACGAAGTGGAGTCAAGTGGATCTTACCAGCCACGTTAGCGACGACGACTTTCTTAACTGATCGATGGAACACAGCAAGGATCGACGAACCTTCATTGCGGAGATCTTCGTGACTCGAAGTTGATGGAGACGATAAATATTAGAGGTTAGAAAACTCGGACCGTAAACCTTCTTCTTCTACACTGAGCTTTTTCTTCTCACTCAACCCTCTCTGTATGCGGTGAATCGCTGCTTCCTATTGTGAACTTGCAGGTTTCGTTGCCGGTTTCTTCTTTTTGAATCTGTTGCAGATTGATCTTTGACGCGGAATTGCCAAATTTGAAGATGACAAGTGATGAAAGGTGCAGTGTTGATGAATTCTATGGATACGGAACCGATGGAGATATATTGAAGGTGTTGAAGGTTGATGGAGATCAAAAGGAGGGGAGGTTTGTTGTTGCAAATTCACAGAAGAATGATGGAGGTCGCGGTTTGCGTGATTTTTAAGAATCGTATCAATTGGTGGTTGACAAGGCTCTGAACTGATATGGTTTTTTGCAGAGGATTGAAAGAGAGAGACTGAAGATGCTGAATTCGGGTGGAAGAAAAAGTGGACAGGGAGAAGAGAGAATCGGTTAAGGGATTCCGTTAGAGGTTGGTTATGGTGAAAATTGAAGCTTGAAGAAGATCAATTGAAGAGAAGAAAGGTGATGGCGATTCCGAGAATGAGAGAGTCCATCCTTGAAGAAGTTAGTTATGGTTCTGTTAGCTATTTTCTGTTATGAATATCCGTTAGAAGTGGTTTGTGAGTTAGAAAATCTGTTATAAATTGTTAGAGGATTTTCTGGTATAAAACTTGATTTTTGCTCTGTATTCTTTCTTTTTCTCATGTATATTGCTACGGCCTTTTTTATTTTACTTTTAACTCTGCTGTAACTATTATTTTCTTCTCTGGTATGAAAACTGGGAAGCTATCTGTGCTAGCTTCATGTTGCCGCAATGTGACACCTTGAAAATTGCAGTGCCATTTCCTAGCATTGACTAAGAAATGAAAACAAATTGAGGCCTTTGAGGAGGGGTTTTTTTTCTCGGGTGCTCCCTGAAACTCACAACTTCAACCCGCCCACATGGCTCAGCTTCAGAAATAGAAGACTCCGGTTCTGAATTAAGGTTATCACTCCTAGTGAAATCAATTGCTTCAATTTTTGGAGTGATAGTGCCTCTACCACTTTGGTTTAAGAAAGTAAATGACAATGAAAGTTGTGGTGAATATGGACTCGAGATGTACATGATTCAATGAACATTGGTTTATGGTTTTGAAACTTAAAACAAACTTAATGAGGAGTTTTGGATTATGAAATTTAAAAAATGGTTATCAGAAACTAATGGATAGTGAAATGGATATTGAAATTTGAATGTGAATATGGACATGGACTAAATGGTTTAAACTTAGATCTAAAATGGATTGGATATGGAAAAGGTTAAGAAACTGGATTAATGGACATGGATTTAATTTGGGTATGAAAAGGTTAATGAGTAGAAGATGAATATGAATAATGAAGTGTGAATTTCAAGAGATCCACATGACCAGTCTCAACATGCTTAATTCCTCTCAAGTTTCAAATCCGAAGCAATCTTCAACTTCAATCAATAAATTCCGTTGACCATGAATACCATGATGCATTTGTCATGCAACCCTAATCCCATGATCTTCAACTGATAACAATCCACGAGCTGAACCATGAATAAAAACCTAGTCCTCCTTGGGATACACTGATAAATCTGGAAGAAGGTGACTAATATTGAGAAGAAAACCAACCCTGGCTCACAATCATGAAACTCTGAGCCAATGCATTGGATAGATCCTTGAATGAAGATGAGAGAGCCTCACAATAATAGAGAAACCCGAGCTTGCACATAATACCTTGATCCCACGCCAATGCAAATGAAATGATACAAAATTATGACCCAATGATAATGCAAATGAGAAAAAAAACATAAGCCAGTTAGAGTTAAAAATAAGAGGGCAAATTTTGGGGTGTTACAACCACACCTAAAACATCTCAGAGGATTATTCATACCTCCCCCACTTGGCCTTTTATCAAAATTAGCCCTTTGCTTACCCTTGTCAGCTGGTGACACATAAGGACCCCCACGAAACAGTTGCTTTCATTTCCTTTCGTTCACACTCTTATAATGAATAGAACGAGCTTTGATATCATCCTCATAAATTCTACAACAATCCACCAAATCTGGAAACCTCCTAATTCTTTGATAACCAATTGCCTTCTTGATCTCGGGACGCAACCCGTTCTCAAACTTCACACATTTGGAAAACTCCGCAGTTGCTTTAGCATAATGTGGATAAAACCGAACAAGCTCCACAAACTTAGCAGTGTAATCAATAACAGACATATTACCCTATTTCAACTCCAAGAATTCTATTTCTTTCTTTTCTCTAACATCTTCCAGAAAATACTTCCTCTAAAACTCCCTGCTAAACAAAACCCAAGCGACCTCTTCACCTGTAGCTTCCCACACATGACGCGCACTAACCCACCAATCGTCAGCCTCCTCCTGCAACATGTGAGTACCCAGTCTCACCTTATGTTTTTCAGCACAGTCCATCACTCGAAAGATTCTTTCAATCTCCTTAAGCCAAATCTGAGCACCATCAGGGTCATGTCTTCCTTTGAAGATAGGCGGTTTGTTCTTCCTGAACTCATCATTCCCACCAGCATTAGGTGCACCCCGCACAGCCTGAGCCATAGCTTGCATAGCAGCAGAAAGAGCAACATCATTCCTACCAGCCATATTCTGTTCATCCAATAACAGTAACTATGGTTAAACAAACAGCTCACCCAACACAAATGCCGCACAATAAACAACTTGGTCACAATGACCGACACGGACTGACACAGACACAAACTGACACAAACTGGTACAAACTGGCTCTGATACCACTTAATGTAACACCCCCAATCTATAACCCGAGCAATTAAAGGCGATAACAGATAATCAGAGTATATTTAAAACATTCATGGCATAGACGGGAGCGTCACATCAAAATGATGAAATAAAATAACATGCTCAAATAGATATGCAACAATCAGGTAGCAACATAAGCAGAGGAACTCAATTCCTATCACCCACTATTCAGATACAGAATAAAAGTGGAAAATCTGCAAATGAAATCTCATATATATAAACATGGAAGTTTGTCTGTCATACACAGAATCATACATGTACAATCCAAAAACATATATATATATATATATATATATATATATATACATATACACATAAATCACATAACGATCTCCCCGACTTCCCGGTGCTACATATCAGAGCCGATCGACAAAAGAATGAAGACATAGTCTTCACAAAAAGACCTTCAGCATCTAATCTGCAATGCCTCATAGAGCATTTAAAACAGCAGAAGGGTGAGAAACACAATTATAATATAGTTGCATACAAATATATAATGACACAAAATACACATGTAAAACATTCTCACCACAACTTACACCATAATTCAAATACAAAACACCATAATCCATATCTCATACATTCATCACAACGGCATATCAATCATGCTCAATGCATTTATCACCAACATATATATATATATATATATATATATATATATATATATATATATATATTAACTCATCAATTCAATTCACAATTCCACACATAATCAATCCATTCATGATTTATGCAAATGCACAGAGACCAACACAACGACTCTATGCAATGCAATGCGGTACCGTTCCATCCATCATCTCATCATTAATTCACTCAGGAATTATTGGAATCATCGCTTATTACTTAGTGTAACTCCCCGTCGGGCAAACGATGTTCCCCGTCTCTTTAGGTTCTCTTGGTATAAGGCTCACGACGTTTATGGATCGATTTAGGTCCTCTTTGTATAAGGCTCACGATCCGATCGCTTTAGGCCCTCTTTGTATAAGGCTCACGATTGTCTATAACGTCGCTTTAGGTCCTCTTTGTATAAGGCTCACGACCGTTATAGCAGATTCCCTATGGAATCGTTTCGTCGCTCACACCCACTAGGGCACACGACATCACAAGAATGCATATCATGATGCTTGGCATACAATGACTCATGACAATCAAATACATACATATATACAACCATGTGAACCATCTCAACATCAATAATCATGAATTGAAATCAAACCCAAAATAATGCATTTATTTGCCATAATCCCACAAACCATCATCACAACATTGCATTACATGCATTCACATCATATAACATCACACAAGCTATACGTTATATATATCAAAACATATTGCATGATAACACATCAATCGCACACAATTACGACGGTAAAAGTCGACAAAACGACACATTTCCAAATTCCCGACACAATTAAATCGGACACTAATCTCAAAACCATTTTTTATAAGAAAGAACATTTCATTAGCTTCCCATCGCATCCGACCGCGCCTCAATCCGAGCTACGGATCAAAAGTTATGAAGGAAACAAAACTGCACAAACTGTCATGTTCGCTAGGCGAACCTTCTAGCGAGCATTCGCTACCACCTTCGCTAGGCGAATGTCTAGGAGAAACTACAACCAGACCAAAACAGACACAAAGTTCACTAAGCGAACTCCTTGGCGAACCTTCGCCTTGCCGTTCGCTTTGCGAACCTCTGGGCAAACTAAGGCAGCAACAAACATAACTGAAAAGATACAAAGCTCGCTAGGCGAACATCGTTGGCGAACATTTGCTGACCTTCGCTGATGGGCTCGCTAGGCGAACCCTCGAAAATCATTTGCTTTCGCTTCGCCCCAGGTTCGCTAGGCGAACCATGGAAAACTCAGAAATTCTGCAGCGCTGTTATGGGTCCAAAAACCATATTCCTTCAACCAAAATCACTTCCAAACCATAACATAACCACTAAAACATACCACAATCATAACAACAAGTATCCTACAACATTTATATCACATTCCAACCACGAAAACATCGATTCCCAATCATTTTCTCATTTCCAACCTAGAATTGAAAACTATGGAAAGACAAGTAGACTTCAAACACACACACATACATATTCATACACAATGATAAGATAATCGAGTTTCACACCCTTACCCGATTAATCGTGCCTCGAAGTGTCGGTTGATTCGATTTCTTACACTCCAATTTTTTCCTCTTTTTCTTCTTTCCTTTCTCTTTTCCTTCTTTTCTTTCTATTCTCTCTATTTTTCTCTCTATTTCCTATTTTATGAAAAACAATAACCCACCAAGCCAAAAAGACCAAAATACCCCTACACTCAATTTTCTCGCAAACGTTCTCAAAACGCGATAAAACATAATAACCAAGAATAAAATAATACAAAGACCAAAAATAATTAAATCGACTTGATTAAATAAATCTAAGAAAAATTGGGGCGTTACACTATCTCGTACGAGCGGCTCTTCAAAATCAGTTGGACCGGAAAGAGATTCGACCATGTTCGAGTTCTGGGTCGATTAACATGATACATGACTACCTCCCTGATCAAAGCAAAAGCTCTGTCATGACCTTCGATCATGAAATGACCGAGGACTTATGCGCCATAATTCCTCTACTCAATGAATCAAGAATCCCTCTTGATGATGGAAAAGTTCCCTACCGGGAACTAATTGAGGTTGCCTATAATGGTCAGAAGAACCAAAAAACTCATGTGGTTATCTACCTACCAGGTCCAATACCGTACAAATCAGATAAGGCTATCCCTTACAAGTACGGTGCAACAACCATCGAAAATGGAAAGGAAACTCCATTACCCTCCGTCGTGAACATCGCCGACATGAGTCGAGTTACCCGGAGCGGTCGGATCTTCAACAGAGGAGTAGGAGAACCTGCTAAAGAAAAGGAACCTCAAATGGAAGTTCCCAATCAACAAGTCAGTCAATCCAGTAATCCAGAACTTGTAAAAAACAACGATGAGATGCTGAAGCTCATCCAGAAGAGCGAGTACAATATTGTAGACCAATTGTTGTAAACTCCGTCTTGAATTTCTGTACTATCTCTCCTGCTTAGTTCAGAAGATCACCGGGAAGCTCTACAGAAAGTCTTAGAGCAAGCCTTTGTGGAACAAGACGTGATGATAAGACAATTTGACAGCATCATTTCCAACATCACTTCCTGCAACAACTTAGGATTCAATGATGAAGAACTACCAGAAGAAGGCAAGAATCATAATATGGCACTTAACATTATAGTCAACTGCCAAGACGATGCTTTAGCCAGCGTACTGGTAGACACAGGATCATCTTTGAATGTTATGCCAAAATCGACTCTGATACGACTACCATTTCAAGGAGCTCCAATTAGAGGCAGAAAAATAGTAATCGGCGAAGTCGATCTTCCCATAACCATCGGTCCTCACACTTTCCAAGTCACTTTCCAGGTCATGGACATCCGAGAAGCATACAACCATTTATTAGGAAGACCTTGGTTACACGAAGTTGGGGCATTCACTTCGACACTTCACCAGAAACTGAAGTTCGTCAAGAATGACAAATTAGTCACAGTCTGTGGAGAACAAGCATTAATTGTGAGCAACTTATCGTTATTCTCCTGTGTAGAACCAGAAGAGGTTGTTGGAACCCAGTTCCAAGAACTTTCGGTGAGCAATGAGAATTGACCAGAAAGAGGGACATCGATTTCCTCATACAAGGACGCTCTCGAAGTAATCAAGAGTAATGAAACAAAAGGATGGGGACAGATTTTAATTCCTACTGATAACAAGACAAAGAAAGGTCTTGGTTTCTCTTCAGCCTATGCCCAGACTACAAAGAAGAATGAAAGTTTTTATCCCATTCAGGATTTCTTCCACAGTGGAGGTTTCCTCCACCCAGTGTCTCAAGAAGTACACACCATCAATGAAAGTGACTCCTCCAATATGGATGAGGAGTGGAGATCTTATCTCAACGATAACAGTTATATGTCTCAGGAAGAAACACACATGCCATTCTATTTTCCAAAGTAGAGCCTGAGATATATACCGAGGTCAGACGTCCGGATGGTCTATGGAGATTGTGATCCTGAGGGATGTCGTGCTCCACCTAACTCATTAGAAGATGATCTGATGAAAGATAACTTCAACTACGACTATTATGATCCCCTGGATGACTTGCCTATCTGGAAGCCATACATAGAGGGCTTGGGGCAAAAGAGTCAGCCCAACGATGCCTATCAGCTGAGTAATATTGAAAAGAATACCCACGTCCCCACCGAGCCATGGGATCATTACTCAGGACATTCCAAAGATAACCAGCGCCATGATAATGAATCTGCAAAGATTGCAGGACAAGAGTTCATCAACTATGCATTTCCTGAAGTCAACGTCATTGAGGAGGATGACTCCTCTATCCCCACAGAAACCTGGGACACCTTAGGACAACAAAGTGGAAAGTACGACTTCTTAGTCAAGTACACTGCTCCTGAAAGCTCTCGCATCAGATACGAGGACATCCAGCCAACTGGATGGGGAGATCCTCTTGAAAGTGAAAACACTAGGGAAGATACAATAGAAGAGTTCGTTTATGACAATTCTACTTGGGAGGAAGACTCCAATGATCCTACTCCGCCAGAAATCAGCATTGTTTCTGAAGACAAACCAAGAAGGAAGATACCAGACTTTGTAATTCACAGAGAAGTTCGTCGCCACTGGGTTGTTTTCGATGTCCCAAAAGTCGTCCATAAGTCTAAGTAATTACCATCTTTGCTTTAACCTTTCACCCTGCCCAGGTGAAACGGATGTTTTTATAGGGCTCACCTTTCTATAAATGCCCCTCTTCGCTTAGCCCAAAGCGACAGAGTTTTATTTTATAGGGCTGTATTTCAAGAATCGACAAATCGTAAATAAATAATGTCATTCTATCATTCTCGCATTTATTGCTGTTTTCACTTTTTTGTTTTTTCAAAAAATGGTAATCCTAAAACAACCCAAAATAAAAACAAGCATTTTTCAGAAAATACACTGCACATACTCTTGCATTCTCTTTACCTTTGCTAAAAAACGAATCATCACGTCATGCAGATTGCTTATTTTAAACCCCATTAAAACATACGATCCAATGCCTTCTCCCAACTTTGAATTCCCGGTATTTGAAGCTGAAGAAGAAGAGGACGAAGAAATTCCAGAAGAGATCTCCCGACTACTCAAACAAGAGGAAAGGTCTATTGAGCCCAACAAAGAGCTGTTGGAAACGGTCAATTTGGGTTCAGAAGAGGAGAGAAAAAAAGTTAATATTGGAGCACTGCTCAGTCCAACTGTCCGAGAAGGTTTGATAAAACTTCTCAAAGAGTTTCCAGATGTGTTTGTTTGGTCCTATCAGGACACGCCAGGGTTGGATACCAGCATCGTGGAACATCATTTACCACTAAAAGCAGAATGTCCTCTGGTGAAACAGAGACTGAGACGGACTCATCCAGATATGGTTATCAAGATTAAAGAGGAAGTGCAGAAACATATCGACGCGGGTTTCCTTGCCACCTCAGAATATCCTCAATGGCTAGCTAACATAGTGCCGGTTCTAAAAAGGATGGAAAAGTCAGAATGTGTCTAGACTACAAGGATCTGAATAAAGCAAGTACAAAGGATGACTTCCCCCTACCACACATTGACATGCTGGTAGACAGTACAGCAAAATTCAAAGTCTTCTCCTTCATGGATGGATTCTTGGGCTATAATAAAATCAAAATGGCGTCGGAGGATATGGAGAAAACTTCATTCATCACCCCATGGGGCACCTTTTGTTATAAGGTAATGTCGTTCGGTCTGAAGAACGTAGGGGCAACCTATCAAAGGGCCATGACAACTCTGTTTCACGACATGATACACAAAGAGATTGAAGTGTACGTCGATGACATGATTGCCAAATCTAAAACAAAAGAAAAGCATGTGACACACCTGTCAAAGTTATTAGAGCGTCTGAGAAAATACAAACTCCGCTTGAATCCTAATAAGTGCACATTCGGTGTCCGCTCAGGAAAACTCTTGGGATTTATCGTCAGCCAGAAAGGAATTGAGGTTGATCCTGACAAGGTCAAGGCCATTCAAGAAATGCCTTCACCAAAGACTGAAAAATAGGTCAGAGGATTTTTGGGACGTCTCAATTACATCTCGAGGTTCATATCCCTCATGACCGCGACATGCATGCCGATCTTCAAACTACTCAAAAAGAATCAAAGCTGTGTATGGACAAAAGACTGCCAAAAGGCTTTCGACAAGACCATTGATCATCTACTTAACAGTCTTGGAAGACTCCATGGGTTGTGTACTTGGCCAATAAGACGAGACGAAAAGAAAAGAGTCTGCCATTTACTACTTAAGAAAGAAATTCATTGACTGTGAAACTCGATACACTATGCTCGAGAAATCTTGTTGCGCTCTGGTTTGGGCAGCAAACGTCTTCGCCAGTACATGATTTGCCACACTACTTGGTTAATCTTCGAAATGGACCGTTCAAGTACGTCTTTGAAAAGCCTGCTCTCACGGGAAGGATTGCCCGTTGGCAGATGCTGTTATCAGAATACGACATCGAGTACAACGCTTAGAAAGCCATCAAAGGAAGTATCTTAGCCGATCATTTGGCTCATCAACCAATTGACGATCAGGAATCAGTTGAATTTGACTTCCCAGACGAAGATGTCATGTACTTGAAAATGAAAGATTGCGATGAACCACTACCCAGTGAAGGGCCAGAACCAGGTTCCTAATGGAGACTAATTTTTGACGGAGCTGTCAACAATTATGGAAGTGGAATTGAGGCAATCATCGTAACACCTCAGGGGACCCATATTCCTTTCACCGCCCGACTGACGTTTAAATGCACAAACAATGAGGCTGAATACGAAGCTTGTATCATGGGTCTCGAAGAAGCTATTGACCTAAGGATTAAGAACTTGGATGTATATGGAGACTCAGCACTGGTTATCAATCAGATCAAAGGAGAGTGGAACACATATCAATCAGGATTGATTCCTTACAAAGATTACACGAGGAGGTTGTTACCATTCTTCAATAGAATCGAATTTCATCATATCCCTCGTGAATAAAATCACATGGCTGATGCACTAGCCACTCTCTCTTCCATGATTAGTGTAGGTCAATGGAACGATGTACCTAAGATCAACATAATACGCCTTGAAAGGCCCGCTTACATCTTCACAATTGAAGCAGTCATAGATGACAAACCTTGGTATTAAGATATCAAGTGTTTCCTTCAAAGACAAGAGTACCCATCAGGGGCATCCAGAAAAGACAGGAAGACTTTTAGAAGACTGGCAGGCAACTTCTTTCTGAATGGTGATACACTCTATAAGAGAAACTTTGACATGGTTCTGCTCCGATGCATAGACAGACAAGAAGCAAAAATGCTGATGAAAGAAATTCACGAAGGGTCCTTTGGTACTCATGCCAATGGACACATAATGGTGAGAAAAATTCAGAGAGCAGGATATTATTGGCTGACAATGGAATCCGATTGCTACAACTACATGAGGAGGTGTCATAAGTGTCAGATATACGCTGACAAAATCCATGTACCGCCAACGCATCTCAAAGTTCTTTCATCTCCATGGCCTTTTCTATATGGGGAATCGACATGATTAGCATGATCGAACCTAAGGCTTCGAACGGACATCGGTTGATCCTAATAGCCATTGACTACTTCACCAAGTGGGTCGAAGCAGTGTCATACACCAATGTGACCAGACAAGTGGTGGTCTGATTTATCAAAAACAATCTCATCTGCCGTTATGGTGTTCCAAGCCAGATCATTACGGATAATGGATCGAACCTGAACAACAAGATGATGAAAAAATTATGTGCTGAGTTCAAAATCGAACACCATAACTCATCTCCCTACCGGCCTAAGATGAACGGAGTGGTAGAAGTGGCTAACAAGAACATCAAGAAGATCGTTCAAAAGATGGTTGTAACCTACAAAGACTAGCACGAGATACTGCCATTTGCTCTCCACGGTTATCGCACGTCTGTCCGCACTTCAACAAGGGCAACCCCTTTCTCTCTAGTATATGGCATGGAAGCAGTGCTTCCAATAAAATTAGAGATACCATCAATCAGGGTATTGATGGAAGCTAAGCTAACAGAGGTTGAATGGTGTCAAAGTCGATATGATGAACTGAACCTAATAGAAGAAAAGGGAATAACGGCTCTATGCCATGGTCAGCTGTATCAGCAAAGAATGAAGAAAGCGTTCGACAAGAAGGTTCGACCCCGTGTCTTCAGGAAAGGAGACCTTGTGCTCAAGAAGATACAATCATTCCTCACTGATTCCCGGGGCAAATGGACTCCGAATTATGACGGCCCTTATGTGGTCAAGAAAGCCTTTTCAAGCGGCTACTTGAGACTCGCAACCATGGATGGAGAGGATTTACCTACCCCACAAATGTTGATGTAGTCAAGAAATACTTCGCCTAAATAAAAATAAATAAATAAATAAAAAAGTCTCGGTGGATTGAAAAGCCGAAAGGGCTGTCCAGGCAAAAATTAGAGACATAAGCAAAAAAATTATCCCGATGGATTGGAAACCTCAAGAGACGATCCAGGCAAAAGTTAGGGATTCATGGCAAGTAACTATGTCCGACAAGGTTAAATCCCCAGTAGTAACACCTTTCGCCGAAAGACTTCAGTCAAGGTCATCTTCAACAGAAACCCAAAATGTCCAGAATTCAAAGTTGGTAGAAGGATAGTGGTCGTTATGTTTCAATGTAGCTCCTTTTCCCGTTAAATTACCAATTTTCTAAACTTTGTAATGCTTTATGGGATCACGCGCTTGGCTGATTACCTTCCTATCAATAAAATTTGAGCCCTAGTGCTTTTGTTTGCAACTCTCATTTATTTTTGCTTTACAGAATGACATTTTTAACATGATCAACGATTCTTGAAACAAAACAAAAATGAATTTACTTGTCAAAATTTCTTCTGCTTTTAAAATAAAGATGGCATTTCCTTTTGACTTTGAACATCAAAAAGAACATCGATGGCTTCTCCGAAAGTGATAAAACCTCAAAATGTAGAATCAAAGTACTCCTTCTAAACCAGTACACCTGAATGAAGGATCAACCGTTTCAGATATAATATCTCGTTTGGTATCCCCGACAGAGTTCTTACCTCTGAAGACGAATTGATGGTTTTTTCTCCCCCAGCTGGGTCTACCTTGTAATACCTCAAAATTTACCTTCATGTTTTCTCAATATTTGGTCTATGCTTTACTCATTTGCATTCCATAGTAGGTCATAGATTGCATAGCATGGCATTCAGCATAGGGCATGGGATCAGGGCATTTGCTTCAGCAGTACAAGATGTTCTCAACACCGGTTTGATCTTTATCAGCGGTCAAGGCCAAGCATTTAATTCTCAAAGTCTTTTTGAGCCTTTATTTTGCTCATTAAGTGTTTTGAAGATCAACTGTTCCTACAGTCAAATTTTGATCAGCAATTCGGCACTGAGCAGCCGTCTCAGCAATTTAATCGGGGCTCGGAAAATATTTCGTGGCATGTCTCAAGTGCACTCAAGTAGGGAGGTCCAAAGACAAGTTTCAAAGGCATATTGTGGCTCAAAACAGGTGTAATCACGTCTGTCTCCATTTTCCCTCCTTTTGGCGCCAAGCAGAAAATTCAAATTTTTCTTGCGTTAACCGCTTAACGCATATGGTTAACCGGTTAACCATTGCGAATTTTGCCCAAATCTGCATTTTTCAGCACTGCAGAGTTTTGAAATTATTTTGGTGGTCATGTGCGTCGCTTGTGCCTACGTGGGAAGGATCTAGAGCAGCTTCTTTTCATCATTTTCCACCCAAATTTTCCATTTCCACTCATGAATTTCCACCCCAATTCCACATTTCATTTCCAAACCCATTTTTCACCTCATTTTTCATTCACTCGAAACCAAAGCCAAACTCCCAAGCTAAAGGTTATTTAATCTCTTCAATTCCAAACCTCTGGAGCTAGGTCTTATTTTCACTCCCAATTTTCAGAATTCTCTCCACTCTCTCTCCCTTTTTCATTCTCAATCTCCATTTTCAACCACACTCAAAGCTCTCTTTCAAAGATTAACAAGTTCTTCATTGGAACTTGTTGATTCTTGAGCTAAAGCCTCTCATCATCACTACATTTTAGCTTTTCAATTTGGATTTTCGTTTGGATCTAGTTCTGATTTTTCAGAAGTGATTATTGCAAGTGATTTTGGAGTTTTGTTGCTTATTTGCTTGGATCTTCAACTTTTGAGTGCATGAAGCTTGTGGATCTTGGATTTCTCTACTTGAATTCATCCATTTCTGTTTACAACACTTACCAAAGCAAATCTCAGCTTTGTAGGTTGGTTAATTTCAGATCCATACTCATTTTGGCTTAATTGCAACTCATACAATGTAGATCCATGAATTTTGATATGTTTTGATTCATTTGGTTGATCTTGATTGTGGATGTTAATGATTATTGAATTTAAATGATGTTTGAATATTGTTTCTGAACTTAATTTTCGTGCATTGTTGGTTACATGATCATTGGAGATGATTGGATAAGTGCTTTTGCTGCTGGAACTGATTTTCTCAAATTAATTTTTGCTGCTGTAACAGGGTTAACCGGTTAACCAATTGCAGTGCAAAATGGTTAACCGGTTAACCATTGTATTTTTGCTATTTTCTGCTGATTTTTGAGCTGTTAACTGGTTAACGTATTTAGTTAACCGATTAACACTGCTGCAGAGTGCCATTTTCTTGCATTTTCTTGGTTGTTTGAGATCTAATGTATGCCTAAACTTCATGGATTGATATATTGATGATCTGTGGATTATTCCTATGCTGGTACACCTCACACTCTTGTATGTTCACATTTCTCGACACGCGACTTGTTGAATTTCATCGTTTATGTGTATGCTTGCATTGTTGAACGTTTGAAGATATGAACACACACACACACACACACACTTGTCGATTATGTTCATTGTGCATTGTTGCTGGATTGATGATGGTTGTGCATACTTGTTTGCATCCAATTTCATGATGTGCATACTCGATTCGTTTGATCACATGCTATATGTTGCGTTCTTCCATGATGCTTGCCAAGTTATCCATCATGGTATGTGATGGGTTTTTGATCATGATTAATTGAACGATGTATTTTGTTTGATGCATGTTTGCTCTGCCTCGATTGGATCGTATTCGAATGCAATGCATGCTATCCTATTTTACCGCTGTTTGTGTGCATACGTGCTGTTATAGGTGCTGCCTATGTGTTTACGCATGCTGTTGTGACCTTTTACACCTATTTTGATGCTGAATTGTATGCTGTCAATGCTGTTGGGAGTGTGTGCTTATTTTTCATTGCTGTTCTGAGGCAAGTGTGCTGTTGTAGGTGCTGTACCTTTTCTTCTCTTTCACTCTTTCTCATCCCATGAACCTCAAGACTTGTTCAAGTCTTGGATTCTTTTCCCCTTAGAGCTACCTAGTCCAACTTAATTTTTGATTAAGCTTGGAGTAGGATTAGCATTAGATTAGGTAGTCTTTTCTCCTAAACCTCACTAACCATAGGATATCCATGCATGATAACATTAGGATTCTTAGTTTCCCTTTAGAGTTTCCCTTGCGTTGTTTCTCTTCTCATCTCAAAAGAAAAGTAAAAAACACTTAATAAAGGTTAACGTGTTTTGCGCTTGAGCCTTACATGTGGGAAGTGGGGAACGAGGGGCTTCCTCTCATTCTTCTAGGATACCTAGTGTACGTCCTGTTGGGGACGATACGCGAAAGTATTCGTTCCTATATTTAAGACTTTGGTTCAATACAAGTTACAAAATAACTGTAAAAAAACACTTCTTGCTAAAAAAAACTTCAAACAAACAATAACGTCTTTCCTTCGGGAATTCTTTTCTCATCTCACTCACTCTCAACGTACGAACGCGCTCCTACTCGTTCTCTTGCAAGACGGTAACGCCTAAGTCTCCATACAGCGAGCTGCAACACCTGAGCTAGAACGTAAGCCGTTCTCTAAAAAACACAATCCACCCCTAGTGAGGGGAACTACGTCGCTCTGATTCTCATGCTCCCGATGAGATACGTAGGCAGTGGGGTAGGGCCCATGCGAGCACTTCTTTTATTTTCCCTACATTTGTTTCTTGCTCTCTCTCTCTCTCTCTCTTTTTTTTTTTTCCCTTTTTCCCGTTCCTTTTCCTTTCCAGTAGCAGCGGAGCTCCAGTTGACGACACCCTTTGATCGAGACAAGCAAGCGTGGATCCCATCGGGTACGATGGACGCGTGGGGGTGCTAATACCTTCCTCATGCGTAACCGACTCCCGAACCCAGTTCTCTTGGTCGCAAGACCATGCTCTTTCCTTCCCTTTCCCTTCAGGTTTACGCAGTGT
The DNA here is from genome assembly GCA_022829125.1 of Lathyrus tuberosus. Lineage (NCBI taxonomy): Eukaryota > Viridiplantae > Streptophyta > Magnoliopsida > Fabales > Fabaceae > Lathyrus > Lathyrus tuberosus. The sequence continues at coordinate 23,434,247 of JALAZF010000009.1, forward strand.
TTCCTTTCCCTCTCTTGGGATAAATACACATTGCTGGCGACTCTGTTTTCTGCGCCACTCTCGCGTTTGTACCGTTGGATGCGAATCTTTCGGGAACGACAACTGGCGACTCTGCCGGGGACTCTGGTTGACCTCTTGCTGGTCCATCCCCTTTAGCGAGTCAATCCTAGCGCTTGTTTGTTTTCTTTCATCGGGTGTTTTTTTTATGGTGCTCTGCTTTGTTGTATATTACTGTATTGCTGTTTACTGTATTTTTGCTTTACTGCTTTACTATTTTTACAGCTTTTATTGCATTGCATTTTATTACTGTCATACTGGATATTACTGCGCTGGGCTGGCTGGTTTTCTGTTTGGCGGGTTGGTATGTTTTGAGAGATGAGCCCAATACCCAGGCTCGAGCATACACCTAGGTTTTAGCGTGGGCAGGCGTGACGCTCCCGTGGTGTTGGCCACGTGTGGGTGATCACGATCCCTACAATCAGACGAGGTTTTATCCGGAGCTATCTGCTACTGTATGTTGATACAGGCCAGTAGTTATTCTCTGGAGGGATTGTCGACTCTGATGACCATTCCCGAGGACTCAGTTGCGGCACTCCTCCCGAGATGTGATAGTAGCAACCCACGTTCTGTGGCAAACCCATTGTACATTCTCGATCCGAGGACCCAATGCTGGGAACTTGCCATAGGATTTCCCTTTTGAAGTGATTCAGTAGACGACCTCTTTGATTAGCGATAGCATTGTATCCTTTGGGCTGAATGTGCTATTGCTTCTCAAACCTCTGAAGCTGAGGATCTTTCGTCTTGGAGAATCAGTTGAGGCCTCCTCGATTAATGATGATGCCAAACCAGAAATGGTGAACGTATCATCATCTCTCGACCTGAGAGCCCGGGATACTGAACATCCTAGTACCCACATGTGAGAGGGATGGGGTTTGCAGGTTTGTAGGTAACCGTGACTTTCAACCTACCTGGTTTTCTGGTTCTATCACTATGGTGGTTATTGTTCTGAGTTTTGGTACAGAGCCTTGGTTTGTTCAGTCAGCACAGTGCAGCAGTTTGCGTGGATACCTTGATCCCGTGCTCTGCATTGCATTCCATTTTTCTGACACTCATGTCTATGCATTTTCAGGTAGTATCTAGTCTTTGATTCCAGTCAGAAGGAATTCATAGGGATGGACACTAAGAGGGGTAAGAAGCATATTATCGTCTACAGGTTCCCGAAGATCACTCTTGGCCCGTTGAACAGTCTGCAGAGTATAGCTGGTCCAGAAGTTTTAGGAGCCTTTGAAGAGAAGTATGGTTGGATTTTACCCCTGGTTCGGAGTCTCAGTGAGTATGAATACAATGGGCTACACACCTTGATGCAATTTTATGATCCTTCCTTGAGGTGTTTTATGATGCCAGATTATGTGTTGGTTCCTACCCTGGAGGAGTAGTCCGACCTTTTGAAGATTCCTGTCAAAGAAGGTGTTCCTTTTTGTGGTTCTCAAGGAGATTGTGATTTCCAGGCAGTGGCGGAGGCTCTTTATTTGAGCAGATCTACAGTGGAGGCTGACTTTTCTAAGAAAGGAAGATTCCGAGGCTATCACTTGGGGTACTTAGTGAAGAAGGCTCAAGAGGAAGCAAAAGAAAAGAAGTGGATGGCTTTCAATGCAATATTGGGTCTGTGCATATATGGCGTTGTGTTATTCCCTAATGAGTCTGATTTCGTCGATACGGATGCTATTCAGATATTTACAGCTCAGAATCCGGTGCCGACTTTGTTAGGTGATCTCCACTACGCCCTATACAACAGGAATGAGAAAAGACGAGGTGGGGTGGTTTGTTGTTGCGCACCTCTCTTTTACAAGTGGTTTGCCAAACGTTTGCCCCAATCTGGTGCTTTTGTTGATTCAAGGATTTCTTTAGAGTGGAGTAAGCGTCTGATGGGCTTAGCTGCTAAGGATATTCTGTGGGTGGACAAAGGATTAGTAGGGGCTGATATTTTGCATAGCTGTGGCCGGTATCCTAATGTACCCTTGATTGGAAGAAAAGGGGGTATTAACTACAACCCGTCTCTGGCTATTAGGCAGTTTGCATATGCTCTAAAAGATCCTCCAGCTGAGGAAGGTTTGGAAGAATCTTTGTATTTTCATATGACCGATGGTGTGGCTATTGCACAAGAAGCTTCTTAAGCTTGGCTTAGCAGAAAGGAGATAGGTAAGACTGTTTTGGGTAAGCCCAATAATCAAGCTTTCGCTCCATATGTTGAATGGGTGAAGAAGAGGGTAGAACCGTTTTATTTGCCTTTTGACCGGGCGCCTCCCTTATATCCTGAGATTGTGGAAGAGAGACTCACTGTACCATTCGAAGAGTTTGATAAGCAGCGTAAGTTGATATCTGATCTGAGGGCAGAAAACTCTGATATGAGTAGTCGGCTATAGAATGCCCTACATGACAACTTAGGGTTGAAGTGGAAAGTTCAAGACATGACTGCGCATTTAGAGAAAAAAGAGAAGAATTTTGCTGACCGGGCTCAACACTTCAAAAAGATCAGTATGGCTGCTGATTCGTCAGTCAAAGCTAAGAGGAAAAACAAGAAGCTTTTGACCAAATCAGAGGACGAGCTGGCCACGTATCAGGATATGTGGAAAGATGCTAAGATTGAGAATGAAGAGTTAAAAGAGGAACTTCAGGTTGTGAAAGCAAGGAAAGATCGTTACTTTTCCAGGTGGAAATGTAGCGAGCGATTTTGGACGCGGTTCTTAAGCGCTGGTCGCTCTCTGCGGTTTGAGCTTTGACTACAGGTCGATTCATTTTTTATCCTATTGTGAGCTGAATAAGGAAGGGAAATAGATGTCTCCAATTAACCCTGCTTTGCATACTGAGTTTAAACAGCGGTCGGTTAGGTTACGGATGCTATCAATGTGGGGGGGCCTTTGTACTGGTTATTCGTATTTCGCCAATACAGGTTTCTTTCTTTCTAGGGCTTGATGTTTCTGGCGGGGAACAAGGGCTAGGATGTTAGGACTGATGCTTTTGAATTACTGCTTTTTGATTGATGGAGATATGGGATTTGGGTTTTTTGTTGATTACGCTCGCTAAGATCTTTTCTTTCGATCTTATGCCTACGTATTCCCGTTTACCGAAACAGGGAAATCAGAGCGTTCATAGTTCCTCCTATTCTATGGGAGGAAATTGGTTTTTGGTGTCTTGTTCAAAGCCCAAGACATGAAGCGAAAGGTGATTTGTATCTTGTTCAAAGCCCAAGATGTGAAGCTGAAAGGTCTATTTGTGTCTTGTTCAAAGCCCAAGATGTGAAGCTGAAAAACCTCGACTTTAGAGAGAATTTGTCCTCTATAAAGAGGGGAGAAGGAGAATTGCTTTAACTGGGATACGCGGATCCGAGCAATGCCATAATTTCCGAAGAAAGGGTTTTAACCTGAAGGAGAAGACTTTAACTCAGTGTAGAGCAATGCCATCTTTCCTTAGGAATTTCTCATGCTAAAAGAGGGACAGTGGCATGGATATAGATGATCCAGAGGCTTGCCACTTACAGCGATTAGATGAAAGGAAAGGAGTTGTTGATGTTTGTGTACTGTGAACGAGGCACAACTTTGATGCTAAAAGGTTGATTGGATCAACCAGTGGTTTTCTTATACAAAGCCTAAGAGGAGGCTAATTTCCGCTAGGAAAATCATTATACAAAGCCTAAGAGGAGGCTAATTTCCGCTAGGAAAATCATTATACAAAGCCTAAGAGGAGGCTAATTTGTGTCCCGTACAAAGCCCGAGAGAGAGGCTAAAAGGGTTGACTCAACAGGAGAATCTTTTATACTCAACAAGAGAGTGATTTTGTATCTCGTATGAAGCCCGAGATGGAGGCGAAAAGGGTAATTGACTCAACGGGGGAGTCTCTGATGTGTCTCGTACGAAGCCCGAGAGAGAGGCGAAAAGGTTGTTTGACTCCACTGGGGAGAATTTTGGTATCTCGTACGAAGCCCGAGATGGAGGCTATTGTAACTGTTTCAGTTGAGTGACAGATCCAATATACTGATTTTAAAAGAGAAAATCAGTTCTTATATGAGCAACACTGTACTCAGGGATTTGATTTGAGGATCAGGGATATTTCCTTCTCTTTGAGGAAACGGGAAATCCAAAGGGTATGGAGACTGTCCGAGTCTGCGGGTTTCCTTCCTATTTAACGAAGGGGGTCACTTGAGAATGTCTTTGAGACTCAAGGAAGTTAGACTGTCCAAGCCTAGTGTTTTTTCTTTTGTACTATGCTTTGAGAAACAGTAGTAGACTCTATGAAAGGACTGTTCTATGAGGATGACTAGGTTCTGTTCTTATACCTCTAGGAGGTCGTCGGTACAATTTGTACGAAGCCAAAGAGGAGGCTGGAAACTTTTAAGAAGCCGACGAGTCCTTGTAAGAAGCCCAAGAGGAGGCTATCATTCCCGGAGGAAGAGATCATTATATGAAGCCTAAGAGGAGGCTGTGAATACTTCTAAGAAGCCGTAGTGTCCTTGAATAATGCCCAAGAGGAGGCCGGGTTGCTTTTAGGAAGCCTGTGGGTCCTTGTATAATGCCCAAGAGGAGGCCGATGCTTTTAAGAAGCCCGTGGGTCTATCATCTCCATTCCATTAGGAGAGATAACTCTTTTAAAGATAAAAACCACTGGTAAACGTGCGAGGTTTACTATCCAGCGACTTTTAGCTTTTAAAGAGGGTTCCTTAGTTAAGACTGTATCTGGTGCTCCTATTGGGGATCTAGGCGTCTATTTCTACGAATAAATGAAACGGCGTCACCTAGTTCTAGACGTAGTTGCCGGGGAAACTCGAAATATCTATACTATTATTACACAGTAGATATGAGTTTATGAAAGGAGACTTACAGTGAGCAGCCCCATAATACAGTTTATAATATGAAAGCAGTAAATGAAAGTGATAACCACTTACTCGGTTGTAGTGCTTCCATGCTGTTTGGTTTGTTGTTCAACAAAGAAAGATTGAAAACAACAGTATATTCAAAATCAAAGGAGAAAGTGCTTCGAAAAAGAAAGATTTGGGGGCTTACAGCTCAAGGAGAGGCCCAGGGTTTATCAGTGAGCACACTGTTTGACTTTGTACAGTGAGACTTATACAAGTGACTGGGGCCTAAAAAGGTTTTCTGTACAAAGGGATGGGTCTTACACTCTCTCAAGAGGCCCAAAAAGGTTTAAAGGAAAAAGAGTGGGGCTTATAACACGAGGGTAGGCCCAAATGATTATTTCGTTTAAAAATGGCGATCGCGCCGAGGTTTTCTTTTAACGCAGAGGGACTTATACAACCCAAAATGTTTTGGTTAAAAGGGGGATTGGGTCTTACACTCTAATAGAGGCCCAAAGTGTTTTGAATGGGTCTTATAGCTCAAGGAGAGGCCCAGATGATTTTTATTTTTTAAACGGGCGACGATCGTGCCGTTTACTTGTACAGAGGGACTTATACAATGAGTGAGGCCCAAAAAGTTTTTGTACAAGGGGGGATGGGTCTTACACTCTCTCAAGAGGCCCAAAAAAGTTTTGAAAATGATTTATGAGGGTTGAATTAATTCAAAACCCTAATTTGTTTTCAAAATGTATTTAATTGAATAAAAATTCAATTAAAATGATCAAAAATTGTTTAACACATGGAAAACAAATTGTGATCTTGGATTAATGCTTCAAAAATTAAGTATTGACCTACAAAATAATTAGAAAGCATTAAAAGTTGCAAAATCAATGTAGAAAAAATATTTAAAATGTCAAAAAAAATTAAAAAAATTAATTCTTTGCAAAAATATCAATTATATGAAACAAATAATATTTTTGGGATTTTTTGTGAAAATAAAATATTTTAACATTTTTGTGAATTATTAAAAAAAGAATCAATTCAAAATCATTAAAACTCAGAGAGAAATTAATTTTTGAATCAATTAAACAAAATCACAAAATTCAAATATTTGAATTTCTAAAAATGGCGCCAAGAACAGCTGAAGAACACGCGCGTGTTCTTGGTTTCTCAGATTTGCGTTTTCTATCCAATCTCCATGAATACGTAATCATATCATGCTATCCGCATATCATTATGCTCGCCTCAACCTCACGATCATGTCTATGTACTTTAATTTCATTTAAATTAAACATACAACAAGAAATCACGAAGAGACCTCAAGAACCCTAATTTCTGCATGAAGGCTAGGATTTTTGATACACGATTCAAACAATGCAATTAATTGAGGGAAAACATTCCATGCATGATTATGAACATATGGCTAAATTATTGTGCGAGGAAATATGCATAGATTGAGAGATGACCAAGTTTAGGCTTACCTCCAAGTCGTGACAGCAAAAGCAGATGTGATTTTGAGTTGGAGGTGTTACAGACAAGTTATGATGATCTGGACAGCTTCCCTACACCATATGGAGTGTCTTTGAACACTTGGATTGAATTGAAATGGACTGGATCAGTTTATGGCATCTCAGCTGCAACTTCACTTCAAACTTGTGTGGATGGCAAGTGATTTTGAGATTTTGATGTTCCAGATGTTATGTGAGTGTTTGATCAGCTCATATGTGATGTATGTGAGGTGTGTGAGTGATTGGTTTGATTGGAATTGCTCTCAAACTCAAAACCCGATAGCTACCTAGCTAAGAAAGGCATTTTTGCCAAGAGAAAGAGATTTTGAGGAAAGCATCTGTTAGATGGCTTTGGTGTACTCAAACTGACCATAATTGAGCTCTATTTATAGTAGAGCAAGGTTGTTTTGCAAGGAATAGTGCATGGCAGCTGGTAAGTAGGTTTGGCCAATGTTGTCCAATGGGATCTCAAGTCTCCTCTAGCCATTGACTAGAGGTTAGGGCTCAGAGCTTTGGTCCCCTTGGTCTTGGATAAGTCTTGACTGATTTCAGATGAGAATGGCTCAGTCCATGCCACCTTGATGGTTCCATTGAATGCCTCATTCCAAATTTGAAGTCTTGACCCTATTTTGGCCATTCTAGGTTCAACATGCTATTTCTTGTTCCTTGGACCTTGGAGGCTTGGATCAGTGATTGTCCCCTTTAGATTCAATCCTCTGAGGTGTCCAAGTGGATAGGAGCAATTGAATTTGGTTGATTTTGGCAAATCGACCAAAGTTGCAAATTCTGCCTTGCCTTTGACAGATTTCAGCAAGGCAACTTGGCAATGTTGTATCTCATGGTGTAGGTTGAATTTGGCAATGTTCTTGGCCATTTTGGAAAGCTCTTACATGATACAACAACTGTTTAAACAAGTTTGGTTTTGACCTCTTTTGATTCCAAGTGAAAAATTCCCCTACATTTGGCAAAAAGTGAGGCAGAATCTGACTTAGTGAAAATTTCACTAAGTGTTGGAAAAAGTGACATTTTCACTTTTCAGCCACTTTGATAACTCCATAACTCAAAATCCTTAATGAATTGGAATGACTTGTAGTTGAAGTTTTTGTAGGTGATAATGAGGGCTACAAATCCATCTTTGGATGAGAAAAAATGGCCTTGTGGTTTAGGAGTTATGGTCCTCCAAAGTTGGTACCTTTGGCACTTTATTTTTAACTTAGAAAAATTTCTAAGTTTTATGGTTACCCCTTTTACAAGTTATCTCACTTTTCTTGATTTTTCTTGATGAATGATGATTCAAATCATACATTAACATCATTTTAGGGTTAAAAATCCATTTTGGTGAAAAATCTCAAAAAGTCAAAGTTGACTTTTGTGCACAGTTGACTTTTTATCAGATGAATTCCAAACTATGCAATTCTTCAGGAAATCATGTCCTTGACCTAAATCAAACTTGATGGACATGTTCCATGGGTGTCATAGGGTATATTCAATCATGTATTAGGGTTTGGGAGCATGTCCTGGTCAAAAGTCAAAGTTACAGTTGACTTTTCCCTTAAAACCCTAATTGTGGTGCAGATGAAATTGAGACTTGTTGCTCAAGCTTTTTGGATCATTCCATTGTTCCAAATGGATCAATATGGTATATTAGAGACCCTCAAATCATGTATTGAGGTCTTGGCTCATGGTTTGTCCCAAAAGTCAACTTAGGGGTGAATTAGGTCAAGAAATCCTAATTCCTGATTTTTGATGAATGCATCCCCTGAGGCAAAATTGACTTGATGCATGGGTTCATGAGGTTCCATGAAGTATATTAGGTCATGTTTTGGATCATTGCCTTGTGCCCAGATGAAACTTTTCATCTGGAGGCCCTGGGTGATCAAAACCCTAATTTGGTGACACTGGCGATCTTGAGGCTTGATCCACCTAGAAGGGAGCATCCTTGTGCTTAATCCTTGAAGTGGGAGTCCTTTTGATCCTTTGTGGATATTTAAGAGATTAGACAAGTTGAAGATCATGTCATTTCTTGATTGATCCTTTGTCTAAGCACTCAGAGAGGGCTTGAAACCCTAATTTTGATTGTATTGAATGCTCGCCCATCTTTGGGGAGACTGATGAAGCATGATGGTTCATCCATATTGTGATGATGATTTTCACAATGATGGGAAATCTAAGTGGTCAAAATTTGGGGTATTACAGATGCCCCTATTTAATCTTCTTGGACCCGAAGGTGTGAATGACGAAGGGATTCGGGCATTCGGGGTGCAAGAGGATTAAATATCGGAATACCCGAAATTTTGATGGTGGTTATGAATGGTAGCTTACGCATTCATCTTCTTTAGCTAAGCAATGATGCTTAGAAAAGGTAAACCTCCCCTCGATCCTGGTTTCCTACCAAGAACTGGTCTCAGTCTCTTTTGAAATAAACTTTCCCTCGATCCTGGTTTCCTACCAAGGAACTGGTCTCAGTTTCTGATTTAAACTTCCCCTCGATCCTGGTTTCCCACCAAGGAACTGGTCTTAGTTTCTTTTGAAATAAACTTCCCCTCGATCCTGGTTTCCCACCAAGGAACTGGTCTTAGTTTCTTTTGTCAATAAACTTTATTGACAAGGGACGCTATGTGTAGCGGTTTTCCTTCAAACTTCTCGCCGAATTTTCCTGGGGAGATGCCATTTGAGTAGAAAATGTGTTGTTGTCAGACTTGCTGGGGAACCCATTCGTCTGAGTTGTAGAGGTCCACAAACTCCTTTGTTTTGGAGACGCCATTTGTCGATTCTACTGGGGAAAGCGAGTCTCTTGAGAGACTGTTTTCGTTTGGGGTTACATCATACTTTTCTCGGGATCTTCCCGGAGAAATGCCATATGATGGGATCCAATTTTGAGGTGTCAATGACCTTCTCATCAGTGGTTTTTCGGAGCAAAACTGGCGTGCTGCCGAATCTCTGACCACGAGGCTTTCTCTGTGGATTTTCCTTAATCCGGGAAAGCAAGGATATCATCTTCAATGGCGAAGAGTGATGCTTATTGAAAGTTTTCTCTGGATTTTCAGAGGTTCAAGTTATCAAAGTGGTCAAGGACCAACTTCTTTCCAGAATTAACTGGAAGCGAGGTTGTTCAGACACAGTATTTCCTGACGAGGCAAGAACTGACAACTCGATTAAGAGGACTTCTACCACTAGGGGACATGACCGACTAGAGTGATAGTGATTCAATATGAAATGTAAATGCAAATAAAAAATGCATGATGTATGTATGTATGTGCTGACAAAACAGACGCGACATACAGACTAAGAGATGAACACAATTGGATACTCGGCCATCGCGGGGCAAAGAAGTACCGTTGATTCAAAATAGCAATTCCACCTTGCTTAGGAGAGATAGTCCCGTTGGGAGCTATGTTGATCGGGCTTAGGAGATGAGAACTCGGCCGAGGATGTCAGACGAAACATGGTCTCTGACATTGCTGATCCTTCATTCAGGCGTACTGGTCTAGAAGGAGTACTTTGATTCTGCACTTTGAAGTTCGCTTACTTCGGGAGAAGCGATCGATGTTCTTCTGATGTTCAACAGTCAAAAGAAATGCCATCTTTAATTTAAAAGCAGAAAAAGTTTAACAAGTAAACTCGTTTTTGTTTTATTTCAAGAATCGTTGATTAAGTTTAAACAACGTCGTTCTGTAAAGCTAAAACAAGTAAAGAATTACAAACAAAAGCACAAGGGCTCAAACTTTATTGATAAGATGGAGATCAGCCAAACGCGTGATTCCAAAGAGTATATACAAAGTTAGAAAATGGTAATTTACAGGGAAAATGGCTACGTTGAAACATAACGACCATTATCCTTCTACCAACTTTGAGTTCGGGACATCCTGAGCTTCCGTCGAAGATGACCTTGACTGGAGTTTTCTGACAGATGAATGCTGTAACTGCTGCTGAGGGACTTGCCTCTGTCGAACATAGTTACTTGCCATTATCCCTAAATTTTGCCTGGATTGTACTATGAGATTTCCAATCCATCGGGATGATTTTTTTTCATGTCTCTAACTTTTGCCTGGACCGCCCTTTCGGGTTTTCAATCCACCAAGACGTTTTTTTTAGGCGAAGTATTTCTTCACTACATCAACATTCGTGGGGTAGGCAAATTCCTCTCCGTCCATGGTTGCAAGTCTCAAGGCGCCGCCTGAGAAAGCTTTCGTGACCACATAGGGGCCATCATAATTTGGGGTCCATTTGCCCCGAGAATCAGTGAGAAATGATTGTATCTTCTTGAGCACAAGGTCTCCTTTTCTGAAGATACGCGGTCGAACCTTTTTGTCGAACGCCCTTTTCATTCTCTGTTGATACAAGTGACCGTGGCATAGTGCCGTGATTCTCTTTTCTTCGATCAGGTTCAGTTCGTCGTGTCGACTTTGACACCACTCAGCTTCGGTGAGCCGAGCTTCCATCAATACCCGGATTGATGGGATCTCTACTTCTATGGGGAGAACTGCCTCCATGCCATATACTAGAGAGAAAGGGGTTGCCCCTGTTGAAGTGCGGACAGATGTTCGATAAGCGTGAAGAGCAAAGGGTAGCATTTCTTGCCAATCTTTATAGGTTACAACCATCTTTTGAACGATCTTCTTGATGTTCTTATTAGCCGCTTCTACCGCTCCGTTCATCTTGGGTCGGTAGGGAGATGAGTTATGGTGTTCGATCTTGAACTCTGCACACAACTCTTTCATCATCTTATTGTTCAAGTTAGATCCATTGTCAGTAATGATCTCGCTTGGAACACCATAACGGCAGATGATATTGTTTTTGATAAATCGGACCACCACTTGTCGGGTCACATTGGCGAATGACGCTGCTTCGACCCACTTGGTGAAATAATCAATGGCTACCAGGATGAACCGATGTCCTTTTGAAGCCTTGGGCTCAATCATACCAATCATGTCGATTCCCCATATGGAAAAAGGCCACGGGGAAGAAAGAACTTTGAGATGTGATGGCGGTACATGAATTTTGTCGGAGTATATCTGACACTTGTGACACCTCCTCATGTACTTGTAGCAGTCGGATTCCATGGTCAACCAATAATACCCGGCCCTGAGAATTTTTCTCGCCATTGTGTGTCCGTTGGCATGAGTGCCAAAGGATCCTTCATGAATTTCTTTCATGAGCATGTCTGCTTCGGGTCTATCGACGCATCGGAGCAAGACCATGTCAAAATTTCTCTTATAAAGAGTGTCACCGCTCAGGAAGAAGTTTCCAGCCAATCTTCTGAGGGTTTTCCTGTCTTTTCTGAGTGCCCCAGATGGGTACTCTTGTTTCTGAAGGAAGCATTTGATATCGTGATACCAAGGTCTGTCGTCTATGACTGCTTCAATCGCGAAGATGTAAGCGGACCGTTCAAGGCGCGTGATGTCGATCTTAGGTATGTCATTCCATCGACCTACACTAATCATGGAAGAGAGAGTGGCTAATGCATCAGCCATGTGATTCTCATCACGAGGGATGTGATGAAAGTCGACTCTGTTGAAGAAGGGTAACAACCTCCTTGCATAGTCTTTGTAAGGAATCAGTCCTGATTGGTATGTGTTCCAATCTCCTGTGATCTGGTTGATAACCAAGGCTGAGTCGCCGTATACGTCCAAGTTTTTGATCCTTAAATCAATTGCTTCTTCAAGACCCATGATACATGCTTCGTATTCGGCCTCGTTGTTCGTACATTTGAACGTAAGTCTGGCAGTGAAAGGAATGTGGGAACCCTGAGGGGTAACAATGATTGCCCCAATTCTGTTTCCATAATGATTGACTGCTCCGTCAAAGATAAGTCCCCATTGGGAACCTGGTTCTGGCCCTTCACTGGGTAGCGGTTCATCGCAATCTTTCATCTTTAGATACATGACATCTTCTTCTGGGAAGTCAAACCCGATTGATTCTTGATCGTCAATCGGTTGATGAGCCAAATGATCGGCTAAAATACTTCCTTTAACGGCTTTCTGAGCATGGTACTCTATGTCATATTCTGATAGTAACATCTGCCAACGGGCAATCCTTCCCGTGAGAGCAGGTTTTTCGAAAACGTACTTGATTGGATCCATTTCGGAGACCAACCAAGTAGTATGACGAATCATGTATTGGCGAAGACGTTTGGCTGCCCAAGCCAAAGCGCAACAAGTTTTCTCAAGCATTGTGTACCGAGTCTCGCAGTCGGTGAATTTCTTGCTTAGATAGTAAATGGCAGACTCTTTCCATTTAGTTTCGTCTTGTTGGACAAATACACATCCCATCGAGTCCTCTAGGACTGTGAGGTAAATGATCAGTGGTCTTCCTTCCACTGGAGGTGATAGAATCAGAGGATTCAATAGATATTCCTTGATACTGTCGAAAGCGGTTTGGCAATCTTCTGACCAAACGCAATCCTGGTTCTTTTGAGTAATTTGAAAATCGGCGCACATGTCGCGGTCATAAGGAATATGAATCTGGAGATGTAGTTCAAACGTCCCAGGAATCCTCTGACTTGTTTTTCAGTTTTCAGAGAAGGCATTTCTTGAATGGCCTTGACCTTGTCAGGATCAACTTCAATTCCTTTCTGGCTGACGATGAACCCTAGTAATTTCCCCAAACGAACACCGAAGGTGCACTTGTTGGGATTCAAGCGGAGCTTGAATTTTCTTAGACGTTCGAACAATTTTGACAGATGTTCAACGTGCTCATCCTCTGTTCTTGATTTTGCAATCAAATCATCGACATATACCTCGATTTCCTTATGTATCATGTCATGAAACAGAGTAGTCATGGCCCTTTGATAGGTTGCCCCGACATTCTTCAAACCGAACGGCATTACCTTGTAACAAAAGGTACCCCATGGGGTAATGAACGAAGTTTTCTCCATGTCTTTCGGCGCCATTTTGATCTGGTTATAGCCCGAGAATCCATCCATGAAGGAGAATACTTTGAACTTTGCTGTGCTGTCAACCAGCATGTCAATGTGTGGTAAAGGAAAGTCGTCCTTTGGACTTACCTTGTTTAGATCTCTGTAATCAACACACATTCTGACCTTTCCATCCTTTTTGGGAACGGGTACGATATTGGCTAACCATTGAGGATATTCAGATGTAGCGAGGAAACCCGCGTCGATCTGTTTCTGTACCTCCTCTTTCATTTTGATGGCCATGTCCGGGTGAGTCCGTCTCAACCTTTGCTTTACTGGCGGACATTCCGATCTTAGCGGTAAGTGATGTTCCACGATGTTGGTATCCAACCCTAGCATATCCTGATAGGACCAAGCGAATACATCGGGGAATTCTTTGAGAAGCTTTATCAAACCCTCTCTGGCAGTTGGACTGAGCAGTGCTCCGATCCTGATTTCTTTTCTCTCTTTTTCTGAACCCAAGTTTACCGTTTCCAACGGCTCTTTGTGAGGTTCAATGGACCTTTCCTCTTGTCTGAGTAATCGGGAGATCTCTTCTGGAATTTCGTTGTCATTTTCTTCTTTAGCCTCGAATACCGGGAACTCAAAGTTGGAAGAAGGCATCAGATCGTATGTTTCAACGGGGTTTAAAACAAGCAATCTGCATGACGTGATGATTCGTGTTTAGAAGAGATAGAGAAAATGTAAGTGTGTGAAGTGTATTTATTTTACTGCTTGTTTTTATTTGAATGTTTTTTAGGATTACCATTTTCTGAAAAAGCAAAAAGAGAAAACAACAATTGATACGGAAATTACAGAACGACGTTATTTTATTAATGAACAAGTCGAATCTTGAAACTACAGCCTTATAAAACAAAACTCTGTCACTTTGGACGAAGCGAAGAGGGAAATTTACAAAAAGTGAGCCCTATCAAAACATCCGTTTCACCAGGGCAGGGTGAAAGGTTAAAGATGGCAATTACTTTGACTGACGAACGACCTTCGGAACCTCGACGGCAACCCATTGGCGGCGAACTCCTCGGTGAATCACAAAGTCTGGCACCTTCCTTGATTTGTCTTCAGAAATGACGCTGATTTCTGGTGGAGCAGGATCATTGGAATCTGTCTTCCAGGCAGAATTGTCGTAGGAGGATTCCTCTGTTGCATTTTGCATAGCATTTGTGCTCTCAGCTGTATCTCCCCATCCAGTTGATTGGATATCTTCGAGCCTGATACGAGAGCTTTCGGGAGCAGTGTACTTGACCATAAAGTCGTATTTTCCACTTGGTTGTCCCAGAGTGTCCCAAACTTCTTTGGAACTGGAGAAGTCATCCCTCTCGATGACGTTGACCTCGGGAAAAGCATAGTTGATGAATTCTAGTCCTGCGAACGTTGCGAATTCATCTTCATGTTGAGTAGTTTCTGAATGACCTGAGTGTTGATCCCATGACATGGTGGGGACACAGGTATTCTGTTCAATGATGCTCAGCTGAGTTTCATTACTCGGCTGACTTTCCAGCCCCAAGTCTCCTGGGTAAGGTTGCCACATTGGCAGGCCATCCATTGGGCCATAGTAGGTGTAGTCAAAATTATCTTTCATCAGAGTGTCTTCCTCTAATGAATTTGGCGGAGCACGGCATCCTTCCGGATCACAATCTCCGTAGATCATTTCGACATCTGATCTTGGTATAAATCTCGGACTTTCTGTAGGAAAGCAAAAAGGCATAGGCACCTCTTCCTGAGACATATAGCCGTCCTTGTTAAGGTAGGACTTCCATTCTCCGTCTGTGTCAGAGGGATCTTCCTCATTGATAGCATGAACTGTCTGAGACACTAGGTGAAGAAAACCTCCACTGTGGAAGAAGTTTTGAAGGGGATGAAGACTTTCATCGTTGGCGGCTGTCTGGGTACAGGTTGCAGAAAAATCAAGACCCTTCTTTGTTTTATTGTTAATAGGAATGACAAGCCGTCCCCATCCTGTCGTATCGGTACTCTCGACCGCTTTGATAGCATCGTTGTATGAGGAAATCGAGGTTCCTCCTTTGAAATGATCGTTCTTGCTCACCGATAGTGCTTGGAACTGAGTTCCAATAACCTCCTCGGGTTCTACACAAGCAGATGATGATAGGTGACTCACAAGCAAGGCTTGTTCCCCACAAACTGTGACAAGTTGATCATTCTTGACGAACTTTAGCTTTTGGTGGAGGGTTGAAGTAACCGCTCCAGCCTGATGTATCCAAAGTCTTCCTAATAAACAACTGTATGTTGCCCGGATGTCCATGACCTGGAAAGTGATTTGGAAAGTGTGAGGACCAATAGTTATGGGAAGATCAACTTCGCCGATAACTGTTTTTCTGGATCCGTCGAATGCTTTGACGACGACCTCGCTGACTCTCATCGGAGGGCCCTTAAATGATAATTGCATCAAAGTGGACTTCGGCATAACATTCAGGGCTGACCCTGTGTCTACCAGTACGTTGGCTAAAGCATCGTCCTGGCAGTTAACTGTAATGTTGAGCGCCATGTTATGACGGCGACCCTCTTCCGGTAATTCCTCATCACTAAATCCCAAATTATTGCAGGAAGTGATGTTAGAGACAATGCTATCGAATTGTCTGATTGTTACATCCTGTTCCACAAAGGCTTGCTCCAAGACTTTCTGTAGAGCCTCTCTGTGTGCTTCTGAACTGAGTAACAGTGATAATACTGAGATCTTTGAAGGAGTCTGTAACAGTTGATCGACAATGTTATATTCACTCCTTTGGATGAGCTTCAGCATCTCATCATTATTTTTCGAAAGGTCGGGATTACCAGATTGACTGACTGGTGGATCAGGAATTTCTGCCTGAAGTTCCTTTTCTTTGTTGGATTCTCCAACCCCTCGGTTGAAGATTCGACCGCTCCGTGTTACACGACTGATGTCTGCAATGTTCACAACGGAGGGTAATGGAATTTCTTTTCCATTCTCAATTATTGTTGCACCGTATTTGTAAGGGATTGCCTTAGTTGATTTATACGGTAATGGTCCCGGCAGATAGATGACTATGGGAACCTTCTGATTTTTCTGACCATCATAAGTAACCTTGATCCGTTCCCGGTTGGGAACTCTAGATTTGTCAAGTAGAGGGATGATGGCAAAAACATCCCCGGTCCTGTGATGACCATAGATCGTGACAACATCCTCAACTTGCTCGGCAAGTTAGTTCGGCGACCAAATGATGGGTCCTGAACCTGGATATGGATGAATTTCTCCATGATCGATCTGACCCTGAAGAGCTGCTCTCACAAAGTAACACCCTTGGTTACTTTCTGCACAGACGCTACAACTGGCATAGTTGTGTGGTGGCACCTGGCCATGCCCACTTTGAATACAATGTAACCTCACTAGGTTACCTTCCATTGATCGGACATCCTGACTTTGACGACGAGTAGGATTCCTGTGATTGATACTAATCTGCTGAGTATCTTCGTCCATATAGATTGGCATCCACCAGTGATTTAACAAGTGCTGAAGTGCCTCCTGGACAAGGGTACAACCTCGATCGTTTTCGCAACCCGCTTTACAATTTTGATAGTCATGTGATATTAAGAATCCAAGTCGGACCTGCTCAGCATGTAACTCTACCAGGTTGGTATTCATCACGCGAATGTCAAAGATTTGAACCATGTTGATTTGATAGGAGTTCCTATCATGGTAGTCTTGGATCCATCCAAGATCCATCTGACGCTGGAGGGCCTCTTGTATGAAAGAGCATCCCTGTTTGTTTACCGAGCAAATCAGACAGGAACTGTAATCGTGCCGCGGCAGATTATGATACTGGCTTTGCCTTGAGTGCATTGCCACCAAGTTGTCATTCATCGCACGGATGTCGTGGTTTTGAATGACGTTGGAATTCGTGTAAACCATGTTAACTCCACGAACTCGGTGCTCTTGGATCCATCCAAGATCCATTTGTTCCTGTAGAGCTGCTTGCACTACAGAACACCCCTGGTTATCTTTAGAGCATATATCACACTGGTGATAATTATGAGGTGGCACATGGCCATATCCACTCTGTCTACAATGCATCTTGACCAGATTGGTCTTTAACAAGAGTACATCGTGAATTTGATAGACATTGTTAGTCTCTTTCTCAATCAGATTGACTGCAGCTTTCTCGTGTTGAGGCAGCGGGTTCGTAAGAACATTAGGATTCGTATCTTTGAAAGATAAGAGCCCGCTCCTAACAAGCCTTTGCACGTCGGATTTGAAATTGAGACAAGTCTCAATGTTATGCCCTGAACCTCCTTGATGATAAGGGCATGTCTGATCCGCTTTAAACCAAAAAGGTGGATTTTCCGGTACTGTAAGAGGAGACTTAGTCTGGATGTGCCCCTTAGTCAGTAGTAACGGAAATAGTTCTGCGTATGTTATGGGTATAGGATCAAATCCTGGTGGCCGTGTTGTACGGTTGTTGTTATATGGAGGACGAGCCTGCTGAAGAGGCTGTTGTGTCCTTTGTTGGTCAGGTTGGCTCTGCGCAACCTGAGGTTGATACATAGGAACAGGCGCGGGGCCGATAGCAGGAGTAACAGCCGCTACTGGCTGATAACGACGCCTTTGCTTTCCGAAAGAGATATTCCCAATATCTTGCTCTTTTTTCTTAGGGAGAGCACTACCGTATTTTTTAGTACCGCTCGTTGATCCAGTGTCTTTTACCAAACGTCCTTCTCAGACGGCTTCCTCAAGACGTACACCCATGCCGACCATTTCGGTGAAATCACTGGGTGCACTGGCAACCATTCGGTCATAGTAAAATGAGCTTAAGGTCTTTAAGAAGATTTTTGTCATCTCTTTTTCCTCAAGAGGTGGACAAATTTGAGCGGCAATTTCATGCCACCTTTGAGCATACTCCTTAAAGGTTTCCTTTTGCTTTTGCGACATTGATCTGAGTTGATCTCTGTCGGGTGCCATGTCCAAATTGTACTTGTATTGTTGGACGAAGGCAGTACCAAGATCTCTGAATGTACTGATCGTAGTACGGTTTAAACCCATGTACCATTTGAGTGCGGCACCGGTTAAACTATCCTGGAAGTAGTGAATCAGGAGGTCCTGATTCTCCGTCTGAGCTGACATCCGCCGAGCGTACATCACCAGATGGCTCTGAGGGCAAGAGTTACCCTTGTATTTTTCAAAGTCGGGCACTTGGAACTTGTGCGGGACTTTCACATTTGGGACCAAGCAGAGGTCTGCGGCGTCCTTTCCAAATAGATCCTGACCGCGAATGGCTTGCAGCTCTTTCTACATTTCCAAGAACTGCTCCTGGAATTCATCCATTCTATCGAACATAGTTTCCTTCTTACCAGAAGGTGTCTGTGGAATCTGTCCTTCCGGGACAGTGTGCACCACAGGGGGTGGTACCGTGACTACGACAGTAAGTCTTGGCGCCTCCCGAAGTTTGTAACCTTCAGGAGTCTTCAGTATGCCCCTGACATCTTCGCTTTCCCGAAGTTTGTAACCTTCAGGCCCAGTGGCTTCTGTTGCGATTCCCTGATCTTCAGTGATCGGCGGAACATATCCTTCCGGGATATAGTTAACAGGCATGCCCCAAGGACGATCTTTCGGCATCTGATACCTAGGATCATACTTTTCTATGATGGGCATTGAGGTGATCTCTAAGATCACAGTTCTTTGTAGCTCAGCTTCTGCCATGGCTTGCATGTCGTTACGAAGCTTTCTCATATCCTCTCTCAGAGCGTCGATCTCTTCTTTCAACCCTCTGTTTTCTTCCTCAAGATCATCCATCTTTTTCTGACGATTGGCCCGAGTATTATACGAATGAGACAGTTTGACTCTAGAATCGAGACACAAACGTGAGATTCGTAGGGAAGAAGAATACGCGATGTGAGAATGATGAATGCAATGATTATATTAATTGTTGTTTTTTTGGTTTAATCAAAATAAACTTCGACAATTAGATTGCAAATATCAAACAGTGGGGAAACCCCTTTTTATTGAATTCCAAAGGATTACAGAAATGGAAATATAGTGGATTACAAAGTGCAGAAACAGAAACCTAAACTAATGGGTCCCGAGTCCTCTCTGAGGAGAAACCGGGTGTTGATTCTGGTATCTTCCTTTTCTTTGACCGGGGCGCTTGGGCCGTTGTCGGGTTGTCATTCCTTTGCCAAGTGAAAGGAGTGAGCAAATTCCTTTGGTCATCTTGATTCTCTACAGCATGCTGCTCCAAAATTTCAATAAGAGCATCTTTTTCTTTTAGTAGTTGCTGTATTTGGATACACTCTACTTCGAGGGTGCGGTACTTGTTCTTCCAAGATCTTCTCTCTTTTTGAACTTTGTTGAGAGTAACCTGAAGCTTTTCAGTTTCCGTCATGAAGTACATGACAGATTCCCTCGGAGGAAGAATTCTGTAACGAGGATAAGGCATCTTTAGCTTGAGAGCTCTGGTTTGTACTCAATGGAGATAAGGCTCCACCGAGACACAGTCCGGTTTTCCCAGAGACTCTCGTCCTTTCTTATGAACCTGTTTCCAAGCTTGCACTATTTCCGTCTTTAGTGCTCTGTCATTTTCTCCTTCTTTGAAGAAAAGACCTTCCAGATGAACACCCAGTGGGATGTGTCTCATCGGGTATCCAAATTGACGAAGAACTAATATTGGATGATAGTTGATTCCTCCTTTAGTTCCTATGAGGGGTACGCTGGGGAAGTTTCCACAACGGTCAATGATCCTGATTCCCTCATAAATCCTATTGCACCAATCTATATCAGAGTTGGTAAGAGACATGATCTTCTGCGACCAACGTAAGACACTCTTGCAATCCCAAAAAGCAGCAGACTTAGGCAAGTGAGAGATAAACCACTTATAAAGCAGAGGTACACATCATGTGATCTCCCCTCCGTTGTACAAATTTCCCAAGTGTACAGAATGATACGCATCTGCGAGCAAAGTCGGCACAGGGTTTCCAATGAGAAAAACCTTAATAGCGTTGATATCGACGAAGTTATTGATGTTGGGAAACAAAAATAACCCGTAGGTGAGCAAGACAAAGATGCTTTCAAAAGCAGTCCCGTTCCCTATACTAGCGAAGTATAGAGCCTTCTTTGTCAAGAACTGGGCTGGCAAACCTTGGATGCCACCCTTAGTGGTCATGTGAGTCTTGACCTCAGACTCGTCCAAATGAATTGCTATTGTAATTGTCTGATTCTTTGGAATTTCTTCCAGTCCAGAAAATGGAGCTCGATTAGTGATATGTAAATCAGTCAGATGAGAATACTCCTCCAGCGTTGGTGCTAGCTGGTAATCCGGGAATGTGAAACAGTGATAAACCGGATCGTAGAACTGAATGAGCGCGTCCATGATCCCCTTAATCACATGGACTCTTAACAGTGGTAGCAAACCACCGTGCTTGGCTCTGAAAGCCTCTGGGTTAACGATCATCCTTGCTAACCTTCTCAAATCTCCTAACTTTGGAACCTTGAAGGTATACTGGCGAGTTCTCCTTCTACCGAAATCCATTAATGCAATCTTTTTCTCTGATATTTGCAATCACAGTCTTAGTTTAATTTGAAAAACAGAGAGACTAGAAGAGAAAGTTTTTTCAATGTTTTAATGTTTTATTAAATGAATGCATGAATGCAGCACACAAAAACATAGAAAAAACATGGGGTCAGAGGGTCGTTGTCATGAAGTCAAGGCTCTACCCATCCCCAAAGGTTTATACTAGGGTGATTTTTGTACCTGTACTCATTATCATCAGCTCCTCCCAGGAAGGCGGACAACAAACGGATCGCCAGCGAGTTGTGTGCAATCTTAGAGTAAGTGCCATTCACCGAGAATAGATCACCAGCCTCAAATGAGGGTAGTATCGCGTAACAACTATTTCCGATAGTTTCCGCACTACGAAAGGGGTGGCTTTTCTAGGTGTATACTCAATCTTTCCACATACGGCATCACCCGCATTCCCAGTAGCAGAAAAATAAACACATATAGCATTTAGGAAAAGCAGTATATATATTTGTCTTAATCATCCTAGACCTATAAAGCTATGAATCCTAAGTTCCTGACAGAAAATGGGTTCCCCGACGGAAGCCCCAATCTGTGGTTCTCTGCCTAAGAGATGGACCAGCATAGGTCAATCTTTCTCTTCGGTAGAGTTCCCATTTTCCGTAGAAAACGGGGATGATGCCCTAAGGCAGAAAATGAGACTCCACAGCAGAGTCACCATTTACAAGGAAAACAGAAAGAAAGAAAGATCGGCCCCACGGTGGGCGCCACTTTTCTGTAGCGAGCGATTTTGGACGCGGTTCTTAAGCGCTGGTCGCTCTCTGCGGTTTGAGCTTTGACTACAGGTCGATTCATTTTTTATCCTATTGTGAGCTGAATAAGGAAGGGAAATAGATGTCTCCAATTAACCCTGCTTTGCATACTGAGTTTAAACAGCGGTCGGTTAGGTTACGGATGCTATCAATGTGGGGGTCCTTTGTACTGGTTATTCGTATTTCGCCAATACAGGTTTCTTTCTTTCTAGGGCTTGATGTTTCTGGCGGGGAACAAGGGTTAGGATGTTAGGACGGATGCTTTTGAATTACTGCTTTTTGATTGATGGAGATATGGGATTTGGGTTTTTTGTTGATTGCGCTCTCTAAGATCTTTTCTTTCGATCTTATGCCTACGTATTCCCGTTTACCGAAATAGGGAAATCAGAGTGTTCGTAGTTCCTCCTATTCTATGGGAGGAAATTGGTTTTTGGTGTCTTGTTCAAAGCCCAAGACATGAAGCGAAAGGTGATTTGTATCTTGTTCAAAGCCCAAGATGTGAAGCTGAAAGGTCTATTTGTGTCTTATTCAAAGCCCAAGACGTGAAGCTGAAAAACCTCGACTTTAGAGAGAATTTGTCCTCTCTAAAGAGGGGAGAAGGAGAATTACTTTAACTGGGATACGCGGATCCGAGCAATGCCATAATTTCCGAAGAAAGGGTTTTAACCTGAAGGAGAAGACTTTAACTCAGTGTAGAGCAATGCCATCTTTCCTTAGGAATTTCTCATGCTAAAAGAGGGACAGTGGCATGGATATAGATGATCCAGAGGCTTACCACTTACAGTGATTAGATGAAAGGAAAGGAGTTGTTGATGTTTGTGTACTGTGAACGAGGCGCAGCTTTGATGCTAAAAGGTTGATTGGATCAACCAGTGGTTTTCTTATACAAAGCCTAAGAGGAGGCTAATTTCCGCTAGGAAAATCATTATACAAATCCTAAGAGGAGGCTAATTTCCGCTAGGAAAATCATTATACAAAGCCTAAGAGGAGGCTAATTTGTGTCCCGTACAAAGCCCGAGAGAGAGGCTAAAAGGGTTGACTCAACAGGAGAATCTTTTATACTCAACAAGAGAGTGATTTTGTATCTCGTATGAAGCCCGAGATGGAGGCGAAAAGGGTAATTGACTCAACGGGGGAGTCTCTGATGTGTCTCGTACGAAGCCCGAGAGAGAGGCGAAAAGGTTGTTTGACTCCACTGGGGATAATTTTGGTATCTCGTACGAAGCCCGAGATGGAGGCTATTGTAACTGTTTCAGTTGAGTGACAGATCCAATATACTGATTTTAAAAGAGAAAATCAGTTCTTATATGAGCAACACTGTACTCAGGGATTTGATTTGAGGATCAGGGATATTTCCTTCTCTTTGAGGAAACGGGAAATCCAAAGGGTATGGAGACTGTCCGAGTCTGCGGGTTTCCTTCCTATTTAACGAAGGGGGTCACTTGAGAATGTCTTTGAGACTCAAGGAAGTTAGACTGTCCAAGCCTAGAGTTTTTTTCTTTTGTACTATGCTTTTAGAAACAGTAGTAAACTCTATGAAAGGACTGTTCTATGAGGATGACTAGGTTCTGTTCTTATACCTCTAGGAGGTCGTCGGGATAATTTGTACGAAGCCCAAGAGGAGGCTGGAAACTTTTAAGAAGCCGACGAGTCCTTGTGCGAAGCCCAAGAGGAGGCTATCATTCCCGGAGGAAGAGATCATTATATGAAGCCTAAGAGGAGGCTGTGAATACTTCTAAGAAGCCGTAGTGTCCTTGAATAATGCCCAAGAGGAGGCCGGGTTGCTTTTAGGAAGCCTGTGGGTCCTTGTATAATGCCCAAGAGGAGGCCGATGCTTTTAAGAAGCCCGTGGGTCTATCATCTCCTTTCCATTAGGAGAGATAACTCTTTTAAAGATAAAAACCACTGGTAAACGTGCGAGGTTTACTATCCAGCGACTTTTAGCTTTTAAAGAGGGTTCCTTAGTTAAGGTCCAAGATTATGACCGTAGTGGGTACCCAAACCCCGAGACATTCAAGGCAAGCTATCCACAAGGAATAGATCAAGTCAGAAAGGTTCGAGAATTTGGAAGAAACTCAAAGATGCTATTCACAGAGAATACATTCATCTTGGGGAGTAGAGCTTCTTGATGATTCCTAAGGAGGACAGCCGAAGAGAAGACTGTATCTGGTGCTCCTATTGGGGATCTAGGCGTCTATTTCTACGAATAAATGAAACGGCGTCACCTAGTTCTAGACGTAGTTGCTGGGGAAACTCGAAATATCTATACTATTATTACACAGTAGATATGAGTTTATGAAAGGAGACTTACAGTGAGCAGCCCCATAATACAGTTTATAATATGAAAGCAGTAAATGAAAGCGATAACCACTTACTCGGTTGTAGTGCTTCCATGCTGTTTGGTTAGTTGTTCAACAAAGAAAGATCGAAAACAACAGTATATTCAAAATCAAAGGAGAAAGTGCTTCGAAAAAGAAAGATTTGGGGCTTACAGCTCAAGGAGAGGCCCAGGGTTTATCAGTGAGCACACTGTTTGACTTTGTACAGCGGGACTTATACAAGTGACTGGGGCCCAAAAAGGTTTTCTATACAAAGGGATGGGTCTTACACTCTCTCAAGAGGCCCAAAAAGGTTTAAAGGAAAAAGAGTGGGGCTTATAACACGAGGGTAGGCCCAAATGATTTTTTCGTTTAAAAATGGCGATCGCGCCGAGGTTTTCTTTTAACGCAGAGGGACTTATACAACCCAAAATGTTTTGGTTAAAAGGGGGATTGGGTCTTACACTCTAATAGAGGCCCAAAGTGTTTTGAATGGGTCTTATAGCTCAAGGAGAGGCCCAGATGATTTTTATTTTTTAAACGGGCGACGATCGTGCCGTTTACTTGTAAAGAGGGACTTATACAATGAGTGAGGCCCAAAAAGTTTTTGTACAAGGGGGGATGGGTCTTACACTCTCTCAAGAGGCCCAAAAAAGTTTTGAAAATGATTTATGAGGGTTGAATTAATCCAAAACCCTAATTTGTTTTCAAAATGTATTTAATTGAATAAAAATTCAATTAAAATGATCAAAAATTGTTTAACACATGGAAAACAAATTGTGATCTTGGATTAATGCTTCAAAAATTAAGGATTGACCTACAAAATAATTAGAAAGCATTAAAAGTTGCAAAATCAATGTAGAAAAAATATTTAAAATGTCAAAAACAATTAAAAATATTAATTCTTTGTAAAAATATCAATTATATGAAACAAATAATATTTTTGGGATTTTTTGTGAAAATAAAATATTTTAACATTTTTGTGAATTATTAAAAAAAGAATCAACTCAAAATCATTAAAACTCAGAGAGAAATTAATTTTTGAATCAATTAAACAAAATCACAAAATTAAAATATTTGAATTTCTAAAAATGGCGCCAAGAACAGCTGAAGAA
This sequence comes from Lathyrus tuberosus, assembly GCA_022829125.1. Classification (NCBI taxonomy): domain Eukaryota; kingdom Viridiplantae; phylum Streptophyta; class Magnoliopsida; order Fabales; family Fabaceae; genus Lathyrus; species Lathyrus tuberosus. The sequence continues at coordinate 23,459,249 of JALAZF010000009.1, forward strand.
CACGCGCGTGTTCTTAGTTTCTCATATTTGCGTTTTCTATCCAATCTCCATGAATACGTAATCATATCATGCAATCCACATATCATTATGCTCGCCTCAACCTCACGATCATGTCTATGTACTTTAATTTCATTTAAATTAAACATACAACAAGAAATCACGAAGAGACCTCAAGAACCCTAATTTCTGCATGAAGGCTAGGATTTTTGATACACGATTCAAACAATGCAATTAATTGAGGGAAAACATTCCATGCATGATTATGAACATATGGCTAAATTATTGTGCTAGGAAATATGCATAGATTGAGAGATGACCAAGTTTAGGCTTACCTCCAAGTCGTGACAGCAAGAGCAGATGTGATGATCTGGACAGCTTCCCTACACCATATGGAGTGTGTTTGAACACTTGGATTGAATTGAAATGGACTGGATCAGTTTATGGCATCTCAGCTGCAACTTCACTTCAAACTTGTGTGGATGGCAAGTGATTTTGAGATTTTGATGTTACAGATGTTATGTGAGTGTTTAATCAGCTCATATGTGATGTATGTGAGGTGTGTGAGTGATTGGTTTGATTGGAATTGCTCTCAAACTCAAAACCCGATAGCTACCTAGCTAAGAAAGGCATTTTTGCCAAGAGAAAGAGATTTTGAGGAAAGCATCTGTTAGATGGCTTTGGTGTACTCAAACTGACCACAATTGAGCTCTATTTATAGTAGAGCAAGTTTGTTTTGCAAGGAATAGTGCATGGCAGCTGGTAAGTAGGTTTGGCCAATGTTGTCCAATGGGATCTCAAGTCTCCTCTAGCCATTGACTAGAGGTTAGGGCTCAGAGCTTTGGTCCCCTTGGTCTTGGATAAGTCTTGACTGATTTCAGATGAGAATGGCTCAGTCCATGCCACCTTGATGGTTCCATTGAATGCCTCATTCCAAATTTGAAGTCTTGTCCCTATTTTGGCCATTCTAGGTTCAACATGCTATTTCTTGTTCCTTGGACCTTGGAGGCTTGGCTCAGTGATTGTCCCCTTTAGATTCAATCCTCTGAGGTGTCCAAGTGGATAGGAGCAATTGAATTTGGCTGATTTTGGCAAATCGACCAAAGTTGCAAATTCTGCCTTGCCTTTGACAGATTTCAGCAAGGCAACTTGGCAATGTTGTATCTCATGGTGTAGGTTGAATTTGGCAATGTTCTTGGCCATTTTGGAAAGCTCTTACATGATACAACAACTGTTTAAACAAGTTTGGTTTTGACCTCTTTTGATTCCAAGTGAAAAATCCCCCTACATTTGGCAAAAAGTGAGGCAGAATCTGACTTAGTGAAAATTTCACTAAGTGTTGGAAAAAGTGACATTTTCACTTTTCAGCCACTTTGATCACTCCATAACTCAAAATCCTTAATGAATTGGAATGACTTGTAGTTGAAGTTTTTGTAGGTGATAATGAGGGCTACAAATCCATCTTTGGATGATAAAAAATGGCCTTGTGGTTTAGGAGTTATGGTCCTCCAAAGTTGGTACCTTTGCCACTTTATTTTTAACTTAGAAAAATTTCTAAGTTTTATGGTTACCCCTTTTACAAGTTATCTCACCTTTCTTGATTTTTCTTGATGAATGATGATTCAAATCATACATTAACATCATTTTAGGGTTAAAAATCCATTTTGGTGAAAAATCTCAAAAAGTCAAAGTTGACTTTTGTGCACAGTTGACTTTTTATCAGATGAATTCCAAACTGTGCAATTCTTCAGGAAATCATGTCCTTGACCTAAATCAAACTTGATGGACATGTTCCATGGGTGTCATAGGGTATATTCAATCATGTATTAGGGTTTGGGAGCATGTCCTGGTCAAAAGTCAAAGTTACAGTTGACTTTTCCCTTAAAACCCTAATTGTGGTGCAGATGAAATTGAGACTTGTTGCTCAAGCTTCTTGGATCAATCCATTGTTCCAAATGGATCAATATGGTATATTAGAGACCCTCAAATCATGTCTTGAGGTCTTGGCTCATGGTTTGTCCCAAAAGTCAACTTAGGGGTGAATTAGGTCAAGAAATCCTAATTCCTGATTTTTGATGAATGCATCCCCTGAGGCAAAATTGACTTGATGCATGGGTTCATGAGGTTCCATGAAGTATATTAGGTCATGTTTTGGATCATTGCCTTGTGCCCAGATGAAACTTTTCATCTGGAGGCCCTGGGTGATCAAAACCCTAATTTGGTGACACTGGCGATCTTGAGGCTTGATCCACCTAGAAGGGAGCATCCTTGTGCTTAATCCTTGAAGTGGGAGTCCTTTTGATCCTTTGTGGATATTTAAGAGATTAGACAAGTTGAAGATCATGTCATTTCTTGATTGATCCTTTGTCTAAGCACTCAGAGAGGGCTTGAAACCCTAATTTTGATTGTATTGAATGCTCGCCCATCTTTGGGGAGACTGATGAAGCATGATGGTTCATCCATATTGTGATGATGATTTTCACAATGATGGGAAATCTAAGTGGTCAAAATTTGGGGTATTACAGATGCCCCTATTTAATCTTCTTGGACCCGAAGGTGTGAATGACAAAGGGATTCAGGCATTCAGGGTGCAAGAGGATTAAATATCGGAATACCCGAAATTTTGATGGTGGTTATTAATGGTAGCTTACGCATTCATCTTCTTTAGCTAAGCAATGATGCTTAGAAAAGGTAAACCTCCCCTCGATCCTGGTTTCCTACCAAGAACTGGTCTCAGTCTCTTTTGAAATAAACTTCCCCTCGATCCTGGTTTCCTACCAAGGAACTGGTCTCAGTTTCTGATTTAAACTTCCACTCGATCCTGGTTTCCCACCAAGGAACTGGTCTTAGTTTCTTTTGAAATAAACTTCCCCTCGATCCTGGTTTCCCACCAAGGAACCGGTCTTAGTTTCTTTTGTCAATAAACTTTATTGACAAGGGACGCTATGTGTAGCGGTTTTCCTTCAAACTTCTCGCCGAATTTTCCGGGGGAGATGCCATTTGAGTAGAAAATGTTTTGTTGTCAGACTTGCTGGGGAACCCATTCGTCTGAGTTGTAGAGGTCCACAAACTCCTTTGTTTTGGAGACGCCATTTGTCGATTCTACTGGGGAAAGCGAGTCTCTTGAGAGACTGTTTTCGTTTGGGGTTACATCATACTTTTCTCGGGATCTTCCTGGAGAAATGCCATATGATGGGATCCAATTTTGAGGTGTCAATGACCTTCTCATCAGTGGTTTTTCCGAGCAAAACTGGCGTGCTGCCGAATCTCTGACCACGAGGCTTTCTCTGTGGATTTTCCTTAATCCGGGAAAGCAAGGATATCATCTTCAATGGCGAAGAGTGATGCTTATTGAAAGTTTTCTCTGGCTTTTCAGAGGTTCAAGTTATCAAAGTGGTCAAGGACCAACTTCTTTCCAGAATTAACTGGAAGCGAGGTTGTTCAGACACAGTATTTCCTGACGAGGAAAGAACTGACAACTCGATTAAGAGGACTTCTACCACTAGGGGACAGGACCGACTAGAGTGATAGTGATTCAATATGAAATGTAAATACAAATCAAAAATGCATGATGTATGTATGTATGTGCTGACAAAACAGACGCGACATACAGACTAAGAGATGAACACAATTGGATACTCGGCCATCGCGGGGCAAAGAAGTACCGTTGATTCAAAATAGCAATTCCACCTTGCTTAGGAGAGATAGTCCCGTTGGGAGCTATGTTGATCGGGCTTAGGAGATGAGAACTCGGTCGAGGATGTCAGACGAAACATGGTCTCTGACATTGCTGATCCTTCATTCAGGCGTACTGGTCTAGAAGGAGTACTTTGATTCTGCACTTTGAAGTTCGCTTACTTCGGGAGAAGCGATCGATGTTCTTCTGATGTTCAACAGTCAAAAGAAATGCCATCTTTAATTTAAAAGCAGAAAAGGTTTAACAAGTAAATTCGTTTTTGTTTTATTTCAAGAATCGTTGATTAAGTTTAAACAACGTCGTTCTTTAAAGCTAAAACAAGTAAAGAATTACAAACAAAAGCACAAGGGCTCAAACTTTATTGATAAGATGGAGATCAGCCAAACGCGTGATTCCAAAGAGTATATACAAAGTTAGAAAATGGTAATTTACAGGGAAAAGGGCTACGTTGAAACATAACGACCACTATCCTTCTACCAACTTTGAGTTCGGGACATCCTGAGCTTCCGTCGAAGATGACCTTGACTGGAGTTTTCTGACAGATGAATGTTGTAACTGCTGCTGAGGGACTTGCCTCTGTCGAACATAGTTACTTGCCATTATCCCTAACTTTTGCCTGGATTGTACTATGAGATTTCCAATCCATCGGGATGATTTTTTTTCATGTCTCTAACTTTTGCCTGGACCGCCCTTTCGAGTTTTCAATCCACCAAGACGTTTTTTTTTTTAGGCGAAGTATTTCTTGACTACATCAACATTCGTGGGGTAGGCAAATTCCTCTCCGTCCATGGTTTCAAGTCTCAAGGCGCCGCCTGAGAAAGCTTTCGTGACCACATATGGGCCATCATAATTTGGGGTCCATTTGCCCCGAGAATCAGTGAGAAATGATTGTATCTTCTTGAGCACAAGGTCTCCTTTTCTGAAGATATGCGGTCGGACCTTTTTGTCGAATGCCCTTTTCATTCTCTGTTGATACAACTGACCGTGGCATAGTGCCGTGATTCTCTTTTCTTCGATCAGGTTCAGTTCGTCGTGTCGACTTTGACACCACTCAGCTTCGGTGAGCTGAGCTTCCATCAATACCCGGATTGATGGGATCTCTACTTCTATGGGGAGAACTGCCTCCATGCCATATACTAGAGAGAAAGGGGTTGCCCCTGTTGAAGTGCGGACAGATGTTCGATAAGCGTGAAGAGCAAAGGGTAGCATTTCGTGCCAATCTTTATAGGTTACAACCATCTTTTGAACGATCTTCTTGATGTTCTTATTAGCCGCTTCTACCGCTCCGTTCATCTTGGGTCGGTAGGGAGATGAGTTATGGTGTTCGATCTTGAACTCTGCACACAACTCTTTCATCATCTTATTGTTCAAGTTAGATCCATTGTCAGTAATGATCTCGCTTGGAACACCATAACGGCAGATGATATTGTTTTTGATAAATCGGACCACCACTTGTCGGGTCACATTGGCGAATGACGCTGCTTCGACCCACTTGGTGAAATAATCAATGGCTACCAGGATGAACCAATGTCCGTTTGAAGCCTTGGGCTCAATCATACCAATCATGTCGATTCCCCATATGGAAAAAGGCCACGGGGAAGAAAGAACTTTGAGATGTGATGGCGGTACATGAATTTTGTCGGAGTATATCTGACACTTGTGACACCTCCTCATGTACTTGTAGCAGTCGGATTCCATGGTCAACCAATAATACCCGGCCCTGAGAATTTTTCTTGCCATTGTGTGTCCGTTGGCATGAGTGCCAAAGGATCCTTCATGAATTTCTTTCATGAGCATGTCTGCTTCGGGTCTATCGACGCATCGGAGCAAGACCATGTCAAAATTTCTCTTATAAAGAGTGTCACCGCTCAGGAAGAAGTTTCCAGCCAATCTTCTGAGGGTTTTCCTGTCTTTTCTGAGTGCCCCAGATGGGTACTCTTGTTTCTGAAGGAAGCATTTGATATCGTGATACCAAGGTCTGTCGTCTATGACTGCTTCAATCGCGAAGATGTAAGCGGACCGTTCAAGGCGCGTGATGTCGATCTTAGGTATGTCATTCCATCGACCTACACTAATCATGGAAGAGAGAGTGGCTAATGCATCAGCCATGTGATTCTCATCACGAGGGATGTGATGAAAGTCGACTCTGTTGAAGAAGGGTAACAACCTCCTTGCATAGTCTTTGTAAGGAATCAGTCCTGATTGGTATGTGTTCCAATCTCCTGTGATCTGGTTGATAACCAAGGCTGAGTCGCCGTATACGTCCAAGTTTTTGATCCTTAAATCAATCGCTTCTTCGAGACCCATGATACATGCTTCGTATTCGGCCTCGTTGTTCGTACATTTGAACGTAAGTCTGGCAGTGAAAGGAATGTGGGAACCCTGAGGGGTAACAATGATTGCCCCAATTCCGTTTCCATAATGATTGACTGCTCCGTCAAAGATAAGTCCCCATTGGGAACCTGGTTCTGGCCCTTCACTGGGTAGCAGTTCATCGCAATCTTTCATCTTTAGATACATGACATCTTCGTCTGGGAAGTCAAACCCGATTGATTCTTGATCGTCAATCGGTTGATGAGCCAAATGATCGGCTAAAATACTTCCTTTAACGGCTTTCTGAGCATGGTACTCTATGTCATATTCTGATAGTAACATCTGCCAACGGGCAATCCTTCCCGTGAGAGCAGGTTTTTCGAAAACGTACTTGATTGGATCCATTTCGGAGACCAACCAAGTAGTATGACGAATCATGTATTGGCGAAGACGTTTGGCTGCCCAAGCCAAAGCGCAACAAGTTTTCTCAAGCATTGTATATCGAGTCTCGCAGTCGGTGAATTTCTTGCTTAGATAGTAAATGGCAGACTCTTTCCATTTAGTTTCGTCTTGTTGGCCAAGTACACATCCCATCGAGTCCTCTAGGACTGTGAGGTAAATGATCTGTGGTCTTCCTTCCACTGGAGGTGATAGAATCGGAGGATTCAACAGATATTCTTTGATACTGTCGAAAGCGGTTTGGCAATCTTCTGACCAAACGCAATCTTGGTTCTTTTTGAGTAATTTGAAAATCGGCGCACATGTCACGGTCATAAGGAATATGAATCTGGAGATGTAGTTCAAATGTCCCAGGAATCCTCTGACTTGTTTTTCAGTTTTCGGAGAAGGCATTTCTTGAATGGCCTTGACCTTGTCAGGATCAACTTCAATTCCTTTCTGGCTGACGATGAACCCTAGTAATTTCCCCGAACGGACACCGAAGGTGCACTTATTGGGATTCAAGCGGAGCTTGAATTTTCTTAGACGTTCGAACAATTTTGACAGATGTTCAATGTGGTCATCCTCTGTTCTTGATTTTGCAATCAAATCATCTACATATACCTCGATTTCCTTATGTATCATGTCATGAAACAGAGTAGTCATGGCCCTTTGATAGGTTGCCCCGGCATTCTTCAAACCGAACGGCATTACCTTGTAACAAAAGGTACCCCATGGGGTAATGAACGAAGTTTTCTCCATGTCTTTCGGCGCCATTTTGATCTGGTTATAGCCCGAGAATCCATCCATGAAGGAGAATACTTTGAACTTTGCTGTGCTGTCAACCAGCATGTCAATGTGTGGTAAAGGAAAGTCGTCCTTTGGACTTGCCTTGTTTAGATCTCTGTAATCAACACACATTCTGACCTTTCCATCCTTTTTGGGAACGGGTACGATATTGGCTAACCATTGAGGATATTCAGATGTAGCGAGGAAACCCGCGTCGATCTGTTTCTGTACCTCCTCTTTAATTTTGATGGCCATGTCCGGGTGAGTCCGTCTCAACCTTTGCTTTACTGGCGGACATTCCGATCTTAGCGGTAAGTGATGTTCCACGATGCTGGTATCCAACCCTGGCATATCCTGATAGGACCAAGCGAATACATCGGGGAATTCTTTGAGAAGCTTTATCAAACCCTCTCTGGCAGTTGGACTGAGCAGTGCTCCGATCCTGATTTCTTTTCTCTCTTTTTTTGAACCCAAGTTTACCGTTTCCAACGGCTCTTTGTGAGGTTCAATGGACCTTTCCTCTTGTCTGAGTAATCGGGAGATCTCTTCTGGAATTTCGTTGTCATTTTCTTCTTTAGCCTCGAATACCGGGAACTCAAAGTTGGAAGAAGGCATCGGATCGTATGTTTGAACGGGGTTTAAAACAAGCAATCTGCATGACGTGATGATTCGTGTTTAGAAGAGATAGAGAAAATGTAAGTGTGTGCAATGTATTTATTTTACTGCTTGTTTTTATTTGAATGTTTTTTAGGATTACCATTTTCTGATAAAGCAAAAAGAGAAAATAGCAATTAATGCGGAAATTACAGAACGACGTTATTTTATTAATGAACAAGTCGAATCTTGAAACTACAGCCCTATAAAACAAAACTCGGTCGCTTTGGACGAAGCGAAGAGGGAAATTTACAAAAAGCGAGCCCTATCAAAACATCCGTTTCACCTGGGCAGGGTGAAAGGTTAAAGATGGCAATTACTTTGACTGATGAACGACCTTCGGAACCTCGACGGCAACCCATTGGCGGCGAACTCCTCGGTGAATCACAAAGTCTGGCACCTTCCTTGATTTGTCTTCAGAAATGACGCTGATTTCTGGTGGAGCAGGGTCATTGGAATCTGTCTTCCAGGAAGAATTGTCATAGGAGGATTCCTCTGTTGCATTTTGCATAGCATTTGTGCTCTCAACTGTATCTCCCCATCCAGTTGACTGGATATCTTCGAGCCTGATACGAGAGCTTTCGGGAGCAGTGTACTTGACCATAAAGTCGTATTTTCCACTTGGTTGTCCCAGAGTGTCCCAAACTTCTTTGGAACTGGAGAAGTCATCCCTCTCGATGACGTTGACCTCGGGAAAAGCATAGTTGATGAATTCTAGTCCTGCGAACGTTGCGAATTCATCTTCATGTTGAGTAGTTTCTGAATGACCTGAGTGTTGATCCCATGACATGGTGGGGACACAGGTATTCTGTTCAATGATGCTCAGCTGAGTTTCATTACTCGGCTGACTTTCCAGCCCCAAGTCTCCTGGGTAAGGTTGCCACATTGGCAGGCCATCCATTGGGCCATAGTAGGTGTAGTCAAAATTATCTTTCATCAGAGTGTCTTCCTCTAATGAATTTGGCGGAGCACGGCATCCTTCCGGATCACAATCTCCGTAGATCATTTCGACATCTGATCTTGGTATAAATCTCGGACTTTCTGTAGGAAAGCAAAAAGGCATAGGCACCTCTTCCTGAGACATATAGCCGTCCTTGTTAAGGTAGGACTTCCATTCTTCGTCTGTGTCAGAGGGATCTTCCTCATTGATAGCATGAACTGTCTGAGACACTAGGTGAAGAAAACCTCCACTGTGGAAGAAGTTTTGAAGGGGATGAAGACTTTCATCGTTGGCGGCTGTCTGGGTACAGGTTGCAGAAAAATCAAGACCCTTCTTTGTTTTATTGTTAATAGGAATGACAAGCCGTCCCCATCCTGTCGTATCGGTACTCTCGACCGCTTTGATAGCATCGTTGTATGAGGAAATCGAGGTTCCTCCTTTGAAATGATCGTTCTTGCTCACCGATAGTGCTTGGAACTGAGTTCCAATAACCTCCTCGGGTTCTACACAAGCAGATGATGATAGGTGACTCACAAGCAAGGCTTGTTCCCCACAAACTGTGACAAGTTGATCATTCTTGACGAACTTTAGCTTTTGGTGGAGGGTTGAAGTAACCGCTCCAGCCTGATGTATCCAAAGTCTTCCTAATAAACAACTGTATGTTGCCCGGATGTCCATGACCTGGAAAGTGATTTGGAAAGTGTGAGGACCAATAGTTATGGGAAGATCAACTTCGCCGATAACTGTTTTTCTGGATCCGTCGAATGCTTTGACGACGACCTCGCTGACTCTCATCGGAGGGCCCTTAAATGATAATTGCATCAAAGTGGACTTCGGCATAACATTCAGGGCTGACCCTGTGTCTACCAGTACGTTGGCTAAAGCATCGCCCTGGCAGTTAACTGTAATGTTGAGCGCCATGTTATGACGGCGACCCTCTTCCGATAATTCCTCATCACTAAATCCCAAATTATTGCAGGAAGTGATGTTAGAGACAATGCTATCGAATTGTCTGATTGTTACATCCTGTTCCACAAAGGCTTGCTCCAAGACTTTCTGTAGAGCCTCTCTGTGTGCTTCTGAACTGAGTAACAGTGATAATACTGAGATCTTTGAAGGAGTCTGTAACAGTTGATCGACAATGTTATATTCACTACTTTGGATGAGCTTCAGCATCTCATCATTATTTTTCGAAAGGTCGGGATTACCAGATTGACTGACTGGTGGATCAGGAATTTCTGCCTGAAGTTCCTTTTCTTTGTTGGATTCTCCAACCCCTCGGTTGAAGATTCGACCGCTCCGTGTTACACGACTGATGTCTGCAATGTTCACAACGGAGGGTAATGGAATTTCCTTTCCATTCTCAATTATTGTTGCACCGTATTTGTAAGGGATTGCCTTAGTTGATTCATACGGTAATGGTCCCGGCAGATAGATGACTATGGGAACCTTCTGATTTTTCTGACCATCATAAGTAACCTTGATCCGTTCCCGGTTGGGAACTCTAGATTTGTCAAGTAGAGGGATGATGGCAAAAACATCCCCGGTCCTGCGATGACCAGAGATCGTGACAACATCCTCAACTTGGTCGGCAAGGTAGTTCGGCGACCAAATGATGGGTCTTGAACCTGGATATGGATGAATTTCTCCATGATCGATCTGACCCTGAAGAGCTGCTCTCACAAAGTAACACCCTTGGTTACTTTCTGCACAGACGCTACAACTGTCATAGTTGTGTGGTGGCACCTGGCTACGCCCACTTTGAATACAATGTAACCTCACTAGGTTACTTTCCATTGATCGGACATCCTGACTTTGACGACGAGTAGGATTCCTGTGATTGATACTAATCTGCTGAGTATCTTCGTCCATATAGATTGGCATCCACCAGTGATTTAACAAGTGCTGAAGTGCCTCCCGGACAAGGGTACAACCTCGATCGTTTTCGCAACTCGCTTTACAATTTTGATAGTCATGTGATATTAAGAATCCAAGTCGGACCTGCTCAGCATGTAACTCTACCAGGTTGGTATTCATCACGCGAATGTCAAAGATTTGAACCATGTTGATTTGATAGGAGTTCCTATCATGGTAGTCTTGGATCCATCCAAGATCCATCTGACGCTGGAGGGCCTCTTGTATGAAAGAGCATCCCTGTTTGTTTACCGAGCAAATCAGACAGGAACTGTAATCGTGCCGCGGCAGATTATGATACTGGCTTTGCCTTGAGTGCATTGCCACCAAGTTGTCATTCATCGCACGGATGTCGTGGTTTTGAATGACGTTGGAATTCGTGTAAACCATGTTAACTCCACGAACTCGGTGCTCTTGGATCCATCCAAGATCCATTTGTTCCTGTAGAGTTGCTTGCACTACAGAACACCCCTGGTTGTCTTTAGAGCAGATATCACACTGGTGATAATTATGAGGTGGCACATGGCCATATCCACTCTGTCTACAATGCATCTTGACCAAATTGGTCTTTAACAAGAGTACATCGTGAATTTGATAGACATTGTTAGTCTCTTTCTCAATCAGATTGACTGCAGCTTTCTCGTGTTGAGGCAGCGGGTTCGTAAGAACATTAGGATTCGTATCTTTGAAAGATAAGAGCCCGCTCCTAACAAGCTTTTGCACATCGGATTTGAAATTGAGACAAGTCTCAATGTTATGCCCTGAACCTCCTTGATGATAAGGGCATGTCTGATCCACTTTAAACCAAAAAGGCAGATTTTCCGGTACTGTAAGAGGAGACTTAGTCTGGATGTGCCCCTTAGCCAGTAGTAACGGAAATAGTTCTGCGTACGTTACGGGTATAGGATCAAATCCTGGTGGCCGTGTTGTACGGTTGTTGTTATATGGAGGACGAGCCTGCTGAAGAGGCTGTTGTGTCCTTTGTTGGTCAGGTTGGCTCTGCGCAACCTGAGGTTGATACATAGGAACAGGCGCGGGGCCGATAGCAGGAGTAACAGCCGCTACTGGCTGATAACGACGCCTTTGCTTTCCGAAAGAGATATTCCCAATATCTTGCTCTTTTTTCTTAGGGAGAGCACTACCGTATTTTTTAGTACCGCTCGTTGATCCAGCGTCTTTTACCAAACGTCCTTCTCGGACGGCTTCCTCAAGACGTACACCCATGCCGACCATTTCGGTGAAATCACTGGGTGCACTGGCAACCATTCGGTCATAGTAAAATGAGCTTAAGGTCTTTAAGAAGATTTTTGTCATCTCTTTTTCCTCAAGAGGTGGACAAATTTGAGCGGCAATTTCACGCCACCTTTGAGCATACTCCTTAAAGGTTTCCTTTTCCTTTTGCGACATTGATCTGAGTTGATCTCTGTCGGGTGCCATGTCCAAATTGTACTTGTATTGTTGGACGAAGGTAGTACCAAGATCTCTGAATGTACTGATCGTAGTACAGTTTAAACCCATGTACCATTTGAGTGCGGCACCGGTTAAACTATCCTGGAAGTAGTGAATCAGCAGGTCCTGATTCTCCGTCTGAGCTGACATCTGCCGAGCGTACATCACCAGATGGCTCTGAGGGCAAGAGTTACCCTTGTATTTTTCAAAGTCGGGCACTTGGAACTTGTGCGGGACTTTCACATTTGGGACCAAGCAGAGGTCTGCGGCGTCCTTTCCAAATAGATCCTGACCGCAAATGGCTTGCAGCTCTTTCTGCATTTCCAAGAACGGCTCCTGGAATTCATCCATTCTATCGAACATAGTTTCCTTCTTACCAGAAGGTGTCTGTGGAATCTGTCCTTTCGGGACAGTGTGCACCACAGGGGGTGGTACCGTGACTACGGCAGTAAGTCTTGGCGCCTCCCGAAGTTTGTAACCTTCAGGAGTCTTCAGTATGCCCCTGGCATCTTCGCTTTCCCGAAGTTTGTAACCTTCAGGCCCAGCGGCTTCTGTTGCGATTCCCTGATCTTCAGTGATCGACGGAACATATCCTTCCGGGATATAGTTAACAGGCATGCCCCAAGGACGATCTTTCGGCATCTGATACCTAGGATCATACTTTTCTATGATGGGCGTTGAGGTGATCTCTGAGATCACAGTTCTTTGTAGCTGAGCTTCTGCCATGGCTTGCATGTCGTTACGAAGCTTTCTCATATCCTCTCTCAGAGCGTCGATCTCTTCTTTCAACCCTCTGTTTTCTTCCTCAAGATCATCCATCTTTTTCTGACGATTGGCCCGAGTATTATACGAATGAGACAGTTTGACTCTAGAATCGAGACACAAACGTGAGATTCGTAGGGAAGAAGAATACGCGATGTGAGAATGATGAATGCAATGATTATATTAATTGTTATTTTTTTAGGTTAATCAAAATAAACTTCGACAATTAGATTGCAAATATCAAACAGTGGGGAAACCCCTTTTTATTGAATTCCAAAGGATTACAGAAATGGAAATACAATGGATTACAAAGTGCAGAAACAGAAACCTAAACTAATGGGTCCCGAGTCCTCTCTGAGGAGAAACCGGGTGCTGATTCTGGTATCTTCCTTTTCTTTGACCGGGGCGCTTGGGCCGTTGTCGGGTTGTCATTCCTTTGCCAAGTGAAAGGAGTGAGCAAATTCCTTTGGTCATCTTGATTCTCTACAGCATGCTGCTCCAAAATTTCAATCAGAGCATCTTTTTCTTTTAGTAGTTGCTGTATTTGGATACACTCTACGTCGAGGGTGCGGTACTTGTTCTTCCAAGATCTTCTCTCTTTTTGAACTTTGTTGAGAGTAACCTGAAGCTTTTCAGTTTCCGTCATGAAGTACATGACAGATTCCCTCGGCGGAAGAATTCCGTAACGAGGATAAGGCATCTTTAGCTTGAGAGCTCTGGTTTGTACTCAATGGAGATAAGGCTCCACCGAGACACAGTCCGGTTTTCCCAGAGACTCTCGTCCTTTCTTATGAACCTGTTTCCAAGCTTGCACTATTTCCGTCTTTAGTGCTCTGTCATTTTCTCCTTCTTTGAAGAAAAGACCTTCCAGATGAACACCCAGTGGGATGTGTCTCATCGGGTATCCAAATTGACGAAGAACTAATATTGGATGATAGTTGATTCCTCCTTTAGTTCCTATGAGGGGTACGCTGGGGAAGTTTCCACAATGGTCAATGATCCTGATTCCCTCATAAATCCTATTGCACCAATCTATATCAGAGTTGGTAAGAGACATGATCTTCTGCGACCAACGTAAGACACTCTTGCAATCCCAAAAAGCAGCAGACTTAGGCAAGTGAGAGATAAACCACTTATAAAGCAGAGGTACACATCATGTGATCTCCCCTCCGTTGTACAAATTTCCCAAGTGTACAGAATGATACGCATCTGCGAGCAAAGTCGGCACAGGGTTTCCAATGAGAAAAACCTTAATAGCGTTGATATCGACGAAGTTATTGATGTTGGGAAACAAAAATAACCCGTAGGTGAGCAAGACAAAGATGCTTTCAAAAGCAGTCCCGTTCCCTATACTAGCGAAGTATAGAGCCTTCTTTGTCAAGAACTGGGCTGGCAAACTTTGGATGCCACCCTTAGTGGTCATGTGAGTCTTGACCTCAGACTCGTCCAAATGAATTGCTATTGCAATAGTCTGATTCTTTGGAATTTCTTCCAGTCCAGAAAATGGAGCTCGATCAGTGATATGTAAATCAGCCAGATGAGAATACTCCTCCAGCGTTGGTGCTAGCTGGTAATCCGGGAATGTGAAACAGTGATAAACCGGATCGTAGAACTGAATGAGCGCGTCCATGATCCCCTTAATCACATGGACTCTTAACAGTGGTAGCAAACCACCGTGCTTGGCTCTGAAAGCCTCTGGGTTAACGATCATCCTTGCTAACCTTCTCAAATCTCCTAACTTTGGAACCTTGAAGGTATACTGGCGAGTTCTCCTTCTACCGAAATCCATTAATGCAATCTTTTTCTCTGATATTTGCAATCACAGTCTTAGTTTAATTTGAAAAACAGAGAGACTAGAACAGAAAGTTTTTTGAATGTTTTAATGTTTTATTAAATGAATGCATGAATGCAGCACATAAAAACATAGAAAAAACATGGGGTCAGAGGGTCGTTGTCATGAAGTCAAGACTCTACCCATCCCCAAAGGTTTATACTAGGGTGATTTTTGTACCTGTACTCATTATCATCAGCTCCTCCCAGGAAGGCGGACAACAAGCGGATCGCCAGCGAGTTGTCTGCAATCTTAGAGTAAGTGTCATTCACCGAGAATAGATCACCAGCCTCAAATGAGGGTAGTATCGTGTAACAACTATTTCCGATAGTTTCCGCACTACGAAAGGGTTGGCTTTTCTAGGTGTATACTCAATCTTTCCACATACGGCATCACCCGCATTCCCAGTAGCAGAAAAATAAACACGTATAGCATTTAGGAAAAGCAGTATATATATTTGTCTTAATCATCCTAGACCTATAAAGCTATGAATCCTAAGTTCCTGACAGAAAATGGGTTCCCCGGCGGAAGCCCTAATCTGTGGTTCTCTGCCTAAGAGATGGACCAGCATAGGTCAATCTTTCTCTTCGGTAGAGTTCCCATTTTCCGTAGAAAACGGGGATGATGCCCTAAGGCATAAAATGAGACTCCACAGCAGAGTCACCATTTACAAGGAAAACAGAAAGAAAGAAAGATCGGCCCCACGGTGGGCGCCACTTTTCTGTAGCGAGCGATTTTGGACGCGGTTCTTAAGCGCTGGTCGCTCTCTGCGGTTTGAGCTTTGACTACAGGTCGATTCATTTTTTATCCTATTGTGAGCTGAATAAGGAAGGGAAATAGATGTCTCCAATTAACCATGTTTTGCATACTGAGTTTAAACAGCGGTCGGTTAGGTTACGGATGCTATCAATGTGGGGGGGCCTTTGTACTGGTTATTCGTATTTCGCCAATACAGGTTTCTTTCTTTCTAGGGCTTGATGTTTCTGGCGGGGAACAAGGGTTAGGATGTTAGGACTGATGCTTTTGAATTACTACTTTTTGATTGATGGAGATATGGGATTTGGGTTTTTTGTTGATTGCGCTCGCTAAGATCTTTTCTTTCGATCTTATGCCTACGTATTCCCATTTACCGAAACAGGGAAATCAGAGCGTTCGTAGTTCCTCCTATTCTATGGGAGGAAATTGGTTTTTGGTGTCTTGTTCAAAGCCCAAGACATGAAGCAAAAGGTGATTTGTATCTTGTTCAAAGCCCAAGATGTGAAGCTGAAAGGTCTATTTGTGTCTTGTTCAAAGCCCAAGACGTGAAGCTGAAAAACCTCGACTTTAGAGAGAATTTGTCCTCTCTAAAGAGGGGAGAAGGAGAATTACTTTAACTGGGATACGCGGATCCGAGCAATGCCATAATTTCTGAAGAAAGGGTTTTAACCTGAAGGAGAAAACTTTAACTCAGTGTAGAGCAATGCCATCTTTCCTTAGGAATTTCTCATGCTAAAAGAGGGACAGTGGCATGGATATAGATGATCCAGAGGCTTGCCACTTACAACGATTAGATGAAAGGAAAGGAGTTGTTGATGTTTGTGTACTGTGAACGAGGCGCAGCTTTGATGCTAAAAGGTTGATTGGATCAACCAGTGGTTTTCTTATACAAAGCCTAAGAGGAGGCTAATTTCCGCTAGGAAAATCATTATACAAAGCCTAAGAGGAGGCTAATTTCCGCTAGGAAAATCATTTTACAAATCCTAAGAGGAGGCTAATTTGTGTCCCGTACAAAGCCCGAGAGAGAGGCTAAAAGGGTTGACTCAACAGGAGAATCTTTTATACTCAACAAGAGAGTGATTTTGTATCTCGTATGAAGCCCGAGATGGAGGCGAAAAGGGTAATTGACTCAACGGGGGAGTCTCTGATGTGTCTCGTACGAAGCCCAAGAGATAGGCGAAAAGGTTGTTTGACTCCACTGGGGAGAATTTTGGTATCTCGTACAAAGCCCGAGATGGAGGCTATTGTAACTGTTTCAGTTGAGTGACAGATCCAATATACTGATTTTAAAAGAGAAAATCAGTTCTTATATGAGCAACACTGTACTCAGGGATTTGATTTGAGGATCAGGGATATTTCCTTCTCTTTGAGGAAACAGGAAATCCAAAGGGTATGGAGACTGTCCGAGTCTGCGGGTTTCCTTCCTATTTAACGAAGGGGGTCACTTGAGAATGTCTTTGAGACTCAAGGAAGTTAGACTGTCCAAGCCTAGAGTTTTTTTCTTTTGTACTATGCTTTGAGAAACAGTAGTAGACTCTATGAAAGGACTGTTCTATGAGGATGACTAGGTTCTGTTCTTATACCTCTAGGAGGTCGTCGGGACAATTTGTACGAAGCCCAAGAGGAGGCTGGAAACTTTTAAGAAGCCGACGAGTCCTTGTACGAAGCCCAAGAGGAGGCTATCATTCCCGGAGGAAGAGATCATTATATGAAGCCTAAGAGGAGGCTGTGAATACTTCTAAGAAGCCGTAGTGTCCTTGAATAATGCCCAAGAGGAGGCCGGGTTGCTTTTAGGAAGCCTGTGGGTCCTTGTATAATGCCCAAGAGGAGGCCGATGCTTTTAAGAAGCCCGTGGGTCTATCATCTCCTTTCCATTAGGAGAGATAACTCTTTTAAAGATAAAAACCACTGGTAAACGTGCGAGGTTTACTATCCAGCGACTTTTAGCTTTTAAAGAGGGTTCCTTAGTTAAGGTCCAAGATTATGACCGTAGTGGGTACCCAAACCCCGAGACATTCAAGGCAAGCTATCCACAAGGAATAAATCAAGTCAGGAAAGTTCGAGAATTTGGAAGAAACTCAAAGATGCTATTCACAGAGAATACATTCATCTTGGGGAGTAGAGCTTCTTGATGATTCCTAAGGAGGACTGTAACGCCCTAGTTTTTGCCAGTTTTATTTTATTGTTTCGTTTTTGATTATTTTATTATTATTTTATTGTAATTTCGACTTTTGTGTGAAAATGTGTTATTTTTAGTCGTGAATATATTTTATCGCGTTTTGGGATCGTTTGCGGGAAATTTGAGTGTGGGGGTATTTTGGTCATTTCATAGATATTTTTATTAAGTTAGTAAGAAAATAAAAAATAGAAAAGGGAAAGAAAGAAAAATAGAGAGAAAGAAAGAAGAAAGAAGGGAAAAGAGAAGAAAAAAGGAGAAGAGAGAAAATTGGGATAGTGTGGAAAAATCATCAAGATCAAGTTCTAGAGTCGATTTAATCGATTTATACTATGCTTGTATATGATTATGTATGTATGTGTTTGGATGATTCTCTTGCTTTCTATGTTTTTCACTTTTAGGTCGAAAACGATAAAATGAGTAGAATCGATGGTTTAACGGTTGGAAATCGATGTAAAGGTGGTAGTTTGCTTGTTGATATGATTAGAATAGGTTCTGATTGATATATGTTGATTGGGAAATGTTTTGGTTGGGAAATATCACTTTTAGGGTTTCAAACAGCGCAGAAAAATTATGGGTTTTCCTTGGTTCGCCTAGCGAACCTGGGGCGAAGGTGGCAGCGAGTAAGGTTTTCGCGGGTTCGCCTAGCGAACCATTCAGCGAAGGGTAGCGAAGGTTCGCTACGGGTATTCGCCTAGCGAAGGCATGAGCGAAGGTTCGCTAGAGTGTTCGCCTAGCGAACTTTGGGTGTTTTTGGCTCTGTTTGGTTCTGACTTGGTTCGCTGGAACATTCGCCTAGCGAAGGAGCTAGCGAATGCTCGCGAGGGATGTTCGCCTAGCGAAGGAGCTAGCGAATGCTCGCGAGGGAGGTTCGCCCAGCGAACAGTGCTGTTCGTGTAATTTTGTTTTCTGCATAACTTTTGATCTGTGATTCGGTTTGAGGCGTGGTTTGATGCATTGGAAAGCCATTGAACTGTATTTTCTTATTATGATGGTTTAGAATTTGTTAGCCGATTTTATTTTGTCGGTGAATGTGAATAGTGTCAATGGTCGACTTTTGTCATGTTAATGGTGCGTATTTGACTTGTGTTATGCTTTATGGTGTTGCTTCGAATGTGGTATGACTTATGTACTGTTATGATGATGATTTGTGGCCGTAAGGAAAGAAAATACTAAGTGTGGTATTTGATGATATATGCATAATTGTGAATGTGTGTATGTATGCAATGAGAATGTCATGAGTCATTGTATGCCAAGCATCATGATGTGCATTGTTGAACGTCCTGAGTGACGGTTTGATTCCCGAGGGGAATATGCTATAACATCGCGTGCCTCGAAAATATGAGGCGATGCCTGAGGACTTAAAGCGATGGGTATAGACGATTGTGGGCTCCTTTGGAGACTTAAACCAATCCTTAACGTCGTGTGCCTCGAAAATATGAGGCGATGCCTGAGGACCTAAAGCGACGGGTGAACATCGTAGGCCCGACGGGGAGTTACTTGAGATTCTCAGTAACGAGCGATGGTTCCAATAGTTCCTGAGTGAACTGATGATGAGACATGAGACATTGGAAGTCGGTACCGCATGGCATGTGCATAGAGTCGTTGTGTCGGTCTATGTGCATTGCATAAATCATGAATTAATTGTGTGTGAATTTGTGAATGTGATTTAATGAAATGGAATATGTGTGATTGTATTGTGAATGATTGATGTGCAGTGGTAATTGATACGTGTGAATTGTACTGCGTGTTGTTATAATTTATCTGTGTGCTTTGGTGGTGAGAATATGTTATTTGTGCATTTTTGTGTTAATATATAATTTTATGCAATTATATTATGGTTGTTTTTCTCACCCTTCTGCTGTTTTATAACGCTCTATGAGGCGTTGCAGATTAGAGCTGCTGGAGGTATTCCTTTTTGTGAAGCGTTGCGTCTTCATTATTTTGGTCGGTCGGCTCTGATATGTGACTCCAGGTAGTTAGGGTGGCCGCGTGCTATTATTTTGTATATCTGATGATATATTTTGGTTGTACATGTATAACTTGATGTATGACAGACATGTTTATATGTATATATGTTAATCAGATTTTAGATTTTCCGCTTTAATTCTAATTTCTGAAAAGTGGGTGTAAGGAACAAAGTTTCCTCTGTATGATTGCTACCCCACAGTTGCATATCTTTATGGGCAGGTGTTGCATGTTATGTGTATGTTTGGCTTCTTTGATGTGATTCTCCCTTTCTATGCCATGATGTTTCAAATATACTCTGATCAATTTTCGAATTTTCTTTTTACCGCTTTAATTGCGTGTTTTTGGGGGTATAGATTGGGGGCGTCACATTAAGTGGTATCAGAGCCAGTCCGTGTCAGTTGTGTAGTTTGTGTCTGTTGTGTCTGGCATATTGGGCGAGTTGTGTTGAGCGAGTTGTTGTTTAACCATAGTTTCTGTTTTGGACGAACAGAATATGGCTGGTCGTAACGATGCTGCTTTGGCTGCTGCAATGGAAGCGATGGCACGAGCTGTACAGGGTGCACTGAATGTTGCCGGAAATGATGAGTTTAGAAAGAATAAGCCGCCGGTCTTTAAAGGGAAGCATGATCCGGATGGTGCGCAGTTGTGGTTGAAAGAGATTGAGAGGATTTTTAGGGTAATGGATTGTGATGACGATGATGTTAAGGTGAG
The DNA here is from genome assembly GCA_022829125.1 of Lathyrus tuberosus. Taxonomy (NCBI): domain Eukaryota; kingdom Viridiplantae; phylum Streptophyta; class Magnoliopsida; order Fabales; family Fabaceae; genus Lathyrus; species Lathyrus tuberosus. The sequence goes on from JALAZF010000009.1 coordinate 23,479,647, forward strand.
GCTGGGCACTCATATGCTACATGAAGAGGCTGATGACTGGTGGGTCAGTACTCGTCAGGTGTTGGAAGCTGATGAGGAGGAAGAAGAGATCACTTGGGAGGTGTTTAGCCGAGAGTTTCTAAGGAAGTATTTTCCCGAGGATGTCCGAGGAAAGAAGGAGATTGAGTTTTTAGAGCTAAAACAAGGTAATATGTCGGTTATTGACTATACTGCTAAGTTTGTGGAACTTGTCCAGTTTTATCCTCATTATGTGGAAGCGACTGCTGAATTTTCAAAGTGTGTGAAGTATGAAAGTGGTTTGCGTCCTGAGATAAAGCAGGCTATTGGTTATCAGAAGATTCGAAGGTTTGCTGATTTGGTGGAATGCTGTAGGATTTATGATGAAGATAGTAAGGCTCGTTCTGCTCATTATAAAAGTGTAAGTGACAGGAAAGGGAAACAACAGTTCCGTGGCGGTCCGTATGTGTCACCGGCTGATAAAGGTAAACAAAGGAGTACTTTTGATCGTAGGTCAGGTGGAGGTGGTATGTCTAATTCTCCTAGGTGTTTTAAATGTGGTGAATTGGGTCATCGCCAGATGGAATGTAGGAAGAAAGTGGATAAATGTTCTAATTGTGGTGGTATCGGACATGTTTTAGCTGATTGTAAAAGGAAGAATGTGGTGAAGTGTTACAATTGTGGGGAACCTGGTCACATTAGCTCGAAGTGTCCGAATCAGAAGAAAGCTCCAACTAGTGGGAAAGTGTTTTCATTGGCGGGAACTCAGACTTCAAGTGTTGATCGTCTGATAAGAGGTACTTGCTTTATTAATAATACGCCTTTAATTGCTATTATTGATACTGGAGCGACTCATTCGTTTATTTCGTCTGAGTGCGCGGAACGTTTGAATCTTGGGTTGTCTTCGATGGATGGTGAGATGGTTATTGATACTCCAGCGATGGGGTCAGTAACTACTTCTTTGGTGTGTTTGAGTTGTCCTTTATCCATTTATGGTAAAGATTTTGTGATGGATTTGGTGTGTTTACCGTTGGAAGGTTTAGATGTTGTGTTGGGAATGAATTGGTTGCAATTCAATCGGGTGCACATTGATTGTTATCATAAGCTTGTAAGGTTTCCTTCTCTTGTGGAAGATGAAGACTCGAGTTTCTTATCTACCAAAGAGTTGAAGAGACTTTTAGAGGATGAAGCTCAGTTGTTTGGGTTGTTTGCTTCATTGACTGTGGATAGTCAAGTTTCTCTTGATGTGTTTCCTGTTGTGTGCGAATTTCCTGAGGTGTTTCCTGATGATATTTCAGATGTGCCGCCAGAGAGAGAAGTTGAATTTTCTATTGATCTAGTTCCTGGTACTAGACCTGTTTCTATGGCACCTTATAGAATGTTGGCATCTGAATTGGTGGAGTTGAAAAAGCAGTTGAGTGAGTTGTTGGAAAAGAGGTTCGTGAGACCAAGTGTTTCTCCTTGGGGTGCTCCAGTTTTGTTGGTGAAAAAGAAAGATGGGAGTATGCGATTATGTATTGATTATCGCCAGTTGAATAAGGTGACGATTAAGAACAAGTATCCGCTTCCAAGGATTGATGATCTGATGGATCAGTTGGTTGGTGCTTGTGTGTTTAGTAAGATCGATTTGAGATCGGGGTATCATCAGATAAGGGTGAAGGAAGAGGATATTCAGAAGACGGCCTTTAGAACACGGTACGGTCATTATGAATATTCGGTGATGCCGTTCGGGGTTTCTAATGCGCCTGGTGTGTTTATGGAATACATGAATCGTATTTTCCACGAGCATTTAGATCATTTTGTGGTGGTGTTTATTTATGATATTTTAATCTATTCTAAGTCTCGGGAAGAACATGCAGAGAATTTGCGTATTGTTTTGCAGGTTTTGAAGGAAAGGAAGCTTTTTGCCAAATTGTCCAAGTGTGAATTCTGGTTGTCTGAGGTGAGTTTTCTTGGGCACGTAATTTCAGGTAATGGTATTGCTGTGGATCCATCTAAAGTAGAAGCAGTTCTACAATGGGAGGCTCCTAGATCCGTTACTGAAATTAGAAGCTTTTTGGGTTTGGCTGGTTATTATCGGAGGTTCATTGAAGGTTTTTCTAAGCTTGCTCTTCCTTTGACGCAGTTGACTTGTAAGGGCAAAGCTTTCATTTGGGATATTCAATGTGAAGAAAGTTTTTGTGAGCTGAAGGAAAGATTGACGACAGCTCCGATTCTTATTTTACCTAATCCTAATGAACCATTTGTTGTGTATTGCGATGCTTCTTTAATTGGTTTGGGTGGTGTTCTGATGCAGGAAGGTAAAGTTGTAGCTTATGCTTCAAGACAGTTAAGAGTTCATGAGAAAAACTATCCTACTCATGATCTTGAATTAGCGGCTGTGGTTTTTGTGTTGAAGATTTGGAGGCACTATCTCTATGGTGCAAGGTTCGAGGTCTTTAGTGATCATAAAAGCTTGAAATATTTATTTGATCAGAAAGAGTTGAACATGAGGCAGCGGAGATGGTTGGAATTCTTGAAAGACTACGACTTTGGCTTGAATTACCATCCTGGTAAAGCTAATGTGGTAGCCGATGCATTGAGCCGGAAATCGTTGCATATGTCCGCATTGATGGTGAAAGAGTTGGAACTTTTGGAGTCGTTTAGAGACTTGAGTTTGATATGTGAAGTGACTTCGGTTAGTGTAAGGCTTGGAATGTTGAAAGTTACGAATGAATTTTTGTTGTCGGTTAGTGAGAAACAAAAGCTGGATTTGAAATTCGTTGATTTGATGATGAATGAGAATGTGGATTTCAAGGTGGATAATTTTGGTGTTTTGAGATTCCGTGGTCGTATTTGTATTCCTGATGATGCGGAGTTGAAAAGAATGATTTTGGAGGAAGGACACCGGAGTAATTTAAGTATACATCCGGGTGCGAATAAGATGTACCAAGATTTGAAGAAGATTTTCTGGTGGTCTGGTTTGAAAAGAGATGTGGCTCAGTTTGTGTATGCATGTTTGACTTGTCAGAAATCGAAAGTGGAACACTTGAGGCCTAGTGGTTTGTTGCAACCGTTGGATATTCCTGAGTGGAAATGGGATAGCATTTCGATGGATTTTGTGACGGGATTACCGAACACTCAGCGTGGGCATAATGCTATTTGGGTGATTGTGGACAGGCTGACTAAATCGGCGCATTTTATTCTGATTGACATCAGTTTTTCTTTGGAACGGTTAGCTGAGATCTATATCAGTGTGGTTGTGAAATTGCATGGGGTTCCTTTAAGTATTATTTCGCATCGAGATCCTAGGTTTACATCTAGATTTTGGGAAAGTTTACAGAAGGCTTTGGGTTCTAGATTGAGGTTGAGTTCGGCTTATCATCCGCAGACAGATGGTCAGACCGAAAGAACTATTCAGTCGTTGGAGGATTTGTTGAGGTCGTGTGTTTTGGAATAAGGTGGTACGTGGGACAGTTATCTTGCTTTGATTGAGTTCACGTATAATAACAGTTTCCATTCTAGTATCGGAATGGCACCTTTTGAGGCTTTATATGGACGAAGATGTCGAACGCCGTTGTGTTGGCACAAAACAGGTGAAAGTTCGGTGGTTGGACCGGATTTGGTGCAACAAACGACGAAAAAGGTAAAGTTTATTCGTGAGAAAATGAAGGCTTCTCAGAGTAGACAAAAGAGTTATCATGATCGGAGACGTAAGAATCTTGAGTTTCAAGAGGGTGATCACGTATTTCTGAGAGTTACGCCGGTAACAGGTGTTGGTCGTGCTTTGAAATCTAAGAAGCTTACTTCTCGATTTATTGGTCCTTACCAGATATCTGCGAGAGTTGGTGCTGTGGCGTATCGTGTGGCGTTACCGCGGAATCTGTCGAATTTGCATGACGTTTTTCATGTTTCACAGCTTCGGAAGTATGTTCCGGACCCTTCACATGTTATTCCAATGGACGAGGTTGAGGTAAGGGATAACCTTACGGTCGAGGCATTACCGGTTTGTATTTTGGATCGCGAGGTGAAGCGGTTGAGGGGCAAAGAGATTGCACTTGTGAAAGTGGCGTGGGGAGGCGCTGCTGAGGGTAATTTGACGTGGGAACTGGAGAGTAGGATGCGGGAGTCGTATCCGGAGTTGTTTGTATCAGGTAAGATTTTCGAGGACGAAAATTTCTAAGTGGGGGAGAGTTGTAACGCCCCAGTTTTTGCCAGTTTTATTTATTTGTTTCGTTTTTGATTATTTTATTATTATTTTATTGTAATTTCGACTTTTGTGTGAAAATGTGTTATTTTTAGTCATGAATATATTTTATCGCGTTTTGGGATCGTTTGCGGGAAATTTGAGTGTGGGGGTATTTTGGTCATTTCATAGATATTTTTATTAAGTTAGTAAGAAAATAGAAAATAGAAAAGGGAAAGAAAGAAAAATAGAGAGAAAGAAAGAAGGGAAAAGATAAGAAAAGAGGAGAAGAGAGAAAATTGGGATAGTGTGGAAAAATCATCAAGATCAAGTTCTAGAGTCGATTTAATCGGGTAAGGGTGCGAAACTCGATTATACTATGCTTGTATATGATTATGTATGTATGTGTTTGGATGATTCTCTTGCTTTCTATGTTTTTCACTTTTAGGTCGAAAACGATAAAATGAGTAGAATCGATGGTTTAACGGTTGGAAATCGATGTAAAGGTGGTAGTTTGCTTGTTGATATGATTAGAATAGGTTCTGATTGATATATGTTGATTGGGAAATGTTTTGGTTGGGAAATATCACTTTTGGGGTTTCAAACAGCGCAGAAAAATTCTGGGTTTTCCTTGGTTCGCCTAGCGAACCTGGGGCGAAGGTGGCAGCGAGTGAGGTTTTCGCGGGTTTGCCTAGCGAACCATTCAGCGAAGGGTAGCGAAGGTTCGCTACGGTATTCGCCTAGCGAAGGCATGAGCGAAGGTTCGCTAGAGTGTTCGCCTAGCGAACTTTGGGTGTTTTTGGCTCTGTTTGGTTCTGACTTGGTTCGCTGGAACATTCGCCTAGCGAAGGAGCTAGCGAATGCTCGCGAGGGATATTCGCCTAGCGAAGGAGCTAGCGAATGCTCGCGAGGGAGGTTCGCCCAGCGAACAGTGCTGTTCGTGTAATTTTGTTTTCTGCATAACTTTTGATCTGTGATTCGGTTTGAGGCGTGGTTTGATGCATTGGAAAGCCATTGAACTGTATTTTCTTATTATGATGGTTTAGAATTTGTTAGCCGATTTTATTTTGTCGGTGAATGTGAATAGTGTCAATGGTCGACTTTTGTCGTGTTAATGGTGCGTATTTGACTTGTGTTATGCTTTATGGTGTTGCTTCGAATGTGGTATGACTTATGTGCTGTTATGATGATGATTTGTGGCCGTAAGGCAAGAAAATACTAAGTGTGGTATTTGATGATATATGCATAATTGTGAATGTGTGTATGTATGCAATGAGAATGTCATGAGTCATTGTATGCCAAGCATCATGATGTGCATTGTTGAACGTCCTGAGTGACGGTTTGATTCCCGAGGGGAATATGCTATAACATCGTGTGCCTCGAAAATATGAGGCGATGCCTGAGGACTTAAAGCGATGGGTATAGACGATTGTGGGCTCCTTTGGAGACTTAAAGCAATCCTTAACGTCGTGTGCCCCGGAAATATGAGGCGATGCCTGAGGACCTAAAGCGACGGGTGAACATCGTAGGCCCGACGGGGAGTTACTTGAGATTCTCAGTAACGAGCGATGGTTCCAATAGTTCCTGAGTGAACTGATGATGAGACATGAGACATTGGAAGTCGGTACCGTATGGCATGTGCATAGAGTCGTTGTGTCGGTCTATGTGCATTGCATAAATCATGAATTAATTGTGTGTGAATTTGTGAATGTGATTTAATGAAATGGAATATGTGTGATTGTATTGTGAATGATTGATGTGCAGTGGTAATTGATACGTGTGAATTGTACTGCGTGTTGTTATAATTTATCTGTGTGCTTTGGTGGTGAGAATATGTTATTTGTGCATTTTTGTGTTAATATATAATTTTATGCAATTATATTATGGTTGTTTTTCTCACCCTTCTGCTGTTTTATAACGCTCTATGAGGCGTTACAGATTAGAGCTGCTGGAGGTATTCCTTTTTGTGAAGCGTTGCGTCTTCATTATTTTGGTCGGTCGGCACTGATATGTGACTCCGGATAGTTAGGGTGGCCGCGTGCTATTAATTTGTATATCTGATGATATATTTTGGTTGTACATGTATAACTTGATGTATGACAGACATGTTTATATGTATATATGTTAATCAGATTTTAGATTTTCCGCTTTAATTCTAATTTCTGAAAAGTGGGTGTAAGGAACAAAGTTTCCTCTGTATGATTGCTACCCCACAGTTGCATATCTTTATGGGCAGGTGTTGCATGTTATGTGTATGTTTGGCTTCTTTGATGTGATTCTCCCTTTCTATGCCATGATGTTTCAAATATACTCTGATCAATTTTCGAATTTTCTTTTTACCGCTTTAATTGCGTGTTTTTGGGGGTATAGATTGGGGGCGTCACAAGGACAGCCGAAGAGAAGACTGTATCTGGTGCTCCTATTGGGGATCTAGGCGTCTATTTCTACGAATAAATGAAACGGCGTCACCTAGTTCTAGACGTAGTTGCCGGGGAAACTCGAAATATCTATACTATTATTACACAGTAGATATGAGTTTATGAAAGGAGACTTACAGTGAGCAGCCCCATAATACAGTTTATAATATGAAAGCAGTAAATGAAAGCGATAACCACTTACTCGGTTGTAGTGCTTCCATGCTGTTTGGTTAGTTATTCAACAAAGAAAGATTGAAAACAACAGTATATTCAAAATCAAAGGAGAAAGTGCTTCGAAAAAGAAAGATTTGGGGCTTACAGCTCAAGGAGAGGCCCAGGGTTTATCAGTGAGCACACTGTTTGACTTTGTACAGCGGGACTTATACAAGTGACTGGGGCCCAAAAAGGTTTTCTGTACAAAGGGATGGGTTTTACACTCTCTCAAGAGGCCCAAAAAGGTTTAAAGGAAAAAGAGTGGGGCTTATAACACGAGGGTGGGTAGGCCCAAATGATTTTTTCGTTTAAAAATGGCGATCAAGCCGAGGTTTTCTTTTAACGCAGAGGGACTTATACAACCCAAAATGTTTTGGTTAAAAGGGGGATTGGGTCTTACACTCTAATAGAGGCCCAAAGTGTTTTGAATGGGTCTTATAGCTCAAGGAGAGGCCCAGATGATTTTTATTTTTTAAACGGGCGACGATCGTGTCGTTTACTTGTACAGAGGGACTTATACAATGAGTGAGGCCCAAAAAGTTTTTGTACAAGGGGGGATGGGTCTTACACTCTCTCAAGAGGCCCAAAAAAGTTTTGAAAATGATTTATGAGGGTTGAATTAATCCAAAACCCTAATTTGTTTTCAAAATGTATTTAATTGAATAAAAATTCAATTAAAATGATCAAAAATTGTTTAACACATGGAAAACAAATTGTGATCTTGGATTAATGCTTCAAAAATTAAGTATTGACCTACAAAATAATTAGAAAGCATTAAAAGTTGCAAAATCAATGTAGAAAAAATATTTAAAATGTCAAAAACAATTAAAAATATCAATTATATGAAACAAATAATATTTTTGGGATTTTTTGTGAAAATAAAATATTTTAACATTTTTGTGAATTATTAAAAAAAGAATCAACTCAAAATCATTAAAACTCATAGAGAAATTAAGTTTTGAATCAATTAAACAAAATCACAAAATTCAAATATTTGAATTTCTAAAAATGGCGCCAAGAACAGCTGAAGAACACGCGCGTGTTCTTGGTTTCTCAGATTTGCGTTTTCTATCCAATCTCCATGAATACGTAATCATATCATGCAATCCACATATCATTATGCTCGCCTCAACCTCACGATCATGTCTATGTACTTTAATTTCATTTAAATTAAACATACAACAAGAAATCACGAAGAGACCTCAAGAACCCTAATTTCTGCATGAAGGCTAGGATTTTTTATACACGATTCAAACAATGCAATTAATTGAGGGAAAACATTCCATGCATGATTATGAACATATGGCTAAATTATTGTGCGAGGAAATATGCATAGATTGAGAGATGACCAAGTTTAGGCTTACCTCCAAGTGGTGACAGCAAGAGCAGATGTGATTTTGAGTTGGAGGTGTTACAGATAAGTTGTGATGATCTGGACAGCTTCCCTACACCATATGGAGTGTGTTTGAACACTTGGATTGAATTGAAATGGACTGGATCAGTTTATGGCATCTCAGCTGCAACTTCACTTCAAACTTGTGTGGATGGCAAGTGATTTTGAGATTTTGATGTTCCAGATGTTATGTGAGTGTTTGATCAGCTCATATGTGATGTATGTGAGGTGTGTGAGTGATTGGTTTGATTGGAATTGCTCTCAAACTCAAAACCTGATAGCTACCTAGCTAAGAAAGGCATTTTTGCCAAGAGAAAGAGATTTTGAGGAAAGCATCTGTTAGATGGCTTTGGTGCATTCAAACTGACCACAATTGAGCTCTATTTATAGTAGAGCAAGTTTGTTTTGCAAGGAATAGTGCATGGCAGCTGGTAAGTAGGTTTGGCCAATGTTGTCCAATGGGATCTCAAGTCTCCTCTAGCCATTGACTAGAGGTTAGGGCTCAGAGCTTTGGTCCCCTTGGTCTTGGATAAGTCTTGACTGATTTCAGATGAGAATGGCTCAGTCCATGCCACCTTGATGGTTCCATTGAATGCCTCATTCCAAATTTGAAGTCTTGTCCCTATTTTGGCCATTCTAGGTTCAACATGCTATTTCTTGTTCCTTGGACCTTGGAGGCTTGGCTCAGTGATTGTCCCCTTTAGATTCAATCCTCTGAGGTGTCCAAGTGGATAGGAGCAATTGAATTTGGCTGATTTTGGCAAATCGACCAAAGTTGCAAATTCTGCCTTGCCTTTGACAGATTTCAGCAAGGCAACTTGGCAATGTTGTATCTCATGGTGTAGGTTGAATTTGGCAATGTTCTTGGCCATTTTGGAAAGCTCTTACATGATACAACAACTGTTTAAACAAGTTTGGTTTTGACCTCTTTTGATTCCAAGTGGAAAATCCCCCTACATTTGGCAAAAAGTGAGGCAGAATCTGACTTAGTGAAAATTTCACTAAGTGTTGGAAAAAGTGACATTTTCACTTTTCAGCCACTTTGATCACTCCATAACTCAAAATCCTTAATGAATTGGAATGACTTGTAGTTGAAGTTTTTGTAGGTGATAATAAGGGCTACAAATCCATCTTTGGATGAGAAAAAATGGCCTTGTGGTTTAGGAGTTATGGTCCTCCAAAGTTGGTACCTTTGCCACTTTATTTTTAACTTAGAAAAATTTCTAAGTTTTATGGTTACCCCTTTTACAAGTTATCTCACTTTTCTTGATTTTTCTTGATGAATGATGATTCAAATCATACATTAACATCATTTTAGGGTTAAAAATCCATTTTGGTGAAAAATCTCAAAAAGTCAAAGTTGACTTTTGTGCACAGTTGACTTTTTATCAGATGAATTCCAAACTGTGCAATTCTTCAGGAAATCATGTCCTTGACCTAAATCAAACTTGATGGACATGTTCCATGGGTGTCATAGGGTATATTCAATCATGTATTAGGGTTTGGGAGCATGTCCTGGTCAAAAGTCAAAGTTACAGTTGACTTTTCCCTTAAAACCCTAATTGTGGTGCAGATGAAATTGAGACTTGTTGCTCAAGCTTCTTAGATCAATCCATTGTTACAAATGGATCAATATGGTATATTAGAGACCCTCAAATCATGTCTTGAGGTCTTGGCTCATGGTTTGTCCCAAAAGTCAACTTAGGGGTGAATTAGGTCAAGAAATCATAATTCCTGATTTTTGATGAATGCATCCCCTGAGGCAAAATTGACTTGATGCATGGGTTCATGAGGTTCCATGAAGTATATTAGGTCATGTTTTGGATCATTGCCTTGTGCCCAGATGAAACTTTTCATCTGGAGGTCCTGGGTGATCAAAACCCTAATTTGGTGACACTGGCGATCTTGAGGCTTGATCCACCTAGAAGGGAGCATCCTTGTGCTTAATCCTTGAAGTGGGAGTCCTTTTGATCCTTTGTGGATATTTAAGAGATTAGACAAGTTGAATATCATGTCATTTCTTGATTGATCCTTTGTCTAAGCACTCAGAGAGGGCTTGAAACCCTAATTTTGATTGTATTGAATGCTCACCCATCTTTGGGGAGACTGATGAAGCATGATGGTTCATCCATATTGTGATGATGATTTTCACAATGATGGGAAATCTAAGTGGTCAAAATTTGGGGTATTACAGGAAAGAAGCACAAAAAGAAATTGAAGAACTCAAGCTACAAGCTGAGGTCAAGAAGTCGAGGCGCGAGGACAACAACACTGAAGAGCAGATTGCTAAATTGAACCAGGAGATTGCAAAGAGGAACAAGTTGATCAAAGGGCTGATGCAGCAACCCACACATCCTGACACCGCAGACCTTCTTGAGGAAGTTGAAGCTAGTTTGTTTGGAGTTGATTTGTAGTTGATTTTGTTGTTTATCTTTGTTCGGGATTACCATCAGGATTGTTGATGGAATCACCTTTGATTATGCTTGAATCTTTCTGTAAGAACTACTTTGTTTTCAGTAATGTAATATTTGGTTTAAGTATTTGTGCTCTGGCAGTCCTGGTTTTCGGAGAGTGTTTGTTCTTGTGGTTTGATCCGGTGGTATTCCTGGAGTCGGATTTATTTTCCGATGTTGTGTCTGATCCCTTGCCAAAGCTAGAATCAAAGCAGATTCGGCCCGGAAATGTTTAAATATGATTGTTTACATTTTGCATTGGCATCCTCATAAGCATAAGCATTTTTTACATAGCAGGTACTTGTTGCAGGTGACCTCTAACCTTTATTTGGTTTCAGGCACGATAGCTGAATCTCCCGTTCACCGGTACACAACCAGACGAAACCAGGCTAGAGCTATGGATCAGATGCAGACAGAGTTAGCTGAGCTAAGGGCACGTTTGGAGCAATTTATGAATCTGATGCAAAGGGTTGCTCAGGGGCAGCAGGACCTGAGAGTTGGGCAAGAAGACATGAGAGCTACCATCCAGAGGTTGGAGACTGAGATTCCTACTGGTGGTCACGTTGATCCCCCTAGGGTCAATCCTCATGTGGTCAATCCTCCTATGGTTACTCCTCCTCCGGTTGGGGTTAATGTGGGTTTTGCTCTTGGTAACACTGGGCTGGTGGAAGATCGTCAAGATGACCAGTTTTCTGTACTTAATGCTGATATGGGATTCTACCCTGATGAAAGGAAATACGAGGGATTGGCTGAGAGGGTGAAAGCTATAGAAAGTCAAAATCCTTTGGGAATTGATGTCGAGGATATGGGACTGGTACAGGGTGTCAAGATTCCTCCAAAGTTTAAACCTCCTACTTTCGACAAGTACAATGGTAGCACTTGTCCCAAAACTCATCTCCAGGCTTACAACCGGAAGATAGCAGCTTATTCTGATGTTCAGAAGTTATGGATGTATTTTTTCCAGGACAGCTTGTCTGGAGCTTCACTGGAATGGTACATCAAGTTGGATAGAGCCCGCGTCAGAAGCTGGAAAGATTTGTGCTTGTATTTCTTAAAGCAATACCAATATAACATTGACATGGCAACGAATCGCACTCAGTTACAAAGCATGACACAGAACCCCAAGGAAGGTTTTAAACAGTACGCCCAGAGGTGGCGTGAACTTGCTGCACAGGTGCAACCTCCGTTGGCAGATAAAGAAATGGCTGACATGTTCATGAATACTTTACAAGGTCCGTATCTTGATAGGCTGGCCGCTTATCTATCTACTGGATTTGCTGACATAGTAATTGCTGGAGAGAGAATTGAGAGTTTGATAAAGATGGGGAAAATTCAGGATGGAAGTGGTACAAGCTCAGCTCCTGCGAAGAAGTTTTTTGGCAACAATAACAGAAAACGTGAAGGTGACGCTAATGCAGTGTATTCACAAGGAGGGAGAGGTAGAGGACAACCGGGTGTACATCATCAGGCAGCATCCATAACTATTCCAACTCCGGGTAACGAGGCTCAACCTGCAGCTCAGAGGCAGTATCACCCAAGAAAGAGAATGAATGACAGACATTTTGATGTTTTCCCTATGACTTGTTCACAGATGCTACAAAATTTACTTCATTTGAATTTGGTACAGTTGAGGACTTTGGCTCCCCCAGTGGGCCGATTACCTGCTGGATATGATGCAAATGAAAAGTGCGAGTTTCACTCCAATGCGCCAGGACACAATGTGGAAAATTGCAAGGCTTTCAAACATGTAGTGCAAGACCTTGTTGATTCAAAAGCTATTAATTTTGCTCCGAGACCTAATGTAATTCAAAATCCCATGCCCCCGCATGGTGGACCTGGGGTGCATGCCATTGAAGAGGATAGAGGGCTGAATCTGGTAAGGGATATTAATGATGTCAGGACTCCGCTGAAAGTTGTGAAGGAACGATTGCTGACAGGGGCTGTATTTCCTGGTTGTTCAGAGAGTTGTGAAGACTGTTTGATTGCTGATAATGGTTGTGTAAAGTTGAGAACTGGCCTTTAGAGTATGATAGATGAAGGATGTTTACAATTTGATCAGTTGAAAAAGGATGATGATGAGGTGTCTACTATTACAATCTACTTTGATCCCGTGGAAATTCCGGTGCCTACTCCTGTACAGATATCTGCACCTGAACGAGTAGCTCCTATCACTATAAATGTTCCCAACTATGTCCCGAATGAGAACAAAGTTGCTATCCCGTGGTACTATGGGACTAACAGTCAAAGACAGAGGCAGGAGGTGCAGACTCCTAAAGAAAGTGGTTCAAGTGTCGAAAATGTTGGAGGAGTAGGTGGTTTTACTTGTAGCGGAAGGCTTTTTGCTCCTCAGACACTCAGGAAAGACAATACTAAAGCATCAGAAAGGGCCAAAGGAAAGAGGGTACTGAATGATGAACCAACGCCAGGGGCTGAACCGGTGCCAGAGGCAGAATCTGATAAGTCATTTGAGAAAGATGTTGAAGAATTCATGAGAATAATCAGAAAGAGCGATTATAAGATCATTGACCATCTACATCAAACTCCTTCAAAGATTTCCATATTGTCATTGTTGCTATGTTCCGAAGCCCATTGAAATGCTCTGCTCAAAATTTTGAACATGGCGTACGTACCGCAAGAAATATCAGTGAACCAGCTTGAAAGTGTGATCTCAAATGTTAATGCTGGAAACGGTCTAGGGTTCACAGATTTTGATTTAACGCCAGAAGGAAGGAATCACAATAAGGCTCTCCACATATCAATGGAATGTAAAGGTGCTATTTTATCCCATGTATTGGTGGACACTGGCTCATCCCTCAATGTGTTTCCTAAGAAAGCATTAGCCAAGCTGGATGTGGAAGGGGTGATACTCAGACCTTGTGATCTAGTGGTGAAAGCGTTTGATGGTTCAAGGAGATCAGTGATTGGAGAGATAGAGTTGCCTGTCCAGATAGGACCCCAGGTGTTCAATACAGTGTTTTATGTGATGGACATCCAGCCAGCCTATAGTTGTCTATTGGGTCGTCCCTGGATCCACGCTGCTGGGGCCGTATCTTCAACTTTGCATCAGAAGATAAAGTTTGTAGTTGATGGTCAAGTTGTTACGGTATGCGGAGAAGAAGATATTTTTGTTAGCCATCTGTCATCCTTCAAGTATGTGGAGATGGATGGAGAAATCCATGAGACTCTCTGTCAGGCATTTGAAACTATGAATATGGTGAAAGATTCTCCGTCTCCGTCTGGTGAGGTGAGAGTGGGAGCCTCTATGACTTCATATAAGCAGGCTTTGGAGGTGGTACAGTCTGGTCGTACCGAAGGTTGGGGACAAATGGTTGAGATACCTTTCAAGGATGATAAGAATGGAATTGGTTATAAATCTTCTCGGGTTCCACTACAGGGTCAAGAGCGCCAAGGGCCAATTTTCTTCTTAAGTGGAGGGGTCATATATCCAAGTCATACCTGTGCAGCAATTGAAGACGGTGAAGATAGTGACTGTGACCTGGACAACTGGGTGCATCCATGTGCCCCAGGGGTGAAGCTGAACAATTGGTTTTCGGAGGATTTCATCCAAGTTACTCTGCCTAATAAGTAATTTTCTTTGTTTACTTTCATTAAGCATGCAAAAGTCCTATGATCTGCCCAAGGCATAGTGACTTCATTGTAAGGCCCCCATGTTTGTTTTCATACAAGTTTTTATCATTAATGAAAGGACATTTTGTATTCAAATTGTGCTCCCTGTCTTTATTTTTTTTATTTTTATCATTTAAATAAAAAATGGCAATGTTTTCTTCATGTTTTCTTGCATTTTCTTTCCTTTTTTCCTCTCAAAGAGCAGTTCTAAAGGCATGAATTACCATTCATGCAGAAGTGTTTCGCCGGATTTCATTGATGATGACTCTGCTATGGTTTATTATGACTTCGATAATCCAATATACCAAGCCAAATAGGGGGACGAAGAAGACTGTGAACTGCCGGAGGAGTTGGCTAGATTTTTGAAACAGGAAGAAAGAGCCATTCAGCCTCATCAGGAAGATGTAGAAGTTGTCAACCTTGGTACTGAAGAGGTAAAGAAAGAGGTTAAAGTATGGGCAAGCCTGGCTGAGAATGTAAAGAAAGAGCTGATTGAAATGTTGCAAAAGTATGTCGACATCTTCGCCTGGTCTTATCAAGATATGTCTGGGTTGGATACAGACATCGTTGTGCACAGATTGCCGCTGAAAGAGGGTTGTTTTCCTGTCAAATAGAAGCTTCGGAGAACCAAACCTGAAATGGCCATCAAGATTAAAGAGGAGGTGCAAAAGCAGTTGGATGCGGGGTTTCTAGCTGTTACTAATTATCCGCCGTGGGTCGCAAATATTGTGCCTGTGCCGAAGAAGGATGGCAAAGTCATAATGTGTTTGGATTATCGAGATCTGAACAGGGCTAGTCCAAAAGATGATTTTCCGTTACCACACATTGACGAGTTGGTAGACAATACGGCTCAGTTCTCTGTGTTTTCTTTCATGGATGGGTTTTCCGGTTACAACCAGATTAAGATGGCGCCCGAGGATATGGAGAAAACTACATTCATCACCCCTTGGGGCACTTTCTATTATAAGGTGATACCGTTTGGTTTGAAGAATGCTGGGGCTACATATCAGCGTGCCATGGTAACGCTCTTCCACGATATGATTCACAAAGAAATTGAAGTTTATGTGGATGATATGATTGCCAAGTCACAAACAGAAGAAGAGCATTTGATAAATTTGAGAAAGTTGTTTGAGCGGTTGAGACATTTCAGACTGAGGCTGAACCCGAATAAGTGTACTTTCGGGGTAAGATCTGGTAAGCTTTTGGGTTTCATTGTTAGTGAAAAGGGAATCGAGGTGGATCCAGCAAAGGTAAAAGCCATTCAAGAAATGCCGGAGCCGAGAACTGAAAAGCAGGTTCGAGGGTTTTTGGGAAGGTTGAATTATGTTGCAAGATTTATATCTCATCTTACCACAACCTGTGAGCCAATATTCAAGTTATTGAGAAAAGATCAATCAATCCGGTGGAACAGTGATTATCAAAAGGCCTTTGAAAAAATAAAAGAATACTTGCAAAATCCTCTGATTCTCATGCCTCCAGTTCCTGGGAGGCCGCTGATTATGTATCTCACTGTACGTGATGGATCAATGGGTTGCGTTCTCGGTCAACACGACGAGACAGGTAGGAAAGAGCATGCTATATACTACCTGAGCAAAAAGTTCACCGATTGCGAGTCCAGGTACTCGATGCTTGAGAAGACGTGCTGCGCATTAGCATGGGCTGCTAAGCAATTGAGGCAATACATGCTGACTTATACAACCCTACTGATTTCAAAAATGGATCCAATCAAGTACATCTTTGAAAAGCCAGCTCTTAATGGAAGGGTCGCTCGGTGGCAGATGGTTTTGACTGAATATGATATACAGTACACTTCCCAGAAGGCTATCAAAGGGAGTGTGTTGTCTGATTATCTTGCCGAGTTGCCTATTGATGATTACCAGCCAATGAGGTTTGATTTTCCTGATGAAGACATTATGTTTCTCAAGGCTAAAGATTGTGAAGAGCCTCCGGTTGATGAAGGACCAGATCCTAATGACAAATGGAAGCTGATGTTTGATGGGGCCGTTAACATGAATGAAAGTGGTGTTGGGGCAGTCCTTATTACTCCGAAAGGATCACACATACCTTTCATTACCAGGTAAACTTTTAATGTCACCAACAACGAAGCGGAATATGAGGCTTGTATCATGGGTATTGAGGAAGCCATTGATTTGAGGATCAAGACTCTTGAGATATTTGGTGATTCCGTTCTAGTGATCAACTAGATCAATGGAGATTGGCATACCAACCAGCAGAACTTGATTCCTTACAGAGACTACGCGAGAAGACTGTTGACCTTCTTTACAACAGTGAAATTGTACTATATACCTCGTGATGAGAATCAGATGGCTGATGCTTTAGCTACATTGTCCTCCATGATTCAGGTGAATTGGTGGAACCATATCCCAAAGATTGATGTGATGAGATTAGACAGACCCGCTCATGTGTTTACCGCTGATACTACAACTGATGATAAACCCTGGTATTTTGATATCAAGCATTTCTTGAAGAGTCAAGAGTATCCAGCTGGGGCATCAAACAATGACAAAAAGACTCTGAGGAGGTTGGCAGGAAGCTTCTTTTTTAATGGGGATGTGTTGTACAAGCGAAACTTCGACATGGTCTTTCTCAGATGTGTGGATAGATAAGAAGCAGGCATGTTAATGTAGGAAGTACATGAAGGATCATTTGGTACCCATGCTGGTGGGCATGCTATGGCGAAGAAATTACTACGAGCAGGGTATTATTGGTTAACTATGGAGGCTGATTGCTTTGAGTACGCCCGAAAATGCCATAAATGCCAAATCTATGCTGATAAGGTGTATGTGCCACCAAACCCCCTGAATGTGATGAGTTCTCCGTGGCCCTTTGCTATGTGGGGCATTGATATGATAGGGAAGATTGAGCCTACAGCTTCCAACGCACATCGATTCATTCTGGTGGCTATTGATTACTTTACCAAGTGGGTAGAAGCAGCCTCTTTTGCAAATGTTACCAGGCAGGTGGTAGCCCGATTCATCAAGAAAGAGATTATCTGCAGATATGGGGTGCCTGAAAGGATCATTACTGACAACGGTTCTAATCTCAACAACAAGATGATGAAAGAGCTATGCCAGAGCTTCAAAATTGAACACCACAATTCTTCTCCTTACCGCCCGAAGATGAATGGTGCCGTCGAGGCAGCCAACAAAAATATTAAGAAATTGTGCAAAAGATGGTGGTGACATACAAGGATTGGCATGAAATGCTACCTTTTTCTTTGCATGGGTACCGTACTTCTGTTCGTACATCTACAGGGGCAACCCCGTTTTCGCTTGTATATGGTATGGAGGCAGTGCTACCGGTTGAAGTGGGAATCCCTTCTTTAAGGGTCATGATGGACGTTAAACTTGACGAGGCTGGATGGGTTCGAGCGAGATTCAACGAGTTGAGTCTTATCGAAGAAGACGATTGGCTACAGTTTGTCATGGACAACTGTATCAGAGGAGAATGAAACGAGCATTTGATCAGAAAGTGCGCCCTCAGACTTACCAGACGGGCGACTTGGTATTGAAAAGGATTCTCCCTCTGAATACAGATCATAGGGGAAAATGGACGCCTAATTATGAAGGTCCATATGTTGTTAAGAAGGTCTTCTCGGGCGGAGCCTTGATGCTAACAACAATGGACGGTGAGGATTTTTTGTCCCCTGTGAACTCAGACGCAGTTAAAAAATACTTTGCATAAAGAGACCCGCTGGACAGTAAAAAGAGAGTCCAGGCAAAAAAGGGCATCCCGGCGAACCAAAAAAAAAAAAAGAAGAAAAGGTTCGCGCAAAAATTAGGGATAAAATAAAAAAAGAAGTACACCCGGTAAGTTGAAAACCCGCAAGGGCAACTTAGGCAAAAAAAGGGTATCTCGGTGGATTGAAAACCCGTAAAGGGCGATCCAGGCAAAAGAGAGATTTAGCAAAAACCGCGATCTGAGTAATCTGTATTGCCTCGTCTCAATCAGTAAGCAATCCGAAGGTCAGGAATCAGTGCAATCGTCCCCCTTTGAAGGCAAAGCAGTTGGAGAATCTTGAAGATATATGAACCATAGCAGGGTTGAAACTCATTGAAGTTCCATTTTCACATTGCCATTAGGACAGTTTCTTTTCTGTTTTGGCAATTACCTCTTTCCAGGAATTGCTTCTTGATGTCAATGCCTATTTCTCAGGCTCTTCAATCAATAAAATTGTCGTTATTCAGAATAATTCTACCTGTTGTTTTGTTTTTTATGTTTGCTTTGTTTACACAAACGTCCAAATTTTTTATAAACATTTGCATGCGAAAATCTTGGGGGTTCTACAATAATGTGCATAAAGGAGAAAACATTTACAATTGCTTTAAATGACGCGTGTGCTTGGTTGAATACTACCAAACCTCGTATTATTCTGGGGCATATGTGCGCATTCTTTTGTTTGCAGGTGTGGAGATTTCACAGGATAACTATGCAAAGATGTAAGACGTCTTCAAGCCAAAATCCTTTACGAAGCACAAATGATCATTCCTCCCCAGGCAGAGAGGACTTCTCAGCAGGAGAGTTATTTTTGGAGATGGTCATCCCCAGCGTACATACAGAGCTTCATGATCCCCAGCAGCGTTGTCAAAATGGTAGTATAGTATCCTATTCAGTACTTCCAACAGCTACAAGCTTTTTTGTGTCGATAACAGTTGTAAACTCCCCAGTAGAGTTCCTTCACATGCCTTACAGTTGATGTTCAAGACTTAGTGAGTGTCCAGGAGTTTGGAGATGTCGAATCTTCTGTAAAATCCTCTTGGGACGTTTTCTCCAGATCAGACTTGTATCTTGGGGCAAAAGCAAATGGTTGACCATCTCAGGCATGGAGCATCACGAAATTCCCCGGCAGGAGTATTCCAGATCTATTATCCCCAACAGGGTGGCCTCCCATCTACTGTATCCTAGCTCAGGTCTCGGTATTAGTTTAAGAGTTGGAAGATGTCGGATCTTCTGTAAAATCCTCTTAAGGAACATTCCCTGGCATGAGACGCTTTGAAATGATTCTCCCCAACAGAGTTTTGTTGTAAGCTTAGTTCCCCAGTAGAGTTTGAAGAGGCATGGTCTTCTGTAAAATCCTCTCAAGGGACATCTCCCCAGCAAAGTTTGTTGTAAGCTCATTAATCCCCGGCGGAGTTCTATGGTTCTAGTTATTCCCCAAGCAGACTGGTTCAGATGATGCTTCCCCAACAAAGTTATCTTTTCCTATAGTAGCCTTAACAGGTTTGTCAGGTCAGTGCCCAGATCAGGAGGTCAGGTCAATTTGTCTTCCCCAATACGGTTTGCGACCGCGAGGTCAATCCAACTAGTTATCCCCAGCGGAGTTGCTTTCCTTTCCTCAGCATTTATTTTGCTGAGGACCTCTTTGCATTTTGCATGTAGTACGCATAGCATCCTCTAAAATGCGTAGCATTCCATTTCATATGGAGAATTACGGCAAAATTCAAACATATGCATGTGAAGCATAGGCCAGTTTTGATAACTCGTGCGAGGGTCCAAACTTTGCTCCTTATATCATTGACAAAGCCAGAAAGAATGCCTAGTTTATTCCCTGACAGACATTGCGAAACGATACAAAGGGTTTCATCATTTTTCTCCCCACAGAGTCATATCTCTCAACTTGCAAGTCTCTTGGAACCATTCCCGATAGGATTCCTGCAGCCGTTCCCGACCGCTCCCTTTGAGTTTTAACCATGCCAGTTCCCGACAGGCCCCGTTACCCATTCCCGATAGGTAAGCCTTGGTTATAAACTGCAGCCGTTCCCGACCGCTCCTTTGAGTTTTAACCATGCCAGTTCCCGACAGGCCCCGTTACCCATTCCCGATAGGTAAGCTTTGGTTATAAACTGCAGTCGTTCCCGACCACTCCATTGAGTTTTAACCATGCCAGTTCCCGATAGGCCCCGTTACCCATTCCCGATAGGTAAGCCTTAGTTATAACTGCAGCCGTTCCCGACCGCTCCCTTTGAGTTTTAACCATGCCAGTTCCCGATAGGCCCCGTTACCCATTCCCGATAGGTAAGCCTTGGTTATAAACTGCAGTCGTTCCCGGCCGCTCCTTTGAGTTTTAACCATGCCTGTTCCCGACAGGCCCCGTTACCCATTCCCGATAAGTAAACCTTGGTTATAAACTGCAGCCGTCCCCGACAGCTCCCTTTGGTTTGAACCTTGCCAGTTCCCGACTGGTACACTTGCCCATTCCCGATAGGCAAAACAGGTCCAAGCTCACCAGTTCCCGACAGGTATTGCACCAGTTCCCGACAGGTATTTCACCAGTTCCCGACAGGTTTCCTATGGGGTTCAATGGTTCCAAGATCTTATTCACCAACTTTTCTTCCTTACCTTTACAACATCTTCTTTATCCACAGTGCAAATTTTCTCGGTTATTTTTGTATTCAATCCCTATGTATCTTGAATTCCTGATAGTCGTCGCTTTCATCCATTCAGATGCACAGTTGATTGAATAGGGGCAGCTGTAATACCTCAAAATTTACCTTCATGTTTTCTCAATATTTGGTCTATGCTTTACTCATTTGCATTCCATAGTAGGTCATAGATTGCATAGCATGGCATTCAGCATAGGGCATGGGATCAGGGCATTTGCTTCAGCAGTACAAGATGTTCTCAGCACCGGTTTGATCTTTATCAGCAGTCAAGGCCAAGCATTTAATTCTCAAAGTCTTTTTGAGCCTTTATTTTGCTCATTAAGTGTTTTGAAGATCAACTGTTCCTGCTGTCAAATTTTGATCAGCAATTCGGCACCGAGCAGCCGTCTCAGCAATTTAATCGGGGCTCGGAAAATATTTCGTGGCATGTCTCAAGTGCACTCAAGTAGGGAGGTCCAAAGACAAGTTTCAAAGGCATATTGTGGCTCAAAACAGGTGTAATCACGTCTGTCTCCATTTTCCCTCCTTTTGGCGCCAAGCAGAAAATTCAAATTTTTCTTGCGTTAACCGCTTAACGCATATGGTTAACCGGTTAACCATTGCGAATTTTCCCCAAATCTGCATTTTTCAGCACTGCAGAGTTTTGAAATTATTTTGGTGGTCATGTGCATCGCTTGTGCCTACGTGGGAAGGATCTAGAGCAGCTTCTTTTCATCATTTTCCACCCAAATTTTCCATTTCCACTCATGAATTTCCACCCCAATTCCACATTTTATTTCCAAACCCATTTTTCACCTCACTTTTCATTCACTCCAAACCCAAGCCAAACTCCCAAGCTAGAGGTTATTTAATCTCTTCAATTCCAAACCTCTGGAGCTAGGTCTTATTTTCACTCCCAATTTTCAGAATTCTCTCCATTCTCTCTCCCTTTTTCATTCTCAATCTCCATTTTCAACCACACTCAAAGCTCTCTTTCAAAGATTAACAAGTTCTTCATTGGAACTTGTTGATTCTTGAGCTAAAGCCTCTCATCATCACTACATTTCATCTTTTCAATTTGGATTTTCGTTTGGATCTAGTTCTGATTTTTCAGAAGTGATTATTGCAAGTGATTTTGGAGTTTTGTTGCTTATTTGCTTGGATCTTCAACTTTTGAGTGCAAGAAGCTTGTGGATCTTGGATTTCTCTACTTGAATTCATCCATTTCTGTTTACAACACTTACCAAAGCAAATCTCAGCTTTGTAGGTTGGTTAATTTCAGATCCATACTCATTTTGGCTTAATTGCAACTCATACAATGTAGATCCATGAATTTTGATATGTTTTGATTTATTTGGTTGATCTTGATTGTGGATGTTAATGATTATTGAATTTAAATGATGTTTGAATATTGTTTCTGAACTTAATTTTCGTGCATTGTTGGTTACATGATCATTGGAGAGGATTGGATAAGTGCTTTTGCTGCTGGAACTGATTTTCTCAAATTAATTTTTGCTGCTGTAACAGGGTTAACCGGTTAACCAATTGCAGTGCAAAATGGTTAACCGGTTAACCATTGTATTTTTGCTGTTTTCTGCTGATTTTTGAGCTGTTAACCGGTTAACGTATTTAGTTAACCGATTAACACTGCTGCAGAGTGCCATTTTCTTGCATTTTCTTGGTTGTTTGAGATCCAATGTATGCCTAAACTTCATGGATTGATATATTGATGATCTGTGGATTATTCCTATGCTGGTACACCTCACACTCTTGCATGTTCACATTTCTCGACACGCGACTTGTTGAATTTCATCGTTTATGTGTATGCTTGCATTGTTGAACGTTTGAAGATATGAACACACACACACACTTGTCGATTGTGTTCATTGTGCATTGTTGCTGGATTGATGATGGTTGTGCATACTTGTTTGCATCCAATTTCATGATGTGCATACTCGATTCGTTTGATCACATGCTATATGTTGCGTTCTTCCATGATGCTTGCCAAGTTATCCATCATGGTATGTGATGGGTTTATGATCATGATTAATTGAACGATGTATTTTGTTTGATGCATGTTTGCTCTGCCTCGATTGGATCGTATTCGAATACAATGCATGCTGTCCTGTTTTACCGCTGTTTGTGTGCATACGTGCTGTTATAGGTGCTGCCTATGTGTTTACGCATGCTGTTGTGACCTTTTACACCTATTTTGATGCTGAATTGTATGCTGTCAATACTGTTGGGAGTGTGTGCTTATTTTTCATTGCTGTTCTGAGGCAAGTGTGCTGTTGTAGGTGTTGTACCTTTTCTTCTCTTTCACTCTTTCTCATCCCATGAACCTCAAGACTTGTTCAAGTCTTGGATTCTTTTCCCCTTAGAGCTACCTAGTCCAACTTAATTTTTGATTAAGCTTGGAGTAGGATTAGCATTAGATTAGGTAGTCTTTTCTCCTAAACCTCACTAACCATAGGATATCCATGCATGATAACATTAGGATTCTTAGTTTCCCTTTAGAGTTTCCCTTGCGTTGTTTCTCTTCTCATCTCAAAAGAAAAGTAAAAAACACTTAATAAAGGTTAACGTGTATTGCGCTTGAGCCTTACATGTGGGAAGTGGGGAACGAGGGGCTTCCTCTCATTCTTCTAGGATACCTAGTGTACATCCTGTTGGGGACGATGCGCGAAAGTATTCATTCCTGTATTTAAGACTTTGGTTCAATACAAGTTACAAAATAACTGTAAAAAAAACTTCTTGCTAAAAAAAACTTCAAACAAACAATAACGTCTTTCCTTCGGGAATTCTTTTCTCATCTCACTCACTCTCAACGTACGAATGCGCTCCTACTCGTTCTCTTGCAAGACGGTAACGCCTAAGTCTCCATACAACGAGCTGCAACACCTGAGCTAGAACGTAAGCCGTTCTCTAAAAAAACACAATTCACCCCTAGTGAGGGGAACTACGTCGCTCTGATTCTCATGCTCCCGATGAGATACGTAGGCAATGGGGTAGGGCCCATGCGAGCACTTCTTTTATTTTCCCTACATTTGTTTCTTGCTCTCTCTCTCTCTCTTTTCTTTTCCCTTTTTCCCGTTCCTTTTCCTTTCCAGTAGCAGCGGAGCTCCAGTTGACGACACCCTTTGATCGAGACAAGCAACCGTGGATCCCATCGGGTACGATGGACGCGTGGGGGTGCTAATACCTTCCTCATGCATAACCGACTCCCGAACCCAGTTTTCTTGGTCGCAAGACCATGCTCTTTCCTTCCCTTTCCCTTCAGGTTTACGCAGTGTTTCCTTTCCCTCTCTTGGGATAAATACACATTGCTGGCAACTCTGTTTTCCGCGCCACTCTCGCGTTTGTACCGTTGGATGCGAATCTTTCGGGAGCGACGTACCTCTCCTAAGCAAGACAGGATTTCTATCTTGGACCAATGGTACTTTTCATCCCCCGCAGTGGCCGAGTATCCAGTCGTGTTCATTCACTAGTCTGTATGTCACATGTGTCTTGTCAGTATAAACATACATACATCATGCATAATTGATTCATATACATATTCACCTTGCATTACTATCACTTTGGTCATACTCATCCCCAAGTGATAAATGTCATCTCGCCAGTAAAGTTGTCAGTTCTTTCCTCATCAGGAAATGTATCGTCTGAGAAATTTCTCCCCAGTTTATTTTTGGATTGGAGAGTGCCCTTGACCACTCTGATAACTTGAACCTCTAAAAGGCAAGAAGACGTTCGACAGACACCCCTGGAACATCACTCTTCACCATTGAATATGATATTTTTGCTTTCCCGGTGTCATACCCCAAATTTTGACCACTAAGATTTCCCATCATTGTGAAAATCATCATCACAATATGGAGGAACCATCATACTTCATCAATCTCCTCAAGGATTGTTGAGCATTCACTACAATCAAAATTAGGGTTTCAAGCCCTCTCTGAGTGCTTAGACAAAGGATCAATCAAGGAATGACATGATCTTCAACTTGTCTAACCTCTCAAACATCCACAATGGATCAAAAGGACTCCCACTTCAAGGATTAAGCACAAGGCTGCTCCCTTATAGGTGGATTAAGTCTCAAGATCGGCAGTGTCACCAAATTAGGGTTTTGGTCGACCAGGGCCTCCAGATGGAAATTTTTCATCTGGGCACAAGCCAATGATCCAAAACCTAACCTAATATACTCCATGGAACCTTATGGACCCAATCATCAAGTCAATTTTGCCTCAGGGGATGCATTCATCAAAAATCAGGAATTAGGGTTTCTTGACCTAATTCACCCCTAAGTTGACTTTTAGGGCAAATCATGAGCCAAGACCTTAAGAGAGGATTTGAGGGTCTCTAATGAACTATATTGATCCATTTACAACAATGGATTAATCCAAGAAGCTTGAGCAACAAGCCTCAATTTCATCTGCACCACAGTTAGGGTTTTAAGGGAAAAGTCAACTATAACTTTGACTTTTGACCAGGACATGCTCCCAAGCCCTATGACATGCATCAATATACCCTATGACACCTATGGAACATGTCCATCAAGTTTGATTTAGGTCAAGGACATGATTTCCTGAAGAATTGCACAGTTTGGAATTCATCTGATAAAAAGTCAACTGTGCACAAAAGTCAACTTTGACTTTTTGAGATTTTTCACCAAAATTGATTTTTAACCCTAAAATGATGTTAATGTATGATTTGAATCATCATTCATCAAGAAAAATCAAGAAAAGTTGGGTAACTTGTAAAAGGGGTAACCATAAAAAACTTAGAAAATTTTCTAAGTTAAAAATAAAGTGGCTAGGGTACCAACTTTGGAGGGTCATAACTCCTAAACCACAAAGCAATTTTCTCCCATCCAAGGCTTGATTTGTAGATCTCATTGCCCTCTACAAAAACTTCAACTAGACCTAATTCCAATTCATTGTGGATTTTGAGTTATGGAATGATCAAAATCAAGAAAAGTCACTTTGTTCCCACACTTAGTGAAAATTTCACTAAGTCAGATTTTACCCTACTTTTTGCCAAATGTAGGGGGATTTATCACTTGGATTCAAAAGAGATCAAAACCAAATATGTTCAAACAGTTGTTGTATTATGTAAGGGCTTTCCAAAATGACCAAGAACATTACCAAATTCAATTTAAGTCATGAGATATGACATTGGAAAGTTGCCTTGCTGAAATCTGCCAAGGCAAGGCAGAATTTGTATTTTTGCTCGATTTGCCAAAATCAGCCAAATCCAAATGCTCCTGTCCACTTGGACACCTCTGAGGATTGAATCTAAAGGGGACAATCACTGAGCCAAGCCTCCAAAGTCTTTGGAACAAGAAATAGCATGTTGAACCTAGAATGGCCAAAATAGGGACAAGACACCAATTTTGGATTGGAGTATTCAATGGAAGCATCAAGGTGGCATGGACTGAGCCATTTGCAACTGAATTCAGTCAAGACTTGTCCAAGACCAAGGGAACCACAGCCCTGTGCCCTAACCTCTAGTCAATAGCTAGAGGAGACTTGGATTTCCATTGGCCAACATTGAACAAACACCTGCTGCAGTTGTCATTCACTGTGGATCCCAAAACAAACTTACTCTACTATAAATAGAGCTTAATTGTGATCAGCTTGAGTACACCAAAGCCATCAAACAGATGTTTTCCTCAAAACCTCTTTCTCTTGGCAAAAATGCCTTCTTTAGCAAGGCAACTTTGAGTTTTTGAGCTTGAGAGCTTTTTCATCACAATCAATCACACACACACACCTCATCTATATCATATGTAAGCTGTGCAAACTATCACAAGTGACCTTTAATCACAAAATCACAAAGTCACCTCTCAAAACCTCAAAATAGGCTTTGTTTGCATTTTTCAAGCCATGTCTTGATTCAGTCAGTTTCCAAACCAGATAAAACCTCAAACACACTCCAAATATCATCCTTGAACTGTCCAAAATGGTTCCCCTCATCTGGAACACCATTTGAGAGAGTTTCTATTTTGGTCACTTTTAACCCCTTTTGCAAGAAAGGGACTGTTTGTGTTTTTGCAGGTACCAGTCAATTCCAATCATCCTAAAAGCTTCTAAGGGATCATTTGAGTGTGTCTAAAGCATCAAATCATTTCTGGAACAAGAGGTTTGACAGATTGCACAAAAGCTCCAAAATCTCAAAAAAGAGGTAAGCCTCACAACTTGGAATCTTTCAAACATGCAATGCTTTGAAGTCCATTGATCATAAACATCTCATACATGTTGTATATGTTGTGTTTGAGCTAATTCACCATGTAATCCATGCTTGTACCAAGTTGTAGCATAGAAAATGCATTTATAGGTCATTTTCAAAACCACTATCGGGTTTTGAGGAGGGAGTGTGATCTGAAAAAACTAGCACCGCCATTGGATTCCTTATGAAATTCTGGTCCATATGCATATAAATTTTGTCTCAAACCATTAAGAATTGAGAAAGTTATGACCTTCACGTTTCTGAGCCAAAACTTGCCAAAACTTGCCTTGGGCCAGGCCTAAAACCAAGTCATGCCTTGTATATTTGTTGTTTTGTATCAAACAATGGATGTATCACCACCCCAGTGGTAAGGCGCGCGCCTTGTAACCTTGAGGTCTTGGGTTCAAACCCCACCCATGCCATTTTGTGTTTTTTCACATTTTGCCATTTTTTCTAATATTTTCATGGTTTATTAATTAATTGGAAAATTAATAACTCTTTCAATTTTAATTATTTTTTATTGGTTCTTTTTACAAAAAATAAAAAAAAATGTTGAAATATTTTATTCCACAAAAAAATTGAATTTATATTATTTATTTAATATAATTAGTATTTTTGTGAATAAATTCATTTTTATTTGTTTTTAAACATTTTAAAATAAATATTCATCTTGAAAATCAAGACCAAATGAGTTTTAATATCTCTTGTGATTTATACCTCATTTTTCAAACCTTAAACAAAAATCACAAGTGGTTTATTCAAACCTATTTGGTATTTTTCATTGATTTTCTTTAAATATTTACTTTTAAAGAATAAAATTAGGGTTTCTTTGATTTTCACTCAAACAAATCATTGTCAAACACTCATGGGCCTCTAATAGAGTGTAAGACCCAATCCTTTTTTTGACCAAACCATTTTTGGGCCTCAGTGTATTGTATAAGTCCTGATACCGTCAAAAACAAACGGCACGATCGTCGCCTTTTGAAAAATAACCCTGGGCCTCTCCTCGAGCTATAAGACCCATTTAAAACTTTTTGGGCCTCTAATAGAGTGTAAGACCCAACCCCCTTTTAACCAAAATCACTTTGGGCCTCAGATATTGTATAAGCCCCTCTGCGTTAAAAGAAAACATCGGCGTGATCGCCATTTCAAACGGAAAAATCATCTGGGCCTACCCTCGTGTTATAAGCCCCACTCTTTTTCTTTAAACTTTTTGGGCCTCTTGAGAGAGTGTAAGACCCATCCCTTTGTACAGAAAACAATTTTTGGGCCACAGTCACTTGTATAAGTCCCTCTGTACAAATTCAAACAGTGCGCTCACTGATAAAACCCTGGGCATCTCCTTGAGCTGTAAGCCCCAAAATTTTCTTTTTCAAAAACGCTTTCTCCTTTGATTTTGAATATACTGTTGTTTTCAATCTTTCTTTGTTGAACAACTAACCAAACAGCATGGAAGCTCTACAACCGAGTAAGTGTTTATTGCTTTCATTTACCGCTTTCATATACATATAACTGTATTGTGGGGCTGTTTCACTGTAAGTCTTTTTTCATAAACTCATATCAACTGTGTAATAATAGTATAGATATTTAGAGCTTCCCTGGCAACTACGTATAGAACTAGGTGACGACGTTTCGTTTATTCATAGAAATAGACAACTAGATCCCCAATAGGATCACCAGATACAGTCTTCTCTTCGGATGTCCTCATTAGGAATTGTCAAGAAACTCTATTCCCAAAGATGAATGTATTCTCTGTGGATGGCATCTTTGAGTTTCTTCCAAATTCTCGAACTTTCCTGACTTGATCTATTCCTTGTGAATAGTTTGCCTTGAATTTCTCGGGGTTTGGGGACCCACGGGCTTCTTAAAAGCATCGGCCTCCTCTTGGGCATCATACAAGGACCCACAGGCTTCCTAAAAGCAATTGTGCCTCCTCTTGGGCTTAGTACAAGGACCCTACAGTTTCTTAGAAGTATTCACAGCTTCCTCTTAGGCTTCGTATAATGATCTCTTCCTCCGGGAATGATAGCCTCCTCTTGGGCATCGTACAAGGACCCGTCGGCTTCTTAAAAGTTTCCAGCCTCCTCTTGGGCTTCATACAAATTGTCCCGACGACCTCCTAGAGGTATAGGAACAGAAATTAGTCATCTACATAGAACAGTCCTTTCATAGAGTCTACTACTGTTTCTCAAAGCACAGTACAAAAGATGACACTCTAGACTTGGACAGTCTAATCTCCTTGAGTCTCAAAGACATTCTCAAGTGACCCCTTTGTTAAATAGGAAGAAACCCGTAGACTCGGACAGTCTCAATACCCTTCGGATTTCCCACTTCCTTAAAGAACAGGAATAACCTGGATCCTTGAATCAAATCCTTGATTACAGTGTTGCTCATATAAGAACTGATTTTCTCTTTCAAAATCAGTATACTGGACCTGTCACTCAACTAAATTGGTAACCATAGCCTCCTCTTAGGCTTTGTATAAAGATCCTTCTCCCGTGAAGTTAGCCTCTCTCTTGGGCTTTATACAATGATTCTCCCCAACGGGGTCAAACAACGTTTAGCCTCTCTCTCGGGCTTTGTACGAGACACATAAGAGACTCCCTCGTTGAGTCAATCACCATTTCGCCTCCATCTCGGGCTTCGTACGAGATACAAAAAACTCTCTTGTTGAGTCAAATAGCCTCCATCTCGGGCTTTATACGAGATACTAAATCACTCTCCTGTAGAGTCAACCTTTTTAGCCTCTCTCTCGGGCTTTGTACGAGACACATAATAGCCTCATCTTAGGCTTTGTATAAGAAAACCACTGGTTGATCCAATTAACCTTTTAGCATCAAAGTTGTGCCTCGTTCACAGTACACAAACATCAACAACTCCTTCCCCTCCATCTAACTGCTGTAAGCGGCAAGCCTCTAGATCATCTACATCCATGCCAATGTCCCTCTTTTATTATGAGAAATTCCTAAGGAAAGATGGCATTACTCTACACTGAGTTAAAGTCTTCTCCTTCAGGTTGAAATCCCCTATAAAGGAAATTATGGCATTTCCAGATTCACAAATCTCGGTTAAAGTAATTCTCTTTTATAAACAGTCGTAACAGACAAACCCCTCTTTAGAGATGACAAATTCTCTCTAAGGTCAACACTTTTAGCTTCACATCTTGGGCTTCGAACAAGATACAAATAAACCTTATAGCTTCACATCTTGGGCTTTGAACAAGATACAAACCACCTTTCGCTTCACGTCTTGGGCTTTGAACAAGACACCAAAACAACCATTTCCTCCCATAGAATAGGAGGAACTACGAACGCTCTGATTTCCCTGTTTCGGTAAACGGGAATACGTAGGCATAAGATTGAAAGAAAAATCTTAGCAAGCACACTAAACAAAAACCCAAAATCCCATACTTTCATATATATCCGTCCTAACATCTCAACCAATAGCCTAAAGCACCCCTCGTCAACAAAATAAACCTGGGACAAACCCCGAATCTTTGTAGCATCTGTAAACCAACAGTTTCGACTGTTTAATCTCAGTATGCAAGCAGGTTTAATTGGAGACATCTATTTCCCTTCCTTCATCAGCTTTAATAGGATAAAAAATGAATCGAACTGTAGTACTAGAGCGATCGTGCTTCGCAACCACATCCAAAAATCACTCGCTACAGAAAAATGGCGACTCTGCTGGGGAAAGATCAGGTCTCTTTAGGGATCTTGTTCTTTTTTGTCCCCTAGGTGGAAACCTTGACGTCACTAGGGTCTTAGGTCAAAACTCCGTTAATTTGGAATGAAACCACAGATTGGTGACTCCGCCGGGAAACCATTTTCTGTCAGGAACTTAAGATTCTTAGCTTTTAAAAGTCTAGGATGATTAGGACAAATTTATATATACTGCTTTTCCTAATAGCTATACGTGTTTATTTTTCTGCTAATGATAATGCGTGTGATGCCGCATGTGGAAAGATTGAGTATACACTTAAGATAAGTGATGGCGACGAGGTCGACCATCACCTCAGTGGAGGCTGGCCAATGCAACCCATTCTCTCACCTAGACAATGGGCCGATTGTGATGTCTGAGAAGCTGAGGAGCCAAACCCTTTTGTAGTGCGGAAACTATCGGGAATAGTTGTTACGCGATACTACCCTCATTTGAGGCTGGTGATCTATTCTCGGTGAATGGCACTTACTCTAAGATTGCTCTATAACTCGCTGGCGATCCGCTTGTTGTTTTGCTTTCCTGGGAGGAGCTGATGATAATGAGTACAGGTACAAAAATCACCCTAGTATAAACCTTTGGGGATGGGTAGAGCCTTGACTTCATGACAACAACCCTTTGACCCCATGTTTTTTCTATGTTTTTGTGTGCAGTATTCATGCATTCATTTAAAAAAAACATTCAAAACATTCAAAAAATTTCTCTTCTAGTCTCTCTATTTTTCAAATTAAACTGAGACTGTGATTGCAAATATCTGAGAAAAGGATTGCACTAATGGATTTCGGTAGAAGGAGAACTCATAGTTATACCTTCAAGGTTCCAAAGCTAGAGGATTTGATAAGGTTAGCGAGGATGATCACTAACCCAGAGGCTTTCATAGCCAAGCACGGAGGTTTGCTACCACTGTTAAGAGTCCATGTGATTGAGGGAATCATGGATGCGCTCATTCAGTTTTATGATCCAGTTTATCACTGTTTCACATTCCCGGATTACCAGCTCGCACCAACGCTGGAGGAGTATTCTCACCTGATCAATTTACACATTACAGATCGAGCTCCATTTTCTGGACTGGAAGAAATTCCAAAGAATCAGACCATTGCCAGAGCAATTCATTTGGACGAGTCTGAGGTCAGGACTCACCTAACTACTAAGGGTGGCATCCAAGGTTTGTCAGCCCAGTTCTTGACAAAGAAAGCCCTGTATTTTGCCAGTATAGGAAACGTGACTGCTTTTGAAAGCGTCTTTGTCTTGCTCACCTATGGTTTATTTTTGTTTCCCAACATTAATAATTTCGTCGATATCAACTCCATTAAGGTTTTTCTCATTGGAAACCCTGTGTCGACTTTGGTCGCAGATGCGTATCATTCTGTACACTTGGGAAATTTGTACAGCGGAGGGGAGATCACATGCTGTGTACCTCTGCTTTACAAAAGGTTTATCTCTCACTTGCCCAAGTCTGCTGCTTTTTGGGATTGTAAGAGTGCCTTACGTTGGTCGCAGAAGATCATGTCCCTTACCAACTCTGATATAGATTGGTGTAATAGGATCTATGATGGAATCAGGATCATTGACCGTTGTGGAAACTTCCCCAACGTACCCCTTATAGGAATTAAGGGAGGAATCAACTATCATCCGGTGTTGGTTCGCCGTCAATTTGGATACCCGATGAGACACGTCCCACGGGGTGTTCATCTGGGAGGTCTTTTCTTCAAGGAAGGAGAAAATGACAGAGCACTAAAGATGGAAATAGTACACGCTTGGAAGTATGTTCATAAGAAAGGACGAGAGTCTCTGGGAAAACCAGACTGTGTCTCGGTGGAGCCTTACCTCCATTGGGTACAAACTAGAGCTCTCAAGCTAAAGATGCCTTATCCTCGTTACGGAATCCTTCCGTCGAGGGAATCTGTCATGTACTTCATGACGGAAACTGAAAAGCTTCAGGTTACTCTCAACAAAGTTCAAAAGGAGAGAAGGTCTTGGAAGAACAAGTATCGCACCCTCGACGTAGAGTGCATCAAAATACAGCAATTACTGAAAGAGAAAGATGCTCTTATTGAAATTTTAGAAAAACATGTTGTGGATAATCAGGATAACCAAAGGAATTTGCTCACTCCTTTCACCTGGCAAAGGAATGACAACCCGACAACGGCCCAAGAGCCCCGGTCAAAGAAAAGGAAGATACCAGAATCAGCACCCGATTTCTCTTCAGAGAGGACTCAAGACCCATTAGTTTAGGTTTCTGTTTCTGCACCTTGTAATCTACTGTATTTCCATTTCTGTAATCCTTTTAATTCAATAAAAATGGGTTTCCCCATCGTTTAATATTTGCAATCTAATTGTCGAAGTTTATTTTAATTAAACCTTAAACAATTAATATAATCATTGCATTCATCATTCTCACATCGCGTATTCTTCTTATCTCACGTTTGTGTCTCGGTTCTAGAGTCAAACTGTCTCATTCGTATAATACTCGGGCCAATCTTCAGAAAAAGATGGATGATCTTGAGGAAGAAAATAGAGAGTTGAAGGAAGAGATCGACGCTCTGAGAGAGGATATGAGGAAGCTTCGTAATGGCATGCAAGCCATGGCAGAAGCTCAGCTACAAAGAACTGTGATCTCATAGATCACCTCAATGTCCATAGTGGAGAAGTATGATCCTAGGTATCAAATACCGAAAGATTGTCCTTGGGGCATGCCTGTTAACTATATCCCGGAAGGATATGTTCCGCCGATCACTGAAGATCAGGGAATCACAACAGAAGCCGTTGGGCCTGAAGGTTACAAACTTCGGGAAAGCGAAGATGCCAGAGGCATACTGAAGACTCCTGAAGGTTAAAAACTTCGGGAGACGCCAAGATTTACTGTCGTAGTCACGGTCCCACCCCCTGTGGTGCACACTGTCCCGGAAGGACAGATTCCACAGATACCTTCTGGTAAGAAGGAAACTATGTTTGACAGAATGGAGGAATTCCAGGAGCAGTTCTTGGAAATGCAGAAGGAACTGCAAGCCATTCGCGGTCAGGATCTATTTGGAAAGGACGCCGCAGATCTCTGCTTGGTCCCAAATGTGAAAGTCCCGTACAAATTTCAAGTGCCCGACTTTGAAAAGTACAAGGGTAACTCTTGCCCTAAAAGCCATCTGGTGATGTACGCCCGGCGGATGTCAGCTCAGACGGAAAATCAGGACCTACTGATTCACTACTTTCAGGATGGTTTAACTGGTGCCGCACTCAAATGGTACATGGGTTTAAACCGTGCCACGATCAGCACATTCAGAGATCTTGGCACTGCCTTCGTCCAACAATACAAATACAATTTGGACATGGCACCCGACAGAGATCAACTCAGAACGATGTCGCAAAAGGACAAGGAAACCTTTAAGGAATACGCTCAAAGGTGACGTGAGATTGCTGCTCAAATTTGTCCACCTCTGGAGGAAAAAGAGATGACAAAGATCTTCTTAAAGACCTTAAGATCATTTTACTATGACCGAATGGTTGCCAGTGCGCCCAGTGATTTCACCGAAATGGTTGGCATGGGCGTACGTCTTGAGGAAGCCGTCCGAGAAGGACGTTTGGTAAACGACACTGGATCGACGAGCGGTACTAAAAAATACGGTAGTGCTCTCCCTAAGAAAAAAGAGCAAGATATTAGGAATATCTCTCTCGGAAAGCAAAGGCGACGTTATCAACCGGTAGCAGCTGTGACTCCTGCTATCAACCCTGCGTCTATTTCTACGTATCAACCTCAGGTTGCGCAGAGCCAACCTGATCAGCAAAGGACACAACAGCCTCTTCAGCAGGCTCGTCCTCCATATAACAACAACCGTACAACACGGCCACCAGGATTTGATCCTATACCCGTGTCGTACGCAGAGCTGTTTCCATTACTACTGGCTAAGGGGCACATTCAGACTAAATCTCCTCTTACAGTACCGGAAAATCCGCCTTTTTGGTTTAAGGTGGATCAAACTTGCCCTTACCATCAAGGAGGTTCAGGGCATAACATAGAGACTTGTCTCAATTTTAATTTCGACGTGCAAAAACTTGTTAGGAGCGGGGTCTTATCCTTCAAGGATACGAATCCTAATGTTCTCACGAATCCGCTGCCTCAACACGAGAAGGCTGCAGTCAATTTGATAGAAGGAGAGACTAACGATGTTTATCAAATTCAGGATGTACTCTT
This sequence comes from Lathyrus tuberosus, assembly GCA_022829125.1. Lineage (NCBI taxonomy): Eukaryota > Viridiplantae > Streptophyta > Magnoliopsida > Fabales > Fabaceae > Lathyrus > Lathyrus tuberosus. Next base: position 23,514,423 of record JALAZF010000009.1, read on the forward strand.
GTTGAAAACCAATCTGGTCAAGATGCATTGTAGACATAGTGGATATGGCCATGTGCCACCTCATAATTATCACCAGTGTGATATCTGCTCTAAAGACAATCAGGGATGTTCTGTGGTGCAAGCAGCTCTACAGGAACAGATGGATCTCGGATGGATTCAAGAGCACCGAGTTCGTGGAGTTAATATGGTCTATACGAATTCCAATGTCATTCAGAACCACGATATCCGTGCAATAAATGTCAACTTGGTGGCGATGCACTCAAAGCATAGCCAGTATCATAATCTGCCGTGGCACGATTACAGTTCCTGTCTGATTTGCCCGGTAAACAAACAGGGATGCTCTTTCATACAGGAGGCCCTCCAGCGTCAGATGGATCTTTGATGGATCCAAGACTACCATGATAGGAATTCCTATCAAATCAACATGGTTCAGATCTTCGATATTCGCGTGATGAATACCAACCTGGTAGAGTTACATGCTGAACAGGTCCAACTCGGATTCTTAATATCACATGACTATCAAAGCTGTAAAGCAGGTTGCGAAAACGATCGAGGTTGTACCCTTGTCCAGGAGGCACTTCAGCACTTGTTAAATCACTGGTGGATGCCAATTTATATGGATGAAGATACTCAGCAGATTAGTATCAATAACAGAAACCTCACTCGGCGTCAGAGTCAGGATGTTCGATCAGTGGAAGCTAACCTAGTGAGATTACATTGTATTCAAAGTGGGCGTGGCCAGGTGCCACCACACAATTACGACCGTTGTAGCGTCTGTTCAGAAAGTAACCAAGGGTGTTACCTTGTGAGAGCAGCTCTTCAGGGTCAGGTAGATCGTGGAGAGATTCGCCCATATCCAGGTTCTGGACCCATCAACTGGACGCCGAACTACCTTGCCAATCAAGTCGAGGATGTTGTCACAATCTCTGGTCGTCACCAGACCAGGGATGTTTTTGCCATCATCCCTCTACTTGACGAATCTAGAATTCTCAACCGGGAACAGATCGAGATTACTTATGATGGTCGGAAAAATCAGAAGGTTCCCATAATCATCTATCTGTCGAGACCATTACCGTATGAATCAACTAAGGTTATCCCTTACAAATACGGTGCAACGACAGTTGAAAATGGAAAGGAAATACCATTACCCTCCGTCGAGAATATTGCTGACATCAGTCGTATAACACGGAGTGGTAGAATCTTCAACCGAGGGGTTGGGGAACTTAACAAGGAAAAGGAACTTCAGACGGAAACTCCTGATCCACCAGTCGGTCAATCCAGTAATCCCGACCTTTCGAAAAATGATGATGAGATGCTGAAGCTCATCCAAAGGAGTGAATACAACATTGTGGATTAACTGCTACAAACTCCTTCAAAGATCTCAGTATTATCGCTGTTACTCAGTTTAGAAGCCCACAGGGAGGCTCTACAGAAAGTCTTGGAGCAAGCCTTTGTGGAACAGGATGTAACAATCAGACAGATTGATAGCATTGTCTCTAACATCACTTCCTACAATAATTTGGGATTTAGTGATGAGGAATTACCCGAAGAGGGTCGCCTTCATAACATGGCGCTCAATATCACAGTTAACTGCCAGGACGATGCTTTAGCCAGCGTACTGGTAGACACAGGGTCAGCCCTGAATGTTATGCCGAAGTCCACTTTGATGCAATTATCATTCAAAGGCCCTCCGATGAGAATCAGCGAGGTCGTCGTCAAAGCGTTCGACAGATCCAGAAAAACAGTTATCGGTGAAGTTGATCTTCCCATAACTATTGGTCCTCACACTTTCCAAGTCACTTTCGAGATCATGGACATCCGGGCAACGTACAGTTGTTTATTAGGAAGACCTTGGATACATCAGGCTAGAGCGGTCACTTCGACCCTCCACCAAAAGCTAAAGTTCGTCAAGAACGATCAACTTGTCACAGTCTGCGGGGAACAAGCCTTGCTTGTAAGCAACTTGTCATCATCTACTGGCATAGAACCCGAGGAGGTTATTGGAACTTAGTTCCAAGCACTGTCGATAAGCAAGAACAATCAATCCCAAGGAGGAACCTCGATTTCTTCATACAATGATGTTATCAAAGCGGTCGAGAGTACCGATACAACCGGATGGGGACAGCTTGTCATTCCTATTGACAATAAAACAAAGAAGGGTCTTGGTTTTTCTGCAACCTGTACCCAGACAGCTGCCAACGATGAAAGTCTTCATCCCCTTCAAAACTTCTTCCACAGTGGAGGTTTTCTTCACCCAGTGTCTCAGGCAGTACATGCTATCAATGAGGAAGATCCCTCTGACACAGATGAAGAATGGAAGTCCTATCTTAATGAGGACGGTTATATGTCTCAGGAAGAGGTGCCTACACCATTTTGCTTTCCTACACAGAGTCCGAGATTTATACCAAGGTCAGACGTCGAAATGATCTATGGAGATTGTGATCTGGAAGGATGCCGTGCTCCGCCAAATTCATTAGAGGAGGACAATCTGATGAAAGACAACTTTGACCATAATTACTATGGCCCAATGGATGGTCTGCCAATGTGGCAGCCTTACCTAGGAAACTTGGGGCAAGAGAGTCAGCCGAACAATGAAAATCAGCTGACCATCATTGAACAGAATACCTGTGTCCCCGCCATGTCATGGGATCAACACTCAGGTCATTCAGAAACTACTTAACACGACGATGAATTTGCAACGTTTGCAGGACTTGAATTCATCAACTATGATTTTCCTGAGGTTAACGTCATCGAGAGAGATGACTCCTCAAGTTCGAAAGAAGTGTGGGACACCTTGGGACAACCGAGTGGGAAATACGACTATATGGTCAAGTACACCGCTCCCGAAAGCTCTCGTATCAGGCTCGAAGACATCCAGCCAACTGGATGGGGAGATACAGCTAAGAGCACAAATGCTATGCAAAATGCAACAGAGGAATTCTCCTACGACAATTCTATCGGGGAGACAGATTCCAATGATCCTGCTCCACCAAAAATCAGCGTCATTTCTGAAGACAAATCAAGGAAGGTGCCAGACTTTGTGATTCACCGAGTAGTTCGCCGCCAATGGGTTGTCGTCGAGGTTCCGAAGATCGTTCATCAGTCAAAGTAATTGTCATCTTTAACCTTTCACCCTGCCCAGGTGAAACGGATGTTTTGATAGGGCTCGCTTTCTGTAAATTTTCCCTCTTCGCTTTGCCCAAAGCGACAGAGTTTTGTTTTATAGGGCTGTAGTTTCAAGATTCGACTTGTTCATTAATAAAATAACGTCGTTCTGTAATTTCCGCATTAATTGCTGTTTTCTCTTTTCGTTTTTCAGAAAATGGTAATCCTAAAAAACAATTCAAATAAAAACAAGCAGTAAAATAAAAACACTGCACACACTTGCATTTTCTCTATCTCTTCTAAACACGAATCATCACGTCATGCAGATTGCTTATTTTAAACCCCGTTGAAACATACGATCCGATGCCTTCTCCCAACTTTGAGCTCTCGGTATTCGAGGCTGAAGAAGAAAATGACGACAAAATTCCAGAAGAGATCTCTCGACTACTCAGACAAGAGGAAAGGTCCATTGAACCTCACAAAGAGCCGTTGGAAACGGTAAACTTAGGTTCAGAAAAAGAGAGAAAAGAAATCAGGATTGGGGCATTGCTCAGTCCAACTGCCAAAGAGAGTTTGATAAAGCTTCTCAAAGAATTCCCCGATGTATTCGCTTGGTCCTATCAGGATATGCCAGGGTTGGATACCAGCATCGTGGAACATCACTTACCATTAAGATCAGAATGTCCGCCAGTAAAGCAAAGGTTGAGACGGACTCACCCGAACATGGCCATCAAAATCAAAGAGGAGGTACAGAAACAGATCGACTCAGGTTTCCTCGCTACATCTGAATATCCTCAATGGTTAGCCAACATCGTACCCGTTCCGAAAAATGACGGAAAGGTCAGAATGTGTGTCGACTACCGAGACTTGAACAAGGCTAGTCCAAAGGACGACTTTCCTTTACCACACATTGAAATGCTGGTATACAGCACAGCAAAGTTCAAAGTGTTCTCCTTCATGGATGGATTCTAGAGCTATAACCATATCAAAATGGCGCCGAAAGACATGGAGAAAACTTCATTCATTACCCCATGGGGTACCTTTTGTTACAAGGTAATGTCGTTCGGTTTGAAGAACGCCGAGGCAACCTATCAAAGGGCCATGACTACTCTTTTTCATGACATGATACACAGAGAGATCGAAGTGTATGTCGATGATATGATTGCAAAATATAAAACAGAGAGTGAGCACGTTGAACATCTGTCAAAATTGTTCGAACGTCTAAGAAAATTCAAGCTCCGCTTGAATCCCAACAAGTGCACCTTCGGTGTCCGTTCAGGGAAACTACTAGGGTTCATCGTCAGCCAGAAAGGAATTGAGGTTGATCCTGACAAGGTCAAGGCCATTCAAGAAATGCCTTCTCCGAAAACTGAAAAACAAGTCAAGGATTCCTGGGACATTTGAACTACATCTCCAAATTCATATTCCTTATGACCGCCACGTGTGCGCCGATTTTCAAATTACTCAAAAAGAACCAGGATTGCGTTTGGACAGAAGATTGTCAAACCGCCTTCGACAGTATTAAGGAATATTTGTTGAATCCTCCGATTCTATCACCTCCAGTGGAAGGAAGACCACTGATCATTTACCTCACAGTCTTAGAGGACTCAATGGGATGTGTACTTGGCCAACAAGACGAAACCAAACGGAAGAGTCTGCCATTTACTATTTGAGCAAGAAATTCACCGACTGCGAAACTCGGTACACGATGCTTGAGAAAACTTGCTGCACTTTGGCTTGGGCAGCCAGACGTCTTCGCCAATACATGATTTGTCATACTATTTGGTTAATCTCAGAAATGGATCTAATCAAGTACGTCTTTGAAAAGCCTGCTCTCACGGGAAGAATTTCCCGTTGGCAGATGCTGTTATCAGAATATGACATAGAGTACCACGCTCAGAAAGCCGTTAAAGGAAGTATTTTAGCCGATCATTTGGCTCACAAACCGATTGACAATCAAGAATAAATCGGGTTTGACTTCCTAGACGAAGATGTCATGTATCTAAAAATGAAATATTGCGATGAACCGTTACCCAGTGAAGGGCCAGAACCAGGTTCCCAATGGGGACTAATCTTTGACGGGGCAGTTAATCATTATGGAAATGGAATTGGGGCAATAATTGTTACCCCTCAGGGTACCCACATTCCTTTCACTGCCAGACTTACGTTCAAATGTACGAACAATGAGGCCGAATACGAAGCTTGTATCATGGGTCATGAAGAAGCAATTGATTTAAGGATCAAAAACTTGGACGTATACGGCGATTCAGCTTTGGTTATTGATGACACTGAATTTCACCGTATTTTTGACTCCGATTTCGCATGCATTCTTAGTCTTTTAATGTCATTTTATTATGTTATTATTATGTTTTTCTTTGTTTTCAGGTTTTTAGTCTAATCGGAGCCCCGAGCGAGAAAAGGAGCGAAAAAGGAGCCGAAATGAGCTAAAATAGAGAAAATCAGCATTTTGCACTTATGGCATCTACTCTGGCGGCCGCCACAGGGTCTTCCATGACGTGGCCATGTCTCAAACTCCTCCCAACTGTTTTTCCCCACGATCTCCAACTGCCCAAGCAATTTTACACTCATGGCGGGCGCCATGGTGTTATGGCGGGCGCCACAAGAGAAAAACAAGTTCCCGCCCAAATTCAAATGCTAGGGGCATCCTTGTCTTTTCCACATGTTTCCTTGCCTATAAATAGGAATTTAGATTTTCATTTTTCTTCATCCAAGTTTAGTTGTTCATAAGCATATATCAGTGTAATAGTGGTAATCGCTTCACATCGAGGTGTTACTACATTCGAGAGATCGAGTCTGTAAGAGCCTGTGAGATTGAGTCTTGGAGCACTCTGGAAGGAAGTTAATCCTGCCGCCATTTTACTTTCAGTTCGCATTTTATTCAACCACTCCGATTGGAGCAGGTTTTTATTACTTTACCTTTTGTCAACTTTATTTCTTGCACTGTCTTTTAATTTCATTTATTTTCCGCACTGCTTTACTTTCATTTACTTTCCGCACTCGCACTACTTTCATTTACTTTCCGCACTCGCACTTAAATACTTTTTTTATGAAAAATCTAAAAATGAACTTTTACTTTACCATGTCTGGCTAATTTTATAAAGGTTAGAGTGTGAAGATCATAACTGAACCGATAATCTGTACAATTGTTAGTGGAAACACTTAAGGGCTATTTTAACTTTCAATATAAGTTTTCCTGTTTTTAAATTCCGTTGGGTAAGATCGAAAGCCGTCCAACGCCTATCTAAACTTAATTGTTTTTAAACTATTTCAAAAACAGCGAAAGCGCTTTGTTTAGTTTATTAGGAGTTTTTAATTTAAAAGGAAAAGAGATTTTAAAACCATTTTCGGACGCGTTAAGAAGTTTAAAATCTGGTTCGTAAGAACCTCTTTTTTTTTAGAAAATCCAGGTTAAAATACTTTTCAACTTGGTCAAGATACTATATTTCTTAAAAATAGGTTTACTACTCTAACGCAATGCGCGCCTTTTTATCCGTGACAATAAGAGGGTTTGATTAGGGGGTACAACTCGGTTCTGAGTACGCGAAAGCGACAGTTCCTGTCAAATTAGTTCTTTTCAAAGTAGAAGATATTGCCCGTAAGTAGTTCTATTAGCAAGTACATGGATTATCAATTGGTTGTGTGAATTGCATTCGAACCTGTCTTTATCAATTAATTTTAATTACTTTATTTACTACCGTGCACTCTTCAAAACTACTATTTTCAATCACCTTAGATACACACCTTAACAATAGATAGCGATAGATTGACACTTGGTCTCTGTGGATACGATAATCTTTTATATTACTCTAACGCGTTCGTACACTTGCGAAAAAATATGCATCAAGTCTTTGGCGCCGTTGCTGGGGACCAATTTCGTCAAATTTCGTACCCTGTTGTTATACCGTTTAGACTAAGGAAGTTACCCGCCGGTCAATGCGAAAAACTCGTAGTACCGGAAGTTTAGTAGACCCTCTAGCTGAACCAGAACGTTACGCTCGCGCACGTTTATATTTCCGTAAACTTAGGAAAGCTATGGCCGAAGATCAAAATCAAAGACCTCTTAAGGATTTCGCCCAACCATCCAACGAGGAACTTAGTTCTAGTTTAGTAAATCCAGCCATACCAGCTAACAATTTTGAACTTAAACCATCCCTGCTACAGTTAGTACAGCAGAGACAATTCGCAGGTCTTGCTACAGAGAACCCAAACCAACATTTGAAAAACTTTCTCCAACTAGCAGACACCTTTAAAACCAATGGAGCCCCTCCTGAGGCGATTCACTTAAGATTATTTCCTTTTTCCCTCAGAGATAAGGCCCTATCTTGGTTAGATTCCCTTCCACCAAATTCCATAACAAGTTGGGAAGACCTTAGAAAAGTATTCCTTGCCAGATATTTTACCCCGAGTAAGACCGTTGTTCTTCGAAACCAAATAACTAGATTTACCCAAAACCAAGGAGAATCGTTGTTCGAAGCCTGGGAGAGATATAAAGAGTTGTTAAGAGCATGCCCACATCATGGTTTAGAAAATTGGTTAATCATTCAAACTTTCTATAATGGACTTCATTATAACACTAAGATGACCATCGACGCCGCCGCAGGTGGCGCACTGATGAACAAACCTTACCCTGAAGCTAGTGCCCTTATCGAAGATATGGCCCAAAACCATCAATCATGGGGAGTAGAACGAGCGACAGTGGAAAAGAAGGAAGCCCAAGGAGGAATACATGAGTTAAGCTCTATAGACATGATGCAAGCTAAAATGGACGCATTAGCCCTAAGAGTTGAGCATATGTGTACAACCCCGAATACTGCAGCCGCAGTTTCGTCAGATTGTGAGATATGTGGGACGAAAGGACACCAATCCACAGAATGCAGTCTGTTAAACGAGACCAGCTCTGAACAAGTGAACTACACCCAAGGGAACCCATTTTCAAATACCTATAACCCTGGATGGAGTAATCACCCAAACTTTTCCTATAAGAATAATAACCCTATCCAAAATACTGCCCCTCCGAGACAATCAAGTTATCAAGCCCCAAGATCAAATCAACCTATGCAACCTGTACCACCAAAATAGAGCCTTGAGAAAATCGTGGATAATTTTGTCGCTGCTCAAATCCAACAAAACAAGGAGTTCATGAACCAAAACGTTCATGTTAACGAACTAATTACCCAGTTAGGAACCAAGGTTGACCAAATAATCACTCACAATAAGATGCTTGAAACCCAAATCTCACAGGTAGCTTTAAACCAAGCCCCTCAGACCACACCTGGAGGACAATTCCCTGGACAACCTCAACAAAACCCGAAAGGACAAGCAAATGCCATTACCCTACGAAGTGGGACCGCTTATGATGAACCTTGTAACCCAAGGTTGAGTGATCCCAAAACTTCTAAGGAAGATGACAACATCCCAGATAAAAATAAGAAACCAGAGGAATCTGTAAACCAGGAAAGTCAAGAAAAAGGAGAAGAACCCAAAGACAAAACCTATATACCACCCCCGCCATACAAACCACCAATACCATATCCGCAAAGACTTAAACAAACCCAGATCAATAATTAGTATCAGAAATTCATTAAAGTTATAGAAAAACTTCACGTAGAAATCCCGTTCACAGAAGCCATTACCCAAATACCATCCTACGCAAAGTTTCTCAAAGACATCCTTACCAATAAACGTAGACTTGATGATCCGAAACCCTTGGAATGTAATTCTATTGCCGAAAATAAATTAGCAAAAAAGGATAAAGATCCTGGAAACTTTTCCATTCCTTGTATTTTGGGGAGTCATGTCATCGAAAAAGCTTTTCTAGACTTAGGAGCTAGTGTGAGCTTAATGCCCTTAGCGGTTTGCGAAAGGTTAAACTTAGGAGAGTTGCAACCTACCAAGATGTCACTTCAATTAGCCGATAGATCTGTTAAATATCCGATAGGCATACTTGAAGACGTCCCTGTTAGGATAGGTCAGTTGTTTATCCCTACTGATTGTGTTGTCATGGACATTAAAGAAGATGATGACATACCAATTCTTCTAGGTAGACCATTCTTATCGACTGCTGAAGCCATAATAGATGTCAAAAAGGGGAAGCTAACCTTTGAGGTAGGGAACGAGAAGATAGAATTTATACTTTCAAAATTTCTTATGGCACCTGTGATAGGAGACGCGTGTTATGCGATAGATATCATTGATGAATGTGTTAGGGAGTTAGAGCAAGAAGAAGTCATTGAAACAATTAAGCTGCCATCAACTCTTATTTTGGAAGATGACAATTATAAGAAACCCTACATCGATGATAACCTTTACGAATGTTTATCCCTTACCCCAGATCCTATGCCTTGCCCTATTAAACCAGCCTTGGAACTTAAGGAACTGCCTAAGAACTTGAGATATGAGTTTCTTGATGAAGAAATGAATCGTCCGGTTATAGTTAGTGCTGCCTTGAGACAAAAAGAAACAGATCAACTCTTGGACGTTTTACGAAGATATCCCTCAGCCTTAGGATATAATATCTCTGATCTGAAAGGTATAAGTCCATCCGTATGCATGCATCGGATTTCGCTCGAAGTAGATTCAAAACCTTCCAGAGAACACCAGAGAAGGATAAACCCTATACTGAGTGATGTTGTCAAGAAGGAAGTTCTGAAGTTGCTAGAAGCAGGTATAATATATCAGATCTCGGACAGTAAGTGGGTGAGCCCTGTGCATGTGGTACCCAAGAAGGGAGGCATCATAGTTGTGCAAAATGAGAAAGGTGAACAAATAGCAAAGCGGATAGAAGGAGGTTGGCGTATGTGCATAGACTATAGAGAGTTAAATAAAGCAACTAGGAAGGATCATTTCCCTTTACCGTTCATAGACCAGATGTTAGAACGTCTTGCTAGACATTCTTACTTCTGCTATCTAGACGGGTATTCGGGATTCTTCCAAATACCTATACATCCAGAAGATCAAGAAAAAACTACCTTTACATGCCCTTTTGGAACTTTTGCCTACAGACGAATGCCTTTTGGACTCTGTAATGCCCCTGCTACTTTCCAACGTTGCATGATGTCAATCTTTGCAGATTATCTAGATGGAATCATGGAAGTATTTATGGATGATTTCTCGGTTTGCGGTTTTGATTTCCAAAATTGTCTTATCAACCTTGAGAAAATCCTAGAAAGATGTGTGGAGGTGAACCTTGTGCTGAATTGGGAAAAATGCCATTTCATGGTGACTGAAGTAATTGTTTTAGGACATATAATCTCCGAAAGAGGTATAGAGGTAGATAAAGCAAAAATAGAAGTTATAGAGAACCTAAAACCACCCAAGACTATCAGGGAAGTTAGAAGTTTCCTTGGACACGCTGGATTCTACCGCCGTTTCATCAAGGACTTCTCCAAAATAACAAAACCTTTAACTGGCCTGTTAATGAAAGATGCTGAATTCATCTTTGATGAAAAATGCAATGAAGCATTCAACCTTTTGAAGCAAGCATTGATTTCAGCACCCATTATGAAACCCCCTGATTGGTCTGAACCGTTTGAGATAATGTGTGACGCCAGTGATTATGCTGTAGGAGCCGTTCTAGGTTAGAGAAAAGATAAAAGATTACATGTAATATATTATGCCAGTAGAACCCTAGACGCCGCCCAGCTCAATTACGGAACAACCGAGAAAGAACTCCTAGCGGTAGTTTTCGCTATAGACAAATTTAGATCATATCTAGTAGGAGCCAAAATTATAGTTTACACCGATCATGCTGCCATCCGTTACCTACTAAGTAAAAAAGATGCTAAACCCAGGTTACTTCGATGGATTTTGTTGCTACAAGAGTTCGACTTAGATATCCGAGATAAAAAAGGCACAGAAAATGTAGTAGTCGATCACCTATCTAGGCTAGAATACCTGAATCCTGAATTAGTACCCATAAATGATGATTTTGCCTATGATAGACTGATAGCCCAGTTGGAAACCATTGAAGATAAAAAACCAGACCCTCATGAGCACTTTCAAAAATCCTTAGCTGTAAGTAACGTGCCCTGGTACGCTGATTTTGTTAATTACCTAGCTGCTGATATCATACCCCCTGATCTCGATTACCACAAGAAGAAGAAGTTCTTAAGTGATGTTAGAAACTTCTATTGGGACGAGTCACTTCTTTTCAAGAGAGGTAAAGATGGCATTTTCCGCCGTTGCGTTCCAGAAGACGAGGTAGAAAGTATAATTCAGCATTGTCACTCTGCGCCTTATGGTGGACATGCAAGCACCTCTAAGACCTACGCCAAGATTCTTCAAGCTGGCCTATTCTGGCCTACCATGTGGCGTGATGTCCATGCTTACATTGTCAAATGTGATAGATGCCAACGAACAGGAAATATTTCAACACGCGACGAAATGCCTTTAAGAAACATCCAAGAAGTAGAACTCTTCGACGTATGGGGTATAGATTTCATGGGACCATTCCCACCATCTTTAGGAAACAAGTATATCTTAGTTGCAGTAGACTACGTGTCTAAATGGATTGAAGCGATAGCTGCACCCACAAACGACACTAGAGTAGTGATTAAATTATATAAAAATTATATATTCCCCAGATTTGGAACACCCCGTTTATTTATAAGTGATGGAGGATCTCACTTCATATCAAGAATATTTGATAAGCTTTTAAGCAAGTATGGAGTTAAGCATAGAGTAGCAACACCATATCACCCACAGACTAGTGGCCAAGTGGAAGTATCTAATAGGGAGATTAAACAAATTTTAGAAAAAACTGTCTCTGTATCCAGAAAAGATTGGTCGCAAAAGCTTCAAGAGGCTTTATGGGCCTACAGAACCGCTTTCAAAACCCCTATAGGAACAACCCCCTACCAACTAGTCTATGGAAAATCTTGTCATTTACCTTTTGAGTTAGAGCATAAGGCCTATTGGGCCATTAAAACTTTGAATTTGGATTACCTAACTGCTGGTGAGAAACGTATCCTTGACATCCACAAATTGGAAGAACTCAGACAGCAAGCCTACGAGAATGTCATAATATACAAAGAAAGAACAAAAGCTTGGCACGACAAAAGAATCGTAAGAAAAGACTTCAACTTAGGCGACCCTGTTCTCCTGTTCAATTCTAGGCTACGGCTCTTCCCAGGAAAGCTCCGTTCAAGATGGACTGGCCCCTTCAAAGTATCAAAAATTCTGAGGTCTGGAGCTGTTGAAATAAAAAACGAGACATGTAAACCATTCATCGTCAATGGACAAAGACTGAAGCTCTACGAAGGAGGAGACATTCCAACAACCTACTCCAGCCACACTCTAAGCGATCCACCAATCCCGACAAGAGATGTATAAGTTCCAGTCGTCAAGCTAACGACGTTAAACAAGCGCTGCATGGGAGGCAACCCATGATTTTCTTACCTTATTTACTTTTTCTACATTTTGTTTTATTCTATTTCTTGTTATATTTTATCAGGACTAATGTTTGAAATGTTTGTGTTTTACAGGACCTTCTTCCTAACTCTGTGCAGAATGCAGAATTTTGACGACATGCATGTGACTTTCAGGAATGACGCCCAGAGAGAGCGTTACTTTGTCCACTTCATGCGTCCTATGGCACCTACGAGGTACCCAGATCAGGCTTGCATGGAGGCTTTAGGCATTGAGCCTAGTGTCAGATTCTTATGCCACCAGCTTCAATGGGACCAGTTCGACGACATGAACAACACCTATAGGAACCTCACTTTGGAGTTCCTCAGCTCGTTTCCTTATCAGCCCGATTGGACCGGAGAGACCAGCATCGTAGCAGATCCCGTCGTCCCAGGCATTCCCAGCAGGACGACGAGGGCACCAGTGGTCCACATCAGTAGTTTTACAGGTTACTCTCCTTATCTTATTTCGAAACATTGGGGACAATGTTCGATTTAAGTGTGGGAGGGGATTTTATTGCTTTCTATTTCCATTTTTAGTTAGTTGTTTATTTCTTGTTTTTGTCTATGTCTTTTTTCTAGAAAATGCATGAGTCTGACGAGTCACCAGTACAGTGTATCCCTAGTGCACCCTCATTTTTCCCCATTTCTTTAGCCCTACAAAAAATTTTTTGCAAAAAGAAAACATTGTTGTTCTACACGTTTTTTGGGCTTTAAGACAGGTTTGGATTAGGATGTGGTGACTTAGGTGAACTTTTTGAAACATTAGTATCGTTTTAGCACCGTAGACTTCACGAATATAGGAATCATTCCAAAACCCCATGTACCATGGCCTTAATTATCATTTCCAAATTTGTCCTAAGTAGTTTATTTCAGCAGTCAGCTCCGGCCTAAGCATGTTCTACGTAGGGGACCGATGAACATAAGTGAATGATCCAGTAAATTAAATAAAGAAAAAGGCAAACTCCGGATAGATGACCCTCACAAGGTCGTTTAAACCAAAAAGTTGAATTGTTGCCACAAAAAAAAAAAAAAAAAAAAAATATATATATATATATATATATATATATAATTTTAGCTCACCCATTGTTAGTTGGTTCAGAGGTATCTGGCGCTGAACTCGGTAGGGCGGATTACGATCCGATCCCCCACAACTGCATTTGGGTTAAATAAAAGGGTTTACACAGTCTTATGTGCCAGAAACCCTATGTTTTGGATCAGAATCACTAACAGGTCACTCTACTATGAAACATGTACGGATAACGGGCTTAATGTGATTGCGCCTGAATGAAAAGGACCCAAAAAGAGATGAAGAGGTAGGCCTAGTTATTGTGGGATGATACGGTTGATTAATATAAGAATGAAGTTTATGTCCGCCTCTGCGGATAAGTGTCATTACGATACCCTTGGTTCACTTAGTACCTGTCACTGCATCCTGACTTGAACTTAGAAGCCCTTTTTGCCCGAATCACGTGTCAGCACTAGTTTTCTTACTTTGAGCTTTAAATGTTTTGCTTGAGGACAAGCAAAGGTCTAAGTGTGGGAGAATTTGATGACACTGAATTTCACCGTATTTTTTACTCCGATTTCGCATGCATTCTTAGTCTTTTAATGTCATTTTATTATGTTATTATTATGTTTTTCTTTGTTTTCAGGTTTTTAGTCTAATCGGAGCCCCGAGCGAGAAAAGGAGCGAAAAAGGAGCCAAAATGCGTTAAAATAGAGAAAATCAGCATTTTGTACTTATGGCATCCACTCTGGCGGCCGCCACAGGGTCTTCCATGACGTGGCCATGTCTCAAACTCCTCCCAACTGTTTTTCCCCACGATCTCCAACTGCCCAAGCAATTTTACACTCATGGCGGGCGCCATGGTGTTGTGGCGGGCGCCACAAGAGCAAAACAAGTTCCCGCCCAAATTCAAATGCTAGGGGCATCCTTGTCTTTTCCACATGTTTCCTTGCCTATAAATAGGACTTTAGATTTTCGTTTTTCTTCATCCAAGTTTAGTTGTTCATAAGCATATATCAGTGTAATAGTGGTAATCGCTTCACATCGAGGTGTTACTACATTCGAGAGATCGAGTCTGTAAGAGCCTGTGAGATTGAGTCTTGGAGCACTCTGGAAGGAAGTTAATCCTGCCGCCATTTTACTTTCAGTTCGCATTTTATTCAACCACTCCGATTGGAGCAGGTTTTTATTACTTTACCTTTTGTCAACTTTATTTCTTGCACTGTCTTTTAATTTCATTTATTTTCCGCACTGCTTTACTTTCATTTACTTTCCGCACTCGCACTACTTTCATTTACTTTCCGCACTCGCACTTAAATACTTTTTTTATGAAAAATCTAAAAATGAACTTTTACTTTACCATGTCTGGCTAATTTTATAAAGGTTAGAGTGTGAAGATCATAACTGAACCGATAATCTGTACAATTGTTAGTGGAAACACTTAAGGGCTATTTTAACTTTCAATATAAGTTTTCCTGTTTTTAAATTCCGTTGGGTAAGATCGAAAGCCGTCCAACGCCTATCTAAACTTAATTGTTTTTAAACTATTTCAAAAACAGCGAAAGTGCTTTGTTTAGTTTATTAGGAGTTTTTAATTTAAAAGGAAAAGAGATTTTAAAACCATTTTCGGACGCGTTAAGAAGTTTAAAATCTGGTTCGTAAGAACCACTTTTTTTTTAGAAAATCCAGGTTAAAATACTTTTCAACTTGGTCAAGATACTATATTTCTTAAAAATAGGTTTACTACTCTAACGCAATGCGCGCCTTTTTATCCGTGACAATAAGAGGGTTTGATTAGGGGGTACAACTCGGTTCTGAGTACGCGAAAGCGACAGTTCCTGTCAAATTAGTTCTTTTCAAAGTAGAAGATATTGCCCGTAAGTAGTTCTATTAGCAAGTACATGGATTATCAATTGGTTGTGTGAATTGCATTCGAACCTGTCTTTATCAATTAATTTTAATTACTTTATTTACTACCGTGCACTCTTCAAAACTACTATTTTCAATCACCTTAGATACACACCTTAACAATAGATAGCGATAGATTGACACTTGGTCTCTGTGGATACGATAATCTTTTATATTACTCTGACGCGTTCGTACACTTGCGAAAAAATACGCATCAGTTATCAATCAGATAAAAGGAGATTAGAACACATACCAATCAGGATTGATTCCTTACAAAGACTACGCAAGAAGGTTGCTACCCTTCTTTAACAGAGTTGAGTTTCATCATATCCCTCGTGAGGAGAATCACATGGTTGATGCATTAGCCACTCTCTCTTCCATGATTAGTGTAGGTCAGTGGAACGACCTACCTAAGATCGACATAATGCGCCTTGAAAGGCCCGCTTACATCTTCACGATTGAAGCAGTCATAGACGATAAACCTTGGTATCATGATATCAAATGCTTCCTTCAGTAAAAGGAGTGCCCACCTGGGGTACTAAGGAAGGACAGAAAAACCCTCAGAAGATTGGCTGGAAGCTTTTTCCTGAGCGGTGACACTCTCTATAAGAGAAATTTTGACATGGTCTTGCTCCGATACGTAGACAGACCAGAAGCAGACATGCTTATGAAAGAAATTCATGAAGGATCCTTTGGCACTCATGCCAACGGACATACAATGGCGAGAAAAATTCTAAGAGCAGGGTACTATTGGTTGACCATGGAATCCGACTGCTACAAGTACATGAGGAGGTGTCACAAGTGTCAGATATACTTCGATAAAATTCATGTACCGCCATCGCATCTCAAAGTTCTTTCTTCCCCATGGCCTTTTGCCATATGGGGAATCGACATGATTGGCTTGATTGAGCCCAAAGCTTCAAACGGACATCGGTTCATCCTGGTAGCCATTGACTATTTCACCAAGTGGGTCGAAGCAGCGTCGTACGCTAATGTAACTCGACAAGTGGTGGTCCGATTTATCAAAAACAATATCATCTGTCGTTATGGTGTTCCGAGCCAGATCATTACTGATAATGGATCTAACTTGAACAACAAGATGATGAAAGAGTTGTGTGCAAAGTTCAAGATCGAACATCATAACTCATCTCCCTACCGACCAAAGATGAACGGAGCGGTAGAAGCGGCTAACAAGAACATCAAGAAGATCGTTCAAAAGATGGTTGTAACCTACAAAGATTGGCACGAAATGCTACCCTTTTCTCTTCACGGTTATCGTACATCTGTCCGCACTTCAACAGGGGCAACCCCTTTCTCTCTAGTGTATGGCATGGAAGCAGTGCTCCCCATAGAAGTAGAGATCCCGTCAATCCGAGTATTGATGGAAGCTAAGCTCACCGAAGCTGAATGGTGTCAAAGCCGACACGACGAATTGAATCTGATCGAGGAAAAGCGAATCACGACACTATGCCATGGTCAATTGTATCAACAGAGAATGAAGAGGGCGTTTGACAAAAAGGTCCGACCTCGTGTTTTCAAGAAAATGAGACCTCGTGCTCAAGAAGATACAATCATTTCTCACTGATTCTCGGGGTAAATGGACTCCGAATTATGATGGCCCCTATGTGGTCACGAAAGCTTTCTCAGGCGGTGCCTTGAGACTTGCAACCATGGACAGAGAGGAATTTGCCTACCCCACGAATGTTGATGTAGTCAAGAAATACTTCTCCTAAACTAAAAAAAAACGTCTCGGTGGATTGAGAACCCGAAAGGGCGGTCCAGGCAAAAGTTAGAGACATAAAAAGAAAAAAATCATCCCGGTGGATTGGAAACGTCACAGTACAATCCAAGCAAAAATTAGGGATAATGGCAAGTAACTATGTTCAACAGAGGCAAATCCCTCAGCAGCAGCAGTTGCATCATTTGTCAGAAAACTCCAGTCAAGGTCATCTTCAACAGAAGCTCAGGATGTTCCGAATTCAAAGTTGGTAGAAGGATAGTGGTCGTTATGTTTCAACGTAGCCCTTTTCCCTGTAAATTGCCATTTTCTAACTTTGTAAATACTCTTTGGAATCACGCGTTTGGCTGATCTCCATCTTATCAATAAAATTTGAGCCCTTGTGCTTTTGTTTGTAATTCTTATTTGTTTTAGCTTTACAGAACGACGTTGTTAACATGATTAGCGATTCTTGAAATAAAACAAAAATGAATTTACTTGTTAAAACTTTTTCTGCTTTTTAAATTAAAGACGGCAATTTCTTTTGACTGTTGAACATCAGAAGAACATCGTTCGCTTCTCCAGAAGTAATCGAACCTCAAAGTACAGAATCAAAGTACTCCTTATAACCCAGTACGCCTGAATGAAGGGATCAACTGTGTCAGAGACCTTGTTTCGTCTGACACGCCTCGGCCGAGTTCTCATCTCCTAAGCCCGATCAACGGTATTCCCCGCAGGGACTATCTTCTCCTAAGCAAGGTAGAATTGCTACTTTTTAGACCAACGGTACTTCTTCGCCCCGCGATGGCCGAGTATCCAGTCGTGTTCACCTGTCAGTTTGTATGTCGCGTCAGTTTTGTCAGCATAAACATACATGCATCATGCATTATTGATTTACATTCACATTTCATATTGCATCACTATCACTCTAGTCGGCCTTGTCCCCTAGTGATAAAAGTCCTCTCAATTGAGTTGTCAGCCCTTTCCTCGTCAGGAAGTGTTATGTCTGAACATTCTCTCTCCTCCAGTTTTATTTCTGGATTGAAGTTAGGCCATCGACCACTTTGATAACTTGAACCTCTGAAAGACCAGAGAGCCCTCAGTTAATATCACTCTTCGCCATTGAAGATGATATCCTTGTTTTCCTGGATTAAAGAAAATCCTGAGAGAAAGCCTCCTAAATCGGAGATTCGGCAGTATGGCAGTTTTTCTCCGAAAAACCCACTGATGAAAAGGTCATCGGCACCTCAAAATTGGATCACATCATATGGAATTTCTCCGAGAAGATCTCCGAGAAAAGTATGATGTAAAGACCCCAAACGAATGCAGTCTCTCAAGGGACTCGCATTCCCCAAGTAGAGTCAATAAATGGCATCTCCAACAGAGAAGTTTGTACACCTCTATAACTCAGACGACTGGGTTCCCCAGCAAGTCTGACATCGAAACTTTTTCCACTCAAATGGCATCTCCCCAGGAAAATTCGGCGAGAAGTTTGAAGGAAAGCCGCTACGAATAGCGTCCCTTGTCAGTAAAGTTTATTGACGAAAGAAACTAAGACCAGTTCCTCGGTAGGAAACCAGGATCGAGGGGAAGTGTACATCAGAAACTAAGACCAGTTCCTTGGTAGGAAACCAGGATCGACGGGAAGTTTATTTTAGAAACTGAGACCAGCTCCTTGGCTGAAGACCAGGATCGAGGGGAAGTTTACCTTTTCTAAGCATCATTGCTTAGCTAAAGAAGATGAATGCGTAAGCTACCATTCATAACCACCATCAAAATTTCGGGTATTCCGATATTTAATCCTTTTGCACCCCGAATGCCCGAATACCTTCGTCATTCACACCTTCGTGTCCAAGAAGATTAAATAGGGGCATCTGTCATACCCCAAATTTTGACCACTAAGATTTCCCATCATTGTGAAAATCATCATCACAATATGGAGGAATCATCATACTTCATCAATCTCCTCAAGTATTGTTGAGCATTCACTACAATCAAAATTAGGGTTTCAAGCCCTCTCTGAGTGCTTAGACAAAGGATCAATCAAGGAATGACATGATATTCAACTTGTCTAACCTCTCAAACATCCACAATGGATCAAAAGGACTCCCACTTCAAGGATTAAGCACAAGGCTGCTCCCTTCTAGGTGGATTAAGTCTCAAGATCGACAGTGTCACCAAATTAGGGTTTTGGTCGACCAGGGCCTCCAGATGGAAATTTTTCATCTGGGAATAAGCCAATGATCCAAAACCTAACCTAATATACTCCATGGAACCTCATGGACCCAATCATCAAGTCCATTTTGCCTCAGGGGATGCATTCATCAAAAATTAGGAATTAGGGTTTCTTGACCTAATTCACCCCTAAGTTGACTTTTAGGGAAAATCATGAGCCAAGACCTCAAGAGAGGATTTGAGGGTCTCTAATGAACTATATTTATCCATTTGCAACAATGGATTAATCCAAGAAGCTTGAGCAACAAGTCTCAATTTCATCTGCACCACAGTTAGGGTTTTAAGGGAAAAGTCAACTGTAACTTTGACTTTTGACCAGGACATGCTCCCAAGCCCTATGACATGCATCAATATACCCTATGACACCCATGGAACATGTCCATCAAGTTTGATTTAGGTCAAGGACATGATTTCCTGAAGAATTGCACAGTTTGGAATTCATCTGATAAAAAGTCAACTGTGCACAAAAGTCAACTTTGACTTTTTGAGATTTTTCACCAAAATGGATTTTTAACCCTAAAATGATGTTAATGTATGATTTGAATCATCATTCATCAAGAAAAATCTAGAAAAGTTGGGTAACTTGTAAAAGGGGTAACCATAAAAAACTTAGAAAATTTTCTAAGTTAAAAATAAAGTGGCTAGGGTACCAACTTTGGAGGGTCATAACTCCTAAACCACAAAGCCATTTTCTCCCATCCAAGGCTTGATTTGTAGATCTCATTTCCCTCTACAGAAACTTCAACTAGACCTAATTCCAATTCATTGTGGATTTTGAGTTATGGAATGATCAAAATCAAGAAAAGTCACTTTGTTCCCACACTTAGTGAAAATTTCACTAAGTCAGATTTTACCCTACTTTTTGCCAAATGTTGGGGGATTTTTCACTTGGATTCAAAAGAGATCAAAACCAAATATGTTCAAAAAGTTGTTGTATCATGTAAGGGCTTTCCAAAATGACCAAGAACATTACCAAATTCAATTTGAGTCATGAGATATGACATTGGAAAGTTGCCTTGCTGAAATCTGCCAAGGCAAGGTAGAATTTGCATTTTTGCTCGATTTGCCAAAATAAGCCAAATCCAAATGCTCCTATCCACTTGGACACCTCTGAGGATTGAATCTAAAGGGGACAATCACTGAGCCAAGCCTCCAAAGTTCAGCATCTTGGGCTTTCCGCTCCAGCTCTTTGTTGGCATGTAGAGCATTCTGAAGACGGCTACTCAACTCGGAATTCTCTCCTTGGAGCTTTTTCACCAAGGCTTGCAACTTGTCAACTTCTTCCACAGTAGCATTGCTTCTTGCTTTCTCATTCTCCGGATACAAAAGGGGTGCCTTACCAAAAGGCAAGAGAAAATCTTCAACTCTTTTCTTCACCCACTCTTCATATGCTGGATAAACCCGGTTGTTAGGCTTTCCTAGAGTAACTTTCCCCTTTTTCAGTATGCTACCCCAGCTTTCAGAAGCTTTCTGTGCTGCTTCCCAACCATCTGATGTATGAAAATAGAGGGACTCCTCCACATCTCTCTTAATAGGCGGACCCGTCAGGGCATACCCAAATTGTCGAATGGCCAAAGAAGGATTGTAGTTAATCCCACCCAGCCTTCCTATCAGTGGAACGTTAGGGAACTTACCACAGCTGTGGATAATATTCTTGCCAATCAGCCCGTGATCTACCCATACGATGTCCTTGGCCACCAATCCCATTAAACGCTGTTTCCACTCTAGAGAATCTTTGGAATCCACAAAAGCCCCTGATTGTGGTAAACGGCCCGCAAACCACTTATAGAACAAGGGTGCACAACAACGAATTATCCCTCCTCTTTTCTTTTCGTTTCGGTTGTACAATGAGTAGTGAAGATCTCCCAGTAGCGTTGGCACCGGGTTCTTCATCATGAATATTCGTATAGCGTCCGTATCAATAAAATCCGGCTCGTTGGGAAACAACACTATGCCGTATATACAAAGGGCTAGCGAAGCATTAAAAACAAGCCAATTCTCGCCTTTAGCTGCTTCCTGGGCCTTCTTAATCATATATTCCAGCTTGTAACCACGAATCTTTCCTTTGTTGGAGACATTGTCACTTAGCTCTGATTTGCTCAAATATAGAGCACCAGCCAACTTCCCAAAGTCAAGATCCCCCACTGATCCAAAGAAAGGGGGCTCCTCCTTGATAGCAATCCCCAACATGTTGGAATACTCCTCCAGGGTAGGAACCAACACATAGTCTGGAAATACAAAACATCTCAGAGGCGGATCATAGAACTGCATCAACGTATGGAGACCTCTGGCTTCATAATCACTGACATTACGGACCATAGATAAAATCCACCCATATTTCTCTTCAAAAGCTTCTCGTGCTGCCGGGCTCGCCATTCCCTTCAGCACAACAATAGGGCCCAAAGTAGGCGTAAGGAACTTATAGCTGATGATATTCTTCCTCTCTTTAGTGTTCATCTTTGTAGGGACCTGATGACTGGAATCAAGGGTAATATACACCTGGAAATGAATAAACATGTATGTTAGGATATGATAATGCAATGCAAAGGGAAATGTGATCAGGTAATCAGGTGTCTGTGCTGAACTGTGAACGGTGTCAGTGTAGCTCTGAGACTAATATAGAACCATAGATAAGAACCATCTGAATACAATAGGATGAAACTTCCTTTTTGTGCAATGATGATAGAAAACCGGGTATGTAGGAGGTCATGGTTACCTGCAAACCTGTAAACAACCCGCCCTTCTCACATGTGGGTACTAGGATGTTCAATATCCCGGGCTCTCAGGTCGAGAAATGATGATACGTTCACCATTTCTGGTTTGGCATCATCATCAATCGAGGAGGCCTCAACTGATTCTCCAAAACAAAAAGGTCCTCAGCTTCTGGCACTGAGGTCGAGAAGCAATAGTACATTCATCCCTCAGGGTACAGTACTATCGCCAATCGAGGAGTGCCTCCGCTGATTCTCTTTCAAAAAGGGATGTCCTATAGCAAGTTCCCAGCATTGGGTCCTCGGATCGAGAATGTGCAATGGGTTTGCCACGGAATGTGGTCTGCCACTGTCACATCTCGGGAGGAGTGCCGCAACTGAGTCCTCGGGAATGGTCACCAGAGTCGACAGTTCCTCAAGAGAATAACCACTGGCCTGCATAACATGCAGTAGCAGAAAGCTCCTGATAGAACCTCGTCTGGTTGTGGGTCTCATGAACAACAATACGTGGTCACCACCACGCAAGCGTCATGACTATCCACTCTAATACCTATGTGTGTACTCAAGCCTGTGTAGTGAGCTTATCTCTCAGAACACCCATCCCGCCAAACAGACAAAACAGTGCAACACAATATAATATATGATATGTAATGCTAAAATGCGGTAAATACAGTAAAATAAATAAACAGCAACATATAGCACAACAGTAAACACCCAATGAAAGAAAAGCAGACAAGCGCTAGGATTGACTCGCTAAGGAAAACCAGAGATCCTCGGGAATCCCCAGCAGAGTCGCCAGCTGTCGCTCCCGGGATTTTCATCCTAGTACAAACGCGAAAGTGGCACCGAAACAGAGTCGCCAGCAATGTGTATTTATCCCAAGAGAGGGAAAGGAAACACCGCGTAAACCTGAGAGAAAGGAAAAGCATGGTCTTACGACCAAGAGAAATGGGTTCGGGAGTCGGTTACGCGAGAGGAAGGTATTAGCACCCCCTCGCATCCATCGTACCCGATGGGAACCACGCTTGCTTGTCTCGATCAAAGGGTGATAGAAAGGAATACTGGAAAAGGAACGAAAAACAAATGTAGGGAAAATAAAAGAAGTGCTCGCATGGGCCCTACCCCACTGCCTACGTATCTCATCGGGGACATGAGAATCAGAGCGACGTAGTTCCCCTCACTAGGGATGGATTGTCTGTGTTTTTTAGAGAACGGCTGACGTTCTAGCTCAGGTGTTGCAGGCTCGCTGGTCCGAGTGCGTTACCATCTTGCAAGAGAACGAGTAGAAGCGCGTTCGTACGCTAAGAGTGAATGAGGTGAGAAAAGAATTCCCGAAGGAAAGACGTTATTGTTTGTTTTTGTCTTTTAGAAAGAAGTGTTTTGTTATTTGTTTGCATATGATAGTGTATCCAAATCTTAGTCATCGGAATGTGTACATTCTCACATTCCAAGATGGAATGGGTAAGAAAGCACACTAAGGGTGAAGAAGACCCCCACACTTAGTTCCAATTGTCAAGGTTCAAACACACTAGCATACTTGTGTTTATTAAGTGTTTTGTTGATTATGAAGTGAAGAAGTGTTTTTTGTTATTTGCACCTTCAACAAGTATTGCATTTAAGTCCCTCATACAAGATCAAATATGTAACACATTGACCTAAGATGGGCCATATGCTACACATTCTAAGATTACAAGAGAAGACCCCTTATAATCTTTTCTTTACATGAAAGGCCTAAATGCAATAAATGCCTACCTTTGTTAGATATTTTGAATTTTCTTTGAGATGAGAAAAGAGACTCAAGAGGGGAGAAAAGGTAAAACCTATATGGACTAAGACTCACTCCTAATTGAAGATTAAAGGGAGTGATCCTAAAGGTTTGTGAGGTTTCAACCTAAAATCTAAAGAAAGAAAGAATTAAACAATTCACTTCCAAAGTAGAAGATGAATTGTAATTCAAAAGGGAAAGTGATGAGTTATTAAAAGAAAGCACATAAGTGCTTAACAAAACACAAAATGGAATTGTAAAAGAGAAAGGATAGAAGTTGAATGTGGATTCCTTATCCACACTCAATTGAAACTTACCAAAGCCCCTACATGGTTAGTAAACATGTATAAGAAGTATAAGAAGTAAAAGAACATGTAATGCATCATAAAACTCCAAAGAATTAAATGAGAAAACAAATCCTAGAACCACAACCAGAATGGGCATCATATGGTCAACAAATGAATATCATCATACAAGTGCAAGTGAATAGGCAACAAACATCATCCATTAGCATCTAAACATGTTGCAAGAAGAAAGGGTAGATAAAAGATGGAAAGAAATGAAGAGGACATGCATAAATGGAACATGTAAATCAACAACCAGAATTGAAACTAAATGGAAAATGGTTTATGAACATCTCAAAAGTATTTATGAATCAACTTCAAGGCATTCAAGAAGTAATATGAGAATAATTGAAATGAAAGTTCCAAAAAGAAAGTGCAAACAAAACATGTTAATAATGCACAAAGTTCAAATTGAAATGAACATGTAAAGATGACCTATAATGTGTATCAAAGACCTATAATATCATATGAATGACTCACACAACTATGCAAATGCTCATACAAATATGCACAAAAGAATTCATGCAAACATGCACTAAAGATTACAATGATATAACATGTCATAATGCCTTAAATGAAATGCATCAAGCAAAAATCAAATGTCCTCATGAAAATTATGAAAACATGGTATTGGAGTTCACTAATCAGGGATGAATCACATATCAAAATAGCATATCAAAATTCAAAGCAAAATGACTTCAAACAAAGCAATTAGGTCAAATTGAAACATCATGCAAAGTGGTACAAATATAGACATCAAGACATGTAATAAAGTGACCTAAAAAATCAAACCAAAATCATATAACATGCTTCAATGTATTAGTGAATCAATGCAAAAAGAATCATGTCAAAATAGTTGGTAATGAGCAAGAAAAAAATTAAACAAATTCATGTATCATGCTTAGAATGCATCTAAGTGGAAATTCAAAGAAAATTATGGAACAGGGGCAAAAAGGTCATAAAATCAGAAAATAAAATCATGAAAAATTTCCTAAATGTTTTAAGAATACACATGAATTTTTTTGGAATTTTATGATGCTATTTAGTATTTTTAAAAATTGAAAAGAAAACGTGTATACAAATGGAAAATAAAATGAAATGGAACTAAAGAAAGGGGGTGCATGCATAGCAAATTAACAGTTTAATTCATTTGGGCCTTAAAACAGGGAGGTGTGAATAACATTCTGGCTAAGTCCAATAAGCGCGCAGTACACATTAATAACCATGCACTTCAGTCAAACCAAGTCAACACAATAACAACCATCAGATTGAGTCATAGTCAAACTATAGTCAAAGTAGCCAAAATCAATACACGCGCACGAAGGATCACACAACATACAGTGTACCACACCACATAATGTTCACTCTGATTAAAATAAAACATGTGCCGCACATGTGACATTTTTTATGTGTTGGCACAATCTTATCCGCACGATTTACAAATCCAACGGCCAATATTCAAACTGAGAAAACCCTAGGAGTTAAAGCTACCGGCCGGAGAGGGACCTCCGGTCACCTTCTCCGGCGAGAACCGCCACCTGCGAATCCACATCTTCACAAAAATACGCAATGCACACATCAAAATGAAGCTCATGCTAAGCACAATACGAATCCACAGTTATCTTTCACATACCATGCGCACACGTAGAAAACAGAGGATACAAAGATATGCCCTAACTTTTGGATCTAAGCTTCTAAGAAGCTCTATCAACTAGCCGGAGTTCAAATGCTTCTATTAAGCTCAAATCATCATAAAAACAACAAAATAATCCAGTAATCGTGAGGAAAAAGTTTGTGAGCTTTGGAACCTGATCTTGCAGTTCTTGTATAATTTGAGAAAACCAGAGGAAGTACTTGTTCTTCAACCTGGGAGCTTCACAAACTAAGCAAAATAAATGCTATATATCTGGATGTCTTGAGAGCAGAGATTCACTGTTGAACAATGCTTGAAACAACCTTCAGAATTATGCTCAAACCGCCTTCAATCAAGTGCCATTGATGATGATGAGAGTGAAGTATCGTGTGCTTGGAGAAGGATTTTTGAGAGAGTTGATGACAGAGTGAGAGGATCAGAGATAGAGTAGAGAGAACTTTGAAGTGAAAAATGAGAAAATGAAGCTGAAAATGAAATTGTGAGGTGAGATTTCTATTTATAGTGTAAGCTAACCATGGTTTGGTGAGTGAGTTAAAGTGAGTCAAGGTGGTTAAACTGAGTCATCCCTAACTAACTGAGTCAAGTTAGTTAGGGAGAGCAGTGCTATGGTGAAGAGGGCTCATGACATGCTATGGTGGAATGGAATGTAAAGCTGCAGCAAGCAAAACTTGTTATACAAGTTTCCACTTCTTTCCCTTTTTATGATCATGTACAGCACGTGGTATGGTAAATGAGAAATATGTTGGGCCAAATGAAATAATGTTGGGAGGGTGAACAATGCACGGGCTGTGACAATCAACAACTTTCATTTCTCATTTTCTGGTTTTTGATGGCAGTTGATAACAATGGAAATAGGGTGATTTGATGATGAAATTCTCTCTACTCCATGGGTGGTTTAGTGTGTTTTTGGAGTCATTGGAAAGATGGCACATTGGAGAACAATGTTTATGTGAAAAAGGAATTGAAATGATGCCTCAAACATGCTCCAAAATGACTATAAACTTAAGCACACAAGACTGGATGATGGGCGCATCAGGTGGTCGGTTGGCAAGGCTGGCATGGCACAAAATTTCAGCATAACCACCCTAACTTGAGGCCACTATTTCTCCATCATACCTTGATCAGATGAAAATTTTCCCAACATGAACATTGAAGAGGGCACTACAAGGAACATTTTTGATGTTGACAAGTTTTGCAAATGAAACCTTTAACCATGAGAAAAATAGGTGTACATTTGGCCCACCAACTGTTTGTTAAAATGACTGCGCGCGTGCCCTGAAAATCTTGGTCATGACCTAGTTTTGAACCTACTTTGCTCAAACTTTGATCAATCATATCTCACTCAATTTTTATCCAATGGAGATGTTCCACACATGGATTTGAAGCTTAAAACAAGATCTTTTGTTGTGGCCGAGTGGAATTTTCATTTGGTGCTTCAATTTTAAATGGCCTTGGTTCAAACTCTGATGCAAAATGGCCAAAACTTACTATTTTTAGTAACCCTACTTCACCCAAAAATGGCAACTTTCCACATCTTGATTTTTTTATGATTCCTTTGGAGTTTCTTGACCAAATTTTGTACATTGGACACATATAACATGAATTTTATGAATTTGGCCTCAAAAAGTCAAGAGTTGACTTTTTCCTCTGATTATTTGACTTTGCCCCAATTTCTCTGATTCTTGATCTTTCTTCCAATTGAACCACTTCTAAAACCAATTGAGATGTAATTTTCCACATACATACACTTAGGGACATATGGAATACCATGGCATCAAGTTTTGTTCAAAAAAACAGAAATACCCTGATTTAATTGGAAACCCTAATCTTGACCTCCTCTGGTTAGGAGGAAATTGCACATCTTCCAAATCCAAATTCCTCATAGTATGTTGTGTATCCTCTTAAAGGATGATGAGAAATGCCACTTGAGAATGATTTTGAATCAATGAGCTATCTCTTTTGAGGATTTTCCTTCAATTTTTGGACTTCTTGCATAGTGTAGGATGTAATGCTTCACTCTCCTATTGAATCTCACTTCCTTGAGGTTTTGGAAGATCAATTGAGATAGTATGAGACATGAGAGGCTCTTGGCTTGCCTTGAGGCAACTTGATTGACCTTTTTGTGCTTTGGATGATCTCTTGATTGTCCACCTCCCACCTGACCACATGCCCTGATGGTAAGAAGGATGCCATGCTTCATTTTTCTATGTTAAATGCAATGTAATGTTAATGAGGTGGATATGATATGATAAATGATAATGCCATGCTATGATGACAAAGGGGAGAGCAAATTTTGGGGTATTACAGCTGCCCCTATTCAAGCGCTGTAGACCTGAATGCCTGAAAGCGATTGCTTTCGGACTTTCAAGGTATATAGTGATTGAATACCAAATATAACCAAAAATTTGCTCTGGATGAAGAAGAAAAGGGATATAAACCCAACGAGACTGCTGGATTGAATCCTCGATGAAACGTCGGAGAGATCTGTCTTTTGAACGATGCCAGACGACTACTGGCTTGCCACGCTGATGGTGGACTTTAATACTGTCTTTTATGCAATTCCAGACGACTACTGGCCTGCCACACTACTGGTGGACTTTGGAAATGTCTTTTTGAACGACGCCAGACGACTACTGGCTTGCCACACTACTGGTGGACTTTAATACTGTCTTTTATGCAATTCCAGACGACTACTGGCCTGCCACACTACTGGTGGACTTTGCAGCTTCGTGCCACCCGAAGACGGACTTTTGCCAATCCACTGTTGGACTTCTGCCACCCGAAGACGGACTTTTGCCAATCCACTGTTGGACTTTTAGAATATGCCACCCTTAGATGGACCTTTCGCCAATCCACTGTTGGACTTTTGCCACCCGAAGACGGACTTTTGCCAATCCACTGTTGGACTTTTAGCTGCTTTGCCACCCGAAGATGGACTTTTGCCAATCCACTGTTGGACTTTTAGAATATGCCACCCTTAGATGGACCTTTGCCAATCCACTGTTGGACTTTTGCCAATCCACTGTTGGACTTTTAGCTGTTTTGCCACCCGAAGATGGACTTTTGCCAATCCACTGTTGGACTTTTGCCACCCGAAGACGGACTTTTGCCAATCCACTGTTGGACTTTTAGCTGCCTTGCCACCCGAAGATGGACTTTTGCCAATCCACTGTTGGACTTTTGCCACCCGAAGACGGACTTTTGCCAATCCACTGTTGGACTTTTGCCACCCGAAGACGGACTTTTGCCAATCCACTGTTGGACTTTTGCCACCCGAAGACGGACTTTTGCCAATCCACTGTTGGACTTTTGCCACCCGAAGACGGACTTTTGCCAATCCACTGTTGGACTTTTGCCACCCGAAGACGGACTTTTGCCAATCCACTGTTGGACTTTAAGATATGAGGGAATGATGACTCTGCCAGGAATTATTCCATCTGTTTGGGGGAATGAATTCTGGTCACAGCGATTCCGCTGGGGATGAGAATTTCTTTGCATGGCGTCTTGCTAGGGAGGAAGAGTCATAAAAACTCTGCTTGGGGATCTATCCAATCCAAGACCCTTTGTAGGGGTTATCCACCTTTTGACCCGGCTGGGGAAAGACTGTGCCATCCTTGTTGAGGAATAGATTCTGCCGATCTTATAAACCTCTGCGGGGAGAACAACAACTCAGCTGGGGAGTATTGCTGACAAGATTCGATGCTGACCTCTGTGGGGGATCATTACCAGAGACACAAACTTGCTGGGGACCAGGGCTACTTTGCCAGGGATATGCGAATCCTGGTTAGAACATTCCCCTGCAACTTGCTAGGAAAGAGTCCTTAGAGATCTGTTGGGGAAACCCAAAGCAAATCCACAGTAGTCTACTGAAGAATATGACTGTCAAGCTTAGGATAAGTACCACAATGCCCCATGTTAGGCGAGCTTCCCTTTAGACAATTCCGTTAGGGATGACGAGTTTATAACAAACTCTGCTGGAGGAAACTGCTTTAAAAAGTCTCGTGCTGGGGAATGCCTTTTGAGAGGATTTTACAGAAGACCAACTGTCCTCAAACTCTACTGGGGATGATCAACACTTCATGCTGGGGAAACAAACATGCCCCATGCTTGGACAAACCAACAATTCGTCCCCGAAGAGGATGTCATAAGAGGATTTTACAGAAGATTTAGCCTCTTCAAACTCCTGCGACTTCGCTGGGGATAATGACCATCAGTTTCAGTATCGGCGAGACCACTCTTCTAGGGAATTTGCGACCGTTATCGACACAGAAAAGCTTGTAGCTGTTGGAAGGACTGAATGAGAGAATCGACTTAATAAGATACCACGATACCCAGTTGAGCTTAATTCACTGATATCAAACCGTTATGAACGACCGTCGACCGAGCGATGAACGCCGACCTCCTTTCCCGTGATTGCCCCTGTCTTTTGCGTGGGGTAAATGATTACTCGCCTTGTGCTTAAAATCATCTGTACCTGCTACCTGCAACAAAAGAATATGCACACATGCCCCGAGCTGGATCTAACTTCTGCAATTAAGAAAATCCAACCCTGAACCACCACTTATTGGGGAGCAAGGTTTGTATGCAATCTCTTGCTGGAGAACATTATTAATGAAGCCTGCTGAAGACGGGGACCACAAATGCCTTGGGTTGGAATGCCCCTTGGTTTCAATCCTTTTGGCTGATTGAATACATATGCGTGACCAACCATTTTTCTTCACTTGCCCTAGACCCACATGATCCACCGGAAGAAATTGTCCCTAGAGGATTTTACAGAAGACTTGACATCCAAAACGCTTCAATGTCCTGAAACTCTTGTAGAGATTCGTCGGATCTCGACGTAACTGCCCCAAACCGCATGGATTACTTAGAAGAAATCACCTCAAGAGGATTTTACAGAAGACTTGGCAAGCTCAATGCTTCAGTGTCTTCAAACTCTTGTAGAGATTCATCGGATCTCGACGTAACTGCCTCAGACTGTATGGACTACAGAGGAATTCGCCTTGAAAAGATTCATGAACAATCTCATACCACCGTGGGATATTCTGTCCCAGTATTCTGAACTCTGGATAGGCTGATTAGTCGTTTGGATGGACTAACTTCTCGTGCTCTTGGTATAGCTTGCCCCAGTATGAACCTTGAAGTGGTTTTGCCCCTGACTACTGATCTTCGAAGGAAAACCAAAAATGCTTGCATTTGTAGGGATTTGAATCTTGCAATAATTTCCCTAGTTTGGTTGAACTTTGAAGAGATTTCTCGACGTGATTGGCTCAGATGAGCTACACCTTAAAGAGATGGTTCGACGTGATTGCCCCAGATCGACTACGTCTTAGCACAACTTGTTGGGAAAGCCCCTGCCCAACAAAGTTTCCTGAGGAAGTACCATTGGATATGGCTGCCCTTCGGGAGTTTCAGGATCCTCAACTCGACAAGATTAAGCTTCTGGACTGAATTTCCATATGTAAACTTCTTTTGATGTCAAACAAATGTATGCAAGCAGAAAATGTTTTATTCTGAGAATGAAAATTCTAATGCAACACAACATGTTAATCTCGAAGTTTTACTAAAAAGATGTAGCAAACCCTTTTGTGAGCGAATCACGGGTTAGGATACGACATTAATTTTTGAAAGAAATAATGCAATGCACATGCAACACCAACAAAGATCTTTTAGCACAACTGATAGGAGTCAGGAACGCTATCTCTTAGTAGTATGCCTTTGAAATAACCCTGTTTCAATTAGGACTTTTGAGGGCTGTAACGGGGCCTGGTTCACGGTTTTGAGAAAAAAGGATTTATGGCTCAAAGTTTATTGGTGCCCACCCACTCTTCGTGATGTTCTCCAGTCCTACGTTCAGCTAATTTGCACAAGCGTTCGCCTCTCAAAAGATTTCGTGATCTTTAAGGAACCCATGCATCTGATGGTTTGACACCTAATGAGGCTATGGAGTAACAGTCACCCCTTTTGTCTTTTGTGCGTAGTCACACGACTTTGTTCTTGCTCAAGGATTTTCTTTTGTAATCCTTTTGGTTTCACATTCTTTTGCTTTTTGATCCCTAATTTTTGCCTGGACTGATTCTTTTGAATCTTGGATTTCGGAGTCCAGCGGGATGCCCTAACTTTTGCCTAAGTTGCTTGTTTTCAAGTTTCAACTTAGCGGGCTTTTTCATTTTTCCTTCTTTTTCTTTTTCTTGAACACGTCGTGTGACACTGGCTTGTCTTGACTTTGTTGAAAGGGTTGTGACTGCCTCACTCTTTGATTGTTGATGGATAACCATTGTGGTTTCACATCTCTTGACCTCTCAGCGGTGAATTAAAAGGTAATGGATCCTCAGATGCACACTCCTTTTGAGGTTTGAACGTTTGGTCAAACTAACTGACGCCTACCCTGCCCCTGGGTTAAATGTGAGGGTTTTTTCATACGAAAGAAACTCCTACTTCAAGGCTCAAAGGGGTTAACGAGGGTCTATCTCCCTTATATCTCCAGTGTTTGAGGAGTTGAAACAATGCCTGTACATCCTCAACAGGGTTCTTATTCCAAAGCACACCGTTAGAGATTTTTGCGTTTTCAGATCATCATTCTCCCTCATAGAGTTTGAGCAAGAAAAATGGTATTGCAGTACACATTAGCATTAAATGAGTAAACACAAATGAAATTCTTCAAGAAAACATATTCATTGCATTAAAATCCTCATACCAAATACAAACAAATTTTAACATGCGAACAATGACTGAACGAACAAATAAAGACTACATATGAAAATGCAGCAAGGAAAATAAAGATTGTCGTTGTTGAGGAGGCTTGGCTCCGTCTAGACTGACCACTTCTGGTGATGTTCTTGTAACTTTGAGCACTCACCATGGTACAGAAGCTTCACCTTGTGGGGTACCATCTGGGGTGATAACCTTTGAGTCAATCAAATCCTGCACCTTGTGCTGGAACACATTACAGTTATCAAGTGTGTGCCCAAACGTTCCTGAATGGAACTCACAGCTAACACTCATGTCATAGTCCGGAGGAATGGGGTATGGCACGGGCATGGCCCTTCTCAGCTGGATTTGCGAACTTTTGAGCAAACGAGCCAACAACTGACTGTACGGAATAGGAATAGGATCAAATGTCCTCTTGGGCTTCCTTGGTCTGAGTAGCCTCCGCTGCTGATAATCTTGCTGCTGCTGGTTCGGGCGCCCAACCTGGCCCTGCACTTTCCTTTCTGCATTCGGCTGAGGCACAAATAAGGGTTGCTGACATAGGTCTTCTGCAACACAGGGTTGTGGAAGAGATCCCTGACGCGAGGTAGACCCCTTGGAAAAGGAGAGAGTCCTCAGTTCCCTTGCAACAATGGGAGTGACATCACTTGGTTTACCAGCACCAACTGATGCAAACTTGATTGCCCCTGAATCAATTAGCTCCTGGACTTTATGCTTGAACCTGGTACAATTCTCAACATTGTGACCAGGTGCCCCAGAATGGAACTCACATCTAGCCTTAGCATTAGGTCCCAGAGGAATCTTCGTGGGCAATGGTCCCAAACTAACACACTCAACCAGCTTGAGCTCGAGCAAGTAAGAAAGCAATTGCGCATACGAAATCGGAATGGGATCGAACTTCCTCTTAGGCCCCTCTGACTTAGGATCCTCTTGGAAATCAGGAAGTGACTGCTGATGCGAGAGCTCTGAACCTTTAGCTTTCAGAGGAGATTCACGAAGCAATCCATGATCTAAAGCATATCCCAAAGAGATGGGAGGAGTAGAGACCTCTGTTGTGGAAGCGGGCACATGATCATTTTCCTTTTTTAACACCTTATTCAAGATTTCCATGACCAGGCCCATTTGAATCTTCATCTGGTTGACTTCCTCCCTCAGTAGTTCCTGACCTCGGGACAGCGCCTGAATGTCCCCCATAAAATGCCCCAATTGGGCCCTCACCCCAGCCAAATCCTTCTGCATTTGATCCATGATTCTTACTTGATTTCTTCGCGTCGAATATCGGTGAATGTGACTCTCCGCTATACTGCCTGAAACCAAATAAAGGTTAGAGACCCCGCAACGAGTACCTGAAAAGCAAGTAACAAAAAATGCAAAATGATATGCAATGCCATGCAATGCCATGTTTGTCATTTCCGAGGTGCTTTATACCCTGATTCCAATCCAACCACAGAAATCTGAAGACCAGAAATTGTGATATAAAGAGACGTGTCATGGTCATGTGCTTGTGTGCAGCTATCTGATAAGGAATAATCCTGAATAAAACTGCTCATACTCATTCAACAAAATATTCAAGTACATTTAAGAAAGGCTCATCCGCAAATGCAATACAAGGAAAAATGGATCCATCAACAAGCCTGATGGTAACCATTAACAACAAAATATAAGGAAAAGAACATCAGTCTGACAATTCCACACCCTTCAGCTTATCACTTGAGTATTTGATCTCCTCAAAAAGTATACGGGTACGCTGGTGATTCGGCTTTTCAATCATTTCTTTGATCAAGACATCCCTTTTCTCAAGAGCTTCAGTTAAAGAACCCATATGCAGCATCAGAGCTTCGTCATCACACACTCCTTTGTGTCTCTTTATGCCGGCTTGCGTCTTGAGTATCTCCCTTTCTATCATGACTTCTTCAAGCTCTTTCTTGGTATTCCTCAGCTCACCTCTAGCTTCTTCTAGCTGTTCTTGACTCTTACCGAGGCTTTCCCGATACTTTCTCCTCTGCTCATGCGCCTTTTCAAGCTCTTCGTCCTTAATCTGCAACTGTTCCTGTAATTCAGCATTCTCTATCCTAACTTCGTCCCAAGCGTGCTGAAACTTTGTTAACTTTTCTTTGGTCTGTGCTAACGCCTGTTTGGTTTGCTTGTGGGCTTGAGTAGCATCATCAGCACCTTTACTAATCTTCCGGAAATGTTGGGCTCTTCCAGCAAAGTCTTTTTCTTTTGCAGTTAGGATTTGTTCAGCATCTTGGGCTTTCCGCTCCAGCTCTTTGTTGGCATGTAGAGCATTCTGAAGACGGCTACTCAACTCGGAATTCTCTCCTTGGAGCTTTTTCACCAAGGCTTGCAACTTGTCAACTTCTTCCACAGTAGCATTGCTTCTTGCTTTCTCATTCTCCGGATACAAAAGGGGTGCCTTACCAAAAGGCAAGAGAAAATCTTCAACTCTTTTCTTCACCCACTCTTCATATGCTGGATAAACCCGGTTGTTAGGCTTTCCTAGAGTAACTTTCCCCTTTTTCAGTATGCTACCCCAGCTTTCAGAAGCTTTCTGTGCTGCTTCCCAACCATCTGATGTATGAAAATAGAGGGACTCCTCCACATCTCTCTTAATAGGCGGACCCGTCAGGGCATACCCAAATTGTCGAATGGCCAAAGAAGGATTGTAGTTAATCCCACCCAGCCTTCCTATCAGTGGAACGTTAGGGAACTTACCACAGCTGTGGATAATATTCTTGCCAATCAGCCCGTGATCTACCCATACGATGTCCTTGGCCACCAATCCCATTAAACGCTGTTTCCACTCTAGAGAATCTTTGGAATCCACAAAAGCCCCTGATTGTGGTAAACGGCCCGCAAACCACTTATAGAACAAGGGTGCACAACAACGAATTATCCCTCCTCTTTTCTTTTCGTTTCGGTTGTACAATGAGTAGTGAAGATCTCCCAGTAGCGTTCGCACCGGGTTCTTCATCATGAATATTCGTATAGCGTCCGTATCAATAAAATCCGGCTCGTTGGGAAACAACACTATGCCGTATATACAAAGGGCTAGCGAAGCATTAAAAACAAGCCAATTCTCGCCTTTAGCTGCTTCCTGGGCCTTCTTAATCAGATATTCCAGCTTGTAACCACGAATCTTTCCTTTGTTGGAGACATTGTCACTTAGCTCTGATTTGCTCAAATATAGAGCACCAGCCAACTTCCCAAAGTCAAGATCCCCCACTGATCCAAAGAAAGGGGGCTCCTCCTTGATAGCAATCCCCAACATGTTGGAATACTCCTCCAGGGTAGGAACCAACACATAGTCTGGAAATACAAAACATCTCAGAGGCGGATCATAGAACTGCATCAACGTATGGAGACCTCTGGCTTCATAATCACTGACATTACGGACCATAGATAAAATCCACCCATATTTCTCTTCAAAAGCTTCTCGTGCTGCCGGGCTCGCCATTCCCTTCAGCACAACAATAGGGCCCAAAGTAGGCGTAAGGAACTTATAGCTGATGATATTCTTCCTCTCTTTAGTGTTCATCTTTGCAGGGACCTGATGACTGGAATCAAGGGTAATATACACCTGGAAATGAATAAACATGTATGTTAGGATATGATAATGCAATGCAAAGGGCAATGTGATCAGGTAATCAGGTGTCTGTGCTGAACTGTGAACGGTGTCAGTGTAGCTCTGAGACTAATATAGAACCATAGATAAGAACCATCTGAATACAATAGGATGAAACTTCCTTTTTGTGCAATGATGATAGAAAACCGGGTATGTAGGAGGTCATGGTTACCTGCAAACCTGTAAACAACCCGCCCTTCTCACATGTGGGTACTAGGATGTTCAATATCCCGGGCTCTCAGGTCGAGAAATGATGATACGTTCACCATTTCTGGTTTGGCATCATCATCAATCGAGGAGGCCTCAACTGATTCTCCAAAACAAAAAGGTCCTCAGCTTCTGGCACTGAGGTCGAGAAGCAATAGTACATTCATCCCTCAGGGTACAGTACTATCGCC
The DNA here is from genome assembly GCA_022829125.1 of Lathyrus tuberosus. Taxonomy (NCBI): domain Eukaryota; kingdom Viridiplantae; phylum Streptophyta; class Magnoliopsida; order Fabales; family Fabaceae; genus Lathyrus; species Lathyrus tuberosus. The sequence goes on from JALAZF010000009.1 coordinate 23,551,030, forward strand.
AATCGAGGAGTGCCTCCGCTGATTCTCTTTCAAAAAGGGATGTCCTATAGCAAGTTCCCAGCATTGGGTCCTCGGATCGAGAATGTGCAATGGGTTTGCCACGGAATGTGGTCTGCCACTGTCACATCTCGGGAGGAGTGCCGCAACTGAGTCCTCGGGAATGGTCACCAGAGTCGACAGTTCCTCAAGAGAATAACCACTGGCCTGCATAACATGCAGTAGCAGAAAGCTCCTGATAGAACCTCGTCTGGTTGTGGGTCTCATGAACAACAATACGTGGTCACCACCACGCAAGCGTCATGACTATCCACTCTAATACCTATGTGTGTACTCAAGCCTGTGTAGTGAGCTTATCTCTCAGAACACCCATCCCGCCAAACAGACAAAACAGTGCAACACAATATAATATATGATATGTAATGCTAAAATGCGGTAAATACAGTAAAATAAATAAACAGCAACATATAGCACAACAGTAAACACCCAATGAAAGAAAAGCAGACAAGCGCTAGGATTGACTCGCTAAGGAAAACCAGAGATCCTCGGGAATCCCCAGCAGAGTCGCCAGCTGTCGCTCCCGGGATTTTCATCCTAGTACAAACGCGAAAGTGGCACCGAAACAGAGTCGCCAGCAATGTGTATTTATCCCAAGAGAGGGAAAGGAAACACCGCGTAAACCTGAGAGAAAGGAAAAGCATGGTCTTACGACCAAGAGAAATGGGTTCGGGAGTCGGTTACGCGAGAGGAAGGTATTAGCACCCCCTCGCGTCCATCGTACCCGATGGGAACCACGCTTGCTTGTCTCGATCAAAGGGTGATAGAAAGGAATACTGGAAAAGGAACGAAAAACAAATGTAGGGAAAATAAAAGAAGTGCTCGCATGGGCCCTACCCCACTGCCTACGTATCTCATCGGGGACATGAGAATCAGAGCGACGTAGTTCCCCTCACTAGGGATGGATTGTCTGTGTTTTTTAGAGAACGGCTGACGTTCTAGCTCAGGTGTTGCAGGCTCGCTGGTCCGAGTGCGTTACCATCTTGCAAGAGAACGAGTAGAAGCGCGTTCGTACGCTAAGAGTGAATGAGGTGAGAAAAGAATTCCCGAAGGAAAGACGTTATTGTTTGTTTTTGTCTTTTAGAAAGAAGTGTTTTGTTATTTGTTTGCATATGATAGTGTATCCAAATCTTAGTCATCGGAATGTGTACATTCTCACATTCCAAGATGGAATGGGTAAGAAAGCACACTAAGGGTGAAGAAGACCCCCACACTTAGTTCCAATTGTCAAGGTTCAAACACACTAGCATACTTGTGTTTATTAAGTGTTTTGTTGATTATGAAGTGAAGAAGTGTTTTTTGTTATTTGCACCTTCAACAAGTATTGCATTTAAGTCCCTCATACAAGATCAAATATGTAACACATTGACCTAAGATGGGCCATATGCTACACATTCTAAGATTACAAGAGAAGACCCCTTATAATCTTTTCTTTACATGAAAGGCCTAAATGCAATAAATGCCTACCTTTGTTAGATATTTTGAATTTTCTTTGAGATGAGAAAAGAGACTCAAGAGGGGAGAAAAGGTAAAACCTATATGGACTAAGACTCACTCCTAATTGAAGATTAAAGGGAGTGATCCTAAAGGTTTGTGAGGTTTCAACCTAAAATCTAAAGAAAGAAAGAATTAAACAATTCACTTCCAAAGTAGAAGATGAATTGTAATTCAAAAGGGAAAGTGATGAGTTATTAAAAGAAAGCACATAAGTGCTTAACAAAACACAAAATGGAATTGTAAAAGAGAAAGGATAGAAGTTGAATGTGGATTCCTTATCCACACTCAATTGAAACTTACCAAAGCCCCTACATGGTTAGTAAACATGTATAAGAAGTATAAGAAGTAAAAGAACATGTAATGCATCATAAAACTCCAAAGAATTAAATGAGAAAACAAATCCTAGAACCACAACCAGAATGGGCATCATATGGTCAACAAATGAATATCATCATACAAGTGCAAGTGAATAGGCAACAAACATCATCCATTAGCATCTAAACATGTTGCAAGAAGAAAGGGTAGATAAAAGATGGAAAGAAATGAAGAGGACATGCATAAATGGAACATGTAAATCAACAACCAGAATTGAAACTAAATGGAAAATGGTTTATGAACATCTCAAAAGTATTTATGAATCAACTTCAAGGCATTCAAGAAGTAATATGAGAATAATTGAAATGAAAGTTCCAAAAAGAAAGTGCAAACAAAACATGTTAATAATGCACAAAGTTCAAATTGAAATGAACATGTAAAGATGACCTATAATGTGTATCAAAGACCTATAATATCATATGAATGACTCACACAACTATGCAAATGCTCATACAAATATGCACAAAAGAATTCATGCAAACATGCACTAAAGATTACAATGATATAACATGTCATAATGCCTTAAATGAAATGCATCAAGCAAAAATCAAATGTCCTCATGAAAATTATGAAAACATGGTATTGGAGTTCACTAATCAGGGATGAATCACATATCAAAATAGCATATCAAAATTCAAAGCAAAATGACTTCAAACAAAGCAATTAGGTCAAATTGAAACATCATGCAAAGTGGTACAAATATAGACATCAAGACATGTAATAAAGTGACCTAAAAAATCAAACCAAAATCATATAACATGCTTCAATGTATTAGTGAATCAATGCAAAAAGAATCATGTCAAAATAGTTGGTAATGAGCAAGAAAAAAATTAAACAAATTCATGTATCATGCTTAGAATGCATCTAAGTGGAAATTCAAAGAAAATTATGGAACAGGGGCAAAAAGGTCATAAAATCAGAAAATAAAATCATGAAAAATTTCCTAAATGTTTTAAGAATACACATGAATTTTTTTGGAATTTTATGATGCTATTTAGTATTTTTAAAAATTGAAAAGAAAACGTGTATACAAATGGAAAATAAAATGAAATGGAACTAAAGAAAGGGGGTGCATGCATAGCAAATTAACAGTTTAATTCATTTGGGCCTTAAAACAGGGAGGTGTGAATAACATTCTGGCTAAGTCCAATAAGCGCGCAGTACACATTAATAACCATGCACTTCAGTCAAACCAAGTCAACACAATAACAACCATCAGATTGAGTCATAGTCAAACTATAGTCAAAGTAGCCAAAATCAATACACGCGCACGAAGGATCACACAACATACAGTGTACCACACCACATAATGTTCACTCTGATTAAAATAAAACATGTGCCGCGCATGTGACATTTTTTATGTGTTGGCACAATCTTATCCGCACGATTTACAAATCCAACGGCCAATATTCAAACTGAGAAAACCCTAGGAGTTAAAGCTACCGGCCGGAGAGGGACCTCCGGTCACCTTCTCCGGCGAGAACCGCCACCTGCGAATCCACATCTTCACAAAAATACGCAATGCACACATCAAAATGAAGCTCATGCTAAGCACAATACGAATCCACAGTTATCTTTCACATACCATGCGCACACGTAGAAAACAGAGGATACAAAGATATGCCCTAACTTTTGGATCTAAGCTTCTAAGAAGCTCTATCAACTAGCCGGAGTTCAAATGCTTCTATTAAGCTCAAATCATCATAAAAACAACAAAATAATCCAGTAATCGTGAGGAAAAAGTTTGTGAGCTTTGGAACCTGATCTTGCAGTTTTTGTATAATTTGAGAAAACCAGAGGAAGTACTTGTTCTTCAACCTGGGAGCTTCACAAACTAAGCAAAATAAATGCTATATATCTGGCTGTCTTGAGAGCAGAGATTCACTGTTGAACAATGCTTGAAACAACCTTCAGAATTATGCTCAAACCGCCTTCAATCAAGTGCCATTGATGATGATGAGAGTGAAGTATCGTGTGCTTGGAGAAGGATTTTTGAGAGAGTTGATGACAGAGTGAGAGGATCAGAGATAGAGTAGAGAGAACTTTGAAGTGAAAAATGAGAAAATGAAGCTGAAAATGAAATTGTGAGGTGAGATTTCTATTTATAGTGTAAGCTAACCATGGTTTGGTGAGTGAGTTAAAGTGAGTCAAGGTGGTTAAACTGAGTCATCCCTAACTAACTGAGTCAAGTTAGTTAGGGAGAGCAGTGCTATGGTGAAGAGGGCTCATGACATGCTATGGTGGAATGGAATGTAAAGCTGCAGCAAGCAAAACTTGTTATACAAGTTTCCACTCCTTTCCCTTTTTATGATCATGTACAGCACGTGGTATGGTAAATGAGAAATATGTTGGGCCAAATGAAATAATGTTGGGAGGGTGAACAATGCACGGGCTGTGACAATCAACAACTTTCATTTCTCATTTTCTGGTTTTTGATGGCAGTTGATAACAATGGAAATAGGGTGATTTGATGATGAAATTCTCTCTACTCCATGGGTGGTTTAGTGTGTTTTTGGAGTCATTGGAAAGATGGCACATTGGAGAACAATGTTTATGTGAAAAAGGAATTGAAATGATGCCTCAAACATGCTCCAAAATGACTATAAACTTAAGCACACAAGACTGGATGATGGGCGCATCAGGTGGTCGGTTGGCAAGGCTGGCATGGCACAAAATTTCAGCATAACCACCCTAACTTGAGGCCACTATTTCTCCATCATACCTTGATCAGATGAAAATTTTCCCAACATGAACATTGAAGAGGGCACTACAAGGAACATTTTTGATGTTGACAAGTTTTGCAAATGAAACATTTAACCATGAGAAAAATAGGTGTACATTTGGCCCACCAACTGTTTGTTAAAATGACTGCGCGCGTGCCCTGAAAATCTTGGTCATGACCTAGTTTTGAACCTACTTTGCTCAAACTTTGATCAATCATATCTCACTCAATTTTTATCCAATGGAGATGTTCCACACATGGATTTGAAGCTTAAAACAAGATCTTTTGTTGTGGCCGAGTGGAATTTTCATTTGGTGCTTCAATTTTAAATGGCCTTGGTTCAAACTCTGATGCAAAATGGCCAAAACTTACTATTTTTAGTAACCCTACTTCACCCAAAAATGGCAACTTTCCACATCTTGATTTTTTTATGATTCCTTTGGAGTTTCTTGACCAAATTTTGCACATTGGACACATATAACATGAATTTTATGAATTTGGCCTCAAAAAGTCAAGAGTTGACTTTTTCCTCTGATTATTTGACTTTGCCCCAATTTCTCTGATTCTTGATCTTTCTTCCAATTGAACCACTTCTAAAACCAATTGAGATGTAATTTTCCACATACATACACTTAGGGACATATGGAATACCATGGCATCAAGTTTTGTTCAAAAAAACAGAAATACCCTGATTTAATTGGAAACCCTAATCTTGACCTCCTCTGGTTAGGAGGAAATTGCACATCTTCCAAATCCAAATTCCTCAGAGTATGTTGTGTATCCTCTTAAAGGATGATGAGAAATGCCACTTGAGAATGATTTTGAATCAATGAGCTATCTCTTTTGAGGATTTTCCTTCAATTTTTGGACTTCTTGCATAGTGTAGGATGTAATGCTTCACTCTCCTATTGAATCTCACTTCCTTGAGGTTTTGGAAGATCAATTGAGATAGTATGAGACATGAGAGGCTCTTGGCTTGCCTTGAGGCAACTTGATTGACCTTTTTGTGCTTTGGATGATCTCTTGATTGTCCACCTCCCACCTGACCACATGCCCTGATGGTAAGAAGGATGCCATGCTTCATTTTTCTATGTTAAATGCAATGTAATGTTAATGAGGTGGATATGATATGATAAATGATAATGCCATGCTATGATGACAAAGGGGAGAGCAAATTTTGGGGTATTACAGTAAGGGCTTTCCAAAATGACCAAGAACATTACCAAATTCAATTTGAGTCATGAGATATGACATTGGAAAGTTGCCTTGCTGAAATCTGCCAAGGCAAGGTAGAATTTGCATTTTTGCTCGATTTGCCAAAATAAGCCAAATCCAAATGCTCCTATCCACTTGGACACCTCTGAGGATTGAATCTAAAGGGGACAATCACTGAGCCAAGCCTCCAAAGTCTTTGGAACAAGAAATAGCATGTTGAACCTAGAATGGCCAAAATAGGGACAAGACACCAATTTTGGATTGGAGCATTCAATGGAAGCATCAAGGTGGCATGGACTGAGCCATTTGCAACTGAATTCAGTCAAGACTTATCCAAGACCAAGGGAACCACAGCCCTGTGCCCTAACCTCTAGTCAATGGCTAGAGGAGACTTGGATTTCCATTGGCCAACATTGAACAAACACCTGCTGCAATTGTCATTCACTGTGGATCCCAAAACAAACTTGCTCTACTATAAATAGAGCTTAATTGTGATCAGTTTGAGTACACCAAAGCCATCAAACAGATTCTTTCCTCAAAACCTCTTTCTCTTGGCAAAAATGCCTTCTTTAGCAAGGCAACTTTGAGTTTTTGAGCTTGAGAGCTTTTTCATCACAATCAATCACACACACACACCTCATCTATATCATATGTAAACTGTGCAAACTATTGCATTTTTCAAGCCATGTCTTGATTCAGTCACTTTCCAAACCAGATAAAACCTCAAACATACTCCAAATATCATCCTTGAACTGTCCAAAATGGTTCCCCTCATCTGGAACACCATTTGAGAGAGTTGCTATTTTGGTCACTTTTAACCCCTTTTGCAAGAAAGGGACTGTTTGTGTTTTTGCAGGTACCAGTCAATTCCAATCATCCTAAAAGCTTCTAAGGGATCATTTGAGTGTGTCTAAAGCATCAAATCATTTCTGGAACAAGAGGTTTGACAGATTGCACAAAAGCTCCAAAATCTCAAAAAAGAGGTAAGCCTCACAACTTGGAATCTTTCAAACATGCAATGCTTTGAAGTCCATTGATCATAAACATCTCATACATGTTGTATATGTTGTGTTTGAGCTAATTCACCATGTAATCCATGCTTGTACCAAGTTGTAGCATAGAAAATGCATTTATAGGTCATTTTCAAAACCACTATCGGGTTTTGAGGAGGGAGTGTGATCTGAAAAAACTACCACCACCATTGGATTCCTTATGAAATTCTGGTCCAGATGCATATAAATTTTGTCTCAAACCATTAAGAATTGATAAAGTTATGACCTTCACGTTTCTGAGCCAAAACTTGCCTTGGGCCAGGCCTAAAACCAAGTCATGCCTTGTATATTTGTTGTTTTGTTTCAAACAATGGATGTATCACCACCCCAGTGGTAAGGCGCGCGCCTTGTAACCTTGAGGTCTTGGGTTCAAACCCCACCCATGCCATTTTGTGTTTTTTCACATTTTGCCATTTTTTCCAATATTTTCATGGTTTATTAATTAATTGGAAAATTAATAACTCTTTCAATTTTAATTAGTTTTAATTGGTTCTTTTTGCAAAAAATCACAAAAATGTCGAAATATTTTATTCCACAAAAAAATTGAATTTATATTATTTATTTAATATAATTAGTATTTTTGTGAATAAATTCATTTTTATTTGTTTTTAAACATTTTAAAATAAATATTCATCTTGAAAAATCAAGACCAAATGAGTTTTAATATCTCTTGTGATTTATACCTCATTTTTCAAACCTTAAACAAAAATCACAAGTGGTTTATTCAAACCTATTTGGTATTTTTCATTGATTTTCTTTAAATATTTACTTTTAAAGAATAAAATTAGGGTTTCTTTGATTTTCACTCAAACAAATCATTTTCAAACACTCATGGGCCTCTAATAAAGTGTAAGACCCAATCCTTTTTTTTTTTACCAAACCATTTTTGGGCCTCAGTGTATTGTATAAGTCCCGATACCGTCAAAAACAAACGGCGCGATCGTCGCCTTTTGAAAAATAACCCTGGGCCTCTCCTCGAGCTATAAGACCCATTTAAAACATTTTGGGCCTCTAATAGAGTGTAAGACCCAACCCCCTTTTAACCAAAATCACTTTGGGCCTCAGATATTGTATAAGCCCCTCTACGTTAAAAGAAAACCTCGACGCGATCGCCATTTCAAACGGAAAAATCATCTGGGCCTACCCTCGTGTTATAAGCCCCACTCTTTTTCTTTAAACTTTTTGGGCCACTTGAGAGAGTGTAAGACCCATCCCTTTGTACAGAAAACAATTTTTGGGCCACAGTCACTTGTATAAGTCCCTCTGTACAAATTCAAACAGTGCGCTCACTGATAAAACCCTGGGCATCTCCTTGAGCTGTAAGCCCCAAAATTTTCTTTTTCAAAAACACTTTCTCCTTTGATTTTGAATATACTGTTGTTTTCAATCTTTCTTTGTTGAACAACTAACCAAACAGCATGGAAGCTCTACAACCGAGTAAGTGTTTATTGCTTTCATTTACCGCTTTCATATACATATAACTGTATTGTGGGGTTGTTTCACTGTAAGTCTTCTTTCATAAACTCATATCAACTGTGTAATAATAGTATAGATATTTAGAGTTTCCCCGGCAACTACGTCTAGAACTAGGTGACGCCGTTTCGTTTATTCATAGAAATAGACAACTAGATCCCCAATAGGATCACCAGATACAGTCTTCTCTTTGGCTGTCCTCATTAGGAATTATCAAGAAACTCTACTCCCAAAGATGAATGTATTCTCCGTGAATGGCATCTTTGAGTTTCTTCCAAATTCTCGAACTTTCCTGACTTGATCTATTCCTTGTGAATAGCTTGCCTTGAATTTCTCGGGGTTTGGGGACCCACGGGCTTCTTAAAAGCATCGGCCTCCTCTTAGGCATCATACAAGGACCCAAAGGCTTCCTAAAAGCAACCGTGCCTCCTCTTGGGCTTAGTACAAGGACCCTACGGCTTCTTAGAAGTATTCACAGCCTCCTCTTAGGCTTCGTATAATGATCTCTTCCTCCGGGAATGATAGCCTCCTCTTGGGCATCGTACAAGGACCCGTCGACTTCTTAAAAGTTTCCAGCCTCCTCTTGGGCTTCATACAAATTGTCCCGACGACCTCCTAGAGGTATAGGAACAGAAATTAGTCATCTGCATAGAACAGTCCTTTCATAGAGCCTACTACTGTTTCTCAAAGCATAGTACAAAACATGACACTCTAGACTTGGACAGTCTAATCTCCTTGAGTCTCAAAGACATTCTCAAGTGACCCCTTTGTTAAATAGGAAGAAACCCGTAGACTCGGACAGTCTCAATACCCTTCGGATTTCCCACTTCCTTAAAGAACAGGAATAACCTGGATCCTTGAATCAAATCCTTGAGTACAGTGTTGCTCATATAAGAACTGATTTTCTCTTTCAAAATCAGTATACTGGACCTGTCACTCAACTGAAACGGTAACCATAGCCTCCTCTTAGGCTTTGTATAAAGATCCTTCTCCCGTGAAGTTAGCCTCTCTCTTGGGCTTTATACAATGATTCTCCCCAGCGGGGTCAAACAACGTTTAGCCTCTCTCTCGGGCTTTGTACGAGACACATAAGAGACTCCCTCGTTGAGTCAATCACCCTTTCGCCTCCATCTCAGGCTTCGTACGAGATACAAAAAACTCTCTTGTTGAGTCAAATAGCCTCCATCTCGGGCTTTATACGAGATACTAAATCACTCTCCTGTAGAGTCAACCTTTTTAGCCTCTCTCTCGGGCTTTGTACGAGACGCATAATAGCCTCCTCTTAGGCTCTGTATAAGAAAACCACTGGTTGATTCAATTAACCTTTTAGCATCAAAGTTGTGCCTCGTTCACAGTACACAAACATCAACAACTCCTTCCCCTCCATCTAACTGCTGTAAGCGGCAAGCCTCTAGATCATCTACATCCATGCCAATGTCCCTCTTTTAGTATGAGAAATTCCTAAGGAAAGATGGCATTACTCTACACTGAGTTAAAGTCTTCTCCTTCAGGTTGAAATCCCCTATAAAGGAAATTATGGCATTGTCGGATTCACAAATCCCGGTTAATGTAATTCTCCTTTATAAACAGTCGTAACAGACAAACCCCTCTTTAGAGATGACAAATTCTCTCTAAGGTCAGCACTTTTAGCTTCACATCTTGGGCTTCGAACAAGATACAAATAAACCTTATAGCTTCACATCTTGGGCTTTGAACAAGATACAAACCACCTTTCTCTTCACGTCTTGGGCTTTGAACAAGACACCAAAACAACCATTTCCTCCCATAGAATAGGAGGAACTACGAACGCTCTGATTTCCCTGTTTCGGTAAACGGGAATACGTAGGCATAAGATTGAAAGAAAAATCTTAGCAAGCACACTAAACAAAAACCCAAAATCCCATACTTTCATATATATCCGTCCTAACATCTCAACCAATAGCCTAAAGCACCCCTCGTCAACAAAATAAACCTGGGACAAACCCCGAATCTTTGTAGCATCTGTAAACCAACAGTTTCGACTGTTTAATCTCAGTATGCAAGCAGGGTTAATTGGAGACATCTATTTCCCTTCCTTCATCAGCTTTAATAGGATAAAAAATGAATCGAACTGTAGTACTAGAGCGATCGTGCTTCGCTACCACATCCAAAAATCACTCGCTACACCCGGATTAAGGAAAATCCCCAGAGAAAGCCTCTCCTCTAAAAGACTCTCGACAATACATCAGTTTTTCTCCCAAGAAATTCGATGTTAATGAAGTCATCAGCACCTCAAAATTGGATTATATCACATGGCATTTCTCCGAAAGGATCTCGAAGAAAAGTATAATGTAATATCCCCAAGCAAAAAGCAGTCTCTCAAGAGACTCGTTTTCACCCAGTAGGTCAACAAATGGCATCTCCCAAAAAGAAGTTTGCACACCTCTGCAGTTCAGACAAATGGGTTTCCCCAGTAAGTCTGACATCATCTTTATCCATCAAATGGCGTCTCCCTAGTAAAAATCGGCAAGAAGTTTGATGAAGACCGCTACAAATAGCGTTCCTTGTCGAGGAAAGAACTCGACAAGAAGAAACTAAGACCAGTTCCATGGCTGAAGACCAGGATCGAGGGGAGTTTTATTTCAGAAACTTAGACCAGTTCCATGGCTGAAGACCAGGATCGAGGGGAGGTTTATTTCAGAAATTGAGACCAGTTTTGTGGCTGAAGACCAGGATCGAAGGGAAGTTTATTCTAGAAACTTAGACCAGTTCCATGACTGAAGACCAGGATCGAGGGGAAGTTTATTTCAAAAGAAATTGAGACCAGTTCCGTGGCTGAAAACTAGGATCGAGGGGAAGTTTATTACAAAGAAACTAAGACCAGTTCTGTGGCTGAAGACCAGGATCGAGGGGAAGTTTTACCCTTTTTCTATGTAACATTGCTTAGCAAAAGAAGATGGATGAGCAAACTTCCATTCATAACCACCGTCAAAATTTTGGTTATTCCGATATTTAATCCTCTTGCACCCTGAATGTCTGAATACCTTCGTCATTCACACCTTCGGGTCCAACAAGATTAAATAGGGGCATCTGTCATACCCCAAATTTTGACCACAAGATTTCCCATCATTGTGAAGATCATTACCAAAATATGGATGTACCATCATGCCTCATCAATCTCCTCAAGGATTATTGAGCATTCACTACAATCAAGAATTAGGGTTTCGAGCCATCTCAGAACACTTATACAAAAAAGATCAATCAAGAAATGACATGATCTTCAACTTGTCTAACCTCTCAAAACATCCATGAAGGATCAAGAGGTCTCCCATATCAAGAATCAAGCACAAGAGTGCAACATCTTAAGCTGATCAAGCCTCAAGATCGCCAGTGTCACCAAATTAGGGTTTTGGTCGACCAAGGCCTCCAGATGAAAATTTTCATCTGGGAATGAGCCAAAACTTCAAAACATGATCCAAGATGCTCCAAGGGGCCTCATGGATCCAATCATCAAGTCAAATTATCCTCAATGAGTGATTTCATAAAAAATCAGGAATTAGGGTTTCTTGACCTAATTCCCCCCTAAGTTGACTTTTGAGGAAAGACATAAGGCAAGACCTCAAGACATGATTTAACGACCTCAAATACACCACATTGATCCATTTACAATAATGGATTGATCCAAGAAGCTTGATTCACAAGTTTCAATTTCATCTGGACCACAATTAGGGTTTTGAAGGAAAAGTTAACTATGCCTTTGACTTTTGACCAAGACATGGTCCCAAACCTTGGGACATGATTCAAGACACCATAAAACACCTATGGAATCCATTCATTAGGTTTGAATTAGGTCAAGAACTTGATTGCATAGAGGATAAAACAGTTTGGAATTCATCTGCAAAAAGTCAACTGTGCCCAAAATCAAGTTTGACTTTTTGGAATTTTTCACAAATATGGCTCCCCTAAGTCAAAGACAATGATAATGTATGGTTTTGATCATCATTCATCAAGAAAAATCAAGAAAAGTGAGGTTTCTTGCAAAAGGGGCAACCATAAGAAACTAAATTTTTTCTAAGTTATGGAACAAAATGGATTTGGTACCAACTTTGCAAGGTCATAACTCCTAAACCACAAGGCCTTTTTCTTCCATCCAAAGCCCAAATGAAAGTTCACATGACATACTCCAAAAGTGTCAACTACATCAGATTCCAAATCCTCATGGATTTTGAGTTATGGATTGATCTAAATCACAAAAAGCGAAAATGACCACTTTTTCCAACACTTAATGAAATTTTCAAGAAGTCAGAATCTGTTTCATTTTTTACCAACTTTAAGGCCATTTTTCACCTTGATCCAAGTTGAACCAAGACCAATGTTGGACATCAAAGTTAAAATATGTCACAAGGGCTTTCCAAAAAGTACAAGAACCCCTTCTAATTCAACATGAGATAAGAGTTACATCCATTGAAAGTTGGTCATTCAAAACTGATTTTTACAAGACAGATTTGTGCCTTTTTGCTCGAGTTAGCTAAATTGGACAATTACAAGTCTTGTTATCCATTTGGACACCTCAAGGGATAACATCTAAGGGACAATGTCTGATCCACAAGCCTCCCAAGTCCAAGGATCTACATATAGCTATGTAACCCCTAAAAAGACTAAGAATCTCAAAGACTCCAATATTGTTTCAATGCATTCAATGGATTCACAAGGTGGCAAGCATCAAGACATTACTGACTGAATTGAGTCAAGCCTTATCCCTGCAACAAAGGACTCATAGCCTGCTCCCTAATCTCAAGTCAATGGCTAGAGGAGACTTGAGATTCCATTTGACCACCATTGGCTAAAGACTTGTACCAGTCACCATTCACTATTGCAGCCAAAAGAAACTTCTTCCACTATAAATAAAGCTCATTTGTGGTCAGTTTGAGTACACCAAAGCACCCCAACTGATGCTTTCCTCAAAATCACTCTCAAAAAAACAGATTTTCCATCTATTTCAAGTCACTATCAAATTTTGAAATAGGAAGCAATTCAAACCAAACCTGAAAGCTCTGCTGATTTGAGCAAAGTTTTAGGAAAAACAGAATGTCAAAAGAGATGTCTAAACATAAAGAAGTTTGATGAAAGAAGACTGGCCAAGAAGATGTCCTAATAGATGTCTCGAAATTTGTACCTGTGGCAAGATTTACGGAAACAATCAGTGCATGGATCAAGGACTGAAGACAGAAGCCCAAGGAAGCAGAAGCCTATAAATAGAAGACTTAGACCTAGGTTTTGGTATGCCTTAGTACGCCTGTTGTAACCTTGTTTTCTTGTGTAAGAAACAAGGGTTTAGGGTTTTGAGAGTTGTTGGCTCTCTAGGTTGTAAGTCTCCCTTTGTATCAGTTGATACACTATGGTAGATATAGGTGTCACACAGATCCATAAGCCTTGAGATATTGGATTGTGTATTATTCTTGGATGAAGCTTTTAAGCAAATCCGAGTTAGCTTGTTTGTCAAGTATGCTTGACAGATTTCTGTATTGATAGGGACGATGAAGAAATCACAGTTGGTGGTTGAGGGAAGTGAGTGGGGTATCTCGTATCAGGGTTCTAAACATTTGAGTTTAACCTTGGTAAAGATGTTCATGGGGTAGATCTTAGGGATAAAGTTGTAAACGTGGGAGTTTAACTTTGTAACAGTCTACACAATAGTGAAGTCTTCTTCCTGGATTGGTATCCCCCAGATGTAGGTGAGTTGCACCGAACTGGGTTAACAATTATTGTATTCTTTATCATTCTGCAAATTTACGTTTCTATTAGGGTTCATGATGAACATGTTGGATCAGATGTCGTGACATCTGTGATGGTGCAGTTCTGATATTCAAGGTATTAGTCTGCAGTTGCGCCTCTGAGTTTAAAAGATTATGTAGCACAATGTCTTGACATGTGTTAGGACATCTGTTGTCTGCATAGGCCAAAATTTCAATTGGTATCAGAACAGGCATCCTGTCTGGTTTTGGATGAGATCTTTGGGAGATACTTTCTGGCATTTAAACAAGGAGGAGTTTTGGAGATCAGATCAATCAAATCAAACATACCCAAGGGTATTAATGGATGAGATGAATGTTCTGGATCGAAGGGAGCAACCCGGAGGTTGTTCATGTTGCTGAGGAGATTCTACAACAACTACGGGAGAAGTGGCTAGTTCTCTTGTTGACGTGTCTTATAAGATATTGTGACATCTTATTAGGGCAAGCAGGATATGTTCCTTGGTGGTTCCGCTGCATGTGTTTCTGATGGAAGAGCTCTAGAATTATGGGATTCTGGAGTTGTTACTGAAGATAGTTGGTGGAAGGTCTCAATCATCGGCCTCTATGTTTGAAGATATCTGTATTCTTTTATTCCAAAGTCGGGAGCGATGGAGTGAAGGAAGTTGTGGTTAGATATATGGTATGATGACTTGGTACTTGGAAGCTTGGTTTCTTAGTGCAGTTTGGAGTCAGTTGAAGAGGAGAGGAGTTAAGTTAAAGTTTATCAGGTTCTTGCTCTAGGAGTTTGATAAATGTTTGGTCAGCTAGATTGTCAAAGATACTTGAGATCTCTCTCAAGTCTACTCATAAAGACATCTATGTCGTGTATCTGGAGTCTTCTAGTTACTCTTCTGACTAGAAGGTGTTTCTTGGAGACACAATCTGAAGAACGTGGAGGTGATTTATTTTCACCATCCAAAAACAGCAAGGAAGGATTCATCTCTCTTGACCCTAAGAGTGGATCCAATCTGATTGAAGAGTTGTTAAGGTAAATAAGACTTGTTCAAAGAAAGTCTTAGTTACTTGAGTCAAGGGTGGTAGCCTTGGTATCTCAACATTGTCATTGAAGAAGATACTTGCAATAAGATTGAATACTGTATAAGTGTTCATGACATGATCTGGTGGAGCTCAGCTACAGCAGTGAAGAAGGGTTATGGTACAAGGATTTAAGATCAATTGCTATTTGTGGAATCCATAAGTATTTAATTGATTATCCTTGAAAGTCAAAATTGAGGATGTTTTGTCAGATGTTCTAACATCTTTTCATCAGAGGTTTGTAGAATCATGGGAGGGGTTCTGCATTCGCTCAAAAGTCTCCTAGGTGTTGACCTGGGATTATTGGCTTAGCGTCTGTTTCTTGGAAAGTATTGTGAATGACTTGTCCAGATGGTGATGCTGTTGAAGATGGAGATGGAAGACTATGAAGACATCGTAATATTGATGGTTATAGCTTGGGTCAGTTTATTTCTGATCCAGGTGCTTTGGAGCATAGTGTTTGCTCTGGTTATGAAGGTCGAGGATAAGTGGCAGTTATCTCTGGCTTAATACCGACGGCTCTACTAAGGGAAGTGGCATTCTTTGGTACTGCTATGGAGTAGTCTTGGACTACTTATTTTCTAAAGATTCAGATGTGGCAGGTTTGAAGTCTTTGGAGTTTCTATGCAGAATGGAGGTTTTCTACTCAAAACTTGGTTGTTGAATCAAGTCTGTGAGAGCATGGAAATCTGTTTCTGCAAAGGGAGGAGGTTCTTCTAAGTGGCAGAAGGAAGAGCCGAATTCAACAGGTGGATGTCATAATGTTTTGACATCTAGCTTAACATTAGAAGTCTCAGCTGGTGATGTGGCACATCAACTTAAGATAAGGTGATCTACAGGAGAATGGGAGTGATGGATTCTTCAAAAAGGTCTATCTCATGCAGTTTGCGGGAGATGTGGATGAGAAGATGTTACATAACTAAGAGGCTTGGTGGATCCAAGATGTCTTGCTATAGGGCAAGTAGTTCATGTGAATTGAAGATCTAATTTCATTAGTAGATCAGGGTATCTTGTGGGAGTTCTGAAGATGAGTGAGGTCAATCAAAAAGAGGCATTTGATTGGTTTCACAAAGTACGTTCAAGCAGAATGCTTGAAACTGATTGCTCTTGTGTACAAGAGTAGTTAGTTGAATTTGTTTGAAGGTTCTGGTTCTTTGGGAGCTTGTGGCAGAAGTTCTGGATTAAGGATGAAAGCATACCTTCTTTGGTGGATGAGAGTTTATTTCTCTCTGGGTTTCTGAAGTTTTCTTTGTTCAAGCTGGTGGCGCAGTGTTGTTTGAAGATCTTCAGTGTGGATTACTATGCTGATAGTAAGTCCAGTGGTGGAACATATCAAGAACCATGGTGTGTGGTGTCTGTGATGTGTGGAAGATGTCCTAATTGATGTTAGAACATCTTTGGGTTAGTTATCCTTGGTGAAGGATTTCAGGTTCTGTGATGAACTGGTTACTTGCATCGTGTCCAAGAAGTGTCTACATAATCATCCGGGAGAATGATGGAGTAGAAGGGTTCCTTGGAAGGAGGATGTAAGTGTTTGTGATGACTGAAGTGGATCACGTGTTGATTGCTTGGAAGTATGTTTTCCTGAATGCGTTCAGAAGTGGAGATTCACCATAAATCAGAAGTATTCCAGATTATCATACGGGAGAATGATAGGAATGACTGTCTTGGATTGCGGGGTGTTTATCTCTAATGCGGGCCTGGTGAGGTCAGTGGAAAATCTTGCATACGACATTGGAACCCTTGGAGCAAGTCATGCTAGTAGTGGATCAGTTTAGCAGCTGTGAAGTTCTGGAGCATGCATACGATAGCTGACATCGTTATAACAAACTAAGGGGCCCTGTGCGTCTCTTTGAGGAATGTGAAGCATTCTGATTCAATTGGTTTGTGCCTCAAGCAGCTGGAGGTCTATACATGAGAATTCAAGAGGACTTCGTGTGGTGTGTAAATGGTTGCAGGATGAGGGGGATCAATGGGACTTTGATCTTAAGCCAAGAGTTTGTTATGGTTGGTATACACGTCCTCACGGGTAGCATGATGGTGATCATGTGTGAGTGATTATTGTTTCTTGTCAGAGGGAACAATAAAGAGTTAATGGTTGCGCTCAGCAGGTGTGTTGAACAGAGGGTGCGCTCTTGAAGACATGAAGATGCGTCTTATGTTTTCCAGTCATTAGCTTGGGTGTTCAGTGGAGGAGCACCAGTTACCTCAGTCAGGGGGAGATGCCTCTTGATCTGAGATGAAGTTCCAGTTTGCATTTGTGCGTCAAGCAAACTAAGATGTCAAGATGGCTTGACATTATTTTTGAAGATCCAGTTTGCATTTGTGCGTCAAGCAAACTGAGATGTCAAGGAGGATGTCTTGACATTAGAGTATTGTTGCAAGTTGTGGGAAACTTGGCAATGCATACTTGAATGGTTCTTATTGGGTGCTTAAGAATCATTGATGAGTTTGGGAGAATTTATTTTTCTCTACAAACTGTGATCACAAAACCGTGAAGATTTTGATCAATACAGAAATCTCCGGATGCTAATTGGAAATGTTTGAAGGAATGTCTTAATATCTTTGCTAGCTCTCTGTGTCTTTTGGTTTAAAGGATTATGCTTGGGACTTATCAAAAGGATGGAAACTATGATTCAGACGGACTAAACAAGACTAACAAAAGGCCAGGATATTATTTAAGACCTGAATATCGGACAATGGGTAGTGCTTACTGAGAGGAGGCATGAGTAACATGTGTTTGTTACAAGTGCTCCTTTTTGGACGGTTACTCTTAAAAGTTTGAACAGTCTTATCCTAGTTGGGTGGTGCACAGTTATTAATGTTGAATTCACCTACCTAAATTTATTTCTCTTTGAATTGTTTAGCGGTCACTTCTTTGGACCATGATTATCAGAAGAAAGTGTTTAGGTACTTAAAGAGTGCATCTATTTGTGGTAGTCCAGAGTGTGGGTTGTTTCATCATGTCGTTCGTTCGTGTTTGGATAAGTAACATCTGGATATGGAACTGCATTGGGTTCTTTTGTCAATTTTTGGCTAAAAAGGGGGAGAAAGGTTGTGAATTTTTCAACATGCATCTCTGGTGGTTGAATTGTGAAGGATGTTGGAAAGGATGGTCTAACATTCTATCAGAATCTTTCTCTTTGTGCCTTATGACCTGAGTTGTGAAACAAGTTGTGCCTTGTGACCTGAGTTACATTCCTGGTGAACTCTGTGTTACAAATGATAAAACTGTTTCTTCTTATACTCCTTCTGGATCTTCTTGTGAGTTCTCTTATGTCTCTCAAGAGGAAGATTCATCCTATCGTGGCTAATACTGGTTTGAGGGGGAGAGAGTCATATACTCCTTCTCACGTACACCAACATACAGGTAGGAATCTCAAGGAGTATGAAAGAGTCTCAGATGGGATCCAAACGCCGGACTTTCTTTCCTAAGAAGTTGTTTTAACCAAAAATTTGTCAAAAGGGGGAGATTAAAAGCTCTCCTGATTTGAGCAAATTTTTGGGAAAAAAAGAATGTCAAAAGAGATGTCTAAACATGAAGAAGTTTGATGAAAGAAGACTGGCCAAGAAGATGTCCTAACAGATGTCTCGACATCTGTACCTGTGGCATGATTTACAGAAATAATCAGTGCATGGATCAAGGACTGAAGACAGAAGCCCAAGGAAGCAGAAGCCTATAAATAGAAGACTTAGACCTAGGTTTCGGTATGCCTTAGTACGCCTGTTGTAACCTTGTTTTCTTGTGTAAGAAACAAGGGTTTAGGGTTTTGAGAGTCGTTGGCTCTCTAGGTTGTAAGTCTCCCTTTGTATCAGTTGATACACTGTGGTAGATATACGTGTCACACAGATCCATAAGCCTTGAGGTATTGGATTGTGTATTGTTCTTGGATGAAGCTTTTAAGCAAATCTGAGTTAGCTTGTTTGTCAAGTATGCTTGACAGATTTCTGTATTGATAGGGACGATGAAGAAATCACAGTTGGTGGTTGAGGGAAGTGAGTGGGGTATCTCGTATCAGGGTTCTAAACGTTTGAGTTTAACCTTGGTAAAGATGTTCATGGGGTAGATGTTAGGGATAAAGTTGTAAACGTGGGAGTTTAACTTTGTAACAGTCTACACAATAGTGAAGTCTTCTTCCTGGATTGGTATCCCCCAGATGTAGGTGAGTTGCACCGAACTGGGTTAACAATTACTGTGTTCTTTATCATTCTGCAGATTTAAGTTTCTGTTAGGGTTCATGATGAACATGTTGGATCAAATGCCGTGACATCTGTGATGGTGCAGTTCTGATATTCAAGGTATCAGTCTGCAGTTGCGCCTCTGAGTTTAAAAGATTATGTAGCACAATGTCTTGACATGTGTTAGGACATCTGCTGTCTGCATAGGCCAGAATTTCAAAACCAATCATGCCAACACCTCATATACATCTTATATGATTGATCCATGACTTTGAAACACATCTGGAACATCAGAATCACAAAGTCACCCCCAATTTGCTCAAACTTTTGGTCTGTTTGCAGTTGAGGTGCCACAACAAGTTCTGGGCTGATTCAATCCATTCCAAGCCTTCAAACACATTACTTGAGGTCCATTGGAGCTGTCCAGATCCTTACACAACATCTGTAACACCTCCAACATAGAATTCGATCACCAGCTCCAAGAGGTAAGCCTGAAGCCTTCAAACTCCATATTACATTCATTATAAATGAATTTTTGAGTTACCATCTTGTTTCTGCATGTATATAGAGTGATAACCCTCACTCAATTCCTATGTATGAATCGTGTTTGGAATTTCATAGTGTTCTTGCTGAAACTAGGGTTCTTTAGTTCATCTTCTGATTTCTCACTCCACACTTAATATAAATGCAATTGATTTATATGGTTGTGATCCTTGTTCAAAAACGAGTGAGATTGGTGTTTGAATCGTGCAAAACCATTGAGTAATCAGAGAGAAAAGTGATATTTTTCAAATCTGGGGAAAACAGGGCACGCGGGCAAGAACAAGTGTTCTTGGCGCCCTTTTTCAAATTTTCAAATTTTTGAATTTTTGATATTTTATTTAATTGATTTCAAAAATTAATTTCCCTCTCATTTTTTATTGGTTCTTTTTTTAAAAGTCACAAAAATGTTAAATTATTTTATTTTACAAAAATATCCAATTTATATTATTTATTTAATATAGTTAGAATTTTTGTAATTAATTTCATTTTATTTGTTTTTAAACATTTCAAAATGAAATTCTCACTTTGATCTTTTCATTTCAAATGAATTTTAATCTTTTGTGTGATTAAACATGATTTTTCAAACATTTATCCAAGATCACAACTTATTTTTCACACATGTTTGATAATTTTGATCATTTAAAATGTGTTTTATTCAAATTAAAATACATTTTTTATCAAATTAGGATTTTGATTATTTTCACCCTCACAAACATTTTTAAAACACTTTTGGGCCTCTAATAGAGTGTAAGACCCATTCCTTGTCACACACAAACCATTTGGGCCTCAGTCATTGTATAAGTCCCGATACGATTTTAAAAATCTCAGCGCGATCGCCATTTTCAAAACAATGTTCATCTGGGCCTCTCCCTGAGTTATAAGTCCCATTCTCCCCTCTTTTCAAAACACTTTTGGGCCTCTAATAGAGTGTAAGACCTAACCCCTTTTGTACATAAATAATTTGGGCTTCAGTCATTGTATAAGCCCCAGTACAATTTTCAAAATAATGGTGCAATCACTGTTTCTTTTATATGGGCATCTCTCTGAGCTATAAGCCCCATCTCTTGTATTAAAATAAACCTTGAGCCTCTAATAGAGTGTAAGACCCACCTTTTTGTAAATACAATAAATTTGGGCCTCAGTCATTGTATAAGTCCCTCTATGGTTTTCAAAACTACGACGCGATCGTCGCCTTTTCAAAAGAATTCATTTGGGCCTCTCCTTGAGTATAAGCCCCAAACTTCCTTTTACAACCACTCTCATTTTTATTTAGATTCAAATTCATAGTTGTATCAAAACTTTCTTCAATTTCTTGAATAACTAACCACACAGCTGTGGTTACTATGTTGGAGCTTGCACAACTGTAAGTTCTACCATTTTCTTTTACATACTTGCTTATATATTTCATCTGTATATGTATGCCTGTATATACTTGCTTAGAGTTTTCCCCAGCAAATTAGGTCTAGGATTAGATCAAGCCAGTGGTCACTCTTTCAACACAGTCAAAACTAGTTCCCCGTAAGAAATTCCAAATACAGTCTTGCCTCCTCTTGGGCTTATACAATATGGAACAGAGAAAGGCATTATTCCCGATGAAACTTTTCTCAAAACTGTTACTACTTAGAAATTTGTACAAGAAATTCATTTCCCTAGAGAGGATTAATTCCCGGTGAAACCTCATTTGAATTTCTTCAAACCCTGGAACTGTTCACTAAAGAAAGGATTATTCCCGGTGAAACCTTTCTTGAACTTTTCTCAGGTTTGGACCCACAGGCTTCCTAAAAGCATCCACAGCCTCCTCTTGGGCTTTGTACAAGGACCCTTAGGCTTCTTAGAAGTTCTCAGCCTCCTCTTGGGCTAAGTTTAAGGTCCCAAAGACCTCCTACAGGTATAGGACAGAACTTAGTCATCTTTTGCTAGTTCAATCCTCCAGAGAGTCAGAATCTCAAAACATCAGACCAGTTTAGGGTTGATTCTCATCCCCTAAAACACCAGCCTCCTCTTTGGCATCATACAAAGATCAACCTTCTCATACCAGTAGACTTGGACAGTCTCATCTCCTCTTAGATCTCAAAGAACCCCTCAAGTTTCCTAAAAGCACAGGAAAAACCCTGATCATTTCATCAATCACCAGCAGAGTTTAAAACCTCCAAAGGTTAAAAAACTCAATCTTTAAAGTTTTCACTCTAAATCCCAGCTAGGGCCAGTTTACTATCAATAAACCTTCAATCAGAACCTCAAGGCATCTGATATTCCAACTCTTCTCTATTCCTCAGCAAGAGTTGATTCCCCGATTTGGGCCTGTCTCTGGATCTCATTAATCCTCAGCAGAAGCTAGCCTCCTTTTAGGCTTCATATAAGAAATTCCCCAGCCAACCTCCTCTTAGGCTTTGTATAATGATTTTCCCTCAGCAGCTTTAGCCTCAATCTTGGGCTTTGTACAAGACACATATAAAATCTCCCCAATGGAGTCAATTCCTTTAGCCTCAATCTTGGACTTTGTACAAGACAGATAAAATATTCTCCAGTTGAGTCAATAACTTTTAGCCTCAATCTTGGGCTTTATACAAGACACATATAAAACCTCCCCAGTAGAGTCAATCTCTTTTTTAGCCTCAATCTTGGGCTTTGCACATGACAAATAAAATTTTCCCCGAAAAAATCAATTTCTTTCAGCCTCAATCTTGGGCTTTGTATAAGACAAAAATAAAACTCCCTAAACAGAGTCAACTTTTTAGCTTCAACCTTGGGCTTTGATCAAGGCACCCAAAAATCAACATCCCCTCAGAGAAAATCAAGAGTTCTCTCTGAAGGAAGACATTTCTCTGTATATTACATATTCAAAACAGACAATCAAACAAACCCTAACCCCAGATAATTGTTGTAAGTGGCACATTTGTAGATTCAAAAATCAAAGTTGTGGTCCCTCTTTTATCCTGGTAAATTTCATCTAATTGCTGTAAGTGGCAAGCCTCTGGATTATTTACATCCAAGCCAATGTCCCTCTCTTAGCATGAAAGACTCCTAAGGAAAAATGACATTGCTCTACATTGAGTTAAAGTTTCCTCTTTCAGGACATCACCCTTATAAAGGAAATTATGGCATTGCTGGATTCCATACATTCCAGTTAAAGTAATTCTCCTTTATAATCAGTTACCCAACAACTGTGATAAACATATGAGATATCTCCCTTTAGATATGACAAATTCTCTCTCAGTCAAACCTTTAGCTTCAATCTTGGGCTTAAAACAAGACACCAAACATATTTTTCCTTCCATAGAAAAGGAGGAACTAAAATTGCTCTGATTTCCCTGTTATCATTACGGGAATACGTAGGCATAATATTGCGAAATCTATGCGAGCACACATATTAAAAACTTTAGGTCCAGTACCTTACCAAAAAACATCGAAAAACCCGAAAACAACAAAAACACTCTCTCAACATTCCCAAAGGAGAAACTTTCCCAAATCTATAACAGATAAACACCAGTAAGTAGGTGATAGAAGAACATGCCAAACAATCTATGGATAACGATATATACGCTGGGTAATTGACAACTTCCCTTTGTATAATCTGACCCCGGACCCCCCAATCTCTTAGCATTTGTTAAAGAAAACATTTGCGTGCAAGGTTTGTTTTAGATATCTTCCCTTTCCTTTCCAGCTTCATAGGATAAATAAGAAATCAGAAAGTAGCACCCAATTCCAACCATTGCAGTAAGGTGGTCGCGTCACCGACAAAAATCGTACGCTACACGTTAGACACTCCAAACGGCATCACAGTGTATTCATAGTGACCATACCTCGTTCTGAAAGCTGTCTTCGGAATATCATCAGGCTTAACACGAATATGATGGTAGCCCGACCTCAAGTTAATCTTGCTAAACACACAGGCACCCACTAGCTGATCCATCAAATCGTCGATTCTCGGGAGTGGATATTTATTCTTGATAGTCATTTTATTCAACTGCCGATAATTAACACACAACCTCATACTTCTGTTCTTCTTCTTCACTAACAGCACTGGAGCACCCCACGAAGAAACACTTGGTCGAACAAACCTTTTCTCGAGTAATTCTTCCAATTGTTTCTTCAATTCACTTAACTCAGAAGCGGACATCCGATAAGGATTCATTGACACTGGACTCGTACCTGGTACCAAGTCTAATGCAAACTCTACTTCACGTTCTGGAGGCAAGTCACTTATGTCGTCTGGAAACACATCTGGGAATTCACAGATAACAGGCAATTCAACACTCTCAGCTTCACAATCAACCTGCAATGATGCAAACATTGCAAACACCAATGCTTCGTCTTCCAGAAGTTTGTCTACTTGGTTAGCAGACAAGAACATCAACTCCCCCCATCACCAAACTCGGGAAACTCTACGGTCTTGTTATAACAATTGATATGAATGTGGTTGAACTCCAACCAATTCACTCCAAAGATTACATCGATTTGGTACAAGGGTAAGCACACCAAATCCATCACAAAACTCTTCCCAAAAATTGTCAAAGGACATCTCAAACACACAAAAGTAGTAGTAACAGAACCATTAGCTGGAGTTTCTATTACCATATTACCATTGATATCAGACAATTTCAAACCCAATCTATTAGCACATTCAAGCGAGATAAACGAATGAGTAGCACCAGTATCAATAATAGCAACCAACTCAACATTATTAATAAAACAAGTACCTCAAATCAGGTTGTCCTTCTCTGGAACTTCTGCACCACTCAAAAACAACACTCTACCATTGGTCTTAGCAGTAGTAGCAGTCTTCTTCGGTTTCTGACACTGGGTACTGATGTGACCCTTCTCACCATAATTAAAATAGGTTGGACCATCATCCTTGCAATCAGTAGCTCTATGACCCTTCTTACCACATCTGTAGCACCTCAACACACTATTGGTGCAAACATCGGCACGATGGCCTTGGTCGCCACACCTGTAACACTTCCCAGAAGCGGGAGTTGCTCCCCCACTTGCCTTCTTCCCATCTGAAGCCTTCTGCTTCCCTTTGTCAGCTGAAGTCATATAAGGCTTCCCCCTATACTGCCCCTTCTCTTTCTTCTCACTCAACTGCTTGTAGTGAGCAGATCGAGCTCGGCTATCCTCATCGTAGATCCTACTCTTATCCACCAGCTCAGCATACCTGCGAATCTGTTGGTACCCAATACCCTACTTGATTTCTGGCCTCAGCCCATTCTCGAACTTGAGACACTTGGACATCTCAGCATCGGCACGGTTGTAGTGAGGACAAAACTTCAACAGCACCTCAAACTTCGCAGCATACTCTGCCATATTCATGTCTCATTGTTTCAGCTCAAGGAATTCCACCTCTCTCTTGCCACGAGCATCCTCTGGAAAATACTTTCCCAGAAATTCCTGCTTGAACACAGCCCAGGTTATCACAGTGCCAACATCTTCCAGTCTCTGAAGGGTGTTATCCCACCAATCCTCAGCCCCTTCTGACAGCATATGAGTTCCAAACTGAACTTGTTGCGCGTCAGTACACCCCATCACCCGGAAGATCTTCTCAATCACCTTCAGCCACTAATGTGCACTCTCTGGATCATGAGTACCCACAAAAGTCGGTGGATTGTTCCTCTGAAACTTCCCCAAAGCACGAAACTCATCCGAAACTCCATCATTCTGATTGCTCTGAGCCATTGCTTGAGCAAGCGACTACAACTCATCTAGCACAATCATTTCTTCCAGCCATCTTACATACCACTGACAAGGTTAGAAGAAACAAAACATCGATAGTGTACACACACTCGTCGACTGACATCAGGTAAAACCTGGCCGGACGGACCGACCTGCTTTGATACCACTAATGTAACACGCTTTTTCTATCCAACAAACATCACAAATAAATATGATTATTTTATCAGAGTACAGTCCCAAAAAGGGCATCACATGTCGTCACAAAACATCAAATAATCACCTGCTCCGTAACACGGGTTTTACCATCTTGAATTTATTTAAACATCACGCAGCGGAAATCAAAATTTAAAGAAACACCTTTATAATCCAAAACTTCTTAAAATAGAACTCATGAAAACATCATGCCAACAAAACAAAAGAACTTAAATCGTTTGACTCAAACATCCCGACCCGATGTTACATATCAGAGCAAGACCCTCTAATCAACGGAGAAATCAAAATACTTCAAAAGCTAAATCTTCATGCGCCAAGAAAGCTAAGCCTGATCACCTGCACATTACCCACGTGGAGGCAACATTCAAACAGGCAGGGTGAGTAATCACAAATCAATATATAAGATATAAGCAAAAGATAAAGCACAAGCACAAACATCATCATGTCATTTACAACGTCAAGAATACATCAATCATATCAATATAATGCAATGCCACACAATATGCAATGCAACATCATAGACTCATGCATGTGGGACAAACTCGTCATAATTGATGGACATTGGGCCATCACCCTCAAAAGATCCCCACCAATAGGATCGATTCTACACAAGAACCGGAGCACGTCATAAAACACTTTAATCCACACAATTAGATTCAAGCCATCAAATGGACCGGAGTTCTAACTATGCCATGAATGCATGATGCAAATCGTCATCATAATCATCATAAAATCGTCATAATTGCATCATCATTCATGAATCATCATCAAACAAACATCATTATACAACACCAAGTCGCACTCGTCACAATTCGTCACTATGCCTCACAATTCGTCATATTATGTTCGTCACATAAAAATCCCCGATTTTATCTCATTCATCTTCATTACTAGTTTACTCATGTTTTATTACCTCACCATAGCCTTACATCTCAAGGAAACTGCATCACAAGCGAAATCGGGACAGAAATAGCAAAAATGGGAAAAACTGCCCACAACTATGCCCATACGCGTATGACCATTCCCCATACGCGTATGGCTCACTTTCACGCCCACTTGCCTGCGTATCATACGCGTAGGCCCCTTGCCAAGGCCTCCCTTACGCGTAATGACCTCCTTGTTACGCGTATCACCAGAGAGGTTTCCCTCTCAAAATTCCCCTTCAGATTCCCCTTACACATAATGGCTAGCCCATACGCGTAAGGTACCATTCCCCAGAACCCATACGCGCAATGCACCTTCCCATACGTGTATGCCTCTTCCTTCCCAGTTCCTATACGTGTATTTCCATCCCATACACGTATTGCCTCCATTCTCATACGCGTATACTACGCGTACTGGCAGAGGGTCGTGTTGGCCCTGGGGACGGGTGTGTATGTTATGCGTACCACCCTAGGAATGTCCCCTATTATGCGTAAGGCCTCCCCTGTTACACGTATGGCGAGAAAGCACTCCAAATTCAGATTTCGCATTTGAACGAAAAACTCCCATACCAGCACCTTCGATCTTCCAAAATCGGACCCAAAATAGTTTTTGATTCATCACAGATCTAAATCTTTATCCTACTCAATTATTCTCATCAATTTCTTCATAATTATTAAGTCCTAATTCGTTAATCCCACCTTTGATTTCAGATCTGGTTTATTCACATTCATCACAGCAGCATCAAATATCCACACGAATTTCATCGTAATTACAGCAACTCATACAGAATTCATCACAGAAATCATACACATACAGAGTTACGAAAATTCACCACAGATTCATCACAGATCCAGCACAAATTTGTCAAAATGCAAACACACAAAAATACCTCTACCTTAAACCCATATCAAACATATGAACCCGGATTAATCCCTCATACCTCGAATTTTCCAGCAAAAAGGTTATTCGTTTGGGTTCTACGGTCGATTCCTCGTTCTATGTGCTCTAGCCTCCTTTCCTTAGCTCTCTCTTCACTTCTTAGGGTTGTGATGCGTCCGCAAGTGCACGGATTTATCGAAGTAATATAAAAGATTGTCGAACCCACAGAGACCAATGTCAACCTACCGTTATCTATTGCTGCGATGTAAAGCTAAGGCTAATGATATTCGATAAAAGGGAAACTAGAACTGAAACTAAAAATGATCTTAGAAAATATGATAATAAAGAGAGGCCGGAATATGGATTCCGCGTTCCTAAAGGACTTTGTAGAATTCGGGTACTAATTACAACTATAATTTAGTTCCGTAGAATATACCAATTTAAAGACTTCGCCTCACGCTCTCGCGGTATTAACTAAAGTCATGTTCCCTAATCCCAAGATTTTGGTCTCGCTCGCCCGGTAACTAGGAAATATATTTTGAAAGCCAATAATATCCTAAACGTATCTAAAGCGCTCTCGCTGTATTTAGATATGTTGCCTAATTTACACTATCAGGTTCGATCCCCACGCTCTCGCAGTGCCAGCTCTAACCTTAATTAACTTCTCACTCTCGTGACAAAATCGTGTTAAATAACCTCTCACTCTCGTGACAAAGCTATTTAAATTAGACTTGGAAATTGAAACCATAACAGAATTTTAGTCATAAGTTTGCACCTATTATTTTCTACCGAGTCTCGTCGGTAACAACGGTCCTCATACACTGGACTCAAGTCGCTTAGCCATACATGTTACTAATTAAAAACGCATAAATCATTACGGTTACGATAAAGAACGACGTGACAATTAAATTTGACAAACAAAGCAATAATAATAAATAATGCGATAAAAAGGAACCTGTAAATAATGCAAAAAAGGAAAGTTGGAATTACTTCTGGAATAATGCAAAATAAACTTCGCGTACAATAACTGGAACTGAATTTGAAATAAATGAAACAGCACCTAAGAATAATGGTGTGGTAGTTCCTCGATGTGAGAAACTACCACTTTTACATGGTAAACTGCCTAAAACTATGAAGGAATAAATTGCACAAAACTTCCATCCCCCCGGTAAAGCCAAGAAGAAGCCTATATATAGAGGGAAATTTCGTTTTGTAACTTCCATGGAGCATAAATGAGTGGTGGAGAAAGTGGGAGTAGTGGGAAGTTGGAGACTGGGTTGAGTGAGTTCAGGAGAAAGTGTTGAACGTGCGTGACTGAATTGGCCCTTCGTATCCACGTCTGTATTCTGAACGTTATAACCATTATGTGCGTGTGACAGTCGTGGTGCTCTCGTGACGAGCGTGGTGGCCTTTAATTTGCGTGACGGTCGTGGTGGCTTGTGTGACGGTCGTCACACACACCACTTTCTATTTTTCTGCTTTTTCTTTGTCATTTCTTCTTGTTTCTTCTCATTTCTTCATATTTTTCTACTTTGCTCATTTTTAGCTTGGAAAATGAAATACCTGTGAAAATGCTAGAATACTCACGGAATAATCGGAACTTAAGCTGAAATAACGTAATTATTAGTAGTAAATCAAGGCAAATATATGATACATTTTCGTGTTATCAAACTCCCCCACACTTAAACCTTTGCTTGTCCTCAAGTAAACCATGACTCATAAGGAAAATAGTGCAAACGGATACTCGTCCTAGGCTACCAACTCTACTTTGGTTACCTTTGTATCGATACGTACTTGCTCACACACTAAGGATATCGTAACAACACAATTCCACTTTTGCGGTCATCAACCTCCATCCTATACAAACCAATCTGAGTCATGTCATTATACCTAAGCCTAACTCACTCATCCATCTTTTATCCCTTTTCATTCTGGCGCAATCACATTAAGCCCGTTATCCTTTCACATTCATGGTAGGATAGCCTGTTAGTGACTATGATCTCATCAAATTTTCTCTTTTACACATACCAATAAAGTAAAGAAGTTTACACCATTGAGCTAAATGATCGGGTGAGGATCACATAGCTTAGAAGAGGCATTTCTTTTCATTTATTCATATTTTTATTTTCTTAATTTACCTTTTAAGCCTGAGATCATACACTTATTTGCATCGGCTTCCTACTTAGTGTGTGCTTAGGATGGTGCTGACTGCTAAATAAACTAATTAGGGACTACTGAAGGAGTGAGAACTTAAGGCTATGGCATAACAAGTACTCAAATTGATTTCCATAATTTAGAGGCTCACGGTGTTAAGACGATACCGATCTTGCGGAATTTTCCCAAGAGTCACAATCTAACCTCAATTTTGTCTGTAACCTAAGATTTTCAAAAGAAACACTATTTTTAACTCAAAAAATTTCAAAATATTTGGTATGGCTCAAGAGAATGGGAAAATCGATAAACAACATAAAATCAGCATAAAGACTCGACAGCACATGCACAGACGGACGAAACATTTAAAACAGAAAAAGATTTAAAATCATGCTGGAAAACAGTAAACCTAACTAGAAAGCGGTAAATGTTCCTCCCCCACACTTAAACCAAACATTGTCCTCAATGTTTTTATAAAAGGTGGTAGAGGAAAGATAGAACCTGTATGAATGCCGCTGCGTGCTACCACAGCCAAATTCGCGCTGATTCTTCCCTTGTCGTCCCTGTCTTCGCTGGCCACTTCAACTCTGATGTCTTGTACTACGAGTTATCTGAATTTGCTGAAACTTCATTTTCTTGAAGCCGCTCATTATATAGCCTATTTCCGAAGGAAGTACCTGCAAAAATTGTTAGAAAAATACGGTGCGGTGTGTGCAGGTGGAACCTGACCATGCAAAGAACAAGGAGGATGTAAGTTACGAACGGGAGAGACATACTTTCTCCCATCATACTCGTCATTGGTGTCACCACCAGCAGCGACATTCGTAGGAATGTGCGTGGGCACCAACTCATCTTAAGGGATTATCACCTAGAGATTTTTCGCCTAAATATGGCTGAGACGTGACAAGCGATACAATTCTTTATTTTCTGCAAACACAAACAATAAAAGTAAAACACTAAATTAAAAACTCGTGGGTTTCCTCCCACACAGGGCTTTGTTTAATGTCGATAGCTCGACGGCTAATAATTTTCGGTTTCCATGGGCACTTATCAAGCCATCTCACATATCCCTCCCCTTTTCTTCTCTTCCTTCTGTGGGGTGGTTCATTCTTTTGAACTTGTGGTGGCGGTTCTGGATCTATCCTAAGTAATAGCTTTTCGAGTTTGGGCTTAGTTATTTCATCCATCACCTCAAAGTTTAACCTTACCCTCTTAACAGTAATGATATCCCTAGTTTCATGGTGCTCGAATTTTCTCTTTTTATGCATGACCTCAAACAAAGATGCATCGGTGTAGATATTTTCCAATACCTCCGCATACATTTTGGATTGGGATTCTACCTTTGGTGGGGTATATGGAGGAGGAACGACATTAGGTGCTTCCTTCGCTGCCTCTTTGACGACCTCCCTTTCAGGTGATCCCAGTGAATTTTTCTCAATCTCTACTTCTTCCTCACCAGAACTCTCCTCGGCCTCAATATCACTCTCCTCAACCTCATTATCACTCTCCTCGGGATTCTCGATTTGTTTTTCATTAATGGTTATTACAACATCCACATGCTACTCCAGGGAGGGTCCTATAGGTGTCTGTGCAAGCAGGGAGATTTGAGTCTCCAATGCCTCAGTGTGAGTTGCGAGGGACTCGACTATTGTGTTTATCTGCCTAAGGTTTTCATAAGTATCGAGATGTTGTCTTCTAAGCTCTTCATTCTAGAGAGTTTGTGTCTCCGCAAAGTGCTCCATCATGGATTCTAGCCTCGAATTAGTTGTTGTTTCAATGAAATACTCCATTAATGCTTCGAGGTTGGAATTAACATATTCTTGTGGTTCCTCGAAATATTGGGAATGGTGGTCGTAGAGGAAATTTTGGTGCGGTTCCTCGAGATATTGGGAGTGCGTCAGTGTCGCATTGAAATCCTGCATTAATATTTCTAGGTTGGAATTATGAGATTCTTGCGGTTCCTCGAAATTTTGGGAATGGTAATCATAGGAAAAATTTAGTTGTGGTTCCTCAAAATATTGGGAGTATTGCAGTTGGTAATTGTAGAAAAAATTTGGATGCGGCTCCTCAAGATAATGTGAGTGGTTATCATAGAGAAAATTTGGGTGATACATGGTTTTTAAATTTTTAATTTTTTTTATTATTATTTTTTTTTTATGGGGAGTGTCTTAGTCTATACGGTGCAACAACGGAATAACAATATTGACTGTTGGTCTCCGGCAACGGCGCCAAAAACTTGATGCATCTGCAAGTGCACGGATTTATCGAAGTAATATAAAAGATTGTCGAACCCACAGAGACCAATGTCAACCTACCGTTATCTATTGCTGCGATGTAAAGCTAAGGCTAATGATATTCGATAAAAGGGAAACTAGAACTGAAACTAAAAATGATCTTAGAAAATATGATAATAAAGAGAGGCCGGAATATGGATTCCGCGTTCCTAAAGGACTTTGTAGAATTCGGGTACTAATTACAACTATAATTTAGTTCCGTAGAATATACCAACTTAAAGACTTCGCCTCACGCTCTCGCGGTATTAACTAAAGTCATGTTCCCTAATCCCAAGATTTTGCTCTCGCTCGCCCGGTAACTAGGAAATATATTTTGAAAGCCAATAATATCCTAAACGTATCTAAAGCGCTCTCGCTGTATTTAGATATGTTGCCTAATTTCCACTATCTGGTTCGATCCCCACGCTTTCGCAGTGCTAGCTCTAACCTTAATTAACTTCTCACTCTCGTGACAAAATCGTGTTAAATAACCTCTCACTCTCGTGACAAAGCTATTTAAATTAGACTTGGAAATTGAAACCATAACAGAATTTTAGTCATAAGTTTGCACCTATTATTTTCTACCGAGTCCCGTCGGTAACAACGGTCCTCATACACTGGACTCAAGTCGCTTAGCCAAACATGTTACTAATTAAAAACGCATAAATCATTACGGTTACGATAAAGAACGACATGACAATTAAATTTGACAAACAAAGCAATAATAATAAATAATGCGATAAAAAGGAACCTGTAAATAATGCAAAAAAGGAAAGCTGGAATTACTTCTGGAATAATGCAAAATAAACTTCGCGTACAATAACTGGAACTGAATTTGAAATAAATGAAACAACACCTAAGACTAATGGTGTGGTAGTTCCTCGATGTGAGAAACTACCACTTTTACATGGTAAACTGCCTAAAACTATGAAGGAATAAATTGCACAAAACTTCCATCCCCCCGGTAAAGCCAAGAAGAAGCCTATATATAGAGGGAAATTTCGTTTTGTAACTTCCATGGAGCATAAATGAGTGGTGGAGAAAGTGGGAGTAGTGGGAAGTTGGAGACTGGGTTGAGTGAGTTCAGGAGAAAGTGTTGAACGTGCGTGACTGAATTGGCCCTTCGTATCCACGTCTGTATTCTAAACGTTATAACCATTATGTGCGTGTGACGGTCGCGGTGCTCTCGTGACGAGCGTGGTGGCCTTTAATTTGCGTGACGGTAGTGGTGGCTTCGTGACGAGTGTGGTGGCTTTTAATTTACGTGACGGTCGTGGTGGCTTGTGTGACGGTCGTCACACACACCACTTTCTATTTTTCTGCTTTTTCTCTGTCATTTCTTCCTGTTTCTTCTCATTTCTTCATATTTTTCTACTTTGCTCATTTTTAGCATGGAAAATGAAATACCTGCGAAAATGCTAGAATACTCGCGGAATAATCGGAACTTAAGCTGAAATAACGTAATTATTAGTAGTAAATCAAGGCAAATATATGATACATTTTCGTGTTATCTGGTTGCACAGACTAATTCTCCTAATTCCCTATTTTCTTTTTGTTAAACCTCTCTTTTGGGCCCTAATCATGATTTACCCGTATTGTCCTCAAATAATCTCCTCAATATTACCGTCTTACCCTTAATGGTTCCCTTGATTATTTTTATTAACAATAATAATAATAATCTAAATAATATTCTAAATATTGAAATTATTCTACTATTATTATTAATAAAATAATCTAATTAATTATCACATCTAAGAGACCTCAATGTTCCCTTAACCCAAGGCTACCCCACTGCACCACACAAAGTCCTCAACGTCACAAAATCCATCAAAATTCACCAAAACACTGAATAATTATAATAATTTAATTAAATAAATATTATAATTATTTTGGGGTGTTACAAGAGGTAGCCATTGGAGTAGCTGTTTAGTGTCTTTATTTATGTTGGGTCGAGTCGTGCTCTGATCATGTAACACTGGGATCGTTTGGTTTATGTTTTAGAGATACACTATGTACTCTACTTTATGCTTTTATGCTTATTTGAATTGTATGAAGTTTGACTTTTATGCCTAAGTATTGTTTATTAATGTGATGAGCATGAAACTTTCTTTATGTCAATTATGATTAATTTGAATCCGCTGCTACATGCTAAGAGAAGTTTTTGAAAAGCATGAAATTATTCAAGTGTTAATGAGCATGACATGTGTTGTATGATGTTTTATGATTATGTGTGACACCCTTAAGTGAATGGCATGATTATTTACTCTGATTTATTACATGTTTTCTGCGGGGATTAGAAGGGTGTTATAATTAGTGGTATTAGAGCAAGGTCGGTCTGTTGACCAAGTTGTTAGTGTGTTTATTTCTTTTTGTACTTGATATGCGTATGTAGCACTATCAGTATTGTTTGTTCTAACGAGGATTTGTTGTTGGAATTTAGAACTATGGTTACAGGTAGGAATGATGACGTGATTGTTGCAGCATTGGAGATGTTGGCTGGAGCAATTGGACAGAATCAGCAAGGCCATGTGAATATTGGAAACAATGTTGATGATGAGTTCCGTGCTTTAGAAAAGTTTCAGAAGAACAATCCGCCACCGTTAAAGGGAATGCATGATCCTGACCAAGCACAAGAATGGCTAGAAGCGATTGAGAAGATCTTTTGAGTCATGAACTGTTTAGATGTGTAGAAGGTGCAGTTTGGCACCCACATGCTTGTGAAGGAAGCTGAGTACTGGTGGAATAACACTCGCTAGAGGTTGGAAGAAGATGAGATTGAGGTTACTTAGGATCTTTTCAAGGATGCATTTTTGGAGAATTATTTTCCAGAAGATGTTCGTGGAAGGAAGGAAATTGAGTTTCTTGAGTTGAAGCAAGGTAACTTAACTGTGGCTGAGTATGCAGCAAGATTTGAGGAATTGATTAAGTTTTGTCCTCGCTACAACACTTCTAGTGCTGAAAGATCTGTAGCGAGTGATTTTTTGATGTGGTTGCGAAGCACGATCGCTCTGGTACTACAGCTCGATTCATTTTTTATCCTATTAAACCTGATGAAGGAAGGGAAATAGATATCTCTAATTAACCTGCTTGCATACTGAGGTTAAACAGTCAAAACTGTTGGTTTACAGATGCTACAAAGATTCGGGGTCTCTCCTAGGTTATTTTGATGAAAAGGGGTGCTTTAGGCTATCGGTTAGGATGTTAGGACAGATATATGAAAGTATGGGATTTTGGGTTTTTGTTTAGTGTGCTCGCTAAGATTTTTCTTTCAATCTTATGCCTACGTATTCCCGTTTTTTCCGAAACAAGGAAATCAGAGCGATCATAGTTCCTCCTATTCTATGGGAGGAAGTGGTGTTTTGGTGTCTTGTTCAAAGCCCAAGATGTGAAGCTAAAGGTGGTTTGTATCTTGTTCAAAGCCCAAGATGTGAAGCTGAAGGTAGTTTGTATCTTGTTTAAAGCCCGAGATGTGAAGCTAAAAGGGTTTGACTTTAGAGAGAATTTGTCATCTCTAAAGAGGGGTTTGTCCGTCACAACTGTTTATAAAGGAGAATTACTTTAACTGGGATTTGTGAATCCGGCAATGCCATAATTTCCTTTATAGGGGATTTCCAACCTGAAGGGGAAGACTTTAACTCAGTTTAGAGCAATGTCATCTTTCCTTAGGAATTTCTCATGCTAAAAAAGGGACAGTGGCATGGATGTAGATGATCCAGATGCTTGCCGCTTACAGCGATTAGATGAAGGGGAAGGTGTTGTTGATGTTTATGTACTGTGAACGAGGCACAGCTTTGTTGCTAAAAGGTTGATTGGATCAACCAGTGGTTTTCTTATACAAAGCCTAAGAGGATGCTAATATGTGTCTCGTACAAAGCCCGAGAGAGAGGCTAAGAGGTTTTGACTCGACGATGGAGTCTTTTGGTATCTCGTATAAAGCCCGAGATGGAGTCTATTTGACTCAACAAGAGGGTTTTTTGTATCTCGTACGAAGCCCGAGATGGAGGCTATTGTTAGCTCCGCTGGGGAGAATCATTGTACAAAGCCCAAGAGGAGGCCATTGTGACTGTTTCAGTTGAGTGACAGGTCCAGTATGCTGATTTAAAGAGAAAATCAGTTCTTATATGAGTAATGTTGTACTCAAGGATTTGATTCGAGGATCAGGGTTATTTCCTTTTCTTTTAAGGAAAGGGGGAATCCAAGGGTATTGAGACTGTCTGAGTCCACGGGGTTCCTTCCTATTCTTGAAGGGTGCTTGAGAATGTCTTGGAGACTCAAGGAAATTAGACTGTCCAAGTCTAGAGTTTCATTTTTCGTACTATGCTTTGAGAAACAGTAGTAGACTCTTGGAAGGACTGCTCTATTAAGATGACTGATTTCTGTTCCTATACCTCTAGGAGGTCGTCGGGACAATTTGTACAAAGCCCAAGAAGAGGCAGGAAACTTTTAAGAAGCCGAGTGGTCCTTGTATGAAGCCCAAGAGGAGGCTATCATTCCCGGAGGAAGAATCCTTATACGAAGCCTAAGAGGAGGCTGTGAATACTTCTAAGAAGCCGATGGGTCCTTGTACAACGCCCAAGAGGAGGCGGGGATGCTTTTAGGAAGCATGTGGGTCCTTGAACAATGCCCAAGAGGAGGCTGATGCTTTTAAGAAGCCGATGGGTCCCCAAACCCCGAGAAATTCAAGACAGACCATTCACGAGGAATAGATCAAGCCAGGAAAGTTCGAGAATTTGGAAGAAACTCAAGAGATGCCATTCACGGAGAAAATATCATCTCTGGGGAATAGAGTTTCTTGACAAGTGCTTTTAAGAAGCCTGTGGTTCCCCAAACCCCGAGAAGTTCAAGACAGACTATTCACGAGGAATAGATCAAGCCAGGAAAGTCCGAGAATTTGGAAGAAACTCAAGATATGCAATTCACGGAGAAGAGACCATCTCTGGGGAGTAGAGTTTCTTTGATAACTTCTACGAGTGACAGTCTATGAAAGGGTTCACCGAGAATGCTGCCTTTCATGTCTCCATATTGTTTAACCCCAAGAGGAGGGAAGACTATGTCTGGTAATCCTATGGGGATCTAGTTTTGACTATTTAAGAGTGATCAACGGGCTTAATGCTAGACGTAGTTGCCAGGGAAACTCTAAATATCTATAATATTATTACACAGTTGATATGAGTTTATGAAAGAAGACTTACAGCGAAACAGCCCCACAATACAGTTATATGTATATGAAAGCGGTAAATGAAAGTGTGTAAACACTTACTCGGTTGTAGAGCTTCCATGCTGTTTGGTTAGTTGTTCAACAAAGAATGATTGAAAAACAACAGTATATTCAAAATCAAAGGAGAAAGTGCTTTGAAAAAGAAAGATTTTGGGGCTTACAGC
This sequence comes from Lathyrus tuberosus, assembly GCA_022829125.1. Classification (NCBI taxonomy): domain Eukaryota; kingdom Viridiplantae; phylum Streptophyta; class Magnoliopsida; order Fabales; family Fabaceae; genus Lathyrus; species Lathyrus tuberosus. Next base: position 23,588,444 of record JALAZF010000009.1, read on the forward strand.
TCAAGGAGAGGCCCAGGGTTTTATCAGTGAGCGCACTGTTTGAATTTGTACAGAGGGACTTATACAAGTGACTGAGGCCCAAAAATTGTTTTTTGTACAAAGGGATGGGTCTTACACTATCTCAAGAGGCCCACAAGGTTTAAAGAAAAACAATGGGGCTTATAACACGAGGGTAGGCCCAAAGTTTGTTTTTCCGTTTGAAATGGCGATCGCGCCGAGATTTTCTTTTAACGCGAAGGGGCTTATACAATATCTGAGGCCCAAAATGTTTTGGTTAAAAGGGGATTGGGTCTTACACTCTAATAGAGGCCCAACAGTTTTGAATGGGTCTTATAGCTCGAGGAGAGGCCCAGTTGATTTTTTAAAAGGGCGACGATCGCGCCGTTTACTTGTACAGAGGGACTTATACAATAAGTGAGGCCCAAAATGATTTGTACAAGGGGGGTTGGGTCTTACACTCTATTAGAGGCCCAAGTGAGTTTTAAGAAAAGAAATGGGTCTTACTACTCGAGGGTAGGCTCAAGTTTTTTTTTTGTTTTGAAAAGGCGACGATCGCGCCGTTTGTTTTTGACGGTATCGAGACTTATACAATATACTGAGGCCCAAAAATAATTTGGTCAAAAAAAGGATTGGGTCTTACACTCTATTAGAGGCCCATGAGTGTTAGAAAAAGTTTTATGATGGTGAAAATCGAAGAAATCCTAATTTTATCATTTTAAAAGTAAATTCTTAAAAGAAAATCAATACAAAATGATAAAAATACCAAATAAGCAACTTGTGATCTTTGGTTGGGGTTTGAAAAATGATGTTTTAATCACAAGATGAAATAAATTTCATTTGGTCTTGATTTTCAATATGAGAATTCACTTTTAAAATGTTTTAAAAACATTAAAAAGGAATTTATTCACAAAAATACTAATTATATTAAATAAATAATATAAAACTAATTTTTTTGTGGAACAAAATATTTTGGAGTATGAATAAGAAGTGTGTAAAACAGAATTGGAAAATGATGATTTTTGCTATGTAAAAGAATTGGTTGAGTTTTTTGAGAATAAACTAATGTCACAACATCACATTCAACATCACTCATGAGTTTTGAAGATAAGAGAAAAAGGGAAGATGTTACAACATCACATTTGACATCAGAACTGCACCTTGGTTTTTCAACATCTTTGCTATCAAACTTCAAACATTCATAACTCTCTCAATTTTTAACAAAATTAAAATCCGTAAGAACCTATCTTGACAATTTTTTTGCAAGGAATCCAATGGTATCACTCATATATACTTAAACTTAATGTACAGCACACACAAGGCAAAAAACCAGATCTGCACCTTAAGTTTAAAACAACATAAACTCCACATATAAACATGTTAAAGTGCAAACGGTAGGAGGATCATAACATACATATTAAGGACTACATTTTTGCTTCAAGAATTGTTCAATATGATGCATGTATGTGGACAACAAAGGAAAGCATGATTCAAAGAATTCAAGTTATGAATTTTACCTCTTTTTTGGAGATTTTGTGCAACCTACCAAGTGCTTTGTTCCAGAAATGATTTGATGCTTTGGACACCCTCAAATGACCTCTTGGATGCTTTTAGGATGATTGGAATCAGCTGGTACCTGCAAAAACACAAACTGTCCCTTTCTTGCAAAAGGGGTTAAAAGTGACCAAAATAGCAACTCTCTCCAATGGTGTTCCAGATGGGGGGAACCATTTAGGACAGTTCAAGGATGATATTTGGAGTGTGTTTGAGGTTTTATCTGGTTTGGAAAGTGGCTGAATCAAGACATGGCTTGAAAAATGCAAAAAAGTCCAATTTTGAGGTTTTGAGAGGTGACTTTGTGATGTTGTGATTACAGGTCACTTTTGATAGTTTGGACAGCTTACATATAATATATGTGAGGTGTGTGTGTGATTAGTTTGAGTGGAATTGCTCTCTAACTCAAAAACTCAGAATTACTTGCTTTGGAAGGCAAATTTGAGGTGAAAGAAGAGATTTTGAGGAAAGCATCTGTTTGATGGCTTTGGTGTACTCAAACTGAGCACAAATAAGCTCTATTTATAGTAGAGCAAGTTTGTTTTGGGATCCACAGTGAATGGCAACTGCAGCAGAGGTTTGGCCAATGTTGTCCAATGAAAATCCAAGTCTCCTCTAGCCATTGACTAGAGGTTAGGCCACAGGCTGCTGGTTCCCTAGTTGTTGGAGGAATATTGATTGAATTTAGATGCAAATGTGTCAGTCCATGCCACCTCTAAGCATCCATTAAATGCTTCAATCCAAAATTGGAGTTTTGTCCCTCTTTTAGGCATTTCTAGGTTTGGCATGCTACTTCTTGTTCCAAGGACTTTGGAGGCTTGGCTTAGTGATTGTCCCCTTTAGATTTGATCCTCATATGTATTCAAAATGATGACAAGGCTTAAAAATTCGTGTGGCACAAGAAATGTACAAATCTGCCCCATGAAAATTTCAGCTGCAGCAAGCCTTTTTGTAAAATCCATAACTCCCTGCTCGAGTATGCTACATGGACGTTCTAGGACTTTCTGGAAAGCTGAGATGATGTACTTCAACTTTCATATTTGACCCCAGACCTGGTTCAACTTGGATCATGGAGAAAAACAGCCTTGAAGTTGGGACATTCTTGCTGGAAAAATATTAGTGATGTCCTATGCAATGTTGGAACATCAGACAACTTTGAACATTAATAATTCCAAACTTTAATCACTTGTATCTTTTAATCCATTATGATATTTTGAGTTGAAGTGAATTGCATCTTTGATGCTTGTATTGCATGGTGACAAAGCTTGAAAATTGGGTGGCACAAGAAAAGTGCACAAAATCTGTCCTAAAAAAATCAGCTCGAGCAAGGCCTATTTTGAGGTGCATAACTCCTTGCTCAAGTTGAATTAATGGGAGTTCTTATACATTTTGGAAAGCCCTAATGACATACTTTAACTTTGATGTTTGACTTTGGTCTTTGTTCAGCTTGCAAAGTCATCAAAAATGGTCATGAACTTGTGTAGTCAAATCTGTCCTAAAAGCTGTCATGAAAATTCTGCTTTATCAATGCTTTTTACAAAAATCATATCTCCTTGCTCGAGTATGCCACAAGGACGTCCTAGGACTTTCTGGAAAGCTGAGATGATGTACTTCAACTTTCATGTTTGACCCCAGACCTGGTTCAACTTGGATCATGGAGAAAAAGATCCTTGAAGTTGGGACATTCTTGCTGAAAAAAATATTAATGATGTCCTATGCAATGTCAGAATATTGGACATTAAGAATTCCCAACTTTGATCACTTATATCTTTCAATCCTTATGATATTTTGAGTTTATTCCTTCTACAATGTTGAAGTATCAAATACCCTCTTTAAAAGTATCCCTTACTCAAAATCAATGGATGCTTGGATCAATAGTTACAACGTTGAAAAGTTGTGCACTTGAACATGATTCTAACTTAGAAAAAATTTCTAAGTTTCTTTCAATTTGATCAATTTTGCAATTTTGCATGATTTCTTGATTTAAATTTGATCAAATTAAATCATCCATCATATTTTCTTGAGTAATGGCTTGTGAAGCTCATAGTTGACCAAAAAGTCAAACTTTGACTTTCTGCGTCAGTTGACTTTGTATTAGATGAACTTGAGGCTTGATCCACTTGAAATGTTGCACTCTTGTGCTTAATTCTTGATGTGGGAGTCCTCTTGATCCTTTGTGGATATTTAAGAGGTTAGAAAAGTTGAAGATCATGTCATTCCTTGATTGATCATTTGTCTAAAAGCTCTGAGAGGGTTTGAAACCCTAGTTTGATTATAGTGAACGCTCACCCATCTTTGGGGAGACTAATGAGGTACAAAGGTACATCCATATTGTGCTGATGATTTGCACCATGATGGGAAATCTTAGTGGTCAAAATTTGGGGTATGACAGATGCCCCTATTTAATCTTCTTGGACACGAAGGTGTGAATGACGAAGGTATTCGGGCATTCGGGGTGCAAGATGATTAAATATCAGAATACCCGAAATTTTGATGGTGGTTATGAATGGTAGTTCACGCATTCATCTTCTTTTGCTAAGCGATGATGCTTAGAAAAGGTAAATTTCCCCTCGATCATGGTCTTCAGCCAAGGAACTGGTTTTAGTTTCTGAAGTAAACTTCCCCTCGATCCTGGTTTCCTACCAAGGAACTGGTCTCAGTTTCTGATGTAAACTTCCCCTCGATCCTGGTTTTCTACCAAGGAACTGGTCTTAGTTTCTTTTGTCAATAAACTTTATTGACAAGGGACTCTATGTGTAGCGGTTTTCCTCAAACTTCTCGCCGAATTTTCCTGGGGAGATGCCATTTGATGGAAAAAGTTTTGATGCCAGACTTGCTGGGGAACCCAGTCGTCTGAGTTGTAGAGGTGTACAAACTTCTCTGTTGGAGATGCCATTTGTTGACTCTATTTGGGGAATGCGAGTCCCTTGAGAGACTGCCTTCACGCTTGGGGATATTACATCATACTTTTCTCGGGATCTGCCCGGAGAAATGCCATATGATGGGATCCAATTTTGAGGTGCCGATGACTTTTTCATCAGTGGTTCTTTCGAAGAAAAACTGCCGTATTGCCGAAGCTCCGATTAAGGGGCTTTCTCTAGGGATTTTCCTTAATCCGGGAAAGCAAAAATATCATCTTCAATGGCGAAGAGTGATGTTGACTGAAAGTTCTCTGGTTTTTCAGAGGTCCAAGTTATCAAAGTGGTCCAGGACCTATCTTCAATTCAGAAATAGCTGGAGGCGAGATTGTTCAGATGATTCACTTCCTTACGAGGAAATAACTGACAACTCGATTGAGAGGACTGTTATCACTAGGGGATAAGACCGACTAGAGTGATAGTGATGCAATATGAATGCAAATGTAAATCAATAATGCATGATGTATGTATGTATATGCTGACAAAACTGACGCGACATACAAACTAATGGATGAACACAACTGGATACTCGGTCACTGCTGGAGATGAAAGGTATCACTTAGTTCAAGATAGTAATTCTGCCTTGCTTAGGAGAGATAATCCCTGCAGGGAATACCATTAATCGGGCTTAGGAGATAAGGACTCTGCCGAAGATGTCAGATGGATTAGTCGCATCTGACACTGTTGATCCTTTATTCAGGCGCACTGGCGTAGAAGGAGTACTTTGATTCTGCACTTTGAGGTTCGCTTACTTCTGGAGAAGCGGTTGATGTTCTTTTGATGTTCAACAGTCAAAAGAAATTGCCATCTTTACTTTAAAGCAGAAAAAGTTTTACAAGTAAATTCATTTTTGTTTTATTTCAAGAATCGTTGAGCATGTTAAAATGTTGTTCTGTAAAGCAAAAACAAATGAGAATTACAAACAAAAGCACAAGGGCTCAAATTTTATTGATAAGATGGAGATCAGCCAAACGCGTGATTCCAAAGAGTACATACAAAGCTAGAAAATGGTAATTTACAGGGAAAAGGGCTATGTTGAAACATAACGACCATTATCCTTCTACCAACTTTGAATTCGGGACATCCTGAGCTTCTGTCGAAGATGACCTTGACTGGAGTTTTCCTCCGATGGATGGTGTAACTGCTGCTGAGGGACTTGCCTATGTTGAACATAGTTACTTGCCATTATCCCTAATTTTTGCCTGGATTGTACTTTGAGATTTCCAATCCACCAAGATGATTATTGATCATGTCTCTAATTTTTGCCTGGACCGCCCTTTCGGGTTTTCAGTCCATCGAGACATTTTTTTTTAGTTTAGGCGAAGTATTTCATGACTACATCAACATTTGTGGGGTAGGCAAATTCTTCTCCGTCCATGGTGGCAAGTCTCAAGGCGCCGCCTGAGAAAGCTTTCGTGACCACATAGGGGCCATCATAATTCGGAGTCCATTTGCCCCGGGAATTAGTGAGAAATGATTGTATCTTCTTGAGCAGTTTGAAGATTGGCGAGCAGGTTGCAGTTATGAGGAATATGAATTTGGAGATGTAGTTCAAACATCCCAGGAATCCTCTGACTTATTTTTCAGTTTTCGGAGAAGGCATTTCTTGAATGGCCTTGACCTTGTCAGGATCAACTTCAATTCCTTTCTGGCTAACGATGAACCCTAGAAGTTTCCCCGAACGGACACCGAAGGTGCACTTGTTGGGATTCAAGTAGAGTTTGTACTTTCTCAAACGCTCGAATAGTTTTGACAGGTGGGTCACATGCTCCTCTTCTGTTTTAGATTTGGCAATCATATCATCGACATACACTTCGATTTCTTTGTGTATCATGTCATGAAACAGAGTATTCATGGCCCTTTGATAGGTTGCCCCGGCGTTCTTCAAACCGAACGGCATTACCTTGTAACAAAAGGTACCCCGTGGGGTAATGAACGAAGTTTTCTCCATGTCTTTCGGCGCCATTTTGATCTGGTTATAACCCGAGAATCCATCCATGAAGGAGAAAACTTTGAACTTTGTTGTACTGTCTACCAGCATGTCAATGTGTGGTAAAGGAAAGTCGTCCTTTGGACTTGCCTTGTTTAGATCTCTGTAGTCGACACACATTCTGACTTTTCCGTCCTTTTTCGGAACGGGTACGATGTTGGCTAACCATTGAGGGCATTCAGACGTAGCGAGGAAACCCGCGTCAATCTGTTTCCGTACCTCCTCTTTGATTTTGATGGCCATGTCCGGATGAGTGCGTCTCAACCTCTATTTTACCGGCAGACATTCCGATCTCAACGGTAAATGATGTTCCACGATGCTGGTATCCAACCCTGGCATGTCCTGATAGGACCAAGCGAATACATCGGGGAATTCTTTGAGAAGCTTTATCAAACTCTCTTTGGTAGTTGGACTGAGCAGTGCCCCAATCCTGATTTCTTTTCTCTCTTTTTCTGAACCCAAGTTTACCGTTTCCAACGGCTCTTTGTGAGGTTCAATGGACCTTCCCTCTTGTCTGAGTAATCGGGAGATCTCTTCTGGAATTTCGTTGTCAACTTCTTCTTCAGCCCCAAATACCGGGAACTCAAAGTTGGGAGAAGGCATCGGATCATATGTTTCAACGGGGTTTAAAACAAGCAATCTGCATGACGTGATGATTCGTGTTTAGAAGAGATAGAGAAAATGCAAAAGTGTGTGCAGTGTATTTTTTTTATTACTGCTTGTTTTTATTATTGAATTGTTTTTTAGGATTACCATTTTCTGAGAAAAGCGAAAAGAGAAAACAGCAATAAATGCGGAAATTACAAAACGACGTTATTTTATTAATGAACAAGTCGATTCTTGAAACTACAGCCCTATAAAACAAAACTCTGTCGCTTTGGGCTAAGCGAAGAGGGAAAATTTACAGAAAGCGAGCCCTATTAAAACATCCGTTTCACCTGGGCAAGGTGAAAGGTTAAAGATGGCAATTACTTTGATTGGCGAACGACCTTCGGAACATCGACAACAACCCATTGGCGGTGAACTCCTCGGTGAATCACAAAGTCTGGCACCTTCCTTGATTTGTCTTCAGAAATAATGCTGATTTCTGGTGGAGCAGGATCATTGGAATCTGTTTCCCAGGCAGAGTTGTCGTAGGAGAATTCCTCTGTTGCATTTTGCATAGCATTTGTGCTCTCAGCTGTATCTCCTCATCCAGTTGGCTGGATATCTTCGAGCCTGATACAAGAGCTTTCAGGAGCAGTGTACTTGACCATATAGTCGTACTTTCCACTTGGTTGTCTCAAGTTGTCCCACACTTCTTTCGAACTGGAGGAGTCATTCCTCTCGATGACGTTGACCTCGGGAAAAGCATAGTTAATGAATTCTAGTCCTGCAAACGTTGTGAATTCATCGTTATGGTTAGTAGTTTCTGAATGACCTGAGTGTTGATCCCATGACATGGTGGGGACATAGGTATTCTGTTCAATGATGCTCAGTTGAGTTTCATTACTCGGCTGACTTTCTGGCTCCAAGTCTCTTGTGTAAGGCTGCCACATTGGCAGGCCATCCATCGGGCCATAGTAATTGTGGTCAAAGTTGTCTTTCATCGGAGTGTCCTCCTCTAATGAATTTGGCGGAGCACGACATCCTTCCGGATCACAATCTCCATATATCATTTCGACATCTGACCGTGGTATAACTCTCGGACTCTGTGCGGGATAGAAAAATGGCGTAGGCACCTCTTCCTGAGACATATAACCGTCCTCGTTAAGATAGGACTTCCATTCTTCATCTGTGTCGGAGGGATCCTCCTCATTGATAGCATGGATTGCCTGAGGCACTGGGTGAAGGAAACCTCCACTGTGGAAGAAGTTCTGAATGGGATGAAGACTTTCATCGCTGGCAGCTGTCTGGGTGCAGGTTGCAGAAAAACCAAGACCCTTCTTTGTTGTATTGCTAGTAGGAATGACAAGTTGTCCCCATCCTGTTGTATTGGTACTCTCGACCGCTTTAATAGCATATTTGTATGAGGAAATCGAAGTTCCTCCTCCGGATTGTTCATCCTTGTGTAACGAAAGTGCTTGGAACTGGGTTCCGATTATCCCTTCTGGTTCCACATAAGTGGATGACGATAAATTGCTGACGAGCAAGGCCTGTTCCCCACAGACTGTGATAAGTTGGCCGTTCTGGACGAACTTTAACTTTTGGTGGAGGGTCGAGGTGACCGTTCCAGCCTGATGTATCCAAGGTCTTCCTAATAAACAAATGTACATTTCCCGGATGTCAATGACCTGGAAAGTAACTTGGAAAGTGTGAGGACCAATAGTTATGGGAAGGTCAACTTCGCCGATAACCGTTTTTCTGGATCTGTCGAACGCTTTGATGACGACCTCGCTGGTTCTCATCGGAGGGCCTTTGAATGATAATTGAGTCAAAGTGGACTTCGGCATAACATTCAGGGCTGACCCTGTGTCTACCAGTACGCTGGTTAAAGCATCGTCCTGGCAGTTGACTGTGATATTGAGCGTCATGTTATGACGGTGACCCTCTTCAGGTAATTCCTCATCACTAAACCCCAAATTATTGCAGGAAGTGATGTTAGAGATAATACTATCGAACTGTCTGATTGTTACATCCTGTTCCATAAAGGCCTGCTCCAAGACTTTCTGTAGAGCCTCTTTGTGCGCTTCTGAACTGAGGAACAGTGATAATATCGATATCTTTGAAGGAGTCTGTAACAGTTGATCGACAATGTTGTATTCACTCCTTTGGATGAGCTTCAGCATCTCATCATCGTTTTTCGAAAGGTCGGGATTACTGGATTAACCGACTGATGGATCGGGAGCTTCTGTCTGAAGTTCCTTTTCTTTGTTAGACTCTCCAACTCCTCTGTTGAAGATTCTACCACTCCGTGTTACACGACTGATGTCTGCAATATTCACGACGGAGGCCTTTCCATTTTCAATTATCGTTGCACCATATTTGTAAGGGATCGCCTTAGCTGATTCATACGGTAGTGCTCCCGGTAGATAGACGACTATGGGAACCTTCTAGTTTTTCTGACCATCGTAGGTAATCTCGATCTGTTCCCGGTTGGGAGTTCTTGATTCGTCAAGCAGAGGGATAATGGTAAAAACATTCCTGGTCCTCTCATGATCAGAGATGACGACAACATCCTCAATTTGATTGGCGAGGTAATTCGGCGACCAATTGATGGGTCCGGAACCTGGATATGGGCGGATCTCTCCACGATCCAATTGCCCCTGGAGAGCTGCTCGCACAAGGTAGCACCCTTGGTTACTTTTCGAACAGACTCCACAACATTCATAATTGTGTGGTGGCACCTGACCACGCCCACTTTGAATACAATGTAACCTCACTAAGTTAGCTTCCACGAGTCGAACATCCTGACTTTGACACCGAGTGGGGTTTCTGTTATTGATACTAATTTGCTGAGTATCTTCATCCATGTAGATTGGCATCCACTAATGATTTAACAAGTGCTGAAGTGCTTCCTGGACAAGGGCACATCCCTGATCGTTTTCGCTACCCGCTTTACAGCTGTGATAATTATGTGATATCAAGAATCTGAGTCGGACCTGCTCAGCATGCAACTCTACCAAGTTGGTATTCATTAAGCGAATGTCAAAGATTTAAACCACGTTGATCTGATAGGGATTCCTATCATGGTAGTCCTGGATCCATCCGAGATCCATCTGACGCTGGAGGGCCTCCTATATGAAAGAGCATCCCTGTTTGTTTATCGAGCAAGTCAGACAAGAACTATAATCGTGCCGCGGCAGATTATGATACTGGCTTTGCCTTGAGTGCATCGCCACCAAGTTGGCATTCATCGCACGGATGTCGTGGTTCTAAATGACGTTAGAATTCGTGTAAACCATGTTAACTCCACGAACTCGGTGCTCTTGGATCCATCAGAGATCCATCTGTTCCTGCAGAGCTGCTTGCACCACATAACATCCTTGATTGTTTTTAGAGCAGACATCACACTGGTGATAATTATGAGGTGGCACATGGCCATATCCACTCTGTCTACAATGCATCTTGACCAGATTGGCCCTCAACAAGAGTACATCATGAATTTGATAGACATTGTTAAATTCTTTCTCAATCAAGTTGACTGCAGCTTTCTCATGTTGAGGCAGCGGGTTTGTGAGAACATCGGGATTCGTATATTTGAAAGATAAGAGCCCGCTCCTAACAAGTTTTTGCACATCAGATTTGAAATTGAGACAGTTCTCTATGTTATGCCCTGATCCTCCTTGATGATAAGGGCATGTCTGATCTGCTTTGAACCAAAAAGGCAGATTTTCCGGTACTGTAAGAGGAGACTTAGTCTGGATGTGTCCCTTAGCTAGTAGTAATGGAAATAGTTCTGCGTACAACATGGGTATAGGATCAAACCCTGGTGGCCGTGTTGTACGGTTGTTATTGTATGGAGGACGAGCATGCTGAAGAGGTTGTTGTGTCCTTTGCTGATTAGGTTGGCTTTGCGCAACCTGAGGCTGATACGTAGGAATAGGTGCAGGATTGATAGCAGGAGTCACAACTGCTACTGGTTGATAACGTCGCCTTTGCTTTCCGAGAGAGATATTCCCAATATCTTGCTCCTTTTTCTTAGGGAGAGCACTACCGTATCGTTTTGTACTACTTGATGATCCAGCGTCTTTTATCAAACGTCCTTCTCGGACGGCTTCCTCAAGACGAACCCCCATGCCCACCATCTCGGTGAAATCACTGAGTGCACTGGCAACCATTATATCATAGTAAAATGAGCTTAAGGTTTTTAAGAAGATATTTGTCATCTTTTTTTCCTCAAGAGGTGGACAAATCTGAGCGGCAATCTCGCGCCATCTCTGAGCATACTCCTTAAAGGTTTCCTTGGCCTTTTGTGACATTGATCTAAGTTGATCTCTGTCCGGTGCCATGTCCAAATTGTATTTGTATTGTTGGACGAAGGCAGTACCAAGATCTCTCAATGTGCTAATCGTAGCACGGTTTAAACCCATGTACCATTTTAATGCGGCACCGGTTAAACTATCCTGAAAGTAGTGAATCAGTAGGTCTTGATTCTCCGTCTGAGCTGACATTCGCCGAGCATACATCACCAGATGGCTCTGAGGGCAAGAGTTACCCTTGTATTTTTCAAAGTCGGGCACTTGAAATTTGTGCGGAACTTTCACATTGGGGACCAGGCAGAGGTCTACGGCGTCCTTTCCAAATAGATCCTGACCGCGGATGGCTTGCAGTTCTTTCTGCATTTCCAAGAACTGTTTCTGGAATTCATCCATTCTATCGAACATAGTTTCCTTCTTACCAGAAGGTATCGGTGGAATTTGTCCTTCCGGGACAGTGTGCACCACAGGGGGTGGGACCGTGACTATGGCAGTGAATCTTGGCGTTTCCCGAAGTTTGTAACCTTCAGGAGTCTTCAGTATGCCCCTGGCATCTTTGCTTTCCCGAAGTTTGTAACCTTTAGGCCCAGCGGCTTCTGTTATGATTCCCTGATCTTCAGTGATCGGCGGAACATATCCTTCCGGGATATAGTTAACAGGCATGCCCGAAGGACGATCTTTCGGCATTTGATACCTAGGATCATACTTTTCCACTATGGGCGTTGAGGTAATCTCTGAGATCACAGTCCTTTGTAGCTGAGCTTCTGCCATGGCTTGCATGTCATTACGAAGCTTTCTCATATCCTCTCTTAGAGCGTCGATCTCTTCTTTCAACTCTATGTTTTCTTCCTCAAGATCGTCCATCTTTTTCTGACGATTGGCCCGAGTATTATACGAATGAGAGAGTTTGACTCTAGAACTGAGACACAAACGTGAGATTCGTAGGTAAGAAGAATACGCGATGTGAGAATGATGAATGCAATGATTATATTAATTGTTTTTTTTTGTTTAATCAAAATAAACTTCGACAATTAGATTGCAAATATCAAACAGTGGGGAAACCCCTTTTTATTGAATTCAAAGGATTACAGAAATGGAAATACAGTAGATTACAAGGTGCAGAAACAGAAACCTAAGCTAATGGGTCCCGAGTCCTCTCTGAAGAGAAATCGGGTGCTGACTCTGGTACTTTCCTTTTCTTTGACCGGGGCTCTTGGGCCATTGTCGGGTTGTCATTCCTTTGCCAGGTGAAAGGAGCAAGCAAATTCCTTTGGTCATCTTGATTCTCTACAGCATGTTGCTCCAAAATTTCAATCAGAGCGTCCTTATCTTTCAGTAGTTGCTGTATTTTGATGCATTCCACGTTGAGGGTGCGGTACTCGTTCTTCCAAGACCTCCTCTCTAGTTGAACTTTGTTGAGAGTAACCTGAAGCTTTTCAGTCTGAGTCATGAAGTACATGACAGACTCCCTCGATGGAAGTACTCCGTGACGAGGATAAGGAATCTTTAGCTTGAGAGCTCTAGTTTGTACCCAGTGGAGATAAGGCTCTACCGAGACACAGTCTGGTTTTCCTAGAGACTCCCGTCCTTTCTTATGAACATGTTTCCAAGCGTGCACTATTTATGTCTTTAGTGCTCTGTCATTTGCTCCTTCCTTGAAGAAAAGACCTTCCAGATGAACACCCTGTGGGACGTGTCTCATCGGGTATCCAAATTGACGACGAACCAACACTTGATGGTAATTGATTCCTCCCTTAGTTCCTATAAGGGGCATGTTGGGGAAGTTTCCACAACGGTCAATGATCCTGATTCCGTCATAAATCCTATTACACCAGTCAATGTCAGAGTTGGTGAGGGCCATGATTTTCTGCGACCAGCATAAGGCACTCTTGTGATCCCAAAAAGCAGCAGACTTGGGCAAATAGGAGATAGACCATTTGTAAAGCAGAAGTACACAACATGTGATCTCCCCTCCGCTGTACAAATTTCCCAAGTGTACAAAATGATACGCGTCTGCGAGCAAAGTTGGCACAGGGTTTCCAATGAGAAAAACCTTAATGGCGTTGATATCGACGAAGTTATTAATGTTGGGCAACAAAAATAACCCGTAGGTGAGTAAAAAAAGATGCTTTCAAAAGCAGCCACGTTCCCTATGCTAGCGAAGTACAGAGCCTTCTTTATCAGAAACTGGATCGGCAAACCTTGTATGCCACCCTTAGTGGTCATGTGAGTCCTGACCTCTGACTCGTCCAAATAAATTGCTCTTGCAATGATTTGATCCTTTGGAATTTCTTCCAGTCCAGAAAATGGAGCTTGATCAGTAATGTGTAGACCAATCAGATGAGAGTACTCCTCCAGCGTTGGTGCGAGCTGGTAATCCGGGAATGTGAAACAGTGATAAACCGGATCGTAGAACTGAATGAGCGCATCCATGATTCCCTCAATCACATGGACTCTTAGCAGAGATAGCAAACCTCCGTACTTGGCTCTGAAAGCCTCTTGGTTTGTGATCATCCTTACCAAACCTCTTAAATCCTCTAGTTTTGGAATCCTGAAGGTGTACTTATGAGTTCTCCTTCTACCAAAATTCATTAGCGCAATCCTTTTCTCTGATATTTGCAATCATTGTCTCAGTTTAATTTGAAAAACAGAGAGACTAGAAGAGAATTTTTTTTGAATGTTTTAATGTTTTTTAAATGAATGCATGAATGCAGCGCACAAAAACATAGAAAAAACATGGGGTCAAAGGTCGTTGTCATGAAGTCAAGGCTCTACCCATCCCTAAAGGTTTATACTAGGGTGATTTTTTGTACCTGTACTCAAAATCATCAGCTCCTCCCAAGATAACAAACAGCAAGCGGATCGCCAGCGAGCTGTATGAAATCTTAGAGTAAATGCTATTCACCGAGAATAGATCATCAGCCTCAAATGAGGGTAGTATCGCGTGATAACTATTTCCGATAGTTTTCGCACTACAAAAGGGTTGGCTCCTCAGCATCTCAGACGTCACAATCGGCCCATTGCCTATGAGAGGGAATGGGTTGCATTGGGAAGCCTCCACTGAGGTTGATGGTCGACCTCGTCGCCATCACTTATCTTAAGTGTATACTCAATTTTTCCACATGCGGCATCACACGCATTCCCATTAGCAGAAAAATAAACACAGATATCAATTAGGAAAAGCAGTCTATATATTTGTCCTAATGTCCTAGACTTTTAAAAGCTAAGAATCTTAAGTTCCTGACAGAAAATGGTTTCCCGACGGAGTCACCATCCTGTGGTTTCATTCCAAATTAACGGCGTTTTGACCTAAGATCCTAGTGACGTCAAGGTTTCTACCTAGGGGACAAGAAGAGAACAAGATCCCTAAAGAGTCCCCAGCAGAGTCACCATTTTCTTTAGCGAGTGATTTTTGGATGTGGTTGCGAAGCACGATCGCTCTGGTACTACAGCTCGATTCATTTTTTATCCTATTAAAGCTGATGAAGGAAGGGAAATAGATGTCTCCAATTAACCCTGCTTGCATACTGAGGTTAAACAGTCAAAACTGTTGGTTTACAGATGCTACAAAGATTCGGGGTCTCTCCTAGGTTATTTTGTTGAAAAGGGGTGCTTTAGGCTATCGGTTAGGATGTTAGGACAGATATATGAAAGTATGGGATTTTGGGTTTTTGTTTAGTGTGCTCGCTAAGATTTTTCTTTCAATCTTATGCCTACGTATTCCCGTTTTTTTCGAAACAGGGAAATCAGAGCGATCGTAGTTCCTCCTATTCTATGGGAGGAAGTGGTGTTTTGGTGTCTTGTTCAAAGCCCAAGACGTGAAGCTAAAGGTGGTTTGTATCTTGTTCAAAGCCCAAGATGTGAAGCTGAAGGTAGTTTGTATCTTGTTTAAAGCCCGAGATGTGAAGTTAAAAGGGTTTGACTTTAGAGAGAATTTGTCATCTCTAAAGAGGGGTTTGTCCGTCACAACTGTTTATAAAGGAGAATTACTTTAACTGGGATTTGTGAATCCGGCAATGCCATAATTTCCTTTATAGGGGATTTCTAACCTGAAGGGGAAGACTTTAACTCAGTTTAGAGCAATGCCATCTTTCCTTAGGAATTTCTCATGCTAAAAGAGGGACAGTGGCATGGATGTAGATGATCCAGAGGCTTGCCGCTTACAGCGATTAGATGAAGGGGAAGGTGTTGTTGATGTTTATGTATTGTGAACGAGGCACAGCTTTGTTGCTAAAAGGTTGATTGGATCAACCAGTGGTTTTCTTATACAAAGCCTAAGAGGATGCTAATATGTGTCTCGTACAAAGCCCGAGAGAGAGGCTAAAAGGTTTTGACTCGATGATGGAGTCTTTTGGTATCTCGTATAAAGCCCGAGATAGAGGCTACTTGACTCAACAAGAGGGTTTTTTGTATCTCGTACGAAGCCCGAGATGGAGGCTATTGTTAGCTCCTCTGGGGAGAATCATTGTACAAAGCCCAAGAGGAGGCCATTGTGACTGTTTCAGTTGAGTGACAGGTCCAGTATGCTGATTTAAAGAGAAAATCAGTTCTTATATGAGTAATGTTATACTCAAGGATTTGATTCGAGGATCAGGGTTATTTCCTTTTCTTTTAAGGAAAGGGGGAATCCAAGGGTATTGAGACTGTCCGAGTCCACGGGGTTCTTTCCTATTCTTGAAGGGTGCTTGAGAATGTCTTGGAGACTCAAGGAAATTAGACTGTCCAAGTCTAGAGTTTCATTTTTCGTACTATGCTTTGAGAAACAGTAGTAGACTCTTGGAAAGACTGCTCTATTAAGATGATTGATTTCTGTTCCTATACCTATAGGAGGTCGTCGGGACAATTTGTGCGAAGCCCAAGAGGAGGCTGGAAACTTTTAAGAAGCCGAGTGGTCCTTGTATGAAGCCCAAGAGGAGGCTATCATTCCCGGAGGAAGAATCCTTATATGAAGCCTAAGAGGAGGCTGTGAATACTTCTAAGAAGCCGATGGGTCCTTGTACAACGCCCAAGAGGAGGTGGTGATGCTTTTAGGAAGCCTGTGGGTCCTTGAATAATGCTCATGAGGAGGCCGGTGCTTTTAAGAAGCCGATGGGTCCCCAAACCCCGAGAAATTCAAGACAGACCATTCACGAGGAATAGATCAAGCCAGGAAAGTTCGAGAATTTGGAAGAAACTCAAGAGATGTCATTCACGGAGAAAAGATCATCTATGGGGAATAGAGTTTCTTGACAAGTGCTTTTAAGAAGCCTTGGGTCCCCAAACCCCGAGAAGTTCAAGAAAGGTTATTCACGAGGAATAGATCAAGCCAGGAAAGTCCGAGAATTTGGAAGAAACTCAAGAGATGCAATTCACGGAGAAGAGATCATCTCTGGGGAGTAGAGTTTCTTTGATAACTTCTACGAGTGACAGTCTATGAAAGAGTTCACCGAGAATGCTGCCTTTCATATCTCCATATTGTTTAACCCCAAGAGGAGGGAAGATTGTGTCTGGTAATCCTATGGGGATCTAGTTTTGACTATTTAAGAGTGATCAACGGGCTTAATGTTAGACGTAGTTGCCGGGGAAACTCTAAATATTTATCCTATTATTACACAGTTGATATGAGTTTATGAAAGAAGACTTACAGCGAAACAGCCCCACAATACAGTTATATGTATATGAAAGCGGTAAATGAAAGCGTGTAAACACTTACTCGGTTGTAGAGCTTCCATGCTGTTTGGTTAGTTGTTCAACAAAGAAAGATTGAAAAACAACAGTATATTCAAAATCAAAGGAGAAAGTGCTTTGAAAAAGAAAGATTTTGGGGCTTACAGCTCAAGGAGAGGCCCAGGGTTTTATCAGTGAGCGCACTGTTTGAATTTGTACAGAGGGACTTATACAAGTGACTGAGGCCCAAAAATTGTTTTTTGTACAAAGGGATGGGTCTTACACTCTCTCAAGAGGCCCAAAAGGTTTAAAGAAAAAGAATGGGGCTTATAGCACGAGGTAGGCCCAAAGTTTGTTTTTCCGTTTGAAATGGCGATCGCGCCGAGATTTTCTTTTAACGCAAAAGGGCTTATACAATATCTGAGGCCCAAAATGTTTTGGTTAAAAGGGGATTGGGTCTTACACTCTAATAGAGGCCCAAAAGTTTTGAATGGGTCTTATAGCTCGAGGAGAGGCCCAGTTGATTTTTTAAAAGGGCGACGATCACGCCGTTTACTTGTACAGAGGGACTTATACAATAAGTGAGGCCCAAAATGGTTTGTACAAGGGGGGTTGGGTCTTACACTCTATTAGAGGCCCAAGTGAGTTTTAAGAAAAGAAATGGGTCTTACTACTCGAGGGTAGGCCCAAGGTTTTTTTTTGTTTTGAAAAGGCGACGATCGCGCAGTTTGTTTTTGACGGTATCGGGACTTATACAATATACCGAGGCCCAAAAATGATTTGGTCAAAAAAAGGATTGGGTCTTACACTCTATTAGAGGCCCATGAGTGTTTGAAAAAGTTTTATGATGGTGAAAATCGAAGAAATCCTAATTTTATCATTTTAAAAGTAAATTCTTAAAAGAAAATCAATACAAAATGATAAAAATACCAAATAAGCAACTTGTGATTTTTGGTTGGGGTTTGAAAAATGATGTTTTAATCACAAGATGAAATAAAATTCATTTGGTCTTGATTTTCAATATGAGAATTCACTTTTAAAATGTTTTAAAAACATTAAAAAGAAATTTATTCACAAAAATACTAATTATATTAAATAAATAATATAAAACTAATTTTTTTGTGGAATAAAATATTTTGGAGTATGAATAAGAAGTGTGTAAAACAGAATTGGAAAATGATGATTTTTGCTATGTAAAAGAATTGGTTGAGTTTTTTGAGAATAAACTAATGTCACAACATCACATTCGACATCACTCATGAGTTTTGAAGATAAGAGAAAAAGGGAAGATGCCACAACATCACATTTGACATTAGAACTGCACCTTGGTTTTTCAACATCTTTGCTATCAAACTTCAAACATTCATAACTCTCTCAATTTTTAACGTAATTAAAATCCGTAAGAACCTATCTTGACCAATTTTTCGCAAGGAATCTAATGGTATCACTCATATATACTAAAACTTAATGTACAACACACACAAGGCAAAAAACCAGATATGCACCTTAAGTTTAAAACAACATAAACTCCACATATAAACATGTTAAAGTGCAAACAGTAGGAGGATCATAACATACATATTAAGGACTACATTTTTGCTTCAATAATTATTCAATATGATGCATGTATGTGGACAACAAAGGAAAGCTTGATTCAAAGAATTCAAGTTGTGAATTTTACCTCTTTTTTGGAGATTTTGTGCAACCTACCAAGTGCTTTGTTCCAGAAATAATTTGATGCTTTGGACACCCTCAAATGACCTCTTGGATGCTTTTAGGATGATTGGAATCAGCTGGTACCTGCAAAAACACAAACTGTCCCTTTCTTGCAAAAGGGGTTAAAAGTGACCAAAATAACAACTCTCTCCAATGGTGTTCCAGATGGGGGGAACCATTTGGGACAGTTCAAGGATGATATTTGGAGTGTGTTTGAGGTTTTATCTGGTTTGGAAAGTGACTGAATCAAGACATGGCTTAAAAAATGCAAAAAAGTCCAATTTTGAGGTTTTGAGAGGTGACTTTGTGAAGTTGTGATTACATGTCACTTTTGATAGTTTGGACAACTTATATATGATATATGTGAGGTGTGTGTGTGATTAGTTTGAGTGGAATTGCTCTCTAACTCAAAAACTCAGAATTACTTGCTTTGGAAGGCAAATTTGAGGTGAAAGAAGAGATTTTGAGGAAAGCATCTGTTTGATGGCTTTGGTGTACTCAAACTGAGCATAAATGAGCTCTATTTATAGTAGAGCAAGTTTGTTTTGGGATCCACAGTGAATGGCAACTGCAGCTGAGGTTTGGCCAATGTTGTCCAATGAAAATCCAAGTCTCCTCTAGCCATTGACTAGAGGTTAGGCCACAGGCTGTTGGTTCCCTAGTTGTTGGAGGAATCTTGACTGAATTCAGTTGCAAATGTGTCAGTCCATGCCACCTCTAAGCATCCATTAAATGCTTCAATCCAAAATTGGAGTTTTGTCCCTCTTTTAGGCATTTCTAGGTTTGGTATGCTACTTCTTGTTCCAAGGACTTTGGAGGATTGGCTCAGTGATTGTCCCCTTTAGATTTGATCCTCAGATGTGTTCAAAATGATGACAAGGCTTAAAAATTCGTGTGGCACAAGAAATGCGCAAATCTGGCCCATGAAAAATTCAGCTGCAGCAAGCCTTTTTGTAAAATCCATAACTCCCTGCTCGAGTATGCTACATGGACGTTGTAGGACTTTCTGGAAAGCTGAGATGATGTACTTCAACTTTCATGTTTGACCCCAGACCTGGTTCAACTTGGATCATGGAGAAAAACAGCTTTGAAGTTGGGACATTCTTGCTGGAAAAATATTAGTGATGTCCTATGCAATGTTGGAACATCAGACAACTTTGAACATTAATAATTCCAAACTTTAATCACTTGTATCTTTTAATCCACTATGATATTTTTAGTTGAAGTGAATTGCATCTTTGATGCTTGTCTTGCATGGTGACAAAGCTTGAAAATTGGGTGGCACAAGAAAAGTGCACAAAATCTGTCCTAAAAAAATCAGCTCGAGCAAGGCCTGTTGTGAGGTGCATAACTCCTTGCTCAAGTTGAATTAATGGGAGTTCTTATACATTTTGGAAAGCCCTAATGACATACTTTAACTTTGATGTTTGACTTTGGTCTTGGTTCAGCTTGCAAAGTCATCAAAAATGGTCTTGAACCTGTGTAGTCAAATCTGTCCTAAAAGCTGTCATGAAAATTCTGCTTTATCAATGCTTTTTACAAAAATCATATCTCCTTGCTCGAGTATGCTACAAGGACGTTCTAGGACTTTCTGGAAAGCTGAGATGATGTACTTCAACTTTCATGTTTGACCCCAGACCTGGTTCAACTTGGATCATGGAGAAAAACATCCTTGAAGTTGGAACATTCTTGCTGAAAAAAATATTAATGATGTCCTATGCAATGTCAGAACATTGGACATTAAAAATTCCCAACTTTGATCACTTATATCTTTCAATCCTTATGATATTTTGAGTTGATTCCTTCTACAATGTTGAAGTATCAAATACCCTCTTTAAAAGTAGCTCTTACTCAAAATCAATGGATGCTTGGATCAATAGTTACAACCTTGAAAAGTTGTGCACTTGAACATGCTTTTAACTTAGAAAAAATTTCTAAGTTTCTTTCAATTTGATCAATTTTGCAATTTTGCATGATTTCTTGATTTAAATTTGATCAAATTAAATCATCCATCATATTTTCTTGAGTAATGGCTTGTGAAGCTCATAGTTGACCAAAAAGTCAAACTTTGACTTTCTGCGTCAGTTGACTTTGTATTAGATGAACTTGAGGATTGATCCATTTGAAATGTTGCACTCTTGTGCTTAATTCTTGATGTGGGAGTCCTCTTGATCCTTTGTGGATGTTTAAGAGGTTAGACAAGTTGAAGATCATGTCATTCCTTGATTGATCATTTGTCTAAAAGCTCTGAGAGGGTTTGAAACCCTAGTTTGATTGTAGTGAACGCTCACCCATCTTTGGGGAGACTAATGAGGTACAAAGGTACATCCATATTGTGCTGATGATTTGCACCATGATGGGAAATCTTAGTGGTCAAAATTTGGGGTATGACAAGATCCAAGTGTCTTAAGTATGTGAATGGTTTGAGGCCTGAAATTAAGCAAGCCATTGGTTATCAGGAAATTAGGCGATTTTCTGAGTTGGTGAACAAGATCCTGATCTATGATGAGGATAGTAGAGCTCGATCTGCACACTACAAGAGTTTGAATGCACACTACAAGATTTTGAATGATAAAAAAGGAAAAGGTCAATTCAGAGGGATGTCGTATGTCACTCCTGCTGATAAGGGGAAACAGAAAAGTGGTGGTGGCAAGAAGCCGAGTGGGGGAGGAACTTCCACTCCGGTAAGGTGTTATAGATGTGGTGTTGAAGGACATCGTGCTCCTGAGTGCAAAAGTGTTGAGCAGAAATGTTTCAAGTGTGGCAAGCCAGGCCACAAAGCTTTGGAGTGCAGAAATGGTGCAAATGTGACTTGCTACAATTGTGGTGAGCAAGGGCACATTAATACCAAGTGTGACAAACCAAAGAAGGCTCAAGCAAAAGGGAAAGTGTTTGCTCTATCAGGATCTGAAACTACTAGTGAAGATTGATTGATCCGAGGTACGTGCTTCATTAATGGTATAACTTTCGTTGCTATAATTAATACTGGAGCTACACATTCTTTTATTTCTTTTGATTGTGTTAAAAGATTGAATCTTGAGTTGTCTGTTATGAGTGGTGGCATGGTTATTGATACTTCTGCCATGGGTTCAGTAACTACCCCATATGTGTGTTTGAATTGTCCGTTGAGTATTTTTGGTAAAGACTTTGGAGTTGATTTAGTGTGTCTTCACTTAGATCAACTTGATGTCATTCTTGGGATGAATTGGTTGGAATAAAATCGTGTTTATATTAACTATTTTGATAAAACGGTTATTTTTCTTGAACCTGAGAATAAAGGAGACTTGTTTATGTCTGCTAAGCAAGTGAATGAGTCGGCGCAAGATGGCGCCAAGGTGTGCATGTTGATGGCAACTTTAAGCATTGGTGAAAGTAAAGCAATTGATACTTTACCAATTATTCGTGACTTTCCAGAAGTTTTTCCTTATGAGATAAATAATTTACCGCCGGAACGTGAGGTGGAGTTTTCGATCGACTTAGTTCCTGGAACTAGTCCGATATCGATGGCTCCATATCATATGTCTGCATCGGAATTGAAATAGTTGAAGAGTCAACTTGAAGATCTACTTGAGAAGAGGTTTATTCGTCCGAGTGTGTCACCATGGGGTGCACCAGTTTTGTTGGTTAAGAAGAAAGAAGGTTCTATGAGACTTTGTGTGGACTATAGACAATTGAACAAGGTGGCTATCAAGAACAAGTATCCACTTCCGAGGATTGATGATTTGATGGATCAATTGGTTGGTGCAAGTGTGTTTAGTAAGATAGATTTGAGATCTGGGTATCATCATATTCGTGTGGAGGATGAAGATATTCAGAAGACTGCTTTTAGAACAAGGTATGGACATTATGAGTATTCTGTGATGCCATTTGGTGTGACTAATGCACCAGGTGTATTTATGGAGTACATGAACAGGATTTTCCATCCTTATTTGGACAAGTTTGTGGTTGTGTTCATTGATGATATTTTGATCTATTCGAAGAGTGAAGAAGATCATGCTGAGCATCTGAAGATTGTGTTATCTGTGTTGAAAGAGAAGCAAATGTATGCTAAACTTTCTAGGTGTGAGTTTTGGTTGAAGGAAGTGAGTTTTCTTGGCCATGTAATTTCGAGTAGAGGTATTGCAGTTGATCCGTTGAAGGTTGAAGCAGTGTCACAATGGGAAACTCCGAAATCAGTTTTTGAGATTAAAAGTTTTCTGGGTTTGGCAGGTTACTATCAGAAATTTATTGAAGGATTTGCTAAGTTATCTTTGCCTCTGACGCAGTTGACTCGAAAGGGTCAAGCTTTTGTTTGGGATGCAAAGTATGAAGAAAGTTTCCAAGAGCTTAAGAGAAGATTGACTACAGCTCCTGTTTTGATTTTACTGAATCCGTCAGAACCATTTGTTGTGTATTGTGATGCTTCTTTGATGGGTTTATGAGGTGTGTTGATGCAAAATCGGCAAGTTGTAGCTTATGCTTCAAGGCAACTTAAAGTGCATAAGAGGAATTATCCAACGCATGACTTAGAGTTGGCCGCTGTTGTGTTTGTGTTGAAACTTTGGAGGCATTATTTGTTTGGCACGAGATTTGAGGTGTATAGTAATCATAAGAGTTTGAAGTATCTCTTTGACCAGAAAGAATTGAATGCAAGGCAATGGAGATGGTTTGAACTTTTGAAAGATTATGATTTTGGTTTGAATTACCATCCGGGTAAGGCAAACGTGGTAGCTGATGCATTGAGTAAGAAATCTTTGCATATGTCGATGATGATGGTAAAAGAATTGGAAATTATTGAACAATTCCGTGATATGAGTTTGGTTTGTGAAAAGACTTCTTATGGAGTTAAGTTTGGTATGTTGAAGCTTACTAGTGGCATTCTTGATGAGATCCGAGATGGACAGAAATCTGATTTGGGTTTGGTGTTTCGGTTGTTGGAGGATCTTTTGAGAGCTTATGTGTTGAAGAAAGGAGGAGCTTGGGATAGCTACTTGCCTTTGATTGAGTTCACCTACAACAACAGCTTTCATTCGAGTATTGGTATGACACCGTTTGAGGCATTGTATGGTAGGCGGTGTAGGACGTCATTGTGTTGGTATGAGTCAGGAGAGAGTGTTGTGGTTGGACTCGAGATAGTCCAACAGACTACTGAGAAGATTAAGATGATTCAGGAGAAGATGAAGATTTCTCAGAGTCGTCAAAAGAGTTATCATGACAAGAGGAGGAAATCACTTGAGTTTCAAGAGGGTTATCATGTGTTTCTTCGAGTTACTCCTGTGACTGGTGTTGGTAGGGCGTTGAAGTCGCGTAAGTTGACACCGCGTTTCATTGGTCCTTATCAGATCTTATAGAGGATAGGAGAGGTAGCCTATCGGATTGCTTTGCCGCCGTCGCTTGCTAACCTCCATGACGTGTTCCATGTATCTAAGTTGAGGAAATACATTGTGGATCCGTCTCATGTAGTCCAAGTGGATGATGTGCAGATGAGAGATAACCTGACTGTGGAGACATCACCTATGCGAATTGAGGATCGAGAGTTGAAGCAACTTCGAGGTAAAGAGATCGCTTTGGTGAAAGTCGCTTGGGGAGGACCGGCCGGTGGAAACGTGACTTGGGAACTTGAGAGCCAGATGAGGGAATCATATCCAGAGCTTTTCGTTTGAGGTAATTTTTGAGGGCGGAAATGTTTTTAAGTGGGGGAGGGTTGTAACACCCCGACTTTTAGTACCTAATTATTTATATTAATTAATTGAGTAATTTTATGAAATAATTGATTTATGTGATTTATCTAATTTATTTGAAATAATTTATTTAAATGAATTACTTGATTTAGTGAATTTATATGAATTGTTTGATTTATATAATTTATTGAGTTTATATAAATTAATTGGTTTATTTAATTTATATGAATTAATTGATTTAATTGATTAAATTGAAATGTGTAATTTATTTGATTATTTGACAATAATTGAATTGTTGGACTTATCTAATTATTTAATTTAAGGGTTAATATCCATTTTGCCCCCTGCCATATAGGAGCTTTTCGAAAAACCCCCCTGTAAAAAAAAACTTGCAAAAAAAAACCCTAACATTTGAAGATTCTCTAAGTTTTGACCTTCATCACATCCAACCACTAAAAATGCCAAAATGGCAGGGGTCAAAATAAAAACGCTGCCAAAATGGTAGGGGTCAAAATAAAAACGCTGCCAAAATGGCAGGGGTCAAAATGGCAGGTTTTTGGTGACTGAATGTGATGAAGGTCAAAATTGAGAGAATCTTCAAATGTTAGGGTTTTTTTTTGCAAGTTTTTTTTTTACAGGGGGGTTTTTCAAAAAGCGCCTATATGACAGGGGGCAAAATGGGTATTAACCCTTAATTTAATTAGATTAGTAGAATTAAGTAATTTATTTAATTGTATTGGTGGGATATATTTACTAGAAATTGGTTGGCCTTAAGGTGGAGTGTTAATATTAAGTGTAATGGGTTGAGTTAAGCCCACTTGGTTAGGACAAGTTAGGGTTTTAGAGAAATAAAGTTAGTAAGAAATTGGGAACACAAGAGAAAAGAGAAAGAGTAGAAGAGAAGAAGAGAAAAGGGAGAAGAGGAGAGGAATTCAAGAATAAAGAACAAATTCATCAAGAAATCCAAGGTAAGAGTGGGTTTTTACTCATTATTAAGATTATTGGGTAATGATTTTTGGATAGAAATAGGGTTAGAGTAAAATCCACACAATCTTTCTTTGAAATTGAAATTAGTTATGTTAATGTTCATTTCTGAAAAACATTAATTTTTGGTGTGTTTAAAAATGATTTTGATGATATTTGAGAGACCCATTTGGTATTTAGAGTACTGAGTTGAGATGGAAGATTAGATTATAAGTTTGTGTTGTTAAAACAGTAGTACACCAGAAACAGTAGAAAGTGAACATGTAACCCCCTTTTCCTTCATCACACTGTAGCGGGTAATTAAATGTTGTGTAACCCGTCTACAATTGCATCGCAAGGGACGGTGATTCTTGGCCCCCAAAATTAGGCGCAGTGTTGGTAGTAACATACATGTGGTCATTAGGTGATATTAAATAGAAGTAGCGTGTGAATATTTAATTGAATAGGATGGATAGAAACAAATTGGCAATGAATTAATCTAGCCCACCAATAACTACTATGCGCAGGATTTTTTTTAGATGATATATATATATATATATATATATATATATATATATATATATATATATATATATATATATTAACTAGCCAAAGAATTAAGTAACCTCTACTATGTTAGGTGCCCACTTTATTCATTTGTTTATGGGAAAGTGGCAATGCAAAGAGGTAGTATACACATTTATATGTTAAAGGCTGCAGCGAATAGTAATTATAGGGTGGGAGTTGAAGTATGGCAATATAATTGAATGGTTAATATATTTTATATATATATATATATATATATATATATATATATATATATATATATATATATATCACTAGTACAAAAAACACTTTTTAAATCGGTTAAAAATGACTTTTTAAATCGGTTGTCGCTTCGATTTAATTCTGAACGATTTAGAAAGTTTTCACTTTTTAAATCGGTTCTAATCCGATTTAAATTATTTTATTAGATCGGTTAGTATGATTTAGAAGTCTTTATTTAAATCGGTTTGACAGATCTAAAAAAAATATAAAAGTTGTGACATTTTTTTAAATCGATTAGACCCGATTTAAAATCTGAAATTTAAATCGGTTCATATGATTTAGTAGTGCTTTTTTAAATCGTTTGATCTGATTTAAAATCTCAAATTTAAATCGATTAACTTGATTTAATAATGTTTTTTTAAATCGGTTGATCTGATTTAAAATCTCAAAATTAAATCGACCCACTTGATTTAGTAATGGTTTTTTAAATCGCTTGATATGATTTAAAATATCAAATTTAAATCGACTCACTTGATTTAGTAATGTTTTTTTAAATCGTTTGATCCGATTTAAAATCAGAATGTCATTTTTTTTTATTGTCATTTTTTAATTCAGATTTCTACCACAATATTGTACAAAAAATTACGAATAATATCTAAATTTCATCACAACTAATTACTAATCAAATATTTCATACATAATCATTAATACAAACAATACCATGAAACAAAGTTTTAAATAAATTCCATCATTTTTTAATTAGTCAGGAAACTATGTCACAAAAAGTACTATATAGCCTATAACAAAAGCACAAAAACAAATGGCAACTATGAGGCCTACAACAAAGGCACAAATACAAATGGCACCGACCTATGATTGCCATTTTTTACCTAACCAGATTACTTCAAATGGATTCTAGAATAAAATTTGCACAACGTTCTTGAACATTCGTAATGTCATCCTCATGAAATGGTGTTGAGTCTCCAAATATCTGAATAAATATAAAAAATATTAGAATATTGTATTAACATTAAAGAAGACATTTAACACCTACTTAAAATTTTTCGTTACATACCTGATTCCGTGAATTAACAATCCCAGCAGATACAATGTTCAACATATATATCATAACATAATAGCCATTTACTTACAATTTTATCAGCAACAAGTCGTGTTTCTTCTGATGTATACTCTCCTGATGGTTTTGTTCGGCCTCTTATCCACTTCTCATGGCGTTTTGGTGGAGATGGAGGTGTAAGTAGGGAATCTCCACCTGACTCTTGTCTTTGTGTTATTTTCTCTTGCATCATCTTTTCTTCAATCAACTCATATCCCCCATGAGACATGATGTGGGGGTATTTATTACAAGCCTGAACCATTTTCCCCCTTTTTCTTTTCTCCTATTATAAATAACACACCAATTAAAGGAAATACTAAAAATAAACTTGATTGATAAACTGAATCACAAATCTAACTAACCAAAAAGGAAGGATCCTCTCGCATCTTCTTAAACTTCTGCCATATTTCCTCTTCAAGAAAAGGATACTTTTCAAGTGGAGATGTGTCACTCAATTCTCCATCATTTAAATATCTACTGGTTAGAGCCGTTTTAAATGCCCTTCAACGCTCACCCCGCATAGGAAATCCATTTGTTTTTCAATACTCCAATATCGGTATCACGGATATCCCATTGTTCCTACATCACACAACAAATAAAATAGTTAGTGTTTGAAAATAATGCATTTAAGTAATACATTTAGCAAGCATTATTAATATTATACCATAATATCATCCCAAATTTGATCCTTCACTTTTGAATCTACATTATCCCAATATTCCTCCAAAATGCTCACTTTGTTTCGAGCAATGGAACCCACATGACTCTTGAACTTTTTTCTGTTTTCCCCTAAAGGTATTTTGGTCCTTGGATTGAAATCAATTAGTATCTTTACACCCTTCTCACGTAAATACAATTCTTTCATTCGTGTGCCACGCCTACCCCTCTTTTTGGTAGGCCGAGTATCATTCTCTCTTTGTGAAGGAGCTGATGGATCATCCATGTGTCTGCATTAAAAAAACATATTAAGAATGAATAAATTTTCATATATGGATTAAAACTAAAGTTAAGAATCAAAGTAAATTTTTTTTATAAACTAAAATGTACCATATATGGATATAAACTATATATTTTCAAAGAATTTCATGATTAGACATTTTCCCATATCCCTTCTTCATGATCATCACGGGTGGCATACACGTCATCTGTTATAGTTTCCTCAATGGAAGTAGGCATTCTTTGAGAAAAAGGACTCTCAGAAATATCTATGGTTGAATATAGACTCTCATTAGGCTCATGTATATTTTTACCTTGAAGAACCACCGACCACTTTTTGTTAGAAGGATCACAAACATAAAACACTTGCTTTGCTTGAGATGCCATAATAAATGGCTCGTCCGTATAAGCTGCCTTTTCAAGGTCCACCAATGTAAAACCAAATTCATCAGTTTTGACACCACTGTTTATGTCAATCCATTTACATTTAAAAACAGGAACTTTAAATTTAATGAAATCAACTTCCCAAATCTCTTCAATGATTCCAAAATAAGGTATAGATGCCATAACTGGATTTTTATCTTTTGAACTAGCAAAGTGCATGGACTCAGCTACGACCATCACCCCACTGTTTTGTACGACACTTTTGTCATCCTGAGTCTTTGTATAAAATGAAAAATTATTGATATCATAACCAGACCAAGTTATGACATCAAAGTTAGGCTCCCTTGATAGCCATTTTAATGTAACAGAAGCTGAATTGTCATTTAAAATGGTTTCTTTGAACCACTTTAAAAAAGTCTTGTTATGCTCATTCATCAACCATTTTTCATTCACTCTAGACTTTTTTCCCTTCACAATGACTTTATGAGCAGAAAGGTAAGGCTGAACCTCGTCAGTGTTATTCAATATATAGAATTGTGCTTTAAGTACTTCTGCACGCCCCATGCTCTTAAGTTTTAAACCTCGTGTGCCCTTACCTGCACATCTTCCTTCATGACGATATTTTGGAATTCCTATTGTTTCCGCTTCAGACATATAGTCAGAACAAAATTCAATAGCCTCTTTTGAGATATACCTTTCAACAATAAATGCTTCGGGACGACGAAAATTCTTCACATACCCTTTTAAAATCTTCATGTATCGTTCAACTGGATACATCCACCTCAAATAAACAGGACCACACAACCTAATCTCCCTCACTAAATGAACAATTAAGTGAACCATTATGTCAAAGAAAGAAGGAGGAAAATACATCTCTAGTTGGCACAAGATAATTGCAGCCTCATTTTCCAACTCATCTAATTTATTAGGATCAATGACTTTGCTGCAAATAGCATTGAAGAATAAGGATAACCTAGTTAAGACATCTCTAACTTTTTTAGGCAATATTCCACGAATTGCCACCGGTAGGAATTGTTGCATCAATATGTGACAATCATGAGACTTCAATCCAACTAATTTCAAATCTTTCATTGAGACAAGACTCTTGACATTTGAAGAGTAGCCATGTGGAACTTTTATGCCGTGTAGACATTCACAAAAGCTTCTTCTCTCATTTTTTGACAAAGTATGACATACCGGAGGCAGATATGTTCGCTTACCTACTGACTGTGGAGCTAATTGTTGTCTTATACCCATCTCAACCATATCCAGACGAGCATTCAAACCATCCTTTGTTTTGCCCTGAATGTTGAGAAGTGTTCCTATTACACTATCACACACATTTTTTTCAACATGCATTACATCGATACAATGTCTAACATCTAGACTAGACCAATAAGGATGATTAAAGAAAATAGACCTCTTCTTCCATATGTTTTTCTCAGTGGTTTGGTTTTGGTCCTTTCCAAATATCACACTGACATCTTTCAATTTTTCATAAACTTGCTCTCCAGTTAAGGCTTTTGGAGCAATTTCATGTTCCGGGTCTCCATTAAATGCTTTTCTTAACCTACGATATGGGTGAAATCGTTTGAGAAATTTACGATGCCCAAGGTAAACCGTCTTCCTTCCATTTTTCAATTGTTGGAAGCAAGTGTGTTCTTCACATATGGGACATGCTTTATGCCCCTTCACGCTATAGCCACACAAGTTCCCATATGCAAGAAAATCATTAATGGTGCAAAATAACATCGCACGCAACTTGAAATAATTACAAGAATGGGCATCAAACACATCAACACCTTCCTCCCAAAGCACTTTCAAGTCTTCGATCAATGGACTAAGATAAACATCTATGTCATTTCCCGGTTGCTTTGGACCCGAAATCATCATAGATAACATAATGTATTTGCGTTTCATGCAAATTGAATGAGGTAAATTGTAGATCATTAAGAGAACGGGCCATGAACTATGGTTACTACTTAAGTTCCCATATGGGTTCATTCCATCTGTAGCAAGTCAAAGCCTAAGGTTTCTTGGCTCATTCCCGAATTCCGGATACAAAGTGTCGATTTTCTTCCATTGTAATGAATCGGCCGGATGACGAATGTACCCGTCACATTTCCTCTCATCTGCATGCCATCTAATATATTTTGCATCATTTACATTATTGAACAACCTTTTGAACCTTGAAATTATTGGAAGATACCACAACACCTTCGCAGGAGGACGTTGTATGCTTTCATCAGAATTGAAATCATTGTCCTTCTCTTTGTAGCGTGATAGTCCACACCTAGGGCACCTCTTCAACTCTTCAAACTTATTTCGATATAATATACAATCATTAGGGCATGCATGTATTTTCTTATACTCCATACCCATCGGACATAATATCTTCTTTGCCTCGTAGTTACGATTGGGTAATGTATTACCTTCTGGGAGCATTTCCTTCAACAACTCAAGTAATTCAGTGAAGCTTTTATCTGTCCATCCATTTCTCGCCTTCAAGTTGAACAATCTTAACACCGCAGACAACCGTGTAAAGTTAGTGCACCCCGGATACAAAGTCTCTTCTCTATCTTTGCACAAATTATCATACATATGTGCTCGCTGGAAAGACTCTGGACCTATATCACGAATCATATCATCTAGCCGATCGTTCATATCTACATTGACTTCATTTGTACTCGATTCACTTGGCATGTTTACTGACTCACCATGCCATATCCATTTGGTATAATTTTGGTTAATCCCGTGACAAATAAGATGACTTTTTATCAACTCAAAATGTAACGAGGGAATATTCAAACATTTAACACAAGGACAATAAAATTTTCCGTTATTATCAGGAAGTTTCTCTGAAGCAAATTTAATAAACTCGTCCACTCCTTTATTATACTCTTCACTCAAACGGTTAGAATTCATCCAACTACGATCCATAACTACTTCTGGAAAAAAATACATACACAAATAGTAAGTTATGGTGCTTAATTATCTCTATGTAATCAAATTAATTCTATTACTGAAAGTAAGCACATTATTGTTAAAATATAATAGTATAAAGTTATTAGTAACACTAATTTAATAAAACTCTGTAATGTACAAAAGTGACATATATAATATATCCTTTTGAGAAAACAAAATATAAAGAGATCTAATACTAGGGGCATATCAGGGACCTGATTTTTAACACAAGAATTGTTGTTTGAGCTTTCATGGAATAAAGATATTTCTGGACTAATAAAATTGTATATAAAGCTAACTGAATTATCATCTTTATTTTGACTTTAGACATTGCCAAAATCTAAAACATGCTGCCGTGGTGATCTGGTATAGAATGCAATTCAATTATAAAAGTATTAACATGAAAAACCAAGGTACTAACTATACTAACAAATATCATAAACATGAAGCAATAAGCTTGTTTGTTTTGACTGCTGATGTAGCATGGCAACTTGCATATATACAATTGTGTCATATCTTCTCAACGTATATGCATATAAATCTACACACTTGTCATCAATTTTCTCATCCAAAACTCAAAAACACAGTAACTAACTACTAGTCTACTACTGATTTTCAACTTTGAACATTTCAAGTTGCAACATACATTACATGGCACTATTCAAAACATATGATAGAATCTGAAGCTCGCCTGTCTAAAGTCGTGCAGATTTCTCGACGGTAGATTTCTCCAATGCCTCTAAGACCCTAAAATTGAAAATTATATCATTTAACTTACAATATTTGTTAACTTTCAAATTACTAATTAGGGAAGCAGGATATCGTAGTATATAACGATAAATACTGTCTTAAATCCAATAAGAATATGATGACATCATATTTAGCTCTATATCTTATTACTAAATTCATATCCTATTAACCATATTCATAAGCCACATTTCAAATGCCAACATGAGAAAGGGGTGTACAGCTGTAAGAGGTACACAACATTTTGGAAAGAAAAATACATAATAAAAATCCTCGGCAGCGCAACAATAGAAAGAAAGTACAAGGTGCAGTCACGTTGCTTTTGATTGAAGCCTCAGGGCAATGAGTTGAGTTTCTTTTCAACAAGAAAATTCCATGATAAAAAATAAGAAAAGTTTTCATTACATTAAAATATTTGATATCAGCATCATAACGGATAGCAGTCGGTAGCAGTATTGTGTGCGTGTAAAAGTCATAACAGAAAATCACAGCCTTATAATATAATACAATATAATACATGACCAAACCCTGATGCAGCATAAGAACAAATGCCTATTAACAAACTGATCCAGCTTCTTATATCCCTCCCTACTGCATCTGAGAGCACCAGCACAATGACAGCCACAGAGATCGGACGGGAACAAAACTAACTACATGCCAACTGATGTGCTTAGGCTTATACTCATTCACATTTAGCAATTAATTTTTGTTGAGTCAGTTTGTGCTTTATGTGAGTGAAACAATTTATGAATAAAACCTATGAAGATCAATGTTTGTTCTTCATTGTTTTTTTTATCTATAAAAATGCGAGTTATGCAGAAATAATTTTTTTTCATGATTTGTTATTGACAGGAAGATGAGTTAGAAACTAAGTCATCTGATCATGCACCTAACAAGAATCCATTAGAAACCGATAGCAGCACGCCCGCACTCTACAGCGAAAAAGACGAGCAAAGATGCAAAAAGCGGAGAATGAGATCGGAGAACAACAACAATAACAAGAGACAGAAGAAAGAAGCAATAGGAATAGCAGAAAGTATAAGGTGGCTAGCAGAAGTTGTTGTAAGGTCAGAACAAACAAGAGTGGACACATTGAAAGAGATAGAGAAGATGAGAGTTGAAGCTGAGGCAAAGAGAGGGGAAATGGAAATCATGTGAACTAAAATTATTGCTAATACACAACTTGAGATTGCTAGGATCTTTGCAAATGTTAATAAAGATAAAGATGTTGATTCATCATTGAGAATTGGAAGAAGTTAAGGGGATGCTGTGATCATGTGTTGAAAGTGTATAGAGATTTATGTGTGTCACAACTTTGTAATTCACCTAACTAGTGAAGAGATCACTATATGACAATAAGTTTAGTATCTTTTAATTGACTATAATTGTAGATGGTTGATTGTAACCTTCTCTTCAATTAATTAACAATGACAGCCACAGAGATCGGACGGGAACAAAACTAACTACATGCCAGCTGATGTGCTTAGGCTTATACTCACCACCAACTGTCCTAACACTTGCATACACCAAACAAAAGCACATGAACCAGGTAAAGAGATCATCTATTTAACTGATTTTGCCAAGGTCTTACTGCCAACCACACACAACTGAACTTCTGCATACTAGGGGGAAATACTTCATTGGCATCCAACCTCTTAAAACTAATGGAGGGTACTCAGACCAAACTTCCATCCTAACTACTCAATAAAAGATGTTAAGCTAAAGCACAAGTAGCACCAAAGTAAAGTAATATAGAGCAAGATCCTTAACACTTTGTTTCAGTAAACTATAGTACAGACCAACCACACTCTCTTCGTAAACAGTAATGCATGTTGGAAGCTACCAAAACAACAATAACACCAACAAAAAATGGCAAATCTAATTTCTGGAATAATTCTCAGAATGTTGGTTTATATTTTGGACTGTCCATAAGAAAACCTAAAAATTGGTGAACTTCTGCCAATATAAATACCTGTCTGCGGCGAATTGTCTGCCTAGCGGACTCTATTTGCCAATACCCTTCGTATCCTCCGTGCTTCTTTTTCTTCCTGAACAAAATTATTCCATCAATTGATCGAAATTCTATTTACACAATGGCATATTTCTGATTTGCAGATTAGAAAATTGATTTACACAATGGCAACAACAACCCAAAAATTCATTTACAACAATATTTACAATATTAATATGAAAGTTTTACAACATTGAAATTAACATATAAACTCTACGCATTTGACGAAACCTAAACACAAATGTCAAATATTTATCAGAACAGATCAATTACGACACCAAAATGCAAGCAGTAGCAACAAAAGTTAAGAAATTTTTATCAAATGTAAAGACTTAGAATTGTTGGCAAAGTCTAAGCATCCAAATGTCACGAATAAATACAGTGGTAACCTTTGTTTAAGACCCTGTAAATGTACTGCAACACTTTTTTGTATCCTCTAACTTATGTCCAATGTCTTGGACAAAACCAAAACAAACGTATTTTGTTCCTCCACCAACTTGTTTTATCTTTAAAAGAAACTTCACCTCACTTATCTCTTAAAAATCCCAGAAAGATAAAACTAAACCTAAATTAACATTCAAAAAACCAAAAACTGAACAAACCTTGAAAATCTGAACAGAGGTAGGGACTCTCAATGTCGATAAAAACTCTCAATGTCGATAGAATCTTCAATTAACCTGTCGAGAATCAATGAAAGGCAAAAATCAAACGACGATAAAGAAGATGAAAATCAAACGACGATAAAGAAGATGAAGATGAGTAGTAATGATACTGGAAAATCATTAATGGCTTCGTCGTTGCAAATGGAAGAGGGTTTCTCTCCGCCGCCAGAGAGATAGAAATGGAAGAGGTGGAATAGTGTTCGCGGAGAAGAGATGGAAAATACGTTTTCGCGAAAAAGGGTTTTGAGTTTATGTGAGAAGAGGTTTTGAGTTGATGTGAGAAATGGAAGAGGTGGAACAGTGTTCGCGGAGATGGGAGAGTGAACAATACGATTTTCGCAAAAATGGGAGAGTGATCAATACGATTTTCGCAGAAAAGAAAAATGAAAATGGCGCTTTGTATTTTTATTTTTTTTTAATTATCAAAAATTCTTTTTAAATCAGGTTAACTAATCTAAATGGTATTCACTAAAATAGATTTAACGGAATCCTAATTTTTCAACTTTCTAAATCAAGTGGATAGCATATAATTTAAAATGTCTAATTTAAAAAGTGTTTTTTGTACTAGTGTATATTATGAATCCAGCGCAGGGAGCATAACATTTCTTGTCCCTTTTCACAAAAATTTGCGCAGGAACAATGTTAGGAGTATAAATGTATTCATGTGGTAGATGCTATCAAGTGGCTTATTATTACTATATATTATTAGGCGATGAAAAAATGGTATTAGTGAATAATAGTTGTGGCACAAAGAAATATTGGGTGATGGAAAACTAATTTTCTCTTTCCACTCCATTAATTATGCGCAGAAAAATGTGTGGATACAAGGGCAGATAGGTGTATGTGATAGTGACTTGCAAGGCTCATGCGGGAGAAGTACATAATTAAATAATACATATATGTTAGTTGTAAGAATATATATCATGTGCCTTTCCTTGTTTCTTTTACTGTAGCCCTCCACTTTTTCATTTCGCTGGGACTTGAGGCATTAAGTATAGAAGAGAATCCCCTCCCTTTTTATGCATCGCATGATTGGGTTTAGTAAGAAGTGTGACTATTATTAAATTATATTCATGGCAAATGTGAAGTAGTAGGATAAGTACTACTTTCCACCTTTCCAAATTAGGCGCAGAAGTAGACTGTTGTGGATGTTCACTAAAATATTGATTTAAGTGGCTATGGATTTATTAATGAGTAATTGAAGTACCCCTTTCACTCTCCAATGTCAAAGTGTTGCACCATTCATGTTGTAAGAGATATATTAATGTTAAGCAAATGTATAAACTCCTGTAGCGTAGCAACTTGTGTGTGTGGTAGAGAATAAATTAAGTAGATGTATTGTTATATATGTCTATAAATTATTATTATTATTAGAATCTTCTTAGGAACTAATGTTTTACTAAATATCAATTATTTACTTAATAACTAAATTAAATATTGATTATTAATTAATTATCGATTATTTATTAAATATAAGTTATTTGTTTAAATATTAATTATTTATTTAAATATTGATTAATATTTATTGAATAATGAAATTTTATTGGATATTGGATTCAATTATTAGTGATTGATTAATTAGTTTATGTTAATCGGTAATTGGTGTTTGTGAGTTGTGATTGGATCGAATCGATCCTTGTGAATTATTTGCTAATTGTGGTGAATGATGTTTAATGTATGAATACTTTAATTATGAAAATGTGTTTGTGTGTGCAATTGTGTGATGATTCAAGTGTGATGAATTATTTGAGATATGTCTGATATTAAGATTAGGGAATGGTCTTAATTGCATATGGTTATTGATTGCATACGTATCATTTGTGTCAAGAGGCAATGCTTGCTAGTTCCGTGGGAGCTAGTGACTTGTCTCAAACCTAGAGTGGGGTTTGAAAGCTTAGGGGATGGGCTTTTGTTCGTTATTGGTCTAGGGGGCGGACCCGATTTAAGTGTAAAACCCGAAAAATAATAACAAGTGTTGGTACCACATGACATGAGTTGCATTGAGTTTGCATCGAGTCACATTGCATATATGATTGTTTTATGAAAGTATGTGAATGTATATATGTCTTGTTGAATTGGAAAGAATGGTGAATGGATGATTACTTGAGTGATACTTGTTGATGAATTTTGAAGTGTGAGATTGATTGTATTTATGTTTACATGCTTTACACTAATCATTATCTTATAATTTCAATATTGATGTGAATTCTCACCCTTCTGTTGGAATGATGTTTTGTACGACATCGTTCAGGTACCGAGGAGTAGAGTTGCTCGTAGCGAGAGGTGTAACGCCCTTTTTCTACCCAACAAACATCACGAATAAATATGATTATTTTATCAGAGTACAGTCCCAAAAAGGGCATCACATGTCGTCACAAAACATCATATAATCACCTGCTCCGTAACACGGGTTTTACCATCTTGAATTTATTTAAAAACGCAGCGGAAATCAAAATTTAAAGAAACACCTTTATAATCCAAAATTTCTTAAAATAGAACTCATGAAAACATCATGCCATAAAAATAAAAGAACATAAATCGTTCGACTCAAACGTCCCGACCCGATGTTAAATATCAGAGCAAGACCCTCTAATCGACGGAGAAATCAAAATACTTCAAAAGCTAAATCTTCATGCCCCAAGAAAGCTAAGCCTTAATCACCTACGTGTTACCCACGTGGAGGCAACATTCAAACAGGCAGGGTGAGTAATCAAGAATCTATATATAAGATATAAGCAAAAGATAAAGCGCAAGCACAAACATCATCAAGTCATTCACAACGTCAAGAATACATCAATCACATCAATATAATGCAATGCCACACAATATGCAATGCAACATCATAGACTCATGCATGTGGTATCATCTCGTCATAATTGATGGACACTGGGCCATCACCCTCCAAAGATCCCCACCAATAGGATCGATTCTACACAAGAACCGGAGCACGTCATAAAACACTTCAATCCACACAATGGGATTGAAGCCATCAAATAGACCGAAGTCCTAACTATGCCATGAATGCATGATGCAAATCGTCATCATAATCATCATCATAAAATCGTCATAATTGCATCATCATTCATGAATCATCATCAAACATACATCATTATACAACACCAAGTCGCACTCGTCACAATTCGTCACTATACCTCACAATTCGTCATATTACGCTCGTCACATAAAAATCCCCGATTTTATCCCATTCATCTTCATTACTAGTTTACTCATGTTTTATTACCTCACCATAGCCTTACGTCTCAAGGAAACTGCATAACAAGCAAAATCAGGACAGAAATCGCAAAAATGGGAAAATCTGCCCACAGCTCTGCCCATACACGTATGACCATGCCCCATACGCGTATGGTTCACTTTCTCGCCCACTGGCATACGTATCATACGCGTAGGGCCCCTTGCCCAGGCCTCTCTTACGCGTAATGACCTCCTTGTTACGCGTATCACCAAAAAGGTTTCCCTCTCAAAATTCCCCTTCAGATTCCCCTTACGCGTAATGGCTAGCCCATTGTAAGGTACCACTCCCCAGAACCCATACGCGCAATGCACCTTCCCATACACGTATGCCTCTTCCTTCCCAGTTCCCATACGCGTATACTACGCGTACTGGGATAGGGTCGTGCTGGCCCTGGGGACGGGTGCGTATGCTACGCGTACCACCCTGGGAATGTCCCATATTACGCGTAAGGCCTCCCCTGTTACGCGTATGGCCAGAAAGCACTCCAAATTCAGATTTCGCATCTGAATGAAAAACTCCCATACCAGCACCTTCGATCTTCCAAAATCGGACCCAAAACAGTTTTCGATTCATCACAGATCTAAATCTTTATCCTACTCCATTATTCTCATCAATTTCTTCCTAATTATTAAGTCCTAATTCGTTAATCCCACCTTCGATTTCAGATCTGGTTTATTCACATTCATCACAGCAGCATCAAATATACACACGAATTTCATCGTAATTACATCAACTCATACAGAATTCATCACATAAATCATACATATACAGAGTTACGAAAATTCACCACAGTTTCGTCACAGATTCAGCACAAATTCGTCAAAACGCAAACACATAAAAATACCTCTACCTTAAACCCATATCAATCATATGAACCCGAATTAACCCCCCATACCTCGAATTTTCCAGCAAAAAGGTTCTTCGTATGGGTTCTACGGTTGATTCCTCGTTGTATGTGCTCTAGCCTCCTTTCCTCAGCTCGCTCTTCACTTCTTAGGATTGCACAGACTAATTCTCCTAATTCCCTATTTTCTTTTTGTTAAACCTCTCTTTTGGGACCTAATCATGATTTACCCGTATTGTCCTCAATTAATCTCCTCAATATTACCGTCTTACCCTTAATGGTTCCCTTGATTATTTTAATTAACAATAATAATAATAATCTAAATAATATTCTAAATATTCAAATTATTCTACTATTATTATTAATAAAACAATCTAATTAATTATTACATCTAAGAGACCTCAATGTTCCCTTAACCCAAGGCTACCCCACAGCACCACACAAAGTCCTCAACGTCACAAAATCCATCAAAATTCACCAAAACACCGAATAATCATAATAATTCAATTAAATAAATATTATAATTATTTTTGGGTGTTACAACTCTCCCCCACTTAAAGAATTTTCGCTCTCGAAAATTACATGAAGGGAACAGAGTCGAATACGACTCCTTCATCTGATCTTCACGCTCCCAAGTCCAACTTTCGCCAGCTGGTCCACCCCATAACACCTTCACCAAAGTTATGCCTTTACCCCGCAGTTGCTTCATTTCACGACCATCAATCCGCACAGGTAATGCTTCCACTGTCAGATTGTCCCTCACGTGTACATCATCCATCTGAATCACATGCGACGGATTCGAAATGTACTTCCTCAACTGAGACACATGGAACACATCATGCAAATTCCTAAGCGATGGCGGCAAAGCGATCCGATAGGCTACCTCTCCTATCCTCTGTAAGATCTGGTATGGACCAACAAAACATGGAGTGAGCTTCCTAGACTTCAAAGCTCGACCCATACCAGTCACTGGCGTCCCCCTCAAAAACACGTGATCTCCCTCTTGGAATTCAAGTGCCTTCCTCCTCTTATCATGGTAACTCTTCTGACGACTCTGCGAAGCTCTCATCCTTTCTTGGATCATCTTAATCTTCTCAGTCGTCTCTTGCACAATTTTAGATCCGAGTACAACACTCTCGCCTGACTCATACCAACACAAAGGAGTTCTACATCTCCTTCAATACAAAGCTTCATAGGACGTCATTCCAATACTAGCATGAAAACTATTATTGTACGTGAACTCGATCAACGACAAATGGCTATTCCAAGATCCTCCGTTATCCAACACACAAGCCCTCAACAAATCCTCCAAAGATTGGATAGTCCTTTCCGTCTGACCGTCCGTCTGTGGATGATATGCAGAACTCATCCTCAACTTAGTACCCAAAGCATCTTGCAGACTCTTCCAGAACCTCGATGTAAATCTCGGGTCCCTATCCAACACAATACTAGAAGGTATCCCATGCAACTTCACAATCTCCTCAATATACATCTCAGCTAACTTCTTCCTAGAATGATTAATCTTCATCGGCAAGAAATGAGCCGATTTAGTTAATCTATCCACAATCACCCAAATCCAATCATTTCCCTTTGTCGTCCTCGGCAACCCGACACAAAGTCCATGGAAATGCTATCCCATTTCCATTCTGGGATATTCAATGGTTGCATCATACCTAAAGGCTTCTGATGCTCAACCTTTGACTTCTGACAAGTCAAGCACGCATAAACAAACTCCACAATATCCTTCTTCATCCCTGGCCACCAAAACAGCTTTTTCAAATCCTAGTACATCTTTGTAGCACCGGGATGAATACTCAATCTACTTCGATGTCCTTATTCAAGAATGCTCTTCTTAATTTCTGGAACATCTAGTACACACACCCTGTCTCTGAACATCATCACACCATTCTCGCCAATCCAGAATTCACCTCCGTTACCTTGGTTGATCAATATCAACTGGTCAACTAACTTCAAGTCAGATTGTTGTCCCACTCTGATCTCTTGCAGAATACCACTAGTTAATTTCAACATTCCCAACTTCACACTGTCCGGGGTCTCTTCGCATACCAAACTCAAATCTCGGAATTGCTCAATTAATTCCAACTCTTTCACCATAAGTATCGACATATGCAATGACTTCCTGCTCAACGCATCAGCCACTACATTTGCTTTACCAGGATGGTAATTCAAATCAAAGTCAAAATCCTTCAACAATTCCAACCAACTTCTCTGCCTCATATTCAACTCCTTCTGATCAAATAAGTACTTCAAACTCTTATGATCGCTGAACACTTCGAACTTAGAGCCAAACAGGTACTGTCTCCAAATTTTCAACACAAACACCACAACTGCCAACTCTAAGTCATGGGTTGGGTAATTCACTTCATGAACCCTCAACTGCCTGGAAGCATAAGCAACAACTTGACCATTCTGCATCAACACTCCCCCAAGACCCATCTTCGACGCATCATAATACACTACAAAAGATTCATTCGGATTAGGAAAAATCAACACTGGAGCGGTCGTCAACCTCTTCTTCAATTCCACAAAACTCTCTTCACAAGCTACATCCCATACAAAAGCTTGACCCTTTCGAGTCATCTGAGTCAAAGGTAATGCCAACTTAGAAAAGCCTTCAATAAACTTGCGGTAATAACCCGCCAATCCCAGAAAACTTCGTATCTCAGTAGCAGACTTCAGAGTCTCCCACTGTAACACAGCATCAATCTTAGAAGGATCGACAGCAATTTCACCACTTGAAATCACATGGCCAAGAAAACTCACTTCCTTCAACCAAAACTCACACTTCGACAGCTTTGCATACAACTTCTTCTACTTCAATACTTGCAACACAGTTCTCAAATGCTCAGCATGCTCTTCTTCAGATTTAGAGTATATCAAAATATCATCAATGAAAACCACAACAAACTGATCCAGATATTCATGAAAGATCCAATTCATATACTCCATGAACACACCAGGTGCGTTGTGTCATACCCCAAATTTTGACTACAATATTTCCCATCATTACCAAAATATGGATATACCATCATGCCTCATTAATCTCCTCAAGGATTATTGAGCATTCACTACAATCAAGAATTAGGGTTTCGATCCCTCTCTGAACACTTATACAAAAAACAGAATTTTGAATTTTGACTACAATATCGAATTTTGAAATAGGAAGCAATTCAAACCAAACCTGAAAGCTCTGCTGATTTGAGCAAAGTTTTGGGAAAAACAGAATGTCATGTCCAAACATGAAGAAGTTTGATGAAAGAAGACTGGCCAAGAAGATGTCCTAACAGATGTCTCGACATTTGTACCTATGGTAAGATTTATGGAAACAATCAGTGCATGGATCAACGGCTGAAGACAGAAGCCCAAGGAAGCAGAAGCCTATAAATAGAAGACTTAGACCTAGGTTTTGGTATGCCTTAGTACGCCTGTTGTAACCTTGTTTTCTTGTGTAAGAAACAAGGGTTTAGGGTTTTGAGAGTTGTTGGCTCTCTAGGTTATAATTCTCCCTTTGTATCAGTTGATACACTATGGTAGATATAGGTGTCACACAGATCCATAAGCCTTGAGGTATTGGATTGTGTATTATTCTTGGATGAAGCTTTTAAGCAAATCCGAGTTAGCTTGTTTGTCAAGTATGCTTGACAGATTTCTGTATTGGTAGGGACGATGAAGAAATCACAGTTGGTGGTTGAGGGAAGTGAGTGGGGTATCTCGTATCAGGGTTCTAAACGTTTGTGTTTAACCTTGGTAACGATGTTCATGGGGTAGATGTTAGGGATAAAGTTGTAAACGTGGGAGTTTAACTTTGTAACAGTCTACACAATAGTGAAGTCTTCTTCCTGGATTGGTATCCCCCAGATGTAGGTGAGTTGCATCGAACTGGTTTAACAATTATTGTGTTCTTTATCATTCTGCAGATTTACGTTTCTATTAGGGTTCATGATGAACATGTTGGATCAGATGTCGTGACATCTGTGATGGTGCAGTTCTGATATTCAAGGTATTAGTCTGTAGTTGCGCCTCTGAGTTTAAAAGATTATGTAGCACAACGTCTTGACATGTGTTAGGACATCTGTTATCTGCATGGGCCAGAATTTCAATTGGTATCAGAGCAGGCATCCTGTCTGGTTTTGGATGAGATCCTTGGGAGATACTTTCTGGCATTTAAATAAGGAGGAGTTTTGGAGATCAGATCAATCAAATCAAACATACCCAAGGGTATTAATGGATGAGATGAATGTTCTGGATCGAAGGGAGCAACCTGAAGGTTGTTCATGTTGCTGAGGAGATTCTACAACAACTACAGGAGAAATGGCTAGTTCTCTTGTTGACGTGTCTTATAAGATGTTGTGACATCTTATTAGGGAAAGCAGGATATGTTCCTTGGTGGTTCCGTTGCATGTGTTTCTGATGGAAGAGCTCTAGAATTATGGCATTCTGGAGTTGTTACTGAAGACAGTTGGTAGAAGGTCTCAATCGTCGACCTCTATGTTTGAAGATATCTGTATTCTTTTATTCCAAAGTCGGGAGCGATGGAGTGAAGGAAGTTGTGGTTAGATATCTGGTATGATGACTTGGTACTTGGAAGCTTGGTTTCTTAGTGCAGTTTGGAGTCAGTTGAAGAGGAGAGGAGTTGAGTTAAAGTTTATCAGGTTCTTGCTCTAGGAGTTTGATAAATGTTTGGTCAGCTAGGTTGTCAAAGATACTTGAGATCTCTCTCAAGTCCACTCATAAAGACATATATGTCGTGTATCTGGAGTCTTCTAGTTACTCTTCTGACTAGAAGGTGTTTCTTGGAGACACAATCTGAAGAACGTGGAGGTGATTTATTTTCACCATCCAAAAACAGCAAGGAAAGATTCATCTCTCTTGACCCTTAGAGTGGATCCAATCTGATTGAAGAGTTGTTGAGGTAAATAAGACTTGTTCAGAGAAAGTCTTAGTTACTTGAGTCAAGGGTGGCAGCCTTGGTATCTCAACATTGTCATTGAAAAAGATACTTGCAATAAGATTGAATACTGTATAAGTGTTCATGACATGATCTGGTGGAGCTCAGCTACAGCAGTGAAGAAGGGTTATGGTACAAGGATTTAAGATCAATTGCTATTTGTGGAATCCACAAGTATTTAATTGATTATCCTTGAAAGTCAAGATTGAGGATGTTCTGTCAAATGTTTTAACATCTTTTCATCAGAGGTTTGTAGAATCATGGGAGGGGTTCTGCATTCGCTCAAAAGTCTCCTAGGCGTTGACCTGGGATTATTGGCTTAACGTATGTTTCTTGGAAAGTATTGTGAATGACTTGTCCAGATGGTGATGCTGTTGAAGATGGAGATGGAAGACTATGAAGACATCATAATCTTGATGGTTATAGCTTGGGTCAGTTTATTTCTGATCCAGGTGCTTTGGAGTATAGTGTTTGCTCTAGTTATGAAGGTCGAGGATAAGTGGCAGTTATCTCTGGCTTTATACTGACGTATCTACTAAGGGAAGTGGCATTCTTTGGTACTGCTATGGAGTGGTCTTGGAATACTTATTTTCTAAAGATTCAGATGTGGCAGGTTTGAAGTCTTTGGAGTTTCTATGCAGAATGGAGGTTTTCTACTCAAAACTTGGTTGTTGAATCAAGTCTGAGAGAGCATGCAAATCTGTTTCTGCAAAGGGAGAAGGTTCTTCTAAGTGGCAGAAGGAAGAGTTGAATCCAACAGGTGGATGTCATAATGTTTTGACATCTAGCTTAACATCAGAAGTCTCAGCTGGTGATGTGGCA
The DNA here is from genome assembly GCA_022829125.1 of Lathyrus tuberosus. Taxonomy (NCBI): domain Eukaryota; kingdom Viridiplantae; phylum Streptophyta; class Magnoliopsida; order Fabales; family Fabaceae; genus Lathyrus; species Lathyrus tuberosus. The sequence continues at coordinate 23,633,263 of JALAZF010000009.1, forward strand.
CATCAGCTTAAGATAAGGTGATCTACAGGAGAATGGGAGTGATGGATTCTTCAAAAAGGTCTATCTCATGCAGTTTGTGGGAGCTGTGGATGAGAAGATGTTACATGACTAAGAGGTTTGGTGGATCCAAGATGTCTTGCTATAGGGCAAGTAGTTCATGTGACTTGAAGATCTGATTTCATTAGTAGATCAGGGTATCTTGTGGGAGTTCTGAAGATGAGTGAGGTCAATCAAAAAGAGGCATTTGATTGGTTCCACAAAGTGCGTTCAAGCAGGATGCTTGAAACTGATTGCTCTTGTGTACAAGAGTAGTTAGTTGAATTTGTTTGAAGGTTCTGGTTCTCTGGGAGCTTGTGGCAGAAGTTCTGGGTTGACGATGGAAGCATACCTTCTTTGGTGGATGAGAGTTTATTTCTCTCTGGATTTTTGAAGTTTTCTTTTTTCAAGCTGGTGGCGCAGTGTTGTTTGAAGATCTTCAGTGTGGATTACTATGCTGATAGTAAGTCTAGTGGTGGAACATATCAAGAACCATGGTGTGTGGTGTCTGTGATGTGTGGAAGATGTCCTAACTGATGTTAGAACATCTTTGGGTTAGTTATCCTTGGTGAAGGATTTCAGGTTCTGTGATGAACTGGTTACTTGCATCGTGTCCAAGAAGTGTCTACATAATCATCCGGGAGAATGATGGAGTAGAAGGGTTCCTTGGAAGGAGGATGTAGGTGTTTGTGATGACTGAAGTGGATCACGTGTTGATTGCTTGGAAGTCTGTTTTCCTGAATGCGTTCAGAAATGGAGATTCACCATAAATCAGAAGTATTCCAGATTATCATATGGGAGAATGATAGGAATGATTGTCTTGGATTGCGGGGTGTTTATCTCTAATGCTGGCCTGGTGAGGTCAGTGGAAAATCTTGCATACGACATTGGAGCCCTTGGAGCAAGTCATGCTAGTAGTGGATCAGTTTAGCAGCTGTGAAGTTCTGGAGCATGCATACGATAGCTGACATCGTTATAACAAACTAAGGGACCTTGTGCATCTCTTTGAGGAATGTGAAGCATTCTGATTCAATTGGTTTGTGCCTCAAGCATCTGGAGGCCTATACATGAGAATTCAAGAGGAGTTTGTGTGGTGTGTAAATGGATGCAGGATGAGGGGGATCAATGGGACTTTGATCTTAAGCCAAAAGTTTGTTATGGTTGGTATACACGTCCTCACGGGTAGCATGATGGTGATCATGTGTGAGTGATTATTGTTTCTTGTTAGAGGGAACAATAAAGAGTTAATGGTTGCGCTCAGCAGGTGTGTTGAACAGAGGGTGCGCTCTTGAAGACATGAAGATGCGTCTTATGTTTTCCAGTCATTAGCTTGGGTGTTCAGTGGAGGAGCACCAGTTACCTCAGTCAGGGGGAGATGCCTCTTGATCTGAGATGAAGTTCCAGTTTGCATTTGTGCGTCAAGCAAACTGAGATGTCAAGATGGCTTGACATTATTTTTGAAGATCCAGTTTGCATTTGTGCGTCAAGCAAACTGAGATGTCAAGGAGGATGTCTTGAATTTAGAGTATTTTGCAAGTTGTGGGAAACTTGGCAATGCATACTTGAATGGTTCTTATTGGGTGCTTAAGAATCATTGATGAGTTTGGGAGAATTTATTTTTCTCTACAAACTGTGATCACAAAACTATGAAGATTTTGATCAATACAGAAATCTCTGGATGCTAATTGGGAAATGTTTGAAGGAATGTCTTAACATCTTCGCCAGCTCTCTGTGTCTTTTGGTTTAAAGGATTCTGCTTGGGACTTATCAAAAGGATGGAAACTATGATTCAGACGGACTAAACAAGACTGACAAAAGGTCAGGATATTATTTAAGACCTGAATATCAGACGATGGGTAGTGCTTACTGAGAGGAGGCATGAGTAACATGTGTTTGTTACAAGTGCTCCTTTTTGGACGGTTACTCTTAAAAGTTTGAACAGTCTTATCCTAGTTGGGTGGTGCACAATTATTAATGTTGAATTCACCTACCTAAATTTATTTCTCTTTGAATTGTTCAGCGGTCACTTCTTTGGACCATGATTATCAGAAGAAAGTGTTTAGGTACTTAAAGAGTGCATCTGTTTTTGGTAGTCCAGAGTGTGGGTTGTTTCATTATGTCGTTCGTTCGTGTTTGAATAAGTAACATCTGGATATGGAACTGCATTGGGTTCTTTTGTCAATTTTTGGCTAAAAAGGGGGAGAAAGGTTGTGAATTTTTCAACATACATCTCTGGTGGTTGAATTGCGAAGGATGTTGGAAAGGATGGTCTAACATTCTATCAGAATCTTTCTCTTTGTGCCTTATGACCTGAGTTGTGAAACAAGTTGTGCCTTGTGACCTGAGTTACATTCCTGGTGAACTCTGTGTTACAAATGATAAAATTGTTTCTTCTTATACTCCTTCTGGATCTTCTTGTGAGTTCTCTTATGTCTCTCAAGAGGAAGATTCATCCTATCGTGGCTATTTCTGGTTTGAGGGGGAGAGAGTCATATACTCATTCTCACGTACACTAACATACAGCTAGGAATCTCAAGGAGTATGAAAGAGTCTCAGATGGGATCCAAACGCCGGACTTTCTTTCCTAAGAAGTTGTTTTAACCAAAAATTTGTCAAAAGGGGGAGATTGAAAGCTCTCCTGATTTGAGCACATTTTTGGGAAAAACAGAATGTTAGTTCTTGGATTGGCTAGAATTTTGGTAAAACAAAGTTGTTCAATGTTGATGTCACATGGGTGATGTCTTAACATTGAGTCTTAACATTGGATAATGTTAAGTGTTTAAGTTGTTGAAGCTTTGAAGTCTGATGTCACATGCGATGTCATGACATCAGATATGCAGATCATTAAAACATCAGGTTTGAGATGTTTTTAGGGTTAAGCGTATTAGCTGGAATTTGGGAGAGCTGTTAGAGTTATTGGATACAAATATCTTGGAGGAGATATTTTCTGTTGCAAACAAATTTGATGCAGATTTGTAGGAGTGTTTAAAGGCTGGAGATTTAAGAAGATTTTGTGAGATAAAATCTGTTTTGAAGATTCAGTTTTAAATAACAAATCAGGTCAGATATTGTAGGAGGTCCAAGACCAAATCAAATAGCTATATAAAGCGCATCAATCCTGAAGGAAAAGCACAGAAGATAGAGAGCATAGACTGAGTGTCAATCATTGTCTTTGTACGAGTATTTTGTAAACCAATCTAGGTTGAATTGGTGAGGTGTAAGCTGTACTCTCTTAGAGCTGTGAAGCAAGAGAGTATTGTAACTTGATCAAAGCTTGTTAGCAGGATCAAGGTGTTTCTCAAAGTGTGATCTTTGAGGTGTTTTAGGAAGTGAGTAGTGTTCTCATACCTAAGTGGTCTCTTAGGTAGAAAGTTCATTAGGTAGAGATTAAGTTTAGGAGATGTCAACTGGGTTGTTGAGTCTGTAAATTAATTCTACTAATAGTGAAATTCCTTCCTGGCTTGGTAGCCCCCAGAGTAAGTTGTTTAACTGAACTGGGTGAACAATTCTTTGTGTACTCTTCTATTGTTTTATATTGTCCATTGCAGAGTGTGTTGTTGTGACATCACACGTAACATCACATATCTAGTACCAGAATTTCAATTGGTATCAGATCAGGCATCCTGCTCTGCATCTGGGTGAGATCTAGGGCTGATACTTTCTGGTAAAGATAGACAAGGAAGTTGGTGGATTTGTGAATAGACCCCCTATTTTGGATGGCTCTAATTATGATTATTGGAAGCCAAGGATGATTACCTTTTTGAAATCCTTGGACAGCAGGGCTTGGAAGGCTATCATAAAAGAATGGAAAGCCCCTGTTGTTGTTGAGAAAGATGATGCTGGGAAAGAAAAAGAAGGCAGCTCAAAACTGAAACCTGAAGAAGAATGGACCAAGGAAGAAGACGAGCTTGCCCTTGGTAATTCCAAAGCTTTAAATGCTATTTTCAATGGAGTTGATAAGAACATATTCAGGTTGATCAATACCTGTGAAGTTGCTAAGGAAGCTTGGGACATCTTGAAGACTACTCATGAAGGAACTTCAAAGGTTAAGATGTCAAGACTTCAACTTCTGACATCAAAGTTTGAAAGTCTAAAGATGAAGGAAGATGAAACTATTCATGACTTTCATATGAGTATTCTTGAGCTGTACAATGCCTCTAGTGCTCTTGGAGAAAAGATGACTGAACAAAAGCTGGTGAGGAAAATCCTTAGGTCCCTTCCCAAGAGATATAAGATGAAGGTGATTGCAATTGAAGAAGCTCAAGACATCAGCAAAATGAGAGTTGATGAGCTAATTGGATCTCTTCAAACCTTTTAGTTAGGGTTGAATGAAAAGGAACCTGAAAAGAAGACCAAGAGTATAGCCTTGGTATCTAATACTCAAGAAGAGAAGAAAGGGAATGATGCTGAATCTCAGGAGGAGCTGTCTCAGGCCATTGCTATGCTGGGAAGACAGTTTAACAAGGTTTTCAAGAGAATGAATAAGAACTATAAACCTAATGTTAAGAACATCTCCTCTGACATCAGCAAGTCAAAAGAGAAGGATGAAGATAAGACTGCTCAAGACAAAGGGATTCAATGCGTTGAGTGTGAAGGTTATGGACATGTCAAGAAAGAATGTCCTACATTCCTTAAGAAGCAGGAGAAGGGCATGACAGTTTCCTGGTCTGATACTGACAGTGAAAGTCAAGAAGAGTCAGCCAAGCATGTCAGAGCTTTGACAGGGACATGTGTGTCTGATGGAGAATCAAGTGATAAGGAACTGACTTTTGAGGAGTTAGCAGCCTCCTATCAAGAGTTATGTCTGAAGAGTGCAGAGGTATGTCAAGAAAGTGAGAAACAAAAGAAACAAATTGTTCAGCTTGAGACTGTTAAAGATGATCTTGAAAATGAAGTCTTGTTGGTTAAATCTCAACTTGATCAAATGACAAAATCTGTTAGAATGTTGAACAGTGGATCGGATACTCTTGATAAGATCCTTCAGGCAGAAAAAGTAGCAGGAGACAAATCTGGCTTAGGATTTGTTGAGGAGAAGGTTTTTGCTGAAGCTAGTACTTTAGGAACTAAAAAGGACATGTCTCAACCAATGTCTCAACATAACAAAAAGAGACATAATCCTAAACCCAAGCAGGTTGCTCACCAACAGCCTCAAAATGTTGGGAAAAGGTATGCTCATGGTCCTCATCAAAAGAAGGTTCATACTTCTGGAGCCAGGCAGTATATGCCTCCTCAATATCATAGGAGTATGCAGGCTCCTAGGTTTAACATGTTCCATCAGATGTCTCAACATCAGGGGAATATGTATGGCTTTGAATATAATAATGTTGTGCCTCATTATTATGGAAGAAGGAAGCCACATCACCATAGAAGACAGCCTAAGAGACAGAATCCTCACTACAGAAGACAGACAAACTATGGAAGAAGACAACACCAGTACTATGGATGGCAGCCACAGCAGTTTCATCATCAAGGTGGCAGGAAGTTTAACAACTTCAGAGAAGAAAGAGTAAGGTGCTTCTATTGTGGAAGATTTGGCCATATGCAATTTTCTTGCTTCAAGCTTCATGGTTATCCCAAGTCTATCCCTCAAACTATACAGAAGGATAACAGGCCCAAGGCTGTTAAACAGTGGGTTCTTAAAGCTGAGGTTACATGTCTATTGGCTCACATTTCAGATAGACACTCTGCTAAGGATGGATGGTACTTTGACAGTGGTTGTTCAAAGCACATGACTGGATTCAAAAACTAATTGGCGGATGTCAATTCTTGCTCCTCAATTGATGTTACTTTTGGAAATGGAGAGAAAGGGGTGGTAAAAGGTGTTGGAAAAGTGAAGTGTCATGATGGACCTGATCTTGACAATGTGCTTCTTGTCAAAGGTTTGAGTGCTAATTTGATTAGCATAAGTCAGCTTTGTGATGAAGGATACAAAGTCAGCTACACTAAAGATGAGTGTTTGGTGACTAATGAGAAGAATGAAGTTGTTATGAAGGGAGTCAGATCCAGAGATAATTGTTAACAATGGGTACCTCAAGAGGTCAGCTCATCTAATGATGTTAAGGTTAATGTTGTGACATCAGACTGTAACATTAAGTGTGAAAGTCTGAGCATGGTGAAAGGTCAATTAGGGTTAATAACTTATGGTGTGAATTCTTTTAAAAATTTAAAAGGAAAGTTATTTTGGAGGGAGAAACTCATTGATGGGCGTTTAAGTGATCCACAAAATCAGGCGCCATACTGTAGGCCATCATTTCCTATTGTAGCTATCACACACTTCATCAAACACCATACCCCTAGATTGTTCGTCTCCTTCTCCATCAACAGAAGTAGCAATCCTTCCCTGATCCTCAAGTGCTTCACAGGAACAATGTCAAAACATATATCATCTCCATCTAAGAAATCTGCTTCACAACATTCATCGTGAGATAAAGCTAGGGCTTCTACAGAAGAGGGCTCTGCAGAAGAAGCTTTGAATATAGCACCCATCTCCATGATGGTTCCTGAATCTGGTAAGTCAAGACCTTCCAAACTTCAACCCAAAAGGGCTGCAACTAAATTTAATGATAATGAAACTAAGAGGCTAGTCACTAGTGTTCTTTTTAGCGATAAATCTACATCTAGGTCATCTACCTCTCAAGCTGTTGAAGAGAAGTTTGATGTTGATCGCAGTCTTAATCAGATTGCCACCAAAATCTTGGATAAGGGTTTATCTGTAAAAGGCATTTTTGTTCCCCTTAGACAAATGCCTGCTGAAAAGGAGGACATGCAAAGTGCTGATACAAATCTTCACAGACTGGCTATGTCTGTCATTGAGGATGCTGAAGTAGGTGGTGAAAAAGAAGGTGTTCATGAGGAAGCTGATGTTGAAACAAATGTCAGAACATCTCCTGAAAGGAATGTTGAAACTAGCCCTGGTGGAAAGAAGAATGAAGATGTGGTAAATGTTGTTGACCTGTCTGATGATGAAGTGATTGGAAATGTTGTTCCTAGTCTTGCCAAGAGACTGAAAACAAGGAAAGGAAAGAATGTGGAATCTTCTCCTAAGAAGTCAGCTGAAGGAAAGAAGAAAAAGACTTCTATTGTTGGTCCTACAAAAACATGGAGCAAAGTTGATGTGAATCCCAGAAAGAGGAAGCTAGTGGAAGAATCTGAATCAGAGTATGATGTTGAGGATGATGTTCAAGACATCACTCCTGTGAGAAGGTCAATCTTGAAGAGAATTGCTGACAAGATACCTGATGTTCCTGTTGACAACATTTCATTCCATTATGCAAGCAGTGCTTCCATGTGGAAATTTGTTTGTCAAAGAAGACTTGCTCTTGAAAGAGAGATTGGCAAAGAGGCTATGGAAAATAAAGAAGTCATAGAGGTGATAAAGGTTGCTGGATTGATGAAGACTGTGTGTGGGTTCTCCAAGTGTTATGATAGTCTAGTTAAGGAATTTATGGTTAACATTCCTATGAATATTTCTGACAAAAGAAGTGTGGATTTCATGAAAGTGTTTGTTAGAGGCAAATGTATTGAGTTCTCTCCTGAGGTTATCAGCAATTACCTAGGAAGACAAGAAGAAGAGTTTACAGAGTTAGAAGTTACTGATAATGATGTCTGCAAGGAGATAACTGATGGTCAAGTAAAGGTGTGGCCCTTGAAAGGAAAATTGGCAACTAGCAAACTTAGTGTTAAGTATGCTATCTTGCACAGAATTGGAGCTGCAAATTGGGTGCCTACCAATCATAAAACCACAACAGCTGTGGGATTAGGAAGGTTCATTTATGCTGTGGGCACTAAGAAGAAATTTGACTATGGATCATATATTTTTGAACAGACTGTGAAACATGCCACCACTAATGCTATCAAAATGCATATAGCATTCCCATCTCTCATTTATGGAGTAATTCTGAAACAACATCCTGGCATATTGACAAGTTTAGACACAGCCTGCAAGAGGGAGTCAACATTATCTCTGCATCCAAAATTGTTTGTTGGGAGTCATGTTCCAGACATTGTCTCAACATCAGATGCTGGTAACAAGAAGAAAAGTACTAAGGCTGATTTGCTTGCAGAATTGAAGGCTACTTGCAAGGATCTGGATGTTGTGATCAGTACCAGCATGACTAGAAAGAAGGAGATTGAGAAGCTAATCCAGTCCTTGGAACAAGATGATAATGATGATGTTCATGAAGGTGTCAATTCTGAGGAAGATGATGAGGATGATGAAGATGGGTCCAGCTCTGATGAAGATTAAGTTTCTTTTATTGTTTCTGCTAGACAGTAGTTTTTTTTTGCTTTTGTTGTTTTGCACTTAGTGTGCGTGTTATGTATTCTGAATATTATGGCTTTTTAAGCACTTTTTATGTTTTTGTTCCATGATTTGTCTTGTCTTGAATGCTGACTTTAGACTGACAATGAGAGCTAGCTTAGGACTAACTGGTAGTTAGTAGGTGTTTGTCAAATTATGGCTAAAAAGGGGGAGAGTTAGCCAAGCCAAGGTGTGGTTGTGAATCCTATTTCTGATGTGGTGCAGAAGTTGAGGGGGAGAGTGTTTGTGCAGCTGTATGCTGCTACTGGTTTTGAGGGGGAGCTTGACCCTTTGCTGAGCTAATGGAGTATGTGCAGCATTTGAAGTAGGAGCTATTTTGAAGAAGAGCTGCTAGGAGGAGTTGTTTTGAAGAAGTGCTGCTAGGAGGAGCTATTTTGAAGAAGTGCTGCTAGGAGTTTTTAACATTTTTCAATCTTTATCCGCTGCTGAAGTCTCTGATGTTGCAGAGATTATTTTAGCCAAAATTAGCCAAAGGGGGAGATTGTTAGTTCTTGGATGGCTAGAATTTTGGTAAAACAAAGTTGTTCAATGTTGATGTCACATGGGTGATGTCTTAACATTGAGTCTTAACATTGGATAATGTTAAGCGTTTAAGTTGTTGAAGCTTTGAAGTCTGATGTCACATGCGATGTCATGACATCAGATATGCAGATCATTAAAACATCAGGTTTGAGATGTTTTCAGGGTTAAGCGTATTAGCTGGAATTTGGGAGAGCTGTTAGAGTTATTGGATACGAATATCTTGGAGGAGATATTTTCTGTTGTAAACAGATTTGATGCAGATTTGTAGGAGTGTTTAAAGGCTGAAGATTTAAGAATATTTTGTGAGATAAAATCTGTTTTGAAGATTCAGTTTTAAATAACAAATCAGGTCAGATATTGTAGGCGGTCCAAGACCAAATCAAATAGCTATATAAAGCGCATCAATCCTGATGGAAAAGTACAGAAGATAGAGAGCATAGACTGAGTGTCAATCATTGTCTTTGTACGAGTATTTTGTAAACCAATCTAGGTTGAATTGGTGAGGTGTAAGTTGTACTCTCTTAGAGCTGTGAAGCAAGAGAGTATTGTAACTTGATCAAAGCTTGTAAGCAGGATCAAGGTGTTTCTCAAAGTGTGATCTTTGAGGTGTTTTAGGAAGTGAGTAGTGTTCTCATACATAAGTGGTCTCTTAGGTAGAAAGTTCATTAGGTAGAGATTAAGTTTAGGAGATGTCAACTGGGTTGTTGAGTCTGTAAATTAGTTCTACTAATAGTGAAATTCCTTCCTGGCTTGGTAGCCCCCAGAGTAAGTTGTTTAACTGAACTGGGTGAACAATTCTTTGTGTAATCTTCTGTTGTTTTATATTGTCCATTGCAGAGTGTGTTGTTATACCTGGTACCAGAATTTCACAGAATGTCAAAAGAGATGTCTAAACATGAAGAAGTTTGATGAAAGAAGACTGGCCAAGAAGATGTCCTAACAGATGTCTCGACATCTGTACCTGTGGCAAGATTTACAGAAACAATCAGTGCATGGATCAAGGACTGAAGACAGAAGCCCAAGGAAGCAGAAGCCTATAAATAGAAGACTTAGACCTAGGTTTTGGTATGCCTTAGTACGCCTGTTGTAACCTTGTTTTCTTGTGTAAGAAACAAGGGTTTAGGGTTTTGAGAGTCGTTGGCTCTCTAGGTTGTAAGTCTCCCTTTGTATCAATTGATACACTGTGGTAGATATACGTGTCACACAGATCCATAAGCCTTGAGGTATTGGATTGTGTATTGTTCTTGGATGAAGCTTTTAAGCAAATCTGAGTTAGCTTATTTGTCAAATATGCTTGACAGATTTCTGTATTGATAGGGACGATGAAGAAATCACAGTTGGTGGTTGAGGGAAGTGAGTGGGGTATCTCGTATCAGGGTTCTAAACATTTGAGTTTAACCTTGGTAAAGATGTTCATGGGGTAGATGTTAGGGATAAAGTTGTAAACGTGGGAGTTTAACTTTGTAACAGTCTACACAATAGTGAAGTCTTCTTCCTGGATTGGTATCCCCTAGATGTAGGTGAGTTGCACCGAACTGAGTTGACAATTACTGTGTTCTTTATCATTCTGCAGATTTACATTTCTGTTAGGGTTCATGATGAACATGTTGGATCAGATGCCGTGACATCTGTGATGGTGCAGTTCTGATATTCAAGGTATCAGTCTGCAGTTGCGCCTCTGAGTTTAAAAGATTATCTAACACAATGTCTTGACATGTGTTAGGACATCTGCTGTCTGCATAGGCCAAAATTTCAAAACCAATCATGCCAACACCTCATATACATCTTATATGAGCGATCCATGACTTTGAAACACATCTGGAACATCAGAATCACAAAGTCACCCTCAATTTGTTCAAACTTTTGGTATGTTTGCAGTTGAGGTGCCACAACAAGTTCTGGGCTGATTCAATCCATTCCAAGCCTTCAAACACATTACTTGAGGTCCATTGGAGCTGTCCAGATCCTTACACAACATCTGTAACACCTCCAACATAGAATTCGATCACCAGCTCCAAGAGGTAAGCCTGAAGCCTTCAAACTCCATATTACATGCATCATAAATGAATTTTTGAGTTACCTTCTTGTTTCTACATGTATATAGAGTGATAACCCTCAATCAATTGCTATGTATGAACCGTGTTTGGAATTTCACAGTGTTCTTGCTGAAACTAGGGTTCTTTAGTTCATCTTCTGATTTCTCACTCCACACTTAATATAAATGCAATTAATTTATATGGTTGTGATCCTTGTTCAAAAACAAGTGAGATTGGTGTTTGAATCGTGCAAAACCATTGAGTAATCAGAGAGAAAAGTGAGATTTTTCAAATCTGGGGAAAACAGGGCACGCGGGCAAGAACAAGTGTTCTTGGCGCCCTTTTTCAAATTTTCAAATTTTTGAATTTTTGATATTTTATTTAATTGATTTCAAAAATTAATTTCCCTCTCATTTTTTATCATTTTTTATTGGTTCTTTTTTTAAAAGTCACAAAAATGTTAAATTATTTTATTTTACAAAAATATCCAATTTATATTATTTATTTAATATGGTTAGAATTCTTGTAATTAATTTCATTTTATTTGTTTTTAAACATTTTAAAATGAAATTCTCACTTTGATCTTTTCAATTCAAATGAATTTTAATCTTTTGTGTGATTAAACATGATTTTTCAAACATTTATCCAAGATCACAACTTATTTTTCACACATGTTTGATAATTTTGATCATTTAAAATGTTTTTTATTCAAATTAAAATACATTTTTTATCAAATTAGGGTTTTGATTATTTTCACCCTCACAAACATTTTTAAAACACTTTTGGGCCTCTAATAGAGTGTAAGACCCATTCCTTGTCACACACAAACCATTTGGGTCTCAGTCATTGTATAAGTCCCGATACGATTTTAAAAATCTCAGCGCGATCGCCATTTTCAAAACAATGTTCATCTGAGCCTCTTCCTGAGTTATAAGTCCCATTCTCCCCTCTTTTCAAAACACTTTTAGGCCTCTAATAGAGTGTAATACCTAACCCCCTTTGTACATAAATAATTTGGGCCTCAGTCATTGTATAAGCCCCAGTACAATTTTCAAAATAATGGTGCAATCACTGTTTCTTTTATATGGGCATCTCTCTGAGCTATAAGCCCCATCTCTTGTATTAAAATAAACCTTGGGCCTCTAATAGAGTATAAGACCCACCTCTTTTGTAAATACAATAAATTTGGGCCTCGGTCATTGTATAAGTCCCTCTATGGTTTTCAAAACTACGACGTGATCGTCGCCTTTTCAAAAGAATTCATTTGGGCCTCTCCTTGAGTATAAGCCCCAAACTTCCTTTTACAACCACTTTCCTTTTGATTTAGATTCAAATTCATAGTTGTATCAAAACTTTCTTCAATTTCTTGAATAACTAACCACACAACTGTGGTTACTATGTTGGAGCTTGCACAATTGTAAGTTCTACCATTTTCTTTTACATACTTGCTTATATATTTCATCTGTATATGTATGCATGTATATACTTGCTTAGAGTTTTCCTCAGCAAATTAGGTCTAGGATTAGATCAAGCCAGTGGTCACTCTTTCAACACAGTCAAAACTAGTTCCCCGTAGAAAATTCCAGATACAGTCTTGCCTCCTCTTGGGCTTATACAATATGGAACAGAGAAAGGCATTATTCCCGATGAAACTTTTCTCAAGACTGTCACTACTTAGAAATTTGTACAAGAAATTCATTTCCCTAGAGAGGATTAATTCCTGGTGAAACCTCATTTGAATTTCTTCAAACCTTGGAACTGTTCACTAAAGAAAGGATTATTCCCGGTGAAACCTTTCTTGAACTTTTCTCAGGTTTGGACCCGCAGGCTTCCTAAAAGCATCCCCAGCCTCCTCTTGGGCTTTGTACAAGGATCCTCAGGCTTCTTAGAAGTTCTCAGCCTCCTCTTGGGCTAAGTTTAAGGTCCCAAAGACCTCCTACAGGTATAGGACAGAACTTAGTCATCTTTTGCTAGTTTAATTCTCCAGAGAGTCAGAATCTCAAAACATCAGACCAGTTTAGGGTTGATTCTCATCCCCTAAAACACCAGCCTCCTCTTTGGCATCATACAAAGATTAACCTTCTCATACCAGTAGACTTGGACAATCTCATCTCCTCTTAGATCTCAAAGAAACCCTCAAGTTTCCTAAAAGCACAGAAAAAACCCTGGTCATTTCATCAATCACCAGCAGAGTTTAAAACCTCCAAAGGTTAAAAAAACTCAATCTTTAAAGTTTTCACTCTAAATCCCAGCTAGGGCCAGTTTACTATCAATAAACCTTCAATCAGAACCTCAAGGCATCTGATATTCCAACTCTTCTCTATTCCTCAGCAAGAGTTGATTCCCCAATTTGGACCTGTCTCTGGATCTCATTAATCCTCAGCAGAAGCTAGCCTCCTCTTAGGCTTCATATAAGAAATTCCCCAGCCAACCTCCTCTTAGGCTTTGTATAATAATTTTCCCTCAACAGCTTTAGCCTCAATCTTGGGCTTTGTACAAGACACATATAAAATCTCCCCAATGGAGTCAATTCCTTTAGCCTCAATCTTGGGCTTTGTACAAGACAGATAAAATATTCTCCAGCTGAGTCAATAACTTTTAGCCTCAGTCTTGGGCTTTATACAAGACACATATAAAACCTCCCCAGTAGAGTCAATCTCTCTTTTAGCCTCAATCTTGGGCTTTGCACAAGACAAACAAAATTTTCCCCAAAAAAATCAATTTCTTTCAGCCTCAATCTTGGGCTTTGTACAAGACAAAAATAAAACTCCGTAAACAGAGTCAACTTTTTAGCTTCAACCTTGGGCTTTGATCAAGGCACACAAATATCAACATCCCCTCAGAGAAAATCAAGAGTTCTCTCTGAAGGAAGACATTTCTCTGTATATTACATATTCAAAACAGACAATCAAACAAACCCTAATCCCCGATAATTGTTGTAAGTGGCACATTTGTAGATTCAAAAATCCAAGTTGTGGTCCCTCTTTTATCCTGGTAAATTTCATCTAATTGCTGTAAGTGGCAAGCCTCTGGATTATTTACATCCAAGCCAATGTCCTTCTCTTAGCATGGAAGACTCCTAAGGAAAAATGACATTGCTCTACATTGAGTTAAAGTTTCCTCTTTCAGGACATCACCCTTATAAAGGAAATATGGCATTGCTGGATTCCATACATTCCAGTTAAAGTAATTCTACTTTATAATCAGTTACCCAACAACTATGATAAACTGATGAGATATCTCCCTTTAGATATGACAAATTCTCTCTCAGTCAAACCTTTAGCTTCAGTCTTGGGCTTTAAATAAGACACCAAACATCTTTTTCCTTCCATAGAATAGAAGGAACTACAATTGCTCTGATTTCCCTGTTATCATTACGGGAATACGTAGGCATAAGATTGCGAAATCTTAGCGAGCTCACTTATTAAAAACTTTAGGTCCAGTACCTTACCAAAAAACATCGAAAAACCCGAAAACAACAAAAACACTCTCTCAACATTCCCAAAGGAGAAACTTTCCCAAATCTATAACAGATAAACACCAGTAAGTAGGTAATAGAAGAACATGCCAAACAATCTATGGATAACCATATATACGCTGGGTAATTGACAACTTCCCTTTGTATAATCTGACCCCTGACCCCCCAATCTCTTAGCATTTGTTAAAGAAAACATTTGCGTGCAAGGTTTGTTTTAGATATCTTCCCTTTCCTTTTCAGCTTCATAGGATAAATAAGAAATCAAAAAGTAGCACCCAATTCCAACCATTGCGGTAAGGTGGTCGCGTCACCGACAAAAATCGCACGCTACACATTAGACACTCAAAACGGCATCACAGTGTAGTCATAGTGACCATACCTCGTTCTGAAAGCTGTCTTCGGAATATCATCAGCCTTAACACGAATCTGATGGTAGCCCGACCTCAAGTCAATCTTGCTAAACACACATGCACCCACTAGCTGATCCATCAAATCGTCGATTCTCGGAAGTGGATATTTATTCTTGATGGTCATTTTATTCAACTGTCGATAATCAACACACAACCTCATACTTCCGTCCTTCTTCTTCACTAACAGCACTGGAGCACCCCACGAAGAAACACTTGGTCGAACAAACCTCTTCTCGAGTAATTCTTCCAATTGTTTCTTCAATTCACTTAACTCAGAAGCGGACATCCGATAAGGAGCCATTGACACTGGACTCGTACCTGGTACCAAGTCTACTGCAAACTCTACTTCACGTTCTGGAGGCAAGTCACTTATGTCATCTGGAAACACATCTGGGAATTCGTAGACAACAGGCAATTCAACACTCTCAGCTTCACAATCAACCTGCAACGATGCAAACATTGCAAACACCAATGCTTCGTCT
Organism: Lathyrus tuberosus; assembly: GCA_022829125.1. NCBI lineage: Eukaryota > Viridiplantae > Streptophyta > Magnoliopsida > Fabales > Fabaceae > Lathyrus > Lathyrus tuberosus. Next base: position 23,648,547 of record JALAZF010000009.1, read on the forward strand.
TCCAAAAGTTCGTCTACTTGGTTAGCAGACAAGAACATCAACTCCCCCCATCACCAAACTCGGGAAACTCTACGGTCTTGTTGTAATAATTGATATGAACATGGTTGAACTCCAACCAATTCACTCCAAAGATTACATCGATTTGGTGCAAGGGTAAGCACACCAAATCCATCACAAAACTCTTCCCAAAAATTGTCAAAAGATATCTCAAACACTCAAAAGTAGTAGTAACAGAACCATTAGCTGGAGTTTCTATTACCATATTACCATTCATATCAGACAATTTCAAACCCAATCTATTATCACATTCAAGCGAGATAAACAAATAAGTAGCACCAGTATCAATAATAGCAACCAACTCAACATTATTAATAAAACAAGTACCTCAAATCAGGTTGTCCTTCTCTGGAACTTCTGCACCACTCAAAACCAACACTCTGCCATTGGTCTGAGCAGTAGTAGCAGTCTTCTTCGGTTTCTGACACTGGGTACTGATGTGACCCTTCTCACCACAATTAAAACAGGTTGGACCATCATCCTTGCAATCAGTAGCTCTATGACCCTTCTTACCACATCTGTATCACCTCAACACACTATTGGTGCAAACATCGGCACGGTGGCCTTGCTCCCCACACCTGTAACACTTCCCAGAAGCGAGAGTTACTCCCCCACTTGCCTTCTTCCCGTCTGAAGCCTTCTGCTTCCCTTTGTCAGTTGAAGTCGTATAAGGCTTCCCCCTATACTGCCCCTTCTCTCACTCAACTGCTTGTAGTGAGCAGATCGAGCTCGGTTATCCTCATCGTAGATCCTACTCTTATCCACCAGCTCAGCATACCTGCGAATCTGTTGGTACCCAATACCCTACTTAATTTCTGGCCTCAGCCCATTCTCGAACTTGAGACACTTGGACATCTCAGCATCAGCACGGTTGTAGTGAGGACAAAACTTCACCAGCACCTCGAACTTCGCAGTATACTCTGCCATATTCATGTCTCATTGTTTCAGCTCAAGGAATTCCACCTCTCTCTTGCCAAGAGCATCCTCTGGAAAATACTTTCCCAAAAATTCCTGCTTGAACACAGCCTAGGTTATCACAGTGCCAACATCTTCCAGTCTCTGACGGGTGTTATCCCACCAATCCTTAGCCCCTTCTGATAGCATATGAGTTCCAAACTGAACTTGTTGCGCGTCAGTACACCCCATCACCCGGAAGATCTTCTTAATCACCTTCAGCCACTTATGTGCACTCTCTGGATCATGAGTACCCACAAAAGTTGGCGGATTGTTCCTCTGAAACTTCCCCAAAGCACGAAACTCATCCGAAACTCCATCATTCTGATTGTTCTGAGCCATTGCTTGAGCAAGCGACTACAACGCATATAGCATGATCATTTCTTCCAGCCATCCTGCATACCACTGACAAGGTTAGAAGAAACAAAACATCGATAGTGTACACACACTCGTCGAATGACAGGGGACTGACATCATGTAAAACCTGGCCGGACGGACTGACCTGCTCTAATACCACTAATGTAACACCCTTTTTCTACTCAACAAACATCACAAATAAATACGATTATTTTATCAGAGTACAGTCCCAAAAAGGGCATCACATGTCGTCACAAAACATCAAATAATCATCTGCTCCGTAACACGGGTTTTACCATCTTGAATTTATTTAAACATCACGCAGCAGAAATCAAAATTTAAAGAAACACCTTTATAATCCAAAACTTCTTAAAATAGAACTCGTGAAAACATCATGCCAACAAAACAAAAGAACTTAAATCGTTCGACTCAAACGTCCCGACCCGATGTTACATATCAGAGCAAGACCCTCTAATCAACGGAGAAATCAAAATACTTCAAAAGCTAAATCTTCATGCGCCAAGAAAGCTAAGCCTGATCACCTGCACGTTACCCACGTGGAGGCAACATTCAAACAGGCAGGGTGAGTAATCACAAATCAATATATAAGATATAAGTAAAAGATAAAGCACAAGCACAAACATCATCATGTCATTTACAACGTCCAGAATACATCAATCATATCAATATAATGCAATGCCACACAATATGCAATACAACATCATAGACTCATGCATGTGGTACAAACTCGTCATAATGATGGACACTAGGCCATCACCCTCAAAAGATCCCCACCAATAGGATCGATTCTACACAAGAACCGGAGCACGTCATAAAACACATCAATCCACACAATAGGATTGAAGCCATCAAATGGACCGGAGTCCTAACTATGCCATGAATGCATGATGCAAATCGTCATCATAATCATCATCATAAAATCGTCATAATTGCATCATCATTCATGAATCATCATCAAACAAACATCATTATACAACACCAAGTCGCACTCGTCACAATTCGTCATTATACCTCACAATTCGTCATATTATGTTCGTCACATAAAAATCCCCGATTTTATCTCATTCATCTTCATTACTAGTTTGCTCATGTTTTATTACCTCACCATAGCCTTACATCTCAAGGAAACTGCATCACAAGCGAAATCGGAACAGAAATCGCAAAAACGGGAAAAACTGCCCACAACTATGCCCATACGCGTATGACCATGCCCCATACGCGTATGGCTCACTTTCACACCCACTTGCCTGCGTATCATACGCGTAGGGCCCCTTGCCAAGGCCTCCCTTACGCGTAATGACCTCCTTGTTACGCGTATCACCAGAGAGGTTTCCCTCTCAAAATTCCCCTTCAGATTCCCCTTACGCATAATGGCTAGCCCATACGCGTAAGGTACCATTCCTTAGAACCCATACGCACAATGCACCTTCCCATATGCGTATGCCTCTTACTTCCCAGTTCCTATACGCGTATTGTCATCCCATACGCGTATTACCTCCATTCTCATACGTGTATACTACGCGTACTGGCAGAGGGTCGTGCTGGCCCTGGGGACGGGTGCGTATGCTATGCGTACCACCCTAGGAATGTCCCTTATTATGCGTAAGGCCTCCCTTGTTACGCGTATGGCCAGAAAGCACTCCAAATTCAGATTTCACATCTGAACGAAAAACTCCCATACCAGCACCTTCGATCTTCCAAAATCGGACCCAAAATAGTTTTTGATTCATCACAGATCTAAATCTTTATCCTACTCAATTATTCTCATCAATTTCTTCATAATTATTAAGTCCTAATTCGTTAATCCCACCTTCGATTTCAGATCTGGTTTATTCACATTCATCACAGTAGCATCAAATATCCACACGAATTTCACCGTAATTACAGCAACTCATACATAATTCATCACAGAAATCATACACATACAGAGTTACGAAAATTCACCACAAATTCATCACAGATCCAGCACAAATTCGTCAAAATGCAAACACACAAAAATACCTCTACCTTAAACCCATATCAAACATATGAACTCGGATTAATCCCTCATACCTCGAATTTTCCAGCAAAAAGGTTATTCGTATGGGTTCTACGGTCGATTCCTCGTTCTATGTGCTCTAGCCTCCTTTCCTCGACTCTCTCTTCACTTCTTAGGGTTGCACTGACTAATTCTCCTAATTCCCTATTTTCTTTTTGTTAAACCTCTCTTTTGGGCCCTAATCATGATTTACCCGTATTGTCCTCAATTAATCTCCTCAATATTACCGTCTTACCCTTAATGGTTCCGTTGATTATTTTTATTAACAATAATAATAATAATCTAAATAATATTCTAAATATTGAAATTATCCTACTATTATTATTAATAAAATAATCTAATTAATTATCACATCTAAGAGACCTCAATGTTCCCTTAACCCAAGGCTACCCCACTGCACCACACAAAGTCCTCAACATCACAAAATCCATCAAAATTCACCAAAACACTGAATAATCATAATAATTCAATTAAATAAATATTATAATTATTTTGGGGTGTTACAAGAGGTAGCCATTGGAGTAGTTGTTTAGTGTCTTTATTTATGTTGGGTCGAGTCGTGCTCTGATCATGTAACACTGGGATCGTTTGGTTTATGTTTTAGAGATACACTATGTACTCTACTTTATGCTTTTATGCTTATTTGAATTGTATGAAGTTTGACTTTTATGCATAAGTATTGTTTATTAATGTGATGAGCATGAAATTTTCTTTATGCCAATTATGATTAATTTGAATCCGCTGCTACATGCTAAGAGAAGTTTTTGAAAAGCATGAAATTATTTAAGTGTTAATGAGCATGACGGGTATTGTATGATGTTTTATGATTATGTGTGACACCCTTAAGTGAATGGCATGATTATTTACTCTGATTTATTATATGTTTTCTGCGGGGATTAGAAGGGTGTTACAATTAGTGGTATCAGAGCAAGGTCGGCCAGTTGACCAAGTTGTTAGTGTGTTTATTTCCTTTTGTACTTGATATGTGTGTGTAGCACTATCGGTATTGTTTGTTCTAACGAGGATTTGTTGTTGGAATTTAGAACTATGGTTGCAGGTAGGAATGATGACGTGATTGCTGCAACATTGGAGATGTTGGGTGGAGCAATTGGACAGAATCAGCAAGGCCATGTGAATATTGGAAACAATGCTGATGATGAGTTCTGTACTTTAGGAAAGTTTCAGAAGAACAATCCGCCATCGTTCAAGGGAATGCATGATCCTGACCAAGCACAAGAATGGCTAGAAGCGATTGAGAAGATCTTTCGAGTCATGAACTGTTCAGATGTGTAGAAAGTGCAGTTTGGCACCCACATGCTTGTGAAGGAAGCTGAGTACTGGTGGAATAATACTCGTCAGATGTGTAGAAGGTGCAGTTTGGCACCCACATGCATTTTTGGAGAATTATTTTCCAGAAGATGTTCGTGGAAGGAAGGAAATTGAGTTTCTTGAGTTGAAGCAAGGTAACTTAACTGTGGCTGAGTATGCAGCAAGATTTGAGGAATTGATTAAGTTTTGTCCTCACTACAACACTACTAATGCTGAAAGATCCAAGTGTCTTAAGTATGTGAATGGTTTGAGGCCTGAAATTAAGCAAACCATTGGTTATCAGGAAATTAGGCGATTTTCTGAGTTGGTGAACAAGAGGATGATCTATGATGAGGATAGTAGAGCTCGATCTGCACACTACAAGAGTTTGAATGCACACTACAAGATTTTGAATGATAAGAAAGGAAAAGGTCAATTCAGAGCAATGTCGTATGTGACTCCTGCTGATAAGTGGAAACAGAAAAGTGGTGGTGGCAAGAAGCCGAGTGGGGGAGGAGCTTCCACTCCGGTGAGGTGTTATAGATGTGGTGTTGAAGGACATCGTGCTCCTGAGTGCAAAAGTGTTGAGCAGAAATGTTTCAAGTGTGGCAAGCCAGGCCACAAAGCTTTGGAGTGCAGAAACGGTGCAAATGTGACTTGCTACAACTGTGGTGAGCAAGGGCACATTAGTACTAAGTGTGACAAACCAAAGAAGGCTCAAGCAAAAGGGAAAATGTTTGCTCTATCAGGATCTAAGACTACTAGTGAAGATCGATTGATTTGAGGTACGCGCTTCATTAATGGTATACCTTTCGTTGCTATAATTGATACTGGAGCTATACATTCTTTTATTTCTTTTGATTGTGTTAAAAGATTGAATCTTGAGTTGTCTGTTATGAGTGGTGGCATGGTTATTGATACTTCTGCCATGGGTTCAGTAACTACCCCATATGTGTGTTTGAATTGTCCGTTGAGTATTTTTGGTAAAGACTTTGGAGTTGATTTAGTGTGTCTTCACTTAGATCAACTTGATGTCATTCTTGGGATGAATTGGTTGGAATAAAATCGTGTTTATATTAACTATTTTGATAAAACGGTTATTTTTCTTGAACCTGAGAATGAAGGAGACTTGTTTATGTCTGCTAAGCAAGTGAATGAGTCGGCGCAAGATGGCGCCAAGGTGTGTATGTTGATGGCAACTTTAAGCATTGGTGAAAGTAGAGCAATTGATACCTTACCAATTGTTCGTGACTTTCCAGAAGTTGTTCCTGATGAGATAAATGATTTACCGCCGGAACGTGAGGTGGAGTTTTCGATCGACTTAGTTCCTGGAACTAGTCCGGTATCGATGGCTCCATATCGTATGTTTGCATCGGAAAGTCAACTTGAAGATCTACTTGAGAAAAGGTTTATTCGTCCGAGTGTGTCACCATGGGGTGCACCAGTTTTGTTGGTTAAGAAGAAAGAAGGTTCTATGAGACTTTGTGTGGACTATAGACAATTGAACAAGGTGGCTATCAAGAACAAGTATCCACTTCCGAGGATTGATGATTTGATGGATCAGTTGGTTGGTGCAAGTGTGTTCAGTAAGATAGATTTGAGATCTGGGTATCATCATATTCGTGTGGAGGATGAAGATATTCAGAAGACTACTTTTAGAACAAGGTATGGACATTATGAGTATTCTGTGATGCCATTTGGTGTGACTAATGCACCAGGTGTATTTATGGAGTACATGAACAGGATTTTCCATCCTTATTTGGACAAGTCTGTGGTTGTGTTCATTGATGATATTTTGATCTATTCGAAGAGTGAAGAAGATCATGCTGAGCATCTGAAGATTGTGTTATCTGTGTTGAAAGAGCAACAATTGTATGCTAAACTTTCTTAGTGTGAGTTTTGGTTGAAGGAAGTGAGTTTTCTTGGCCATGTAATTTTGAGTAGAGGTATTGCAGTTGATCCGTCAAAGGTTGAAGCAGTGTCGCAATGGGAAACTCCGAAATCAGTTTTTAAGATTAGAAGTTTTCTGGGTTTGGCAGGTTACTATCAGAAATTTATTGAAGGATTTGCTAAGTTATCTTTGCCTCTGACGCAGTTGACTCGAAAGGGTCAAGCTTTTGTTTGGGATGCAAAGTATGAAGAAAGTTTCCAAGAGCTTAAGAGAAGATTGACTACAGCTCCTGTTTTGATTTTACCGAATCCTTCAGAACCATTTGTTGTGTATTGTGATGCTTCTTTGATGGGTTTAAGAGGTGTGTTGATGCAAAATCGGCAAGTTGTAGCTTATGCTTCAAGGCAACTTAAAGTGCATAAGAGGAATTATCTGAAGCATGACTTAGAGTTGGTCGCTGTTGTGTTTGTGTTGAAACTTTGGAGGCATTATTTGTTTGGCACGAGATTTGAGGTGTATAGTAATCATAAGAGTTTGAAGTATCTCTTTGACTAGAAAGAATTGAATGCAAGGCAAAGGAGATGGTTTGAACTTTTGAAAGATTGTGATTTTGGTTTGAATTACCATCCGGGTAAGGCAAACGTGGTAGCCGATGCATTGAGTAAGAAATCTTTGCATATGTCGATGATGATGGTAAAAGAATTGGAAATTATTGAACAATTCCGTGATATGAGTTTGGTTTATGAAAAGACTTCTTATGGAGTTAAGCTTGGTATGTTGAAGCTTACTAGTGGCATTCTTGATGAGATCCGAGACGGACAGAAATCTAATTTGGGTTTGGTGTTTCGGTTGACTTTGATCAATCAAGGTCAAGGTGGTGATTTTCGGATTGATGAGAAAGGTATCATGAGATGTCGTGATAGAGTTTGTGTTCCGGATGTTGTTGAACTGAAGAAGAGTATTCTTGAGGAAGGGCATCGTAGTGGATTGAGTATTCATCCCGGTGCTGCTAAGATGTATCAAGATTTGAGGAAAGTATTTTGGTGGCCTCGTATGAAGAAGGATATTGCCGAGTTTGTGTATTCTTGTTTGACTTGCCAGAAGTCAAAGATTGAGCATCAGAAACCGTCGGGTTTGATGCAACCGTTATTTATTCCTGAGTGGAAATGGGATAGCATATCTATGGATTTTGTGTCTGGTTTACCTAGAACACCAAGCAATTTTGAAGCTATTTGGGTTATTATGGATAGACTGAGGAAATCTGCTCACTTTATTCCTATGCAAATGGATTACCCATTGGAGTGATTGGCAAAGTTGTACATTGAGAGGATTGTCAGTTTGCATGGTATTCCATCTAGCATTGTGTCGAATAGAGATCCGAGGTTTACTTTGAGATTTTGGGAGAGTTTGCAAGGTGCCTTGGGTACGAAGTTACGTTTGAGTTATGCTTATCATCCGCAGACCGATGGTCAGACTGAGAGGACGATTCAGTCGCTGGAGGATCTTTTGAGAGCTTATGTGTTGGAGAAAGGAGGAGCTTGGGATAGCTACTTGCCTTTGATTGAGTTCACCTACAACAACAGCTTTCATTCGAGTATTGGTATGACACCGTTTGAGGCATTGTATGGTATGCGGTGTAGGATGTCATTGTGTTGGTATGAGTCAGGGGAGAGTGTTGTGGTTGGACCCGAGATAGTCCAACAGACTACTGAGAAGATTAAGATGATTCGGGAGAAGATGAAGATTTCTTAGAGTCGTCAAAAGAGTTATCATGACAAGAGGAGGAAATCACTTGAGTTTCAAGAGGGAGATCATGCGTTTCTTTGAGTTACTCCTGTGACTGGTGTTGGTAGGGCGTTGAAGTCGCGTAAGTTGACACCGCGTTTCATTGGTCCTTATCAGATCTTACAGAGGATAGGAGAGGTAGCCAATCAGATTGCTTTGCCGCCGTTGCTAGCTAACCTCCATGACGTGTTCCATGTATCTAAGTTGAGGAAATACATTGCGGATCCGTCTCATGTAGTCCAAGTGGATGATGTGCAGATGAGAGATAACCTGACTGTGGAGACATCACCTATGCGGATTGAGGATCGAGAGTTGAAGCAACTTCGAGGTAAAGAGATCGCTTTGGTGAAGGTCGCTTGGGGAGGACCGGCCGGTGGAAACGTGACTTGGGAACTTGAGAGCCAGATGAGGGAATCATATCCAGAGCTTTTCGTTTGAGGTAATTTTCGAGGGCGAAAATCTTTTTAAGTGGGGGAGGGTTGTAACACCCCTTCTTTTAGTAACTAATTATTTATATTAATTAATTGAGTGATTTTATGAAATAATTGATTTATGTGATTTATCTAATTTATTTGAAATATTTGATTTAAATGAATTACTTGATTTAGTGAATTTATATGAATTGTTTGATTTATATAATTTATTGAGTTTATATAAATTAATTGGTTTATTTAATTTATGTGAATTAATTGATTTAATTGATTAAATTGAAATGTGTGATTTATTTGATTATTTGAAAATAATTGAATTGTTGGACTTATCTAATTATTTAATTTAATTAGATTAGTAGAATTAAGTAATTTATTTAATTGTATTGGTGGAATATATTTACTAGAAATTGGTTGGGCTTAAGGTGTGGTGTTAATATTAAGTGTAATGGGTTGAGTTAAGCCCGCTTGGTTAGGACAAGTTAGGGTTTTAGAGAAAGAAAGTTAGTAAGAAATTGGGAACACAAGAGAAAAGAGAAAGAGTAGAAGAGAAGAAGAGAAAAGGGAGAAGAGGAGGGGAACTCAAGAACAAAGAACAAATTCATCAAGAAATCCAAGGTAAGGGTGGGTTTTTACTCATTATTGGGATTATTGGGTAATGATTTTTGGGTAGAAATAGGGTTAGAGTAAAATCCCCAAAATCTTTCTTTGAAATTGAATTAGTTATGTTAATGTTAATTTCTGAAAAACATTAATTTTTGGTGTGTTTAGAAATGATTTTGATGATATTTGAGAGACACATTTGGTATTTAGAGTACTCATTTAAGTTGGAAGATTAGATTATATGTTTCTGTTGTTGAAACAGTAGTACACCAGAAACAGTAGAAAGTGAACATGTAACCCACTTTTTCTTCATCACACTGTAGCGGGTAATTAAATGTTGTGTAACCCATCTACAATTGCATCGCAAGTAGGGGTGGGAATAGGCTAGGCTGAGCTAGGCTTTGCCAAGCCTGAGCCTGACCTGCTAAAATATTCAAAGCCTAAGCCTGGCCTGTAGCCTATCATAGGCTTATTTTTAGGCCTAAGCCTGGCCTTTTCGAAGGCCTAATTAGCCTACTAGCCTATTTAAAAGCCTACTTTATTTGAACATCTGTAAATAAGAAATTCAACTAATGTTAAATAGACTAACAAGTTAAAAGATCAATGAGATTAAATGTTTGTTTTCATTGTCTCGTTCAAGTTTTCTTATTAGCATAAGTTTGGTGATACTATTTGTTGAAGATAACTAATGAGAAAAACTTATGACAACAACTTATGACATTGTTTATAATGTTTTTTCAACTTATTTTCATAAGTTCTTCAAGATAACTAAGTTTTATTTTCATATTTTAGTTCAAAGTACAAAATAGAATATAATAATAATTAATTTATTGATTTTTTCTTAAAGAGGTCAGCCTGATAGGCTTGAAAGGCTTTTCTTATGGCCTGTGGCCTAGCCTCTTTAGCTAAATCAACTATCTACCCATTACTTTTAAGTTACCCAAACTACCTAAATTGCCCTTCTCATTATATACTTTAACACTTGAAAAAGGGCTTTTCAGTAATAAGCTAAGTCATCATATATCATCACTTCTTTTCCCTAATCAATCCACGTGTCATATCTTTCTCCATTTCATTCTTCCCTCTTTTTCTTTCTTTCTCTCTTTCACCATTATCTCTCTCTCTTTCTCCTCTCCTTTACTGCAGTTTTCTCTCACCCACTCTCCCGTTTTCTCTGTCTCCATTTCCTGTACAAACCCTAAAGCCACCGATGCTTCCAACATCCGCCGCCGCACCGTTTCTCCGTCATATATACCACGACCGCGCCGTGTTGTCTCTTTCTCTTTCATTCAAGTCCGTCATTCTCGTCTCTCTTCCTAATGAACCAAAAAAAGGGTTTCTGCGTTTACCTCGACATTCAATATGGGTAGTTCCATAATCGATTACCTAACATTTTTTGTTTTTATTCTTTAACATTATCATTCAATTCATGCATTTTTTTTGTCTTTCTGGTTAGGGCTTTCGTGTAAGGATCATATTATCAAGTTCTTCATCTTGCTGATTCTCTTTGTATTAGGTATACCGATTCACGATTTTTGTTTTGTTTTTGGATTAGTATTTGTTTTATTTTGATAATTTGATTTTTTTAGTGTGGCAGTGACTGTTTGTTTTGCGGAATGTTCAAAAGTTGTTAACAGCTGGAAGATAAGCATACGCTTACGGATTTGTTTTTCTTTTTTAGCATTTTCTGTTGAATGAATTCATAGACCTGTTTTGATTTATTATGTTTGTGTTTTTTTTTTATTTGATGCAGCTTTTTGAGAAAATTGTATCCTGGCTATTTGGAATGTCCTCGGTCGTATGATAAGTTACCCTTTGATCCAACGTGATGCCCGGGTTTTCACTCATTATGCACGTATTTATTTTATTTTTGCTCTATGTATGATCTGGAAGCGGCAAGGTACCTATGTATGAATGCTTTCTGTGAATAGTTTTGCTTTTAATTAAAACCGGTTGTGAACCACATCCAAACCGATTTTAATCCTGTTTCTGCACAAGTTTGGAATCCTATCTTTTCAAGTTACTTGAGAAGTAACATGAGTTAATGTGTACTGTGAGAAGTATATTGTTATGGTAGTATATGACTTATGTCTACACTTTGAACCTTATATGATGGCAAATTTTTTACCGTTCAGTTTTATGCTTTTAGTATTTGAGTTGGATTTCAAATTCTGTATACATTGAGGTGTGCATTTCCGTTAGTAATAAAAAGATATCTATCCTAAATGATTTATTTTTCTTTTATCTCATTTTCCATGTGCTGGATCGGTTAGACTTTGATATTGGTTTCATGCTGATAAATTTTCTGAACGAAGTAGTGCTAATCCCAATAGGTTGTATTTCCATTTGTTTGTCAGCTACAGAGAAGTTCGGTGGTAAATGGCATCCAGTCAAACCAAGAACAGGTAGACAGTAGACAGGGTGCTGCTGATAGTCCAAAATATGTAAATCTTGAACCATCACTAGCAATGGACTGGCTTGAGATATCATGGGATAGCAAAAGATCAAAGAGCGTGTTGGTGCTGGTAAATCTTCTGTTTCTCCTGCTTCTCAGTTTTGATATTTTTTTTCCCATAGAAATCACTATTTACACAATCTTTTTACACAATCTTTTTTTGTCTGCAAGTACTTTATGCACAACCCGGTGTCCGATGTTTGTTCATCTCGTGGTTTTTCAACTTCTTTTTTCCTTTATCTTAGGTAGCCTCAATTCTGAAAACTAGCACAAAACCTGGCTCATCTAGCATCAAGTATGCTATACGAATTTGGCAAATTTGGTATTAAAAGAGGCAGAAGAGTACTGTGTTTTTGTTGGTGAACTCTTCTTAGAGAACTCTTCCAATCTCTATACAAGTAATTACTGGTAATATTTGATCTTATATTACATTTTCGTTTCTCAGTTGCCTGTACAGCAACATGTTGATCTTAAGTTTCTCTTTTTTTTTTTACTTCAATGACTTTTATAGATGAGTTGTGTCATGGCATACAGGAAGTTTGTGAACATCACTGAGGAGCAGATTAAATTATTTACTCAAGAGGAAAGGCATCAACAAAGATTTGCAGTTAGCTAACTTCAATTGTGTGTTTCAGTTGAACAATTGGTGGTGCTTGCTTCCTTCACACCAACTATTCAATGCGAAAGCATACACGGTACTACAATAACAATTAGGCAATGATTGTGAAAGCGCTCCAGAAACGGCGTTGCGGCTCAAGCCTGAAGATTTGATAGAATTCAACAACGGAAAATATACCAATGACTACTCCTGTTTTCACTCATGCCGTTGATCCTGAATTGGCCAAAGTTTCAATCCAAATATAAGAAGCTAGATCTTATTATATATCTCACAAGTTTTGTTCTCTTGATGTTTTTGAGTTTTCTAAGATATTGTTCCATTGTGCCATCTATTTTGATAGATTTCGTTTACTGGTAGCTCAGCAACTGGGAGCAAGATTATGCCAACTGCGGCACAATTAGTCAAGGTATGCAAAGAAAAGATAGGAACCTTTCTATTTTTTTTCGTTATTATAGTTATTCATCTTTCTCCTTTTGTGATTTCTTGTGTGCAGCCTGTTTCACTAGAGCTTGGTGGAAAGAGCCCGATCTTTGTTTTTGAGGATGTTGACCTTGATAAAGGTTGGTGTACCTTCTAAAATATGTATTTATGTTGCAAACCTGTCTTGCTTGGACAGTGCAGCATAATTGAGTGAGCACTGCGAATCATCTCATCTGAAAATGTAGCTTATTTCTTATATCTTTTTACTCTAATATGTGTTTTTGTTGCTGTATTTGAGAAAATTGAAAGAGTAATCAAGGCATTACCTCAAGACAACGTGAAATTTGTTACTATCCTGATAAATGAAGTCTCTTTTCTTGAAGTTGCTACTAATGGCTCTTTATTTATCTGTTCCTATCACAGGGTTGTGTATTCATTGCACTTGACCATTGGGATATTTATTTGAATGAAGAGAAGTCTGACATTATTATAGAAGTTGGAACTAAAGATTAGTATGAGGCAAGTGGTCATCATTTAAGGTTTCAATCATGTTCATCATTAAGGTTTCAATCATTTTAAGCATTATAAGGTCTTAATTTAGAATAAAATCTCTCCTCTGTTTTTTTTTTGTTCTATCATGAAATTTTTGTATTTCTATTTTGTTGTTTGAGTTTAGGTTTGTAATGATTTAAGAAAGACAAAGACAAACATAGTTGAAGGAATGCTGGAGTGTGAACGGGGACGACAAAGTGGGAATGGGGAAGACAACTTCTATATTTCTATGTCTCATGTTTTTCTATTTCATTCACTTTGCTTATCTTGTGTTTGTTCTTTATATCTTTCTTTAACCCTTATTTATTCATGGTTGCTTGAGATTAACTTGAATTCATGTTTCATTTAGGTTGGTTTTAAAGGATGAGCTTTAACTTCTTCTATTGGTTGGCTTCAAGGATATTTAGTTTTTCGTAATCAACTGATGACTTGGTACAAGTAAGTATCATTATGTTTTGCTTGTGCCGATAACTCATGTTTTGTTTGTGCTAATACTCTATAATGCACAAATGAGAATTATATTTTTTTTATTAGATATCTTAATGATACAATTTATTTCGCAATGAAGCTATATATGAAATTTTTATGAAACTGATTCAAAGTATAAATACCTTTTGAAGCCCTGTGATGTGTATTTCAATTTATGTTCAGGATAGAAATTATTTCAATTTATTTTGAGGGTAACAATTATTTCAATTTGGTTTGAAGTTCCACAATTTTTTTCTGAAACTTAGTTGAAGTAGGTTGTGTATTAAAACATGTTTTTGTAATTTGGATAGTGAATAGGATGCAGTTCTGAAGCTTTTGTGACAATAATTCTTTTGATGACATATCTTCTACATTGGTTCTATATGTTTTTGTGATTTTGAGTGTATGTGATTTTGAAAATAAGCAAGGCTTTTTCGGCACTTTGTTAATTATAAAGACTTAATGTTGATGTATATTTAGTACAAAATATACACAGTTCTTGCACTGTGTTAATGTAAAAAAAATTGATATCTCAAGCTCAGTTCATGATTAAGGCAATGTCTTAATGAAGGAAAACATATTTGTATCCATTATTTCCATTTTGATCATTTGTAATCAATTGAGATATATATATATATATATATATATATATATATATATATATATATATATATATATATATATATATATATATATATATATATATATATATATATATAATTATTACTGATTTCGGGTGCATCTAATTCTGCAGCTTTATTTTTGTTGATTATATATTTGTGTATTTAATATCCATAACTAACACCTAATATATTGTGTTTTTTCATGTTTGACTCATGTTTGTTGTAATTACTGGGGATTTAAACAGTTTGAATTACCAATGTGAATCATTAAATTGACCTTTAGTATTCAATAACAATTTATTATAACCTAAACCAATTAACTTGACCATCACAAATCAATAACCAATATTGGCTTTTGAAATGACCAAGCAATTATGTCAGCCCATCATAAAGTTTTAGATTTCCAATGTAAACAGAATACTAACAATCAAATAACCCATTATAAAAACATATTCTTTCTACTTACTCTCACACAACCATCACCTTAGTATAGGTTAAAACAACATGAATTCAAATGATGTTGTCCAGCTTGAACCAACGGCAGAATATCAACAACTACAACACGTCCAACAGGTTCCCCACGTAACCGCCGTGGTTGTTGACGTCCTATTCCAGGACGAGGAAGCTGCGGAGGCAAGAGAAGAGGCTGCATTGCGACGAAGAGAAGCGAGGACACGATTAAGAAGGGCAAGAAGAAGAAGGGCATTGCGAAGAAGACAAGTCAAGCTACGTACATTCGATTCAGATGATGAAGATGAAGCACCTTTTAGCTGGAGTAACTTCATGCGTGCTAGGGCCTTTAGATATGATCTTTAGTTTTTTATATATTCATCTAGGCCTCTTCCTATAACTATGCTAATTTTGTTTATTATTGTCAGCAGCTATTTCAACTATTGTTCACGTAGGCCTTTTACTATAGATGGATTTCTTATTTGCAAATTGGAAACATTTGGTTTATATTTCAGTTTTTGTATGGTTGATTTGTTTTATGAGCTGATGAGATTTATTTGTGATCTTTATTTTTTATTCCTACTGGTATTGAGATTGAGGGAGATATTGTTTGGTGTCATGATTACCATGTTATGTTTCTACCACAATGCTTAAAGAAATTTAACAGCAAAATGAAAGTTGGCTGGTTTCTCCATACCCCCTTTCCATCTTCTGAATTTCACAGGACTCTGCCTTCTCGCTCAGAGCTCCTTCGTGCAGTTCTTGTTGCTGACTTGGTTGGGTAAGTTGCGATTTGACTCTGCTTTTTGGCAACATTCTTGCTCTAACTTTAAATGTTGTCCTTTATAGTTTATTCATTTTCACTTTATATTTTTTCCATTGCTTCTAAATTTGATAAGTATGATCTTTTTGAGCAGTTTCGAAACCTATGATTATGCACGACACTTTGTTAAAGCATGTACTCGCATTCTCGGACTTGAGCCAACACCAGAAGGGGTTGAGGATCAAGGGAAACTGACTCGACTTGCTGCAGTAAGTGGTCACGATTGTCTTGTAATCTGATTTATACTTCCAAGGATTTTGAATATGCAATTAGTTCAAACGTTTTGAATGAAATTATTCTTTTTAGGACGTAACCAATTTACATGGGATTAAAATAAAAACTAATATATTTATTTATTTTTTCCATCAACAACAACAACTACTTATTCAGGTGATGAGATACTCCGCTCAAAGTCACTGGATCTAGATTCATACAATTCTATGGATTGGTTCAACAGGTTTCTCTATATATTCAATTTCTGCTATGCATATTAGCTATAACTGTTACTATTTTAACCTTGCCAAAATTAGTATCATCTATATCTTTATAGTGGACACTCAGTTATTTTTGTCAATTCTTCAATAAGTGTTTATCTTCATTAAGTCTTTTTCTTCCCATTTATAAGGTGGTCAGAAATATATCCAAGACTGTGGATTGTTTAGTTGGCTCCTTTAAGTATGTTTATATTATTCTAATTTATGCTAAGTCAGCATATTGACCGTATTATCATACATAATACAGATGTTATTGGGAGGCGGTGGATCACTGTCAGCTGGTGGGCCTGGTAAAGGGATGTATTCACGGCTGTGTAAGTTATCTTGATGTATTCAGTA
The DNA here is from genome assembly GCA_022829125.1 of Lathyrus tuberosus. Taxonomy (NCBI): domain Eukaryota; kingdom Viridiplantae; phylum Streptophyta; class Magnoliopsida; order Fabales; family Fabaceae; genus Lathyrus; species Lathyrus tuberosus. The sequence continues at coordinate 23,665,232 of JALAZF010000009.1, forward strand.
TTTTTCTGGTCTTTGCTTTAGTTGAAGATTTGAATATAGATTTAAATAGTTAGTTACAGATGGAGGCCCTGTATGGCTCCATCTTATTTGTGATGGTCTTCATTTTATGTATTAGTTTTTACAATTAAGAAGCATATTTCCCCCTAAAAATAATTGAATATGTATTATTTTGTAAATATTGTCAGCTTAACATTCTTGCTTTTATGTTAGTTTTGATTGAAAAAACTGTTATGAGTTTGAACTGCTGTTGTCAATTGCTCCTTCTGCTATTTTTCCTTATATGTAATTAAGAGACGCATCCAATCCGTTTTACAGTTAGTTTAGAAGTCTTGATTTTAAGAATCTCCCGACAGACAAATCAAATTTCTTTCGTGAGTCTTATACATCGTGAGTCAAATTTCTTTATTATTTTAGTATTTGTCACAGTAAATATATCTATACATGTATCATTTGGTGTTAAGTAATGCATGTGTTTGGTTTGCAGTCTGAATTTGGAGATATTGGAGATGTCTGCCTCTGCAGTGTGAATTAATAAACATGCCTTCATGTTTGGCTGGCTGAATATTCGGCTCCTATCCTTAATTTGGTGATCTAAACATAGAATTGAACATTTCTGCATCATTCCTTGAACCCTTAATGTTCATGGCTTGACGCCTCCTTAAAGCAGTACTTGTAACTTTCTCCCATACTGACTATATTTCATGTTGGAATTGTTCAGGGGAACCTATCAGAAAGTTTGCCTCCCTGCGTGAAGAATGGGCCCTGAAGAATTGCTACATCAGTCCAGGTTTGTGCTCACTGGTTTTTTTACCTTTTGTTTTGTCTGCCTTCACTTAAAGAAAAACATGTTTTTTACCTCCCAGTAATTATCGCATCATAGGTGGAATCAAGTGAAGACAGTTATAATACACTTCTGCACTTCATTATTGGCATTGGAATTGTCTGATTAATACTGATTTTGAAATTGATATTTCAGATGGAAGTCATTCCTATAAATTCCGTCAGCAGGATAATCACATTGGTGAGTTGGGTCATTTTTTTTCCCTAGACTTGGCTTTGAATATTTTTGGCCTACCAACAGCATTAATAGGTTCTGCATCCTCGTGGCCTCTAATAGACAGGTACTGTTGTAAATAATAGCAATCTGTGTTAATTCAATCTTCAATATTATTATTTGAGTAAAACTCATGTTGCTGCACTAATTTTTCAATTGACTTTTCCATATTTATCCAACTTTCATAAACATGGCTTTTAGAATCAAGTTTCAATCACAATATGGCCAACTCAAATTGTTACCATACTTACTGAGCCTGGTCTGTTGTGATTTTTCTGTTATGACGGTTGTTGGTTACAGTTGAAGAATGGTTTTTCTTTGCAGATGAAGAATTGGTGAGGTTTATGAAGTGTGGCGTTGCGTGGAGTTGAAGAATGAAGAGGTTGGTTGCAGGTTGTTGATTTGGTGGAGATTGAAGATGAGTTACGAGTGATGGTGGAAGTAGAGAAAGATGAAGATTGTTGAGTTTTGGAGATGGAAGAAGAAGAGTGGGAAAGAGTTGTTTACAGGTTGAGTTTGTTAGAGAAGAAAAAATGAAGAATTTCTGCAACTGATTTTTTCTGTTATCTGTTAGAGTTGGTTAGAGATTTTTCTTAGAGTTTTCTGTTGTGAATTGGTTAAGGATTGTTAGTTAGGATCAGTTAGCCATTTTTTGTATTGAATTTTTCTGTTATGATAACTGTTAGAATTTTGGTTAGTTGGATTCTATTTGTAATTTATTTTCTACATTTATCATTGTTATGGAATTTGACTGTTTCACTGCTATGTATTTCTTTTTCTCCTTGCTCAAGTTCCCGAAGTCCTGACTCCCTAATAATTCTGTTAACTTTTGCTGTAATCTCTACCAAATCAACAAAATGCATTAAAGTTCCCTAAAATATTTACATAATTAGTTTTACAATACACTAACTAAAAACATAAGAAATAAATAAAAAGATTGTAATAATTAATTACTCACTTGAGAATGACCTGCATAATGTATATTTTGACAAGTATAGTTGTAAACATATTCAACTAAAGCAGGAAGATCATAACTAGCTAATGCATCCATGACCAATCTCATTAAACCTAATAATAATAATCATTAATAAAACAATATATTATTTTTAGATCTCTATTAGTACCAACATGTATTTCTTATTTTTAATATATTAATTCATCATAAAAGTTTGTGTAAGCCAATGTCCACTAAACGGAATAAGATACAAAAAAATCATATAATTAATTTTGTTTTGTACTGTGTAATCCGAATTCTTGGTTTTTGGATAATGATAACAAAAAATGTGTCTAAATATTTGTTTTTTTACACCAACATGATCAAAAACATTATCATAAACATAGACTCAATTCTTAAGGGGTTTTGGTTTGGTCCCCCTTCTGTTGCCTTTTTTGTCTATCTATTATATGGATTCTCTTTTTGTCAAAAAAACAAAAAAGTACTGCTATAAAACATGCTACATCATAAAGTAAAAAACTGAATTTGGATTCAATGTTTTTGATTTCACACTCAAGTTTTATAAATTGTCCTTTTTTATTACATCAACCTACAATAATAAAAGAAAAAAACTATTAATTAGCTAATGGTTACATCAACCTACACTATGTTATTAGTAATTAAAAACTCTGTTTGTTGTTGTGTTTAATTGTTTCACGGGACACTATCACCACAATACCTTTTTTCTATTGGGTTATCGTTTCAGATTTTATCATTTTTATTATACTAATCTAAAACTCAGTTTGCATTCCCATAATTATAATTGATTTTTATTATTATTCTTATTCTATTTTTGGCCCATTTCTTATATTACATATACTTTATTTTTTATTTATCCACCATTTCTTATATTAGATAAACTTTTGGCCCATTTCTTATTATATTATTATTCTTATTATAAACTCACCATCTTTTTATTTCTCCTTTATTTTTTATTAATGATATTGTATCTCATATTGATAAATAAAAAAATCAAGTTTATAATTATTTAATATCTCAATTTTTATTTTTTCGTTTTAAATTTAACTACAAACACCCGTGCGAATGCACGGGTTTCTTACTAGTAGACTTATAAAAAAACCTAGGCCTTTTCTATTTAAGAAAAAGCCTGGCCCAACCTGAACCTATATAGATTAGGCTGTAGGCCCCTGTTAGTTGGTCTGGCCTATTCTCACCCCTAATCGCAAGGGACGATGATTCTTGACCACCAAAATTAGGCGCAATGTTGGTAGTAACATACATGTGGCCATTAGGTGATATTAAATAGAAGTAGCATGTGAATATTTAATTGAATAGGATGGATAGAAACAAATTGGCAATGAATTAATGTAGCCCACCAATAACTACTATGCGCAGGATTTTTTTTAGATGATATATATATATATATATATATATATATATATATATATATATATATATATATATATATATATATATATTAACTAGCCAAAGAATTAAGTAACCTCTACTATGTTAGGTGCCCACTTTATTCATTTGTTTATGGGAAAGTGGCAATGCAAAGTAGTATACACATTTATACGTTAAAGGCTGCAGCGAATAGTAATTATAGGGTGGGAGTTGAAGCATGGCAACATAATTGAATGATATATATATATATATATATATATATTATGAACCCAGCGCAGGGAGCATAACATTTCTTGTCCCTTTTCACAAAAATCTGCGCAGGAACAGTGTTAGGGGTATACATGTATTCATGTGGTAGATGTTATCAAGTGACTTATTATTACTATATATTATCTTCCATAAGTTAATGCATAGCAAAATTACTACACTGTCCTTCTGCTTCCCAGCCTTCCACGTGGGCGTCTGGTTGTCCTCCACCTGCGTTTTGGCAACGTGGCTGCTGGTGAGTGTTTTGCCAATTTTTTCCTTCAATTGCTTCATGCTTCATGCGTTGCAGTCACACTTCTCCTTGATAATATCTTGCCATGCCATACTACATTTAATGCAGCACTGTTCATCGCACATTTCCCAACTGCGCCATCCTTATCTGTTCTTCTCTTCTTCATTTCAATACAGCCTATTGTGTTTCTGCTTCCTACTGTCGCGCCTTCATCATTGTTTTATCCTTCTTTTCTGCTTTCTGCTCTCGTCCGTTCGTCGACTCCAATGGCGCGTCCGTTTACATGTTTGGTTGACGTTAATGATACAAAGGACCTTTGGAAGGTTGCGGTCCGTGTCCAACATTTTTGGCCTGTTATGATGAATACCAAACGGCACTTTGAAATGGTTGTGGTTGATGATAGTGTGAGTTTCTTTCTTTTACTCTTGTGGCCTAATTTCCGGTTTTATATTATAGTTTGGAGGTTGACTTATGCTTGTGGTTGATGATGCCGTCACTTGGTTTCTTTGAGTGTTATGTTGTTGTTTGCTGTTTTTATATTATACTTTGTAGCTTCACTTTTACAACCATGTATGTTGTTTGCTGTTGATGTATGTTGTTATTACGCCGTCTGTTGATGTGATTTCGTGTTTTTGCATTTGTAAGGGTGATGACATGCATATGGTTGTGCCAGCGGTGGTGGAAAAGGCTTTTGCTCCCATCATGGAGGTTGGCACTACATACACTATATCAAATTTCCAGGTTGTGCAAAATAATTTGGTCTTCAAGGCTTCGTCGCACCAGTTTATGGCGAAATTTACTGGTGGAACCTTTGTTGCCGATGTTGGGGAGCATAATATACCGCCGGTGCCGCTTTGTGTTACCACTTTTGGTGATATCATTACTGGCAACTTCAAAAAGGATATGCTCATAAGTTATAATGTTTCTTTTTAGTCACGTCATTATTCATCTACTGTCCTGTTTATTATATCCCTGTTTATTGTTTGTTTTGGTCGCAGATATTGTTGGTATGGTGGAAAGTATAGGTTTCACACAAAACCATAGTCGAGGAAGGAAACAGCAGATTAATTTGATGCTTAGGGATAATGCGTGCGTTTGGTTGTATATTAATTTTCCCCTGCTTCTTTGCTGTATTTGTCGCTCCTGTTAATTTTACCCTGGATTTGCAGGAACAATGTCATTAACTGTACTTTATGGGAGGCATATGCGGATCAGTTTATGAAATTCCACAGGGAACATGTTGGTCAATCGGGGCCAACTGTTCTTCTCCTGCAATATGCTAAAGTCAAGGAAGAAGGTTATTAATGTTATTTTCGTCTTAGCATCTTTATTTTAAATTGTTTCCTTAAGTTGAATCTAATTTATTTTGAATGCATCTGATGTAGGGAAATATCCTCTATCTGTTTCCAATACATTTAATGTCACTGCATTATTCATTAATGCTGATGTTTCACCAATCAACGACTTTATTAAAAGGTTGTATGTATGTTGCATGTTTATATTTGATGGTTTTCTGTTTATGTTCAGTTTTAAACAAAAAAATTGTGTTGCAACTCAGGATTCCTGCTGCATCGGTTGTTACACTTTCCGAAGGCACATCTTCCCATTATTCGCCAAACATGCCTGGTTCAGCAGCAACTCCTGTTGAAAAAATCCTTTCAAACGCAATTGTGCTCCCTCTTGATGAAATCTGTAAACTTTCAAAGGTATGTTGTGTCTCTGCTTCTAACTACAAATTTTCTTCATACTTCGGTTATACTTTTCCTTTGTTTACATAGGTTACCTTCTGTACTACTGTTGCGACAACAACAAAAATTATTGCCTCACAACATGGTTGGTATTATCATGCATGCCATGAATGTCCAAAAGTTTCTCGTGGAGATGGGCCGCCTTTTATATGTGAGGCTGGACATATTACAGAGACTGAAATTTTAAGGTGCTGTTAGGTTCAAGTAAATTGGTTTACGTGATCTTTCAATCATTCAATTTATAATTCACTTTTTATGCTCTTTATTGTGTTTTCCCAGGTTCAAGATTGAGATGGAGGTTATTTATTCTAAGAGGCGTTGTAAATTTGTTTTCTGGGATAGAGAATGTAATCAACTGTTAGGAGTGTCAGCTATTCAAATGCGTGATTCGCTTGCGAAGGTATAATTTCCTTTTTATATTTATATTTCATTCTGAATAACATGTCTTGGGTGCTTTTGTGGGTCCTAATTCAGAGCAAAAAATACAGCAAGGAATCACAAATCCTCTGGACTTCCCATTAGCGCTCGATGCAATGTTACAATTGGAGATGGTTTTTAGAGTTAAGTGGCAGCCTGAATGGGAAAATTGTTCTGTTGTCATGCTTCTTAGAGATGAGGCTGCTGTCAAACAGCTAAAGGCTCCATGGGAGATAACTCAGGTATCTTTCATTGTACTTGAATCTAAATGTTCTTTTTGGCTTAATTAAACAATTTATTATTTTCCTCTTTATTCTGTACAAGACAACAACATGTGACCAAACGACACCACCTTATCCACATCCTCTGTCGCAGCAATCTACAAATTCTTCGCCAACATCTACATCGCATCTGTCACAGGTTTGCTGTGTTTCCATGTTTCTCATTAGATGTTTTTTATTGTGCTCTTTACAGTTTCTTTATGTTTTCGCCACTTATATTGGATCAACTATGTAGAGGCCAGACAGGTTGGAAAAAGCGAACGCCTCAGATGTCGACACCTCAAGTGTTTCTGTGGTATGTATATCAACAAACCAGCAAATACTTATTCCACCAATATGTGACGCTGAATCTATTATGCCAACTTCAAAGACAAACATTCGAGATTTTGTTGATAATGTTAACTTTGGTTCGCTAGATTCCGTATGTATGCCAATGAGTACACAGAATTCACCATGCATCTGTTAATGGGGTCTGATGTGCTTTTTTAAATGATTCACTTCTGCCATTTTGTTGCAAACTTATTGCCACTCACCTTTCTATAGTTTTAAGTTTTTTTTGGCCTCACATGAAATACAGATTACATCTGCATGTGACAATGAGCCTGTTACACCAACTTCAAAGAGGGGGATCGCGGATTGTATTCATAACATTAACTTCGGTTCAGTGGATGCCCCTAATGTAGGTGTGGTATACATAACAATGAGACAACTCAATTTCATTATAAAGGTCAAATTAAAATTTTATCTCAATTTTTCTATCCTGCAAGATTGTTGAGGTCCAACATATATGTGTTGCTGGACCGGAAATCGCAATTTCAGAAACGCAAAATGTTGTTCCTCTTGATGAGGTCGGATCTGATTCATTTACCGATTCTATGATATCACTGGTATGCATATCAATTGTTGTGTACAAATATATTACAAACTCTAATCCGGTCTATTTTTTTTATTTATATACTTACATCATTAATCTGTGATGCCAATTTCAGAGTGATGATGCAGATCCTGTGGATGATGGTGACTCTGATTCCTTAGAGGAGCCACACATACATATCGTATGTATATGTAGTATGCAACTAAATTACAAAAAGCCTTAACCCCACAATGGTTTCTTTTGTGTTAACAATTTTTCTCTGCTTCCAGGACATGCAAATTAAATCCATTTCTGAACCTGAATCTGTTGCACAAACTTCAAAGAGGCAGCCTGCATGTGATTTTACTAAAACTCACAAGAAACTCAAAAATACTATTAAGTTGGAGAAGCTCGAGTAGATGTTTGTTTTCGTTTCCCTATTTTGGTAGTTATCCAGGATGCTACATCTAAATTATATACAATCTTATTACATTTTGAATTTCGTAGTTATCTTGGATGCTACATGTAAATTACAGAAAACTTATTTGTGTCTGGCTGCAACATGTAATGTATCATATTGTATATTATATAACTCTTGGTTTTCCATCATCACCTATAAGAGGCAGGTGTTTCTTGACGTGCCTACTGCTGATTGTTTTGGAAATGGTTTGTTTCAATTCCTTCATATTTCATCTTAGAATGTATCTCTCTCTGCCTGTAATATGTAATGTATCATAGACATTCCTTAAAAATCACTGCATCTTAACCATTCACATAAAATATAGCACTGTATTAAACACTTGAGTACTAATTCTAAACATTGACCATAAAATACATATTTCCCATTCAACTTAGAACTTAGAAACCTTAAATACGTTGCATCTTTTGTTTACATCGTTTACATTCAATCTGAATCTAATTATATCTCCTGCCCTTAGCTGATTTGCATCACAGAATAAATTCCATTCATATCCTATTTTTGTACGTTGTGGATCATCGATGTCCAAAATCAGTACCATTTTACTCCAGCCATTCCAATTTCTATAACATTTCCATCATTCTTTATTATCATCCATGTCTTTGGTAGATCTGTTATGTGCCTTCTAACAAATGTGAAATCAATTTCCGGAAACGGCTATATCACATATATTCCCATGATTATTTTTTCTACTATTTTTTGTGATTTGTAGCAATAACAAATACTGTCTTGAAAATAAAATTGGAAAACAAACATAATTTCATTTAATTACTAACATTCTTATTTGAATACTCAATTTTGCAATTTCAAAAGTATCCACCACATCTGCACCTCGCATCCCTGCGAAAATTAAATCATTCTATTTGAGAATTTTTAAATTTATAGTAGCACTACTCTTAGAGATAAGTATTCAATGTTTTTTAATTTAGAATATTTTACTATCAAAACCGTGTGTCCAACTTATTTAACTTGACTTTTAATATCATGTGGCAACAATCCCTATTGTATGTTATCCAAAAGCATAATCACATCATACAATATATATATTCAAAACTATTGAGAACATTTCATTCATTGACAGATTTTGTTTCACGTGCAAACAGTTCCAATTGTCTGCTATACAACATATTCATCACATCGTATAATATATATATTCAAAAATATGGCAAAACTATCATCATCTATATAAAGGAACTCGAGTGTTTTCTGCAGCCCCTCGTGATTCCACATGGCACACAAATCTGCTATAGATATTTTCCCATGTTTTTATATAGATATTTCCCTGTTGCCTTGAGTTCTCCTTACTCATACAACATTAAACTGAATTTGAACTACATTTTCTAATTGAATTTGAACTGTATTTTCTTAGAACGTTGATAAAACTGATTCATTCTATGGATGCTGTTGAATTACTAGTTGGTAACAGCAAATGTTCTGATGCAAGGAAAAGACGAAAGCTGATAATCAACCTTAAGAAACACTCACATGCACATCGCTATGGTGCCACTGATTTCTTGAATGTACCTGATATGCAGCCATCAAACCTCCCAGAATTATGGATTGTTAACACGAAACCTGCTGATGCAAGAAAAACCCGAAACCTCAGAATGAATTTGAAGAAAAACAAACATGCACATGGCTATGGTAACACTTATTTGTTTAATCTACCAGATAAGGAAGCAGCAAATCTCCCAAGGTCTATCAATGTTGTCCCTGAGTTATTTCAATCAACTGATGTCTATCCATCTGATTCTGGTTCAAAGTCTGCTGCTGCTTTCATTGCAAGAAAGAGGAGGAGGCTGATTTTAAATACCAGGCTAAATTTACATTTCCATCCCTACTTGAAAACTATCCCAACATCGCACCACAATAATGTTGGAATCAATACAAAAGTATTACAATCCATTTGACCTATGTCGATGCAACAAGATGCATTGCACAATTCAGATCATAACATACCAATCATCACTCCAACACAACATGTGCCTGATATACACAAAATTCCCACTCATCTGACAAATGATCCTCAATCGTCAACTGGTGTTGCTACTCCAATCCACAATGCCATAAATCATGATCCTCAGTCATCAAATGTTGTCAATACGCAGAATATAAATCACCATCTCAATAGCGCTGCTTATTCATCTGATGAAACTCTGTCTGATTCTGATGATCATCACACTGCGATGGACAATTCGGAGTCAGATGGCGAGTCCACCGATAGATTAGGCATTGATTTGAATGCAACATATTTTGATATTGGCAACCCTATCTATAAATGCCAGTTCTGTGGGGCAGAAATGTGGTACCAAGAACGCAAGCGGAAATCGCGCGACACTGCAAATCCTAAGTTCACCATCTGTTGCAAGGAAGGCAAAATTGTACTGCCTATTCTCAAAGAACCACCACCCCTTATACAGAACCTCCTGTACGGGAAACAAACCTCACCTCAAAGTAACAACTACCAAACCAATATCAGAACCTACAATGCAATGTTTTCTTTCACATCACCAGGTATGAAATTTGACAGAAAACACTCTTATGGAATAGGACCACCAACTTTGAGGCTTCACGGCCAAACATGTCACAGAATTGGTGGTTTGCTACCAGCACTCGGTTATCCACCCCAATATTCCCAACTCTATATCTATGACACCAATAATGAAATTGAAAACAGAATAGACTGTTTTAGGTAATTGTACTATTTCCAAATTTTTATTATTATTTTGCATTTAGTTCTATCTCATTAAAAACTACTATCTCACTTTAAACAGGGATAACAAAGGCATTATGAGAGAAATTGTTTCCAAATTAAAAGTGATGTTAGATGACTGTAATGTTCATGCCAAAGCTTTTAGAATGGCAAGGGATCTGTTGCAAGATAATTCATTCTTAGACTTGAAATTAAAGCTTATTTATGATCGGCAACATGATGGTAGACTCTACAACACTCCTACTATTTCCGAAGTAGCAGCACTCATTGTCGGTGATGTTGATTCAGCCTCTAAAAGGGACATTATTGTCCATGCAAGGGATGGAGAATTACAGAGGATAGATGAGTTCCACCCAGCATACCTTGCATACCGGTATCCTCTTATTTTTGTGTACGGTGAGGATGGTTATCGAAATAATATTCTCCACAGGTACCAACATGAGCATTTAGTCACAAAGCAAAATCGACAAACCATTAAAGATTGGTTGTGTTTTCGATTGCAGCAACGTCATAGCGAAGCTAAGACTCTGCTCCACTCACGCAGGCTTTTCCAGCAATTTTTGGTCGATGGATATGCAATGATGGAATCCGAGAGACTTAATTGGTTGCGCAAGAATCAGTCAAAATTGCGAGTTGGAAAATACAGGCAATTAAACGACCAATATAGCAATACTTCCCAGGACATAACAACTAAAAAAGGAAAAAGAGTTGTGCTCCCATCATCTTATATCGGAAGCAAAAGATATATGGACCAACTCTATTTCGATGGCATGGCAATTTCCAGCAAATTAGGATTTCCGGACTTATTTGTGACGTTCACATGCAATCCAAGTTGGCCTGAAATTTTCCAACTTTTGGACGGGACTGGTTTGAGGCCACATGACAAGCCCGATATCATTTCCAGGATCTTCAAAATAAAATTCAATGAATTGATGATAGATTTAACCAAAAAACATGTCCTCGGCAGAGTAATAGCATGTACAGCTCTTATGCAATTATGTCTTATATTTTAATCCATTGCCTACATTGAAATTTTGTTTCTGACCTATGCAATTTTTTCATTATTTCAGTTCTGTACACAATTGAATTTCAGAAGCGATGACTGCCACACGCACATATTCTGTTGTTCTTGCATCCTCAAAGCAAATATCCCACCCCATCTGATATTGATGCTATCATGTGTGCTAAAATTCCAGACCCAGTTTCCTATCCTGATTTATATTCTCTGGTCAAACAGAACATGATGCATGGTCCATGTGGTCTTGCCCGCATCACTTCACCATGTATGAAGAATCGAAGATGTTCAAAATTTTTCCCAAAGAAATTCAATGAAGTTACCATTATTGATTCAGAGGGCTATCCACTATATAGAAGGAGATTAAAAACACACACAATTCTCAAATACGGAATATCATTGGACAATCGCTATGTTGTGCCATACAATGCTGGGCTACTTTTAAAATACCGTGCGCATATTAATATGGAATGGTGCAACCAGAGCACTTCTATCAAATACCTTTTCAAATACATACATAAAGGATATGATAGAATAACAGCTATAATAGTGAATTCCCATTCAGATTCCCAAACTCAAACGCAACCAGTCGATGAGATAAAAGAATATTTAGATTGCAGATAAGTTTCACCAAGTGAGGCATGTTGGCGAATATTTTCATATAATATCCATGGTCGAAAACCATCTGTGGAACGGATGTTTTATCATTTGATAGGAGAGAAACCAATTTACTACACCGATTTTGCTCGCATGGAAGATGTTTTAGAAAAAGCCAGTGTCACCGAATCAATGTTTACTGCATGGTTAGTTGCTAATGCCAAATATGAAGAAGCCAAATTATTAACGTATGCACAATTTGTCTCCAAATTTGTTTATGTCAGGTCAAAACGTTTATGGAAGCCTCAGAAAAAAGGTTTCACTATTGGACGTTTGATATGGGTTCCGCCAACTACTGGAGAACTATATTACTTACGCATGATGTTGACAATAGTCACGGGACCAACCTCATATGAGGATATACGCAAGATCGGAGACACTCAATTCCATTCTTTTTGCGATGCATGTTTTGCAATGGGATTCCTTCAAGATGATACAGAGTATATTGGTGCCATTAGAGAGGCAAGTCAATGGGGTTCAGGAGATTTTCTGCGGAGACTTTTTGTTGTAATGCTTCTGTCTGGAGCTGTAAATTGCCCAGTTCATGTTTGGAAAGAATGCTTTCAATTCTTATCTGATGGAATCTTATATAAACAGAAGATTTTGGCTAATAATTCAGGTGACAGCATATTTAATTTCATTGTTTCCAACTTTTCTACATCAGTCTCCATGAGTCATTCTTATATTTAACAACATTATTCTTCTGTATTGCAGATTTGGTGTTATCAGAATATCAATTGCAGAATTTGACATTAACTGAAATTGAAAAAATACTACTAGCAAATCGGAGCACTCTCAGAGATTTTAAACCTATTCCATATCCAGATGATTATGTCCTGCGACAGCTAGGAAATAGGTTTATATATGATGAAAGAAATTATGATATTCCTACAATGAAATCTGAATTTGCGAATCTATCTGCATCAATGACAGGTGTGTGCAAACGTTTATAATTACACTCTGTCTATTACATGTGTGCTTCTTATATATGTCCTTTTTCCTTCTTAGATGAACAGAAGCTGATCTATGAACAAATTATGAGTGTTGTTTCAGAACAAAAAGGTCAGGTCTTCTTTTTGCATGGTTATGGTGGTACGGGCAAAACATACATATGGAGAACATTAGCAGCAGCCTTGAGGTCAAAATATAAAATATGTTTAACAGTTGCAACAAGTGGTATAGCTGCTCTATTATTACCCGGTGGCCGAACCGCACATTCAAAATTCAAAATACCAGTCCCCACATTAGAAAATTCAACTTGTAAGATTAATTATGGTGATGATGTTGCTGAATTACTAAGACAAACAAAATTAATTATTTGGGATGAAGCACCAATGGCACACAGACATGCTATTGAGGCGCTTGACCGGACATTGCAAGATATAATGAACAGTTATAGCAATTCTAATAGTCCCTTTGGGGGAAAAGTTGTTGTCTTTGGCGGGGATTTTAGACAAATTTTACCAGTTGTTCCTAGGGGAAGTCGTTCTGATATCGTCCATTCAGCAATAAATGCATCATATATATGGCATTCTGTAAAGGTGTTAACTTTGACTAAGAATATGCGACTGCATTGTGGCCAGAATCAACATGAAATAAACGAAATTCTTGAATTCTCAAATTGGCTCTTAAAAATAGGTGAGGGCAGAATATCTGAACCGAATGATGGATATGCCAACATTGAAATTCAAAATGAACTATTGATTACTGATTACGACGATCCTATCGACGCCATAATTGATAGCACATATCCACAGTTCCTCTCTAACTTTCAATCAAATTACTACTTTAAGGGTAGAGCCATACTCGCTTCAACTTTGGAAGTGGTTGATCAAATTAACGACCGAGTTCTGACATTAATACCAGGTTCCGATTTTATACCATATCTATTTCATTATCTAAAACCATATCTCCTTTTTCATACCTCACAATTTCATTTTCTCTACAGGTGATATACATAACTATTACAGTTCAAATTCTGTTGATAAATCTGAAATTCATGACAGTGGCGTTGTTGATATTCTAACCCCAGAATTCCTTAGTTCCCTTGCTACCTCAGGATTGCCTAACCATCACATTAAATTGAAGATTGGAACGCCTATCATGCTTATGCGCAATATTGATCAGGCAGCCGGGTTATGTAATGGAACAAGACTCATCATAACAAGGATGGGAAATTATGTTCTCGAAGCATCTATAATGGATGGAATAAATTTTGGAAACTTGGTTTATATACCAAGAATGGATATGTCACCATCACAATCTCCTTGGCCTTTTAAACTAAATAGACGCCAATTCCCAATTGTTGTTTCTTTTGCGATGACAATAAATAAATCACAAGGCCAATCTCTAGATCATGTCGGACTTTACTTGCCAAAGGATGTTTTTACACACGGACAAATATATGTTGCACTATCCAGAGCCACCAACAAAAACGCAATCAAAATATTGATACATGGTGAAGATGATAAACCCAAATCCTCAACAACAAATGTTGTATATAAAGAAATTTTCAATAATATCTAGATTGAACCATATCATATTTATTACTTACATGTTTCATTTTCTATATGCATATAATCAATATCTCAATTTTCTACCACATTGACAGCAATACTATGACAGTTACGGCAATCACATTCACCAGAAATCGTACAGAACAGACCCTACTTTTCACGCCTCTTTCAGCTGCTTCAATATCAGCATATTCCACATATTCTTCATCACCATCCATTTAATATGTTCAGATCAAAACATAATGGGAAATCTTGTGACCTCAAATTATATATTGTGAACCACATGCTCACAAGACACAAGTTCTGCATGAACCACCTCAGGCTGGTCTTCCCTTTAAACATTTATTCCGTTGATTACTGTGTAGCGACACCATTAGCAAAAAATATGGTCATAATCTCCAAATGTCTATTTCTGTTGCATTTTGACTTAGTGTATGACTGCTGTAGCGTTTCAATACCCAATATTCACAGCCACAAACATTTTTTTTAAAACTATTTTTTTATGCTATCATTAGTTTATGATATAACCAAATTTTAGCAGTTTTCATTGCTCATTTAGATGAAACAGCAGACATGTTTTTCAGAAAACTCAACATTACAATCATAATAAACTTGACATTCTCTGTTTAACATAAACCAGATCTTCCAAAACAACCATTACAACCAATATACTTACAAACCTAAACTCATAACAAACTATAACATTCAAAACATTCAAAACAACACCCATAATCAAAACCAACTATAAACAAAACAATTCTTTAACTTCCACCAGATTCAACAGCAGCATACAACCATACTGGCCTTCAGCTTCCTTCGCCACGCTCAACTGAAACGACAATTTCTTCTATAGGTGGATACCGAATTGAAAAATGCAGACGATCTCCATCTTTGATGTCTCGATGTTTTGGAAAACGATACCAACTCCCTAATAGATATTTCTCTAATTTCTTCGGTGTCTTCTTCACATCACAATAATATGCAACAGATTCGTCTGAATCCCAAAGACGAACATAGTCAATGGGTCCACGGAGACATTTTCTGATAACATCAACAAGAATTTTCTACAAATATATACAAATATTAGCAATGCATTTAGCTCCTAATATTAGAAACCTAAACTTATTCATCAAATACTGCATTTACTTACAAGCACATTTTTCTTCAAGTTCTTCGCATTCTTTACCAACATTGTCCAATTCGCTTCATGTTCAAACATAACAACAGTGCCCTTGCAATATATCACCCGAATACAATTTGTTCATTCTCAATAATATGTAATCTTGCATACCCTCCAATATACATTTGTTTATATATATATATCATAAATTACAATTACCTCCCCATTTTCCCAAGACAATATCCTGCTCCTATGCCAGACATTGAAGCCTTTTGTTTTTTCTTTACATCATCACTGAACATACAACAAAGTATATAGATTATTACAATTCCCATTCACAACACAACCAACAAAACAAACATGAAATATAACTTCTTTACATTATAAGATTCTTAAAAATACCTTTTCGTTTTTTTAAACATACACTCTATTTCTTTAACAGACAGGACATCCTTTTTTTTCCTCTTATCTTCAAAACTGCACACACAAAAAACTTGATTAGTTACTTAGATTGACCCATTGAATACCAAATATCTATTTCCTTCAGTTTATCTACAATACACTAAAGATACTCATCACAATAAACATATGTTATGAAAAATACTATCATGTAAATTACAACTTAAAAAAAATCAGACATAATAACTTGCATGCAACTGCTACAGATGCAGTTATTACGGCCAAACCTTCCAGTAACTCCCCCGACTTCTGATCCCATCACGAACTTCTCACTCCATTTCCTAACAACCTGTCGTTTTTCCTTATCCTGGCGAAAATACATCTCCCTCCCAAGCTTATCCCATTGGTTTGTCGAACCCATACCACACTACACGATCGCCTCCCTCTGGTTGCAAAAACCTGCCCGCTAAATTTTTGCCCACTCACTGTGATACAAATACTACTCACACCCCACACTATTCATAAAAGGTATGTCCGTCCATACCCACCTCTTCACATTCAACTGTTGCCTTTTTAAATTTATTTTATTCCATTTCTTTTTTTAAAATGTTTTTTTATACAAATAATAGACTGCATTTCCAAAATAATCATTGTGTCAGCTTTTTCATACTGATAGCTTATTACTTTGGATAAACAATCCTAGTTTTCAATATTTCTATTTATTGTACTCAGAAATAATTTCCTTTATTTTATTCCCAGTCTTTCTAAATACAATCTACAAATAAATATCTCACCCCTTTCCACTACCATCTTTATCCATGTAACAGCCCAAAATCCGGTACACATAATAACCTATACAAATAGATTTCATAAATACTAATTTACAACATTGCTAAAACAACAAAGGCATGTCTGCAGATCACCCGCCCCCACCCCCTCAAAGGTACGCAACCAGTTCTAGCTTTCTTATCGTGGCCCTTTAATTGTTATAGGGTTTCTTTATCAGTTACATCCTCATCCACATTCATATTTCCAGCAACACCAACATGCAAGATGTTGACACGACCATCAAATAATTACTTGTCGAGGTCGCAACAACTTCTGAGGACCGCCTCCGCCTCCGCGGCGTCCTTACTAAGCAAGACTATCTGAAACTATCTCTAGGAACAGATTCAAAAGAAACTAACACTACGCCAAAAGATACAACCTTGCCACCCCGGTATGCTTCCTCTATTTACTTTGCAATCATGTTTACCCAATGCCTTATCAAAACCTAACTAATTCCCTATCCTTTCATTGTAGTAATATTGGTACAGAGTTCCATCGCCTCCTCCCAATTGCAGAACAGCCCCCCCCCCCCCCCCCCCCCAAAAAAAAGTGTCTCATTTGCTAAAGATCCTATACAAGTTTCTTCACCTCTTGAACTTATAATCAAGCAACCACAAACACCTGCACTCCCAACGGGCCCCAGGTATAATCTCCTACAACTCAGCCAAGCATTTATACTATACTTCACCTATGCAATATTAGTTATAAGAATAGACTATTAGATGAACTTTCATCCTATTTGATTCTATTTCCAGTAACTTATAGCCATTCTGACATTCTAATCTTTTGTTTTACTATAAAAGCTGCAATTTAATATTTCCTTATCATATTTTACTAAGACCATATATTCCATGTCTATAGCTCACAGGAAGCCCCTCCCACAGGTCACCTGCACTCTACCTCTACTTTTAATGAACCAGATGCACTAAGGGCCCATAGAGCAAGGTATACCTCGCATATTTTAATCAAAACAACACTGTCAATATTTCATCCTCATTTCACCTTCATAGTAATCACTAACTCTTCGACATTCATTATAGCTCTTCAACACACAAACAGTCTGCCATACAAACATCTGATACCCAACTATCTGATGGCCACATATTGGATGATGAACAATGCAACAACGAATTCCACTGGGAAAAGAGAATCACTTTTGGATACAAGGCTACAAAAAATGTCATGGT
Organism: Lathyrus tuberosus; assembly: GCA_022829125.1. Lineage (NCBI taxonomy): Eukaryota > Viridiplantae > Streptophyta > Magnoliopsida > Fabales > Fabaceae > Lathyrus > Lathyrus tuberosus. The sequence continues at coordinate 23,683,359 of JALAZF010000009.1, forward strand.
AACTTCCAAATTACATACTCTTTCAACATAATAACCTTATTGCAGACAATTTCAATAACTCAACCTTATGGTACCATTTCTGCAGCATTTCCCAAACAAGGTTACACGTGAAATTTTACACATCAATCAGACAGGTATTGAGTTGATCGATGTAGATGACGGCAGAATTTATCAAGCTGATGTACGTTCTGCACGGCGTAATGGCAAAATCAACAAGATGGAGAAGTTTTTGACAAAGGGCTGGTACCAATTTGCTGTGAATAACAAACTTGGTAAAGGTGATATGCTTCAATTCACAATAACAATTCCTCCCGAAAGGCTCTATGTCAACATTGTTAGAAGACATGAACATCCTTAGATTGCAAAGAGCATGTTACAAGTTTGTATCATCAAACAGTTCTATGTTTCGTTTATCAGTATTTCCTGAACTTTGTTATTTCACGCTTTTCAAAAACACATCTTATTATGTTCGTTTATCAGTATTCCCTTAACTTTGTAATTTCCTGCTTTTAAAAAACACCTGTTATTTTGTTACATATATGGAACCAGCATTTGAATATCATCTTTCAGTTGATGATAATCCTTTTTCCAAATACTGCATGCTTAGTAACCACTGTTACATTCTATAAAGAGGACTGTTATATTGCAGTTTGTTTGCATAAATGGTTTCAATATTATTCCAATCAAATTTGAAATAAATTATACTACTTTTCTAAATTGTCATAATCCAAATGAAAAACCAAATCAAAAGACTTGAAACTAAATATTATACATATTTCTATTTACCAAACATTTCAACACAAGTTCCAAACTTCAATGTCTAACTAAACCAAATACAACCACGACTTCCTTTTTGCTTTTACCCATACGGATGAAAGTAAACATAACATTTCTTATACACCGATGTTGTATCAACCCGAAATCGGATTTTGTCTCCCGCTTTAAAATTGTTGTGTTTACAAAACTCATCCCAACCATAACCCAATTTAGTTCTTCGGATATCTCCAACGTGAAACAGTTTCTTCAAATGCACCTGCCCATGATCACCACACAACATAACCTCTTCATATCCATACCGTCTTAATACTTCGGCAAAATCCTCCTGCAATTTCTATACAAAAAAATACACACATTAAGATATTTATCCCCTTTCAACATTGCAAATATCATTTATGAAATTCCATAATTAACTATCCAAATTACTCAACTATTCTTGGCAGATCCACGCTCATCTGACTTAGTTCATGGTCAAACGCATAAATCTCACGCTTATATATATATCTACTATGAAAATAAGGTAGATCCATGAACTTCTTAACCTCTTTAAAACCATTGATTGCAAAGTTGTTATTCCCATAGTAACCGAAAGTTACAACAACATCATTTGGTAAGTTGTAGTAAGCTTCCAAAATTGGCCACCCACTGATAATCAATGGATGAATCGGTTGTTGGTTGTAAATGAGATCATGGTGGACACCTTGGTTAGTTAAAATTATCCATGTTTTGCTTATTTCCCCATCAAATAATTTCAGAAACTGTTCGTCAATCTCAAGGAATCTCTGAAATCAAACAAGCGCAATATCATTTTTACCATTTTAACTTCTCTATCACTTGTATTTTGCAGTTCAGAATATAACAATATTTACGTTTTCCCTTACCTGCGATGCTACTTTGGCGACCTCAAAGAAGTGGACCGCTTCTATGTGTTTTAGTAACCCACAATTTTCCATCGATCTGCTCCAATTTCCCTAACACAAAACACAGTCAATGAGTAAAGAGAAGATGATGGTGGTAACTTGTTCTTTTGCGTTTTCCACCGACCCAAAGTACAGACTACTTTTTAATACCAATAACAACTCACCTATCTATCTATTATTGACATGAGGACATTATTAATTTCCCTCTTTACCCATCACATGCTTCTGTTGGGGCCAACCTATTACAAGTCTGTGCACGTGTCATTAAAACAAATTGTGGACTTGTTCTTTCCGTTTTGTAAGAAATACAATTCGATTCCCCAAATGTTAAAACACAACCAGACAAATAAAACCCTGCCCACTAAATCTGTCAACAAAGCATCATGTACTATTTGATATATATTCAACCATTATATCACTTTAGCATTACTTCATATATACATAACGTATTTCAACATACCTACCATACAACTTTTAAATCAATTCAATCAAATGTTTACAATGATTCTTATATTATTTCAGATGTATAAATACAATTACATTTTTAATATATACTTTAAAAATTATATATTATTTACAAATCTTGTAAATTACTATTTTCATCAAATTATATTATTTATACAAATTTACTTATTCAATCAAATTATTTACAAATTTTCACCAACGCTTGAACTGCCCCTCTTTTTAATAACCATAGTTCAACTTTTTTACAAATCATTAAAATACAACAAAAACTACTAAACAACAACGTGCTACCAATGCATTGTTCTGCAGGTCATCATTATTACTGCAGAGAGACATACAAAGAGATGACATCTAAACGACCAAAGTATTGATTTCTTGAGCCATCAACATTATCATATATTCAGGTCATTATAAATAAAGATATCCAAAGGAATACCAAAGTCGCCCCATAAACACCTACCATTACACAATCTGCCGATACTAGCAACAGAAGAATGTTTTCAAGAATCAACAAACAAATTAAACAAACTCCTCATATTTAAAAAACAAAATACAACCTTAAAACAACTCATCAACAAACAATAAATTCAAATTAAAATATTTTCATTCAGCAGTACATGATACACATAATCATAATTTTAAAACTTAGTCACGAACTCGAAAACTACTTGATTTCATAAAATTCCCCCAACCATAATCATGCTCATCATCATCATCCGAATCATACATATCAATCTCCACTTCATCATCATCTACGACATCACATTTCTTAAACCTTCTACCCAGTCTTCCTGATTGCCTTAATCTTTTCCTCTTCTGCCTTGATGGAGCAGCAACACAACGGCGTCCCTGATGATGTTCAATATGAGAACGCCTATTGTTAGCATCCTCTACATTCTCTGGAAGCTGTTCAATCTCAACTTCTACTGTTAACAGCACAGGTACAACCACTTGTTCTTGCACCTATTAATTAAACAACAAAAACAAAAATCTCAAAACGGTAAGACAAACAAATGCAAAATTGTATATCAATTTCAACAAAAAAAAACCATCCATTTAACAAATTTAACTACCACTGCTTCATGAAAAACAACAGGATCCTCTCGCTCGGACTGAACTCGGGTGTTCTCAGCATGTAATTCATTCACTGGAAACCGTTCCATGCCAGTACCTCATGTCTCCCGAACACCCATATCAAGCGGCTGCCGCACCTATTGAGAAAACCACAACAAAATTTGTCAACAGCAGAAGAAAACATATCTGCACCCGTATATACTATTTGAATAAAATGAACCCATCCATCCACGAAATTAAACCTCCTCTCCTTCATGCACATCAGTTCCCTCTGGTAATGCTGTGGCCTGTAAAACTTCCTTTCCATCATTGCTACCCATATAACCAGTAATGCCTTTCGAACTTGTAGTATCTGTGAATAACACAAAGAAGGTTATATATAGACTTTTCCCAAACACTCTTAATCTTCTCCCAGCATTGATAATCCAAAACTACTCATTATTTTGGAAAACGTATTCTTGGAAGATACATTATTACTACCAATAAGGAAGATTAATGACAAGTGGGTTCTAATTTGCCATTAAAACCCACTTATTCCAATTCTATACATGATTCTACCGGCCCATATTTATATTACTATTCTATCTTACTTCAAAAGAAAAATCTAACTTATAGATTTTGAAATAATATAATGACATTTCCATTGTAACCGCAACCCTACACAATTCTGTGACAACAAATATAAACAAATTACTCCATACTTAAACAAATTATACATATATCAACAATATAGTAACACCACATGCTCACCATGCTCTGTAACCACAAACTGGTCGCTGCCTCGTCTTGGGAATACTACATCACTGTGCGCAGAAGGCTCAGTCAAAGGAACCATAACCTCTGTCTCGACGGTAACTGATAATACCATAACCCCGATCTCAACAGTAACTGATCATAATTTCTTCTAAATAATGCTCAAGTATTATATACATAACCCTCCATAACTAAACACAACCATCATATGTACTTAAGAACATGCATTTTTGCCATAATTTCAACAAAATATCATTGTTACCAGTGTTAGTTATGTATATTGCAACTGACACAAAGTTTCAAACACAACCTACTCTTCCTATAAATCTAAACGTAATTACTTACTATACAGATTTTACATGTCGTCTAATTACACCTTTTTTCACCATTTCAAACATAGATTTCTAAAACTAAAAATTGTAACATACACTAAACTCTGCAAAGGAAAAACACTCAACAGTATCATAAACAACCATTCCATTTTTTATGTTGATCCACAATTACATTATAGCCAGTCCCAACTGATATAAATGAAAAACATACTTAATTCATATTAAAACATTTCCAAGACATATTTAACATAATTCTCCACAAAATTAATACACCATCATACATACTTCAACCTACAACTATAAAAACTTGTATCTTATTTACGATTTAATAACTTAACCATCATTCGATCCCCAGCAGGCTTGCAAATGCTCAGCCCAATTCTATCCCCATCCTTCAAATCTCTTTCCTTTGCATACTCATACCAACCATGGCCAACAAACTTCTTCACATAGTTCCCTCTATCAGAAATATGGAGCTCACAATTGAATATCTTTTTCAGATCACACGCATACATCAAAACTCTATCAGATTCTAGCCCCACACACTCTTAATCACATGTTGCGGAATGTGCTGCAGAATCACAACCAAAACACCCTATAATCCCATATATATTCCTATATAAACTTTACAAAATGCTATGTCTTCATTACAAACTTACCAGCACATTCCTTTTTGCGGTCGACCCACAGCGTATATCCTTATACCATACTACAAACCTAACCATTACAACCAAAACAACACAATTTAGCAAACATGCAACCTCTACAACCTTAATACACAACATAAAACAGATGCTTTACCTTTTCGTGCCTCTCTGCAAACCACCGCTTCTCACCAATTCCCCCTCCTTCGAACCTTTCGCAACCACTCCGCCATCACTGCTTTCCTAATCCATCTGCTGTTGACCTCGGCTTCTTCGCTAGCACAACAACGCTTCAACCTTTTACTTCCCCTTCTTTCCCCAAATTACTATTCTACACAAAAACCTTTCTAAACATATTCAATTCATTCCTTTCTTTAATATTATTACAAAATCTAAATACATATTCTGATCAAACATATTATAAAACCAATTTAATCATTTTTACTATCTGTTTTTCACATAATTTTAAATATACACAAATATATTCTAAAACCAAGTATATTTTTCAATCATATTTATTCAATTGTAAATATATTTTTTTTTCCCATAATATTTTGTTTTTCTTTTTTTTTTTAAATATAAACAACTATATTCTGAAAAATACATTATTATAACTAATATATTCATAAAAAACATTCGAATCACAAACATATACTCATACATTATGTCTTTAACTATTATTTCTATTTTTCCCAAAATAAAATTATAGTTTTTATATTTACTATTTTTTATTATTTCTCATTTTTCCCAACTTTTAAATTAAAACACATGCGTGTCACCGATAAATATATGTACACACACAGATATCATACTAATATTTAGTAAATTTTTTATTTACTATTTTGTATTCTATTTTGTTTATTTTCTTTTTATTTTAAACGTAAACAAATACATTATAAAAAAATACATTATGAAAACAAAGTCATTCTGAAAACAAATGCGCGTCACAGACGTGTACCCGTGCGAACGCACGGGTATCACACTAGTTAGGCGATGAAAAAATGGTATTTGTGAATAATAGTTGTGGCACAAAGAAATATTGGGTGATGGAAAACTAATTTTCTCTTTCCACTCCATTAATTATGCGCAGGAAAATGTGTGGATACAAGGGCAGATAGGTGTATGTGGTAGTGACTTGCAAGGCTCATGTGGGAGAAGTACATAATTAAATAATAAATATATGTTAGTTGTAAGAATATATATCATGTGCCTTTCCTTGTTTCTTTTATTGTAGCCCTCCACTCTTTCATTTCGCTGGGACTTGAGGCATTAAGTATAGAAGAGAATCCCCTCCCTTTTTATGCATCGCATGATTGGGTTTAGTAAGAAGTGTGACTATTATTAAATTATATTCATGGTAAATGTGAAGTAGTAGGATAAGTACCATTTTCCACCTTTCCAAATTAGGCGCAGAAGTAGACTGTTGTGGATGTTCACTAAAATATTGATTTAAGTGGCTATGGATTTATTAATGAGTAATTGAAGTACCCCTTTCACTCTCCAATGTCAAAGTGTTGCGCCATTCATGTTGTAAGATATATATTAATGTTAAGCAAATGTATAAACTCCTGTAGCGTAGCAACTTGTGTGTGTGGTAGAGAATAAATTAAGTGGATGTATTGTAATATATGTCTTTAAATTGTTATTATTATTATTAGAATCTTCTTAAGAACTAATGTTTTACTAAATATCAATTATTTAGTTAATAACTAAATTAAATATTGATTAGTAATTAATTATCGATTATTTATTAAATATAAATTATTTGTTTAAATATTAATTATTTATTTAAATATTGATTAATATTTATTGAATAGTGAAATTTTATTGGATATTGGATTCAATTATTAGTGATTGATTAATTAATCTATGTTAATCGGTAATTGGTGTTTGTGAGTTGTGATTGGATCGAATCGATCCTTGTGAATTATTTGCTAATTGTGGTGAATGATGTTTAATGTATGAATACTTTAATTATGAATATGTGTTTGTGTGTGCAATTGTGTGATGATTCAAGTGTGATGAATTATTTGAGATATGCATGATATTAAGATTAGAGAATGGTCTTAATTGCATATGGTTTTTGATTGCATACACATCATTTATGTCAAGAGGAAATGTTGGCTCGTTCCGTGGGAGCTAGTGACTTGTCCCAAACCTAGAGTGGGGCTTGAAAGCTTAGGGGACGGGCTTTTGTTGGTTATTGGTCTAGGGGACGGACCCAGTTTAAGTGTAAAAATCGAAAAAATAATAACAAGTGTTGGTACCACATGGCATGAGTTGCATTGAGTTTGCATCGAGTCACGTTGCATATATGATTGTTATATGAAAGTATGTGAATGTATATATGTCTTGTTGAATTGGAAAGAATGGTGAATGGATGATTACTTGAGTGATACTTGTTGATGAATATTGAAGTGTGAGATTGATTGTATTTATGTTTACATGCTTTACATTAATCATTATCTTATAAGTTCAATATTGATGTGAATTCTCACCCTTTTGTTGGAATGATGTTTTGTACGACATTGCTCAGGTACCGAGGAGTAGAGTTGCTCGTAGCGAGAGGTATCCATTGGAGTAGCTTTTTAGTGTCTTTATTTATGTTGGGTCGAGTCGTGCTCTGATCATGTAACACTGGGATCGTTTGGTTTATGTTTTAGAGATACAATATGTACTGTACTTTATGCTTATTTGAATTGTATTAAGTTTTGCTTTTATGTCTAAGTATTGTTTATTAATGTGATGAGCATGAAACTTTCTTTATGTCAATTATGATTAATTTGAATCTGCTGATACATGCTAAGAGAAGTTTTTGAAAAGCATGAAATTATTCAAGTGTTAATGAGCATGACAGGTGTTGTATGATGTTTTATGATTATGTGTGACACCCTTAAGTGAATGGCATGATTATTTACTCTGATTTATTATATGTTTTTCGCGGGGATTAGAAGGGTGTTATAGATTTGACATCCAACTAATGTATCTTCCACCATTTGTATGTTGTTGTCGGCACAACAATTTCGATTGTCTCCAACCTTGCAACAGGTGCGTAGACTTTGTTGAAATCAATACCAGGTTTTTATAGAAAACCTCTTGCCACTAGTCTTGCCTTTTGCTTAGCAATTTCATCATCCAGTCTTCGTTTCAGCTTGTAAACCCACTTCACATCAATTGGTTTCTTGATTGACTTTTCAACAAGCTCCTAGGTCTCGTTTTTCTTAATTGACCCGAGTTCTTCTTTCATGGTTGCTAACCAATTTGAATCATTAATGGATTGATCAAATTTGATTGGTTCTGCTTCAGCCATCATCATTTCTTCTTTTACTAAATCACCATCTGCATCGACTGCTTAATTTGGAAATCTCTCATATCCAGCTAGCCCTGTTGACTCAGTTCTTGTTCTAGTCAATCTTCTAACATTCTGTGCAAGTGATACTTCATTCTGATTGGTTAGGACTTTAATTTGTTGATCTTCTTCAAGCATAGTTGTAATTGTATCTCAATCTTGTCGAACTAACCCATGACTCTAGTCCCACCCTTTGCTTTCATCCACTAGAACATCATGACTGATCAATAGTTTATTATCATTTGGTGAATACAACTTGTGTGCACCGGTAAAATGATAAGCTACAAGCACCATAGTCTGACTTTAATCATCTAGTTTCTTCCTCAATTGTTCAAGTACATGCCTGAAGCACACTGATCCAAACACTCTAAGATTACCAACATTTGGCTTCACACATGTCCAAGCCTCATAAGGAGTCTTCTCAACCATCTTCTTGGTTGGACATCTTTTTAAAATGTATACCATTGTCGAAGTTGCTTCATCCTAAAATATCTTTGGCACGTCTTTAGCTCTCAACATGCTCTTATTCATGTTCTGTATACTTTGATTCTTCCTTTCAACTATGCCATTATGCTGAGGTATATAGAGTGCAACGACCCCATGCTCTATACCTTCCTCATTGCAAAATCTAGAAAATTCTCTAGAAGTGTATTCACCACCACCATCGGTTCTCAATTTCTTCAACTTGTATCCACTTTGCTTTTCGACATCACTGCTACGTAAAACCCCTTTAACAACGGTTGAAAAATATATATAATAACGCGGATCAAGGCGTTTTTATGTAGAGTGTTGTGGTAAATGCGCTACTTTTAATCACGGCCTTGAGACCGTTGTGGTATTTTGGAAAACACGCGTTATATCACAACGGTTATGCTTAACAACTGTTGTGATAGATAACGTAATTAATTAATTAGATGACGGTTAACCTAGACAACCGTCGTGGAAAGTAAACATAGTTTATTATATAAAAATGTATATTGCTTGGTTTACCATACACCTATTTAAAGAAATACAACCATTTAAATTGGCAAAGAAATATATAATCTGAAAATTAAACTATTCTTGAAAACCAACTTTAACACATCAATTTTTTTCGAATTGAATCCGTCTCATTCAGCACATTTTATGTTCTTTAACACATAATATACGGTTCAATGGTCTGATTCCTTCAATTCATCGATATCTTTTATTATAGTTTACCTCATCATCGTCGCTTATCAACGCGGTTGTAAATTATATCGATGAATTGAAGCAAACAGAGCACTAAACCATATATTATGTGTTAAGGAACATAAAATGTGCTGAATGAAACGAATGCGATTCGAAAAATTTTGATTGATATAGGTTGGTTTTCAAATACATCTTAATTTTCAGAATATGAGTTTCTATGTCAATATAAATGATTGCATTTTCATTAAAAGGTAAGTGAAACAAACAATATACATAGTATATAATAAACTAAACTTGTCAACCAGTATAAGGAATTAAAGAACAAAACATTGCTAAGTCACAAGAAACCTCTATCTTGTGAACTAGCAATGTTTTGTTCTTGTTTTGAGAACATTTGTCAACAACAACAACATACAGCAAAACAACATGAAACACAATAAAAAAAACATATGTTGTTATTGTTGACAAATGTTCGCAAAACAAGAACAAAACATTGCTAAGTCACAAGAAACCTTTATCTTGTGAACTAGCAATGTTTTGTTCTTGTTTTGAGAACATTTGTCAACAACAACAACATACAGTAAAACAACATGAAACACATTAAAAAAACATACATTATTTAAGCAACAGAACCCCAAGTGGACTGTAACAAATCAAGATACATTGAGTCAATAACGCACCTCATTTTGAAAATAATCATGGAACTGTAACAAATCAAGATATATCAAGTTCATCTAGTTTGTGAAGCCATGAAGAAGAAATATAAGGTGGATAAAGTTTATACAATAACTTCATACTTCTTATATTTTTCTTCATGGCAACAAAAACCATATGAAACTTCACCATAGTATACACTTGCTACCACCATACGCTTGCTACCACCATCATCACCATGTATCTACAAGGAAACACAACAAAAATCAAACTTAATCCTAAAACATCAATAACATAATGTTTTCCACAACATCTTAAAACCAAACCTTAAAACAATAATCCTAGAAAGATGATAGAAGGAGAACATACCATCTTCGTCGCCGTAGGAGTTTGCGTCGGACGTTGCTCTCGTCAGATATCCTTTAAGCTTCTTTTCTCCATTCTCTTGTAACAGTATTGGTTAAGATTCATGAGAGAAGAGTTGTGTTAGGGTTTTCTTTAGAGAGAAATGGCAGTTATGAAGTGGGTCACAGATAGTTTCGTTTATATATTAAAAACTATCACTTTTCGTTACAGTTTAAAACTACAACCGTAATTAAATTTTATATTTTAAAATAATAGCAAACAATATCACGACGATTATTCACAATAACCGTAGTAATATCTCTTATTTAAAAATAAATAAAAATGAAAGGAGCGCCTTAACCTTAAATGAAAAACATTTTTGCCACTGCTGAGGTTCGAACCCATGAAAGATTGATTCTATCATATCGGGTATACTTACAACCGTTATTATACCCTATAAATTTTTAATTAAAAAATATAATATAAAGTAAGCGTCTGAGTTTAGAGATATCACCACGGTTTTTAGAAGAACCGTGGTGACTTGGGTGTTGTTGTTTGCGCGTTTTGTAGTAGTGCATGCAATTTGAACTTCTTGAACTGTGTGAATAGTTCACTCTTCCTTTCAATAAGATAAATCCACATATATTTTGTGATTTGATCTATGAAGGTTAAGAAGTAGTAGTTACCTCCATCCGGCCTCACTTCAGATGGTTCACAGATATCAGAGTGAACCAACTCAAGCTTTTCCTTCGACCTCATTGACAAGTCATGCTTGAATACTTTCCTAACCTGCTTTGCTTTGCAACATTCCTCACACACCTGACTTGGTTCTTTCACCTGAGGTACGCCATACACCATCGTCTTCTAGTTGAGCATACCCAAACTTCTGAAGTTTAGATGTCCATACCTATGATGCCATAGCCAGTTCTTGTGTAACGACCCGTATAATATACATCTAGAATAATATCATACAAGTGTTATTATTTGGTACTGACACAATCATAAGTGCCTATTGGCATCATTTACATATTTGACCATTTTACAAAACCCAAAAGAAACAATATATGGTACAAGATATGGAAAGTGCCAAAATAAAAATCTAAGATCTAAGTACAATATTCTTCATTGTACACAATACACAATGGAAAATAATCACAACATAAGCTTCCCTTGAAACATTCATCCACATCCCTTCTTGTAAACTAAACCTGCAAACAATACCTGAAAAATAACAACAATATTGGGGTGAGATTATAATCTTAGTGAGTTCCCCTATCCCATGGGTTCACTCGGCTCTACAGGGTTCTAATAAAATTATAGCTCAAGCCAAAAAGGGGAAAGGGAATAAGACTTGAGTTCACAAAACTCGCAATGTATGAAAACATGTCTCATGAGTTCATCAACTCAAACATCACTAGTTCGGAAACCGTACCAAGGCATTTTTCCCTGGCCAACCCTACGTCTAGAGTTATCGACACGGGTCACAGATCCTTGTATCATACTTTGACATACACATGGACTTTGGGTTCTAAGGGACTCCTCAACCTTAAGAATCGTCACTTCCTATGGGACTCCAAACCAGTTTCAAGTTTCTACCTGTATGAGACTCTAACCCACTTAGGGATCCATCATTTCTATGGGCTCAAACCTGACAAATTAATGGTGCGTACATCCCAATTGAGCTCTATATAAGAATCACTATTAGGTCGGCACAAATAGGGGGTTGTTTCCGACTACGTGATGAAATATAACATAACGTGATCGTATTCGACAATCACAAGGTGATCACATTCACCTTAATCACACAACAACATCACATGTTCCATACAATGCATCTCACTCACAACTATGGTGATCATTTATCCATGACACTCACCTAGGTGTCATATTGCATGAATGCCACCTTCTAGCGTTATCTAAACCATGCTTGTAACCTAGTTATCTTTTTCATCCATTTACCTAGTTATAATCCTAGGTTTCCTCACTCATTTTCATAGTGTTTTAAGCATGTTATTACACAACCAATACAATCGCAAAATACAACAATGATCCAAGCATAGATTATGAAATGCATCATATAAGCAAAACAACAATATATAGAATATACTAACATATAATTCATAAATGTGCACATTGCTATTCTCCACAAAGAATCCTTGGTTAATTCATGGTCTCATAATAAATAGGACTTTCAAAGTCAAGCTTCTCACCAAATAGGACTTTTGGAATAAAGGTTCCTCACCAAATATCAAACTAATTCCCATGGTGTTCATCAAAACACTAAGTGTTCATCTTCACCTGTTCACATATTATTCCACAATCACTTCAATTCATGACTTTTCTATCAATCAATGACATGTATCCATATTTCAACTTTTTATCACGTAGAGCATTAGAATAGCTATCCAACGCTTCTAATTGTGCCTCAATCTGAGTTACGGTTCTCAAGTTATAAGGAAAACAAGAAATAGAAATTTGCACCATGTCATGGTCGCCCAGCGAGGCTAACTCGCTTCTGGTTCACCCGGAGAACCCCGGTCTGTTTACCTTGGAAATTGGTAAACAACCGCTGATCTTCTAAAACAATAAAGTTCTAGTAACTTACAGGATCGATCAGATTGATCCTAGGACATATGCTATAAGTGTATTTAAAATGTTTCACAAATGCATAAAGCAAACATTTCGACCATGCTGGCAAACAAAAAGGACGCTATGAAACGTAAAATAAAAAGTGATAAAAGGCAGGAAAGTGTTTAAGTCGAACAAGAAACTTAGAGAAAAACAATGTAAAAGCAAATTCAATGAAAGACTGAAGTTTAAAAGGTAAAGAAAATGCATAAAGTCTTGAATAAACTGCGGAAATGTAAATGCTTGAAGGTAAAGGCTTCTTAATGTAAAAACTGCAAAGTAAAAACTTTGTAATGTAAAATGCTTAGAAGTAACAGACTGAATTAAAGGACTTCAAAGTAAAGGATCTAAAGTAGAAACTTCAAAGTAAATTGCATTGCAATGAAAGATAATGGTGATTACAATCACGTACATTCTCGCCTCACTCTTTTCTCTACACGCTGGATACTTTGAGTGATTACAGAGTTACTTATACAACACGATTTTTTCACACATTCTAACTCTAGAACTAACCTATTTATAATACTCTAAAATAACCACCATTTGACGGTTTACTCCTAGGACACACCACTTGGCACTTTGCATGTCTTCAACTTCTGGATATTCGCCACTTGTCCTCTTTTCAAATTCAAATAGTAGAACTTCCCTCCAATAATTAACTGTAGCTGCAGCGCATTATCCAATCGAATGGATTCCCTGGACTTAGCAATATTTGAAGTCTCGAGACCTCTTCCTTCGACTCAGGCTTTCACCAAGTGTGGTCGAAGCCTTCTTTCTTCCAGCCTATTATTATTATTTTAAAGAATAACTTCGACTTGGCCAAGAATAACTTCTTTAAAGCCCAATTTATTTAAAAACAAGTAGCGTCGAATTAGGAGCCAACAAATTGCCCCCCAAAAATGTTCGTTCGCCAGTATTGGTAGAAAGGTCATTTTTTGATAAAACAATCTTCGATGCCTGCTTATTCGACTATGAAAAAAACATGGTCATAACTGACCAACCCACGATCTAGAAACCATTCAGTTTCTTTCAACCACGCTTATGACGTCATGTCATGATGGTGAATCTTCAAACGTCTTTTCAGCCGTATCTGTGATCAGTCTCCATCATTACCTTTTCTTGAAACTAGACATTTCACAGTCTGATCATAACTACCACCACTCAAAAATTCAAAAGAAGACATGCGTCCCACTACCGTATTTGTTTTAACGGTTGATTCACAATCCTTTTAAACTTCCCTACGCCTATAAATACCCTTTTTCCCTAACTTGCAAAACCTTTGCATTCTCAGAGTTTCTTGCAACTTATTTCTTCATTCTTCAAACTTTCCCTCAAGAAAAAAAACAGAACGCAACTTCCTTTCTTCTCAACAATGGCGTCCTCACAAACCGTTCCTCAAGGAAAGCATGGTCAAAAGGGTAAGGTCACACAGTTCAAGCAATCTCTTTCACCGTTCTCGAACCTTCCAGGACCTAAGGTGGTAAAGAATCACCAATTCATGCCAGAACCTCGTCTTGCAGAAGTGAGACGTATCTATGAATCTCAGGTAATGATTCCTCTTATCATCTCTGACAAACCTTACACTTTATCTGGCCCCTTAGCCAACGTTAAGGCTACCGATGAAAAACTTAGTGCGTTTTTTCCTTCCTACCGTAAATCCAGACCATTAGGGCAAAAAAGCAACCCTAAAATAGGTGAAACTTCCCCTGATAGACCCACTCTAACCAAAATATACCTTAGATACCTCCAAGATGGCACTAGATTGGTGAGAGCTGTTAGCCCGTTGAAAGATTTTGACCTTTGGATGGCCAAGATGGAGAAGGTCAAAACTGAACAATGGAAAACAATAGGAATTTATGACTTGCTCATGCTGTCAAAGACTAACATTCCTTATTGTTTAAACTTGCTGGCAGCATCCCTCAATTTTTGGGATAGTACCCACTATACTTTTCATCTTCCCTGTGGGATGGTCACCGCTACCCTCCTCGATGTAGCTGCCATCACAGGGCTTCGACCAGATGGCATTGCTTATGACCCTAACACTGATGCAGAGGATACTATAGGGATATCCAATTCCAAACTTACCTATACCCATTTCATAAACCACCACTTCAAATGCGACACTGTCGAAGTATCTGATCAGGAACACATTGCATTCCTCACCACGTGGCTATCAAGGTATGTTTTTTGCTCCAAATCCCTACAAGTGGCTAAGAAATATCTAACTCTAGCCAACCAACTCCACCACAACAGAGGGGTTTGCCTTAGTGAATTAATCCTGGCAAATCTCTATGAATCCATTAGCGAAGGGGCATCTCGACTTAAAGATTTAGAGGCCCATGGCACTATACACCTGAATGGCCCCCTTTGGCTGCTTCAATTATGGCTTAACGCAACCTTTGAAGCCAGCCTACCTAGAAAAGGGGAAGTCGATGAGAACTCCACTGAGATCAAAGAGTGGAGGGTCGAAGGGACTCGCCTGGTAAAACTCACACTTAATGATGATGGGGAAACTCTCAAAGTAGACTTCTCCAGCTATATTATGATGTTTGCCAAGCGGTATGAGTTCACACCTAGTATGGCTCCTTTTGCTGAAATGAATGTGGCCCTGAGTGGTTCACAAGGCCATTCCCCAATTCGACAAAAAAGCTCCATACTGAATCTGTTTCAATCTGGGAAGCTTTCTTGATTCCTAGATTTATTATCCATCGGCTGAATCTTGGAAGAGATTTGGCAGCCTTGATTGCTTACCAACCAAACCTTGTCTCTCGACAATTTGGGTTGGCCAATATTTTCCCTAGATGTCTATATGAGAAAAAGGGCCATGTCGTTCTTCATACTGCCAGCTTCAACGAAGGAGGTGCTGCAATCCACTTCGACCGATTGAATGCTCGAAAAGCATTATTTTCCCCTGTGTACTTTCAACCCAGTTTTTTGTGTACTCAACCATTTCACGACTGGTGGTCAAAGCACTATAGTGAACAATTTCTTGATGTTGCTGCTTTCTCCTCTTTACTTGACCAAGCTTTTCTTAATGTGCAGGAGAAAACCAAGAAGAGTAAGTTCACTCATATCAAAGAAATTCAAGCCTTCCAAAGGTACTTTGAAACTGTCTATCGACCAGATGATATTAGTCGAACCGTTCGTGAGGCTGCTGTCACTTTGAAGGAGAAATTTCTACAAAAAATGGATAATTTAAAAATCCCTTCAAACGTTCCTCTTGAGAAGCGTAATGAGGTGGCTTTTGAACTCTTTCCTCCAAAGTTCCCTCGACTGCCTAATGCTGACTTTGGAGTGGCACTTGCCCCTCCATTTCCAGACTGGTTTGTCTGTGGTGATTCCATAAAAATCCTTCGATAGCAGTCTCAACCGAAAGCAAAAAGGGTGGTTGCGACTAAACATACACTGGACAGTTTCAAAGGACACCTTCATATAGGGATCGAGGGTGTTCATATCGAATCCGAAATATATGAAGGTTTGAGGCTCTTGATTTGTAACTAACCACTTAATTATTAACTTGTAATAATTATCTATCTTTTCAGCTATGCCTAGGAAGAACAAACCAGCTAAGGGTGATGCTGTGTAGGCTGAAGAAGAACCTGAAGGCACAAAGGTATTTTATATCCCTTGCCTAAGTCTTCTTTGTGTGATTGCCGTCTAATGTTTGCATCAACTTTTAGATTGCTCGTAAACCTCCAACGCCTCAAAAGAAAACCAAGAAAGGCGCCCAAACAATCATCCCTTTAGATGCTGATGATGAATCTCCTGAGGAGGGCATAGCTAAAAGGAAAAAGAAGCTTACCAAAGCTTCTGGAGCTACTGGCCAACCTTCCTCGAAGGCAGCCAAAATTCTTGAAAAGACACCTACCACTAGTGGTGTCGAGAAACAATCCTCCAAGGCCGCGTTGAAATCGCATGCTGGCACTCATGAGAGTGAAAACTCAAGCCCTGATGTTGCAAATGTTCAGGTATGCACACCATCTTTCTCATAGTATTTGCACTATTTCACTCAAATCTCCTTCAATCTTATTTTCCTTACTTGTGGTTTCAGGCTGATGTAGGTGATTCTAACCCACCACAAACTACGTCAACCTCTGCACCAACTCTTCTAAATAGCCAAGGTGAGCCAACTTATCACCCCACTTCTGATCTTGGTTCTGGGTACAGCTCAATAAGCAAAATTAACCAACATATCCTCCTTACAGTGCCTCCTTCGACAGCGAACGAAACAGACAAAAACTCGCCTGCCAAGACCACCACTCAACAATCCCAGACAGATGGCTCTGATCTTGAAAAGGATGATGTTTCTAGCAAACTACCTCACACAAAAACCATTGCCATGGAAGCAGAAAGGACGCTGGTCGAAGAGGAAACTTGCCTTGAAAATGAACCAGGCAATGATCACCTCGATAAAACTGCCCATGAACAGATGGACAATATGGGTAATGACGTTGATCAAGAGGATGACAACCAAGATGATGAAGAAGAAGAAGAAGAAGAAGAAGAAGAAGAAGAAGAGGTCGAAGATGAAGAAGAACGAGAAGGGGATGGAGAGGATGAAAGAGAGAGAACTGAGAGGGATCAGACCACTTCACCTGAGGCTGAAAAAAGTCCTGTCAAAAATCCAACCCCTAAGGCTACAGGCACTTCTGAAGACCCACTAGCAGCCCTCAGATGGTCGAATCCTCAAGAATATGCCAAAATGATACTTGGGAAGAAGTACAACTCTTCAGGTAACAGCCTTAGTACCTCGACCACCTCTGGGGGTTCAGCTCTAGGTGACTTTGTTGGCCCTATTCTTCAGCAGATTAAAGACAAGTTCTTCAGGGGAGACATCCACAGTATCTTAAATGTAGATCGAACTGCTTCTCTCTTTCTGAAGGACACCCTCCAAAAATTGGACCTCTCGACCCTTATAGAATTAACTACTTTAATAAATCAGATGTCTGAGGACTTCAAGCTTCTTCCTACCATTCAAAGCACCATTGAAAATACAACTGCACTGGAACACTTGGCTTGGGATGAAGCGCACGCATCAGAGGCCAAAGTCAAAGACCTGGAAAATGCCCAAGCTAAAAGGCAGGAAGAGATGTTGTCAAATCAAAGGGATATTGACACATGGAAACAGCAAATCATAGAACTGAAAATCAAAATTTCCAATGCTAAAAAACGCAATCTTGAGCTGAAGGACTTCGACGACACTGAACTGGCCAAAGAGTTGAAACGCACCATGGACTTCATTGACGATACCCAAAAGCTTGAAAAGAAACTTTCGGCAGCCAAGCTAGACAAAGCTCTATGCGAGACACGCCTTCAGACTCACAAGGTCAACTTTCTTCAGTTGAAGTCGAAGCTCTCCTTTTGATCATCTTATGACTTTTGTTTGTAGTTCTTTTTTATCATCATTTTTTCTGGCCCTATTAAGGCTTTATGTAACGACAATCTTAATGCCTTTTGGCATCCATTTAAATGCCTTCCCTTTGCTGTTAACTTTTTGACTTTCAAACTTTGCTAATAACACATTATCTTTTAATGTTTTATTAATGGCCTCAAATTTTGCTAATCTTTGTGATTAAGGCACTCTGCCTCTTTTCTTGGGAATCATAAAAACAACGTAGCTTTTAACAGGCTAGTACTCCAACGACACAAGTCTCTATTCCATTAATAGAGTAACCCTAGGGTATGTTTCCAAGAGTAATTTCACGTGTTTCCATTGCTGACTGGCCAATCCTTACAAGGCATTGCCCCTATAATATCCTCTTCACATGAGCCATGTTCTGCACTCACTGAAGCAAGTATGAGTACTTCCTTAAAGAAAACAATAACCAAGAGGGTGGCTGAAGAAACACAGAAGGCTGAGGCAACCACCATTGCCTGCAATATCACTTCGACTAGAACAGCTTCCCAGGCCAAGAAGCGAGAAACTAAGATGAAGGTCCCCAAGAAAGGGCGTTCTAAAGCACAAAATCTGGATGATGAAGCTGACGAAGATTACCTCACCTTTCTCAACTTCATCAACTGGAGAGACTATGAATGATCCTTCTATTGGGTTTGGCGTTATTGTACTTGTTTATTTTCTTTTGTACGCCATTTTGGCCTAATCTAACCTATTTTGGCTTTTACAATCTCAATAAGACTTATGTTCTAATATGAATCTCTTGCAAAATAGGCTTATATTTTTTCAAATATTTCCCATTTACCCTTAAGACTCTTAGATCACCCTCAATCTCCTGAACCTCGTAAGCATTATTACTGAATGCCTTAATAATTTGAAAAGGACCTTCCCACTTAGGAGACCACTTCCCTAAAGATCTGGTCTTTCGATCCATAGGCAAAATCACTTTCCACACCAATTCCCCAGCTAAAAAGGTTTTAATCTTGACCTTTTTGTTATAAGACTTCTCCACCCTTTTCTTTTGCCTTTTCAGCAATTCCAACGCATGGAGCCTTTCTTCGTCTAAATCCACTAACTCATCAAGCATCATATTCCAATAAGACTCGGATGGGATCTCATGATGCCTTTGGATCCTTATGGACTGAAGATGAATTTCTACAGGCAAAACTGCATCATGACTAAATATCAGTCGAAATGGGGTAGTATTAGTTGCCTCTTTTGGGGACGTTCGACATGCCCAGAGTATTTGGTCCAATGTTTTATGCCAATTTCTTGGCCTTTTTCCCACATGCTTTTTTATCAACCCAATAACTACTTTATTTTCCGCTTCGACTTGGCCATTAGCTTGAGCATAATAAGGTGTGGATGTTAAAAGCTTGAACCCCATGTCTTTAGAAAACTCTTGCATTTTCCGACCAGTGAAGACTGATCCTTGGTCCGTTGTAATTGTCTCTGGGATTCCAAACCTATAGATGATGTGTTTCTGGATAAATTCAATCACATCTTCTTGATCAACATTTGGTAAAGGGATAGCTTCTACCCATTTGGTAAAATAATCAATACCCACTAAAATGTACTTATGATTTTTAGATGATGCTGGTCGAATTTCTCCAACCAAATCCAAAGCCCATCCTCTAAAAGGCCAAGGTTTCACTATAGAGTGTAATTCACTTGCAGGGACGTGTTGAATGCCAGCGTGAACTTGACATTCCTGACAACCCTTAGTAAATTCGATACAATCTTTTAACATGGTAGGCCAATACATGCCTTGTTGAAATAACAACCATTTCATTTTATGGTCTACCTGATGTGCTCCACATGTCCCACCATGGACAGTCGAAAGGGCCAAGTACGCTTCTGCCTCACTAAGGCACTTAAGCAATACTCCCTAAGGAGTCTTTTTGAATAATTCATTACCCAACAAGACATAACTCAAAGCTTGATACTTGATTTTCCTTTTTGTCGAAGATATTGGATTTTTTAGATAATCTACTATAGGTTTTCTCCAATCCTTGTCAGTTATGCTATCAACTGCTAGAATTGCAAAATTATCTTCATCAGCGTATCCAAGCTTAGTTTCTTCCAAATCTGATGGGGTTAATCCTACTGACACCACCCTTCCTCTGACTTCAACTTCGCTTGCATCTTGTAATTTGTCTTTCGAAACTTTATACCCTGATGCGATCTGAGCCAAGTCATTAGCGACCTGGTTTTCCAGTCTAGGGATGTGTCGAAAACTAACTGCGTCGAACTTTTTCAAAAGTCGATTCACAACTACAAAGTACATAATCAAGTTTTATTTTATGCACTTGTATTCCTTGGTAACTTGTTTTATGACCAGTTCTGAATCTCCCATTATTTCGACATGAGTTGCCCCCAATTCCAACAATACTTCAAGTCCAGCAATTAAAGCTTCATATTCAGCTTCGTTGTTGGAACAACGACCTTCAATTTTATACTTAAGTGTTGTTGGAATTTTATTAGGAGAAATAACAAGCACTCTTATGCCTGTCCCATCTTTGTGGCTCGACCCGTCGAAGTATAACTTCCAAGGTCCCACTTCAAGATAGTTCAGAGGGGTCTCATTTGTAGAATGGTCAACTATAAAGTCTGCCACTACTTATCCTTTAACAGCTTTTAAAGGCTTATAAGTTAAGGAATATTCAGTTAATGCTATTGCCCATTTTCCAATTCGACTATGCAAAATAGGTTTGGACAACATATGTTTAATAACGTCATGACGAGAAGAAACATAAACACCAACTGGTTTTATATAATGCTTCAATTTTTTACAAGAGTAATACAAACATAAACATAATTTTTCAATCATGCTATATCTAGTTTCTGCATCATCTAAAACTCTACTAAGGTAATAGACGGCCCTTTCGACACCATCATCATCCTCTTGAGCTAACATGTTCCCTAAAGTTCTCTCTGACGCAGCTATGTACAATCTCATACTCTTATTGCCACAAGGTGGTGAAAGAATCGGGGGGTGACTCAGGTACTCTTTGATCTTGTCGAAGGCTTCCTATTGAGCCTGACCCCCAGTCGAACCCATCCTTGCTAGCTCGAAGCAATGGTGAAAAGGCTTGCGTTTTCCCACTCAAGTTGGATATAAACCTCCTCAAGAAATTTATTTTGCCCAAGAGAGACTGCAATTCCTTCTTTGTTGATGGCGCTTTTGCTTCCATAACGGCTTTGGTTTTATTATGGTTAATTTCGATCCCCTTCTTGTGGACCACAAAGCCTAAGAAATTCCCTGCCTACACACAAAAAGCACATTTGAGAGGATTCATTTTAAGACCATGCTTTCTCATCCTTTCAAAGGAATGTCGAAGATGGCTTAAATGATCTTTCCCTGAAAAAGACTTAACAACAATATCATCAATATAGATTTGCATAAAAGTCTCAATAAAATCATGAAAGATCGAATTCATTGCTCGCGGGTAAGTTGCCCCTGCATTTTTTAGACCAAAAGGCATTACTACCCATTTGTAGGTGCCTAATGCCCCTGGACATCGAAAAGCAGTCTTTGGGACATCTTCCTCAGCAATGAATATTTGGTTATAACCAGAATAACCATCCAACATACTCAAGTATTCATGTCCTGCAGCAGAATCAATCAACATTTCTGCCACAGGCATAGCATATTCGTCTTTAGGGGTTGCAGCATTTAGATCTCTAAAATTTATACAGACCCTTAAAGAAGCATTCTTTTTAATGACTGGTACAATATTAGCTAGCCATTCGACATACCTAGTTGTACGGATGAACTTGCATCTAAGTAACCTTTCAATTTCCTCTTTGATCTTTGAAAGGATTGTTGGGGCAAACCGTCTTGGATTTTGCTTGACTAGCTTTTTCCCAAGTATGATTGGCAACTTATGTTTAACAAGCTCTCTCTTCAAACCATGCATTTCATCATAGTCCCAAGCGAAGCAATCCTTAAATTCCTTCAATAGTTGGACCATTTCGACTTTGAGTTATGGGTCAAGGTTAACACTAACATAAGTAGGCCTTTTTACTCCCCTTTCACCCAAGTCAATTTCTTCCAAAGGATCTTGCGCCAGCATTCTAATGTTATCTGACACTGGATCCCTTTCAAAACCCAAAGGCTCATTATCATAAATAGCATCAAGCCTTTGATTTTGGTCTTCGATTTGAGACCCATCAGGTGGTTCAGGCTCAAAGTCCTTACCAGGGCCTACTTCACAAATTTGAGTTGTGGCTTCGACAGCCATGTGGTTGTGTGTAGCCTCCAAGGCCGCTTGTAATTTAGATTCGGCCACATAGGCCGAAATTCTTTGTATTGCATCGAATTCAGTCATTATTACTGAATTCACTTCCCCAGCCTGTGGGGTCTACATCAGGCTCTCCACAGTATGGGACATTGCCTTCTTCCCTTATGACCTCTATATCCCATCGAAATCCCTCCACAGGGTGCAGGTGTAATGAGCAGAATGCATGGTCATCTGGGGTGAAATCAAATTCTGCTGGAGTACAAGGCGCAATATGCGCCAAGTTTTTGTCAAACTCAACACCATCAACATGATTAACAGGCACCTTAAAGTAGCCTTGATCACCTTCAATGTTTTCTACTATGCCATCAGGCCTCCAGATTGTGATCCGCTGGTGCATTGACGAAGGTACTGCTCCAACACCATGGATTCATTCCCTCCCCAGCAGAAGGTTATAGTTAGCTTTGCTTTCGACTACCATAAACAAGGTAGGTCTTGTTACTGTTCCCATAGTTAAATCAATCTGCAGAACGCCAAGAGTGGTACCAATTTTCCCTTCATAGTTAGAAAGGACCATGTTGTGAGGCTTAAGATCAGAGTCGAATTTATCGATCTTGCTTAGTAGGAAATGTGGCATTAAATTAACTGTAGTCCCACAATCCACCAAGATTTTATTCACAGCCACGTTCTCTACTTTCCCTGTAATGTACAGAGGTTTCAAGTGCCCTTTCATGGCCTCAGTTGGTCGTTCAAAAAAAGCATTCTGCTCTTCGACACAGCCATTGTTCATCACATAGTAGCACACAGGTTGGTGTGCTGCCATTTCAGCCTCAGCGTTGGCGTCTAAGTTTTCTACTTCAGTTATCCTATCATATTCTCTTGGCATCACCGAAACCACATTAACAATGATGTTTAAAGAGGCATCAGAGTCGGAATCAAAGTTGTGAGTCAAATCTTCGTCCTCAGCTGCTTCGACTGGAAACCTCTCAGCTTCTTCCTTCTTGGAAGCAAATAACCTACGCCCCGCAGGCATCTTATTTGTTATTTTTATCCCAACATCTTTATTGCTAGCAGGCAGAACGTTGGTACTAGTTTCAGTTAGATCTTTGACCTGAGCTTCCCTCAAAGCCTTCCTTCGTCTCTGTTCCCTTCTCCACTGGGACCTAGACATAGGATTTTTGCCTTTGTAATTCTCAGAAATATAGGCAGCTTTATTGGAGGACTTGAATTCTTTCCAGTACTCCATCGAAGAACCTCTAGCTACGTCGAAATTCTTCCATCTCTGTTTCCCTTTCCCTGCTGCTTCAACTGGTTTGACCCACTTTCCAGTTGGTACCTCACTGCTAGGCTTGAAAGTAGCATGCTTGGCCCTTGGCATTTGTGGCCTTTGGCCATATTGTTTTTTAGTAGCTTTCCTTGGGTTGAAACGCCATGGCCTTTGAGCAGCTCTTTTCTCGCGTCCAGATTTGGCTTCTTTCCCCACTTTGAGGCTATGAGCAGCTTCTTTGTCAAAGATAGCATTGCATCTAGGGCACAACATGACTTCAGAGTTTTTTCCTTGGCACCTGTGTGTAATACCCCAAAATTTGCCCTCTCTTTTCTTCATATCATTTGGCATGAGCTTTCATTGCATTGCATTGCATTCAAGCATAGAAAAAGTAAAACATTAAACATTTAGCATTGCATCTTGCATAAGGGCATGTGATCAGGTGATTCTCTAAGGTGTTGGTCATCCAAAGCTAAAGAATAAAAGCCAAGGGTCTCCCACAAACCTCAAGGGTCTATTACATCATAT
Source organism: Lathyrus tuberosus (assembly GCA_022829125.1). Classification (NCBI taxonomy): domain Eukaryota; kingdom Viridiplantae; phylum Streptophyta; class Magnoliopsida; order Fabales; family Fabaceae; genus Lathyrus; species Lathyrus tuberosus. Next base: position 23,707,901 of record JALAZF010000009.1, read on the forward strand.
ATCATCCCACTTGATCCCCACAAGTCATTGGAAGAGGGAAGATCATCAAGAAGATTGGACAGTGCATCATTTCCTATCACAAAAAACAGTCAAGATTAGGGTTTTGGGTTCAAGTGGTCTCCTGATGAAATTTTGATTCAAACTTGATCTCAATGTTTTCTACATGATATCAAGTGTCTAAGGATGGAAGATTGGCCATTGATTCATTGCAGAAGAGGTTCAATTGATCAGTTGCTTGATAATCATGAAATTGGGGGAAAAGTCAACTATGCAGTGAAAAAAGTCAACTCCTGACTTTTTAAGGTCAAATTCATGAAATTCAAGTTATATGTGTTCATTGGACAAGATTTGATCAAGAAATGATGGAAGAATTATGAAAAATCAAGAAGTTACAAAACTGCCAAAAATAGAAACTTTAGGGTTTCCAAAAATGGCAACTTTGGACCATTTTGCACCCTATTTTGAGGCTCTCTTTCTTCAAGATAAAAGCTCCAAACCTCAGGCCCAAGTTAAGCCAATTAAATTTTATCTTATAAGCTTCAAATCCATATAAAAAACTCTTCCATTGGATCAAAATTGAATGAGTTATGATTGATCAAAGTTTGGTAAAACTAGGTCAAAAACCAAGTCATGACCAAGCATGACCAGGCCCATGCGCCATAATTTTGACAAACACCTGGCGTGCCAAAAGTCAGGCTTAATTTCTATAAGATGAAAGCTCCAAATGAAAAACTTTCCAACATCAAAGTTGTTCCTTTCCATGCCCTCTAGAATGTTTATGTTTAACACTTTTTCATTTGAAGAAGTAATGATGGAGTTTTAGGGGCCCAAAGGTGAGGTGATCGTGCTGAGTGTTACAAGTCATCTTGCCTTGCCAACTTGCCAATGTGCCACGCTTTTAAGTCAACTATAAACCTTGATGTTTTGGATCATTTTCCATCATCTTACACACCTCCATATGATTTCTTTTCAACATCAGTCATGTTCTATAATGTCCCCTCTTTCCATTGACATCAAAAATAGCCATTTCTATTCATTAAGGTGGGAGAAATTCATCTTCAAATTCCCATATTCGCATGCTGCATAGGATGTATTTCATACCATGTATTCTCATTGGTTTTATTTGGCCAAGCTTGCACGCATGTTTCAGCACAAAGCATTCCTTACTTCATTTGGGCAAACACTTCCTTACATCACACACTCACCATGCTGCAACCATACACCAAAGAAGAAAGAACAAACTTGTCTTGCAAGCTTCCCTACTACGAAATCAAAGGCATCACCACCATTCTTTTCATTTTCACCTCACCATAATACCATGAACATTTCCACACCATAGCCAACCTCCATAACCCGCCCTAACTAACTTGACTCAGTTAGTTAGAGGCAACTCATTTAACCAAGCTTGGACTCACTAAACTGACTCAGTTAACCATGAGTTAACAGATTAAACCACACATATAAATAGAAATTTCACTCACAAATTCAATTCTAACTTCATTTTTTCACTCTCACTCAAAAAAACTCTCTCAAACTCTCTGTGATTTCTCTCTAACTTCACACGAGTTCATCACCTCTATCACTCAACTTCATCTCTATCTTCATCCATGGTGTATGATTGAAGACAGAACCAACATAATCAGCACAAAGCTTCCAAGTGTAGCTTCATCAAACTTTTGAATCTCTCTCTGTCCTCAAGATTTCAAGACTCAGCTGCATTTATTTTGCACGAGTTAAGCTCAAGATCAAGAGAGGATTTCTGGTTTTCATTTGCTTCAAGTTTTTGCAAACTTCAGGTTCCAATTTCTCCAACTTTTTTGCATAAATTCTTATTGTTTTAGCTTATTTTTCTTGTGGTTCTTAGCTTACTAGAAGCCGCGTGCGTCCTGGCTAGTTGATAGGCTCTTTAGGAGCTTAGGTGTGATTTTAGGGCAAAATGTATTGGTTCGTTTTGTTATGTACGTGCATGATCCATGAAAAATGATTGCATATTCGTGATGTACTTCACTTCCTCTTCATTTTGGTATGCGAATTGTGGATTTCTGGACGTGTGTGAGTTTGCAGGTGGTGGTTGCTCGCCGGAGAAGACAACCGGAGGTCTTCTCCGGCCACCTGAATCTTTCTCAGGCCAAAACCCTAGCTTATCCTCAGTTTAAATCTTGACCGTTTGATATTTGCATCCAACGATCCACAATGTGCCAACACATTAAAATTCCCCATCCCTCTCACGTGCATGTTTTAATCTGAGTGACTTCAATGTATGTGTGTGCATGCTATCTATGGTGTACTCTAGTTCTGAATGGTTTGATGTGTGTACTTGTTTGAGTGAGATTAATCTGATGGTCCAAAAGTTGCCAGCACATTAATGAGGGTGCAACATACCACGCGTGTTCATGTGACTTCTGAACTGATTGCATGTGAGTGTGTGTATGGAAATTATCATGTGCGTGCATTTTCATTTATCAGATCATAATAATTGCTAGTTTGATTGTTGACTTTTCCATCAAATGGCCATGATTGATTGCGCACGTTAATTGCATGTACACTCAACACACACAATCACACGCATGTTGGACTAAATTGATTAATTTCTATTTGCACACCCACATATTTGAACCCAATTATTTTCAACATGGAGATTACTCACGCTGCACCCCCACTCCACTTTCTTTTGTTTTTTAATTTCTTTTCCATATCTGTTTGGTTTTTTATTTTTAAAAATAGTAAAACATTTCTAAAAATCATGAATAAATTCATGTGGATTCTCAATACATTTAATTATTTTTTTTTCTAATTTTTAATTCTGATTTTGGTGATTGTTGAGCATAATTCCAAATTTGCCCTTTAATTTCTTTTGAATGGTGTTCTTCATTGATGATCCAACTTGTGCATTTTTTTTCTCACATTCCATACAACATTTTCAATCCATTCCTTTTGCATTGGTTAGACAACATCTTGAAGCATGTAATATGATTTTCATTTGAATTTTAATGTCATTTTGTCATGTGCTTTGATGCTTTTATTTGATCTTTCTTTTGAGATGTTTCAAAGTGAATTTATGAGCCTAATAGAGTATGATTCTTGTTGAGTTTTGTGTTATACTTTTGATGCATGATTCCCTTCTGACTTAGTTGATTGATGATTTATTTTCATGATTTTGCAAATTCATTTACTATTTGTTTATACATGTTAGATTAGAGGAATGTTTGTGAAATCTTGCTAGCATCTAAGCTTTAGTTTTTGATGAGTCATTTATGCCACCCTTTAATGCTTGTTTGTGCATCTTCTATAGATCCTTTGCATGATATTCTAAGTCATTTTAGTTCCATTATAGGTCACTTTGATGTGCATTTACATTTGGCATAAGTTTATGTGTTATAATTTGAACTTTGACATGTTTTCATTCTTTATCTCTTCTTGTGCACTACTTGCCTTATGCTTGCATTTTGTATGATGTTTTGCACCTTCCATTAGCATATTATCATTAGCATGCCACTGCCTATATGCATTCTCTAATCATGTTACATGTTATGCATCTTTGATATGTCATTTTGTGCATCTAATTGAACATTTTTTTTCTTACTTCTTCTTCATCTTGTCCCTTCTACTTGTAATATTTTAAGCATGAGTTGTGTGGTGCTTCATATACTTTACAAGACATTTATGAATTGAATTTAATTCTGACTTTGGTCTTTCATGAGGCATGATTGCATGATCACCTTGCATGTTCACTCATTCTTCATCTATTTCTTCCATGATTCACTTCTTTAATGATTAGTGCTTTGTTGTGCATATTTCTTTTGTGTTTGATATCTTAACATTGGAGATCACTCTTATTATTTAGATTCTGACTTTGATTAGTTTGTATCTCTTAAGATATTTGTTCCTTGGCTCTTAATTGATTTGATCATTGCTTGTTGTTTCTCCCTTTATTTCCTACTTGTAAATAATTTTGTGAGCTAACCTTTTCATGTAGGTGCATGGTAAGTAAGGGTGTGGACTTGGTTCCACATACACTCCTCTCTCTCATCTTCTCTTATTGATTTTAATAATTCAACTTGTGATTTTGATGAGCATGTACATGCTTTCCTTGAATAACTTCTTCTTCACCCCTCTTTAAGACCAACTTAACTTCCATTTTGGAAGTAAGTTGCCTCTTTTGCTCTTCTTCTTTTTTCTTTTAGGATTAGGTTTCTTAAACCTCATTAACCATAGGATCACCATGTATGATAACATTAGGGTGAGTCTTAGTCCCCTTTAGTTTTCACCTTTTGCTCCCATTTGAGTCTCTCTTCTTCTCATCTCAAAACAAAGATAAAAAAACACTTAATAAAGGTTAATACATATTGCATATGAGCCTTGTATGCGGGAAATGGAAGGAGGGGAGCTTCTCTCCACCTTTCTAGAGTGTTTAGCATACATCCTATTAGGACGACCATGCGATGCATTCGATCCTATATCATAGACTTGAATGCAATACGTGTTACAAGACACCAAAAAACAATCAAAAAAACTTCTTTCTAAAAGACTTCAAACAAACAATTCTCTTCTCGTCTCTTTTACTCCTTCCTTAAGGACTCGTCAAGTCCATTCCACTACAAACCGGTAACGCCTAAGTCTCCCTACAGCGAGCTGCAACACCTAACTGCTGGAACGTGCACTTTGACGTTTCCACTAAAAAACACAAACAAAGCGACCCTCGTTGAGGGGAACTACGTCGCTCTGATTCTCATGCTCCCGATGAGATACGTAGGCAGTGGGTTAGGGCCCATTCGAGCACTTCTTTTATTTTCCCTACATTTTTTTCTCTTTCTCTCTCCTTTCTACCTTTCATTTCTGGTTCTCCAGCTCGCAGATCCTTTTCCAGTATCCTTTCCTTACACCCTTTGATTGAAGCAGCAAGCGTGGATCCCATCGGGTACGATGGACGCGAGGGGGTGCTAATACCTTCCTCTCGTGTAACCGACTCCCGAACCCAGTTCTCTCTTGGTCGCAAGACCACGCTCTTTCCTTTCCCTCAGGTTTATGCAGTGTTTCCTTTCCCTCTCTTGGGATAAATACACATTGCTGGTGACTCTGTTTCGGTGCCACTTTCGCGCTTGTACTTGGATGAAAATCCCGGGAGTGACAGCTGGCGACTCTGCTGGGGATCGAACCCAGAATCTCTGGTTTCCTTAGCGAGTCAATCCTAGCGCTTGTCTGTTTTTTCTTTCATTGGGTGTTTGCTGTGATGCTGTGTTTTGCTGTTTATCATTTTTACTGTATTGTTATTTATTGTATTACTGTACTTTACTGTATTTATCGCATTTTACTGCATTACATATCATTATTATACTGTGTTGTGCTGGACTTTTCTGTTTGGTGGGCAGGGTGTTCTGAGAGATAAGCCCACTACCCAGGCTTGAGTACACACATAGGTATTAGAGTGGATAGTCGTGACGCTTGCGTGGTGGTGACCACGTATTGTTGTTCATGAGACCCACAACCAGACGAGGTTCTATCAGGGGCTTTCTGCTACTGCATGTTATGCAGGCCAGTAGTTATTCTCTTGAGGAACTGTCGACTCTGGTGACCATTCCCGAGGACTCAGTTGCGGCACTCCTCCCGAGTTGTGACAGTGGCAGACCACGTTCTGTGGAAAACCCATTGCACATTCTCGATCCGAGGACCCAATGCTGGGAACTTGCTATAGGATGTCCTTTTTGAAAGAGAATCAGTGGAGGCACTCCTCGATTGGCAATAGTATTGTATCCTGAGGGATGAATGTACTATTGCTTCTCGACCTCAGTGCCATTGCTTCTCAACCTCAGTGCCAGAAGCTGAGGACCTTTCGTTTTGGAGAATCAGTTGAGGCCTCCTCGATTAATGATGATGCCAAACCAGAAATGGTGAACGTATCATCATTTCTTGACCTGAGAGCCCGGGATACTGAGGATCTTAGTACCCACACGTGAGAAGGGCGGGTTGTTTACAGGTTTGCAGGTGACCATAACCTCCTACATACCCGGTTTTCTGTTGACGTTACACAAAAGGAGATTTCATCCTATTGTATTCAGATGGTTCCTATCTATGGTTCTATATTGATCTCAGAGCTACACTGACACCGTTCACAGTCCAACACAGACACTTGGCACCTTGATACCATGCCCTTTGCATTGCATTATCATATCCTAACATACATGTTTATTCATTTCCAGGTGCATATTTTACCCCCGATTCCAGTCATCAGGTTATCACAAGGATGTATACCAAAGAGAGGAAGAATATTATCAGTTACAAGTTCCTCACGCCTACTCTAGGCCCTATTATTGTCCTGAAAGGAATGGCAAGCCCTGAAGTACGGACAACTTTCGAAGAAAAATATGGGTGGATCTTATCTTTTGTGTACAATGTCAGTGACTACGAGTACAGGGGTCTCCATACTTTGATGCAGTTCTACGACCCTCCGCTGAGGTGTTTTGTATTTCCAGACTATTTGTTGGTACCTACTTTGGAGGAATATTCCAACATGTTAGGGATTGCTATCAATGAGGAGCCTCCTTTCTTTGGGTCTGTGGGCGATCTTGACTTTGGAAAAGTGGCTGGTGCTCTTTATTTGAGCAAATCAGAGTTAGAAGCCAATATCTCCAACAAAGGAAAGATTCGTGGTTACAAGTTGGAGTATCTGATAAAGAAGGCTCAGGAGGCAGCTAAAGGCGAGAAATGGGTTGTTTTTAATGCTTTGCTAGCCCTTTGTGTATACGGCATTGTATTATTTCCCAACGAGCCGGATTTTGTTGATACGGACGCCATACGGATATTCATGATGAAAAATCTGGTACCAACACTGTTGGGAGATCTTCACTACGCCCTATATAATAGAAACGAAAATAAGAGAGGAGGGGTAATTCGTTGTTGTGCACCTTTGTTCTATAGGTGGTTTGCAAGTCGCTTACCGTAATTAGGGGCTTTTGTGGATTCTAAAGATTCTCTAGAGTGGAGTCAGCACTTAATGGGATTAGTTACCAAGGACATCATATGGGTAGATCATGGGCTGATTGGAAAGAATATTATTCACAGCTGTGGTGAGTTCCCTAACGTTCCACTGATAGGAAGAAAGGGAGGAATTAATTACAACCCTTCCTTGGCTATCCGGCAATTTGGGTACGCTCTGACAGGTCCGCCCATTAAGAGAGATGTGGAGGAGTCCCTGTACTTTCATGCATCAGATGGTTGGGAAACAGCACAAAAAGCTTCTGAAAGCTGGGTTAGCGTACTGAAGAAAGGGAAAGTGGCTTTGGGCAAACCCAACAATCGGGCTTATCCAGCCTATGAAGAGTGGGTGAAGAAAAGGGTTGAAGATTTTCATTTGCCTTTTGGTAAGGCACCCCTTCTATATCCTAAGGGTGAGAAAGAAAGAAGTAATGCCGCTGTGGAAGAAGTTGACCAGTTGCAAGCCTCGGTGAAAAAGCTTCAAGGGGAGAATTCTGAGCTGAATAGCCGTCTTCAAGAAGCACTATTAACTAACAAAAGATTGGAACAGAAAGCTCAAGACGCCGAACAAATTTTAGCCGTAAAAGAAAGGGATTTTGCAGGAAGAACTCAACATTTCCAGAAGATTAGTAAGGGTGTCGATGCTGCTACCCAAGCTCATAAGAAGACCAAACAGGCTTTAGCCCAAACTAAAGACATGTTAACCAAGCTTCAGCAAGCCTGGGATGAGGTCAGAATGGAGAATACAGAGTGGCGAGAGCAGTTAAAAGCCAAAGACGATGAGCTGCTTAGAGCGCATGAACAACGCAGAAAGCATCGGGAATACTTTGCAAAGAGCCAGGAGCAGCTGGAGAAGGTTAATGATGAATTGAAGAGGTCCAAGGCAAAGCTGGAGGATACCATGGTGGAAATGGGAAGACTCAAGATACAAGCTGGGGTGAAAAGGTTTAAGGAAATGAGTACTGATGAAGCTCTCCTGATGCATGCAGATTCATTAACCGAAGTGCTGAATAGGAGAGACATTTTGATCAAGGAGTTGATTGAAAAGCCGGGTCATCAACGCACTAGAATCCTTTTCGAAGAAATCAAGCATTCTAGTGAGAAAGTGAAAGATTTGGAGTTAGATGTTTAATCTTAATTTCCTGTCCTTTTAATGTAGTTTTGCTGATGTATTGTTGGCTACCATCAGGCTTGTTGATGGAGTCATCTTCTTGATGTATTTCCCATTTACGAACTCATTGTAAAATGTTTCGGCACTTATTAGCTTTCTGTTCAATGAATGGTTTATTCAAAGGGGTTTTCTTCGGCATCACGATTATTCACCAGCACATTATCACCGCACAGTCCTTCGCAATATGTTCCTCTCAATATTATGTGACTATCATTGAGATTCTTGACTGGAATCAGGGTGTGAAATGCCCTGGAAGTGATAAACATGGCATTTGCATGGCATCTGCATTGCATATCATTTTGCATCTTGGTTGCTTGCGTTTCAGGTACTTATGGCAGGGTCTCTAACCTTTATTTGGTTTCAGGCATTATAGCTGAGAATCATATTCACCGATACTCAACTCGAAGAAATCAAGCAAGGATAATGGATCAGATGCAGAATAATTTGGCTGAAATGAGGGCACGCATGGACCAGTTCATGACCCTCATGACTGGTATGGCCCAGACTCAAGAGAGATTGAGACTTCTGGTCGAGCGTCCAGAAGCCACGCCTGAAGGTAATCAAGTTGACAATCTACAGACAAGGGGCAATCCTCCTCCTGGTGGCAATCCTCCTCCTGGTGGTAATCTGGGTAATGGAAATGGCAGAAATGTTGGTGGTATTCAAGAAGATGTTCTGGAAGACCAATTCACCCTGTTGAATGCTGATATGGGTAATCCTAGTGATAGAAGGTATGATGAGTTAGCTGAGAAGATCCGGGCTATAGAGTGCAAGAATTCTATGGGTATTGATGTTACTAGTTTGGGGCTGGCACCAGGAGTCAGAATTCCTCCAAAGTTCAAGCCACCCACTTTTGACAAATATCACGGTAATACGTGTCCCCAGACACATATCCAAGCTTATTTTGGGAGGATCTCAGCCCATACTGATGATGAGAAGTTATGGATGCATTACTTTCAAGACAGTCTGGCTGGAGCTTCTTTGACCTGGTATATGAAATTGAATAGAGTTGCTGTGAGAAGTTGGAAGGATCTGGCAGAAGCATTCCTAAAGCAGTATCAGTACAATATCGACATGGCGCCTAACCGCACTTAATTGCAAGGGTTGTCACAGAATGCAAAGGAAAGTTTCAAGGAATATGCTCAAAGGTGGAGAGAGATGGCTGCACAGGTTCAACCTCCTTTGCTGGATAGAGAAATGGCAGATATGTTTATGGGCACCCTGCAAAGGGCATTTCTTGAAAGATTGGTTGCGTGTCCATCAACCGGATTTGCTGATATCGTGATTGCTGGAGAAAGGATAAAGAGTCTGTTGAAACTTGGGAAGATCCAAGATGTAAGTGGAGCTGGCTCTTCTGGAACGAAGAAACCATTTGCTAGTGGTCAGAAAAGAAGAGAAGGTGATACAAACGCTGTATATAGAGGACGAGGAAGAGGACGTTCTCAAGCGTATCACCAGGTAGGTGCAGTGACAATCCCAACACCATCTGTTCAGTAACAACAACCACAACAGCAAGCTCAACATCAACAGCAGCAACCTCCTTTCCAGTAGAGGTCTAGGCAGAGGGACCGTAAGATCGACCCTCTCATTATGACTTATTCAGCGTTGTTACCGCAGTTACTCAAATTGAAGTTGGTTGAGCTTCGTACTATGAGACCTCCTGCCGCTGTCAACTTGCCACCTAATTTTGATGTTAACGCTCGCTGTGATTTCCACTCAGGCGCTCAGGGGCATACCACTGAGAAGTGTTGGGCATTTTAGAATAAAGTGCAAGACTTGATCGATGACAAAGCAATCAATTTCTCTCTGCCTCCTAATGTTATCCAGAACCCCATGCCTGATCATTGTGTGGCAGATGTGCGTGCTATTGAAGACGGAAAAAAATTGAACTTGGTGACGGATATCAGTCAGGTGAAGACTCAGTTGCTAGTGGTGAAGGATCGTTTGTTGAAGGGACAAGTGTTCCCGGGTTGTGATCAAGATTGTTCTGAATGTATGAGTCAGAAGAATGGTTGTGATAAGTTGAGAATTGGTTTGCAGAGTCTGATTGACGAGGGCCGACTATAGTTTGACCGAGTAGTGAAAGATACTGATGAGGTGTCAACTGTGACCATCTATTATACTCCCACTGAGATTCAGGTGCCTGCAAGTACAGCTCCTGTAGCAAGTGTTGTGCAAGAAAGATCCAGTCATGTTACCATCACGGTGCCAGGACCAGTTCCGTTTACATCTACAAAAGCAATCCCATGGCACTATGGGGCGGACGTGTATTATGAAGGGAAAAAGCAGGAAGTCGAGACATCACCTAGTTCAAATATTGATAATGTGGGTGGTGTAGGTGGCTTTACTCAGAGTGGAAGGTTGTTTGCTCCCCAAACTTTGCGCAGTGATAAAGAAGTTCAGGCCGCGGCCAAGGCTAAAGGAAAACAGGTGGTTGAGAGCGTGCCTATGCCTGAAACAAAGACCAAGATTACCTTTGACAACGAGGTAGAAGAGTTCATGAGGATAATAAAGAAACGTGATTATAAGATTGTAGATCAATTAAACCAGACGCCCTCGAAGATTTCAATTTTGTCATTGTTGATGTGTTCTGACGCACACCGAGAGGCTTTGTTGAAAGTGTTGAAGAGAGCCTACGTTCCACAGGAAATTACTGTCAATCAGCTTGAGGGTGTAATTTCTAACGTCAATGTCAGCCATGGATTGGGTTTCACAAGCAGAGATTTGACGTCTGAAGGAAGAAACCACAACAAAGCTTTGCACATTACAATGGAGTGTAGGGGTGCAGTGTTGTCTCACGTGTTGGTAGACACTGGTTCCTCGCTCAATGTCTTGCCTAAGAAGGCGCTGATGAAGCTAGAAGTTGATGGTCTGATTTTAAGGCCAAGTGATTTGGTTGTCCGAGCGTTCGATGGAAAGAAAATATCTGTGTTTGGTGAAGTGGAATTGCCCGTGCAAATTGGACTGCAGGTGTTCAAATCTACATTCCACGTAATGGATATACAGCCTGCTTATAGCTACTTATTAGGCCGCCCTTGGATTCTGCGGTCGGGGCTGTTACATCCACCTTACACCAGAAGCTGAAATATGAATTCGAGGGACAAGTTGTGACAGTGTGTGGGGAAGAAGACATTTTTGTTAGTCATTTGTCCACGTTCAAGTATGTTGAGATGGATGGGGAAATCCACTCAATGCTTTGCCAGTCGTTTGAAGCGGTAAATATTGATAACGTGCCTGAATCTTCCCTTGCACCAGATAGAGCCGGTACATCCATTTCGTCCTATAAGTAAGTTGTCGAGGTTCTCAGAGCAGGTAATGCCTAAGGTTGGGGCAAGCTGATAGAGACACCAATGAAGGAGGACAAGTTTGGTATTGGCTATCATCCCTCTATGACTTCAGTTGCAGAAAACAGTGGACCCATCACTTTCAGCAGTGGGGGAATCATTTACCCAGATCAGTCTTGTGCAGCTACAGAAGATGGCGTTGACAGTGACTGTGACTTGGACAACTGGGTACGCCCACGCGCTCCGGGACAACCATTGCAAAATTGGTCTGTTGAATAAGTCATCCGAGTTACTCTCCAAACAGAGTAATTTTCTTTATTTTGCTAACCATAATGCATGTCAAAATCTTGCGCTCTGCCCAAGGCGTATAGATTCATTTGTAGGGCCACCCAGTTTGTATTTGCAATTTTAATCATCAATAAAGGACGTTTTACACTCAAATTTTGTTCTCTGTCTTTCATTTTTTCTTTTTGCACAAAATTAATAAAATGGAAATGTTTTGTTTCTTTTTGTTTTAAAAAAAATAATAAATTCTAAAATAAAGCATGAACCCGTTCGTGCAGACTTGATCCTCCTTATTCCATTGATAACGGTTCTGTTATGGCTATGTATGACTTTGACAAACCGATTTATCAAGCCGAAGAAGGGGATGAGAAAGGCTGTGAACTCTCTAAGGAACTGGCCAAATTGTTAAAACAAGAGGAAAGGGTCATCCAGCCTCATCAAGAGACCATAGAGATCATCAATATTGGTACCGGGGATGCTAAGAAAGAGATCAAGATTGGTGCCAGCCTGAAAGCAGATGTGAAGAAAGCTTTGACTGAGATGTTGTGTGAATATGTTGATATCTTCGCCTGGTCGTACCAAGACATGCTAGGGTTGGATACTGATATTGTTGTGCATAGGCTGCCATTGAGAGAAGAATGCCCGCCAGTCAAGCAGAAACTTCGTCGGACTCATCCCAACATGGCCATAAAGATCAAAGAAGAAGTTCAGAAGCAGTGGAACGCAGGGTTTCTTGTTGTGACTAACTATCCTCCTTGGGTTGCCAACATTGTGCCGGTACCGAAGAAAGACGGAAAGGTGAGAATGTGTGTGGATTATCGAGATCTTAACAAAGCTAGTCCAAAAGATGATTTTCCACTACCCCACATCGATGTGTTGGTTGACAATACAGCTCAGTTTTCAGTGTTCTCGTTTATGGATGGTTTCTCCGGGTACAACCAGATTAAGATGGCACCTGAGGATATGGAGAAGACCACATTCATTACCCCATGGGGTACATATTGTTATAAGGGGATGCCTTTTGGGTTGAAAAACGCAGGGGCAACGTACCAGCAAGCAATGGTAACATTATTCCATGACTTGATTCACAAAGAGATTGAATGTTATGTGGACGACATGATTGCCAAGTCGCGAACGGAAGAAGAGCATCTGATTAACTTGAAAAAGTTGTTTGAAAGGTTGAGAAAATTCCGTTTAAGGTTGAATCCAAACAAGTGCACTTTCGGGGTACGTTCTGGAAAGCTGTTGGGTTTCATTGTGAGCGAAAAAGGGATTGAGGTTTATCCTGCCAAAGTGAAAGCAATACAAGAGATGCCTGAACCGAGAATAGAAAAAGAGGTTCGTGGTTTTCTGGGTAGATTAACAGCCACGTGCGAACCAATATTCAAACTGCTAAGAAAAGATCAAACGGGCAGGTGGAATGACGATTGCCAATTGACATTCGATAAAATAAAAGAATACTTGCAGGAACCTCCAATCCTCATGCCTCCAGTTGCAGGAAGACCTTTGATAATGTATTTGACAGTGCTTGAAGGTTCTATGGGATGCGTTCTCGGTCAATATGACGAGACAGGTAGGAAGGAGCATGATATCTACTACCTGAGCAAAAAGTTCAATGACTGCGAGTCTCGGTACTCAATGCCTGAGAAGACATGTTGTGCACTTGCATGGGCTGCTAAGCGATTGAGGCAGTATATGATCAGGCACACAACTCTGTTGATTTCAAAAATGGATCCTATCAAATACATTTTCGAGAAACCAGCCCTAACAGGCAGAGTTGCACGGTGGCAAATGGTTTTGACAGAATATGATATCCAGTATACTTCTCAAAAGGCTATCAAAGGAAGTATCTTGTCAGACTATCTTGCACAACAGCCGATTGATGATTACCAACCCATGAAGTTTGACTTCCCTGATGAGGACATCATGTTTCTCAAGGCTAAAGATTGTGAGGAACCACTCTTGGAGGAGGGGCCAGACCCTGAATCCAAATGGAGTTTGATGTTTGATGGGGCTGTCAACATGAATGGGTGCGGAGTTGGAGCAGTTCTTATCACGCCAGAAGGTGTTCATATGCCTTTCACTGCCCAAATAACTTTTGGATGCACCAATAATGAAGCAGAATATGAAGCTTGTATAATGGGGATTGAGGAGGCGATTAATTTACGAATTAAGACCCTTGATATCTTCGGTGATTCAGCTTTGGTAATCAATCAAGTGAAAGGGAGTTGGTACACGCACCAAGCGAATATGGTTCCATATAGAGATTATACGAGGAGATTGCTGACATTTTTCACAACAGTGAAGCTGTACCATATTCCTCGAGATGAGAATAAGTTTGCTGATGCCTTGGCCACATTGTCCTCCATGATCAAAGTGCAAAGGTGGAATCATGTACCTAAGATTGAAGTGTCTCGTCTTGACAGACCGGCATTTGTGTTTGCTGTTGATGCAACGTCTGATGACAAGCCATGGTTTCATGACATCAAGTGTTTCTTGAAAAGTTAAGAGTATCCGCCTGGGGCATCTACTAAAGATAAGAAGACGTTGAGAAGGTTGTCTGGTAGTTTCTTCTTGAATCAGGATGACGTGCTGTACAAACGGAATTTTGACATGGTTCTGCTCAAATGTGTGGATAGACACGAAGCAGACCTGTTAATGCGGGAAGTACATGAAGGCTCTTTCGGTACCTATGTCGGAGGACACGCAATGGCAAAGAAACTATTGAGGTCGGGGTATTATTGGTTGACAATGGAAGCAGATTGTTACAAGTACGCCCGCAAGTGTCATAAATGCCAGATTTATGCAGACAAGGTGCACGTTCCTCCAAATCCGTTGAGTGTCATGTCATCTCCTTGGCCCTTTGCCATATGGGGAATTGACATGATCAGAAAGATTGAGCCTACTGCTTCAAACGGCCATCGTTTCATCTTGGTCGCCATTGATTATTTCACTAAATGGGTTGAAGCAGAATCTTATGCCAATGTCACTAAGCAGGTGGTAGCTCGTTTCCTGAAACGGGATATCATTTGTCGCTATGGAGTGCCCGAGAGAATCATTACTGATAATGGTTCTAATCTGAACAATAAAATGATGGCTCAGATGTGCCGGGACTTCAAAATTGAACACCACAATTCTTCTCCGTATCCCCCGAAGATGAATGGCGCTGTGGAGGCGGCCAACAAGAATATTAAGAAGATTGTGCAGAAAATGGTTGTCACATATAAAGATTGGCATGAGATGTTACCATTTGCTTTGCATGGGTACCGAACGTCAGTACGCACGTCTATTGGGGCAACCCCATTTTCACTTGTATACGGCATGGAGGCAGTACTACCGGTTGAAGTTGAGGTTCCATCCCTCAGAGTCATGATGGATGTCAAGTTAGGCGAGGCTGAATGGGTTCGCGCCAGATTCAATCAGTTGAGCCTTATTGAAGAGAAACGACTGGCAGCTGTGTGTCATGGGCAGTTATACCAGCGGAGGATGAAGCGGGCATTCGACCAAAAGGTGCGTCCTCGGATTTACAAAGTGGGAGATGTGGTACTCAAAAGGATCCTTCCTCCTAGTACAGATCACAGGGGCAAATGGACTCCTAACTATGAAGGTCCATTCGTGGTTAAGAAGGTCTTCTCGGGCGGAGCCTTATTACTTATAACCATGGACGGCGAAGACTTTTCATCCCCTGTCAACTCAGACGTAGTCAAAAAATACTTCGCATGAATAGACCCGCTGGACAAAAAAGAAAAGTCCAGGCAAAAAAGGGCATCCCGGCGAACCACAAAAACAGAATAAAAAGGTTCGGGCAAAAATTAGGGATAAAATAAAAAAATTGTATGCCCGGTGAGTTGAAAATCCACAAGGACAACTCAAGCAAAAAAGGGTATCCCGATGGATTGAAAACCCGAAAGGGCGGTCCATGCAAAAGAGGGATTTAAGCGAATGACTATAGTCTGAGTTATCTGTACTTCATTACCATTTCAACAACTGACTTTCCAAAGGGTAGGAATCAGTCTGATAATTCCTCAAAAGGCAAGGTCGGGGAGTCTTGAAGACATACTGGCCATAGCAGAATTGAAACTCAGTGGAATGTCGTTTTCACATTGCCAATAGGATAGTTTCTTTTCTCAATTTACAGCATTCTCCTCTTTCCAGGGTTTGCTTCCCAGTTGTACTTGCCTATTATGGGCTTTTCAATCAATAAATTGAATTTCAGTCCATAGCTTCTTATTTTGTTGTACTGCTTTGTTTGCAAAAACGTCCTAACTTTTTATAAAACATTGCATTTGAAAACACTGTGGCCTTACAAATAACATGCGCAGAAAAACATTTAAAATCACTTTGAATGTTGAGTAATCCTGGATGGTGGATTCAAACCACGCAATATCCTGGGGCATGTGTGCATATTCTTTTGTTGCAGGTAACAGGTACAAGTATTCCAAGAGCATGGATCATGTCTCATAGACGAGAAATCAC
Organism: Lathyrus tuberosus; assembly: GCA_022829125.1. Classification (NCBI taxonomy): domain Eukaryota; kingdom Viridiplantae; phylum Streptophyta; class Magnoliopsida; order Fabales; family Fabaceae; genus Lathyrus; species Lathyrus tuberosus. Next base: position 23,724,089 of record JALAZF010000009.1, read on the forward strand.
TTACCCCCATGCGGAATACTGGGGCAGTCAAGTTCAGGAAGGGTCCCCGAGTCACTTTTTGTCACAATGTTTACTGATTGAGTCCCTCGTTCGGCCGATGATCGCTCACGACGATTCGATATCGACAAGTTAATTTCAATTGGGTAGCGTTGTATCTTATTAAGTCGATTCTCCTATTCAGTACTTCCGACATCTACAAGCTTTTCTGTGTCGATAACGGTTGCAAATTCCCCAGTAGAGCTGCCTCGCTGTTAATGTTCAAGACTCAACGAGTTTCCATGAGTTTGAAGATGCAAGTCTTCTGTAAAATCCTCTTGGGACGATTTCTTCATATCAGTCGTGTAATCTGGGGCAAAAGCAAGTTGTTGAACCTCCCAAACATGGGGCATCATAAAATTCCCCAGCGAGATGTGTTCCAGATCTTTTATCTCCAGTAGAGTGACCTCTCAAGTCTCGGCATTTGTCTAAGAGTTTGAAGATGTGTGGTTTTATGTAAAATCCTCTTAAGGGACATTCCCTAGCGAGAGACGCTTTGAAGCGGTTTTCCCCAGCAGAGTTGTTGTAAACTCATTATCCCCAGTGGAGTCGTCGAGCAAAAGGTTGCCTAACATGGGGCATTGTGACTCTTATTCTTGACAGCTTTGTTCCTCAACAAATTACTGTGGATTTTCTGTGTGTTTTCCCAGCAGATCTCTAGGGCCTCTTTCTCAGCATGTTGCAACGGAACGTCTCCTAACCAGGATTTGTGTATCCCTGACGGAGTAATTCCGGTTTCCAGCAAGATCGTGTCTCTGGTAGTTGTATTCCCCACAGAGTTTAGCATTGAATCCTGTCAACAATACTCCCCGGCTGAGTTATTTTTCTTCCCCGCAGAAGTTTAGCAGGTCAACAGAATCTCTTCCTTGGCAAAGTGTTAGCAGATTCTCCTCGGATTTGATAGATCCCCACGCAGAGTTTTAATGACTTGTCTTCTTCAGCAGAGTGTTATTACATTCTTTACCCAGCCAAGTCAGAAAACTCCCATCCCCAGCGGAGTTGCTATGACCAAAATTCGTCCCTAGTCAGATGAAGTAGTTTCTGGCAAAGTCATCATTCTCCATATCTCAAAGTCCAATTTATTTTTGGCAAGCGTGACAATTCGAAGCAAACAGATTATTCATTCATTCTCCAACAGAGATACCATCCTTTCAGGAGTTTCTAAGGTCACATCATTGACCATTGTTCCTCAGCAGAGTCAGCAGAGATGTCTGATATGCATGCAGAGCGTAATCCAGTATTGGAGTTTTACAAAAGTCCACCCGCAGTGTGGCAAGCCAGTAGTCGTCTGGCATTGTTTAAAAGACGTTATCAAAGTCCAACTGTAGATTGGCAAAAGTCCATCCAAGGGTGGCAATTCAGCTGTAAGTCCAACCGTAGATTGGCACAAGTCCACCCGTAGTGTGGCAAGTCAGTAGTCGTCTAACTCCATTTTAAAAGACTGCAGCTAAGTCCAACCGTAGATTGGCAAAAGTCCATCCAAGGGTGGCAAATCAAATCATCAGCAAGTCCAACCGTAGATTGGCAAAAGTCCACCCGCAGTGTGGCAAGTCAGCTGCAAAGTCCAACCGTAGATTGACGAAAGTCTACCCGCAGTGTGGCAAGTCAGTAGTCGTCTGACTCCATTCAAAAAGACAGTCCACCTGTAGTGTGGCAAGCCAGTAGTCGTCTGGCGTTGTACAAAAGACGTTGCAAAAGTCCACCCACAGTGTGGCAAGCCAGTAGTCGTCTGGCGTTGTACAAAAGACATTGCTAAAGTCCACCCGCAGTGTGGCAAGCCAGTAGTCATCTGGCATTGTTCTAAAAGACGTTGCAAAAGTCCACCCGCAGTGTGGCAGGCCAGTAGTCGTCTGGCATTGTACAAAAGACGTTGCAAAACTCCACCCGCAGTGTGGCAAGCCAGTAGTCGTCTGGCGTTGTTCAAAAAGACATCTCTTTGGTATTATTCATCATCAGCGTTTTATCCAAGCAGAGTTCATTTGAGTGGGTTTATATCACTTTTCTTCTTCTCCACAGAGTGCAAATTTTCTGGTTATTTTGGTATTCAATCCCTCCATACCTTGAAAGTCTGACAGCAATCGCTATCATCCGTTCAGGTCTACAGTGATTGAATAGGGGCAGCTGTAATACCCCAAAATTTGCCCTCTCTTTTCTTCATATCATTTGGCATGAGCTTTCATTATATTGCATTGCATTCAAGCATAGAAAAAGTAAAACATTAAACATTTAGCATTGCATCTTGCATAAGGGCATGTGATCAGGTGATTCTCTAAGGTGTTGATCATCCAAAGCTAAAGAATAAAAGCCAAGGGTCTCCCACAAGCCTCAAGGGTCTATTACATCATATATCATCCCACTTGATCCCCACAAGTCATTGGAAGACGGAAGATCATCAAGAAGACTGGACAGTGCATCATTTCCTATCACAAAAAACAATCAAGATTAGGGTTTTGGGTTCTAGTGGTCTCCTGATGAAATTTTGATTCAAACTTGATCTCAATGTTTTCTACATGATATCAAGTGTCTAAGGATGGAAGATTGGCCATTGATTCATTGCAGAAGAGGTTCAATTGATCAGTTGCTTGATAATCAAGAAATTGGGGAAAAAGTCAATTGTGCAGTGAAAAAAGTCAACTCCTGACTTTTTAAGGTCAAATTCATGAAATTCAAGTTATATGTGTTCATTGGATAAGATTTGATCAAGAAATGATGGAGGAATTATGAAAAATCAAGAAGTTACAAAACTGCCAAAAATAGAAACTTTAGGGTTTCCAAAAATGGCAACTTTGGACCATTTTGCACCCTACTTTGAGGCTCTCTTTCTTCAAGATAAAAGCTCCAAACCTCAGGCCCAAGTTGAGCCAATTAAATTTCATGTTCTAAGCTTCAAATCCATATAAAAAACTCTTCCATTGGACCAAAATTGAATGAGTTATGATTGATCAAAGTTTGGTAAAACTAGGTCAAAAACCAAGTCATGACCAAGCATGACCAGGCCCATGCGCCATAATTTTGACAAACACCTGGCGTGCCAAAAGTCAAGCTTAATTTCTCCAAGATGAAAGCTCCAAATGAAAAACTTTCCAACATCAAAGTTGTTCCTTTCCATGCCCTCTACAATGTTTATGTTTGACACTTTTTAATTTGAGGAAGTAATGATGGAGTTTTAGGGGCCCAAAGGTGAGGTGATCGTGCTGAGTGTTACAAGTTAAGTTGCCTTGCCAACTTGCCAATGTGCCACGCTTTTAAGTCAGCTATAAACCTTGATGTTTTAGATCATTTTCCATCATCTTACACACCTCCATATGATTTCTTTTCAACATCAGTCATTTTCTATAATGTCCCCTCTTTCCATTGACATTAAAAATAGCCATTTCTATTCATTAAGGTGGGAGAAATTCATCTTCAAATTCCCATATTCGCATGCTGCATAGGATGTATTTCATACCAGGTATTCTCATTGGTTTTATTTGGCCAAGCTTGCACGCATGTTTCAGCACTAAGCATTCCTTACTTCATTTGGGCAAACACTTCCTTACATCACACACTCACCATGCTGCAGCCATACACCAAAGAAGAAAGAACAAACTTGTCTTGCAAGCTTCCCTACTGCGAAATAAAAGGCATCACCACCATTCTTTTCATTTTCACCTCACCATAATACCATGAACATTTCCACACCATAGCCAACCTCCATAACCCGCCCTAACTAACTTGACTCGGTTAGTTAGAGGCAATTCATTTAACCAAGCTTGGACTCACTAAACTCACTCAGTTAACCATGAGTTAACAGATTAAACCACACATATAAATAGAAATTTCACTCACAAATTCAATTCTAACTTCATTTTTTTACTCTCACTCAAAAAAACTCTCTCAAACTCTCTGTGATTTCTCTCTAACTTCACACGAGTTCATCACCTCTACCACTCAACTTCATCTCTATCTTCATCCATGGTGTATGATTGAAGCCAGAACCAACATAATCAGCATAAAGCTTCCAAGTGTAGCTTCATCAAACTTTTGAATCTCTCTTTGTCCTCAAGATTTCAAGACTCAACTGCATTTATTTTGCACGAGTTAAGCTCAAGATCAAGAGAGGATTTCTGGTTTTCATTTGCTTCAAGTTTCTGCAAACTTCAGGTTCCAATTTCTCCAACTTTTTTGCATAAATTATTATTGTTTTAGCTTATTTTTCTTGTGGTTCTTAGCTTACTTGAAGCTGCGTGCGTCCTGGCTAGTTGATAGGCTCTTTAGGAGCTTAGGTGTGATTTTAGGGCAAAATGTATTGGTTCGTTTTGTTATGTACGTGCATGATCCATGAAAAATGATTGCACATTCGTGATGTACTTCACTTCCTCTTCATTTTGGTATGCGAATTGTGGATTTCTGGACGTGTGTGAGTTTGCAGGTGGTGGTTGCTCACCGGAGAAGACGACCGGAGGTCTTCTCCGGCCACCTGAATCTTTCTCAGGCCAAAACCCTAGCTTATCCTCAGTTTAAATCTTGACCGTTTGATATTTGCATCCAATGATCCACAATGCGCCAACACATTAAAATCCCCCATCCCTCTCACATGCATGTTTTAATCTGAGTGACTTCAATGTATGTGTGTGCATGCTATCTATGGTGTACTCTAGTTCTGAATGGTTTGATGTGTGCACTTGTTTGAGTGAGATTAATCTGATGGTCCAAAAGTTGCCAGCACATTAATGAGGGTGCAACATACCATGCGTGTTCATGTGACTTCTGAACTGATTGCATGTGAGTGTGTGTATGGAAATTATCATGTGCGTGCATTTTCATTTGTCAGATCATAATAATTGCTAGTTTGATTGTTGACTTTTCCATCAAATGGCCATGATTGATTGCGCACGTTAATTGCATGTACACTCATCACACACAATCACACACATGTTGGACTGAATTGATTAATTTCTGTTTGCACACCCACATATTTGAGCCCAATTATTTTCAACATGGAGATTACTCACGCTGCACCCCCACTCCACTTTCTTTTGTTTTTTAATTTCTTTTCCATATCTGTTCGGTTTTTTATTTTTAAAAATTGTAAAACATTTCTAAAAATCATGAATAAATTCATGTGGATTCTCAATGCATTTAATTATTTTTTTTCTAATTTTTAATTCTGATTTTGGTGATTGTTGAGCATAATTCCAAATTTGCCCTTTAATTTCTTTTGAATGATGTTCTTCATTGATGATCCAACTTGTGCATTTTGTTTCTCACATTCCATACAACATTTTCAATCCATTTCTTTTGAATTGGTTAGACAACATATTGAAGCATGTAATATGATTTTCATTTGAATTTTAATGTCATTTTATCATGTGCTTTGATGCTTTTATTTGATCTTTCTTTTGAGATGTTTCAAAGTGAATTTATGAGCCTAATAGAGTATGATTCTTGTTGATTTTTGTGCTATACTTTTGATGCATGATTCCCTTCTGACTTAGTTGATTGATGAACTATTTTCATGATTTTTCAAATTCATTTACTATTTGTTTATACATGTTAGATTAGAGGAATGTTTGTGAAATCTTGCTAGCATCTAAGCTTTAGTTTTTGATGAGTCATTTATGCCACCCTTTAATGCTTGTTTGTGCATCTTCTATAGATCCTTTGCATGATATTCTAAGTCATTTTAGTTCCATTATAGGTCACTTTGATGTGCATTTGCATTTGGCATAAGTTTATGTGTTATAATTTGAACTTTGACATGTTTTCATTCTTTATCTCTTCTTGTGCACTACTTGCCTTATGCTTGCATTTTGTATGATGTTTTGCACCTTCCATTAGCATCTTATCATTAGCATGCCACTGCCTATATGCATTCTCTAATCATGTTACATGTTATGCATCTTTGATATGTCATTTTGTGCATCTAATTGAACATTTTTTTCTTACTTCTTCTTCATCTTGTCCCTTCTACTTGTAATATTTTATGCATGAGTTGTGTGGTACTTCATATACTTTACAAGACATTTATGAATTGAATTTAATTCTGACTTTGGTCTTTCATGAGGCATGATTGCATGATCACCTTGCATGTTCACTCATTCTTCATCTATTTCTTCCATGATTCACTTCTTTATTGATTAGTGCTTTGTTGTGCATATTTCTTTTGTGTTTGATATCTTAACATTGGAGATCACTCTTATTGTTTAGATTCTGACTTTGATTAGTTTGTATCTCTTAAGATCTTTGTTCCTTGGCTCTTAATTGATTTGATCATTGCTTGTTGTTTCTCCCTTTATTTCCTACTTGTAAATAATTTTGTGAGCTAACCTTTTCATGTAGGTGCATGGTAAGTAAGGGTGTGGACTTGGTTCCACATACACTCCTCTCCCTCATCTTCTCTTATTGATTTTAATAATTCAACTTGTGATTTTGATGAGCATGTACATGCTTTCCTTGAATAACTTCTTCTTTACCCCTCTTTAAGACCAACTTAACTTCCATTTTGGAAGTAAGTTGCCTCTTTTGCTCTTCTTCTTTTTTCTTTTAGGATTAGGTTTCTTAAACCTCATTAACCATAGGATCACCATGTATGATAACATTAGGGTGAGTCTTAGTCCCCTTTAGTTTTCACCTTTTGCTCCCATTTGAGTCTCTCTTCTTCTCATCTCAAAACAAAGATAAAAAAACACTTAATAAAGGTTAATACATATTGCATATGAGCCTTGTATGCGGGAAATGGAAGGAGGGGAGCTTCTCTCCACCTTTCTAGAGTGTTTAGCATACGTCCTGTTAGGACGACCATGCGACGCATTCGATCCTATATCATAGACTTGAATGCAATACGTGTTACAAGACACCAAAAAACAATAAAAAACACTTCTTTCTAAAAGACTTCAAACAAACAATTCTCTTCTCGTCTCTTTTACTCCTTCCTTAAGGACTCGTCAAGTCCGTTCCACTACAAACCGGTAACGCCTAAGTCTCCCTACAGCGAGCTGCAACACCTAACTGCTGGAACGCGCACTTTGATGTTTCCACTAAAAAATACAAACAAAGCGACCCTCGTTGAGGGGAACTACGTCACTCTGATTCTCATGCTCCCGATGAGATACGTAGGCAGTGGGGTAGGACCCATTCGAGCACTTCTTTTATTTTCCCTACATTTGTTTCTCTTTCTCTCTCCTTTCTACCTTTCATTTCCGGTTCTCCAGCTAGCAGATCCTTTTCCAGTATCCTTTCCTTACACCCTTTGATTGAAGCAGCAAGCGTGGATCCCATCGGGTACGATGGATGCAAGGGGGTGCTAATACCTTCCTCTCGTGTAACCGACTCCCGAACCCAGTTATCTCTTGGTCGCAATACCATGCTCTTTCCTTTCCCTCGGGTTTATGCAGTGTTTCCTTTCCCTCTCTTGGGATAAATACACATTACTGGCAACTCTGTTTCGGTGCCACTTTCGCGCTTGTACTTGGATGAAAATCCCGGGAGCGACACTGTGGAGAAAATCAACAATGGTTTCATCTTCTCTGGGATAAGCCAGCTTGTTGCTGTCTTCTTGACGAACCTGTTCATCAATATCCATGACTTGTTCGTTAGTCACTTCGACCATGTTTATGTCAACTTCATCTTTTAAGCGCATTTTGGAGAAGTGGACATCAAGGCCTTCAGCAGCCTCATCCATCTGTCTGAAATGGTCAACAGTCTCTTTTGTTACCATCTGTAATTTTGATTCTTCAGCTTCATCATGGATCTCGACTGTAGCCTCAGTGTCGAACCTTTGAACTTCAGAAGATGTCCTAAAGTAGTGTTCAGCAGCCATACATGTCAAATGCTCAAGCTGGCAGCCATCCATTTCCTCGACTTCTCTAATGAACACAACATCATTGGTAAGGTCCTAAGTAACCTCCACCACTGTGGCATTTCTGCCAAGAGCTTCATTAGTGCTAACACTGTCTGATCTGCTGTCAGATTCCTCAGCTAATTCGACCATGTTAACCTCATGGGGCTCTGTGTAATTTGCTTCAGCTACTTTAAGAGGGTTGGTATCAATTTTCATCTGGGTCTTAGTTTTCTCCCCAAATTTGAGTATGCCTTCCTAAATAGCATTCTGCACCAGATCCCTGAAAAGAAAACATTGAGAAGTTTTATGACCCAAATAATTATGGTATTTACAAAAGCCTCTCTTTTTTCTTTGCTCTAAAGGTGGTATTTTAGCACCAGGAGGCACTAGTATTTAACCATCCTTAACTAACAAATCAAAATTTTTGTCACATTTAGTGATGTCTAAGGTGTATGTTTTCTTTGGGAACCTATCGTTCTTTTCGGTTTCGACAGGGTTTTTCCCATTTGAAGGGACTAATAATTTACAAGAATAAGGAGGACCTTGCTTAAGTTCAGCAAGATCTATTTCACTTTCGTCGAACTTAACAGGCTCGTCATACAACTCTTCGATGCCCTCCTGGTATTTGACGTAAGCTACCTTTTTGTTTTTGTTCACCCTAGCTTTCTCGTCCTTGAGACGCTCTAGCTGTCGAACTCTATCAGCCAATTGGGCCATATCCCTCAAATACTGGGTGTCCAGTTTTTTCCTGATAGAGTAATCGAGGCCACCAGCGGCCATTTTGACAAGTTCATGCTCAGGCACTTGTGTAAAGCACCTAGCCTTGAGTAGTCGAAACCTGTTCAAGTAATCATCTATTGGCTCATTGAACTTTCGTTTCACACTAGCCAATTCCTTCAAACTAATTTTAGTCTGCCCCATGTAAAATTGCTCATGGAACAAACGTTCTAACTGGGTCTAATTACAAATCGAACCATACGGTAACGTAGTGAACCACGTGAATGCATTTTTAGTGAGGGAACTAGGGAAATACTTCACCCTTAGGCTCTCATCATTCGCAATCTCACCAGCTTCAATCAGGTAGCGCGCCACATGTTCGACGGTAGACTCTGTAGTGTCCCCTGAAAACTTAGTAAACTTTGGTACTTTCGTCCTGGGGGGTAATTCAGCCTGGAGTATATAGTCTACTATAGGCGAAGTGAAGTTTGGCCTAGAAAAACCCATATTCAGGCCATTTTGAGCCATTATTCTCTCGACCATGGCTGCCAAATTATTCTCCGCTGCTACATTATTGCGTCGAACCTGATTTACCACATGATCAGCGTTTTGATTTCTGTTTACTAACACCATCCTTGGTTCCTCCTCTTCAAGTATAGGTATTTGATTTCTAGGAGGCTCCTCCCTAGGTGGTTCGACCAACTCTGGATTCACCGGATTCACTTGTTGAGCATTTTCCCTCATCTCGACTCCTTGATTTTGGTGTTGAACAGGAGCGGGCATTCCCATGAATTCTGCTATACGCGCTATCTGGGCTGTCATCATTTGATTGGTTCGAGTAGTATTCTAGATCAATGGCTGGAAAATCTCTCCCATCGTCTGAGACAAAGTATGTACCATTTGCATGTTGCTCTCATCCATCTGTTGCCTCAAATATGCTGTAGATTCATTTGTTAAGTTGGGTCCTTGAGCAGAATATCCCAAACCTATGGACTGGCTGTTTCGACCCATGTTAATTCCAGAACCTGACTCCTATAAAGGGGAAGATATCACATTCTCTGAAAATATTGGGGGTGCAGTACACAAATTTTGCATCAATGCCGTTGGCATGCCATAGATTGGGTTCCTAGGTAAATGCTATGAAAATCCAGGGGGAGGTAATTGCCTAAACGTCGAAATTCCTCCTGGTGGAGTCTGAGGATTTGTCACTGATGGGCCAATGTACTCCAAGACTGGCTGTGTGTAAGGCCTCACATATGTCGCCCCTGTTACCGTTGTCGAAGGCATTGGCTCTGTCACCATGGTTGATACTGTTGGCCTCCCTGACGAAGGAACCGGAGTTGGAGCCACAGTACTTCTTGGTAATTCTTGAGGATTGATGGTGCTGTTCTGAGCGCTTGAACTGCTTGGTTGAGGATTCGTCCCAGCAGAACTGGGATTTGGATTTCCTTGGCCAGATGCCATTTTCCTCGCGTTTCTTCTCTTTGGTCTATATTTGTTTGAATTGGCTACCTTTCCACTTCTCAAGTGCATACAATGAAGTTTGCCACAATCTCGACCAATGAAACGAAAAAAAAAAATCAAAAAGGTAGTTATAAAACTTCCTTTTGACAGTTATTTAAAAGTTACAAACTTCCAAATACACGTTTAGCACCATCCCACTGGGCGTGCCAATTTGTTTACCTTGGAAATTGGTAAACAACCGTTGATCTTCTAAAACAATAAAGTTTTAGTAACTTACAAGATCGATCAGATTGATCCTAGGACATATGCTATAAGTGTATTTAAAATGTTTCACAAATGCATAAAGTAAACATTTCGACCATGCTGGCAAACAAAAAGGACGCTATGAAACGTAAAATAAAAAGTGATAAAAGGCAGGAAAGTGTTTAAGTCGAACAAGAAACTTAGAGAAAAACAATGTAAAAGCAAATTCAATGAAAGACTGAAGTTTAAAAGGTAAAAAAAATGCATAAAGTCTTGAATAAACTGCAGAAATGTAAATGCTTGAAGGTAAAGACTTCTTAATGTAAAAATTGCAAAGTAAAAACTTTGTAATGTAAAATGCTTAGAAGTAACAGACTGGATTAAAGGACTTCAAAGTAAAGGATCTAAAGTAGAAACTTCAAAGTAAATTGCATTGCAATGAAAAATAATGGTGATTACAATCACATACATTCTCGCCCCACTCTTTTCTCTACACGCTGGATACTTTGAGTGATTAAAGAGTTACTTGTACAACACAATTTTTTCACACATTATAACTCTAGAACTAACCTATTTACAATACTCTAAAATAACCACCATTTGACGGTTTACTCCTAGGACACGCCACTTGGCACTTTGCATGTCTTCAACTTCTGGATATTCGCCACTTGTCCTCCTTTCAAATTCAAATAGTAGAACTTCCCTCCAATAATTAACTGTAACTGCAGCGCATTATCCAATCGAATGGATTCCCTGGACTTAGCAATATTTGAAGTCTCAAGACCTCTTGCTTCGACTCAGGCTTTCACCAAGTGTGGTCGAAGCCTTCTTTCTTTCAGCCTATTATTATTATTTTAAAGAATAACTTCGACTTGGCCACGAATAACTTCTTTAAAGCCCAATTTATTTAAAAACAAGTAGCGTCGAATTAGGAGCCAACACGGTCGAGGCCCAGACAGAACTGAATTTGCAACATGGTCGCCCGACGAGTAGGTAGTTAGATAGATTGTTTCTTGTTCGCCAAACCTCGCTCGACGACGCTAGAAGAAACAGGTCGCCACGAACTCGCCAAAGCTCGCCCAGCGACTCAAGCAAAACTCAGAATCTGCAGACATGAAAATGAAGGCACCCGTGGCTAAAATCCTCAACCCACATGTTCACATATTATCAAAACACTTAATTTGTCATGTTATAACATCATTAAGCATGCAATTCAACAACTACAACATGGAAACAATATCAAACCAATTTCAACACAAAACCCTAACCCACCAATGTTTTCATGTCCCCCCCCCCCCCCCAAGGCTACACTATCTATGGAACTCACCTTGTTGAAGAAGAAGATAAATTGATGACGAAGATGATGAATCCATGAACCTCCTCTTTCTTTCCCATGAGTTCTTCCTTTCTTCTTTCCCTTTTCTTTTCTCTTTCTTTTTTCCTCTTTCTATCTTTCATATCAGGGTTGTAAAAGTTTGAGTTTAGCCTTGGTAAATATGTTCATTGGGTATACGTTAGGTATAAAGTTGTAAACGAGGGAGTTTAACTTTGTAACAGTTCTACAGATAGTGAAGTCTTTTGTCCTGGATTGGTATCCCATAGATGTGGGTGATTTGCACCGAACTAGGTTAGAACATACTGTCTTATTTAACATTCTGCAATTTACAATTTTGTTATTGTTCTTGACTGACATGTTGGATCAAATGTCGTGACATATGTGATTATGCAGTTCTGATATTCAAGGTATCAGTCTGTTGTTGCGCCTCTGAGTTTAAATAATTATGTAGCACAATGTATTGACACGTGTTAGGACATCTGCTGTCTGCATAGGCCAGAATTTCAATTTGTATCAGAGTAGGCATCCTATCTGGTTCTGGATGAGATCTTTGGGAGATACTTTCTGGCGTTTAAACAAGGAGGAGTTTTTGAAGATCAAATCAATCAACTCAGACATACTCAAGGGTATTAATGGATGAGATGGATGTTCTGGATCGAAGGGAGCAACTCGGAGGTTGTTCATGTTGCTGAGGAGATTCTACAACAATTACAGGAGAAGTGGCTAGTTCTCTTGTTGGTGTGTCTTATAAGATGTTGTGACATCTTATTAGGGCAAGCAGGATCTGTTCCTTGGTGGTTCCGCTGCATGTGTTTCTGATGGAAGAGCTCTAGAATTATGGGATTCTAGAGTTGTTTCTGAAGACAGTTGGTGGAAGGTCTCAATCGTCGGCCTCTATATTTGAAGATATCTGCATTCTTTTATTCCAAAGTCAGGAGCGATGGAGTGAAGGGAGTTGTGGTTAGATATTTGGTATGATAACTTGGTACTTGGAAGCTTGGTTTCCTGGTGCAGTTGAAGTCAGTTGAAAAGGAGAGGAGTTGAGTTTAAGTTTATCAGGTTCTTGCTCTAGGAGTTTGATAAACTGTTGATCGGCTAGGTTGTCAAAGATACTTGAGAATTCTCTCAAGTCCACTCATAAAGGCATCTCCGTCGTGTATCTGGAGTCTTCTAGTTACTCTTCTGCCTAGAAGGTGTTTCTTTGAAGGATTCATCTCTCTTGACCCTAAGAGTGGATCCAATCTGATTGAAGAATTGTTGAGGTAAATAAGATTTGTTCAGAGAAAGTCTTAGTTACTTGAGTCAAGGGTGGCAGCCTTGGTATCTCAACATTGTCCTTTGAAGTAGATACTTGCAAAAGATTGAATACTTTATAAGTGTTCATGACATGATCTGGTGGAGCTCAGCTACAACAGTGAAGAAGGGTTATTGGACAAGGATTTAAGATCAATTGCTATTTGTGAAATCCATAAGTATTTAATTGATTATCCTTGAAAGTCAAGATTCCTGATGTTCAACAAGATGTTGGAACATCTCATCATCAGAGTTTGTGCAGAATCATGGGAGGGGTACTGCATACGCTTTAGCATCTGTTTTTGTCTTAGGTGGTGACCTAAGAAGTGGCTTCAGTCGGGTGTGACAGAAGCATGTGTTCTCTAGAGATTTTCCTGGCAAGAAACTAGTCTAGACTTTGATGCTATTGAAGATGAAGATGAATATCATAATCTTGATGGTTACAGCTTGGATCAGTTTATTTCTGATCTAGGTGCTTTGGAGCATGAATCTTGCTCTTCTTAGAAGTCAAAGTTAAGTGGCAGTTATCTCTGACTTTCTACAGTCTGCTCTACTAAGGAAAGTGACATTCTTTGGTATGGCTATGGTGTAGTCTTGGACTACGTATTTTCTGAAGATTCAGACGTGGCAGGTTTGAAGTTTTTGGAATTTCAAAGCAGGATGGAGGTTGTCTACTCAAACTTGGTTGTTGAATCAAGTCTATGAGAGCATGGAACTCTTGTTCTGCAAAGGGAGGAGGTTCTTCTAAGTGGCAGAAGGAGGAGCTGAATTCAACAGTTGGATGTCATATCATAATGTTCTGACATCTAGCTTAACATCAGAGGTCTCAGCTGGTGATATGGCACATCAGCTTAAGATAAGGTGATCTACAGGAGAATGGAAGTTGTGGATGCTTCAAAAAGGTCTATCTCATGCAGTTTGTGGGAGATATGGATGGGAAGATGTTACATGACTAAGAGGCTTGGTGGATCCAAGATGTCTTGCTATGTGGCAAGTAGTTCATGTGACTTGAAAATCTGATTTCATTGGTGGATCAGTGATCTTGTGGTAATTCTGAAGGAGATTGAGATCAATCAAAAGGTGGCATTTGGTTGGTTTCATAGTGTGCATTCAAGCAGGATGCTTGAAACTGATTGCTCTTGTGCAAAAGAGTATTCTCTGGGAGCTTGTGGCAGAAGTTCTGGGTTGAGGATGAAAGTATACCTTCTTCTGGTGGATGAGAGTTTATTTCTCTCTGGGTTTCTGAAGTTCTCTTTGTTCAAACTGGTGGCGCAGTGTTGTGTGAAGATCTTCAGTTTAGATTACTATGCTGATAGTAAGTCCAGTGGTGGAGTATATCAAGAACCATGGTGTGTGGTGTCTGTGATGTGTGGAAGATGTCCCAACTGATGTTAGAACATCTTTGGGTTAGTTATCCTTGGCGGAGGATTCTTAAGTTCTGGTCTAGGAACTTGTTGACTACATCATGTCTAAGGAGTATCTATCTTGTCATACGGGAGAATGATGAAGTAGAAGAACTGCCTTGGGAGGATGGTGTGGAGAAGACTGGAGTGGTCATATGTTGATTGCATGAAGGTCTGGTTTCTGATGCGTTCAGAAGTGGATATTCACCAGAAAATCAGAAGTATTCCAGGTTATCATATAGGAGAATGATAAGGAATGACTGTCTTGGATTGTGGGGTGTCAATCTCTATTGCTGGCTTGGTGAAGTCAGTGGAAAATTTTGCGAAGGGGATGTTGCCCCTGGCTACAAGTCATGCTACTAGTGGATCAGTTTGGCAGCTGTGAAGTTTTGGAGCATGCATACGATATCTAACATCGTTATAACAAACTAAGGGGCCTTATGCGTCTCTTTGAGGAATGTGAAGCATTCTGATTCAATTGGTTTGTGCCTCAAGCAGCTGGAGGTCTATACATGAGAATTCAGGAGGAGTTCGTGTGGTGTGTAGATGGTTGTAGGATGAGGGGGATCAATGAGACTTTGATCTTAAGCCAAGAGTTTGTTATGGTATGACTGTTATCCTTTTATTATTTCCTCATGGGTAGCATGATGGTGATCATGTGTGAGTGATTATTGGTTATTGTCAGAAGAAGTAATAAGAGAGTTGATGATTGTGTTCAGCAGGTGGCTTGAACTGAGGGTGCGCTCTTGAAGACATGAAGATGCGTCTTATGTTTTCCATTCATTAGCTAGGTGTTCTGTGGAGGAGCACTGGTTACCTTAGATAGGGGGAGTTGCTCCTTGATCTAAGATGTTTTACTGCGAGGGTGCAGTTGGAGTTCTGGTTTGCATTTGTGCGTCAAGCAAGCTGCGATTATGTGTCCATCCAGGGAGGATGAGATGTCAAGAAGGATGTCTTGACATTTTGTATTATTACAAGTTGGGGGAGACTTGGTATTACAAGTTAAGTGGTTCTTATTGGATGCTTAAGAATCATTGATGAGTCTGGGAGAATTTATTTTTCTCTGCAGACTGTGATCATAATTTTGTGAAGAAATCTCTGCAATGTCAAATCAGAAGAAGAATCTAGGAAGAATAGATAATGTCTGACATAGTGTCAGGACATTGTTATAAAATATGTGTGCATGTAATAGGTTCTTTGGTCGGCGTTCTTAAAAGAAGAAACAATCAAAGCAGTCTTGGTCAGTGCAGTACTGGTGGAGTTATTGCCTTCGATTAATGGCCCTTTGAATTGACCAACGTTATTTTCTGTGCTTCGTTACTTTCTAAGAAAATGGCTCGGCTATAAATAGGATTGCTTTGATCTTCTTTAGTCTCAATACTCTCTCTTTGGTTGGTGGCAGATGTGGTTCTTCAAAATCTGGGTATGCTGCGTCTGGGTTTGGGGCTGTTTTGGTCACTTTTGCCAAGTTTTGGCTAAAAAGGGGGAGAATGGTTTTCTGATGTTGTCTGGGATTGGGTACATTCCTGCAGTTGTTTTACAACAACCTTTTCGTGTACCTTGTGTCTTGTGATCTGAGTTGTGAAGCAGGTTGTGTCTTGTGACCTGAGTTACGCAATCTATGTTCTCAGTGTTACGAAGCCTACAACTGCTGTATCTTTTCTGGAAGAGTCTTCTGGGTCTCAAGACCTCTCTTGAAAGGAGGGGGAATATGTTGAGGGGGAGGCTTTCTCAGATCTTAGCTCCAATCAATTCTCAAGATGAAGGAGTCTTGCTAATTGCAGAATGCAGAAGAAAATGTTTTAGCCAAAATTTGTCAAAAGGGGGAGATTGAAAGCACCTGAAGTTTAACTAAATTTTGCTAAAACATTCTGATGATAAACTTGAAGAATCTGCAGAAGAAAAAGATGTCGAAGGAAATGTCTCGACATCCTGATTGACTTACTAAGTTAGCAGGTTTTAATATATTGCAAGAATTAAGGAGAGAATCAAGGAATCACAGGAGAAAAGATAGAAAGCCCAAGACAGCAGAAGACTATATAAGGAGACTTAGACCTAGGGTTAAAGACTGTACTTTTTGTTTCACTTATAACTTTGTAACCTAGTTCTTTTGTGTTGAATAAGGGTTTAGGGTTTGAGAGTCGTTGACTCTCTTAGGAGTTGTAAGTCTCCACTCTGTAATATGGGATGCAGAGTGGAAGACATAGGTACAGGGATACAACCAGAAACCTGTAGGTAATGGTTGTTGTATTGTTCTTGGACGAAGCTTTGAAGCAAGTCCAAGATAACTTGAAGGTCAAGAAACCGCAACAGGTTCTGTATTGGCAGAAGACAGAGATTTAACAGGTTGTGATTAGGATGTGAGTGGGGTATCTCATATCAGGGTTGTAAACGTTTGAGTTTAGCCTTGGTAAAGATGTTCAATGGGTAGATGTTAGGTATAAAGTTGTAAACGGGGGAGTTTAACTTTGTAACAGTTCTAAAGATAGTGAAATCTTCGTCCTGGATTGATATCCCCTAGATGTAGGTGATTTGCACCGAACTGGGTTAACACATACTGTATTATTTAACATTTTGCAATTTACAGTTTTGTTATTGTTCTTGACTGACATGTTGGATCAGATGTCGTAACATCCGTGATTATGCAGTTCTGATATTCAAGGTATCAGTCTGCTGTTGCGCCTCTGAGTTTAAATGATTATGTAGCACAATGTCTTGACATGTGTTAGGACATCTGCTGTCTGCATAGGCCATAATTTCATTATTGATCAAGAAGTTACATTAATTACAGTGGTAACTACTTATATAATAAGGATAAAGTGGCTAGCTTATGATTGGTTTATATATATTATACATACAAGTGTGATGACTAAAGTATTCTACCAAACTATTACTATTATAATATTGATACTTACATTAGGCAAAATAAATGTTGGCTTTTTCCTAATATTGTTCAACCTATTGTGTCGTTGCACAACACTGTACATTGAAAATATTTTACGGGTTAAACCAATTAAACCAATTACAAAGTCAAAGAAAATATGTATTACTAAAAATTTCATATAAACATAAACATACCCATTAATAATTTGCTTCATTTTATGTTCGATTGGTTGATGTAATGAACACAATGTCGTTATCGTATTCATCTTAAGCGATATGATGATCAATAGCCAATGATCACTGAATAAACACGAGCATATATATAATTAGTATTTTATAAAACAAAACTAACTATAAATGATAAACCACAATTTTAAAATTACTTACGCATTGAGAAATGGTGTGAACTAACATTCTTTTCCCCCTTGATCGAACCGTTCTGAAATGTAGGTCTCAATATCTTTTGGCGTATTATTTGTCCATCGAATACTAAACGGATCCAAGATGCCATAAATATTGAATTTATTTAGCTCTATAAATACATGATGAATGTACCTATATAGTTAAACAAAATTCAAAAAATAAGTAAGGAAATACAAAAATGATAATGTACTATAATGACATGCATGTTCAAATATATACTTACGTGCACCAAACTTGCAATATCCCTACGTCCAGCCAATTACCACCATAGAGAAAATCTCGTATGTCATTAGGACAAACACAGAAGAGTTCTACTGATGGACAATGCTCTAGAGGAAGAGGATACAGTTCATCACTTTCCGCAACCAAAACGTATAACGTGACGACTTCATTTGGGGAAGGATCCAATAACTCATTGACCTCTTTAGCGGGGATGGTTGAATAATTACTTCCTTTGGTGCTAGCATGATGTACACCATGTGTTTGGGGAACTTGATCATCAACATTATTATCATCATTTTCATCTGTATGTTGTGGTAAGGATCCACTTATTCTTTGCGACAAGTATATCATGTCAAATAGCCTTGACTGTTCCAATAGCCTCGACTAGTATATCATATCGTGGTTCTGGAACAAATGAGCCTTCATGGGCCTCCTCAACAAACACATCCTGCACAACATGCATGATAATATTAATATTGTAATTACCACATCATTTAAATAACACATAACATACTAACAACAAAGCATACTTACAATTTTCTCAGTAACTACTCTTGATGCATCTGAGGTGTACTCTCCATTTGGTCTTAGTCGAGCCCTCTTCCACTTCTCATGCCTTGATGGTGGAGATGGGTTGCGATCACGACTAATGGAGTCCTCATCTCCCATTTGTTGTTTTTTTCCTCCATCATTTTTATCCATTTTTCTGTAACCCCCACGAGACAATCTATGGGGGTAAATGTTTTTCGCTTTATTTTGTATTCCTGCTTGACTTTTAGTATGTTATAAACATAGTGAAAATATGATTAGTATCTATAAATCATTAGCATCAAATTATCAAGTTAAATAAGACTAGTACTAACCAGGAATTTCTTAGAACGACGACCCTTTGCAAACTTTTTCCAAACCTTATTCGAGAGAAAACTAAACCTCACCCATGGACGCTCAATACCAATCTTAGGATTCCTAATACAGTCACGCATAAGCCATGACTTAAAGCCCTTCTAACACGTACCAGTATGAGTTAACCACTTTTTTTTAAGTGCTTATCACCATCTGTAAACTCAAAGGTCAACTACATTTAAATCAATAAGAATGTATTAGAAATTATAGAAAGACATATCGAAATGATGAAAATTAAAACTAATACCTTAACATTTGTCCATATGCTATCTTTGACCTCAGCTAGCGCTTGTTTCCAATTATCTACCAATATACTAACTTTGCTACGTCAAAGGAACGCAACATAACTCTTTAAAAGAGAAGAGTATTCACCATCAACTACTCTATTATAGGAATCAAACGCGATAGGCAATTTGATACCAGATTTGTGGACTTTTGTTACTTTGGTAAGCATAGTGGCACCTCTTTGTGATCTTTTCTTTTTGATTTGAGTATCATTTGTCATAGTTTCCTCGGCATTAGATGAAGAATACGATGAAGTCGACATCTATTTTCAAAAACAACAACAACCTCAACAACAACAACAACAACAACAACAAACTCTTTCATCTATTATCATATACACATTAAACAACAATAAACTCTTTCAAAGATTATCACATACACATTCAACAACAACAACAACAACAAACTATTTCATCTATTATCACATGCACATTCAACAACAACAACAACAACAGATTAATCAAGTTTTATGACACACATTCAACACGAACCAGAAAAACAACAACAACAGCAACATCAACAACAATGGAAACTGAAGTTTACTGTAGTGACGGGAAAAAAGTTTTACGTACCGTAAACGTGATGACTAAGTAAATGTGAATATTTAGGTTGACACAGATAGTGTTGTTGTTGTACTCCTCGTTGACAATGACGATGATGTTAGTGTTGGCATTGGTGTGTTAGGGTTGAAAATGAACCGATGACGATGATGATAACTACAGGTTGAAAATGAACAACGAATGCAAAACGATGAACCAATGATGATGAACAATGAACTGATGATGATGAACGATGAATGTTAGAGTTTAAATGATGTATCATTTCTCAACACTGAACATTAAGGTTGAAATGGTGTATCGTTTCTCAACAAAGAATGACTACTGAAGAGACAAGCAGTTAGCTTGATAAAAATTAATGAATGATACCACCACGGTAAAAAACGCGAACCATGGTGATATGTTACTTACTAAATTATATTTCATAAAGAAGCGCCAGTGTATTACAATTTAAAATATTTAAAACAAAATGATTAATATATCACAACGGTTTTTTCAGAAACTGTGATGGTATCTCATTTTTTTAAAACTAAAAATAAATAAAAATAAAAATACGCGATTAAATTTTAAAGAAATAAAACATTTGACACGTCAGTATATTACAATTTAAATATTTAAAACAAGTCATAACGGTTTAGTTATTCAACTGTGGTGGTATCAAATGTTAAAGAAATGTTAAAAATACAAAGGTGCAACTAAATGTTAAAGAAATAAAACATTTGAGGGTGCTGAGATTCGAACCCATGAAAGGGTGATTATATAACCACGAACCTATGTTTCATCCGCGATTATATCATATCAAAATCTTCATAATTAAATGAAAGAAAATTATCGCGCGTTAATTAAGACATATCATCACAGTGGAAGCCTAACCGTAGTAGAATTAGTGTTATCGAAGGTGTATTTTGTAGTAGTGTAGTGACCAAATCCTTGATAGTTGTAACACTGCACCTCCTTCATGTCAAATTTCTTCCCAGAATACTTATTGCCCATGCCTTTCTTGATCGAATCAGAGTGATTCTTTGAGTTCTTTCTTAATTCCTCATCATTAGCAAGACTCTTTCCCTTCTCTTTCCTATATTTCTTAATGAATCTTGCTTGTAGTGTCTGTTTAGCCACCTTCTCCCTTTCTGAGTTCCTTTGCTTCAGCCTCATCTCATGAGCCTCTAATGAAGTTTGAAGTTCTTCTAACTTCATCTCAACTAGGTTTTTGAACTCTTCAATTGACACTACAATGTAATCAAACTTTATAGTCATAAATATCAACATTTTCTCAATCTTCTACAAATATTTGATTGATTCACCACACGACTTCATCTAGTTTGTTAACACTACCACACGTGAAAGATATTCTAAGACTAATTCATCTTCCTTCATATGATTCATCTCAAATTACTTTCTCAACGTCTGTAACTTCACCCTTTTTGGATTTTCATCTTCGCCATACAAGCTCTTAAACTTGTCTCACGCTCCTTTCGCCGTTTCTTCTTCATTAATATTTTCAAACACATTAGAATCAACACACTAGCAAATTAGGAAGATACCTTTTCCATCTTTCCTTCTCCATTCCTTGTGCGCGCCTTGCTGAAAATCATCTGCATTCGCTCTCAATGCCGATACTCCATCATTCACGATTTCAGATACATCTTGAAATCTGAAGATGACCTTCATCTGTGCAACCCACTGTTTGTAGTTCTCCCATTTGAAAACCGGTAGATTTGTTGAAAATTGTGTTGATGTTGTTGTTCTGTTTACCATTATAGATTTTCTCTGAATCGAAACCAGGCTCTGATACCAATTTGTTGGAACAAAAGGGTTTTCAAGAAAGATGAAAATAAGAAGAATAAGAGAGAGAAACTATAAACTGAATTATGAAAATTAGGATTCGTATTGAGTGAAGTTCGACTTGTTTACATCATACAAAACCCTTTATATAGGCAACAAAAGCCCAAACCCAAAACTATACAATTCGACACATGCTCAAAATATTTCAACATGCCAACTAAATGCTGTATTCGACAGAGTCAAATACAACTTATTCCTATACCTCAAACTAGCTATTTCGACATAGTGAAATGCTATCTTTCGACATAACATTGAATTACAACTTCTAACAACCCATATATTAAAAATAGTTTTAGTAGTAAAACAAAGTTGGTTAATGAAAAGTAAAATGTTGGTTAATAAACGTCCAAATATTAAAAATACTTTTTAGTAGTAAAACAAAATTGGTTAATAAAATGTAAAATGTTGGTTAATAAACGTCCAGATATTAAAAATACTTTTTAGTAATAAAACAAAATTGGTTAACGAAATGTAAAATGTTGGTTTGCGAAGTTATGAAGTTGGTTAATCACACAATTTCGTATCGGTATCCTTTAAGCTATATTTTTTTATATTTAAAAAAATTATTCATTATTTTAATATGCCACTGTTCACCGTATTGGTGAATAGTGAAATACAGGGTCGTGTTATACACAATTATACGTTCATAATTTAATAAAATAAATATTTCAAAAATTTATTACACATTTAATATAAAAAGATAAATGATACTCATAATAACACAACAAAATTGTGCACTTCATTTTAACCTTTATTTAATAACAATTTGAACAAATTAAAAAAATTACAATAAAATAAATTAAACCAATTCAAAACAAAAATAAAAATAGTAGAACATAACACCTAAAATATAATTCAAATAATTCATAACACCGAAATTAAATACGATAGAATTAAAAAAAAATTAATATATTTAATTGAACATTAGTAAGCGAATTCAACTTGAACGATGACAACTAAGTCATAATTGAACATCGACAAATAATATTGAGTTGAACGACAACCAATATTAAGTTGAATGACGTGATGACAATGAAATGTGGTTGAATAGAAAAATAATTATAACAAAGTAATAGAACTTAAAAAGTTTGTGTAGAAAAACAAGAATTTTTTTGAATGATGAATATTTTAAATTTTGATATTTACATATTAAATTTTTATTTTTATTTTTTAAAAATAGAAAATTTGATGATTTTTTAAATCGAGCAGTTTTTTAAAATCGACTCTGATTCTTTAATTTAAACGACTTTAGACGGTTTAATCTGATTTTCACCCATTAACAATTTTTTAAAGTGAATCTGACATAATTTAGCCACAATTCTTAATCTAACCGATTGAACTGACTTATTTAATTTAATTTTTAAAATATTGTCTGAAATAAAAATAATCTATCAATCTAAACAAAATGAACATAAGATAAAAATAAGACAATTTCTTAATACACCACGTGAACTTTCGTTTTTGCCCCTTGATTCCGAATGTGCACATCCGGACGCACCATTTTTTTAAAAAACGCTGATGTGTTCCGGATGTGCACATCCGGAAATATATTATAGCTTTATTTTTTTTAATTCCGGAACTGCAGATCCGGAAAATAGCATAACTTTATTTTCTTTAAAAAAATCGGTTTTGTCGGTTGGTCGCATACGTTAATATATCATCGCAAGTTAATATACATTCGAAGACGGACTCAATATATTTTGGAGATAAACTCTTTTCGTTATTGAAAATAAGTAATGTGGCTGGTGCACCAGTAGCAGTAATGTCATCAGAAGTTATAACAAACTCTAGGGTTGGAGTCTCTCCGTCAATATAATGGTTGTCTTCGGCATTCTGATAAAGTTAGGACTCAATATATTTTGGAGATAAACCCTTTTTCGTTATTGAGAGTAGTTACTAACTTACACGATACAAGAAAAGTGTTTGAATGCATAAATAACTCATTATTATTTACCATTTTGGTTTTCGGCGTGTGGCTTTCTATAAATCAACTGGGTTTAAGCCTAAAAGGATTATATTTTCCAGGTTAGAAGATTATAGGACAAATCAAGATCAACAGTAAAACATTACTTCTTTGACGTTATCCAAGATAAATGACATTGAAACAGTATAATATATACATATACATCAATATACATCAGTATGTATCATTTAGAAAAAACAAACGCGAACCTGTAAAATACAATCCTTTTAGGCTTAAATCCAGTTGATTTATAGAAAGCCACACGCCACTCCCTGAATTATCCTATCATGAGGAATACACAAATCTAACAAAATTATCTTATCATTCAAGCGAGCCGATTTCCCTTCTAAGGATTCACTGTTATTTTAAAGAGATCTTGAATTATCTCCTCGCAATGAACCTAAGCAGAAACAATTCCTCTGTATCTTGTGACCCAAAGTCAGTCCATTGGTTCTGCAAGTGGTAGTAGGAGTACCACCAACTTTGTGTCGACTCTGCTGCCATTTATCTTGGATAACGTCAAAGAAGTAATGTTTTACTGTTGATCTTGATTTGTCCTACAATCTTCGAGGATAGATTTAGGAGTTCGAATAACGTCAAAGAAGTAATGTTTTACTGTTGATCGTTATTCTTTTAAAATACATATTATTATTTCTTAAAATAAATATACCCTTTTAAGTTTCAGCCATTTTTTCGGATGTGCACATCCGGAATACGCGTAACTTGTCATTCCGGATTTGCACATCCGAAACAATGCAACGTTTTTGAAAAAAATTGGTGCGTCCGGATGTGCACATCCGAAACTGAATTATCCTATCATGAGGAATACACAAATCTAACAAAATTATCTTATCATTCAAGCGGGCCGATTTCCCTTCTAAGGATTCACTGTTATTTTAAAGAGATCTTGAATTATCTCCTCGCAATGAACCTGAGCAGAAACAATTCCTCTGTATTTTGTGACCCAAAGTCAGTCCATTGGTTCTGCAAGTGGTAATAGGAGTACCACCAACTTTGTGTCGACTCTGCTGCCATTTATCTTGGATAACGTCAAAGAAGTAATGTTTTACTGTTAATCTTGATTTGTCATACAATCTTCGAGGATAGATTTGGGAGTTCGAATAACGTCAAAGAAGTAATGTTTTACTGTTGATCGTTATTCTTTTAAAATACATATTATTATTTCTTAAAATAAATATACCCTTTTAAGTTGCAGCCATTTTTTCGGATGTGCACATCCGGAATACGCGTAACTTGTCATTCCGGATTTGCACATCCGAAACAATGCAACGTTTTTGAAAAAAATTGGTGCGTCCGGATGTGCACATCCGAAACTGAATTATCATATCATGAGGAATACACAAATCTAACAAAATTATCTTATCATTCAAGCGGGCCGATTTCCCTTCTAAGGATTCACTGTTATTTTAAAGAGATCTTGAATTATCTCCTTGCAATGAACCTGAGCAGAAACAATTCCTCTGTATCTTGTGACCCAAAGTCAGTCCATTGGTTCTGCAAGTGGTAATAGGAGTACCACCAACTTTGTGTCGACTCTGCTGCCATTTATCTTGGATAACGTCAAAGAAGTAATGTTTTACTGTTGATCTTGATTTGTCATACAATCTTCGAGGATAGATTTGAGAGTTCGAATAACGTCAAAGAAGTAATGTTTTACTGTTGATCGTTATTCTTTTAAAATACATATTATTATTTCTTAAAATAAATATACCCTTTTAAGTTTCAGCCATTTTTCCGGATGTGCACATCTGGAATACGCGTAACTTGTCATTCCGGATTTGCACATCCGAAACAATGCAACGTTTTTGAAAAAAATTGGTGCGTCCGGATGTGCACATCCGAAACTGGGGGGCAAAAAAATAATTTTACATAGTATATAAAAAACTTGGATAATGTATTAAGAAATGGTAAAAAATAATAACTACGTACAAATTCGAAATAAACCAAAAAAAACAAACTACATAAAAACACAACAAAATTTTAAAATATGCGTAGAAGTTATTTATTTAAATAAATAAGAACTAAAATCAAGTTTAGGAGAATTTGTGGCTAATAGAGTGATTTTGTGTCTATCTCTCTCTCTCTCCTAAACACTTTCTCTCTTATCTTATTTTTTATATATTTTTAATTCTGTTTCATAAAATAACCTAAGCTAAAATTACCCAAATCAGGGTGGATCAAAGTCGCCTAATCAATTTTGCGGTTAAACCTACCCTCACAAAAACAATAATATGAGTAAATCAGAAGTAAGAGAAAAGAAACATAATTTAATGAATTAGGGTGAAAGTCCCAAACAAATTATGTTAATAGTTAACCCCCGCCCAGGTAAAATCCCCAATTTACACACCTCTGCCGACCTGCTCAGAACTCAACTGCACCCTCTGAGAATTGCACTTCTTTGATTTCGAAATTTCTTCTTCCTTTTTCCTCTCAGAATCGATTTCTTCATACACACAACCTTAGTTTTTTCATTGTGAGAAAATTGGGTTGAGTTGAGAGACGGAGATGACAGAGGTGTCGATGTGTTGCAGCAGCAGTTGTGAGCTGAGCCCAGATGAAGAGAGGATCATCATCAGAGACATTGCACTTTCTGTCCAAACTAATATCAAAGAAGGCGACACCTTCTTCATCATCACTCAGAGGTTGAGGTTTTCTCTTTTCAGTTTGCTTCTATTTATCTGACTTTTTTTGTTGTTGCAATTGGGTACGCAAATTAGACCCAAAGTTAAGTCTTTTTCTTTTTTTGATTATATTACATAAGTGTTTCCTTTCCTTGGGAAATGGGTGTGGCCCAAAATTTGAGTTTTGCTTTGTTTTTATGCTCATTTGTGGTTAGAATTGACAATTTTAGAAGAATGTTGGGTAACATCTATGGTAGAAAAGATGGTGAAGACTAGATTTATGTGGTTTGAGCATGGAGATAGACAAGACATGTGAGAGTAGATCAGATAGAGGGTAGTCAAACCGCCAGAGTTAGAAGAAAACCTAGAAAAACTATAAGAAAAACTATTAAGATTTTGAAATTAATGAGTTGGATAGAAATATGGTTTTTAATAGAACATTATGGGGGTAGTCTGATCCACGTAGCCGACTCCACTTAGTGGGAAAAAGCCTGATTGCTGTTGTTGTTGTTGTTGTGGTGGTTAACTCTTGGGAGATAGGGGATGGTTCTAGGTGAATGTTGCAATAATCTTAGACTGGTTTAATCAAATAGTTAATGGTATGCCTTCATTATGAATGCACATGACTATCAAACCCTTGTTTTGAGAGGAATGATCTTGGGGCATGTCTTGGATGGGTTTTTATCTACTTTCATTCAATATTATTTTACACAAGAGAAATTATTGCAGGCTGCTAGGAGAAATCACTTACAGCCCTTTTCTAACAAAGACCTAGCTTGCAGTTCAGTTATTTTTGTTAGAAAGCTAGGCAGCGATAATGTTGCTGTGTTGCTATGTAGCACTAACACCTCTGAAAAAAGGCGTGTCCGTGTCTGTGTCGGACACCAGCACCGACATTTGTCATTACGTTTAATTTATTCATATTTTCAAATTATTACTGATGTCTCCGTGTCAATGTCAGTATCGTTTTTGGTGTCCGTGCTTCATAGCTGTGTTGCTTTCACTTGCACTCTGTCTGAACTTCTATAATTCAGGGTTGGTGTTTTCATTTAGTTGTTTAACTCGCTTGGGTGGGAGGGGGTTGTTGACTTTGTTGCTGTATTCTAGTATTGGGATGAATGACTTTTACTTTAACCACATTAAGTTTTTCCCTCACATGCTTAAGGGAACCTATATAACCCAATAATGGGAAGCTGCTTCAGTTTTTCCTTTTGAAGAACAAGATATATTTGTAACACACTAATCAAAGCACAGGATATGCTAAGATTTGGATAGGGAATTGACAACTTAATGTTCTCCATAGTTACAACGGCAACAACACCATAGAATGACCATTCATATCCACCAATATACCATCCTACCCACTTTTAGTACCCCAAAATCTACAACCATTATCAAAGTTCAACATAAACATACCATGTAAAGAAGCATGGGTAACTCCTTCTGATAGTAAAGAGTGCTCCTTGACCCCAATCCCATTATAATTGTATTGCATGAAATGCTGAGTTGCTGCAGTAAAATCAAAGTACAGAAGCTGCCATGAGCATGAACCAGACCAGAGTAAATAATCAATCTATTGAAACCGCTTACCACATACCAAAAATCCAAAATGCAGCCACATGAAAACAGTGAAGAGAAATATCTTGTGACTTCATGTTAAGCTGTCATGAGAATAGAAATTTTTCCGCAGCTTCTGTCATCATTCCATCTTGTGACCAACACCTGCATAGTTTTTCCATTCCACTATTAATGCACTGCATGTCTATGCTTCCATATCCTTGCATCCGGATCCACCTGCAACCGGTACCTTATTGATATTCATGCCTCCCCTATATTTTTGTTGAATTCATGCGTGCTGCATTCGCAAAACTCAACCAGTTTTTGTGATACACTTGCTCAAGCTCCACCTCCCTTCACTACTGTTGAAATCCCTCCACCATATCCCTATACTAACTCTATCATATTCAACGCAAACACCACCATAATCTTTCTTCTGGTTCACCTTTAATTCTTGTTTCCGAATCTGCAGGGGCCTTTATTTTCTCACCATATCGACATTTTATTTTCAATTCTTGTACCACTTGCTCAGAACCTAAGCAGCATCCTCAAAAGTATTAGCACACTTAGTGACAAACACATTATTCCAAATGAAAGGAGCTTATTGACTGTGTAAAATCAATTAAATGTGAACTTCAGTTTCTAGAGTAGATCTGCCTATAAACAGGAAAATGACGCGTGCATAAAAATATCGCCCCTTGCTTGATACTGTGGATGAAGTGTCGAAAGAGAAACATTTATTTTTTTAACATTAACAAAAACCCGCTATATCTTGAAACACGATGCAGACACACTTTCTCCAATTGTTGTTTTGGTGGCTAATGCTATAGACTAATTGGTTGGTAGAGTTTGAATGGTATCACACAGGATAAGAATGAACTATTTTACTTTGTTTCCATGCAGATGGTGGCAACATTGGATTGAATATGTGAACCAAGACCAGACAAACCCTTCTTACGATGGATCTTCCTTTCATGAACATAGCGATTTGGCTAGTTTAAGTGCTTTAAAGAGGCCAGCTGGTATTGATAACTATGATTTGATAGATAATACTGGATCAGAGGACTCTAGTACGGGTATTCAAATTCACGATACACTCTTAGAAGGGCGTGACTATGTATTACTTCCCCAAGTGGTTTGGGACCAATTATTTAAATGGTGAGTTTGTCTGCTTTTCACATGTCATTTTTTGCTTTTCCTTTTGATTTATTGATTTTCTCAGTTTTATTGAGAAATATATCATTTGGTACCAAATTATATACAACTAAACCTGTAACTGGTCTTTAATTTTAGCTGCTCGACTTTTTTCCTTTCATTCTCAACTAGGTATGGTGGCGGACCTTCATTGGCGAGGAAAGTTATTAGTTCAGGTCTTTCACAGACAGAATTTGCAGTAGAGGTGTATCCTTTACGCCTTCAATTACTTGTGTTGCCAAAAAATGTTCGGTCCACTATAAGAATAAGCAAGAAGGTATAATATGAGACATAGTAATGAGTCGTTATAAATGCATCTTTAAAATCCTTTTCTATTCCTTTGCAAGTGTTATTCAACTTGATCATGCTATATCTACCTTAGAGTTGAGATATTTGGGCAGGAAAATATTGGACAGCTACACAAAAAC
This sequence comes from Lathyrus tuberosus, assembly GCA_022829125.1. NCBI lineage: Eukaryota > Viridiplantae > Streptophyta > Magnoliopsida > Fabales > Fabaceae > Lathyrus > Lathyrus tuberosus. The sequence continues at coordinate 23,753,305 of JALAZF010000009.1, forward strand.
GCTTGTGAAATATTCGACCTTCAGTTGGACCAGGTAATGACTTCTCATTCGTTCTCAGAATTCTAAGGGGTTGTTTGGTTTCTATTTCTATTTCTGTTTTTTTATTACAAACATGTCACATTGTTTTCATTTTGTTTTCTGTTTTCAAATATTTAAACGTCAAACATTGATAATAACAACCAATCGTTATTAGTGTTTCCTATGCAAAACTATGATATGGTGAACAAAGTGAACGCAAGGTGGCATTTTTACAATTACAAATCAAAATGAAAACACAAACTATATACATACCCTTATTTTTTAAACAGTGTTTCTGTTTTATTCAGCATGAAGTAAAAAATAGATATGTATGTTGTAGGTGCGCATCTGGGATTACTATGGCCATCGGAAGCATGCCTTGATGAATGACATGGATAAGACTCTAGATGATGTAAATCTACAAATGGACCAAGATGTGAGTCTTCAGTATTCACCGAGTTTTATGTAGGAATTTTCCTATTGCCCTTACATTTTGCATTTTAATACTCTTGTTTTTCTTTTGATTAATGGTAACATTCATACAGATTCTTATTGAGGTCGTAAACAATACAAATAGCACAAACTCCGCTCAAGAAAATGGATCAGCACAGAGGGAAGCAAATTCTGTTCTTGTGGAGCCTTCAAAATCAAGCTTATCAGCTGCCGGTGCCCTGTCTACTAGCAAGGGTGCATCTAGAGGCAACAATATCGAACATTCTTCAACTCAGAAACTAAATTCTCCGGACAGAGATTCAGAAAACCCTTATGGAACTCTTGGTGTCACCACAAGGGGTTCATTTGGTGGTCTCACCGGGTTGCTTAATCTTGGCAATACATGTTTCATGAATAGTGCAATACAATGCCTTGTTCATACACCAGAATTTGCTAGGTACTTTAGGGAGGACTATCATCAAGAGATAAATTGGCAAAATCCACTCGGCATGGTTGTAAGTATCATTTTAAAAGCATTAACTTGTTTCCTTTTCTTTCGGTATTCTTTATGCGGTCGCGCTAAACTATCTGGTAAGAACTTGGAGTAGAGATAAAAGATTATTATAGTCTTCATTAAAACATGATATATAGTATTGTTACGCGTATCATGAAACAACTATTGCAAAAGCTTAGGCTTTGTTTTATACGAAAAACTATATAGGCAGCAAGAGATCCCAGCTCAGTGATCACTCAAGCTGGGAAATTTTTACTACAAAACTATTAGCTCTATATGTAGATAAAATTAGTACAATAAATGAGGGAAAATGAGGGAAAACATGAAAAAAGATAGGACTAGGAACGACTGCCTTTTGCAAAAAAAGTTGGGTAGCATTTATGAGAAATATGGTATATACTTGATTGAAAAAAGTTGCGCTTACTTGAAATTTACGATGTGTAGGGTGAACTAGCCCTAGCATTTGGTGAGTTGCTTCGAAAACTATGGATACCTGGGCGAACACCGATTGCTCCTCGGCCTTTTAAAGCGAAGCTTGCTCGCTTTGCACCTCAGTTCAGTGGGCACAACCAACATGATTCTCAGGTTTGCTTAAGCTAAATTGTTTACCCTCTTCAACTTCCATGATGCAGTCTGTGGTAGCATTTGTTTTATTATTTTATCAGGAGCTCTTAGCATTTTTACTTGATGGTCTCCATGAAGACTTAAATCGTGTAAAGCACAAACCATATATAAAGTCTCGAGATGCTGATGGCCGACCGGATGAAGAAGTGGCTGATGAGTATTGGGCAAATCATATTGCTCGTAATGATTCCATAATTGTTGATGTATGTCAGGTGAGTCAAGTGAATATATATTCAGACGACATTGCCAGTAAATGCTCAATACTGCAATTTGTTCATGGTTGAAACTCTGGCTTCTTGATTATTGTTAGAAATTGTGATGTCTAATTTTATTTTATATGTTCATAAATGAAAGACATGCTCATATTTATTTCTGACTATTCATTTATAGGGACAATACAAGTCGACTTTAGTTTGTCCAGTTTGCAACAAAGTCTCTGTCACATTTGATCCTTTCATGTACCTTTCCCTGCCTCTCCAGTCCACCACCAATAGGACCATGACAGTGACCGTTTTTAGTTGCGATGGCTCTACCTTACCATCTCCGTGTACAGTAACTGTGCCCAAGCAGGGTCGATGCAGAGATCTTATACAAGGGCTTAGCAACGCGTGCTCATTGAAGCATAACGAGAGGATAGTGCTTGTGGAGGTTTGTACCGTACTAGAATAAAGTTAAATGTATGTTTTGGAATTGCATTGAATACTTTATTCTAATTGGATGCGTTTTATATTCATTTGTTATTTGCAGATACGAAACCATTTGATCCATAGATTTTTTGAAGATCCTCTTCAATTGTTGTCCTCAATTAAAGACGATGACCGTCTTGCTGCTTACAAGATTCCAAAGATGGACAAAAACACAAAGTACCTCCAGTTGATACATCGCCGCAGAGAGCAGAGTAGTGACTCGCATACCGTTTCAGGATGGAAACCATATGGAACACCTATTGTTTCGTTGATCTCATGCGATGATACAATCACAAGAGGTGACATACAAGTAATAGTGAATGGTATACTCTCTCCACTTCTTTTGAAATCTGCTTCTGCTGAAACCAACGCAGTTTCGAATTCAACAAATAAGGATGATACCGCTTCAAAAGCAACACACCTACCAACCTTACCTCTACTATTGGTAGATGATAACAATGCTTGCATTGATCTTTCAATGGGAGGGGAGAAAGTAGTTAAACTGTCACCGTCATCAGCAAGAGTGTTAGTTTATATTGATTGGTCTCAGAAGCTTCTGGAGAAGTATGATACTCATCCACTTGAGAGTTTGCCTGAAGTTCTGAAATATGGGCCTGTAACCAAAAAAGCCCGTTCTGAACCTCTCTCGTTGTACACTTGTTTGGAAGCTTTTCTGCGTGAAGAACCTTTGGTGCCTGAAGATATGTGGTTAGTTTATCCTCTTTAATCTATACTATATATATGCTACTTATATTTTGTCTATCTCTCAGGCTTAGCAAACATTCAAATGGAATATGCATTAATAATTGTTTGCTTGATCTCTTTTTGACCTGTTTAAATTTTTTTCCCTTCGGTAGGATCTTACGTGCAGTAATAACAATCCGAGTTTTACGATCTTTCACAAGCTGACCGATCGTACTTAATAGCTCGTGCTTGACAACATTGGTCAACACTGTCCTATATTTAGGGACAAATGTAGTAATAAGTTTGCACATTTATGGATGAATTAAGCCATGATAACTAATGCTCTACTTCTCCCTTCTTTCTCATGCACATTTGTATTGAAAAGATTCTATGTTTAAATCTGATGTAGGTACTGTCCTAAATGCAAAGAGAGACGGCAGGCAAGCAAAAAGCTTGATTTATGGAGGCTTCCAGAGGTTTTGGTAATTCATTTAAAGAGATTCTCATACAGCAGGTCAATGAAGCATAAACTCGAGACTTTTGTTAACTTTCCTATTCACGATTTTGATTTAACAAATTACATAGCCAACAAAAACAACTCGCGGCGTCAAGTGTATGAACTCTATGCCCTTACCAATCATTACGGTAGTATGGGTAGCGGACATTATACTGCACATATTAAGGTAAAATGATAGATAAACTATTAATTATTTGAAAGTTGATCCGACTTTTCGGTCTTCATTTTAGCAACACTGCATCCTGACTGGTGTATATTTGGAATATGGAATGTGCAGCTTTTAGAGGAAAACAGGTGGTACAATTTTGACGATAACCACATATCGCTCATAAGTGAAGACGAGGTTAATACTGCCGCCGCATATGTTCTGTTTTACCGGAGGGTGAAAACTGATGATGATGATATTGTAAGCAATGAAGCTTAGTCTTCTTCCATGTATGCATTTTTAGGTATTAAATAGATTTTTAAGTGTATGTCTCAATTCAGACATTTTTTGTTGTGTAATGAGAAACACAAGCCTGTTGATATGATAGTTTAGTTAGTTAAATAATGTACTTGTTCTATTTTCCAATTTACCCTTTGATTTTGGAGTTTCTTTGGTGGAGATTAGGCAAATATTTGATAGAACATTCAGCGTTATGCTTAATTGTTGAAACAGTATTTTGGAGGGTGTTTTTATCGTATCCGCAGGGATTGTGCGATATTTTAATGTCTGCTGTTCAATAGTCGAAAAGTTTTAAGTTAAGGGGTTTCAAATGATTCTTGGTTTTGTTTAACATAAATTTGTAGCAAAGAGTAAATTAGAGCAAAGATGTTGTAAGTTTTAGAAAAGCATGTCAAGATTAGATTTCGCTAATCCTTTTCATACATATCCGATTGTAACAAAGCGAATAATGAATTCCAAATCTATGTCTAGAGTTTGGTTTTTAAGAGATGAAGATATTAGGGCAAGATTTGGAAAATCTATGTCTAGAGTGATTCAAACCACAAATATATCATTAAGCACAAATAACTTTATCATATATTGATCATCAACCTTGTTCATATACAAAAGATCAAAAGAAATACATATAATCAAGATTAACTACATCTAACCTTAACACAAGAGGTGCTTAGCTACTCATTTTCATGGTAGCTTGATCAACAAGTAATGTTGCAAAGCTTTTGGAGCATCAATCTTCAAAGATTCAAGGATTGAAGCACAAAAGCTTTGAAACTAAGAAAATAAGTAACAATGCAGTTTTTCTCTTCAAACAAGGTTCTAGGTTACAAAAAGAGTGAGATGAAAAGTGATGATATCCCCCAAAATATCTACCAAATGTGCCTATAAACATGTTCAGCCCAGAAAGGAGCGCCGGGCGGTGCTTTTCACGGCTGGGCGGTGGCCAAAAGTGAGGCCACATGACAGCTACAATGTCACGTGGACCTTCCAAAATATCTGAGAGCGCCGGACGATGAGATCAGAGCGTCGGGCGATCATTCCACGGCCGGACGGTCTTCAAGAGGCGCACCAGGAACAATTCTGGAACTTTGATCAAAATGGGGAAACGGCGCCCCAGCAGCGCCGGGCGATGAGGCCTTCCTGCGCCTTAGCAGGGCCGGGCGGTGCAGGGGCCTAATTTGCGACACGCAGCTTTTCCAAATTTAGCGTTTCCGTGTGATTCGAGCTGCGATCTTTTCACCTAAATTGAAACAAAAATACACAAACATATCAAAACAACTAATATTCACAAAAATGCAAGAATCGCTTAATTAATAAGTCGTTTCCCGATTAAAGCGATTAAAAGAGCTTAAAGGCATCAAAATCAATTATGAAAATAAGCACTTCTTGACACCTAACAACTCTCCCCAACTTGCATCTTTGTTTGCCCTTAAACAAAAGTAAGTGTCAACAACAACAAGCAAGATGTCCAAACACCAAATCAACTGAAAACATTAATGGTTCAAACTCGATAAATACACGCACAAAGTACTTCAAAGCACTCATAGGATCAAAACATGAATATGACTCAAATCCTAATCACAAAATTATACAATGTAACACAAAGTACCCTCTAACTCGAATTGAATCAGCTAAATATTTACACGCATTATTTACACGGGACAAAACACGCTCATAAGTAATCGTGCCACATCCGAAACAATTTATGCAATAATCTTACTACTCATGAAAACTACGGAAACAAAGATCACAAAAGGTCTTTTATCGGTTGTAACTTGGCCGGGGTTAAAAACAAGGGACATATGTACACGACCATTGAATCAAGAAAGGGTCAATTTCATGAAGAGCATTTTCTTTTTAACATAACCATTCTTGCTCAAACTTCCAACTTATTCTCACAATGCATTCTCTTTTCTTGATTTGATTCCCATAAATTTTTTCTTTTGATTTTTACTTTTTTTCTTCTTTTGAGAATGCATTGTATCCACAATTCATTTTTCTCTTTTCACAATGAACCAATCTCCCAAACTTCAACAATACTATACACTTAAATCAAAATGCTTTTCAAAGCGGTTAAAGTTCAGGTTCATGCTTCAAAAATAACAAATTTTTTGCTTTTGGCTCAAAAGAGGTTTTTAATGCGCACAAACTCACAAGGTGATTTGAAGTGTTTATTGGAATAGTGGTCATACTCAAAGTACTCAAAAATTGCCTTGATCATTTCTATGTTTCCATAATTTCAAAACAACAAGCAAGATTAAACATAAACCATTTGAGTAAGCAACAACTACTTGAATCCTTCAAGAATTTGTGAACAATGGAGGCAACTCACATTTGTGGTAATGTCCTAATTGATTCAAAATGAACAAGAGTTTACAAAACATTGCATTGACCAATTTTACAAAAAGTAAAAATTTCACATTCACATTACGATTCTACAAACTCAATTCCATATCTTGATTGTGCACACAATCAAGAATTCTATCATCACCATCAATGTTTAAGGTCCACAAAATACTCTTTTCCCTTGTGCTAACACACAAAATTTTCAAAATTTTAAGGACAACCATCATTTTCATTACGCAACCACAACATAAAATAAAAACAGAATTTAACTAAAATACAATTTAACCAAACTGGAAATATTATAAACTATGGTGTAAAAACACCAAAATTGTACTCGCCGAAGCGACAAAACACTACAACAGAAATACTTGCCGAAGCGATCCAAAATTCTCGCCGAAGCGATCCAAAAGTACTTACTATCATAAAAAAAAACTGAAAATAAACTACATGAAATAAATAGCAAACAACATAAAAAAATCCTTCACTTTGTAGCTCCCTTAATTAACCATTTCATTAAGATCATCATCCATCTCGTCACCATCATCGTCACCATCATCATCATCATCATCATCATCATCATCATCATCCACATTAACACCACCGGTGCTTGCCCCCTCCGAATAGAACGGGCGCCTGTCCCCAGGCCAATTAGCATAAGCATCGAACGACTCCCTTGTAGGAAAAGGAGTGTACTCCGCCGGATGCGTCTGAAAATGATAAAGTTGCTGCATACAATCAAAATTAAATTGATTAGATCTGTGCAGTGACTCACCCATATCCCAAGTGTAATTAAATGCCGCTTTCATATCGAAAACGGATGAGTCACTTTCGTCCGCCTGCCCACTTCCTTGACCTCCTGAGCTACTACCTATTTCAACCGCTTTCTTCTTCTTCCTCTCCTCTTTGGACTTGCAAAAAAGATCCAAGTAGTCTTCATTAACCAGATATTTCAGCTTCTCATTAATCACTCCCGGAATGAGAATGTCAGTTTGATAAATCAAAGTTTGAACCAGGCAAGGGAAAATGATTGGAGCATCATCATGAACTCCATGTCTCCGTGTGTTGTCAACAAAAGTCTTAATTTCCTGAGCAATTATTTGGGCGATGTCCACCTCCTTGTCCTCCATGACACAGTACATGAGAAGTCATGTATCAAAAGGGACAGAAGAACGATGAAACCGCAGCCTCACATTATAGCATAGAAAGAGAAGGACGGCTTGAGCCTCCGGAGTCATGTTCTTACGACTGTACTTAATAGGCTCCCTTTTTGCATTCCGATCCACCTTACATCTCGGCTTGAGAGTCGTTTTTGCAACCATTTTGTGATCGTGGGCTGCTTTGGAAAGCTTCACGAAGTCATCAATTTGAAGACTTACTAAATTACTTGGACTGCCCAAGATCCTGTTAATTGCGTCCCGAATGAAGCTGATTTCTCGACCCCTTACAAAGGTCTTAAATCTGTAGAATTCACCTTCAGGCTGCAGCGCATTTGCATAAAATTCTCTAATCAATTGGTAGCATACGCGATCAGCTGGGTTCATCAAAATTCCCCACTTTTTCTTCTAAAAAATTGCTTGAATCAGTCGGTAGTCACCCTCACGGTTGATAATAAACATCTTCTCTGAGAGAACCGACCTGCCTTCGAGAGACTTGATTCGAGCTTCATGTGTTAAGGACAAAAAATGGCTGCTGTCAAATTCCAGTGGAACATTTGATGTAGTAGCAACGTGCTTCTGCTTCTTCTTTGAAGCGTGTTATGGAGCAAAACGGCCAGACATCTGCACAAAACCAAACAAAAACAGCCCAGCACAGACGTATACACATTAACACTGCCAGAACATAAGAAAGAACGAAACAAACAGTTAAAACCCAGACTGGGCAAAACAGGGCTACTACCTTAGCAGCACCGGGCGAAGCTAGGGCGCTGCTGCGCCGCTCTACCGCCGAGCGGTACATGCGAAATCACGAAAAAATGCTCACAGCAGCACTGTTCTTTTCCAACACCTCCTTCTTCAAACCCATTACCAGCAAGCAAACAGAGATAACAACAATAAAGACATGCAAGTTTGAAGAAGGGCATCAAGCTAACAATCATCTATATCAAACAATCACACAAACCTAACCACATTTTTTCTAATGATACATGATGAAGAAAAGAAAAACAAACAAAAAAAATGAAAACATGCAATACCTTGAAGTTTGAAAGTTCTGAGATGAGGGTACGCGAGAGAGCAAAGAGAGAGGGAGAGAGAGCAAGAGCTAGGGTTTGCAAAATGAAAGAATGAGAGAAAAGTTTCAAAATTTTCTCTCAAGCCTTTTAATAAGACAAGGGCAAAATGGGAAAAACACTCATTTGGAGCTACTAAACCACTACTTTCATCAGAAAACGTTCAAATTTCCCACCCTTTCAACTCACTAGCCTGGCCACTCAGAGGCGAGGCCTCTTTTAAATTTTTTCACACCGCCGGGCGATGAAATTACCGCCGGGCGCTCCACACCAGATAGGAGATTTTTCTGCTATAGTGATTCAGACCAGTTTTTAATGCACTCTAGGCAATCTTAACTCAAAACACGCAGAAACCTCACAACTCACTCAAAAGGCAATGCAAACAATAACAACACTAAAAAGGCAAGAAACACTTACAATGTTGGGGTGCCTCCCAACAAGCGCTTGTTTAAAGTCGGCTAAGCTCGATGGTCCAATGCAACCTCAAGGATCGCAAAACGGCACAACGGAGGGATTCTGCTCGAAATCACCACCTAGATAAACTTTCAACCTTTGACCATTTACAGTCTAATTCTCATTTGACTTTGTGTCTTCAATGACTATTGCCCCATATGACTTGATCTCCCGAATCTAAAATGGACCAGACCACTTAGATCTCAATTTACCTGGAAACAATTTCAATCGAGAATTGAAAAGTAGGACCAGCTGTCCCACTTCAAACTGCTTGATCACTATCTTCTTGTCATGGTAAGTTTTGACTCGATCTTTGTAAAGCTTATTGGAATCATACGCTTGGAGGCGCAATTCATCCAATTCATGTAATTGCATTTTTCTTCTATCTCCGCTTAAAGTTGGATCAAAATTCAGAAATTTCAAGGCCCAAAATGCCTTATATTCCAACTCTACCGGTAGATGACAATTCTTACCATAGACCAATTTAAAAGGTGTGAGACCAATCGGAGCTTTAAAAACGGTTCGATAGGCCCACAAAGCATCATCTAGCTTATTTGACCAATCCTTCCTTGAGGATGACACCGTTTTTTCCAAAATTCTTTTAATTTCCCGGTTTGATACCTCCGGTTGCCCATTGGCCTGAGGATGATATGGTGTGGCAACTTTTTGTTTCACACCATAGTGCTCCAAGGCTTTTTCAAGCTGAGTGTTGCAAAAGTGGGATCCTCCGTCACTTATCAACACCCGCGAAGTACCAAATCGAGCAAAAATGTTTCTTTTCAAAAAATTTATCACAGTTTTTCCGTCAGCCTTAGCACATGCTATTGCTTTTACCCATTTGGACACGTAATCAACTGCGACCAAAATATACTCGTTGGAAAACGATGATGGAAAAGGTCCAACAAAGTCGATTCCCCAACAATCAAACACTTCAATTTCCAACATGTTGTGTAAAGGCATTTCATGCCGCTTTGAAATTCCACCACTCCTTTGACACTTGTCACAACTTTGCGCATGCGCATGCACATCTTTGAATAAAGAAGGCCAATAAAAGCCCGATTGAAGGACTTTCGTTGCCGTTCTTAATTGCTTAAAATGTCCTCCATACGGAGAGTTGTGACAATGCCAAAGTATGTTAGTGGCTTCATTTGTTGACACACATCTTCTCAAAAGGTTATCGACACCAAGCTTAAACAAATATGGTTCATCCCAAACAAAAGACTTGACGTCCGACAAAAATTTCTTTTTGTGATGGTGAGTTAGACCATCCGGTATAAATTCGGCGGCTTTGTGATCAGCCATGTCGGCGAACCATGGTCTAACTTGCACCATATACAATTTTTCGTCCAGAAATTCCTCTTTGACCTCTAATTCCTTTTCGGTCACTTCAACATTTACAAGGCGGGATAAGTGATCCGCCACCAAATTCTCAGATCCTTTCTTGTCACGAATTTCCAAATCAAATTCTTGTAACAAGAGGATCCAACGAATTAGCCTTTGTTTAGAATCGGGCTTGGTGAGCAAATACTTAATCGCTGTGTGATCCGTGTAAACGACTACTCGCGACCCAATTAAATAAGACCGAAAATTTTCCAATGCATACACTATCGCAAGCAACTCTTTTTCAGTTGTTGCATAGTTTATTTGAGCTTCATTTAAAACTTTACTCGCATAGTGTATAATATGAAATTTTTTTGTTTTCCGTTGACCCAAAACTGCACCCACCGCATAATCGCTCGCATCACACATGAGTTCAAAATCCAATGTCCAATTAGGTGCGATGATTATGGGTGAGGTAGTCAAACTTTTCTTTAAAAAATTAAAAGCACACATGCAAGATTCATCAAAATCAAAGGACTTATCTTTGTTGAGCAAATTGCTCAAAGGCTTTGCTATCTTCACGGAATCCTTGATGAACCTCCGATAGAATCCTGCATGTCCGAGAAAACTTCGGATGCCTTTGACATTAGTTGGAGAAGGCAACTTTTCAATCACTTCAATTTTTGCTTGATCAACCTCAAGAACTTTAGAGGAGACTTTGTGCCCAAGCACAATCCCCTCCGTTACCATAAAATTGCACTTCTCCCAGTTCAATACCAAATTTGTCTCAACACACCGTTCAAGAACGACCTCCAAAATTCTCAAACAAAGATCAAAAGACGCTCCGAAAACAGAGAAGTCGTCCATGAATACCTCCATTGTATTTTCAATAAGATCAGAGAAAATTGCTTGAACACAACGTTGAAACGTTGCCGGTGCGTTGCATAAACCAAACGGCATCTTTCAGTAAGCAAAAATCCCAAAAGGACATGTGAATGCCGTCTTCTCATGGTCGTCCGGGTCAACTGGAATTTGGTTATAACCGGAGTAACCATCCAAAAAGCAATAGAATTGTTGGCCCGCCAATCTTTCTAACATTTGGTCCATAAAAGAAAGTGGAAAATGGTCTTTTCTTGTAGCGGTGTTTAACCTCCTATAATCTATACACATCCTCCAACCCGTCACCGTTCTTGTCGGAATCAACTCATTTTTTTCATTCCGGATTACGGTCATTCCTCCCTTCTCAGGCACAACTTGGACCGGACTTACCCAAGGACTATCAGAAATCGGGTAAATCATACCAGCATCCAAGAGCTTGACAACCTCTTTTCTTACTACTTCTTTCATCGTTGGATTCAAACGGAGTTGCGGTTGAGCGGCCGGTTTGAAATCCTTTTCCATGAATATTCGATGCATACAATAAGAGGGGCTTATTCCTTTTAGATCAGAAAGAGTCCATCCCATTGCTTCTTGATTCTTCTTCAAAACTTGAATTAACCGGTTTTCCTCATTTTCAGATAAAATGTTGCTAATGATAACTGGTTTGTTACAACCGTCATCAAGGAACGCATATTTCAAATTAGAAGGCAACACCTTCAATTCAAGTTGATACTTCTCATCACTCATTTCTTTCTTTAACACTTCCTCTTCACATTCCCATGGTTGCAACTCCTCTAAAGATTCAAGTTCCTTTAAACACTCTTCAAGTGCTCTTTCTTCTTCATCAGAGAATACTTCAAAGGAATCATCAAGAGCTCTTTGCAAAGGAGACACTACATGAACTTGCTTTGTGACATCCATTATCGCTTCTTCCGTTGCGTCTATTCTAAAACAATCTCCGTTGTCCTTCTTGTGTTTCATGACCTCAAATAGATTGAAACAAACCTCCTCATCTTGGACTCTAACCTTCATAAGACCGTCGTCCATATCAATTGCCATTCTAGCAGTTTTCATAAACGGTCTTCCAAGAATCAATGGAGCGTCTTCATCTTCCTCCATTTCAATCACCACAAAGTCAATAGGAAATAAGAATTTGTCCACTTTAACCAATACATCTTCCGCTACACCGTGACGATGGGTAGTGGATTTATCGGCAAGTTGCAATGTCATTTGAGTGGATCTCAATTCCATATGTTCCAATCGTTTCACAATAGACAAAGGTATCAAATTGATACTAGAGCCCAAATCGATCAACCCGTTGCCCATATAGATATTTCCTATTGTAACCGGCAAGGTGACTCATCCCGAATCACTTTCTTTTCTCGAGAGAGTACGTTGAATGATAGCGCTACAACTAGCATCCACCATGACAGTCTCTTGATCCGTATACCTCTTTTTTTTTGTGAGAATATCCTTCATAAATTTTGCATATTTCGACATTTGCTCCAAAGCTTCGGAAAATGGAATGTTTATTTGTAATTGTTTGAAAATATCCATAAACCGAGCATAGTGCCTCGCACTATCTTTCTTTGACGGAGCATGAGGATATGGAAAATGTTGGATTGGAATAGTACTCAACGGTTCCTTCCCCTTTCTATTCTTTTTCAAATTTTTTTCTTTCTTTCTTTTCTCTTCTTCCTCACTTTTTCTCATTTCATTTTCAACTAAATCACCCTCAACATTTTTTTCTACTTCAATGTCATCATTATCTTTTTCTTTTTCAACTACTTCCTCCTCCTCCACTACAACTTCACCTGTTCCTATGTCAATCTCTCTTCCACTTCTTGTTAGAATAGCCTTACAATGCTCTTTTGGATTTGGTAGAGTATTTGCCGTAAAATTTCCTTTGTGTTGGCCGGCCAATTGTTTTGATAATTGTCCGACATGCGTTTCAAGATTCTTTATGGCCGCATCGGTATTCTTTTGATTTGACATTGACATTTGCATAAATTGCGTGAGAGTGTCTTCCATTTTTGTATTTCCAATTGGAACTTGTGGAGGTTGATTATAATTTTGATATTGTTGACGGCTTGAAGGTCCGGCTTCTTGCGGTCTCCACAGTTGTTGATAACCTTGATTACCTCTAGGTTGGTGTAGCACCCCAAAATTTGCCCTCTTATTTATTGCCTTATAATGGTGCCTTATGCTTCACATTCATCTGCATATCCATTAGGTCATACTCATATTCATACATTTGCATTGGGCCCCTAAGGCGTGGGATCAAGGTATCATGTGCAAGCTCAGGGTTCTCTCTTGTTGTGAGACTCTCATCTTCATTCAGGGTTGAATTCTCATCAAGTGTATCTTCTTCAGGCTTTCTCAAGAGTATCAGGTCATCTTCTTCAAGACATTTCATCAGTGTACATATCAAGGAGGATCAGATTCTTATTCATGGGGAGTTTGATTGGAATTGGGCAATGTCAAGATTAATCGTGTGGGCCATATGGAATTCGAGATACAAAGCCACCCTAAACCATTATCCATTCCTTTTTAGTCATTTTCAATATTCAAAATCCATAACCATTTTCAAGTCCACATCTAAAACTATAAAGATTCATTCATTTTTCTATAACTCATTTTCGATTTCATTTTAAACATTTTTGTCTTTTGTTACCCTTTTTTAACTAAATCCATTTCTTTATCCAAAATTCCTTAAACATGTCAAATTGTCCATTTCCAAATCCATCCTTTTATGTCCACATATATCCAAAATCCAAATTAAGTCAAAATCCATTTTGTAGATCCATTATCAAATCCAAGTTCAAACCAACAACCGTTTCTCAAGTCTAATGTCCAAAATCATATTCATCTAAGGAAAAAGGGAGAAAAATTTCATAAATCATGTCCAACCTAATGGTTCTTGCTTGAAACAAAAACAAAATATATCATTTCCAATTGAAGATAATAAGTGGCAGCACGCTAAAAGGGGATCTACAGGAGGTCTAAGAGGCCATGATACCTGATATGGACTTGGAACCTGATGTTCAGGATTTATAAGTATCAAGATACCAACATGAGGAAACCAAGTGGACTCCACAGAGTGAAATTATATATGGAAGTCCCAATGGAACTGCTAACAGCCACAAACTAATGCTAACCATCTCTAACCATTTTTTCACCAACTGTCATTACTACTAACCAAAACTAACACTCTAATCATTTACTAACATAACAGAATTTTTCTAACACAACACCAGTTCCAACTGAATTTTAACAGAGCTCACAATCATAACTGATAGAATTCCAACAGAAATTCAACACAAAACAAAATATCATAGCAGCAATAGAAAATAACTGAAACAGAAAACTGCCAGAGAATCAATAACAGAAAAAACCTCCAACGGTTTCACTCTAACAAAAATCCTAACTTCTAACAGAAGTTCATAGCAGAACCACTTATAACAAGTTTTTCCTAACCATAACCTAACCAACCTCTTCTCTCGTTCTGCAGTTCACCAACCTTGAATTTCACCACGATTCAACGAATTCAACAAAGCTATTTTCCCGAAGCGACCTTCCTTGGACCCTTCTTCGATCTCCACGATTCATCAATCTTCATCAACCAATCTCTGCAAATTCTTCTTGACTCCAACGCACCTTCATCATCACCAATTCACATCATCTTCAATCCCTCTCAAGTACAGACTCTGCGTTTGTGGTAGATCACCAATACTCATCCAGTCATCATCTTCAATTCCTTCAAATTTCATCAATCAACAAAAGCACATCAAAAAGCTTCCCGTTTCAAGAATAGGAGAAAATCATCAACGCTCTGCAACACACGAGTTCGTTCATATTCGTAACCTACAACAAATTCAGAACCACAGAAAAAGAAGAGGCTACGCGAAGGAATAGAAGAGGAAAATTCGCAAATTCACATAGAAGAAGAGAGCAAGAAGGGGAAAGAAAAGGGAGAAGCGAAGTACCGAGCGAATCACCATTGGCATCGTCGTAATCAAGGTACGAGCATCTTCGTCTCCATCTTGTAGCTGAGGCCTTGGATTTAGAAATTTAGATAAATTTATAAATTAAACAAATAATAGTATAGTTATTTAGTTGGAAAAAATACATTGTTTATTCAAATATTTTTATACATGGGAACAATTTTACTATTGATTCAAATATTATTTTATAAACTTTATCAAAATAAAAAATATTTATATATGGTAAAAAATACATTGTTGATTCAAATTTTTTTTATAGAGAAGAACAAATTTACTATTAATTCAAATATTTTTATAAATATTATTAAAATAAAAATAATATTTATTTCCAGAAAAAATTACATTCTCAGTTCAAATATTATTACAAAATATTACACCGGGGAAAGTTTAATTTGACAAATTTTTTTAAATTTATTTTTTAACTATGTCGGAATAGTTCGATAATTTACTTTATCAAATATTAAGAAAACATGAAAAAATAACGCACAATTACTATGTCAAAATAAATAAATAAAATATTTTTTGTCTTTCTTCATCTCACGAGTCATTTCTTTTTCTTTTTGCATAATTACATCTGTATATAAATAAATTTATATTGTATCAAATAAACTTTATATTTCACGGGTCACTATCACCACAATACATATTTTATTTTAATCAATAATTACCTTAGTTTGAAAGGTAAAATCCTTATTTTCAAATATTAAATATTTTTTTTATCTCACGAGTTCCTTTTTTTTCTTTTTATATGTTAATACAATTGAATTTATATAATCATTGTTTGTTTTAAAATTAATATCTAATTTCATATTTAGATATGTATATAAATACATTTTATATCATACCAAATTTATATATACATTTAAATATCTTTTATACCATATCAAATAATTTTACCCGTGCGGGAGCACGGATATCTTACTAGTTCACATAGAAGAAGAGAGCAAGAAGGGGAAAGAAAAGGGAGAAGCGAAGTACCGAGCGAATCACCATTGGCATCGTCGTAATCAAGGTACGAGCATCTTCGTCTCCATCTTGTAGATGAGGCCTTGGATTTAGAATCCATTGTGGATTAATCATTATGCGCTAAACTCCATTGTTTTGTTGGATTTCTGTTCGACTCCGATCTCGCTGTTTGGTTGAGTTTTTGAGAAAACTTTCGTCGGATTTGGAATGAGGAGGGAAGTTGAGTAGGGGTTCGTGTTAGAAGATTGGGAATTTGAGACGATTCCGCCGGATACGATGGTGGCTGCCGCCGTGGAGATCATCTTCTCCGGCGGTGGTGTTAGGGTTTGGTCGATTCCAACGGTTTAGTGAGAGAGAGATGAATGTTTTACTTCCTCACTGTTAACTTATTAATAAGGAGGGATATGTTTAATCCACGGCCATTCTGGCGGTGACATTTGTCACCGTCCGGTTCCTTATCCATTGGCACGGTGTGTGCGTCCCCAGAATAGCCACTTTACACCCTTCATCAAGACCCTTGGTTTGATCTCAGAGTATGATCAAACGGCTAGGATTGATTGCCAAATCATGTGATTCCACCGTGCGCCCTCAGGCCTTAGTTCCTTGGGCCTTTTTCTTTCTGCTAATTGCACCACACGATTTTGAGCCCAACGGAATTTGAACTGAAGCTTTTGCTATAGTGCACCCCCATTGGTTTCTTGTGTATGTTTATTTCATCCTTTGTGCACGTTTCAAAATCTGATTCTAAAAATAGCAAAGTTCATGGGAATATTCTAAGAAAATTCTGGGGAGTTCTTGAGGGTTTTATTTAATTTTTGGTGAATTTTAATTTTACAATTGGTATGTTCTGATATTTTTCTGGGATTTTGGAAAGGAATGTGTTCTTAATGGTATATCTAGTGATGCAAGTTCATGTGATCTTCCCTTGACCATTTGGAGCTAATTTTTGTTGTGCATTTAGGCCTCTGATTATATGACCTAATGATGTTTGATCGGTACCTTGGCCATGATTATTGAATTGCTTTTGAGCATCATCTTTGTGCCTTGTCTTGTAAGAGCATCATTGATAAATTGATCCATGTTTGCAATTGATTGAGTATGTTTGGTGCATGTTTTGTGTCCTATCTTTTGCTGATCACTCACTGGCCTTGTCATGATATGTTTAATTACTCATAATTTTCAAAGGCATTTCGCTATTCTTCACAAATTTTCCAATGTGAACATATTATGCGTAAGCATGCATAGAGATAGGTTATGTGTAGGACTTGTATGAGGGAACTTTGAGCCAACTTTGAATATGAGTTTTAGTACATTATTAAGTGTATTTTGATGCATAATTGAGACATGCTTGAATATTGCATTTGATCGTTTCATATGCCTTAAATGATGCTTACTTTGTGTGTACGAAACTCAGACGATGCTTCCACTTTGCCTACGTCTTTGACACCAATTAAATGTATAATGGCATGATTGTTTTTGGGATTCAATTAGGACATTTTATAGGTCATTTGCCTCTGGTGTGTGAGCTTTAACATTGCCTTACCATGTCATTTCATTTGCCTTACTTGAGTGACAATTTTACATACTTGTATGAGAAGTTTAAATGTGATTCTGCTCATGGAATGAATTGACTTTGGAGAGAGAGTTTAATGCAAACCTTTGTGAAACTTTGAGATTGGTTTTAAGCATGCGTATAAGGTGTTTCACTTCTGACCTTGGTCCATTTTCACGTTTTAATTCAATTCACCTAACTTATAATGGCTTTCTTTTGTAGTTTACAATTGACTTTGAAGTAGACTTTAGCTTTTTCTATTGTTTGTAATTGTTTGATTTCTTTTGGTCCATTAGCGTGGATAGGGTTTAACCAAAGGTGTTTACCAACTAAGGCCTTGTTCCTTTGATTGTTTCATTGTTGCTTTTTCCTTGTGATTTCTAACTCATTTGCTGATTTATGCAAGGTGCTTCAAGGAAATCTCCAAGAATAGCATAGTTTGTTTACTTTGTAAATGCTCATTTCTAACTTGTTTGTTCATTAACATTAACAGGTGCTTACGTTGTTTTTGCTTGCGTTGCTTTGCTACGGATCTAGATCCGTTTGGTAGGACCTCTTGTCTCTTTATATTCCTCACACTTTACCGCTTTCGATGCCATGAGAAGTAGGAATAGAGATGCATGACTGGGAGTCCCTACTTTAGGCGGGCAATTCTGTTTACTGTTTTAAAGCTCTCAGAGGAGGCCATGCTTGTGCTTGTTTACTTTTGTGCCTAAGACCTCCAAGAGGCATCCCATTCCCAGATCCCCTTGTAAGACCTCTAAGAAGGTAATTGACGGAAGTTAGGGTTCGCAACCGACCCCCGTTATTTTAGTTGAGTCGTTCTTAGCTCTTATTACATGATTGAAGCTCTGAACATCACCTACTCTTGTTATTGAGTCGGTCAAGTGGAATGAGGGTTTAGCAATCAAACCCCCACGCCTTGTCTATAGCTCGCATTGACCAATGCTGATGCTTATGTAATCTGATTCACATCTTCCTTCCTTACTCTGCTCTCCATGGTCCTCGATACCATTGGATGAGTACCCTTATTTCCCACAGCGAGCTTGTTTGCCTCGGTTGATATGACCCCTTGGCTAAAGCTCCCATTTTCTTACTTTGATTATGTGACATTATTGTTGACTGACACTGTTTACTCTTTCGTTGCTTTTAGTTCATTTTGTGATTGATTTATCCTGTGTTTACTTGTCCGATGACATGATCCCCTTAGGATTCCTAGCCCCACTTAATTTTTGATTAAGTTGGAAGTAGGAGAGACATTAGGATAACAATCCATGTATGATAATAAGTAGGATAGTCCCCTAACCTCAACCTTAGGGCCACCTTTGCATGACAACATTAGGAACATTTAGTTTCCCCTTAGTGTTTCCTTTTTCCTTTAAGTCTTCTCTTCTCATCTCATAACCTTTCAAAAACACTTAATAAAGGTTAAACGTGTATTGCGCATGCGCCTTATATATGGGAAGTGAAGTATGGGGAGTTTCCCTTCATTCTTCTAGGGTACTTAATGTACGTCCTGTTGGGGACGATACACGACATATTCGTTCCTATGTTGTAGACTTGGGTGCAATGCAAGTTGCAAACTATCTTCAATCCACTTCTTGTCTAAAAAACATAAAACAAACTCAAACCTTTTTCATCCTTCGGGATCGTTAAGTTGCTAACCTATTTTCAGAAAAGAGCACGTTACTTCCGTCTCGTTGCAAACAGGCATCGACCCTAACTGCCGGACACGAACTTAACGTCGGTCATAAAAGAAACAAACAAAGCAAATCCTTCCCTAGTGAGGGAAACTACGTCGCTCTGATTCTCGCGTGTGAGCGAGATACGTAGGCAGGAGATCGTGCGAGATCTCTCCGAGCACATTTCTTTCACAACCTTTCTTTATCACCTCTTTATCTCTTTTCGACCCGTAGGTCGAACTATGACTGCTCTGATTTCCTCTTTCTGGTTAGATTGAGGATACGTAGGCACAAGACGGCGATGTCTTGGCGAGCAACCTTCCCCCTTAGTTTGTGTCCGAACTACGTTGACTCTGACTTTCCCATTGCACGAGGGAATACGTAGGCATAGGACGAGCGATGTCCTATTGAGTCACTTCTTTTTCTTTTCTTCCTCATTTCTTCGTTCTTTTTCATTCCCGTTTCTCCTCCTTTCCAGTAGCAGCGGAGCTCTAGATGACGACACCCTTTGATCGAGACAACAAGCGTGGATCCCATCGAGTACGATGGACGTGTGGGGGTGCTAATACCTTCCCCTCGCGTAATCGACTCCCTTACCCGTTTCTCTTGGTCGCGAGACCATGCTTTTTCCTTCCCTCAGGTTTACGCAGTGTTTCCTTTCCCTCTCTTGGGATAAATACACATTGCTGGTGACTCTGTTTCCGCGCCACTTTCGCGTTTGTACATGGATGAAAATTCCGGGAGCGACAGCTGGCGACTCTGCTGGGGAAATGACTTCGTCCTTATCCTGCTGTTGCTGGTGAAAACACGTTTCCTGACTGGCCGAGAGGAGTAGACACTAATACTCTGCGGGGAAGAAAATATCTCTGTCTCGGGAATATGCTCCACAAATCTCCTGTGGTGACAAAACAACATCCATCCTAAAGTAATCCACTTTAGATGCTGGCTAGGGAACAATCTTTTGTACTCTTACTGGGGAGAGTGACAGTCTGATGAGGATGATGAAACCTCAATGCCAGAGAGAACAACTCTGCTGGGGAGAAAAGTCAACGAAACCTGCCGAGGGATATCATTGAGCTTAACCTGATGTTGCAAGAAAGAATTTACCTTGCTGGAGATCAGAGCGTGCCGTTGCTGACGGAATTACACGTCCTGGTCTGTTGAGGAAAGTGAGTACTAGACTCTGTGGGGAAAATAAAGTATTTTCAAAGACATCCAACACACCTCCTGCTGGAGATACAACCACATTCACCTCGGAGCAATCCACTTTAAAATTATTGCTGGGAAATAATAAACCAACCATGACTTTGGCTGGGGGCACAATCCTCTGTACTCTTGCTGGGGAGAGTAAGCTCTGCTGAGGATGATGACCTTTCAGTTCTGGGGAGAGTAACGCTACTGGGGAAAAACAAACTTGTTACCCAGCCTGACCTGTCTCTATGGTCATAAACGACCCTTTGAACTCTCCACTTGCCCCAGACCACCAGGTCTAAAGGAAGAAATAATCTCAAGAGGATTTTATAGAAGACCGGGCATTCACACTGCCCCAGGGTCTTCAAACTCTTGGAGAGATTTATCAGATCTCGCCATAACTGCCCCATACTTCACAATCCGTGAAGTAAATTACCTCGAAAGGATTTGTAATGACTTGAAAATACTCTGTCCCAGTATTCTGAACTTTAAAGAGGTGCTTTCAATTAATCGTCTTCAGGAGTGGACAATTTCTCACGCTCTAGGGGTGGCCGGCCCCAAGTCTTGAAGAAACTTTGCCCCTGACTGGTCTTACAGAGATTTGTCAAATCAACCTGATTGCCCCATAATAAGCTCTTGTGGGGAGATTTATTGAATCTCGACATAATTGCCCCAGTTTGGCTGCTTCTTATCACCATTTATCGGGAACCTCTAGGCTGCGCACAGTCTCTTGGCCACATACCGCTTGACATAACTGTCCTTCGGAGTTTTCACCATCTCAACTTGGCGTGATCGAGCTTCTCGACTGACGTTCGTTGTGTAAGCCTCTTTGATGTCAAACACATGCAAGCAGAAAATGTTTATTGTGAGAATGACAATTCTAATGCAACACTCGTGGTACAAATGCGAAAGTTGGTAACCTTGGTTGCCTTGTTGGTACGGAGGTCGAGGTTGGTATCCTTGATTTTGGTTTCCATCATAATTTACCTTCTCCACAACTGGAGGATAATATCCGGTAATATGATCTCCTCTACACAATTCACAACAAGCTACTTGCACACTCTTGCTTGAGGAGTCATGAATCTCTTTGATTTGTTGAGGAAGTTTGGACATTTGTTTCGTTAACAAATCCACTTGTTGGGATAATAACTTGTTTTGAGCAAGTATAGCATCATTGGTTCCCAACTCCAAAACTCCCGGAGTCCTTTGAGAAGGGCCACGGTTATGGTTCCCCTGATGGTCATTTAAAGCCATCTTGTCAATTATGGCAATGGCTTCTTCGACACTTTTGCTCATTAAGGATCCACCCGCAGTGGCATCCAATAATATTTTCTGCACTAATTGAAGACCATTTCGAAAAATATGAATTTGAGAAAGCTCATCGAAACCATGCCCTTTACATTTTCTCAACATAGATTTGAATCTCTCCCACGCTTCGTTGAGAGCTTCGTTTCCACCTTGAGTGAAAACTGCTATTGTGGTCTTTGCCTCCATGAAACGAGTGTGTGGAAAAAATCGTTCCAAAAACTTTTCCTCAAGTACATTCCAGTCCGTCATGATTGCCGTAGATTGATCAAGATACCATTCCTTGGCCTTCCCAATGAGGGAATGTGGGAATAGTCTCTTAAACAGTGATTCCTCTTCAGCTTTGGGTGCACCAGTTGCTCCCGCAATCTCATAGAACTTAGTCAAGTGTGTAAAAGGATCCTCGTGATCCATACCAGTGAAAGGACTCTGATATAGAAGAGACAGGATACCAGTTTTCATTTCTGAATGCCGACCATTCTGAGCATTGCGTGCAAATTGTGCATTATGTCTCAGACTATTTTACAAGGTCTAGAAGCAGGTGGTGGTGGTGGTGGGTCAGTCATGATGGGCGGTAATTGTGGTATTTGCGTCGAAGTTTAACTTCCGTCTCGCTCTCGTCTTTCTTTGGATAGTTGCCTCCTCTGCCTTGTTCTTCTATTTATTTTACGAGCGGTTCTTTCAATCTCGGGATTGAACAGAAGCTGGTCCGCAGGTAACTTCCCTCGCATAAAACGAAGTCTGCACACTAAACCAAACAGATCAACAAGCACAAGAAAACTTAACAAGTTCAAAACTCAATAACTATTGCAATGCTCGCAATATAACAACAATCCCCGACAACGGTGCCAATTTGTTGAAACAGTATTTCGGGGGGTGTTTTTATCGTAACCGCAGGGATTGTGCGATATTTTGATGCCTGCCGTTCAATAGTCGAAAAGTTTTAAGTTAAGGGGTTTCAAATGATTCTTGGTTTTGTTTAACATAAATTTGTAGCAAAGAGTAAATTAGAGCAAAGATGTTGTAAGTTTTAAAAAAGC
Source organism: Lathyrus tuberosus (assembly GCA_022829125.1). Lineage (NCBI taxonomy): Eukaryota > Viridiplantae > Streptophyta > Magnoliopsida > Fabales > Fabaceae > Lathyrus > Lathyrus tuberosus. The sequence continues at coordinate 23,776,187 of JALAZF010000009.1, forward strand.
ATGTCAAGATTAGATTTCGCTAATCCTTTTCATACATATCCGATTAATCAAACATATGAACTTAGTTCCGACCAATACAATCGCGTATCCTCGCGAATAAGTTTATGTCTAAAGCAAATTCACGAGTGTCGTTGTTTAGACCATTAGATGATGTCTCACGCTAACAATCGAAACAACAACCGTTAAGATCAATACAAAGCGAATAATGAATCCCAAATCTATGTCTAGAGTTTGGTTTTTAAGAGATGAAGATATTAGGGCAAGATTTGGAAAATCTATGTCTAGAGTGATTCAAACCACAAATATATCATTAAGCACAAATAACTTCATCATATATTGATCATCAACCTTGTTCATATACAAAAGACCAAAAGAAATACATATAATCAATATCAACTACATCTAACCTTAACACAAGAGGTGCTTAGCTACTCATTTTCACGGTAGCTTGATCAACAAGTAATGTTGCAAAGCTTTTGGAGCATTAATCTTCAAAGATTCAAGGATTGAAGCACAAAAGCTTTGAAACTAAGAAAATAAGTAACAATGGAGTTTTTCTCTTCAAACAAGGTTCTAGGTTACAAAAAGAGTGAGATGAAAAGTGATGATATCCCCCCAAAATATCTACCAAATGTGCCTATAAACATGTTCAGCCCAGAAAGAAGCGTCGGTCGGTGCTTTTCACGGTCGGGCGGTGGACAAAAGTGAGGCCACGTGACAGCTACAGTGTCACGTAGACCTTCCAAAATATCTGAGAGCGCCGGGCGATGAGATCAGAGCGCCGGGCGATCATTCCACGGCCGGGCGGTCTTCAAGAGGCGCACCCAGGAACAATTCTGGAACTTTGATCAAAATGGGGAAGCAGCGCCCCAGAAGCGCCGGGCGATGAGGCCTTCCTGCGCCTTAGCAGGGCCGGGCGGTGCAGGGGCCTAATTTGCGACACACAACTTTTCCAAATTTAGCGTTTCCGTACGATTCGAGCTGCGATCTTTTCACCTAAATTGAAACCAAAATACACAAACATATCAAAACAACTAATATTCACAAAAATGGAAGAATCGCTTAATTAATAAGTCGTTTTCCAATTAAAGCGATTAAAAGCGCTTAAAGACATCAAGATCAATTATGAAAATAAGCACTTCTTGACACCTAACATTAATCAAGGCGAAACTATTATGAAGTTTGTTACAAGCTGCATAGTTATAAACATTTGTTTTTACTGATAATAATTTTTAATAATTTTATTACTCATTTACACTTCTTAATCTTATAACATTAAAATTATTATTTACACTTCTTAATCTTATTTTCTTTATTTTTAATAATTTTATTACTCATTTACACTTCTTAGTCTTATAATATCATGTTTATTAGAATTATTATTTATTTTAAAAAAAATACAAATTAAATAAAAATGATCAAGCATTATAATTATTCTTAAAATAATTAATTATTTAATTAAATTATTGATTTTTATTACTATTGAAAAAATATACATTTAAAAAAATACAATTTATGCGGGCGGGGGTGGGGAAACCCGTTCCTCGATGGGGGCGATGGCGGGAGACCATTTTTTAGTCCCGACCCGGTTTAGGGGCGGGGGTGGGTCTGGGTCTGCGAGGCGGAGACGTTTTTTGGTCTTCTTAAACCTAGGAACGACAATGGGTAAGGTACTATAGTAGCCGTCTCCAAACCCGCATTTAAAAAAAAATCCCGTACCTGAGCCCATACCCACGTGCACATCAATGTTTGTACCCGTACCCGTACCCTATGGGTACTTAAGTACCCATACTCATACCCTTTTACCTGCATTTCTAATAAAAAATAATTGATTAATTATAAATTATCATGTCATTTTAATTTTTTAAAAACATTTAAAAAATTTGGGAATGTTATTGTTGAGTTAAGAAATAAATAAACAATTCTAAGTTCTCCCAAGGTTCTTCGCAAAATAAGGTTCTTGTATGATTTTTCTAAGATTGGTAAATTCTATCACTTAATTGATCAAATCCTTTTGTTTTCTTTGGGTTTCTTAGTCTTCAACAAGAACATAATAACAACAATGAAACTAGAGATGTGTTTCCTTACATTTTTTTATGAGTTTTTCTCTCTAGATACTCTACACTTACTTAGACAAAAGGTTTTTATCAAATAATGAAGTAATTATTCAAATAAAAGAGATAATTAACTTGAATCAAAGGTTGGAAAGAGGGAAAAGACCATGATTTGAGTATTGTATACCTCATGATTCAACTCAAATAAGTTGTGATTCGAATCACACTTTTCTTTGATTCGGTTCAAATGAGGCAGAGCCAAATCTCACCTTTCATGATGCTCCATGATTCGAGTCACACATATGTACGATTAGAATCATACAACCTTATAGCCTTTATTATAGTGTTATAACTTGTAATTCAAGCAACGCTTGTAATTTTGAAATAAAACCAATTGATAGGCTTAAAAGGAGATACAAACACAAACACCAACAACAAAGGTACACAAACTTAAAATAGCCTAAGCAAATGAATACAAATACAACATATTATTCCAAATGAATTACAAATAACAATGCTACAACAACAAAGCAAATAAATTCACATAATGGAGAAGAATACAAATATGCGATAAATCAAACAATATACCGTACAGACAAATTGGTAAACAATCAAAACTAAAAGCGATACCGCCGATGACTGCAATATCATTCTCAGGTAAAAGAAGGATAGAGTCTGTTGAAAAAAATACAACAGTAACCCTTTAAAATCTTCTAATTACAATTCACAACTAGGGGTATGCAAAAATATGGTTAACTGGACCATATATTCAAATTGAACTACACTGGATAAAAATAATATTTAAATGATTAATAAATCGAACCACATATTAATATTGGGGTGTTGTTCACTACACTCCATGTAGTGATCACACATCCTACGAAAACCCCAAAATGCCCATCCTAAACTCTAAATTTCAATCTCAGGACACACCCATTCTTCAAAAAAGTCACTTAATGACCGAGGCACTATATTTTTGTCACAAAATTGGTTAGAATTCCAATCTTCGTATCATAGGTTCGGATTTTAATCTTCGGATTTGCCATTTGACAATGTTTTTCACCCTTTAACACTAAGTAGACGAAATTTGACATTTTTTAAAATAAACTTGAATTATAAGTCATTTATAAATCAATATCACAATAAGCTATACACATTTGTCATTCAATAGTAAGATCAAAATAGAAGTACTACTGCAAAATGTAAAATACAAAATGTCACCATGTCATAATCAATCAAAGTACTAAACCACAATACAAGAATAGAAAAAAATATAAAATAAAATCCTACTACTAAGTATAACGGACACCCATGTTCCTCCTCTATCACCGATACTGCTACACATCCTGTGCCCCTGCTAAGATGGCTTGTAGAGTGGGCATCTGAAGGGTTCCCTCCACAAACATACCCACATCTATGACATCTCTCCCAGTAGCGATAACTCGGTGACATGTAAGTAAAGCATCAACAACATAGTTCTCCCTTGCCTGCTCCTTCTTTAAGATCTCCTGATGAGCTGGCCTTGGGGATCTCGCTCTACATCCGGTGTCATGAAAGTATGTGACATTCTATAAAACCATTGGATGTAGTTGTATACAGTACTCCATGGACGAGGAGTTGGCACACATCGTACATCCTATGACAACAAATGATTAAAGTATGTTGTAGAGATCTAATCAACATCACCGTGGAGGACAATTGCAGGAGAAACAACATAGGGTCTCTGGGTATACCCTTGATATATCTACACTGGCGCATGTCTATCTTAGATAGATGAGGGTACATAAGTTGAGTCCCACAGGCTAGCCATCCAAAGTACACCACCATCACCTCTAAAGATCGTGTCTCACGGTGATCGCCGTACAACATCCATGTGATCACCACTATGCGGAGACCCGTGAACCCGTGAAAACGATCCCTCACGAACAAAAGAAGTCTCTCCAATAATACGCCACAGGGGTTTAGATTTTTCCATGCGAGCGAAAACATGTTGGACACTTTACCATGTCTTAATCTTTTCTAGTTGTTAGACAATTTTTTTTTTTGCAATCAAACAAGCACAATAGGAAAATGTTATAACATGAAATAGAAACAAGATGCCAAATAAAAAATAACATAGCAGGTGCATTCAGATTCCAATATTCGAATTAAGGGTTCAAATTTTACAATCTGAATTGCAAGCGAACTAGAACCAAAACAGATAGAACAGAGCATGCAAACCTTATAAGGTATAATGCTCAAACACAATGCAAGACAATTTAGGACAAACGCAACAAACATTTATGTTTCATTTACGCCTAAACTATTATATCTATAGTCTATTTCAGTAATACATGCATGTGAAATCAAAAAAGAAAAAGAATGAGCAATTTACCAATGTAATGGAGAGAAGTTTAAAATAAGCGAAATGCAGTGGAGTAGAGCTTCAATGCAATGTATACAAGCTACTAAAAGACTTGAAATGAGGAGAAATTGACCTGTAATCGCTTTTGAGTACCATCTCTTTGTATTATCTATTTCTGCTCTTTTGTAGAAATATAAATGTGAAGGGAGAAGGAAAGACGCGTGTTACTTAAATAGAAGCGTCTGAATTCCAATCTTTGGATTAAATCCGAACTTTGGAATCAATATTAGTTTGAAAATTATATGGTCTTGATTCCATTCTAGATGTTATATTTTAGGCGTGTTCGAATTTCAATCTCTGAAGCTTTTTAACAATGTATTTTGAGGGTTATTTCCAATCTCCAGAACTTATTTGTGTTTTAAGTGTGCAAGGATTTTAAAATCCAAAGCTGATGGTTATTTTTAGATTTTTTTTTTTATAGAATACGTGAGTAACTCAAGTGTGTTAAGTGTAACTCCCTTAATGTTGGACACTTAGGAAACACAATAGGTCCAAATTAATATGGAGACCTAAAGAGTCAAGCATTTAACTTGTCACCTCAATTTGAACCTGACACCCTCCATAGTTTCATAAATCCAAAACTGTCCCTAAAAAAAATTTGAAACAAATTTACGTATGAAATTTCTGGTAGGCATATCAGAATTTTTGGTACACACTAAATTTCCGGTAGTGTATTTGTAATTTCTGGTACCAGAATTTCTGAAATTTATGTAAACTTAAAAATATTACTGGAAATTCTAAATGTTCAATTTTATAACGAAAATTTCAAGTAAAATGAAATTTCTGGTAGTTCATATTCAATAAAAGATTTATTTTACACTGCCAAAAATTTCGAAATTTCTTATAATGAACCGAAAATTTCGAAATTTCCGGTAGTGTACCAGAAATTTCAAAATTTTCAATAGTGTAAGTTTTTTTTTTCAAAAATTTTGAATTTTTTTTTTAAAATTCTAATATTCTTCATTTTTTTAACGGAAATTTCCAGTAAAAAAAATGAAAATTTGAAAATTTCCGATAAATATTGTAAATTTTTGATTAAAACAGATAAATTTAAAAAAAAATTGATTTTTACAAAAAGGTATAATAATAAAAGTGCTTTAAATATTAAAGAGTCCAATATATATAAGTGGAGCAAAAGATCCAATACAGGGTCGAACGAGAACGAACGAGAAGCATGATTTTAATATAATCAATTATTGCATATTTATTTTTTTCCATGCTTGATTCAAAATATCATAATATATAATTTTAAAAAAGATCATCAAAGTTAGAGAAATTTAATTTAGATCAAATACAATATATAGACAGAATTTTAAAGAATGTAAAAAATTACTTCAAATTATTTTTTACCTTCTAAAGTTATAAAGTTGGGCCTATTTTAATATAAAGTCGAGATAACTTAATAATAATCAACAATGCATTATGTTTTCTCTATTTTTTTTAATTATAAATTCTTAATATCAACATGTAGTTTTAAACAATATAATCAACTTTATAAAGCAATTTAGATCAATATATTTTTTGACAATAAGATGTTCAAATTTAATTATCTTATATATTGCCAGAGTCTTAATGATGATAAAAAAATGATTTAAAATCATTTGAAGTTACGTAACAATTAGCGAGGAACAAACAAAATTCAAAGTCTATCGATCGGACTATAAGTTATTCACAATTTTGAAAAGAGGGTTGGATATCAAACGGTGTATAAAAAAGATTTTAAATTTTACATTAATTTGACATAAAATTTGAAATAAAATAAAATAAAATGATACCCTCACCATAGGAGCGGATGTTATAAGGTTTACTTACACCAAATTCTAATTCTAATAATAATTAATGTTGAGATGTTAATTCCTTATGTCGAAGCAGATAGTGCTCGACAGAAATAAGGATATGTCAAAACTTGTAGTGTGTGTCCAGTAATGTTAGATGTCGAAATGTCGAAATAGGTTTGCTTGACACATAATTTCGACTTAGATAAAACTAGAAATTTTAGGCTTGTGTATATGTTGGGTTTTAGCTTAGGGAGCAAGCTAGCTCAATTATAAATAGGGAGTGACCATATTATGAATTGTAATGATACACAACAGAAAGTGCAGTTGCACAGTTGAATAATATTTTCTCAGTTTGAGATCAGATTGTTACTTTGCAGAAATCATCTTCCTCCCAATTTTCATCAAACTCTAATCTTCTTTCTTATTCAATTTTCTTTATTCTTCTTCCATTAACAATTGTTGTGCATAATCATTCTTGCAATTAAGGTGTGATTGATTCACTCAAGTGAAGAGTGAAGAACAAGGGACTTCGATCGGTTGATTGAATCTTGTTCATCAAGATTGATTTGGAATTCTCAAAGTTTTGGGTTAATTCCAACATTTGGTATCTAGAGCTCCAGTTGTGATTCGTGGAAGAAAAACGCGATGGCGATGAACCATTCAAACAGGCATTTTTCGGCGAGTCTTCCGATTCTCAAGAACAATAATTATGAGAATCAGTGCAAGTAGTTGAAGGTGATTTTCTGTAATAAAGATCTTTGAGATCTTGTGAAGGAAGGAGTAACATCGCTTGCAGAAAACGCGACGGATGAAGAAAAGGCTGCACACAAAGAATTGAAGAAGAAAGATTATAAAGCTCTATTTATAATTCATCAATGCGTTGATCCACATAATTTTGAAAAGGTTAGTGATGTAGAATCAACGAAAGAAGCATGAGAAATTATGGAGAAATCGTTTGAAGGCGCAGAGAAAATGAAAAAGGTAAGGTTACAAACTCAAAAAAGAACCTATGAATTGCTTCATATGGAGTACAATGAAAGCATAACTAATTTCCTTACTAGGGTTACTAAATTGGTGAATCAAATAAAAGTATGTGGAGAAGTGTTGACATCAAGATCAATTGTTGCAAAGATCTTGAGGTCATTGGTTCCAAAATTCGACCACGTGGTAGTAGCCGTAGAAGAGTCGAAAGACTTGACAACATTGACAAAGGAAGAGCTTCATGGGACGCTTGAATCTCATGAACAAAGAATGGCTGAAAGAGCTGCAGGAAAATCGAAGAGTGATAGGGCTTTGCAGGCGCAATCAACAAAAGAAAAGAAAGGCAAAGGAAGTTGGAATGACAACAAAGGTAGATGAGGCTACAACAATTCAACTGGTCAAAATCAGCAAGAAGGAAACTGGTCGAATTATAGAAAACCCTGGAACCAAGGCAACCAAAAAGGTGGTGCTGCAGGTAGAGGAAGAGGCGGTGGTCAAAAAACTGACAAAATCCACATTCAGTGTTACAATTGTCAGAAGTATGGTCACTATTCTAGTGATTATCCTGAAAAGCAGAAGAATCAAGAAGCTGATGCAAAGCTGAAGAAACACGAAGAAAAAGATATGCTGCTGATGGTCACAACAAGAGATGAAGAAAGATTCTAGAACCAATGGTACTTGGACTCAGGATGCTCATCACATATGACTGGTAGGAAGGATTGGTTTGTAAACATAAAACCCTCAATGAAAAACATGGTGAAATTTGCAAATGACAATACTCTAGTAGCTGAAGGTATTGGTGATGTTCCAATGTGTTGTATATACCAGGCGTGAAGAGCAATTTTCTCAGTATAAGGCAATTGATCGAAAAGAATTACAAAGTTTCGATTAAAGACAAGATAATGAGAGTTCTCGAATAAGGTGGGAGGTTAATATTGAAGGAACCAATGTCTCAAAATAGAACCTACAAGATTGAACTCAATGTGGTTGAGCATAAGTGCCTTACAACTGTAGCCAGCAGAGATGAATGAATATGGCATTATAGACTTGGCCATCTCAATTTCAAAGACATCAGAGATTTGAAGAGAAGAAATATGGTTTCAGAATTACCAGAAATTGACATTCCAAATGAAGTATGTGAAGAATGTATTCATGCGAAGTAGCACAAAAACACCTTTAACAAGGATGCAAGAAGCAAGTCGAAGGCAATTCTTGAAGTCATATACTTTGATGTATATTGTCCTATCCAGGTGGATTCGATTGGCGGTAACATATACTTTGTCACTTTCATAGATGATTTCACTAAAAAACTGTGGACTTATCTGATCAAGAAGAAAAGTGAAGTGATCGAGGTATTTGCCAAGTTTAAATATAGGCTAAATTACATTCAGGGTCCTTTAAGTTATTTAATTGTAACACTTTGGTCCTTTATGTTTGTTTTGCTTCAAGTAGATCCTTTAAGTTATTTTAAAATATCAAGTTAGTCCCTTAACTTGTTTTTGTAACGCTTTGGTCCCTTTTTTAAAAATCTCCGTTAAAATAAATTGCAAACTCATACATCATTTCAAATGGTTTTTCGCGCTGATCATGAATATGCAATCAAATTTATCAAACAAGTTACGATTCATGAGAATTAGTTAAAAATGGACGAAATACATAATGAAAAAATCATCGATCCGACCAAAATACACAATAAAACGCAAAAATAGTTACATATTCGTGATCAGCGCGAAAAACCAGTTCAAAAGGTATATGAGTTTACAATTTATTTTAACGGAGATTTTTAAAAAAGGGACCAAAGCGTTACAAAAACAACTTAAGGGACTAACTTGATATTTTAAAATAACTTAAAAGACCTACTTGAAGCAAAACAAACATAAAGGACCAAAGTGTTACAATTAAATAACTTAAAGGACCCTGAATGTAATTTAGCCGGTTGAAAGCTCAAGATTTTGAGGACTGATGGTGGTGAAGAGTATGTGTTGAAAGATTTCGATGCATTATATGAGAAAGAAGGGATTGTGCATGAGGTGGTGCCACCCTACACTCCACAACAGAATGGAACTGCATAAAGGAAGAATAAAACCATCATAAATATGATGAGAAGTATGTTGAAAGACAAGCATCTACCTAAAGAATTATGGGGAGAAGCTGTGTCGACTGCAACATACATCTTGAACAGATATCCGACGAAATGGATATAAGGAATTGCACCAGAAGAGTGCTGGTCTGGTGTCAAGCCTAGCCTAAGTCATTTAAAGGTGTTTGAATATATAACACATAGACATGTGCCAGATCAATTGAGAAGAAAACTTGATGACAAGTTAATTCAAATGATCTTGATAGGATTTAACTAGAGGATACAAGTTGTTCGACACAGTGAACAAGCAAGTTGTGATCAATAGGGAGTGATCATAGATGAACTTAAGGAATGAGATTGGACTGAGAATATTAAGAAGGATTCAGTGAGAATCTTATGTGAAGAACGAGCTAGTGAAGTCGAAAGAGAAGTTCGACAAGAAGAAGTCAGAGGTGAAGCAGGCCCAAGTAGACCTCAACGAACTAGACATATGCATGCAAGGTTGCAAGAATGTGTGATTACATCATATGATGTAGTCAATGAAGAAGGTGAGCTGGTACACTATGATTTCTACGCAGATGTCAAACCAGTCAATGCAGTTGAGGCATTGAAAGATTCAAAGTGGAAAAAAGCAATGAATGAGGAACTAGAGTCCATCGAAGTCAACAACACTTGGTCACTTGTCGAATTTCCTCAAGGCAAGAAGGCAATCGATATGAAGTGGGTATACAAGGTAAAGCTGAATCCCAAAGGAGAAGTAACTCGACACAAGGCAAGACTCGTGGCGAAAGGATTTTTTCAAAAAGAAGGAATCGACTTCAACGAAGTTTTTGTACCTGTTGCTGGAAGTGAAACAATCAGGTTAGTTATTGGCTTAGCAAACATGAACAATTTGCACATATGTCAGATGGATGTGAAATGTGAATTCTTGAATGGCCCCTTAGATGAAGAAGTTTATGTTGCACAATCAGTTGGGTTTGTGAAAAAGGTGAAGAAAACAAGGTATACAGGCTGTATAAAGCTCTGTATGGACATAAGCAAGCTCCAAAAGCTTGGAATAAGAAGATAGATAATTTTCTAAGGGAGAAAGAATTTGTGAAGTGCACAACTGAGCATGGAGTATATGTAAGGAGAAGCAATAGTGAATTGCTTATACTATGTCTCTATGTCGATGACCTGTTGATAACATGAAATTGCGAGAAGGAGATCGAAGATTTCAAACATGACCTAAGTGAGGAGTTTGAAATATCAGACTTGGGAAATCTCTCATACTTCCTTGGTACCGAATTCTACAAGAGCAGTAGAGGTTTGATGATGCATCAAAGAAGATATGCAAGTGAAATACTCAAGAGATTTAAGATGCAAGATTGCAACCCAACTTCGACTCCAGTTGAGCCCAGAATGTAACTATAAAATGAATCAGATGAAGATGATGTCGACTCAACTTAGTACAGAAGACTTATTGGGTCATTAATATACCTTTGTCACACAAGGCCTAATTTAGCATACATTGTAGGTATGGTGAGTAGATTCATGCAGAAGCCAAATGTATCTCACCTAGCAGCGACGAAAAGGATACTGAGGTATTTTAAAGGAACTCTCGACTATGGTATTATGTTTCCTGCAATTGATGAAGGAAAATAACGCTAGTGGGTTACACCGACTCAAGCTGGTGTAATGATGCTGAGGATCGAAAATCCACAGCTGGTTATTTGTTTATGCTAGGTGGTGCACCAGTTGCTTGAAGTTCGAGAAAAGAGCCAGGAGTGGCATTGTCGTCGTGCGAAACAGAGTACATAGTTGCTTCTCTCTGTGCATGTCAAGCAACGCGGATGGTGAACCTGGTCGAAGAGATTACAGGGAAGAGTCATGGAACAATTACCATAAAGGTCAACAACGTGTCTGCTATCAATCTAGCGAAGAATCCGATAGAACATGGACGAAGCAAGCACATCGAAATGAAGTTCCACTATCTTCGTGAGCAGGTAGTAGAAGGGAAGATGAACTTGGAACACTGCAGAATCGAGAATCAGATTGCAGATATCATGACGAAAGGAGTGCAAGTCGAAGTCTTCAAGAAGGTAAGGTCTATGATGAATATAGATAGCTTAGACACACTGAATTAGGTGGTGTGTGTAGCGAGCGATTTTGGACGCAGTTCTTAAGCGCTGGTCGCTCTCTGCGGTTTGAGCTTTGACTACAGGTCGATTCATTTTTTATCCTATTGTGAGCTGAATAAGGAAGGGAAATAGATGTCTCCAATTAACCCTGCTTGCATACTGAGTTTAAACAGCAGTCTGTTAGGTTACGGATGCTATCAATGTGGGGGGCCTTTGTACTGGTTATTTGTATTTTCGCCAATACTGTTTTCTTTCTTTTTTACCTGGGCAGAAGGTTTCTGGCGGGGAACAAGGATTAGGATGCTAAGACTGATGCTTTTGAAATACTGCTTTTGATTGATGGAGATATGGGATTTGGGTTTTTTGTTGATTGCGCTCGCTAAGATCTTTTCTTTCGATCTTATGCCTACGTATTCCCGTTTACCGAAACAGGGAAATCAGAGCGTTCGTAGTTCCTCCTATTCTATGGGAGGAAATTGGTTTTTGGTGTCTTGTTCAAAGCCCAAGACGTGAAGCGAAAGGTGGTTTGTATCTTGTTCAAAGCCCAAGATGTGAAGCTGAAAGGTCTATTTGTGTCTTATTTAAAGCCCAAGACGTGAAGCTGAAAGACCTCGGCTTTAGAGAGAATTTGTCATCTCTAAAGAGGGGAGAAGGAGAATTACTTTAACTGGGATACGCGGATCCGAGCAATGCCATAATTTCCGAAGAAAGGGTTTTAACCTGAAGGAGAAGACTTTAACTCAGCGTAGAGCAATGCCATCTTTCCTTAGGAATTTCTCATGCTAAAAGAGGGACAGTGGCGTGGATATAGATGATCCAGAGGCTTGCCACTTACAGCGATTAGATGAAGGGGAAGGAGTTGTTGATGTTTGTATACTGTGAACGAGGCACAACTTTGATGCTAAAAGGTTAATTGGATCAACCAATGGTTTTCTTATACAAAGCCTAAGAGGAGGCTAATTTCCGCTAGGAAAATCATTATACAAAGCCTAAGAGGAGGCAATTTTGTGTCCCGTACAAAGCCCGAGAGAGAGGCTAAAAGATTTTGACCCGACGATGGAGTCTTTTGGTATCTCGTATAAAGCCCGAGATGGAGGCGATTGTTTGTTTGGATCGATAAGAACCTTTTTGTATTCGTACAAAGCCCGAGATGGAGGCGAAAGGGGGATTGACTCAACGAGGGAGTCTCTTATGTGTCTCGTACAAAGCCCGAGAGAGAGGCTAAACGTTGTTTGACTCTGCTGGGGAGAATCATTTGTACAAAGCCTAAGAGAAGGCTAAGGTTATTGTGTCAGTTAAGTGACAGGTCCAGTATACTGATTTTGAAAGAGAAAATCAGTTCTTATATGAGCATCACTGTACTCATAGGTTAGATCTGAGGATCGGGGTTGTTTCCTTTTCTTTGGGGAAACTGGAAATCCAAAGGGTATTGAGACTGTCCGAGTCTGCGGGTTTCCTTCCTATTTAACGAAGGGGTCACTTGAGAATGTCTTTTGAGACTCAAGGAAGTTAGACTGTCCGTGTCTAGAGTTTTATCTTTCGTACTATGCTTTGAGAAACAGTAGTAGACTCTATGAAAGGACGGTTCTATGAGGATGACTAGGTTCTGTTCCTATACCTCTAGGAGGTCGTCGGGACAATTTGTACGAAGCCCAAGAGGAGGCTGGAAACTTTTAAGAAGCCGACGGGTCCTTGTACGAAGCCCAAGAGGAGGCTATCATTCCCGGAGGAAGAGATCATTATACGAAGCCTAAGAGGAGGCTGTGAATACTTCTAAGAAGCCGTAGTGTCCTTGAATAATGCCCAAGAGGAGGCCGATGCTTTTAAGAAGCCCGTGGGTCTATCATCTCCTTTCCATTAGGAGAGATAACTCTTTTAAAGATAAAAACCACTGGTAAACGTGCGAGGTTTACTATCCAGCGACTTTTAGCTTTTAAAGAGGGTTCCTTAGTTAAGGTCCAAGATTATGACCGTAGTGGGTACCCAAACCCCGAGACATTCAAGGCAAGCTATCCACAAGGAATAGATCAAGTCAGGAAAGTTCAAGAATTTGGAAGAAACTCAAAGATTCCATTCACGGAGAATACATTCATCTTGGGGAGTAGAGCTTCTTGACGATTCCTAAGGAGGACAGCCGAATAGAAGACTGTATCTGGTGCTCCTATTGGGGATTTAGGCGTCTATTTCTACGAATAAATGAAACGGCGTCACCTAGTTCTAGACGTAGTAGCCGGGGAAACTCGAAATATCTATACTATTATTACACAGTAGATATGAGTTTATGAAAGGAGACTTACAGTGAGCAGCCCCACAATACAGTTTATAATATGAAAGCAGTAAACGAAAGCGATAACCACTTACTCGGTTGGAGTGCTTCCATGCTGTTTGGTTAGTTGTTCAACAAAGAAAGATTGAAAACAACAATATATTCAAAATCATAGGAGAAAGTGCTTTGAAAAAGAAAGATTTGGGGCTTACAGCTCAAGGAGAGGCCCAGGGTTTTATCAGTGAGCGCACTGTTTGACTTTGTACAGCGGGACTTATACAAGTGACTGGGGCCCAAAAAGGTTTTCTGTACAAAGGGATGGGTCTTACACTCTCTCAAGAGGCCCAAAAAGGTTTGAAGAAAAAAGAGAGTGGGGCTTATAACACGAGGGTAGGCCCAAATGATTTTTCGTTTAAAAATGGCGATCGTGCCGAGGTTTTCTTTTAACGCAGAGGGACTTATACAATAAGTGAGGCCCAAAAATGTTTTGGTTAAAAGGGGGATTGGGTCTTACACTCTAATAGAGGCCCAAAGTGTTTTGAATGGGTCTTATAGCTCAAGGAGAGACCCAGATGATTTTTAATTTTAAACGGGCGACGATCGTGCCGTTTACTTGTACAGAGGGACTTATACAATGAGTGAGGCCCAAAAAGTTTTTGTACAAGGGGGGATGGGTCTTACACTCTCTCAAGAGGCCCGAAAAGGTTTGAAAATGATTTATGAGGGTTGAATTAATCCAAAACCCTAATTTGTTTTCAAAATGTATTTAATTGAATAAAAATTCAATTAAAATGATAAAAAATTGTTTAACATATGGAAAACAAAATGTGATATTGGATTAATGCTTCAAAAATTAAGTATTGACCTACAAAATAATTAGAAAGCATTAAAAGTTGCAAAATCAATGTAGAAAAAATCTTTAAAATGCCAAAAACAATCAAAATATTAATTCTTTACAAAAATATCAATTATATGAAATAAATAATATTTTTGTGAAAATAAAATATTTTAACATTTTTGTGAATTATTAAAAAAAGAATCAACTCAAAATCATTAAAACTCAGAGAGAAATTAATTTTTGAATCAATTAAACAAAATCACAAAATTCAAATATTTGAATTATTCAAAAATGGCGCCAAGAACACACCAAGAACACGCGCGTGTTCTGGGTTTGGGTGATTTGCATTTTCTATCCAATCTCCATGAATACGTAATCATATCATGTAATCCACATATCATTATGCTCGTCTCAACCTCACGATCATGTCTATGTACTTTAATTTCATTTAAATTAAACATACAACAAAAAATCACGAAGAGACCTCAAGAACCCTAATTTCTGCATGAAGGCTAGGATTTTTGATACACGATTCAAACAATGCAATTAATTGAGGGAAAACATTCCATGCATGATTATGAACATATGGCCAAATTATTGTGCAGCAAAAATTGTGTGGATCATAGAGTTAGAAGAGCTCATGCTTACCACTTGCAGCTGGTGATCGTGATTTGTGTTGGAGGTGTTACAGCTTGGTTCCAATGATGTGGATAGCTTCCCTAGGTGCCAAGTGATGTGTCTGAGTGCTTGGAATGGATTGAAATGGTTTGGAGTTGAAGATGGCACCTCAACTGCAAAACTGTCAAGAACTTGAGCAATTGGCTGGTGATTTTGTGAAATCTATGTTCCAGATGTTATGTGAGTGTTTGGATCACTTCTATATGATGTATGTGAGGTGTGTGAGTGATTGGTTTGATTGGAAAAGCTCTCAAACTCAAAACCTGATAGCTACCTTGCTAAGAAAGACATTTTTGCCAAGAGAAAGAGATTTTGAGGAAAGCATCTGTTAGATGGCTTTGGTGTATTCAAACTGACCACAATTGAGCTCTATTTATAGTAGAGCAAGTTTGTTTTGCAAGGAATAGTGCATGGCAGCTGGTAAGTAGGTTTGGCCAATGTTGGCAAATGAAAATCCAAGTCTCCTCTAGCCATTGACTAGAGGTTAGGGCACAGAGCTTTGGTTCCCTTGGTCTTGGATAAGTCTTGACTGATTTCAGATGAGAATGGCTCAGTCCATGCCACCTTGATGGTTTCATTGAATGCCTCATTCCAAATTTGAAGTCTTGTCCCTATTTTGGCCATTCTAGGTTCAACATGCTATTTCTTGTTCCATGGACTTTGGAGGCTTGGCTCAGTGATTGTCCCCTTTAGATTCAATCCTCTGAGGTGTCCAAGTGGATAGGAGCAATTGAATTTGGATGATTTTGGCAAATCGACCAAAGTTGCAAATTCTGCCTTGCCTTGACAGATTTCAGTAAGGCAACTTGGCAATGTTGTATCTCATGGTGTAGGTTGAATTTGGCAATGTTCTTGGCCATTTTGGAAAGCTCTTACATGATACAACAACTGTTTGAACAAGTTTGGTTTTGATCTCTTTTGATTCCAAGTGAAAAATCCCCCTACATTTGGCAAAAAGTGAGGCAGAATCTGACTTAGTGAAAATTTCACTAAGTGTTAGAAAAAGTGACATTTTCACTTTTCAGCCACTTTGATCACTCCATAACTCAAAATCCTTAATGAATTGGAATGACTTGTAGTTGAAGTTTTTGTAGGTGATAATGAGGGCTACAAATCCATCTTTGGATGAGAAAAAATGGCCTCGTGGTTTAGGAGTTATAGTCCTCCAAAGTTGGTACCTTTGCCACTTTATTTTTAACTTAGAAAAATTTCTAAGTTTTATGGTTACCCCTTTTACAAGTTATCTCACTTTTCTTGATTTTTCTTGATGAATGATGATTCAAATCATACATTAACATCATTTTAGGGTTAAAAATCCATATTGGTGAAAAATCTCAAAAAGTCAAAGTTGACTTTTGTGCACAGTTGACTTTTTATCAGATGAATTCCAAACTGTGCAATTCTTCAGGAAATCATGTCCTTGACCTAAATCAAACTTGATGGACATGTTCCATGGGTGTCATAGGGTATATTCAATCATGTATTAGGGTTTGGGAGCATGTCCAGGTCAAAAGTCAAAGTTACAGTTGACTTTTCCCTTAAAACCCTAATTGTGGTGCAGATGAAATTGAGACTTGTTGCTCAAACTTCTTGGATTAATCCATTGTCCCAAATGGATCAATATGGTATATTAGAGACCCTCAAATCATCTCTTGAGGTCTTGGCTCATGGTTTGTCCCAAAAGTCAACTTAGGGGTGAATTAGGTCAAGAAACCCTAATTCCTGATTTTTGATGAATGAATCCCCTGAGGCAAAATTGACTTGATGCATGGGTTCATGAGGTTCCATGAAGTATATTAGGTTATGTTTTGGATCATTGCCTAGTGGCCAGATGAAAATTTCCATCTGGAGGCCCTGGTCGACCAAAACCCTAATTTGGTGACACTGTCGATCTTGAGACTTGATCCACCTAGAAGGGAGCAGCCTTGTGCTTAATCCTTGAAGTGGGAGTCCTTTTTGATCCATTGTGGATATTTAAGAGATTAGACAAGTTGAAGATCATGTCATTTCTTGATTGATCCTTTGTCTAAGCACTCAGAGAGGGCTTGAAACCCTAATTTTGATTGTAGTGGATGCTCACCCATCTTTGGGGGGACTAATGAAGCTTAAAGGTACATCCATATTGTGATGATGATTTTCACAATGATGGGAAATCTAAGTGGTCAAAATTTGGGGTATTACAGACGCCCCTATTTAATCTTCTTGGACCCGAAGGTGTGAATGGCGAAGGGATTCGGGCATTCGGGGTGCAAGAGGATTAAATATCGGAATACCCGAAATTTTGATGGTGGTTATGAATGGTAGCTTACGCATTCATCTTCTTTAGCTAAGCAATGATGCTTAGAAAAGGTAAACTTCCCCTCGATCCTGGTCTTCAGCCAAGGAACTGGTCTCAGTTTTCTTTTGAAATAAACCTCCCTTCGTTCTTGGTTTCCTACCAAGGAACTGGTCTTAGTTTCTGATTTAAACTTCCCCTCGATCCTGGTTTCTTACCAAGGAACTGGTCTTAGTTTCTGATTTGAACTTCCCCTCGATCCTGGTTTCTTACCAAGGAACTGGTCTTAGTTTCTGATTTGAACTTCCCCTCGATCCTGGTTTCTTACCAAGGAACTGGTCTTAGTTTCTGATTTAAACTTCCCCTCGATCCTGGTTTCTTACCAAGGAACTGGTCTCGGTTTCTTTTGTCAATAAACTTTACTGACAAAGGACGCTATTCATAGCGGCTTTCCTTCAAACTTCTCGCCGAATTTTCCTGGGGAGATGCCATTTGAGTGGAAAAAGTTTTGATGTCAGACTTGCTGGGGAACCCATTCGTCTGAATTGTAGAGGTACACAAACTTCTCTGTTTTGGAGACGCCATTTGTCGATTCTACTAGGGAAAACGAGTCTCTTGAGAGACTATTTTCGTTTGGGATCTTTCATCATACTTTTCTCGGGATCTTCCCGGAGAAACGCCATATGATGAGGTCCAATTTTGAGGTGCCAATGACCTTCTCATCAGTGGTTTTTCAGAGAAAAACTGGCGTGCTGCCGAATCTCTGATCACGAGGCTTTCTCTGTGGATTTTCCTTAATCCGGGAAAGCAAGGATATCATCTTTAATGGCGAAGAGTGACATCTGTTGAAGGTTCTCTGATCTTTCAGAGATTCGAGTTATCAAAGTGGCCAAGTGCCGACTCTGATCTAAAGATACACTAGTGGCGAGATTGTGCAGACGCAACACTTCCTGACGAGGAAAGAACTGACAAACTCGATTGAGAAAACTGTTTATCACTAGGGGACAAGACCGGCTAGAGTGATAACGATGCAATATGAAATGTAAATGCAAATAAAAAAATGCATGAAGTACGTATGTATATGCTGACAAAACTGACGCGACATACAAACTAATGGATGAACATAATTGGATACTCGGCCATCGCGGGGCGAAGAAGTACCCTTGGTTCAAAATAGCAATTCCACCTTGCTTAGGAGAGATAGTCCCGTTGGGAGCTATGTTGATCGGGCTTAGGAGACGAGAACTCGGCCGAGGCGTGTCAGACGAAACAAGGTCTCTGACACAGTTGGTCCCTCTATTCAGGAGTACTGGCTTAGAAGGAGTACTTTGATTCTGCACTTTAAGGTTCGCTTACTTCGGGAGAAGCGATCGATGTTCTTCTGATGTTCAACAGTAAAAAGAAATGCCATCTTTAATTTAAAAGCAGAAAAAGTTTAACAAGTAAATTTATTTTTGTTTTATTTCAAGAATCGCTGATTAAGTTTAAACAACGTCGTTCTGTAAAGCTAAAACAAGTAAAGAATTACAAACAAAAGCACAAGGGCTCAAATTTTATTGATAAGATGGAGATCAGCCAAACGCGTGATTCCAAAGAGTATATACAAAGTTAGAAAATGGTAATTTACAGGGAAAAGGGCTACGTTGAAACATAACGACCACTATCCTTCTACCAACTTTGAATTCGGGACATCCTGAGCTTCTGTCGAAGATGACCTTGACTGGAGTTTTCCTGACGGATGATGATGCAACTGCTGCTGAGGGACTTGCCTCTGTTGAACATAGTTACTTGCCATTATCCTTAACTTTTGCCTGGATTGTACTATGAGATTTCCAATCCATCGGGATGATTCTTTTCATGTCTCTAACTTTTTCCTGGACCGCCCTTTCGGGTTTTCAATCCACCGAGACGTTTTTTTTTTTTAGTTTTAGGCGAAGTATTTCTTGACTACATCAACATTCGTGGGGTAGGCAAATTCCTCTCCGTCCATGGTTGCAAGTATCAAGGCGCCGCCTGAGAAAGCTTTCGTGACCACATAGGGGCCATCATAATTTGGGGTCCATTTGCCCCGAGAATCAGTGAGAAATGATTGTATCTTCTTGAGCACAAGGTCTCCTTTCCTGAAGACACGAGGTCGGACCTTTTTGTCAAACGCCCTCTTCATTCTTTGCTGATACAACTGACCGTGGCATAGTGCCGTGACTCATTTTTCCTCGATCAGATTCAATTCGTCGTGTCGACTTTGACACCATTCAGCTTTGGTGAGCTTAGCTTCCATCAATACCCGGATTGATGGGATCTCTACTTCTATGGGGAGAACTGCCTCCATGCCATATACTAGAGAGAAAGGGGTTGCCCCTGTTGAAGTGCGGACAGATGTTCGATAACCGTGAAGAGCAAAGGGTAGTATTTTGTGCCAATCTTTATAGGTTACAACCATCTTTTGAACGATCTTCTTGATATTCTTGTTAGCCGCTTCTACCGCCCCGTTCATCTTGGGTCGGTAGGGAGATGAGTTATGGTGTTCGATCCTGAACTCTGCACACAACTCTTTCATCATCTTATTGTTCAAGTTAGATCCATTATCAATAATGATCTCGCTTGGAACACCATAACGGCAGATGATATTGTTTTTGATAAATCGGACCACCACTTGTCGGGTTACATTGGCGAATGACGCTGCTTTTACCCACTTGGTGAAATAGTCAATGGCTACCAGGATGAACCGATGTCCGTTTGAAGCCTTGGGGTCAATCATACCAATCATATCGATTCCCCATATGGAAAATGGCCACGGGGAAGAAAGAACTTTGAGATGTGATGGCGGTACATGAATTTTGTCGGAGTATATCTGACACTTGTGACACCTCCTCATGTACTTGTAGCAGTCGGATTCCATGGTCAACCAATAATACCCGGCCCTGAGAATTTTTCTCGCCATTGTGTGTCCGTTGGCATGAGTGCCAAAGGATCCTTCATGAATTTCTTTCATGAGCATGTCTGCTTCTGGTCTGTCGACGCATCGGAGCAAGACCATGTCAAAATTTCTCTTATAAAGAGTGTCACCGCTCAGGAAGAAGTTTCCAGCCAATCTTCTGAGGGTTTTCCTGTCTTTTCTGAGTGCCCCAGATGGGTACTCTTGTTTCTGAAGGAAGCATTTGATATCGTGATACCAAGGTCTGTCGTCTATGACTGCTTCAATCGCGAAGATGTAAGCGGGCCGTTCAAGGCGCATGATGTCGATCTTAGGTAAGTCGTTCCATTGAACTACACTAATCATGGAAGAGATAGTGGCTAATGCATCAACCATGTGATTCTCCTCACGAGGGATATGATGAAACTCAACTCTGTCGAAGAAAGGTAACAACCTTCTTGCGTAGTCTTTGTAAGGAATCAATCCTGATTGGTATGTGTTCCAATCTCCTGTTATTTGATTGATAACCAAGGCTGAATCGCCGTATACATCCAAGTTCTTAATCCTTAAATCAATCGCTTCTTCGAGACCCATAATACAAGCTTTGTATTCGGCCTCGTTGTTCGTACATTTGAACATAAGTCTGGCAGTGAAAGGAATGTGGGAACCCTGAGGGGTAACAATGATTGCCCCAATTCCGTTTCCATAATGATTGACTGCTCCGTCAAAGATAAGTCCCCACTCGGAACCTGGTTCTGGCCCTTCACTGGGTAGCGGTTCATCGCAATCTTTCATCTGTAGATACATGACATCTTCGTCTGGGAAGTCAAACCCGATTGATTCTTGATCGTCAATCGGTTGATGAGCCAAATGATCGGCTAAAATACTTCCTTTAACGGCTTTCTGAGCATGGTACTCTATGTCATATTCTGATAGTAACATCTGCCAACGGGCAATCCTTCCCGTGAGAGCAGGTTTTTTGAAAACGTACTTGATTGGATCTATTTCGGAGACCAACCAAGTAGTATGACGAATCATGTACTGGCGAAGACGTTTGGCTGCCCAAGCCAAAGCGCAACAAGTTTTCTCAAGCATTGTGTACCGAGTCTCGCAGTCAGTGAATTTCTTGCTTAGATAGTAAATGGCAGACTCTTTCCTTTTAGTTTCGTCTTGTTGGCCAAGTACACATCCCATTGAGTCCTCTAGGACTGTGAGGTAAATGATCAGTGGTCTTCCTTCCACTGGAGGTGATAGAATCGGAGGATTCAACAGATATTCCTTAATACTATCGAAGGCAGTTTGGCAATCTTCTGACCAAACGCAATCCTGGTTCTTTTTGAGTAATTTGAAAATCGGCGCACACGTCGCGGTCATAAGGAATATGAATCTGGAGATGTAGTTCAAACGTCCCAGGAATCCTCTGACTTGTTTTTCAGTTTTCGGAGAGGGCATTTCTTGAATGGCCTTGACCTTGTCAGGATCAACTTCAATTCCTTTCTGGCTGACGATGAACCTTAGTAATTTCCCCGAACGGACACCGAAGGTGCACTTGTTGGGATTCAAGCGGAGCTTGAATTTTCTTAGACGTTCGAACAATT
The DNA here is from genome assembly GCA_022829125.1 of Lathyrus tuberosus. Lineage (NCBI taxonomy): Eukaryota > Viridiplantae > Streptophyta > Magnoliopsida > Fabales > Fabaceae > Lathyrus > Lathyrus tuberosus. The sequence continues at coordinate 23,798,173 of JALAZF010000009.1, forward strand.
TTGACAGATGTTCAACGTGCTCATCCTCTGTTCTTGATTTTGCAATCAAATCATCGACATATACCTCGATTTCTTTGTGTATCATGTCATGAAACAGAGTAGTCATGGCCCTTTGATAGGTTGCCCCGGCATTCTTCAAACCGAACGGCATTACCTTGTAACAAAAGGTACCCCATGGGGTAATGAACGAAGTTTTCTCCATGTCTTTCGGCGCCATTTTGATCTGGTTATAGCCCGAGAATCCATCCATGAAGGAAAATACTTTGAACTTTGCCGTGCTGTCAACCACATGTCAATGTGTGGTAAAGGAAAGTCGTCCTTTGGACTTGCCTTGTTCAGATCTCTGTAATCGACACACATTCTAACCTTTCCGTCCTTTTTGGGAACGGGTACGATGTTGGCTAACCATTGAGGATATTCAGATGTAGCGAGGAAACCCGCGTCGATCTGTTTCTGTACCTCCTCCTTGATTTTGATGGCCATGTCCGGGTGAGTGCGTCTCAACCTTTGCTTTACTGGCGGACATTCTGATCTCAACGGTAAGTGATGTTCCACGATGCTGGTATCCAACCCTGGCATATCCTGATAGGACCAAGCGAATACATCGAGAAATTCTTTGAGAAGCTTTATCAAACCCTCTCTGGCAGTTGGACTGAGCAGTGCTCCGATCCTGATTTCTTTTCTCTCTTTTTCTGAACCCAAGTTTACCGTTTCCAACGGCTCTTTGTGAGGTTCAATGGACCTTTCCTCTTGTCTGAGTAGTCGGGAGATCTCTTCTGGAATTTGGTCGTCATTTTCTTCTTCAGCCTCGAATAACGGGAACTCAAAGTTGGGAGAAGGCATCGGATCGTATGTTTCAACGGGGTATAAAACAAGCAATCTGCATGACATGATGATTCGTGTTTAGAAGAGATAGAGAAAATGCAAGCGTGTGTAGTGTTTTGATTTTACTGCTTGTTTTTATTATTGAATGTTTTTTAGGATTACCATTTTCTGAAAAAGCAAAAAGAGAAAACAGCAATTAATGCGGAAATTATAGAACGACGTTATTTTATTAATGAACAAGTCGAATCTTGAAACTACAGCCCTATAAAACAAAACTCTGTCGCTTTGGGCAAAGCGAAGAGGGAATTTTACAGAAAACGAGCCCTATCAAAATATCCGTTTCACCTGGGCAGGGTGAAAGGTTAAAGATGGCAATTACTTTGACTGACGAACGACCTTCGGAACCTCGATGGTAACCCATTGGCGGCGAACTCCTCAGTGAATCACAAAGTCTGGCACCTTCCTTGATTTGTCTTCAGAAATGACGCTGATTTGTGGTGGAGCGGGATCATTGGAATCTGTCTCCCAAGCAGAATTGTCGTAGGAGGATTCCTCTGTTGTATTTTGCATAGCATTTATGCTCTCAGCTGTATCTCCCCATCCAGTTGGCTGGATATCTTCGAGCCTGATACGAGAGCTTTCGGGAGCGGTGTACTTGACCATATAGTCGTATTTTCCACTCGGTTGTCCCAAGGTGTCCCACATTTTTTTGGAACTGGAGGAATCATCCCTCTCGATGACGTTGACCTCGGGAAAAGCATAGTTGATGAATTCAAGTCCTGCGAACGTTGCGAATTCATATTCATGTTGAGTAGTTTCTGAATGACCTGAGTGTTGATCCCATGACAGGGTGGGGACATAGGTATTCTGTCCAATGACGCTCAGCTGAGTTTCATTGTTCGGCTGACTTTCTTGCCCCAAGTTTCCTGGGTAAGGCTGCCACATTGGCAGGCCATCCATCGGGCCATAGTAATTGTGATCAAAGTTGTCTTTCATCGGAGTGTCTTCCTCTAATGAATTTGGCGGAGCACGACATTCTTCCAGATCACAATCTCCGTAGATCATTTCGACATCTGATCTTGGTATAAATCTCGGACTTTCTGTAGGAAAGCAAAAAGGCATAGGCACCTCTTCCTGAGACATATAGCCGTCCTTGTTAAGGTATGACTTCCATTCTTCATCTGTGTCAGAGGGATCTTCCTCATTGATAGCATGAACTGTCTGAGACACTGGGTGAAGGAAACCTCGACTGTGGAAGAAGTTTTGAAGGGGATGAAGACTTTCATCGTTGGCGGCTGTCTGGGTACAGGTCGCAGAAAAACCAAGACCCTTCTTTGTTTTATTGTCAATAGGAATGACAAGCCGTCCCCATCCTGTCGTATCGGTACTCTCGACCGCTTTGATAGCATCTTTGTATGAAGAAATTGAAGTTCCTTCTTTGAACTGATTGTCCTTTCTCACCGATAGTGCTTGGAACTGAGTTCTAATAACCTCCTCGGGTTCCACACAAGTAGATGATGATAGGTTACTCATAAGCAAGGCTTGTTCCCCACAAACCGTGACAAGTTGATCGTTCTTGACGAACTTTAGCTTATGGTGGAGGGTTGAAGTAACCGCTCCAGCCTGATGTATCCAAGGTCTTCCTAATAAACAACTGTATGTTGCCCGGATGTCCGTGACCTGGAAAGTGATTTGGAAAGTGTGAGGACCAATAGTTATGGGAAGATCAATTTCGCCGATAACTATTTTTCTGGATCCGTCGAATGCTTTGACGAAGACCTCGCTGGTTCTCATCGGAGGGCCCTTGAATGATAATTGCATCAAAGTGGACTTCGGCATAACATTCAGGGCTGACCCTGTGTCTACCAGTACGCTGGCTAAAGCATCGTCCTGGCAGTTAACTGTAATATTGAGCGCCATGTTATGACGGCGACCCTCTTCAGGTAATTCCTCATCACTAAATTCCAAATTATTGCAGGAAGTGATGTTAGAGACAATGCTATCGAATTGTCTGATTGTTACATCCTGTTCCACAAAGGCTTGCTCCAAGACTTTCTGTAGAGCCTCTCTGTGTGCTTCTGAACTGAGTAACAGTGATAATACCGAGATCTTTGAAGGAGTCTGTAACAGTTGATCAACAATGTTATATTCACTCCTTTGGATGAGCTTTAGCATCTCATCTTTGTCTTTTGAGAAGTCGGGATTACTAGATTGACCGACTGGTGGATCAGGAATTTCTGCCTGAAGTTCCTTTTCTTTGTTGGATTCTCTAACCCCTCGGTTGAAGATTCGACCGCTCCGTGTTACACGACTGATGTCTGCAATATTCACGACGGAGGGTAATGGAATTTCCTTTCCATTCTCGATTATTGTTGCACCGTATTTGTAAGGGATTGCCTTAGCTGATTCATACGGTAGTGGCCCCGGTAGATAGATGACTATGGGAACCTTCTGATTTTTCTGACCATCATAAGTAACCTTGATCCGTTCCCGGTTGGGAACTCTAGATTCTTCAAGTAGAGGGATGATGGCAAAAACATCCCTGGTCCTGTGATGACCAGAGATCGTGACAACATCCTCAACTTGCTCGACAAGGTAGTTCGGCGACCAAATGATGGGTCCTGAACCTGGATATGGACGAATTTCTCCATGATCGACCTGACCCTGAAGAGCTGCTCTCACAAGGTAACACCCTTGGTTACTTTCCGAACAGACGCTACAACTGTCATAGTTGTGTAGCGGCACCTGGCCACGCCCACTTTGAATACAATGTAACCTCACTAGGTTATCTTCCACTGATCGGACATCTTGACTTTGACGACGAGTAGGATTCCTGTGATTGATACTAATCTGCTGAGTATCTTCATCCATGTAGATTGGCATCCACCAGTGATTTAACAAGTGCTGAAGTGCTTCCTGGACAAGGGTACAACCTTGATCGTTTTCGCAACCTGCTTTACAGTTTTGATAATTATGTGATATTAAGAATCCGAGTCGGACCTGCTCGGCATGTAACTCTACCAGGTTGGTATTCATCACGCGAATGTCAAAGATCTGAACCATGTTGATTCGATAGGAGTTCCTATCATGGTAGTCTTGGATCCATCCAAGATCCATCTGACGCTGGAGGGCCTCTTGTATGAAAGACCATCCCTGTTTGCTTACCGAGCAAATCAGACAGGAACTGTAATCGTGCCGCGGCAGATTATGATACTGGCTTTGCCTTGAGTGCATCGCCACCAAGTTGACATTCATCGCACGAATGTCGTGGTTTTGAATGACGTTGGAATTCGTGTAAACCATGTTAACTCCTTGAACTCGGTGCTCTTGGATCCATCCAAGATCCATTTGCTCTTGTAGAGCTGCTTGCACCACAGAACATCCCTGGTTGTCTTTAGAGCAGATATGACACTGGTGATAATTATGAGGTGGCACATGGCCATATCCACTCTGTCTACAATGCATCTTGACCAGATTGGTTTTCAACAAGAGTACATCATGAATTTGATAGACATTATTAGTCTCTTTCTCAATCAGATTGACTGCAGCTTTCTCATGTTGAGGCAGCGGGTTCGTAAGAACATTAGGATTCGTATCTTTGAAAGATAAGAGCCCGCTCCTAACAAGCTTTTGCATGTCGGATTTGAAATTGAGACAAGTCTCAATGTTATGCCCTGAACCTCCTTGATGATAAGGGCATGTTTGATCCGCTTTAAACCAAAACGACGGATTTTCCGGAACTGAAAGGGGAGACTTAGTCTGAATGTGCCCCTTAGCCAGCAGTAACGGAAATAACTTTGCGTACGTTACGGGTATAGGATCAAATCCTGGTGGCCGTGTTGTACGGTTGTTGTTATATGGAGGACGAGCCTGCTGAAGAGGCTGTTGTGTCCTTTGTTGGTCAGGTTGGCTCTGCGCAACCTGAGGTTGATACATAGGAACAGGCGCGGGGCCGATAGCAGGAGTTACAGCTGCTACTGGCTGATAATGTCGCCTTTGCTTTCCGAGAGAGATATTCCCAATATCTTGCTCTTTTTTCTTAGAGAGAGCACTACCGTATTTTTTAGTACCGCTCGTTGATCCAGTGTCTTTTACCAAACGTCCTTCTCGGACGGCTTCCTCAAGACGTACACCCATGCCGACCATTTCGGTGAAATCACTGGGCGCACTGGCAACCATTCGGTCATAGTAAAATGAGCTCAAGGTCTTTAAGAAGATCTTTGTCATCTCTTTTTCCTCAAGAGGTGGACAAATCTGAGCGGCAATTTCACGCCACCTTTGAGCATACTCCTTAAAGGTTTCTTTGTCCTTTTGCGACATCGATCTGAGTTGATCTCTGTCGGGTGCCATATCCAAATTGTATTTGTATTGTTGGACGAAGGCAGTACCAAGATCTCTAAAAGTGCTGATCGTAGTACGGTTTAAACCCATGTACCATTTGAGTGCGGCACCGGTTAAACTATCTTGGAAGTAGTGAATCAGCAGGTCCTGATTCTCCGTCTGAGCTGACATCCGCCGAGCGTACATCACCAGATGGCTCTGAGGGCAAGAGTTACCCTTGTATTTTTCAAAGTCGGGCACTTGGAACTTGTGCGGGACTTTCACATTTGGGACCAAGCAGAGGTCTACGGCGTCCTTCCCAAATAGATCCTGACCGCGAATGGCTTGCAACTCTTTCTGCATTTCCAAGAACTGCTCCTGGAATTCATCCATTCTGTCAAACATAGTTTCCTTCTTACCAGAAGGTGTTGGTGGAATCTGTCCTTCCGGGATAGTGTGCACCACAGGGGGTGGTACCGTGACTATGGCAGTAAGTCTTGGCGCCTCCCGAAGTTTCTAACCTTCAGGAGTCTTGAGTATGCCCTTGGCATCTTCGCTTTCCCGAAGTTTGTAACCTTCAGGCCCAGCGGCTTCTATTGCGATTCCCTGATCTTCAGTGATCGGCGGAACATATCCTTCCGGGATATAGTTAACAGGCATGCCCCAAGGACGATCTTTCGGCATCTGATACCTAGGATCATACTTTTCTATGATGGGCGTTGAGGTGATCTCTGAGATCACGGTTCTTTGTAGCTGAGCTTCTGCCATGGCTTGCATGTCGTTACGAAGCTTTCTCATATCCTCTCTCAGAGCGTCGATCTCTTCTTTCAACTCTCTGTTTTCTTCCTCAAGATCATCCATCTTTTTCTGACGATTGGCCTGAGTATTATACGAATGAGACAGTTTGACTCTAGAACCGAGACACAAACGTGAGATTTGTAGGTAAGGAGAATACGTGATGTGAGAATGATGAATGCAATGATTATATTAATTGTTGTTTTTTTTGTTTAATCAAAATAAACTTCGACAATTAGATTGCAAATATCAAACAGTGGGGAAACCCCTTTTTATTGAATTCCAAAGGATTACAGAAATGGAAATACAGTAGATTACAAAGTGCAGAAACAGAAACCTAAACTAATGGGTCCCGAGTCCTCTTCTTTGACCGGGGCGCTTGGGCCGTTGTTGGGTTGTCATTCCTTTTCCAGGTGAAAGGAGCGAGCAAATTCCTTTGGTCATCTTGATTCTCTACAACATGTTGCTCCAAAATTTCAATCAGAGCATCTTTCTCTTTTAGTAGTTGTTGTATTTGGATACACTCTACGCCGAGGGTGCGGTACTTGTTCTTCCAAGATCTTCTTTCCTTTTGAACTTTGTTGAGAGTAACCTGAAGCTTTTCAGTTTCCGTCATGAAGTACATGACAGTTTCCCTCAGTGGAAGAATTCCGTAACGAGGATAAGGCATCTTTAGCTTGAGAGCTCTAGTTTGTACCCAATGGAGATAAGGCTCCACCGAGACACAGTCTGGTTTTCCCAGAGACTCTCATCCTTTCTTATGAACATGTTTCCAAGCTTGCACTATTTCCATCTTTAGTGCTCTGTCACTTTCTCCTTCTTTGAAGAAAAGACCTTCCAGTTGAACACCCAGTGGGATGTGTCTCATCGGGTATCCAAATTGACGAAGAACCAATATCGGATGATAGTTGATTCCTCCTTTAGTTCCTATGAGGGGTACGCTGGGGAAGTTTCCACAACGGTCAATGATTCTAATTCCCTCATAAATCCTATTACACCAATCTATATCAGAGTTGGTAAGAGACATGATCTTCTGCGACCAACGTAAGACACTCTTGCAATCCCAAAAAGCAGCAGACTTGGGCAAGTGGGAGATAAACCATTTATAAAGCAGAGGTACACAGCATGTGATCTCCCCTCCACTGTACAAATTTCCTAAGTGTACAGAATGATACGCATCTGCAAGCAAAGTCGGCACAGGGTTTCCAATGAGAAAAACCTTAATAGCGTTGATATCGAAGAAATTATTGATGTTGGGAAACAAAAATAACCTGTAGGTGAGCAAGACAAAGATGCTTTCAAAAGCAGTCCCGTTCCCTATACTAGCGAAGTATAGAGCCTTTTTTGTCAAGAACTGGGCTGGCAAACCTTGGATGCCACCCTTAGTGGTCATGTGAGTCCTGACCTCAGACTCGTCCAAATGAATTGCTATTGCAATAGTCTGATTCTTTGGAATTTCTTCCAGTCCAGAAAATGGAGCTCGATCAGTGATATGTAAATCAGTCAGATGAGAATACTCCTCCAGCGTTGGTGATAGCTGGTAATCCGGGAATGTGAAACAGTGATAAACCGAATCGTAGAATTGAATGAGCGCGTCCATAATCCCCTTAATCACATGGACTCTTAACAGTGGTAGCAAACCACCGTGCTTGGCTCCGAAAGCCTCTGGGTTAATGATCATCCTTGCTAACCTTCTCAAATCCCCTATTTTTGGAACCTTGAAGGTATACTGGTGAGTTCTCCTTCTACCGAAATCCATTAGCGTAATCCTCTTCTCTGATATTTACAATCACATTCTTAGTTTAATTTGAAAAACAGAGAGACTAGAAGAGAAATTTTTTTGAGTGTTTTAATGTTTTATTAAATGAATGCATGAATGCAGCACACAAAAACATAGAAAAAACATGGGGTCAAAGGGTCGTTGTCATGAAGTCAAGGCTCTACCCATCCCCAAAGGTTTATACTAGGGTGATTTTTGTACCTGTACTCATTATCATCAGCTCCTCCCAGGAAAGCAAAACAACAAGCGGATCGCCAGCGAGTTGTAGAGCAATCTTAGAGTAAGTGCCATTCACCGAGAATAGATCACCAGCCTCAAATTAGGGTAGTATCGCGTAACAACTATTTTTGATAGTTTCCGCACTACGAAAGGGTTTGGCTCCTCAGCTTCTCAGACTTAACAACCGGCCCATTGGCTAGAAGAGTAAATGGGTTGCGTTGGTCAGCCTCCACTGAGGTTGATGGTCGACCCCGTCGCCATCACTTATCTTAAGTGTATACTCATTCTCACCACATGCGGCATCACACGCATTCCCAGTACCAGAAAAATAAATACGTATAGCAATTAGGAAAAGCAGTATATATATTTGTCCTAATCATCCTAGACTTATAAAGCTATGATTCCTAAGTTCCTGACAGAAATGGGTTCCCCGGCGGAAGTCCCAATCTGTGGTATTCACACAAGTGAAGAGAAACAAGGTTTGTCCAAGGTTTCCACCTTAAACGTTTAAGAAAGAAGATTTGGCCCCACGGTGGGCGCCACTTTTCTGTAGCGAGCGATTTTGGACGCGGTTCTTAAGCGTTGGTCGCTCTCTGCGGTTTGAGCTTTGACTACAGGTCGATTCATTTTTTATCCTATTGTGAGCTGAATAAGGAAGGGAAATAGATGTCTCCAATTAACCCTGCTTGCATACTGAGTTTAAACAGCAGTCTGTTAGGTTACGGATGCTATCAATGTGGGGGGCCTTTGTACTGGTTATTTGTATTTTCGCCAATACTGTTTTCTTTCTTTTTTACCTGGGCAGAAGGTTTCTGGCGGGGAACAAGGATTAGGATGCTAGGACTGATGCTTTTGAAATACTGCTTTTGATTGATGGAGATATGGGATTTGGGTTTTTTGTTGATTGCGCTCGCTAAGATCTTTTCTTTCGATCTTATGCCTACGTATTCCCGTTTACCGAAACAGGGAAATCAGAGCGTTCGTAGTTCCTCCTATTCTATGGGAGGAAATTGGTTTTTGGTGTCTTGTTCAAAGCCCAAGACGTGAAGCAAAAGGTGGTTTGTATCTTGTTCAAAGCCCAAGATGTGAAGCTGAAAGGTCTATTTGTGTCTTGTTCAAAGCCCAAGACGTGAAGCTGAAAGACCTCGGCTTTAGAGAGAATTTGTCATCTCTAAAGAGGGGAGAAGGAGAATTACTTTAACTGGGATACGCGGATCCGAGCAATGCCATAATTTCCGAAGAAAGGGTTTTAACTTAAAGGAGAAGACTTTAACTCAGTGTAGAGCAATGCCATCTTTCCTTAGGAATTTCTCATGCTAAAAGAGGGAGAGTGGCGTGGATATAGATGATCCAGAGGCTCGCCACTTACAGAGATTAGATGAAGGGGAATGAGTTGTTGATGTTTGTATACTGTGAACGAGGCACAACTTTGATGCTAAAAGGTTAATTGGATCAACCAGTGGTTTTCTTATACAAAGCCTAAGAGGAGGCCAATTTCCGCTAGGAAAATCATTATACAAAGCCTAAGAGGAGGCAATTTTGTGTCCCGTACAAAGCCCGAGAGAGAGGCTAAAATATTTTGACCCGACGATGGAGTCTTTTGGTATCTCGTATAAAGCCCGAGATGGAGGCGATTGTTTGTTTGGCTCAATAAGAACCTTTTTGTATCTCGTACAAAGCCCGAGATGGAGGCGAAAGGGGGATTGACTCAACAAGGGAGTCTCTTATGTGTCTCGTACAAAGCCCGAGAGAGAGGCTAAACATTGTTTGACTTCGCTGGGTAGAATCATTTGTACAAAGCCTAAGAGAAGGCTAAGGTTATTGTGTCAGTTAAGTGACAGGTCCAGTATACTGATTTTGAAAGAGAAAATCAGTTCTTATATAAGCATCACTGTACTCATGGGTTAGATCTGAGGATCGGGGTTGTTTCCTTTTCTTTGGGGAAACTGGAAATCCAAAGGGTATTGAGACTGTCCGAGTCTGCGGGTTTCCTTCCTATTTAACGAAGGGGTCACTTGAGAATGTCTTTTGAGACTCAAGGAAGTTAGACTGTCCGTGTCTAGAGTTTTATCTTTCGTACTATGCTTTGAGAAACAGTAGTAGACTCTATGAAAGGACGGTTCTATGAGGATGACTAGGTTCTGTTCCTATACCTCTAGGAGGTCATCGGGACAATTTGTACGAAGCCCAAGAGGAGGCTGGAAACTTTTAAGAAGCCGACGGGTCCTTGTACGAAGCCCAAGAGGAGGCTATCATTCCCGGAGGAAGAGATCATTATACGAAGCCTAAGAGGAGGCTGTGAATACTTCTAAGAAGCCGTAATGTCCTTGAATAATGCCCAAGAGGAGGCCGATGCTTTTAAGAAGCCCATGGGTCTATCATCTCCTTTCCATTAGGAGAGATAACTCTTTTAAAGATAAAAACCACTGGTAAACGTGCGAGGTTTACTATCCAGCGACTTTTAGCTTTTAAAGAGGGTTCCTTAGTTAAGGTCCAAGATTATGACCGTAGTGGGTACCCAAACCCCGAGACATTCAAGGCAAGCTATCCACAAGGAATAGATCAAGTCAGGAAAGTTCGAGAATTTGGAAGAAACTCAAAGATGCCATTCACGGAGAATACATTCATCTTGGGGAGTAGATCTTCTTGACGATTCCTAAGGAGGACAGCCGAAGAGAAGACTGTATCTGGTGCTCCTATTGGGGATTTAGGCGTCTATTTCTACGAATAAATGAAACGGCGTCACCTAGTTCTAGACGTAGTAGCCGGGGAAACTCGAAATATCTATACTATTATTACACAGTAGATATGAGTTTATGAAAGGAGACTTACAGTGAGCAGCCCCACAATACAGTTTATAATATGAAAGCAGTAAACGAAAGCGATAACCACTTACTCGGTTGGAGTGCTTCCATGCTGTTTGGTTAGTTGTTCAACAAAGAAAGATTGAAAACAACAGTATATTCAAAATCAAAGGAGAAAGTGCTTTGAAAAAGAAAGATTTGGGGCTTACAGCTCAAGGAGAGGCCCAGGGTTTTATCAGTGAGCGCACTGTTTGACTTTGTACAGCGGGACTTATACAAGTGACTGGGGCCCAAAAAGGTTTTCTGTACAAAGGGATGGGTCTTACACTCTCTCAAGAGGCCCAAAAAGGTTTAAAGAAAAAAGAGAGTGGGGCTTATAACACGAGGGTAGGCCCAAATGATTTTTCGTTTAAAAATGGCGATCGTGCCGAGGTTTTCTTTTAACGTAGAGGGACTTATACAATAAATGAGGCCCAAAAATGTTTTGGTTAAAAGGGGGATTGGGTCTTACACTCTAATAGAGGCCCAAAGTGTTTTGAATGGGTCTTATTGCTCAAGGAGAGACCCAGATGATTTTTATTTTTAAACGGGCGACGATCGTGCCGTTTACTTGTACAGAGGGACTTATACAATGAGTGAGGCCCAAAAAGTTTTTGTACAAGGGGGGATGGGTCTTACACTCTCTCAAGAGGCCCAAAAAGGTTTGAAAATGATTTATGAGGGTTGAATTAATCCAAAACCCTAATTTGTTTTCAAAATGTATTTAATTGAATAAAAATTCAATTAAAATGATCAAAAATTGTTTAACATATGGAAAACAAAATGTGATATTGGATTAATGCTTCAAAAATTAAGTATTGACCTACAAAATAATTAGAAAGCATTAAAAGTTGCAAAATCAATGTAGAAAAAATATTTAAAATGCCAAAAACAATCAAAATATTAATTCTTTACAAAAATATCAATTATATGAAATAAATAATATTTTTGTAATTTTTTGTGAAAATAAAATATTTTAACGTTTTTGTGAATTATTAAAAAAAGAATCAACTCAAAATCATTAAAACTCAGAGAGAAATTAATTTTTGAATCAATTAAACAAAATCACAAAATTCAAATATTTGAATTATTCAAAAATGGCGCCAAGAACACACCAAGAACACGCGCGTGTTCTGGGTTTGGCTGATTTGCATTTTCTATCCAATCTCCATGAATACGTAATCATATCATGTAATCCACATATCATTATGCTCGTCTCAACCTCACAATCATGTCTATGTACTTTAATTTCATTTAAATTAAACATACAACAAGAAATCACGAAGAGACCTCATGAACCCTAATTTCTGCATGAAGGCTAGGATTTTTGATACACGATTCAAACAATGCAATTAATTGAGGGAAAACATTCCATGCATGATTATGAACATATGGCCAAATTATTGTGCAGCAAAAATTGTGTGGATCATAGAGTTAGAAGAGCTCATGCTTACCACTTGCAGCTGGTGATCGTGATTTGTGTTGGAGGTGTTACAGCTTGGTTCCAATGATGTGGATAGCTTCCCTAGGTGCCAAGTGATGTGTCTGAGTGCTTGGAATGGATTGAAATGGTTTGGAGTTGAAGATGGCACCTCAACTGCAAAACTGTCAAGAACTTGAGCAATTGGCTGGTGATTTTGTGAAATCTGTGTTCCAGATGTTATATGAGTGTTTGGATCACTTCTATATGATGTATGTGAGGTGTGTGAGTGATTGGTTTGATTGGAAAAGCTCTCAAACTCAAAACCCGATAGCTACCTTGCTAAGAAAGGCATTTTTGCCAAGAGAAAGAGATTTTGAGGAAAACATCTGTTAGATGGCTTTGGTGTACTCAAACTGACCACAATTGAGCTCTATTTATAGTAGAGCAAGTTTGTTTTGCAAGGAATAGTGCATGGCAGCTGGTAAGTAGGTTTGGCCAATGTTGGCAAATGAAAATCCAAGTCTCCTCTAGCCATTGACTAGAGGTTAGGGCACAGAGCTTTGGTTCCCTTGGTCTTGGATAAGTCTTGACTGATTTCAGATGAGAATGGCTCAGTCCATGCCACCTTGATGGTTTCATTGAATGCCTCATTCCAAATTTGAAGTCTTGTCCCTATTTTGGCCATTCAAGGTTCAACATGCTATTTCTTGTTCCATGGACTTTGGAGGCTTGGCTCAATGATTGTCCCCTTTAGATTCAATCCTCTGAGGTGTCCAAGTGGATAGGAGCAATTGAATTTGGCTGATTTTGGCAAATCGACCAAAGTTGCAAATTCTGCCTTGCCTTGACAGATTTCAGCAAGACAACTTGGCAATGTTGTATCTCATGGTGTAGGTTGAATTTGGCAATGTTCTTGGCCATTTTGGAAAGCTCTTACATGATACAACAACTGTTTGAACAAGTTTGGTTTTGATCTCTTTTGATTCCAAGTGAAAAATCCCCCTACATTTGGCAAAAAGTGAGGCAGAATCTGACTTAGTGAAAATTTCACTAAGTGTTGGAAAAAGTGACATTTTCACTTTTCAGCCACTTTGATCACTCCATAACTCAAAATCCTTAATGAATTGGAATGACTTGTAGTTGAAGTTTTTGTAGGTGATAATGAGGGCTACAAATCCATCTTTGGATGAGAAAAAATGGCCTTGTGGTTTAGGAGTTATGGTCCTCCAAAGTTGGTACCTTTGCCACTTTATTTTTAACTTAGAAAAATTTCTAAGTTTTATGGTTACCCCTTTTACAAGTTATCTCACTTTTCTTGATTTTTCTTGATGAATGATGATTCAAATCATACATTAACATCATTTTAGGGTTAAAAATCCATTTTGGTGAAAAATCTCAAAAAGTCAAAGTTGACTTTTGTGCACAGTTGACTTTTTATCAGATGAATTCCAAACTGTGCAATTCTTCAGGAAATCATGTCCTTGACCTAAATCAAACTTGATGGACATGTTCCATGGGTGTCATAGGGTATATTCAATCATGTATTAGGGTTTGAGAGCATGTCCAGGTCAAAAGTCAAAGTTACAGTTGACTTTTCCCTTAAAACCCTAATTGTGGTGCAGATGAAATTGAGACTTGTTGCTCAAACTTCTTGGATTAATCCATTGTCCCAAATGGATCAATATGGTATATTAGAGACCCTCAAATCATCTCTTGAGGTCTTGGCTCATGGTTTGTCCCAAAAGTCAACTTAGGGGTGAATTAGGTCAAGAAACCCTAATTCCTGATTTTTGATGAATGCATCCCCTGAGGCAAAATTGACTTGATGCATGGGTTCATGAGGTTCCATGAAGTATATTAGGTTATGTTTTGGATCATTGCCTTGTGCCCAGATGAAAATTTCCATCTGGAGGCCCTGGTCGACCAAAACCCTAATTTGGTGACACTGTCGATCTTGAGACTTGATCCACCTAGAAGGGAGCAGCCTTGTGCTTAATCCTTGAAGTGGGAGTCCTTTTTGATCCATTTTGGATATTTAAGAGATTAGACAAGTTGAAGATCATGTCATTTCTTGATTGATCCTTTGTCTAAGCACTCAGAGAGGGCTTGAAACCCTAATTTTGATTGTAGTGGATGCTCACCCATCTTTGGGGAGACTAATGAAGCATAAAGGTACATCCATATTGTGATGATGATTTTCACAATGATGGGAAATCTAAGTGGTCAAAATTTGGGGTATTACAGTGTGTTGAGATTGTAATTCCTTGTGTCGAAGCAGGTAGTGCTCGAAAGAAACAAGGATGTGTCGAAACTTGTAGTGTATGTCGAGTAGCGTTAGATGTCGAAATGTCGAAGTAAGTTGCTTGACACATGATTTCGACTTAGACCAAACTAGAAATTTTGGGCTTTTGTATATGTTGGGCTTTATCTTAAGGAGCAAGCTAGCTTAATTATAAATAGGGAGTAACCATATTGTGAATTGTAATGATACACAACAGAAAGTGCAATTGCACAGTTGGATAATATTTTCTCAGTTGAGAGCAGAGAGTTACTATGCATAAATCATCTTCCTCCCAATTTTCATCAAACCCCGATCTTCTTTATTATTCAATTTTCTTTATTTTTCTTCCATTAACAATTGCTGCGCAAAATCATTCATGCAATAAAGGTGTGATTGATTCACTCAAGTAAAGAGTAAATAACAAGAGATTTCGGTCGGTTAATTGAATCTTGTTCATCAAAATTGATTTGGAATTCTCAAAATGTTTGGTTAATTTTAACCGTTAATAGTTTTATTTTCTTTACTTACACAAAATTTTAATAATTGTTTCCTTTCTATGTACTCACTTAAAATCTTAAAAGCATAGGTGTGTGAATTCTCTCATTTATAAAATGTTCAATCTCCACTGTTTTAATTAATGTGAAACTCCTCCACATTTTATTTCTCAATCCTTTCCAACTCACATTTATTTTTCTCAATGACCTCATATGAAATCTCTAAGACTAGGGTAGGTCTATTGCGATCGATACCTTCTCATAAAAGCAACAACGTAATTGGCTAATATTAATCCTACGCATATCTAAAAGGACAAAGCCTTTGATTGACCAAGCTTTTTCTCTGAGGTTTCATGCAAGATAACTACAATTTACACGTACTTTGATTAGCAAGTGTTCATAATGAATTAAAAAGCCTTTAGTTTTCAAAGCATTAAATAAAGCGAATGCATTATAGAGTTGCATTAAAACTATATAAAGGCAGTGAATGATTCGTATTAAACTAAACAAAGAAAGACCATAAAGATGCATATTTTATTGGTTCAATGATATTGATGGTAAGACTCAATATCAATGTGACATTTAACATTTAGTTTGAGAATGATGTCTTTGACTAAGAAACTTTTAAAGAAATATGACTTAAGTGGGTTTCAATAATAGACCCTCTTTCATTGCACAAATGGACATGTTTTAGCAACTTGAATTGAAAGATATATAGATAAAATCAAATGTTCTCAAAGTATAAAGGACTAGTGACAAGTATATAGGAGGATTTTTGTTTGATTCATTTTAAGGACATTTTCCATTGCTTGGACGTGATAAAAAGTGGTGTGTGTGTGAGAGAGAGCTTTTTGATAATTTGGTTGTTTTTGAAAGATACAAACTTGTTTGCATGATTTGGTATTATCATATACATTTTAGTGGGAGTCCTTTATGTTTTTTTCATTATAAAGGTATTTTTATAAAAGATGATGAGAAAGAACGGTGTCTTCTCCTTGCCATTGCACATAATATTGAATGAAATCAGCACGATTGAAAAGTAGTCAAAAAATTTTCTTGATATTGATGGAATTAAGGTAAAGTTTTTTCCTTTACTTGAATTAGAGTACTTTCATTGCATGTTGGGATTAAAAGTTTATCATTGGATGAAAGATGGTCATGCAATGTGTTTATATTTTGGAATTTTGGAGAACGGCCAAAAATGTTAATCAGGTAAACATTTAGGTTTCAAGAGATATTGACACTATATATTTATTCAAAATTTTAAGACATTAGAGATATGAGTCATTTTTCTTGTAAACTCAACATTTTCTTCATTGGTAATTGATGTGGGACTTAACCTCTCACATTTGAATTCAACAATCTCTCTCATAAATGTGAGTTACCCACATCACTGTTAAGTATTAACAAGTGTGAGTATTGTGGATAATAATTCCACATTGGATAGGAATGTGGTGACTTGAGCATTTATAAGTGGGAGAACCCACACACCTATAACCTTAAGGTTTTTGGTGAGTATGTGGTGTGTCTCTCACAAAGGTGTTGCTCTAGAAAAAGAAATCCCACAATGTTCAATGCTCCATAGTAGAAATCTTTCCTTAATAGTGGTATCATGAGCCTTTGGTTCGAGTAAAGAACCGACTTTCTTGTATCGAAAGTAGAATTTTTTTTTAATATAACTTGTTTTTAAAAAAAAAAAATACTAAAAAAAACCAGTTTTTAAAAATTTTTCCCAAAATGACATGGTTTGGTAGGGTCCTATAAGGGTGGCGCCATATGGGATGACGCCTCAGTTAGAGGCCAGTAGCCATCCCAAATGGCGCCTCAGGCCTAAAAAAATTTGGAAAAAAAGCAACTGAGAGTCGCCATCCCAGATGGCGCCTCAGTTCAAACTCTTTTTTTTTCTTTTTTTTTTTTAATTTTAAAACGTTTACTACTTTTTTTTCAAATTTTAAAACGTTTACTATTCATTCACATGCCTCTAGACTGATGAATTTGCAGCCCTATAGTCTGCATCTACTATTCATTCACATGCCTATAGACTGATGAATGTGCAGCCCTATACACTGCATATACTATTCAATCGCATGCCTCTGCTCCATTATTTTTGTTTCAGGCCACTGTTGACATGACTACACAAGCATGCCTACACATGGCAGACTGCAAAGGCTAAGAAGCATGCAAGAGAACACATGCCTAGTCATGTGACTCCCCCTTTACACCATTATAAAAACCCTCTCAGCATTTACAATTTTCATCTCATCCCAAACTACTTTCACTTCTTCTTCTCTTATTTTCTGTTCAAACCTTTGCATCTCACAACCAGTTACGAAAATGGCTTTACTCACGATGGGAAGCAACCACCGAGGAACGTCGGAAAACATTGAAGACTTCGTAAGTTTTCCTGTATTATTTTGTTTTACAATATTAAGCCTTGCTGTCTTTTATTCTCTTAGTAATTTTGCTTGTTTTTTTTGTTCAGGAAGTTTCAAGGTTCCGTTGCCGTGGGCACGCATACTTCCCTCACGACCCTATCACTGAACCATATCTAACAAGATGTGGATTTGGAGATGTGATAAAAATCCCATCATACCATGTAGACCCAAATTTCATTCTGGCCTTGCTAGAAAGATGGAGGCCGGAGACCCACACCTTTCACCTTCCTTTTGGTGAATGCACGGTCACCCTACAAGACGTGTATATGTTACTGGGCTTCCGCATAGATGGCATGGCCGTCAATGGCCCCGTTAATATAAATAGTCAATTATGCTTCGATTTGTTGGGCACCCCCTAGAGATTGCAGAAGCTGAGCCTTCACCCGACGGTAGGTGTAGGGGAAAAGGTATTAACTTAAAATGCCTTAGGGAATACCATGACTCCATCGTATTAGACGAGGATTTCCCCCTTACACATAATACAAAAAACTAGATGTTATTTGTTGCTGTTGTTCGGCCGTTTTTTGTTTCCAGAGAGCACTGGAAACACTGTAAATATTATGTATCTCTCGTTGTTGTTTAACATTAACAGTGTGCACGAATATAGTTGGGGTTCAGCTATCCTGGCACATCTGTATAGTGCACTCTGCAAAAACGCCAAAAAAAGCGTGTACATTTTATGGTTGCGTCTATCTCCTTCAGGCGTGGGGTTGGTCGAGAATGCCAACACTAGCTCCAATAAACCGGAACCCCTTCACATTCCCATACACATTAAGGTAAGACTATACACATCCATGCGCCTATACTGATATGTTAAGGTGTAACTAATTCATTTTCTAACTACATTTTCAGGTGGGCAGTTCCAAAAATGAGCTACGATAGAAACCCCCGGAACGCCATAACAATCTACCGCAACCTGCTAGACCACATTGGCCCTGACGACGTATATTTTCCTACAACTTTTGTAACATTTCATCCATAGATATTTCTAACATTTTCTATACTTACTCATTAAACAATTTTTTCTTGTAGTTTGTCTGGAGGCCTTACGACGATCTCGACCACCAGCCCAACGCAAATGATGCTGCTGTGTGGACTTCGAAAACACCAATAATTCGGTTCACAACTGTTGAGACGCACCAAAGCGACCGAGTGAAACAACAATTCGATATGCATCAGGACATTCTAGTGGATCCTACCAACTTGGGAAAGTGGCACCTGCGCAGAGTCGACACGCAGTGGAAGGATGGTGTGTGGACCAACTTTGCAGCAGCGTTGTGTCACCAGTGGGAGATGCGACACCAGCTCGTCTTAACAGACTCCGTTGTACAACCTGCTCGGCCAACGGAACTATATATGAGCTGGTTTAGGTCTGTTACCACACCACAACCTTTCCTCTCTCAGCCGACGTATCTAGTTGACCCCCGCCAACGTGCGTATTCCTCCCAGCAATATGCCCAACATCATTCACCAACCTCTCCACCACAACAACAAAACCCTTACTATAGCCCTGACGAGTCTTTCGAACCTACCGAAGCACACCAAAGCCCCCCTCAAATGAGCCCCCCACAAATGAACCCCCCACAAATGATGACCCCATCTTCCTACCACTCAGAACCACAATCATCATACACCCAACAACCCCCCCTCTTTTCAACTATCAAACCCCATATCAACCACTGCATCAATACCAACACCCATCAATGCATCATTTTGGCCAATCATACCGTATGGAACCAACCGAACCCCCTCATACAAATTACATGAACATGGGCATGCAACTGGATTATGGAAGTGTTGTCGGCGGCAACCCCCTGGCTATTGGGGACAGATGCTGCAGAATTTGTCTCATGCTCCAGGGCCATCGTCTGATGCGCCGGGGCCATCTAAACAAACACAGAGACCAGCCACGCCTCAACAACCTCGTGGTGCTAGACAGAGACGTCAAACAAGAGCCCCTGATTGTGAAAAAAATTAGGGCATTTTTGTATGGCCTGAGGCGCCATTTGGGATGGCTACTGGCCTCTAACTGAGGCGCCATCCCATATGGCGCCACCCTTATGGGTCCATAACAAACCATGCCATTTTGGAAAATTTTTTGAAAAACTGGTTTTTTTAGTATTTCTTTTGAAAAAACAAGTTATATTAAAAAAAAATTCTCGAAAGTACTCTCCACAAGTGGTGGTTAGGAGGTGTCCCGTTGAAGAGTGTCAACGGCGGTACAAGGGTGTTGAGTAAGAAACACACAACAGAAAATGCAGTTGCACAGTTGAAGCTTCCGCTTAAGGGGGAGCATTGTGGAAGCATTGTGGATAAACTCACACTTGAGGGGGAGTGTTAAGTATTAACAAGTGTGAGTATTGTGGATAATAGTCCCACATTGGATAGGAATGTGGTGACTTGAGCATTTATAAGTGGGAGAACCCACACACCTATAACCTTAAGGTTTTGGGTGAATATGTGGTGTGTCTCTTACAAAGGTGTTGCTCTAGAAAAAGAAATCCCACAATATTCAATGCTCCCTAGTAGAAATCTTCCCCTAACAGTGGTATCATGAGCCTTTGGTTCGAGTAAAGGACCGACTTACTTGTATTGAAAGTACTCCCCACAGGTGGTGGTTAGGAGGCGTCCCGTTGAAGAGTGTCAATGACGGTACAAGGGTGCAGTTGCACAGTTGAAGCTTCCGCTTAAGGGGGAGCATTGTGGAAGCATTGTGGATAAACTCACACTTGAGGGGGAGTGTTAAGTATTAACAAGTGTGAGTATTGTGGATAATAGTCCCACATTGGATAGGAATATGGTAACTTGAGCATTTATAAGTGAGAGAACTCATCCACCTATAACCTTAAGGTTTTGGGTGAATATGTGGTGTGTTTCTCACAAAGGTGTTGCTCTAGAAAAAGAAATCCTACAATGTTCCTAGTAGAAATCTTCCCCTAACAATCACTAGCTTTGATATACATTAGGATTCATTTCTGCTATCCTACCGAGCCTAACCAAGTTCTGATACCACTTGTTAGGGAGTCCGAGGAGCGTCAGAAGTGTCAATGAACTAAATGTTCGGGGTCCAAGAGACTTTGACACTACATATTCACAAATTTTTTTAACATTTGGGGTATGACTAATTTCTCTTATATATCCAACATTTTCTTCATTTCGGGTCGATATGGGACTTTAGCTATTCACACTTGAAATCCAACAATATCCCTTATAAGTATGAGTCACCCACATAACCAACCTTGATCCACACTAGGATCCACTCACGCTTTCCCATTAAGTCTAACCAAGCTTTAATACCATTTGTTGGGGAGTCTAGGGAGCCCCAGAAGTTTCAATGGCCTAAATGTTTATGGATCCAAGAGATCTAGACACCACATATCCATCGAAAGATCTCCTCCACAAGTGTGAGTCACCCACATAACTAGCCTTATCCACACTAGGATCCACTTTCGCTCTCCCAGCGGGTCTAACCATGACTCTGATACCACTCATTGGGAAGTCCGAGGAGTCAAGCGCCAGAAGTGTCAATGGGATAAATGTTCAAGATCCAAGAGACCTTAACACCACATATCCACCCAAAACCTTAATGTATCAGGGGTATGTGCATTTCTCTTATATATCTAACATTTACTCCATTTCTAATCGATGTGAGGCTTAACAACTCACACTTGAATCCTAACTATATTTGCTACAAGTGTGAGTCACTCATATCATTAGCTTTTATCCACACTAGAATCCACTTCTGCTATCCACCGAGTCAAACCATGGCTCTGATACACTTGTTAAGGAGTTCAGGGAGTGCCAAAGTGTCAATGGACCAAACGTTCAAGATCTAATATGTGTTGTCAAGGTTTCTTAGATCCATGAACATTTAGCCCATTGACAATTCCGGCGCTTGACTATCCGAATTCATTCATATATTCGATTGAGATAAAAAAAATGAAGTGAAGTTTTTATCGTTTGAGACTATGACAATTACATAGCGAACGCCCAAATGGAAGTACTTTCCCTAATTTGATTTAGAGTTCATATGTATGAAATAAAACTAAGAGAACAATGATTTCAATGACAAATCAGCCAATTGAGATGCTATGTAGACTAAAATAAATTCCATTTGTGAGAATTAGACAGTAATAGCCTATGTTACACTTAATACTAAGTTAAGAGACCAAATCAATCATTTTAAAATTAAGAGACTAAACTTGCTCCGTATATTAAAGATAAATGCGGAAAAAAAAATTAAGATATTAATCTTTATTAAAAAATATATTAACCGAAACAATGGTAACACATACCCATAGAGATATCTTTGACCAAAATCTAAATAGTATTACTATTTTTTTCTTTATATATCTTGTTTAGTAAGAGATTTTATTCCATGACTAGGACTCTAGGAGATCAAAATTGAAGCAATTGAAACAGTCTTACACTCAACCATAGCTGGAGTTTTATATAATTGGTTGTCCTTTTATTGGCAGTATCAATAAATAAAAGTGCATAAAGCACACTTATTAACAAATTCAAAAATGATAATGTACCAATACTACTTAATTTACCATTATTAGAGATTTTTACTGTACTATCCTATTTTGAAATTTTATATACCATAATATCCTATTTTGGAATTTTTTTTTCAAAATACCCAATAATCAGAGAGTGTTCGCCAATTGAAATTACGAGCAGATGAAGAGAAAATAATGCAGTAGGTGCTCGTCATCTCAAGTGGCGAGCATGTGAAGGGTTATTTTTTTTTCGTGTTTTTAATTTTTTAATAATTTATATGTTTTAATAAAATTATTTAATTAGTTTTAATAATATAAATTAATTAAATATTAATATAATAATAAAAAAATATTAATTTTTTCAGAAAATTAATATTTTTAAAAAATGTTTTAAAAATGAGTGATGTGAAGGCAATTATTAATTTTTCAATAGTTTATATGTTTTAATAAAATCATTTAATTAATTAAAATAATATAAATTAATTAAATAATAATATAATAATTAAAAAATATTATTTAAAAATGAGTGATACTCGTCGAATGAGTTGGCGAGCAGAAATGTAAAATTTTTCTATAAATAAACGTCGTTGTGTATAAACATTAATCATTCCAGGGAGGTATTTGAGTATTAAAAAATGTCGGTCAAAGCTCTTGTGTTTTATGCGCAAGAAAAAAAAAGAGTGTTTACCTAGATCCATTGTGGAACTTCAGAACCGTGGTTGCAGCAATTAACACAAGATTTCGTCAGTTGGGTGGCCGTCGCATGAAGGTGAGAAAAATGGAGTATCGTTGTCCGTATATAACGCTGACTGATGCAAGCCCGGAGGGTACGTACTTGTATTACATGGATCGTATAGAAAACGCTGACAATGTATGTTTTCAGCACATAGTGGGGAAGTTAACAGAGGAGTCGAAGATCCACTTGTGTTGATTGTTGTTGTGGATTAGCTTGTATGTTAGGTTGTTGAGTTCGTTATCTTGTAATGTTGTTGTTGATTAGTTGAATCATTTAAATCAAGCATTGTGTTGTTGTTTTATGAACAAGTCCTAGTGTCGTAATTGTTTGAAAACGTTGTCTTGAAATATAAATTTGTGCTGGATTACAGAGAAAGCAAGTTCAAGCTACATACTTTACTAATTTAGAAACTTGGATAACAAATAATATTATCTAGCCCGTTGGTTTGATGGGCCGACAACATTAGGAAATTTTCGACGCATATGTCCTATTTCTCTGCAAATCCCACACCTTCTCTTTTCCTTTTCAACGTCGTCCATTTCGGTTCTAATCCTACTACTGGTTGGACGTCTCTTCTTATTTCTTCTCATGGAATTCTCGTGGCAAACTGTAAATCCTTCATATTTTGGTCAGTTTTCTTCGTGGGGTAGTCCCAAGAAGCTCTCCTGGTAGACTTTGAATACGTTGAGAACTGTGAAAACTTCTGGGATGTGAATGGAGTAGTCTTGACGTATAGTAGAACATGTTGCGATAACGTGGGAGCAAGGTAAGTGAAACACCTGAAATTTCCCACAGTCACACCACCGATTCTTTAGGTCAACGCCGCGTTTCTATCTTGTATATTTTTTTTCATGCAAGATGGACCCAAAGAAATATGAATTACGACAACAATCCGCGTTTCGGTCTGCAAGGGTATCGAAACGTACTTGATCACATGGAAGAAAGAGACGTGAGTTTGCAAGCATAGCTCTCTACATGTTGCTATATACATCTTCTTTGTATTCTAATTGTTTTATTTGTTGCAGTTTATATGGAGGCCGTACATTGAATTTCCAGTGCCCGATCAAAGAGACAGCAGAATCTGGAGTTCTACAATTTATCTTATATGTTTCTATATTGTTGAAATGCATCAAACAGATAGAGTAAAACTCCAGTTTGGTTTCAAACAAGATATCCCTCCCGTCCCAAGGTGTCTAAAGGAACACCACGAAATAACAATGAAAAAGGCCCAAAAGGTTCATTGGCGCGAATTCAACAAGGAAGAGGTGAACGATGGAAACACATGAGATATTTGGTTTTGCAGGGGGTTTCGGTAGTTGGTGAACGCAAGCCAGGCCCGTAGTATTTAAACTGGTTTCGTGCAATTCCTTATGTGCACATCGCACCAGACCAATTTTTGAACGACCCTCGTACGCAAGCTCCGTGTTCAACACAACCAACTGCCGCTACAATGACTCAGGATGCACCATAAATGTTGAAATTCTGGTACATGTGCAGAGTTCAGATGTCCTATAACATGACATTCGACATCTGGCCTGACATGAACATAAATGGCAAGGTATATAGCAAAATTCATGGTACTGAAAAGATAAAAGCAAGACACACAGAATTGTTAACCCAGTTCGGTTTAACACACCTACTCTGGGGGCTACCAAGCCAGGGATGAAGTCCACTATTAGTAGTATCAATTTAAAGCTAAACTCTCCGTTTACAGCTTATCACTCAATCACTACCCAATGACCCTTCTACCTTGATCCTCTCTAGCTATGAGAAACTCCTCTCACTCCCAATCATCACAATGATGTCTAGCAGTCGACTATCCGCCACTGCATCAACGAATCTTTACCTATACAACAATTCAACAAGGAAGACACCCTTCCAAGACACAACTTAGAGTTACTTAAAAGCTTCCTCCAAGAACAATACTCCTCTTACTTAACAGCTTTGAGGATCACACTAACAAACTGTCCAACTCACATGTCGAGTGGTACAGGAACCAACCCTAATACTAGAACTTTACATCTTTGGTTGCGTTTAAATTCTAGGTTACAATGTATCTATATATAACCTATTCCCAACTGGATTTTGGGCCTACAAAAACACAGCAAATGAGCTGCTACAAATCAGCAGAGACTTCTGCTACATAATAGGACTTCAATCTTTAACTTCCTAAAATATCTCCATATTTAGAAAGTGTATATTTTCCCATATTCTTCTCAATTTCAGACTTGAATCTTCAAACCTTTTAATTCAGCGCCACATGGAATTTGCATATTGTTTCCTGAATCTTCTGCATTTGTTAAGATATATCAGAATTCTAAATTCTCTTCAGTTCTGGCGCGATGTCGAATGAACCTGCATGGGACATCTTGATACGACATGTTGTTCCAGATGTTAAAATCTCTTCAGCTCAACATGTTCCATTGCACACTAGGACTTCTTGCTCAACCTGTTCTTCTTTAGCAAGATAAACTATCCTATCTAACATATTGCTGCTATTATTTGTTTTATAAAAATAATGCCAACCCTTAAAATTAAAGAACTAACATTCTCCCCCTTTGGCAAATTTTGGCTAAAACAAATACATAAACATTACAACTCAGATTTCAGCAGCAATCACAATTCTATACCACTGTCAGTAGTCATCAGCAACTACTGAACCTAACAGTAGCCATCAGTAGCTACTGAGAACAACAATCATGGAGAATCATCTTCTTGGGAATACTTGAATGATGTTAGGACATCATGTTTGACAAATCTTCAAGCATCACCTTCGGGCACCACAACACAACAACTTCAGGCAGCACATTAAGACTTGAGAAGTAGAAAGTCCTGAAGTCATTTGATGCACATGAGGAAGAAGATATCTGGTGTACATGAGGAAGAAGATTTTTAACACTCCCCCTTAATACAACACATTTCTTTTTCCTTTCAACTCAGACCCGGATTCATTACAGAAGACTCCTCCAGAAAAGAAAGGTCTGTCTTAACACAAAGGACCAATGGTGGCATACGAGATTTCTGCACACTTTAATTGATCAAACGCCCCCAGTCGACCTATGGCATAAGATGAAACTTAAGAAGTATCAATCTATTAACCCAGGTAACTCAAAACACAAGTCACAACTGTGTTCATAACTCAGGACACAAGTCACAAAGAACTCAGCACAAACTCACGGAAATGACACCCTCTTCGACATCTCTGCACACAATTGGAACTCCAGACTCGGAACAAAGCATCTGCACAATCCATTTCACACACCCTTTCTCCCCCTTTTTAGCCAAAAATTGGCAAAGAAGGCCCTCACAGAACCATACCCAAGTGATGCTTACCCAAATACGAACAAACGCCATAAGACTTGTGAAACAAAACACTCACTTGGCTGAAGGAGAAGAGAACAACCCCTATAAATAGCTGACCAGTAACTTTGGAATTAACGAGCCTTGAATATGTCAAGGTTCTTGGTCAAAGAAACGCTATTTTAGGTATCAAAAACTGCATTCAAATTCAATGCCTACCTTCCAAAACTGCCTTGACTGCCTTAAATGTTTCTCAACTGAATTTTACCATAAATTAAGCCAATAACGTTCCTTGCATAGGCAGAGACATGTGTTTCACCTTATCCTTGCACTACAGACCAGAATAATTCCTTGTTTGGCTCAAGAGAAACATGTCCTGTACCATGTTCTGACATCTTACCAAGACAGTTTGTCTGCTTGCTCATAAAATTATCAACCCAAGACTCCACAGAAACTTATACATTCCAAGCACATTTTCTTGTCCGTTGGACACTGAGATGACCTCTATCGATCAGCCCAACTCACAATCTCTTCCAGATTCCTTCAGACTAGTAAAAAAATGAACTCTCCCACATACAACAATTCTGCTTTTCAGACCTCTCCTGCATAATCACTAACTTCACACAGCTATGATATGTCCCATCATGATGTTTGACATCACCCTGCACAAACTTGACCAGCACACATGCTACACAGAAATCAGCACACTTGCAGCAATAGGCTATAGACAACAGCCTTAACATTCAATGCCCTTTATGATATCACACCAATAATGCCACATTCTGGTATATGTTGTGCAAGCCCTCACCATGGGGATTTTAGATACAAGGTCTGCCAAGTCCAATAAACAAAGGCCCATTTGATTGGAAATTTCTCACACAAGATAAGGACTGTCACCACCTTTTACTTGTATTAGAAGGAACCTCCTTATCTTCAGCCATTCTGATCACACCACTGACAACAACCTTCTGTCCTTACATTCACAAGCTCCTAATGAAGTCTTCATCATGAAAGTAGCCATGTATTTCCAGAACTACTTACCATCAAGATTAGAATCTGCCCATTCTAATCCACATTATGTCAGAACTGCCACTTCAGACGATAATGTTGCTTCTTCCAACTCCATAAGTATGGTACACAACAAACAATAATGTTGTAACAAAATATAGGACATCAGTACGAGACAAAAGAACACACCTTCTGTATTTCATTCAGGTAGTCACAACCACTTGATCACAATCAGCAGCTATATCGAAGGTAAACTAAGGGGAGTCACAACAGACAACTAGACAAGATAAGACCTAGGCACATCCTTTTTAGGTACACTAGGACAACTTCTACCAAGGCACACCGTTCTGGCATCCAATGTGACAAAAGAACAGGTTCCCAAGAACAAATTCCCTCGCCAAAGACTACTTTGACTGGTCGGGCGATACAAACAAGGTCCCTTTATGCAGTATAAAAACCAAGCTTCCTAGCTCCTTCAAGCTTCTGATGATGAATGGGATGAGGATTGGAGAACATTTATTGATTCCCGGGGGGGGGGGGGGGGGGGGGGGGTTGGGATAATATTTAGACTCTTAGTTAGTTGCCTTTTCTAATCTTGTATGCTTTCAAAAATGCAATAAAATTCTGTTTTAATTCTGTTCCATTAAACTAAACAAATGCAATAGGGATCACAACTGCACAAGACACATCACATCACACTTAATCCTCATGTATGCAAATCCCAAAAGCAGCAGAATTATTAATCTCCCCCTTAACATCACACGTCCAGCTGCATAAAATTGTAACACTCTCCCCTATCAAGAATAACATGTGTTTCTTCGTACCTTGAAGAATGGAAAACATAAGACGCATCTTCATGTCTTCAAGAGCTCACTCTTTGTTCAACTCATAAGTTGAACACAATCATCACTTGTACCAATACTCACATGATCCCAATCTGATCAACTTTTCTCTATCTAAGACCATCAGTACTCCTTTGCAAGAAGAATACCTTAAATGAATGGAGAACATGAGATTCATCTTCATGTCTTCAAGAGCACACTCTCTGTTGAACACACCTGTTGAACACACTCACCTACTGCTCTACCCTCACAACAGTACATAAACCAAGTAGAGACTTGTGATTTCAGGGAACAAACACCATAACATTCTGAACAAAATGTTCTGTCAACAGATGTTACGACATCAGTCTTGACATCATGAAAAGAATCCAGCTGCACTAAGAACAACACCCCATTCCAAAACAAAAACTCCAAACTTCCCCCTTTAAGCCTCTGGACCAGAAACATCCATCATAACCCATCACATCACAGAAGGTGGTATTCTCTCATCCAACTCTCCAATCTGTAATCAATCACCTTTACCAGCAGCACAGGCACAGTCAATACTAGTCTAGCTTCACACGATCATTCAGATGATACTTCCAGAGAAAAATCATGCCTCTTTGATCTTTGATCTTCATGTCCAAGTAGTCTGCTAGCGAGAATACTTCTTGAGATCTCAGGTTCTTCACTCCTGCAGCAAGGACCAAAAATAAACTGACCTCAGGAGTAAATAATATGTTGATCACACCTTGACCAACTCACACATCTAAGATAAGTTCCATGGCCAGAACCTTCTTAGACATACCACCCAGATGCCTCCTCTTCCAGATCAGGAGTAGGTTCCAAACTCATGTGATCAAACCACATTAGTTTAGCACCTAGAGCATCTGTTATGCCATTCCTTCATACAATAGAATTCAGCACAATTCTGACGTGATGTTCTAACACAAGATAGGACATCATTCCAAAGAACACATCAAGCAATCAAAGACTGGAGATTAGCCCTTTTAGGAATAGAGGCAAAAGTAAATTACTTCTCTTCCTTACAACTTCACTTATCAATGCCTTTATGAGTGGACTTGAACAATAAACTTCAAGTATCATTGACAAAGTAAGTTGAAGCAGTCTTACACATATCCCATCGCATAGTACATACATTTAGAGAAGAACAACCTTCTCAATTGCAACCTCAGGAGTTATCAGATAGATACGCAGCGGATCAAAACACAAACTCCTTAAAACCTTCAGGTGTCACATATCAGCTCTATCATCATAGTCCAGGTGACACCACAATACCACAGGTTTGAAAAATAAATCAAACCTAACATAACCACAACACAACAGCTTCTCAACCAAACCCCACGCCATCAGCACAAGCCACTGCCTGTCACGAACAGTCCATCCTCCACTTCTAGGGACTATTCTCACACCTATATGAACTTCTCCAAGTCCAAACAACTTTTCAGTAGAATGCTTCTACCTTGACCATGAACCAGAAAGTATCTTCCCTTGGATCTCATCCAGATACAGAACAAAATGACCTGCTCTGATACCAATTGAAATTCTGGTACATGTGCAGAGTTCAGATGCCCTATAACATGCCATTCGACATCTGGTCTGACATGAACATAAATGGCAAGGTATATAGCAAAATTCATGGTACTGAAAAGATAAAAGAAAGACACACAGAATTGTTAACCCAGTTCGGTTTAACACACCTACTTTGGGGGCTACCAAGCCAGGGATGAAGTCCATTATTAGTAGTATCAATTTAAAGCTAAACTCTCCGTTTACAGCTTATCACTCAATCACTACCCAATGACCCTTCTACCTAGATCCTCTCTAGCTATGAGAAACTCTTCTCACTCCCAATCATCGCAATGATGTCTAGCAGTCGACTATCTGCCACTGCATCAACGGCTCTTTACCTATACAGCAATTCAACAAGGAAGACACCCTTCCAAGACACAACTTAGAGTTACTTAAAAGCTTCCTCCAAGAACAATACTCCTCTTACTTAATAGCTTTGAGGATCACACTAACAAACTGTCCAACTCACATGTCGAGTGGTACAGGAACCAACCCTAATACTAGAACTTTTACATCTTTGGTTGCGTTTAAATTCTAGGTTACAATGTATCTATATATAACCTATTCCCAACTGGATTTTGGGCCTACAAAAACACAGCAAATGAGCTGCTACAAATCAGCAGAGACTTCTGCTACATAATAGGTCTTCAATCTTTAACTTCCTAAAATATCTTCATATTTAGAAAGTGTATATTTTCCCATATTCTTCTCAATTTCAGACTTGAATCTTCAAACCTTTTAATTCAGCGCCACATGGAATTTGCATATTGTTTCCTGAATCTTCTGCATTTGTTAAGATATATCAGAATTCTAAATTCTCTTCAGTTCTGGCGCGATGTCGAATGAACCTGCACGGGACATCTTGATACGACATGTTGTTCCAGATGTTAAAATCTCTTCAGCTCAACATGTTCCATTGCACACTAGGACTTCTTGCTCAACCTGTTCTTCTTTAGCAAGATAAACTATCATATCTAACATATTACTGCTATTATTTGTTTTACAAAATTAATGCCAACCCTTAAAATTAAAGAACTAACAAATGTACACATCCCAATTTGGGGGACATGCATCTTCCTCCGCTCAGCACACATACCAACGCACACAAACCACCGAACAACACACGTTCTACGCACCCATCGACCAAACTCCCTACACTCAAATCCCTCAACAAAACTACCAATACAACTACAGCCAACAATATCAACACCTAACCACCCATCGACCACCCTTACAGTTCACACTGGTACCACCGCCAAATTTCGACCAATCAAACCCCCAATTTCCACAACACACATTCAACACCTCATTCTCTCAACCCACCTCCACCTTCACGCCTGACGATGTCTACATCCCAACCCTCCAAAGTACCCAACCCAATACCTACACCCAACCACCACAACCACGACATTCATTCCAACATTTTCTGCTGACGGAGGAACAATTAATGCAAATGCCTGACTTAAACATTGATGACATTCTTGGGGAGCAAGTAACGACGCAAGCGGATCCCCCTTCAAAGCTACCAGAGCCTTCAACGACACATCACGGTGAAGACATGTTTTCCGATTCTTCTCAATCACCTCCAGAGAATGCAAATGAACTTATGGGTAGGGGACATCGACATAAACGGGACACTAGGTGTGGGACATGCGGCCATTATTGATGTAACGTTTCTTAGTCGTGAATAGAAAAATTATTGTTTTACTGTATGTATTTTATTACTATATTATGTTATTGCATTTTATTTTAATATTGCAAAAAAAAATTAATTAATTATTTTAATATTATTCTTTTAATATATAATATTTTAAATCATTAATTCATTAACTTATAATATTTTAAATCATTAAAATTATAATATAAACTATTAAATAATTAAAAAAAAAAAACTCCTTCACATGATCGCCACTTGAGATGGCGAGCACCTACTTCGTTTTATTCTCTTCACCTGCTCGTAACTTCAAATGGCGAGCACCCTCAGATTATGGGGTATTTTGAAATTTTTTTTTTCAGGATAAAGTATTATGGTATATAAAATTTCAAAAGAGGGAAGTACAATTAAAAAAAAAAAGTCCCATTATTAAGCTAGGTTTCTAGAGGCATCCATTACTAATATCACTTAAAATACTATATTTGAGAAAGAAAAAAATTGAGTGACATCATATATGAAGATAGTAACAATTAATGTTAAAGCAGTATTGTCTCTGTCTTTGCTTACTTTACTAGTGTTATTGTCTCTTGCCAGCCATGCTAATGAAATTTCCAACCTAATCCAACTCCATCTGAGAAACAAACAAAAGTAAGAAAACAAAATAGCAAAAAAATCACAAAAGCATAAAACTATGTCACAAGCCCATTACTGAACCAATTGAAAGCCATATGATATCCTAGTGGAATCTCAAATACCCTACAGTAGAAAAATCTACAGCACAGGTTAATTAAAAAAAGAGCAATCCAAAGTGAAAACAGGACAAGAAAACTAATCGATGTAAAAGAATGAGATTCTTATTGACTTGTGAGTGCTTAACTCGATTCTCCAACCTTTGCAACTTGAGAGAGGACCCCTTACAGCTCCATGCTTCCCACTTCCACTTGTTCTTTTCCTTCAAATTGTAGTAATAAAGGCCACCTAACCTCTGTTGTCCCTTCTTCTACCTTTTCTTTTTCTTCATATATATATATATATATATATATATATATATATGAGTTATGCTAATGCACACCCATATAGGTGTGCATTAGCAACATACACCTTAGTATATTTTTGTGTGGGGCCCATCAATTTTGGGTGAGACCCACATTAGAAAGATGAAGAAAAAAAAATAAATATAGTGTATTTTTGTGTGGAATCCACCAATTTTGGGTGTATATTAACATTTCTCTGTCTATATATATATATATATATAAATTATTATTTTTTAATAAAACACTATTCAGCATACGGGTGAACAATGAATACGATGTGGTATGTATTTTGAGTGTATGAATATTACCATTCTAATCGCAATTCTAACATTATATTTTAATTTTATAGTAATATGTGCTGAAATATTTAATATTAATTATTATATGAATATATATTTATATTAATCATATTATATATATTTATTAAATTAAGAGTTTAATAGATTAAATTATAAATTATTGTAAAAAAATTTAGTTTAATATCCATTCAAAAACTAATTAGGAGATGCAGAACGTGATCGTTTTGGTAAGAATTGACTCTAGTATTACGACATAATTTGCCGTGCGAATCCACTCCTTGTGTGTCGCTATTTATCGGAGATACATGATGTAATTTTTCTTCAATTCTCCAGATCCTATATGCTAGGAATTAAGAGTTTTGCTGGTGCATTAAGTTGTACATACTATTTAATAGGTCAGTGACTCCTTGCATCATTGCATGTCTAGATTGACTTGCAACAGTTGGAGGCTGTGAAACATCTCTTATCCTAGTACTAGAGGTTGTAAGGAAAGTAGGTTCAAAGGTTCACTGTTATAAGGCAAAGACACATATTGAGAGGTTGGAAAAACATGGAATATACCTTGGTTGACTCTTGGATGAGCCAAATCCCGCGTGTTAGAATGGAAGGAGAAGTTACTAAGTATGGATCATCCATCTTCAGTAGAGTTTAATAGATTAAATTATTAAATATTGTAAAAAAGTTTAGTTTAATATCTATTCAAAAACTAATTAGGAGTTGGAGAACGTGGATCAATTTCATATGGCGTGATCGTTTTAGTAGGGATTGATTCTACTATTATGGCAAAATTTACTGTGCGAAACCACTCCTTGTATGTTGCTATTTATTGGAGAGATATAATGTAATTCCTCTTCAATTCTCAAGATCCTATATGCTAGGAATTGAGAGTTTTGCTGGTGCACTAAGTTGTACACACTATTCAATAGGCTAGTGACTCCTTGTATCATTGCATGTCTAGATTGACTTGCAATAGTTGAAGGTTGTGAAACATCTCTAATCTCGGTACCAGAGGTTGTAAGGGAAGTAGATTCAAAGGTTCACTCTGATAAGGCAAAGACACATATTGAGAGGTTGAAAAAACTTGGAATATACCTTGGTTGACTCTTGGATGAGCCAAATCCCGCGTGTTGGAATTGAAGGAGAAGTTACTAAGACTGGATCATCCATCTTCGATAGAGGAGGATGAACTCTGTCGGCTACAACAACAACAACTTTGGTAGTTCGAGTGATTTTTGATTCCCCAAAGCTTCAGGAGTTCAACATCAAATTGTTTGAGGGAGAGATAGGTGTT
Organism: Lathyrus tuberosus; assembly: GCA_022829125.1. Lineage (NCBI taxonomy): Eukaryota > Viridiplantae > Streptophyta > Magnoliopsida > Fabales > Fabaceae > Lathyrus > Lathyrus tuberosus. Next base: position 23,831,826 of record JALAZF010000009.1, read on the forward strand.
TGTGAAGAATGAATCAACGATCTGAATCTGCGATGGAGAAACCAATATTCTTTGTGGAATTTGTAGGAATCAGAATTTGTAGGGATTGATTATACTATTATGGCATAATTTACTGTGCAAAACCACTCCTTGTATGTGCTATTTATCGGAGAGATATAATGTAATTTTTCTTCAATTCTCAAGACCCTATATGCTAGGAATTGAGAGTTTTACTGGTGCACTAAGTTGTACACACTATTCAATAGGCCTGTGACTCCTTGTATCATTGCATGTCAAGATTGACTTGCAATAGTTGAAAGTTGTGAAACATCTCTTATCTCGGTACCAGAGGTTGTAAGGGAAGTAGATTTAAAGGTTCACTCTGATAAGGCAAAGACACATATTAAGAGGTTGGAAAAACTTGGAATATACCTTGGTTGACTCTTGGATGATCCAAATCCCGCGTGTTGGAATGGAAAGAGAAGTTACTAAGACTAGATCATCCATCTTCAATAGAGGAGGATGAACTCTGCAAGTTACAACAACAACTTTGGTAGTTCGAATGATTTTTGATTCACCAAAGCTTCAGGAGTTCATCATCAAATTGTTTGGGGGAGAGATAGGTGTTTGTGAAGAATGAATCAAAGATCTGAATATGCGATGGAGAAACCAATATTCTTTGTGGAATTTGTAGGAATCAGAAGTCGATCCCCACAGGCGGTATCACTGTTCAATTCGAAACTAGAAATGGTTGTTGAAATGATGAGGTAATGCCTTGCTGCGATGGAGTTGTGCTTCATGTGTGGCGGAGAGGGGGCTGACCTGCAAGGTTAGCACTCCAACACACAAGTTAGTGCAAACATAAGGAGTAATGTGATAGCCAGAATGTATTTGAATATCTGAAATTACACGCTTTCCTCTTGATGTAATGAAAGCAATTAAAACCGTCCGGATGAGGTGAGATGCATTGTGCAGGTAGCTGTTAGATCTAACTAATCAGACAGTGATAGACGTGTTTGGAAGACAAAATTGTCTATTATAAGATAAATGAAGGATCACTTATTCCACACTCTTTGCCGTGCTTTTGAGCCTTTCACTTTAGACCGTGGGAATGACCCAAAACGCCGTGCTTATCAAAATTACTCATCAATGTAGGTCACTACAAGTTGGTCACTGAAAAATGTCTATTAACATAGTTATATGTGTGATATCACATTTGGAGACAAACGTCTTGGCGTGTGTTTAGTGATTAGATCTCCAATTTTGCTTCTATATGATGTTCCACTTCTGCTGAAACAGTTGTTCCATCCACTTGGAAACTGTTTGTTGTTGTGCTCACAACAGGGCGGGCTTTTAAACCATTTCATTTCACAACTAGATATTATTCTGCCTACACAAGTTGTTATATGAATGAGAAGACAAGAAACAAAATACACACTGTGCATTGTGGCTATGATAAATTAAAGTAAACTAATTGGTGGTTCTATAATAGTATGGGGTACACTGAGTCCCTAGTATGAATATATTGTGGTCTTTGATCTTTCATTATTCAAAACATGTGTGGATTTTAATGATGGGAGAAAAAGTAAGACAAGCAAATGCATAATTGTATAGTGCGTTATGTATAATTTTGGGTAAGACAAGCAAATGCATAATTGTATAGTGCGTTATGTATAATTTTGGGAGCAATAAGACAAAGGAAATCTAGTGAATATATAACAACTATGAATTGTTTTCTTATTGGATTACATGTATGGTTCATACTATGTTTAGCACACTGCATGCACCTACATGTTAGTTAATAATTAAATCTGTTTTTACGACAAAAGATGGTAAACAAAATATTTATGACATGCATTTTATGTGAATATTTTTGAAAATAAATAAAATCATTCATATGTTTAGTTAATTAATTAATTCAGATAAATTTCTTGTTATTAAAAGTTGGATTGGTAAATGAATTGTATGTATAAATTTTTCTTTGGATAAGAATAAAAGGATTTATTTTTGAAAGACATATAGTATATAGACTAAAAACACTGGATTGAAAGAAAGGAAAGAAGGTTGGACTGAAAACACTGCATCCTCATTGTGACACTACCACCAAGAATTGTCATCCACGGATATGGTAGCACCATGGATTATGAAGACAAAGTTAGTTATTAGCTTTAATTCCCCCGTATTTGTTATAAGTTCTAAATCGTACAATATACATGTCTCTATAAATGAGGAGTAATCCTCATTTTACAAATAGTTTTTGTAAAAATGAGTTAGATTTAAACTACATTTTATAATATGGTATCAAAATCGGATTAAGGAATGTAATGTGGGCATTTGTCCAAGACCCACTCTAAGCGTGAAGTTAGGGTGTTGAAGTCTCGTATTGCTTAGATTCCCGGATTGTTAAATATATAAATATTGTTAAATATATAAATATGTGAGGATAACCTCGCCTTTTGAGCGAACTTTGAGAATGAGATTCAAACATATTTAAAATGGTATCTGAGCTAGTTTAAAATCTGATGGACCACTTGCTATCAAATTTCTGCTATCAATCTATCCATTTATTTCCACGTTTCAGATTCCAAGTCTTGAGTGTGAGGGGCGTGTTAAGAGTCCCACGCGAACCGATATATGACATGAACATTTGCTTATAAGTGAAGATAATCATTACTAAAATCATTTTTGTAGGGATGAGTTAGGTCTAAACCACATTTCATAACATTGAATCAAAGCCAAATTAAAAAAATGTAATGTGGACATCTGCTTAGACCCATGCTAGACGTGAAGGTTGTGTTGTTGGAGTTTGTTTGAAGTATCGTATATGAGGGCAATCTCACCCTTTAAGTTAATTTTGGTGATAAAATTAAAAAATATTTAAAATGGTATCAGAGTTAGGTTTAAGATTCGATAGACTACCTGCTATCAAGTTTCCAATTCATTTACCATTTATTTCCACGCTCTAGATCTCCAGTCTTGATCATGAGGGGTGTGTTAAGAGTCTCACACTAAACAATATATAACTTGAATATGTTTATAAGTGAAGGTAATTTTCATTTTAGAAACCAATTTTGTAGGTATGAGTTAGGGTTAAACCACGTTTTTGAATTGTGTCGTTCTTTATCTATTATTATTCGACTCATCCTCTCAATAATACTCCCGAAAAATTGATCTCACTCAGATCTGAAAAAGTCTTGAAATCAGACTCTCAAGAGCCTCCTCCACTCATCGTTCCAAAAAGAGGATAGTACATTGTCTACAAACTAGTCTAAAGAAGATTGTATGTCTACACTAAGAGGAATATCTCATTCAACTTGAAATCCATGTAATTTAAAAAAAAAAAAAAGTTGTACTCATGGCTACATACATTGAATAGACCACGTGAAATAATTACTCAACTCTAAAATGCAATTCTAGAAATGTAGAAAGTAGATATTCTCCATGAAACCAGTCTTTGCAGCCGGCCATGTCAAATCGACTCCATGCCTTTGAAGGCAGATCACTTTAGAAATACGTGCCATGTTTTTATTTTGGTTTGTTAGAGACACTAGATTCAGACAAATGGTAGTGACCACTCAAATCACTGCACTTTCATGCGATTCTGTAGAAATTCTGCTAATATAATCCAATGTCAACTGACGTGTTTGTTTTTGTATATGGTCCTACCTCATCATACAATTCATTCATCAATCAATCTTGAAATATAGCATAAATAAAATACTATTCTGAATAAAAATCTATAGCATATTCTACCCAACAAACAATTATTATATTATCTGTTTTTTTTTTAATTTTTTTTTTTTATTATTATTATTATTATTTTACATTTTCTCCATTACAATCTCAGCCATTCGTCTTTTAAATTAAATACAATAAAATTAATAAAAAAATAATTGAATTTTTATGATCTTGATTGGAGCGATTCCTTCTTATGAATATGCCCTGGGAGAGAATCCTCACCCCAAAATGCATTGCATATTGGAAATTAAACAAATATTCTATGGATTAAGGAAAATTCCTCCTGATCAGCATTTAGTGAGTAACAAAATTGTCTTGTCAAGAATCAATGCAGCAACATATCAAGTAAGGAATTTTAAATCGTCAACTATATATCCTTTTCCATATTCACCAAAATAAAAAATCCTTTTCCATATGCTAAGTTTAGTGATGTCATCAGAAAATAACATCTTAATAGTACCAAAAATGCTACAATTTTCAACATACACATTTAAGCACTCCTATATTCTTCAACTTTGTAATTTTAAGTCACAGTAAGTTTAGTATAATTTTAGTTATCTATTGAAAATAAAAATAAAAATTGCTAGATAAGATACTAGGAAGGAAAATAAGAGAGATAGAAACAAAAAATTATGGTAACTTTACAGCCACAAAATTACTGAAACTAATCCTTATTATATTTTTCTCAGATATCTGTGTCCGATTACATTCACAGTAAGTAATAAAAAAGTATATAAATAATGACAACCACATAATTTATCGGTAAGATTTCTAAATTCTAATGTATCTAACCTTTACTTATCGAAAAACAGAGTCCTCCACTTTCTCATACATAAATTAATTCATCATGATTCATGAACAAACTTTTTAATTTTATATTTTTTCTATGGTGTCCCTCCTTTGAGTGCAATATCATTTTAAGTAATAGATAAATACATCTCTTTCTTTACGTATATTTTATCATCTGATTTTACTATTTTATTAACGAACAAAATATAAAATTTAATCTCTTATTTTATATAATTGAAAAATTGATGCACTGTTAAATTTTTTAAAAAAGAATTTTACCGTCTATTATGTTTCTTTATCTTTAAGAATTAATCTTTACAGTTGGGCATTAAAAATATCTGATTTATACTTCAAAAAAATTATGCTCATCACTATGCTAATGAAGTGTCTAGTGATTAAAAGCATTTCATAGAACAATAATAGTAATATAATTAAAAAAAAAAACTGGAACAATAATCACATAATGTCACTAACAATTGACTACTAATATAACTTTATATTTTCCAATTTCCAATAATTGAGATTAGGGATATAGTTATTGGACTCAATTATTGAATTAAGACCACTTTTGTAATTGTAGTTGAACTCATCAACTTTTCCAAAATTTGACGATCAAAATTTGAAGAATGTTTAGTTTCAATCTTGAGCCCTGTTGTGATGGATAAGATGTGGCAGAGACCCTCGCCGCGTACTGAAACTCAAAACAAGGCTGATATCGACATTAATTGGAATGAGTGTGACTTATGGCCAATTTGGCCACTTTGATTTGAGTTATTGGCATCAGCAAGCACTTCACTCCATACATTATAAAACAAGTGCTATCCACTAGCTACTCATTATTTCAACACCAAATTTAATACATTATTGCTTAATAATAATACAATAATTGAATTACAATTAAAAGATATAAAAAATGGTATATTGAAAAAGCATTTTATTTTATTTTGGTAAAAAACAACTCATGATTATGGACAAAAAGGAGGCAGAGCAGGCCCAGTATAAAAAATGATTCAAAATAACTATTTATATAAAGTGATTTTTTTAAATGAAAAACCAATTAAAATAAATATTCATTTTAAGTAATTTTTTAAAAATATTAACATGCAAAAAAGTGAAATAGATAAAAAGTTTTTTTTTTACAAGTGGTTCAAACAAATTTCTCCTTTGAAGTTTATATATATATATATATATATATATATATATATATATATATATATATATATATATATATATATATATATTTAAAATTTCTCTCTTAATTTGTTTAAATAAAATTATGTAATGTTGTAAAGACTATTTTAAAAAACTTGTGACAAAACATGCTCATATTTGACAAGAGCAAGAACCAGACTTTTATTTTTTTTTCTTATAATAAGAGATACTAAAATTATGAAACTTTGTCAATATAATTATGTACCTGATAGTCATGTTTGTTTTTATATATGTGGTGTTAAAATCTTTCACTTTTAATTAAAAAAAAGTTTCTATTTTTGGCCGGTTAGAGGCCTAACCACGCGAGCTTAATTGTAAGGTCTAATCTTGAATATTCACGTAGAACATGTGAGATCTCATAAAAAGCCAGTCACTTGATCCTAGTAGTTAGTGCATCGTTTTTTGTTTGATCTGATCGAACGAGTCCTCAAATCTCCCGTCGAGTTAGACGAAAAAAGTTGTAACCGTCTACCTTATATAAGCCCAACAACTCGCCATTTCATGTATGATTTCACACACACACATACACTCTCTCTCTCAAACTATTACTCTACGATTTTAATAACTTAGGTATTCGAGGGCTAGCCTCGCAGGTCCTCCCTACTCCACCTCACAAGAAGCTCTAGCCGGTGCATTGGAAAAGCTCATCCCTTCGACATACCGTATTTCTCGTTCCACCTCGAAATAATGGTGCCGTATGTGGAAATCAACATTGTTAGTTCTATTATTGGGTGCAATTTAACAATGTGTTGGTTCAAGATGTCATGTCTGATGTCTTAACTTGTGTTGCTAACATTCTGCTTGTGGTTTTGTTACTTAGTGTTGCATGTCTGTGTTCTGATGTCAAACATGATGTCTTAACATCTTTTGACAGAACATCAGGTTCAGTCTGTTATGTTAGGGTTGTGCTTTATTTGCTGTATCTTAAGGATTGTCTGAGAGATTGCAGGCGAGATTCTTGGAGGAGATTTTATCTGATGCAATCATTTGTGGAGTATATATTGTTACTGTTTTAGGGCGAAAAGATTTAAAGAAAAAAATCAGTTTTAATTGTGAATCAAATCTGAGATTTTCAAGGAGTCCAAGCCCAAGAATAAGTTTCTATTTAAAGCAGCCTCAACCCTACTTGGACGTGTCGAAGACAAGAGATTGTGTACTAAGTGTCAAGTATTAGGGTCTGTGTTTCCGTCTGTGTATTGTGAGCCATTCATTCATCTATTTTGATGTTTGAATTGGACTGATTTAATTGAGTTGTAATTTGTCCACTCTAAGCTTTTAAGCACGAGTGTTTGTTCTTGATTGAAGCTTTTAAGCAAGATCAAGTATTGTCCTTGAAGTGTATCTTCTATTCTCATTATTGTTAGTTGTTATCACTGGTGTGATTGAGGGGGAGTGAGAGGGTTCTCATATCTAAGAGTGTCTTAGGTAGAAGTGTCACTGGGTAGTGATTAAGTGAGTAGATTATCAACTTGTGTGTTGATTGTGAAGTTTATGAATTGATACTACTAATAGTGAATTTCCTCCCTGACTTGGTAGCCCCCAGACGTAAGTTGTTAGACCGAACTGGGTGAACAATCCTTTGTGCTGTTTACTGCCTTTTTCTGTTACCATTATTGCCTTGTTCATACAACAGATATTGATGTTGTGACATCTCACTTGACATCACATATCTAATACCAGAATTTTAATTGGTATCAGAGCCTGGTCATCCTGCTCTGCATCTGGGTGAGATCTAGGGCTGTTACCTTCTGGTGCAATGGACAAGGAGAGTGGTGGATTTGTGAATAGACCCCCTATTCTAGATGGATCAAATTATGACTATTGGAAACCTCGCATGGTTGCCTTTTTGAAGTCTTTAGACAACAGGGGTTGGAAGGCTGTTTTGACAGGATGGAAACACCCTGTCATTGTGGGAAAAGATGGTGTGTCAAAGCTGAAGCCTGAAGAGGAGTGGACCAAGGAAGAAGATGAACCTGCTCTTGGGAATTCTAAGGCCTTGAATGCCTTATTTAATGGTATTGACAATAACATTTTTAGGCTGGCCAATACATGTGAAGTGGCTAAGGAGGCTTGGGATGTCCTGAAAACAACTCATGAAGGAACTTCCAAGGTCAAGATGTCAAGACTTCAGCTGCTAACAACAAAGTTTGAAAGTTTGAGGATGAAAGATGAAGAGACCATTCATGACTTTCACATGAATATACTTGAACTGTCAAATGCTTCGAGTGCCCTAGGAGAAAGGATGTCTGATGAGAAGCTTGTGAGAAAAATTCTCAGATCTCATCCCAAGAGATTTGATATGAAGGTGACTGCTATAGAGGAAGCTCAAGACATCAGCCAGATGAGGGTAGATGAATTGATTGGCTCCCTTCAGACATTTGAATTAGGGTTGAATGACAGATCAGAAAAGAAGGCCAAAAGTATAGCACTGGTGTCTAGTACTAAAGATGAAAAGAAAGAATTTGATCCTGAAACTCAGGAGGAGCTGTCCAATGCTATTGTTCTAACGGGAAGACAGTTTAATAAGGTTTTGAAAAGGATGGACAGGACCTATAAACCTAATGTCAAGAACATCACATCTGACACCAACAAGTCAGGTGATCAGATGAAGAAAACTAGAGCTGAGGAGAAGTCGAGTGATGACAAAGGAATCCAATGTTATGGATGTGAAGGTTATAGTCACATCAGAGTTGAATGCCCAACATATCTTAAGAAGCAGAAAAAGGGTTTGTCTGTCACTTGGTCTGATGAAGATTCTGATAGTGAACCTGAAGATGAATCTGCCAAGCTTGTTAGAGCAATGGTTGGAGTATGTGATTCTGATGATGATTCTAGTAATGGAGAGATTACATATGATGATCTAACTGCCTCTTACAGAGAGCAATGCACTAAAAATGAAGAATTCTGCTTGCAAGGAGAGAAGCAGAAGAAGATGATTGCTCAATTAAAGGTTGAAAAGACAGAGCATTTGAAAACTATTGCCAAGCTGGAAGATGAAGTCTCTGCGCTGAATTCTAAACTTGAGTCTATGTCCAAATCTATCAGAATGCTGAATAGTGGAACTGATATTCTAGACAACATTCTTAATGCTGGAAAAGCTGCTGGAGACAAAAGTGGTTTGGGTTTCAACAATCGATCAGCTTCAGATAATGTTATTTCTAGTTCCAAGCCAGTGATGTTAAAACAGATGTTTAAACATCCTAACAGGACTCCCTCTAGGAAGAAATTCAAGTGCTGGAGATGTCATCATTGTGGGGGTTTTGGACATATAAAGGCTTACTGTTATAAGCTACATGGGTATCCTAATAGTACTCCTAATTGTGCACCTAGACAGGGCATTCATAAAGGTAACCAAGTCATCAGGAAAAAAAAGCAATGGGTCTCCAAAACTAATGTTGTTAGCTTGATAGCTCATACTTCTCTTAGAGTTTCCACTAAGGAAGATTGGTACTTTGACAGTGGCTGTTCAAGACACATGACAGAAGTGAAGAACTTGCTGGTGGATGTTAAACTTCATTCTTCTGGCCATGTGACTTTTGGTGATGGTGTTAAAGGAGAAATTAAAGGTATGGGAAAGCTGAATTGTGTAGGTGCTCCTAGGTTGGATGATGTTCTGCTGGTCAAAGGGTTGACAACCAATTTGATAAGTATTAGTTAACTATGTGATCAAGGACTCATAGTTAATTTTACAAACACTGAATGCATTGTGACTAATGAGAAAGGTGAAGTCATCATGAAGGGTGCTAGGTCTAAGGACAACTGTTACTTATGGGTGTCACAGGACTCAAGTCCCTCCACATGTGTTCTTGCAAAAGAAGATGAAGTCAAAGTCTGGCATCAAAAGTTGGGACATTTACATCTAAAGAGAATAAAGAGAATCATATCCACAGAAGCAGTAAGAGGAATCCCTAAGCTCAAAATTGAAGAGGGAAGAGTCTGTGGAGATTGTCAGATAGGGAAACAGACTAAAATGTCACATCCAAAGCTTCAACAATTCACCACTTCTAAAGTTTTGGAACTTCCTCATATGGACTTAATGGGGCTTATGCAGGTGGAAAGTCTAGGTGGGAAGAAATATGGTTATGTCGTTGTAGATGACTATTCCAGGTACACTTGGGTGAACTTCATCAAAGACAAAATAGAAGTGTTTGATGTGTTTAAAGATCTATGTCAAAGACTCTAAAGAGAAAAGAAGAGCAATGTCATCAGAATAAGAAGTGATCATGAGAGAGAGTTTAAAAATAGCAAGTTTGATGAGTTTTGTTCTGCTGAAGGCATCAGTCATGAGTTTTCTTCACCCATTACCCCTCAGCAAAATGGAGTAGTTGAATGGAAGAACAAAACCATTCAAGAATCTGCTAGGGCAATGATTCATGTCAAAAAGCTTCCTTACCATTTCTGGGCTGAAGCTATGAATACTGCCTGTTACATTCACAACAAAGTGACTTTGAGAAGAGGTACTTCAGCTATCCTGTATGAACTATGGAAGGGAAGAAAACCAAGTGTGAGGTACTTTCATGTATTTGGTAGTAAGTGTTATATCCTGACAGATCGTGATCAAAGGAGAAAAATGGATCCAAAAAGTGACGAGGGAATCTTTCTGGGATACTCTATAAACAACAGAGCTTATAGGGTATTCAATTCCAGAACCAAAGTCATGATGGAATCTATACATGTGGTTGTTGATGACAATGGAATAAAGGAGGATGATGATGTTTTAGATGATGTTGGAACATTTTTTGATGATGTATCAACAGAAGCTGAAGACAGAAGTGTAAATCCCAGTCCTGTTGCTGCTGAACCTGAGCCTGAACAACCTAACAAGGAACCATCTATCAGAGTGCATAAGGACCATCCAAAAGAGCTTATCATAGGTGATCCAAACTCAGGAGTTACCACTAGGTCAAGAGAAGTTGTGTCAAACTCTTGCTTTGTATCCAAAATTGAGCCCAAGAATGTTAAAGAAGCCTTGAAGGATGAATTTTGGATTAATGCCATGCAAGAGGAGCTTAGTCAGTTCAAAAGAAATGAAGTGTGGGATCTTGTACCAAGGCCTGATGGGATAAATGTGATTGGCACCAAGTGGGTCTACAAGAATAAATCTGATGAACAAGGATTGGTCACCAGAAATAAGGCTAGACTGGTTGCCCAAGGTTACACTCAGGTAAAGGGGATTGATTTGGATGAGACTTTTGCTCCTGTGGCCAGACTGGAATCTATCAGGTTACTTTTAGGTGTGGCTTGTGATCTCAAGTTTAAGCTATTTCAGATGCATGTGAAGAGTGCCTTCTTGAATGGGTACTTGAATGAAGAGGTTTATGTAGATCAACCTAAAGGGTTTATTGATCCAACATTTCCTAACCATGTCTACAAACTAAGGAAAGCTCTCTATGGGTTGAAGCAAGCACCAAGAGCTTGGTATGACAGGCTTACTGAATTCTTGGCTATGAATGGTTACAGAAAATGGGGAATTGACAAGACCTTGTTTGTCAAAAAGGAAGGAGGAAAACGGATGATAGCTCAAATATATGTTGATGACATAGTATTTGGTGGGATGTCAGATGCAATGGTTAAACATTTTGTGAAGCAGATGCAGTCTGAGTTTGAGATGAGTCTTGTGGGTGAACTCAACTATTTTCTGGGTCTGCAAGTTAGAAAAATGGAAGACTCCATATTTATCTCTCAAAGCAAGTATGCAAAGAACATAGTCAAGAAGTTTGGTCTGGAGAATGCTAATCACAAGAGGACACCTGCCCCTACTCACCTGAAGCTGTCCAAGGATGAACATGGAGTGAGTGTGGATCAAAGCTTATACAGAAACATGATTGGAAGCTTGCTGTATCTCACAGCTAGCAGACCTAATATCTCCTTTGCTGTAGGAGTTTGTGCCAGATATCAATCTGAACCTAAAGTGAGCCACATGAATCAAGTGAAGAGAATTCTGAAATATGTGAATGGTACGAGTGACTATGGCATACTATACAGTCATGGAACAGGCACTGAACTGAGTGGTTATTGTGATGCTGATTGGGCAGGAAGTGCAGATGATAGAAAAATTACTTAAGGAGGATGTTTCTTCTTAGGGAACAATCTTATCTCGTGGTTTAGCAAGAAGCAGAACTGTGTGTCTCTCTACTGCTGAGGCTGAGTACGTAGCAGCAGGAAGTAGTTGTTCACAACTGGTTTAGATGAAGCAAATGTTAACTGAATACATGTCAAGCAAGATGTAATGACATTGTACTGTGATAATCTGAGTGCTATCAACATCTCCAAGAACCCAATTCAACATAGCAGGACTAAGCATATTGATATATGTCATCACTTTATAAGAGATCTGGTTGAAGATAAAGTGGTTGCTTTGGAACATGTTGCTACTGAAATGCAATTAGCTGATATTTTTACTAAGGCCTTAGATGCAAATCAATTTGAAAATTTAAGAAGAAAATTAGGAATTTGCATTTATGAGGATTAGTGGTTCATTTGTTGGTGTGCAGGAGTATGGTGTGTTCGGTGCAGTTGTTTTATGTGTGTGAGCTTATGTAGTTGGTGAAATTGACAAAATAAGAATGCTTGGAAGCAAACAAGAACATTTTTTTAAGTACTCAACATTACATTTTTGTTAAAACAGAAACTACAAGCAAAGAGGTGTATTGTTTGGACTCAGCTACTTATTCCAACCACATGAGTTGATGAAATTAACCCAGTCTTCATCTGCTTCATCATCAGAAGCATGTAGTAGCACTGGAGGTTTCTTGATGGTCTTCATCCTTGTTTCTGTCTTTTTTCCTGTTCTTGGTGCTCCTGTAGAGGATCCTGCTATTGTCATTTCTTTGGACTTCACCTCATTTGGTTTAGAGGTCTTGTTTTTCTGGTCTTGCTTCACCTGACCCTTGTGTGTCTCAACTGTTCTAGAGGACTGGCTCATGTTTCCTTCCTTGTTTGGATGTCTACACAAGCATTTTGGTGTGGGTTTTATAATTCAAATAAAAGTCATTGTTTATCTCGCCCGATCAAAGTTGTTTGGTGTCTGTGCACTTCTCTTTGTTGAGTAATGTGTCACTTTTTCACAACTGTGGTTCAACATTCCTTCTTGGTATTTTTTTTGGAACTTGGAGTTTGACCATGTTTGACAAAGTATCAGAACATTATGCTTGCTGCTATGTTCAGAGGTTGTCCAATTATGGCTAAAAATGGGAAGAGTAGAGTTTTTTTTTTGAGTTTTGGCTTGTTGTTGGTTTGGCTGTTGCTGGGTTCTTGATTTGAAGGGGAGTTTTGTTTGTCGTGCAGCTGGTTTTCTTGGTTGTTTTTGTTTTCAGACTGTGTTAGATTGGTTTATTTGAAGTATTTGTGAGGTGTGTTTCTGCTGTTGGTATCTCTGATGTGTGCTGATATTGTTTTAGCCAAAATTAGCCAAAGGGGGAGATTGTTAGTTCTATTATTGGCTGCAATTTTGGTAAAATAATGTGTTGGTTCAAGATGTCATGTCTGATGTCTTAACTTGTGTTGCTAACATTCTGCTTGTGGTTTTGTTACTTAGTGTTGCAGGTCTGTGTTCTAATGTCAAACATGATGTCTTAACATCTTTTGACAGAACATCAGGTTCAGTCTGTTATGTTAGGGTTGCGCTTTATTTGCTGTATCTTGAGGATTGTCTGAGAGATTGCAGGCGAGATTCTTGGAGGAGATTTTATCTGATGCAATCATTTATGGAGTATATATTGTTACTGTTTTAGGGCGAAAAGATTTGAAGAAAAAAATCAGTTTTAATTGTGAATCAAATCTGAGATTTTCAAGGAGTCCAAGCCCAAGAATAAGTTTCTATTTAAAGCAGCCTCAACCCTACTTGGACGTGTCGAAGACAAGAGATTATGTACTAAGTGTCAAGTATTAGGGTTTGTGTTTCCGTCTGTGTATTGTGAGTCATTCATTCATCTATTTTGATGTTTGAATTGGACTGATTTAATTGAGTTGTAATTTATCCACTCTAATATTTTAAGCACGAGTGTTTGTTCTTGATTGAAGCTTTTAAGCAAGATTAAGTATTGTCCTTGAAGTGTATCTTCTATTCTCATTATTGTTAGTCTTTATCACTGGTGTGATTGAGGGGGAGTGAGAGGGTTCTCATATCTAAGAGTGTTTTAGGTAGAAGTGTCATTGGGTAGTGATTAAGTGAGTAGATTATCAACTTGTGTGTTGATTGTGAAGTCTATGAATTGATACTACTAATAGTGAATTTCCTCCCTGGCTTAGTAGCCCCCAGACGTAGGTTGTTAGACCGAATTGGGTGAACAATCATTTTTGTTGTTTACTGCCTTTTTCTGTTACCATTATTGCCTTGTTCATACAACAGATATTGATGTTGTGACATCTCACTTGACATCACATATCTAATACCAGAATTTCAAACATTTTATTCCATCGACATCCCACGAAGACAACATTCTCTTCACCGCTATTTTGCCGATCTTCGTTCTATTATAGCTCTCACACAAGTATGCTCAAACTATGGCAATGTCAAAATTCACTCGACCAACTGATAAAAAGAATATTGAAGGTGCATGTCTCTAATACATTAAGGGAGAGAACCCCAATACAATTTTGTTGCTTGTCTCTTAAGCTTTCAATTCGTTATTATTATTTGTTGAGTCTCATTTTCAATTATACATCTTTGGATTAAGTTTTGAATCTATTTGTTTTAGCATGCATAATTCAATTGTTTGTATTTGAGTCTGATCATTATGGTTTAAGTCAATTGGTTGAGTTAATGGAACAAGAACCATATTTGATGTTGGTTCAAGTTATATGGGAAGTGAAATCTCAAACTAATTTGAAATTTTTTTAAAATTAAGATTTATTGTGTCTGACTTGAATCACTCCCAATCTATGACTCAAATCAAATCAAACACAGGAAAACAGAAAAAATCGGGTGTGTGTGACTCGAATTAAACTTTACACATGATTCGAATCATGCAGCACTATGACTCAAATCACAAGGTGCACATGATTCGAATCACACATCTCCTGTTAGCCACTGCCACATTTGATTGGAATCACACTTTCTACATGACTCGAATCAAATATTTTTTCGCTTTATCCTATTTAGTTTGACCAACTTGATTCGAATCAAGATTTTTCCATGACTCGAATCAGAGTTACAACATGACTTGAATTACAAGAAACAAGTTACTTTTTTTATGTTGATCTTGTTCCATTCTACTTACTCACTTTACTCGAATGAACAAATATTATTGACTTGAATCTAAATACTTTCTTCACCTATTTTTGTGCTTTAACTCCAGCACATATAAATTCATTTTGTCATCTCATTTCATAACAACCAAGAACATAACAACAACAACTTCCAACTTTTGAAAACTAAAAAACTTTTGCATTTGAAACTTCTTTCATCTTCGACCTCTAGTCCGATTTCAGATCTTGATTATGAAGATTTGTAATTGTTGAGGGAGATGTGTCTTGAAACTAACATTTCTTAAAGATTTGATAAAGATTTTTAGAAGGTTTGTAAGATTGGTATTGTTGTGACTGGTGGTGACAAATTTCAGTGAAAATAAGCAGGTTCTTCTCTCCAGGTTGACCTTGGTAGTGGTGTGTGAAATCCTATAGACAAGAAAAAAGTTCTTCTCAAATCTTTGGATAGTTCACGGCTCAAGAAATCGGTGGGATCGGGGTGGATTTCCATACACGAATAAAGTGAGCAGATTGGTGAATCTGGAAGATTCAAGAAGCGAGAATCGAGTAACGATTTCGCAGAAAGTTCAGCATAAAGGCTGCGTACAAGCCAAGATCCAGATAGTAGATTTCCTTTGTTCTCACCATTATTGTGGATTAATGATTGTATGAACTCATGTAATATTTGTCAAAACATAGTGGCATAATAACTTTCAATGAGAAACTATTGGAGAGGAAAATAGGCTTCTGCGAGGATGATATAGCCGAACCACTCTACATTTTGGTGTACTCTCTCTCATTTAATTTTTTCATAGGCTATTGTATGTTTAGGTTTTCATTTCTTAACGTAGTTTATCGTTAATTCCTGTTGGTAGCGATTTATTACATAAATGTAGTTTTTTTAGAATCAAAACGTATTTGTGTTTTTAGTGTTGATTAAATTCTGAGAGTGGCGGTGTTCGAATCTTGTAACAATTGTTATTTTGTAAGGGACACATCTCGTGTGAATTACAAAGTGTCAAATCAATATAACTTGGAACTTTGTGTATTATTGTCTTTGAACAATCTTATGATAATTGTGAATAGTAGTATAATTACATTTTTGATTCCTTCCAAATTAAATATATCATCTATATTTTCACAAATCGCTTTCACCTACGCAAACTATGATTTTTCATTTTGAAAAATAGTTACATTTTTGAAAAGGGTTATTCACCCCCTCTAGACCGTTTCTATATTTTGTATTCCTACCCAACAAACATTGCCACCAACGTTGCAATGATTAAGCTCGCGACATCATCAAAGAGGATCCACCTCATCCAACAGAAAAAGTTTATCCAGTCCTAGTCACTTTTAATTCTAATCAGACTCATTCGATTCTAGTTTATTCGTCCATCGACTAGAGTATTATTCATATTTTTACCGATTTTTAAACTTCCACAATAGTTGCTTCAAGGAAAAAAAATTAAGCAACCTCCACCACAATAATAGATCCCTGTACAAGAGATGTGTCAAAACCTTCAACAACTCCAAGTCGACCTAGGCATGCTAGGAATGAGTGAACTACTTAATGACATCTACTACTTTATGCAACAACAAAACTCACACTTCTTGTCTAAAAGACTCCTCTTGATTGAGGAAAATTTACAGTATGCTTATCATGGATACAACTCCAAGCGCGAGGTGTTATTGCATAGAAACCACATAACCACACCCCAACGGATCCTCGTTGATACAACCACGCCACATCAAACATCTCCTAAATCACCAGGTTACTTTCAACATCGAGGATTGCGGCCTCCTCTTCAAGGTTAAAAGGGTAGAGGTGGTAGTCACACTCCTTTAAAATCACATAATCCACAACAATCACTCGCGTGCTACTCCTGGATGGAAGACATACCCGATGACGAAACACAAATTCCTAGTCAGAGAAGGAATTATCTTTCTAGACCGATCCTCGAAAGTAGAATCCCAAAATCTCTCAAAAACCCCAAAGTTAGGAAACTACAACGAGCACATCAAACAATTGGATAATATTATAAATAATCACCACACGTGGGGTGCAGTAAAATGAAAACGATTCGTCTTAACCCTAAAAGGAGCCATTATGACACATGGTATAAGAGCCTACTATACAGGTACGTCAACTCTTAAAAAGAACTTTTTAATTCTTTTACCGTCCAATTCACCACACAATAACATCAACCCATGACTATTGTCGTCCTCAGCAGAATCCCAGAAAATAAAAAAGGTAACCTTGCAGCAATGCATAGACCATTTCACCAAGGTAGCCATCAAAGTAGGGAAAACAATTAGTGAGGTGAATTGTTGGATATTCAAAGGCGCCAATAACTTAAGTGATATCCTTGATAAATCCAAACCTTACATTAACTATGAAGAAAATCTCTTTGTTGAATTAGTGGAAAAGGGTTAAATTCAAGATACTCGGCGAATAGTCGACCGATAGAGAGAAAATTTAAGTGTCGTTGAGGTGAAGGAGATCGGGGACACATGGCAATGTTCTCATCCTACATTTCCTTAAACATTTCAAGAGAAAATATTTTCTAGGAGTGCGCTAACACCGAGTTCAAATAAATTGCGATAAGAAACTCGTACCAGACAAAGGATTCAAATAGAAGTGATAAGACACTTTTTTTTGTTTCACTATAAACCACGGGCACAATACAAACAAATGTTTTCACTTCAAAGACATGATTGAAAAACTGATTATGAAGGGAAGGATAACTTTATACACCCAAGAGGATGGTCAAAATGATGATCGTGTAAGAAGGAAAGAATATATGAAGCAAGAAAATTCTCCAAGAAAGAAGTGATCCCTTCATCAAAAAAAGACATTCCCATGAAAAAGCAATCAAAGTTTTTGTTGGTGAATATGGGTGTAGAATGATCTAGAAGGGAGAATTGAATAAACCTTTCCCTTTTAAAATATTTGATAAAAATATTCAGAAGGTTTGCAAGTTGGTATTGTTATGATTAGTGGTGACAAATTCTAGTGAAAAGAATGTGGTTCTTCTCTCCAGGTTGACCTTGGTAGTGATGTATGGAAGCTTACGAATAAGGTAGGAGTTCTTCTCAAATTTTTGGACAGTTCACCGCTCTAGAAATCAGTGGGATCAGGGGTGATTGCCACACACAAGACTATAAGTAGGATGGTAAAGCTGGAAGATTCAAGAAGTGAGAATCTAGTAAAGATTTCGTAGAGAGTTCAACATAAAGGTTGTGTACAAGTCAAGATCCAGATAGGAGATTTATTTTTCTTAGCATTATTATGGATTAGTGATTGTATGAACTCATGTAATATTTGTCAAAACATAGTGGAAGAATAACTTTCAATGGGAAACCATTGGAGAGTGGAGTAGGCTCTTGCGAGGATGATATAGCTGAACCACTATACATCTCAGTGTACTCTCTCTCTCTCTCTCTCTCTCTCTCTCTCTCTCTCTCTCTCATTTGATTTTTTTCATATGCTATTGCATTTTTAGGTTTTTTCGTTTCTTAGCGTAGTTTATCGTTAATTCCTGTTGGTAGTGATTTATTACGTAAGTGTAGGTTATATTAGGATCAGAACATATTTATGTTTTAGTGCTGATTAAATTCTAATAATGGTGGTGTTAGAATCTTGTAGCAATTGTTATTTTGTAAGGGACACATCTTGTATGAATTACAAAGTATCGATTCAATATAGCTTGGAACTTTGTTTATTATTGCCTTCGAACAATCTTAGGATATTTGTGAATTGTAGTATAATTAAATTTGTGATTCCTTCCAAAATAAGCATAACATCTCTATTTTCGCAAATTGCATTCCGCAACGCAAAATCAGATTTTTCATTTTGAAAAACGTTTAAATTTTTCAAAAGGGTCTATTCATCCCTTCTAGACTATTTCTCTACTCCATATTCCTACTCAACAATTGTCCTTAGAGCTTGTCTTTTGATCAGGTCTAAGCGACTCAAAAGTTTGGGAATATGGCTGACAATGATGATCCAAAGGGAGCGTATAATAGAGAACTCATTTTAAAGGCGAGAATTATGCTTATTGGAAAGAAAACATGTATGTAAATTTACTTTCAGTTGACAAAAATCTATGTGTAGCAGTCGTTGAAGGTAAGTTTATGCCAAATAAAGAGAAAGAGTTAGATAAATAATATGTTGTATTTATACGAGCTCAATGCCTCTGTCCTCACATGGGCCTGATCTAGTATCTGAATATAAACCATCAGAAATTTGATTGATGTCTCCCACTACGAAATTTTACTAGGTCTTTAGTACATATGATAATCAAAGACAAAATGATAAAATAATTAGAATTAATCACTTATCCATATAGTCCTAATTCTTTATTCTTCTTCAATTGAACACATCTCACATGGCTTATAAAGTCTCCAAGATCCAATATCTTGAGTAAATCACCTTGCAGATGACAAGCACTCTAAACTCCATTTTTGCAACAATCTTAACTCTATTCCACCGAGATTACCTTGTTCGAGTCTTTGAAGTGATGGATGATGCTATAAACTCCAAATCCCCAATGAAAAATAAACAATAAAAACAAATAAGCCTTATCCAACTAGGTGGGGTCGGCTACATGGACCAACTTTCACCATAATGTTATATCAATGACCATGTTTCTATCTAAACCATTAATATCAATATATTTATTAATAACTTCTCTTATAGTCAGATAAAAAGTTTCACTTTTTCTTTGGGAACTTTAGTGTTCATCTAATCATATTGTTTCAGGAAACAGAAGAACATTATTGCAAGTGTTTGAAAAAGTGTCAAACACATCTGTACTAAAAATTTATTTCATCTATCTATCTATTGTAAACTTGTTTATCAGGTTGTGATAACAAGTGTGTAAAAGAGGAAGTGCGGTTCTTTCTTTTAGATTCAAATCAAGGAAGTAATGTACTTCTTTGTTGCTCTTAGAAGATTGTAGGAGAAGTCTTGGTTTTAGGCTTGTACAAAGATCTAACAATAGTGAAAATCTCTCACAAGGTGTGAGGGGACTAGATGTGCTCTTAGTTGATAAGGGGAACTAGTATAATTCCTTTTGTTCATTTACTTTACTACATTTATTTTTCTGCATATCACTTCAATCTTTTAAACCAGAAAAATAATTCATCACTTCATTTTCATAAATCAGTAAAAGTAAAACCAGTAAAATTGCAAGGAAAAAGTTTGTTACTTTTCTCTAAAATTTTTAACCACCTAATTCACCAACTCCCTCTTAGGTGCACTCTCATACTTACACCTCGACCCTTTTCCACTTCTTCAACCAAGAAATTTTCTTCATAGTTAATGTAGCGTTGCACTCTAACTAGAATATCAGTTAAGCCTTTGGCCCATTCCAACCACACCTCTTCACAAAACATACAGACACCCCTTAATCATTTATCGAATATCCAACACTTTAACCCATCATTTGTTCCCCTACCCCTACCTCTATTGTTGGATTCTACTGAAGATGACAATAGTCGTGGGTTTCCATTTTCGTACGTTGAATTGGAAGGTATATGAATCACAAAGTTCCTTCCAAGAGTTGATGTACCACTTTGTAAGGGTCTTAAACCATGTCATAACGGCTCCTTTGAAGGCTAAGACAAACAATTTTCTTTTTATTTGACCCCGGGTGTAGTTATAATAGAGAATAATGTCTATATGTACGATGTGCTCGTCTGAATCCCATGTCCAATCGTAGATGTCCAACTTTGAGGGGGGGGGGGGGGGGGTCAAGAGATTCCAGGATCCAACTGTCGAGGATGCGTCTGGAAACTAGGGTTTTTTCTTTGAACAAGAAATTATGTTTTGTGAATGGGCCAATCTTCCATATGAAGTAGTGCGAGGGTGATTATTGGGGATGATCTTCTTCTGGAAAAGTACAACTGCAGTCTCTAATCTCGGGACCATGTAGAGGAGATCAAAGTCCTCAATGTTGGAGGCGGTCAGGGGATCTAGGAGTTATCAGGTGTGGAGAAGCTATATCAACGAGGATGAGTTAAGGGCGGTTTTCTAGTTGGTGCGGAACATTGAGTCACACATGGAGTGGTCTCTATGAGAAAAGTACTGCAAATTTTCCTTAATCCCGAGGAATCATTGGATAAAAAGTGTTAGTTTTGTTCCTGCACCAAGTTGTAGATGTTGTTAGGTAGTTCACCCACTCCTTGCATGCCTAGGCCAAATTGGAGTTGTTGGAGGCTTTGAAGCATCTCTTGACTAAGGATTTTTGGTTAGAATGGAGGCTATTTGAAAGTTTAGCCTTTAAGAAGCTATTGAGGAGGTTGAAAGATCGATAAAACTCTAAAAGTAATCTGGCTGTTGGTCGGAGAATTTACAATAACAGAAGTCAGAGTAAAAGGAGAAGTTACTAAGACTTGATCAACTTCTTATGTTGGAGGAGGTGAAGCCTCTTCGACGAGATTAAGAGCGTTAACCGTCACAACAGTAGCGACAAATTTCCATTGAGCAGCTAGTCGAGTTGATTTTGACGTTACCCTAGTTTGAACAGAATCGACCGAGAGCTATAGTAGAATAAAGATCGGTGAAGTAACAGTGAAGAGACAATTATCTTCTGGGGAATTCGAGAGAAGTAGATGTCGATTTCCACTGGCGACGTCATTGTTTAGAGGTAGAGCGAGAAATGGAAAGAGAAATACATAATGCCAAGGGGAAAAGCTCTTCTGGTGCGGCGGAGTGGGGAAGACCTGGAAAGTTAACACTCTAACACCTAAATTAATTAAATTGTAAAGATGTAGTTTGAGAGTGAGAGTGAAATAATAACTGCAATGACACGTCATTGGACTTATATATGTTAGTTGGTTTAAATCATTTCCTCTAATCCAACATGAGATTCAGAGATTCGTTCAATCAAATCCAACGAAGACGATATTAAGTGTTTGACTTTTGACGAGATCCCAATTATTTTCCAGTCTGCGGTGTGGATATTCTAGAATGAATCTTATAATTAAGCCTTCTTTTTTGAGCCTCTGATTAGCGCGAAACAATAATTAACATTATAATTTAAATTAGTGTAAAATCAAAATTGTACAATGTAAATAACCGGTAATCTTTCATAGATAGTGCATTGTTACCAAACTTGTATGTTCATTATTTGTATTTATTGTTTATTTCTTTGAGCCGAGTTGATGTTCTAACAATTTACTTAGGTCATGAGTGTTGCCCCACATGACTTAACACATAGAGTGTGATCTAACAGACTCATAAAAATGGCTGGCCATTCACCTAATTCATTTTCTCAATAAAACAATACAATTATTGCCACGTGGAATCCATATTGTTCATGCATACACACACAACAAATAATAATATCCAATGTCGTACCTATTATTAATCCTATTACTAAAAGGAGCTCACGTGTGAGTTTGGTGATGATATCAATTCTTACACGCTTCAAATTCAATCAAAAAAGTTGCTCTAATTGAAGTTTTCAGGACAATTCTCTATGTGAAGTGGGGGCCTATAAATACAATTGAAGGCATGACGTTTTACACTTAAGAGACACAACACAAACACATTCAAGTGTTCTTCTCTTCCTCTGTATACAACTCTGTTTCTAGTTCTTGAATACCATAACATATAGTACTAATAAAATGGAAGGAGATAAATGTTGTTCAAGTTTATTTCAAAGGTGCAAGCCTTACATAGCTATGATTTCTCTACAGTTTGGTTTTGCTGGTATGAATATAATAACAAAGGTATCACTCAACCGTGGAATGAGTCACTATGTTCTTGTTGTTTATAGACATGCTTTTGCTACCGCAGCTATTGCTCCTTTCGCTATTGTTCTTGAGAGGTAGATATATCCATCATTCATTCTGACTGATTTTTCTTTATAAGAAAGCAATTTTCTGATCATTCCTTGTTTCTTGTCATTGGCAGGAAGATAAGGCCAAGGATTTCATTTCTTATGTTCATGCAAATGTTCGTTTTGGGACTCCTCGGGTTAGTACTTCTCTCGCTCTAGAAACTGGTGTTTTTAATGGACTTAGATTCAAAAAATATTAAAAAGTTTGTTGTTTTGTTTAGGCCTGTGATTGATCAGAATCTATACTATGCGGGGTTAAAATTTACATCTCCAACATATTCATGTGCTATTAGCAATATTCTTCCTGCTATGACATTCGTAATGGCTGTTATTTTCAGGTAATTTTTTGCATACACAATAAGCTAATGATATATTCTCATCATATATGATATATCTTTCTTTATGTTTTTGGTATTAAATGTGTTATTTTCTCTACTTTTGATAAACTAGGATGGAGAAATTGGACATTAAAAAACTAAGATGCCAAGTAAAGGTGATTGGAACAGTGATAACAGTTGCTGGGGCTATGGTGATGACATTATACAAAGGACAAGTTATTCAAATTTTGAGTTCTCAATACATGCATCATCCTAGAAATTATGTACCTGAAAATACTAGTGATTCTGGTGAAAAGGATTGGGTTAAGGGTTCAATTTTACTCATAATTGCTACCTTTGCTTGGTCTTCTTTCTTCATCCTTCAAGCTGTGACATTGAGGAAATATGCGGCACAGCTTTCACTGACAGCCATAGTATGTTTCTTGGGAACACTTCAATCAATTGTAGTTACATTTGTTATGGAGAGTAAGCCAAATGTTTGGAACATCGGTTGGGATATGAATTTATTAGCCGCGGCATATGCTGTAAGTTTCTCCCCGAATATCTACATATTTTATGTTTATTGAAGGTTTTAATTAATGGTTGTTAAACATTGATGAACAAACAGGGTATAATATCATCAGGTCTAACATATTATGTTCAAGGAATTGTGATACAAAAGAAAGGACCAGTTTTTGTCACTGCTTTCAGTCCTTTGATGATGATCATTGTAGCTATCATGGGCACTTTCATCCTTGCTGAAAAATTATACCTTGGAGGGTAAGTCCATATTATTTATAATATAAAGTTTTTTATTTTCTTTTTTTGAAAGAAAAAAGATGATGACAAATGTGAAAAATGCAGCCACAATTAGAATTGTGATGCTGATATATCTAAAACTTTAATATTGCATCACAACTGGACCACAAATTTAATTCAATTCAATGAACATATCAATTTATATTGAGAAAGATACTTTACTTTCATGCTGTTTCTTCACAATACTTTGTATCATTTTCTTATCATAAAACCCAAAACAAAATGATGCATTAAAAAGGAAACATCACAATCCTAAAAAAGCACAACAATCGAACGGTGGTGAACAATTTGGTTCCATTATTGATTGATTTTATTTAATTTGTGATTGCAGTGTTATTGGAGCAATTTTGATCGTAATAGGACTTTACTCAGTTCTATGGGGCAAAAACAAAGAAAACAAAGAGATTGAAGCAGGGACAATAAGAGAAGGAACCAAGTGTTGTGTAGAAAACGGCGTATTAGAAACAGTGATTGAAGGTGTTGAAATAAATGACATTGAGATGCAAAAGAATGAAGCTACTAAAGTTTTAAGGGTCACAATTATTAGTGCTCCAAAACTTTAAACGTGTAGATATATATTATTAAGAGAAAAATAACAACAACAAAAAAGTGCAATGCAAAAAAGGGTCACTTAGAGTTGAGAAATTGGGAAGGATTTTTGTGATGTGCATCCTCACCATCATCACTTTACTATCTTTTTTTGGGAAAACTTTGCTAAAGCATTTTTGGTGGCTGATTAAGACCATTTAGTGTGGACAGCAGGTGCAGATGATAATCTGAGTTTTTAGGTTAATGTAGAGTAATAGTTAACATTTGTTTTTCTTTTGCTAATTAGTTATTAGTTCTCAATCCATTTCACATTTTATTTGCAAGTTAGTTACATAATTATATATACTTGTATTACTCTCTTGATTTAGTACCTCAAAAATCAATTGTACATGTTTGCATTACTTTTCAATGGTGAAAGTCTTGTGTAATTCGAAGAAAATATTTTTATAGAGAATGGTTTCATAAACAACTGAACTGTAAAACTAATTAATAAATTAATTAAAGGTGAGAAAAATGAGAATATTGGAGATGCTTTAACTACACTAATAATCACTTGTAACACTCTATTGATTCAATACAAGCAAAGTCAGTTCTACCGTTCACATTCTTTTGTCTACTTTCCTGTGAAAATAAGAGGTTATTCATCACACCTATAGCTATGAAGAGTCACCATTTGAAAATGCTCTTAGCATAGTGTCGCACCTGCGAAAATCAACCGGCAGAAAAGAACAGAAGAGTCGTCACCGAACGTTATGTATTCCGACGCAGGGAAAGAAAATGATCGAAGAAAACTTCGAAAGGGAAAGACATGGTCACCGCAACCATAGTCTAGGTTCGGGAGTCGGTTACGCGAGAGGAAGGTATTAATACCCCTCGCGTCCATCGTACCCGATGAGATCCACGCTTGTTGTCTAATCAAGGGGTGTGGGTATCTGAAGCTCAACTGCTAAATATAAGGGAAAAAGAAAAGGTGACTCGGTAATCAAAGGGTGTGGGTATCTGAAGCTCAACTGCTAAATATAAGGGAAAAAGAAAAGGTGACTCGGTAGGACATCGTCATCCTAGGCCTACGTATTCCCTTGGGAATGGGAAAATCAGAGTCAACGTAGTTCGGAGACTATAGGATTGTGGGGGAAGGTTGCTCGCCAAGACATCGTCGTCTCGTGCCTACGTATCCTCAATCTGACGAGAAAGAGGAAATCAGAGCAGTAGTAGATCGACCTACAAGGTCATTAAGTGTTTTTTATGAGCGACGTTAAGTTTGCGTCCGGCAGTTAGGGTCGATGCCTGTTTGCGACAAAACGGAAGTAACGTGCTCTTTTCGGAAAATGATTTGAAACCCAGTTAATCCCGAAGGTTAAAATGATTTGAGCTTTGTTTGTGTTTTTTAGACAGAAGTGGCTTAAGTTAATTTGAAACTTGTATTGCACTAAAGTCTATGACATAAGATCGAATGCATCGCAAATCGACCCAAGACGGGACGCGTGCTAAACACTCTAGAAAAGTGAAAGGAAGCCTCTCACTCTCCTTTTCCCATGCACTTAAGGCTCATGGCATACAATACTCGTTGTATTTATTAGGTGTCTTGAACTTGTTTAGAGACGAGAAGAGAAAGAACTCAAAGGTTGCAAAGAAAACAACTAAGGGAGACTAAGTCCTAATGTTGTCATATACAATGGTCCTAAGATTAAGGTAGAAGGGACTATCCTACTCATTATCATGCATGGATTGCAAACCTAATGTCTCTCCTACCTCCAACTTAATCGGATATTAAGTGGAGCTAGGAATCCTAAGGGATCATGTGAACATCACAAGTAAACATTAGACTAATCAATCACCAAAGAGAAAGGAGAATGGAGGAGTAAGATGAAATAGAATTCATGTAAGTGTAAGCAACCATGTAAAACACCACAAATACTTACCATCTCCAAGTCAAGCTCAACTAATGAATAGTTGAAAGCAAAGTGTGCAAACATGCAATTATGACTATGCTAAAGTCCTAAGACTACACTAGGATGAATACCAAATAACAAACAAGGTTAGAAGTGTCCTAGAGGTATGAGAACCTACTAGGGGCAGTAGCATACAAAATGTGAATGAAGTTTAAAATGTTAAGGAAGACTCACGAGATTCACACCAATTTGCATTCAAAGGATTAGGCAATTCTATACAAAGATATTACCTAAATCATGCACCAAACATTGGTGAACAAACAAAGATTAAGCACCTACAAAGGTGACATGTGAAGGACCTAAGTCAGGATTGAAACCATGTACTTAATGCTTAAAACCAATCTTAACATGTCACAAAAGTTTATATTAAACTTCTTCTCCAAAGTCAATGCAAGTCAAGAACAAAACCACACTTAATCCTCTCATAAAAGTGTGTAACTTGCCACTCAAGTAAGATACAAGAAAGAACATGGTAAAACAATGTTCAAGCACCCACACCAGAGGAAAATGACCTATAAAACCTTCCATTTGAATTTCAAAAGCAATGTACAAATATGGCATACAAGTGATGTCAAAGGAATGGTCAAAGTGAAGGCACAATTCATGTTCATATTCATACAAAAATATGATCATCCAAATCATACCAAATGACCTATAACAAGAGATGACAAGGCTCTAACTCATGCTAATGTCAATAAATTCATGTTATCGACACTCAAAGTGAGCAATTAGGATCCACAAAATCACCATAACAATATGTTCTTCAAGGATATTTCAAGTCATAACCAAAATCAAGTTTAATCTTACCCTAGCAATCAAATAAGTCCAAACATGGAAAAGGGAAGATAAAGTCAAGCCAATAATGTATTCAAGCATGTAGGTCATTGGCAAATTACATGTGAAATGTACCTTTGAACATCCAAAGTATTGAGCAAACAAGGCATACCAAAAATTCAAGTGCAAGACCAAAATTTGCAAGCTTATTCTTGTTCAAACTTATGAAAGCATATCATCAATTAGAGGTATATAACATGACCTATAAACCAATGGGGGCAGGCTCTATCTCATGCTAAAACATGTGTGAAAAGATATACAAAAGATCCTTAAAGAAGGTTGCACAAATGCATCATTAACTCAAAGCATCTAGGCACGCATTAAACACCAATCGGGTGTTCAATTAGGGTTCATACAAGGCATGTGAATTATGAACAAGAAGAAACATCTAAGCATCTCAATTATACATCAAAATACACTCATGAACATGTTCAAACTCATCCCCAAAGTTGGCCTAAAGTGGCCACACACAAGTGTTAAGCATGACCTAGTTCTAGGTAATCATCCATATGATAGGTACACATTGAGAAATCAATGGAAAATAGTTAAAAGCATGGGAAAATTATGAATAATTGGAAATATCATGCCAAGGTCAGTGGGTGGTCACCTACAAAAGGTTGGTTCAAAATTGTGCACTAAAAGCTTTTAATTAATCCCAAACATTAGGCATATTGTCAAAGATGTTCATACAAAATAAGGCTCAAAGATGAAGCTCAAAGACAATTCAAAAATCATGGCCAAGGCCCCAATCAAGCATCAAGGTGTCACATAATCAAAGGTCTAAATTCACACCAAAAATTAGCTCCCAATTGTCAAGGGAAGATCACTTTTTATGACTTGTATCACAAGGTACCTCATTAAGAGCACATTCCCTTCAAAAATTCAAGAAAAATATCAAAACACACCAAATGTGAAATTAAAATTCATCAAAAATTAATTAACACCCTCAAGAATAGCCATAATTTTTTCAGGATTTTATAATGATTTTTGTATTTTTAAAATCCAAGTTTGAAACGTGCTTCAAGAGAACACAACAAAACAATGAAATGGGCCAGGGAGGTGCTACATTAGATACATTCAAGCTCAATCCCACATGGGCTCATAAAAATAGGGTGCGCGTATCACTTTTGCTAAGGCCCAACGCACTAAAGACGTCCCTCTCTTCTCTTATCTTCAGAATTCAAACAAGGAAATGGTGGGAAAGATATCACGTGAGAGGGGTGTGCTTCATTAATGTGTTGGCACCCTCTCACGCGTTGGATCATCATCATACGGCCATGGTTAATTATCACATGCTATCCCACTTTCATTCAGCATAAAAAGAAAAAGAAAAACATGACATGTAGAACCTGCGTCAATTGGTCATGCTTCCCTTTAATGAGAATAGGACAAAAAGAATGTCATGCCCTCTAAGAATACGACACGTGGTCGTCTTCTTCCTCTCACTATGCACAAATCGTGCTCTCATCCTCCATGGCCAGAATGAACACGCAAGAACAAGGTGGAAAAGCCCTCACTTTACCAACGCCTTACACCCTCAAAACTCAACCAATTTGCATGAAATAAAAGCCAAAAAATGAAGCCCTTGAAACGTAGATTACAAATCCATGCTTAAAATCCTCATACAAACAACACACAAGAAGATTTAAAGGGGATAAATTATAACCTCAAACTTTGAAGAATCACATTTTAAACCAATCTCTACCCAAACACAATGCCTCTATAAAGAGGACTTCAGATGCATGTTAGCTACATGATTCCAAACCCTATGTGAGTTCTACCATGATGCTAAAGTTTCAAGAATCACAAACTTGGATGAAGCTTTACTCACGTGCAAGAAACCCTAATACTTCACGTAAATCTTCTAATCAACACTCCTAGAGCAAAATAAATGCTCTAATCTCCTTGAATCTTGCTAAAATTCCAAGATGATGTTGAAGTTGTTGCACTGTTATGGTGAATCCGACTCAATGATAATGCATACAGAAGAGAGAGTGTGCTATGGTGATGAAGATGATGAAGGAAGAATGGAGAAAGCTCCAATAATGGCTCAGATTTGCAGCCTTCAAAAATTGGTATCAATGGAGTTTTCTTCAAGTTTTGGATCTGTTTTGGTGAACAATGGATTCTAACCAATTCTGTTAGAGTTTGTAACCTTTATATGAATGGTTTGGGTGTGGTTAAAGAGTTACCCAAGGTTGGTTAATGGTTAGAGTGAGGTTAAGAAAGAATGAAAAGAGAAGTCTCATGTTGTGCATACGGGTTAGGCTTTCTATGGTGTGTGCATGATGTGGTTATCAAGGGATATTGATGTATGATGTTGATGTGTGGTGATAATGGCATGATGGTACGATAATAATTCCTACTTGTGCATTAAAATTCCTTTTTTTCCTTCATGGCCATATGGAGCAAAGTAGTGGCATGGCATGCGTGGTGTAAGGTCATGGTTTAGCTTGAAATGGTAAAAATGAGAGAGACATAATAAGGCCAGGTTTTTATTTAAATTTAGGACTATATTGTGACTTGACATACTTGCATGCACCCTTCTTATGGTGAGGATTTTGGTGATCCATAACTTGGTGAATAATAACCACATGATAAGGTCTTAGTATCAACTTGAAGAGTGAACTTGATACCACAATTGTCATGTTGAAAATAAGTTGAGAGGAACCCTAGATCATCAATAAAAATGGCCATGAACATTGCATGATACCATCTAACTTTTACACTTAGAAAAATCTAAGTATTTTTCTATGTTTCACAACTTGGAGACCATGATTTTGGAGGAGCATAACTCTATGAATAATGAGCCAATGTTAAAGTTCTTGGTATCAAATCAAAGAGGAAACTTCATACTACAACTTTCATGTGCAAATCAAATTAAATTAAAACCTTAAACATCATGAAAAATTAGCAAGAAAGTGGTGTGACACAAGCTGCCTAACATGTCAAAAATTTTCTAAGTTATTTGTCATGTTGAACAACTTGGAATCATGATCTTTGACACACCATAACTCTTGATCCACAAATCCAAATGACACATTCTTTATATGGTTGGAAAGTTGAGAGATCATACTACAACTTTCATTTGAACAAAATTTCTCATGCTTAAATCCGGGCTTAAAGATGGCTGAAAAGGCATGAAAACTTTCCATAAAATGGAAAGTTCCTAAAACCCTATATTTCCAAAAATGGCAACTTTTCCCAACTTTTGATTTTTCATGATTCTTTGGATATTTCTTGATTAAGTCTCACCCATGGACCATGTTTGACATGATGAACAAGAATTTGACCTCAAAAAGTCAGGAGTTAACTTTTTCCTTGATCAGTTGACTTTATCTCCAATTCTCCTGATTTTCAATCAACTATCCAATTGAAACCCCTGTGAATGACATTGATGGGTCATAATCCAATCTTAGATACTTGAGAATACATAGAACACCATGGAATTAAGTCTTGCCCAAAAAATCAAAAATAAATTTATTTTAAGCAAAACCCTAATTTGGTCCCTAAAAGTCAGGAGGAATTGACTGATTCTCCAAACCCTAATTCCTCTGAACATGATGTAGACCCCTTAAACCAAGATGATTCATGTGATAAGATGAGGTTAAAGCTCCAAGATCCTTGTTTATGAAGGTGTCTCAAGCATAGACATCCAAAACCCTTGTTAGAGGAGCCCAAGATAGGAGGGTGTGATCCTCTTTAATTCCCTTACCAATCTTAATCTCTTGATGACATGGTGAACCATATGAGGTGTCTTGAGGCATGATATGCCTTTGGGGCTTGATTATTTAAACATATCCTATTCTCTTTGCTTTGCACAATCAATGATGGTGATACCCTTGATACCATGCCTTGAGGAGACCAATGATGTATATGCGATGTTTATGACCTAAAAGTACATGAAATAGGAAGCATGAGCCATTAACGAGGGTATAAATAGGAGGGCAAATTTTGGGGTGTTACACATAGTCTGAAAGTCAATTTGAAGACGTCTCTAATACTCAGCAAAACACTTTAGAAGTAAGTTATTTCCATTTTGTAAAAAAATAGTCTAGAAGTAAATTTCTAGATTGATTGAAGGGTGAATCTGTAGGTTAAGTTTCAGATTAATCTCAAAAAATATTTTGAACTCAAGATAGTGTATTTATTTCACAACTCAGTGGATAATCTAGAAATTAACTTCCATACTAACTCTCAGTACAACAAGTTTCCCTCTTTAATAGTAAGTTTGTTATAAATTTGACAGTAAGTTTCCCTCTAGGGCAGGTTGGACTTCTGAGGTTTCTGAGGCAACAGTGGGGGACTCATGCCTCTCGGGAGATGATGCCGGAGACACTTGAACTCAAGAAGATGATGCTTGTGCTTCAAATGAAGTAGCACCAACGACTGAACATGTGCTTCAAATGAAGTAACACCAACGACTGAACATGAGGGTCTAGCTTTTTCCCTCCGACATACATTTTACCTTTAATTAAACTAGAACAGTCTTATCATTATCAAAGAAGTCAAACTCTGGTCAACAATCTAATTATGGTACAACATAATTATCGAAAATTAGTTTTATTATTATTTTATTATTTGTATGTTGAAATGTTAAAAGATAAAAAATTAAAAATTTTGCCCACACAAAATATTGAACCTACAACTTGGTGAATGCTATGTAAGGAACTCCCCTTACCACTAGGCTGTTATTCTTTTGTTGCTTAGAATTTGTATCAAATATATATAATATAAACTAAACTAAATTTAATATAAACTAAACTAAAATAAATATAGGTGCAAGTTGAAATGTTAATGATTTGTTTATTGATTTAATATTTAATATTTAATATAAACTAAACTAAATTTTATTTAATTACAACATTTCAAATGTTTTAATAAACTAAATTTTATTTTAATATTTTATTTATAAATTAATATTAACGTTTTAATAAACTAAACTAAATTAATATTAACGTTTGAACTAAACTAATATTAATATAAACTAAATTAAACTAAATTAATTTTTTTTAACATTTTAATTTAATTAATATTAAAAAAACTAAACTAAATTAATATTAACATTTTAACTTAACTATACTAAATTAATATTAACGTATTTTGATAAAATAAAATAAAATAATTAACATATTAAAATGAAATAATTAACATATTAAAATGAAATAATTAACATATTATAAAATATTAATATTACTATTATAATATATTAAAAATATATTTAAATAACTATATTTAATTTAATAAATATGTTAATTAAATATTAACATATATTTAAATATATTATTAAATTAATTTCATAATATTTAAATAAATATCTTAATTAAATATTAACATATACTTAAATATATTATTAAACAAATACTGTTAATTTCATAATATCTTAATAATATATTTAAATAAATATTTTATTTATTTATTTTATTTAATTTTAGTGTAATATTTATTATATTTATAATTAATAAATTTGTTTATTTTTTAAATATAAAATGTTAATATAAATATTTAGTTTAAAATAATTTAGTTTATTTTCTATATAAACGTTAATATATATATTTATTATATTTATATTGAATAATTTAGTTTAAAAATGAGATTAATTAGAATACACTGTCAATGTAAAACTACTTTACACTGACATCCAATTAGAATGAATCATTTTGACACATAATTAAGAAATTAAAAATAAAAATAAATAAATTATAATTAAACTATTTTAATAATCACTTCTTCCATGTTTTTCTCTTCTCATGTGTTAAAATAATTCATTCTAATTGGATGTCAGTGTAAAGTGGTTTTACACTGACAGTGTATTCCAATTAATCTCTTTAAAAATTATAATAAATATTAAATATTAATTAAGATAAATTTTAATTAATACTAATTATTTAACGTTATAATACATAAGTAATGTAATTTTTTAATTATTTTAATATAAATATTAATTTTTTAATTATTTAACGTTAAGATAATATTAATTTTTTAATCATTTAATGTTAAGATAATTTTAATTATTTTAACATATATTTTAATTTTTAATTATTTAACATTAAGATAATATTAATTATTTTAATATAAATTTTAACTTTTTAATTTTAATTTTTTTATAAAAAGGTAATTTATTTAATTTCATATTTTCATGTATTTATGTATATATTTAATAAAAGTGTAATTTATTTTACATGTTTGCATGTTATAGTAATTCAAATATTTGAAATGTAAAAATAGATATATTACATGTAACATTTTTATATTACATTTTCATTACATTTTTATGTTATAAATATATAATTTAAATTGAAGCAAACAAATAAATATATTACATATTTATTACGTATTGCATGTAACATATTCATTACATGTTGTAATATATATTTGAAGCCCTTTGGTGAAGATGTCAGCAATCTGATGTCGGGAGGAAACATGAAGAACACTTTCCTGACCACAAGCTACTTTTCCCGACCAAAATGAATGTCCATCTCAATATGCTAGGTATGCTGATGTTGCATACGATACAAAGAGATAAATGTCACTAACATTGTCACAATACACCAAAATGACTTAAGGAATAGGAAAATGGAGCTCCAGAAGAAGATTACGAATCTAACATGACTCAAATACAACATTAGTAACAACTCTATATTAGGCTTCAACACTAGAACGTGAGAGAGTGAGTTGCCTTTTGGAAGACCAATAGATAAGGTTGTCACCTAGAAAACTCAGTAGCCAAATGTGGAGCTTCCGGTGTCTGGACATCCACTTGAATCAGCGTCAACGTAGAAGATAAGTTGTGTGATGGGGGATGGTGATAAATGTAATCCAAATTGTATTGTACCATGAACATAGCATAAAATGCGCTTAAGAGCAAGCATGTGTTTCGTACGAGGTGCATACATGTGAAGACAAACTTGTTAAACTGTATATGATATGTCAGATCGAGTAAATATGGGATACTTTAAAGCCCCTTTAAGACTCCGATATAGAGATATGTCATCATACGGCGTGCCAAAGGAGGTTCTAAGTTTCTGCTTGGTGTCAACAGGAGTGGAAGATGGTTTTTCAGGATGCCATAAAAATGTAATGAAAATGTAATATAAAAATGTTACATTTGTGTGAGGGTATAAGATAATAATTGTTGGTATCTGCGTGAGGGTGACTAGTCAGTTATGGTTGCTGGTGTTTGTTGGGTATGTGCAATAGGTGGTAATATTTGATTTTTCCAAAAATGTACCAGGTATGGGTGTAGGTCATCATTTAGGAAGTTATAAGAGTAAGGTAGGAGGAGAGTGTATCTTGGTGAAGGGAAATTGAGTTTCATCAAATATAATAAGTCTCAAAATTATTTATTTTCTATTTGACAAATTATAACACTTGTAGCCTTTATGATTCAACACATAATCCAAGAAGACACACGAAGTAGAGCGATGTTGTAACTTATGAATGTTAGAGAACGAGAATAATGGATAATATAGACAACCAAAAACTCATAGATGTGTGTTGGCGGGATTTCGGTGATATAAGAGTTGTGTTGGTGACTGATTTTGAAATGTTTTATAGGGAAGAATGTTTAAAAGATAAGTTTCCATGTGAATAGCATGATGCTAAAATGATGTGGGAACGAAAGAATGAGCTAGCATAGTGCATATCATATTACTAATGGTTCTTATTTTGCGTTCCTCTTTCCTATTTTGTGAGAATGTGTGGGGACAAGAGAAACAAAAAATAAGGCCATGAACAACGCAATATTTTTGAAATAGCTCATTATTATATTCTCCACCATTTTCACATTGAAAAGATTTTACCATTTGTAAAAATTGTGTCTACCACAAGAAAATTGTAAAATCATCTAAAAGTTGTACATAATATTTATGACCAGTAGGACTTACAATTGGAGACGTCCATAAATCACTATGTAAAATATCAAATTGCATCAAAGTTGTAAGAGAATTAGAAAATCAAAATTTAACCTATTTGCCTAAAACACAAGAGTCACAAATAACAGAAAAATTAAAAGGTTCACAACAAGTGAACTTATTTTTGCGAAGGGATTTTAAAACACACGCCAGGGTGACCAAGACGAGGGTGCCAGAGACTGGATGTAAGACCACAAAAACTGGATGAAGTGATGACGGGATATAGATTGACATAGATGGCACATCTCATGAAAGGGAACTCCATCTGAAAATCAGATACAGTAAAACTAAATGGTTCAAAGGAAACAAGGACATTGTTGTCAATGGTGAGGCGTCCCACAAAAATTAAATTTTTAATAATTTTTTGGACATGCAGGACATGGTTTAAGTGAAATGGTTGGTTATATGGGGCTATTTGTGTGTGTCTGATGCCGTGAATAGGAATTTTGTGGCCACTTCCAACACTAACTTTCTGATTTTAATTACTTAAAAGAGAATGAGATTACCTTGTGATGCAGCCGTGTGAAATGTTGTGCCAACATCCATGTATCACTGAATGTCAAAAGTGTGGAGTAATATGGTGTGCACAACGACCTCAATATCTGTCGGTGTCTGAGATGATGTAGTAGCTGCATATGCTTGAGTACATTGTCCTAGAATGCCTGGCTGCTTCAGAGTACTAGTAGGGCGTACCCGTTGAGATGAGGGATACAGGAGCAGGGAATAACCCATGGTTGCGGAGTCCAACCCCATGGTTTCCAGAATGAGTACTACTGTTGCTACCAAGGACAAGAGGACCATGGTGGAGGGGAATTGTGAGATCCAGGATGAGGACCATGACGATAAATAGGTTCCCCGCCTCGGTCCTGGTTTCCATGAGAGAGAGGGAGAAAGAGACACACACACACACAAAGAGAGAGAGAGAGAGAGAGAGAGAGACACACACACACACACAAAGAGAGAGAGAGAGAGAGAGAGAGAGAGCATTGTTGTCTGAGCGGAAGTTTCCATGTTGATAGATGTCTTCAGAAGGTCGCTGCTGAGTGGTGTGCATGGAATAATGAGAACTGATGCTAGTCATTTTTGCCATAGCACCTTCTTTCAAAGTGATCATGGAGCAGGCTTGATAGAAGGTAGAAAGAGGATTACTCTGGCGAATCAAGGTAACAACACCGCTGTAAGCTTGTGGAAGACTAAATATTAGTTGAAGAACCAAATGATGGTTGTTGAGAGGAGATCCAACATTCTTTAACTGTTTAGAGAGCATCTTAAGACGTTGACAGTAAGCAGAAACATTGGGAAAATCATCCATGCGAGTGTTAGAGAACTCTTGCTCGACAGTGACAAGACGGTCATTCTGATTGTCCCAAAAAATGCCAGCAAAATGATTCTAGGCTTCCATAGTAGTGGAATCTGATTCCAAAATGGTGTTCACCAGGTTAATGGAGATTGGGGAATTTATCCATTGTAGATAGAGTCAAGAGTATTCTATTGTTCATACTCGGTAGTAGAGGTATATGTTGGTGGTTTCTTGTTCGTTGAGGGAACAATATGATGTAGAACCCGATGAGAGCGGGCATGGATACGGAAGAGCTTGGCCCATGTTCCATACTGATCTTTCTCCACCTCAAGAACAATAGGAATGCGGTTCTTGATGTTAGAAACAACGAGAGCGGGATGAAACTCCATCTTTGTAACTTCTGATGAGAGAGTAAAGGTTATATCTTTACTGGTATCAGGACTTCCATGTGAGGTGGTTCTGTTGTTGGTGTCGTTATCACTGCGACTAGACTGAGACATCATGCGTGGGAGAGAGAGATGTTCAAACTGAGGATGTAGGATAGACTGAGGGATATTGGTGTGCGAGAGAGAGAGAGAGATCATGCGGTGGCTGTTAAGGCGTGAGAGAGGAATCACAGAGATGCTGGTATGGTGGCACTGTGACGGTTCAGGTTGTCGTAGAGAAAGGCGAAGATGGCGCAGAGAGAAGGGTTTATTTTAGAGAAATGGATTGGTTAGGGTTGATACCATGTAAGATAATGAAATGCTTGCTTTTCCTCATTCACATGAATTGAATATATATATATATATATATATATATATATATATATATATATATATATATATATATATATATATATATATATATATATATATAACGTATCATATGAGAATGTCTTTTTTTTATGTGAGAACATAAGAAAAAATCTGAACCATTAGATTTTAAAATAAATGGTGGAGATTATGTGTAGTTTTTTTTTCTCTCTCATCCATCATTTATTTTAATAATGGAGGAGAGAGAAAAAAACCACACATAATCTCCACCATTTATTTTAAAATTTAATGGTTTAAATTTATTCTCATATTCTCACATAAAAATGGTATTCTCATAGGATACGCTATATATATATATATATATATATATATATATATATATATATATATATATATATATATATATATATATATATATATCAGTGGGGGCTAGAAAATAATATATTTTGACTAATAAATTTTTTTTCAAACTTAAAAAAAAATACAAAATATTAATGATAAAAAAATTTAAAATACATAAAAGGTTGCACATATTCTTAAAATATGTTCATTTTATAAAAAAAATAGAATGATTTTTCAGTGTTAATATTATGAAATAGGTCTCTCACTATTTATGTAACTATACATTTATTTAAAATAAATATATATATAATACCCAATATCACTAGTTAAGTAAAACACGTTATTAATTAAAATTTTAATAGTTATGAAAAATCAATGGCCTTAAACTTAATTCAAGTGAAATATGACAATCAATCAATATTTAATTTTTTTTAATCTGTTTGATTTATTTTCTAGCATAGTTTATTAAAATATCAATACATTTGTTTAATAAAACCTCAAACCTATATTTTTTAATTAAATAGTAATTGTTGAAATTAAATAAAAGAAAAAAATATAATTTATTAAAAAAATTATATCTTTAAATATTAGTTATGTGTGAATAAATAACTAGTGTAAAAAACTAGTTGATATTGCACTTAAAAAAAGAAAGAGATTAATTGTTATAATCTGTCAATGTAAAAAGTTTTACACTATCAATACTTTTAAAATGATTAAAATAAAAGTCAAACATTTTAAATAAATCAGCGATTGTGATTAATTTATAGTTTAAAAAATCTTTATATTATCGATATATATCAATTAAATTAAAAAAAAAAACAAGAGAAATAAATACAAAATAATCATTAATGTTTGAAGGAGAAAAATAGTATTCTATAAAAGTTAAAAAAAATATCATAGTAAAGCTAGGAGAGAGTGTGTGCGTGGAGATTTTGAAGTAGTGACTTACAAAATTAAATGTTAGAATTAAGGTGAGTTGATAAATATACAAGTTACTATATTGATTAATTTTACCGGGGCTAAAATATTACTACCTTCGGTCCTTTTTATAAGGAACACTTCATTTTTTTAGATTCATTAAATTCACGTCTAGGTAAAAGCTGAGTCATTTAATGACGGTTGAATGAAACCACTGTAGTAATAAATAAAATGTATCAAGCTTCGATTCCCTGCAACTACATTATTTCTATTTATTAGAGTACATTTAGGATGTGTCAATTAAGTCCATTATTTAAAAAATAAATTGTAAATTATTTTACAACGGTTAAGATGAACAACCGTAGTAATAAATGAAATGTAACAAGCTTTGATTCCCTGCAACTACATTTTTTCCATTTTTAGAGTACATTTAGCATGTGTTACTTAAGTCCATTATTTAAAAAATAAATTGTAAATTATTTTACAACGGTTAAGATGAACAACCGTAGTAATAAATGAAATGTAACAAGCTTTGATTCTCTGCAACACATTTTTTTTCTTTTTTTTAGGATACATTTAGCGTGTGTCATTTAAGATGCCACTACGGTTTGTTTCTCCAACCGAGATTAAAAGGTTTACTGATAAATTAAAATAAAACTTATTATGTATTTCTTTCATAACACGCCCTAATCGAACAAGTGAGCCAAAGACGCCCTAACCTTTACCCTCTTCGTATCCATTCATTTGGAGCTTAAATATTGCTCAAATAAGGTACTCTTCAACATCTTCATTCCTTTTTTCTTGGTTTATTCTCAAATATTGACCGTCTTCATTCATTTGCTTCTTCAGCTTCGAAGTAAGGTACTCTTCAACATCTTCAATCCTTTTTTCTTGGTGTATGCTAAAATATTGACCGTCTTCATCATTCATTTGCTTCTTCAGCTTCGAAGTAAAGTTCTCTTCAACATCTTCATTCCTTTTTTCTTTGTTCATATTGTATATGCTCAAGTCAGAATGAGATGCTTCATATGCTTTACGTTTAGTATGAGAGTACATCTTCATTGATTTTTTCTTTGTTCATATTGTATTTGCTCAAGTCAGAATGAGATGTTTCATATGCTTTACGTTTAGTATGAGAGTACATCTTCATTGATTTTTTCTTTGTTCATATTGTATATGCATATGCTTGAGTTTTTGGATTAGATTTTGGTGTTTCATTCACATTATTATAAATGTATAAATTTCAGAAGTTGTAATGGATCGTAGTTGGATGAAAGCCAATAGATTAGATCCGGTTTATGATAACGGAGTTTGTGAATTCCTTGAATACGCTGATAAACATCTTCCCGACAATGATGGTATCTTTTATTGTCCTTGTGTTGTTTGCGCTAATATAAAAAAGGGTACAAAGAAAGAAATACACAATCACCTTTGTTGTGATGGTATATGTCAAAATTATATAATATAGACGTGGCATGGTGAAGTGGATAATAAAGAAAGTCGGGCGTCACAAAGTCAAAGAGTGGAGGAAGATGGATATATGGAAGATCACCTAGAGGATATGTTCCGTGATATTGGGGAATCTTCTTTTATGAATGCTCATATTTATGATAATTTATGTAGTGATAAAGACACCCCTTTATATTAGGGATGCACAGAGTTCACACGATTGTCGGCGGTGTTAAAGTTGTTTAATCTGAAGGCAAAAAATGGATGGTCGGATAAAAGTTTCACGGACTTACTTGAATTGCTACAGCAAATGTTACCAGAAGATAACAAATTGTCGGATCGTTGCTATGAGACCAAGAAGATATTGTGTCCACTGGGTCTGGAGTATATCAAGATACATGCTTTCCCTAATGATTGCATATTATACCGGAAAGAGTATGAAGACTTGTTTCAATGTCCGAAATGTGGTGTGTCGCGTTACAAGCTGAAGGCTAGCAATGGTGATGACAATGATCACTATGACAATGTTAGTAGGAAGCATCCTCCTGCTAAAGTGTTATGGTGCTTGCCAATACTTTCACGATTAAAAAGACTTTTTTTCTAATTCGAATGAGGCAAAAAATCTTAGATGGCATGCAGATGAAAGGATTCGTGATGGAAACATTCGCCATGTAGCTGATTCTTTGCAATGGAAGAAAATTGATTCGTTGTTTCCGGATTTTGGAGTCGAGCCAAGAAATCTTAGGCTTGGGCTTGCCACCGATGGAATGAACCCCTTTGGTAATATGAGCACTAATCATACTTCTTGGTCTGTTCTTCTCACTATTTACAACCTATCTCCTTGATTGTGCATGAAGCGCAAGTATTTAATGATCCTAGTGCATCCGAGATACTTAGATGGTTGTTGTACGAGCCAAAATTTTGTGTCATTACCTGGAGTGCATACGACATTGGTCATTATACCTTTTATACAAAATCAAAAGATGATCGTAGTACAATGCAAAATAGTGGGGTTATGGTTGAAGCCGAATCGGTGTATTTCTCTAGTTCGAAAGATAAGAATCTGGTATTGGTAACTATCGCGTTTTATGGTCTCATTGATGAGATTTGGGAGATTGATTATGTTATTTTCAAAGTGGCTTTATTTAAATGCAAGTGGGTTCCCAATAATAGTAATGGTGTAGACATTGATGACTTAGGATTCACCCGGGTCGACCTTGGCAAGGCATCTTTTAATACAGAACCATTTTTCATGGCTTCTCAAGCAAAACAAGTTTTCTATGTTTCCGATCCATCAGACAAATCGGGGAAATGGTCAATCGTTCTCCAAGGAAAATACATTCCTCTTAGTGATGAAAGTCTTGATATTCCGTCCACACCTTCTTACACAACACAAGTTCCTACCTCATATGATGAAGTTGATGGAGATGTCGTGCATGCTATACGACTCGATCATGAAGAAGGCATATGGGAAAATTAACAAGTACGTAATTTATTATTTATTCATAATATATTAATTGTATGTTATAATTTAGAAGTATTTTTACTAACAAGTATAATTATTTGAAATCATAGGTATTTTGAGTCCAGACACCAGGCCAGGAGACAAGACACCAAGAGACAAAATACTAATACACCAAGTTTCAATTATGTGAAGTTATGTAATGTGTGTAAACTGTAATATGGTATATGTGATATTTTATTTATGTAGGTTGTTTGTTCTGATAAACTGTAATCTGGTATATGTGATATTATGAATATGATACGATTAATATTATTATGAAAACTTTA
Source organism: Lathyrus tuberosus (assembly GCA_022829125.1). NCBI lineage: Eukaryota > Viridiplantae > Streptophyta > Magnoliopsida > Fabales > Fabaceae > Lathyrus > Lathyrus tuberosus. The sequence goes on from JALAZF010000009.1 coordinate 23,873,519, forward strand.
TCACAAAATGTGAATTGTATTTTTCTGCTGTGCTGAGATATGGAGAACAATAATACAGGTAAAAAAATGGGATTCATTATAAAAGCAGGATCATATTAGTTAATTTTGCAGAAACTTTAACGACGGTTATATTTCATAACCGTTATAATATCTGGCGCGCTGTCCAGGAAAAAATAAATATCAAAACTGCGCTGCTGGGAATCGAACCGAGGACAATTATATTTATTACAACAGTGTATTGTAAAACCGTTGTGATAGTTAGCGCACTTTCCTGTTTATTACAACGCCTACAAGGCCGTCATTGTAAGTATCATATATACAACGACAATCTACATAACAACGCCCTCGCCTGCGTCATAATATGTCATTCCTAACCGTTGTTAAATGGGTTTTTCGTAGTAGTGACTACAATGGAACATGTCGCTTGACAACCATGTCAGAAAGACTTTCGACACAAGGAGCCGGCCTCTTACTCGAACCATTGGCTCCGATACTACTGTTGGGTCATCATGAGAAGAAAGAATTCACATTGGGTCAAACACTCACCTAAAGGTCAAAGAGGTACCCAAACAAGTGAGAGAGACACCCCATATTCACCTAAAACCTTAAGGTGATAGGTGTATGAGTCCTCTTACTTATAAAATGCTCAACCTCCACTTTTATAAACAATGTGGGACTTAACACTCACACTTGTTTCTCCACACAACTCACACTTATTTTTCAACAGAATCAACAATTTGATTCATGAGCTATTGCAGCGCCATATGTACAAAGTATTTGTGTTAAACTTATAGCTTGCTACACATGTCACCATAGTATCATGTACAATTAGTTTTGACTCACTGTAGTAGGTGGTTAATGTTTTTATAAATAATTAGAGTTTGAGACTTATATATATATATATATATATATATAACAAGTTTGCATCTAATTCATCAGGCTATCAAATTCATTTGAAACAAAGCCATTTCTCCCCAGTTTTTTCTTTGTTTTCCTTCATTTTTTAATAATCATGAAGAACTTCATGATGGTGTCAGACCTCTTCTAAATTTTGTGGCGCATCGTTCTTCCTTATTCATCATAAATCGTGGTGTCACAAATGCCACAAATGCACTCAATCCTTTGGTTGCAGATCCTTCACAAATTCCTAAAAATGTTTATTATATGCATGCATCCGATGGACCTTCTTCGGTTATAGTTAAACCAATTCTCAATCATTCTAACTATCATGCCTGGGATCGATCAATGCAGCAAGCAATTGGAGGCAAGAGCAAGTTTGATTTTTTTTTATAAATCTATTTGCATTCTTGTCAATACGCGAAAAATACTTGCGCGCATCGCACGGTGTTACAACAGTCACCACCGAATTTTATTTATTCCAAAAGGAAAGGAAAATATCGATAAAACCCAATAAAAAGAGAAATGGGTTAGGGAGTTGGTTATGCAAGGGGAAGGTATTAGCATACCTCACATCCGTCGTACTCGACGGGAACCATTTTGCTTGTTCTTTGCTTGGATGGGCATTATTATCTAAAGGCTACTTGCGAAAGGGAAAAAGGGTTTTAATTAGTGTGCTCATGGAGGATTGGGGCCCTCACGCCTACGTATCCTCATAGTGCAATGAGAAAATCAGAGCTCCGTAGTTCGGAGAACTAGGGGAAAATGAAGGAAGGTTGCTCGCCAAGATCTCGCAATCTCGTGCCTACGTATCCTCATTGTGCAATGAGGATATCGGAGCTCCGTAGTTCATGGAACTAAGGGTAGGAAAAAAAGGAAGAAATAGTTGATTGATTAATAAAAGAAACAAAGAATTGCTTGAAGTTTAAAAGAGTGTGGCTTTAACCAATAGATGGTATGGCCAAAGAGAAAACAAAGGAGTATTGTTTGAATAGTTAAAGTATGGTCTGAACCAGAAGGTGCTAATACAAGGATGTAGGATCTTGCTAGAGTCAATTTTTCTGATCTGTTATGTTTCAAAATGCTGTTATGTTAGTTAGTGGGTCTAGGCATCATATATATTCACTTGTCTCGTTATTGTAAAACACACACAACAAGAAAAGTGAAAATAGACACTGATTTTTGCTTATCATATTCACTCTCAATCTTGCATTCTTCAATAATTACACATAATCATTTTTGTTGATCTTTTGCATTGTCGAGCGAAAGGTTTGAAGACCGGTGGATTTGTTCAGACAAGTAGCGGTAACCGGAGGTTTTTTCAACACGTTCGAAGCACTTGATTCGACTTGAATCAAGGGGAGAGAAGGGAATAGTATCAACTTCAACAATTAGGCTTGAGTGTGTGGTGACTATTGCTTCTCCTATATAAACTTTGCAACTTGATAATACACATCTCAATTCTAGTTTTTAGAATTGGGGGTAGACGTACCCGAAGCGAGGACGAAACAGAAACTGCCTAAACAAATTTGGTGTTGTTTTCTCTTTCTCTATCTCTTTAGTTTATATTGTTCACGTTTGTGTAATATCAATTGCTCGATAAATTTATGCTGTCGTGTAGTGCTGAAATTCTATTTTGAAAACTCATTACAATCACTTGGATTGTTATTGTGAAAAATTCTGCACTAACATTACATAACAAATTCAACTTGGGGTGTTTTGCACACCAAGTGTTTGACAAATTGATCGCACACAAACTGTTTGTGATATTGTCAAATTAAGTTTACATTTCACAAGTCATTGGAAATTGGATAAACTAAAGTGACATTACTTGTATCAATTAATTCTCAAACTCTTGATTCGTTTTCTCATTAAATTCATTTCCATTTGGCTTGTCGCATATCCGATCTTTTCAATAACGGTTCGTTTAGACGATTTGGTTCCTCGGCCGCTTCCACACATTTTTAAAACCAATTTTTTAAGCGCCGACTCTGTTTAAAAATTAGTGATCTATTCAACCCCCCTTCTAGATCATTTCCATCATCTAACAGTTGATTCTAGATTGAATTTTCAGCTACTTATACAGCAGTTTCAGAATGATAGTCGTTGGAAGAGATAACTTGTACAAGTGTCTTTGTTACTCCATAGTACAAGAGACGTTAAAGATAGATACACCAAAATATCTTTATCTATTGTGTAACTCTTTTAACTATAGTGTCTTCCTAGTGATCTTGTATTATAGATCCGTTGAGAGTGGATATCCGTAAAGCATGTCAACTCCTCTTGAGCCATGTGAACACAGACTCTAGCTGTCAAACTGATTTAACATTCTAGCTTGCTTTCTACAGTACGTATAACTTAGCTTTGTCACTGGCTCTGAATGATCACCAGAAGCTGATACACAAAATAAGTGTAGAGATAATATATTGCTCTTCTGATGTTGATACCTTCAGCTTTAAAGTCTACGCCAATCTACATTATCAGACTTCATCTAAAGAACGTTCTTCATTTCTGAACCACCAGAAGACAATAACTCAATTTCACTCAAATGCGTCCTTTTATCAGATTCTGAATAAATTCTTCTTAAGCTTTGGAACCTGGATACTTAGAGCACTTATTAGATAACACCATTGTTCTTTTAATACTTTTGTTATCAAACCTTAAGGAATGCTTGTCATAAACAAATCTTGTTCTAAGAGATACGCCTTACTTTACCTTACACGCATTATGGCTGACAGAGTCGACAGACTGAGACATGGTCGGGTTGCCCAGCATGCATCCGTTCGGCGAGAGCGGAGCCAGCCGGTTTCGGAGGCAGCAGGTACATATGGTTAGGCAGAGGCGTCGACATATGGGGCGCAGACTACTCTTGGGGCTCAGTCTACTCCTTCTCGTTCTTCACCTCAGGACACTTCATTTCAGACCACTCCACCTTTATCTCAAACCTCTTCACCTTCATCTTAGGCCACTCCACCTTCTTCTTATTCCCGTAGGAGATGAGATTCACCATCTGACGCGTCACTTCCCCCATCCTCCCGCAGCCGTCAGGATTCACAAGTGCCAACTCCTACGGATTCAGTTCCACCTCCAGCTGATAATCCTGTTGATCGCGTGCCACCTCTAGAGGGTGAGGCTGTTGTTTACCCTCTCGCTCGGCATCCTCAGCAACGTCACCCTCCGGAGGTGGCACTGGATCAGCAGGATCATCAGCGGGAGGTGGCACAAGTGTATTTCGATGCCTGCGGGAGGATGGGGGAAGTGACGCATCAGCTGGTGCATCCCGTCTCCTACAGGAAGAAGAAGAAGAAGGTGGAGTGGCTAGATATGAAGATGGAGTAGTGATAAGTGCAAAATGTACCTATTTTTGTATATAAGTTTTGTTGCACTTATTGATACTTTTTGTTAAATATCATACGAATAAACCCCGCTTTGTTTGTAAATGCGTATAGTTTACGTTTTAGTGTATATATTGCGTATCGTGTAAATATCATTGAGTTTAATTGATTTTCATTTATTTTTACAGGTATTCCAGCAATGAGATCTTGCCATTTTCATAAAGAGCATTGAATAAGCTTTCCAACGCTTCAAACCGTGCGTCAATCGGAGTTACGGTTCAAAAGTTACAAATAAAACAGTGCAGAATTTTCTGGTGTGATTCACCCCTGCTGCGCCAGGCGAAAATTCCGCCGGGCGAAACTGCAAAAGCGCCGGGCGATGCCAAAATTCCGCCGGGCGAAGCGCAGGCGCAGCAATGTCACAATTCTGGAACTTGCAAAAATAAACCGCCATAATTCCGCCGGGCGCCCCAGAATTCCACCGGGCGAATTTTGACGGGCTGAAACTCCATTAAAGGTCCAAAAACACAATTTTTAGGTATGGGTTTGATATTTTTAGTTCCAAATCCATCCAATAGCATTTTTTTTTACAAGAATTAGGCTAGAAAACACATTGGAGCATGCATTAAGATGATCCGGAGTCGAATCCTTCATCAATCAGAGCCGACAACTCAAGAAATGTTTGGTTTTTCTCCATTTCTTCTCTATGTTTTTCTCTTTTTGTTGGGTTATGTTTGTATTGTTACTCTAAACCTATGTACATGTATTGATCATGGTTGTATAATATATATGCTTTACAAATCATTATCAATGTCTTCCTTGATCTTTTTGCATTTATGTTTGGATTTGTGTTGTGTTAGAGATAAACATCACAAATCTTGATTAGGGATGGATATTTATTGTCTAGATGCTAGAGATAGATTTAGATGATAATCTTTTTGGTGTCGGAACTTAATGCCTTCCGTGTTTCGAGGCGTCGTGCGCGAGAGTGACGACGAGAGTGATACGGTTGCTCTCTCAGCTCAGTGTGCCAGAGATGGACACTGTTGTGAGCGATACGTGATGATTTTGATGAGTATTGTATGTTGAATGCGACCGATCGATAGGTTTACGTTTGTTCTGAGTAGTGTATATTCATGCTTGATAGGTTTCTTCTCTTCAAAGAATATACTTTTTATGTTTTTATTTACTTTCCCGCATTTACCTTTAAACCATTTAAACCCAAACTCATTAACAATTAAATTGTCGAACGGCAGTTCAAGAACCGATCTCTGTGGACACGATAAATTCCCGGAAAAATACTTCCAAATCTTTTTTGTTGCTTGCTGCTATACCGCTTCAACAAAATGGCGCCGTTGCCGGGGATTGGTTTTTATTGGATCACATTGCGATAGTTTCTTTGTTTTTGAGTTTTGTAGATATCGTGCATATTGTATATTTTCACTTGTTTATATTGATACTTGTATATTTTAACGTTTGTTCAAGTGTTTGGTTAGGACGCTTGCTTTTGGTTGCGCGGTGAGACATCACCATGGCATGAAGAGAGGAAGTTTCTAGCTAAGCATTGTAAAGGCGTCGAGCTTATGACGTAAAACAAACATGTTTTTATTGTTTTACATTTCTAATGTTTTTGGTTGTTGTTTGCTCTCAATTTTAGATTGACTTATTTGAGGATGCTTTTGTGATTTTCTAAGTTGGTTCGTTTCAACTTGCGGATGTATGGTAATGATTTTGTTAAGTTTTGTACACGTCCGAGGTATGTATTTATCGCTTTCTATACTTTTGCATATTCATGTTACTTAGGCATTTTACAAACTTTCATGCCATCCATTCTTTTGTATACTTGTTCTATTGTGAATCACTTTAGTTCTCAACCTTTTTGTGAGGAAGCCTTCTATTGTTCATATATGCGGAGAACCAACATTCTTGTTTAACTGGATTTTATTATGTTGAATATGTTGTTTGTGTTGTTTATATGAATGCATGAAAGTGATCAAGGCAATTGTTTCATTTTGAGCACAACCACCTTAGCCAAATAGTCAATTCACCTTGTGAGTGTGTGAGAATTCGTAACCCCTTTGAGCTTTTTGATCCATGTTTTTATTTGAACTTAATGCTTGTCTGTGAGTGTTTAGTTCACTTATTTTTTATTGGATTTTGTTTTTTCTTGAACCCCCAATTTTGTGTTGTTGTATGGATTTTTTCCTTGCCTTAGAAAGTAGGGAGTATTCAATGATGGTGCGGTTGAATTCAAGTTGGGGAGAGGATGATTGTATACTCATTGGTTGAATTCTATGAGGATTAAAAAAGAAAAGAAAAAAAAGAGAAAAAATTAGTGAAAGAGAAAAAGAAAGAAAAAAGGAAGAAAAAAGAAAAATCATTGAAAAAGGAAACAAAAAGAGTTTAAATAATTGTGCTAAATAAGTATTGTGTGTTGTGTAGCACTTGGGATTTTGGAAGAATTTGGTTGAAATTTTGTGTGTGAATCTTTGTGAGTTTTCACTCCCTTAGGTTTAGGCAAGTTTTTGTTTCAATTACCTTTAGAAATTGCCCCTTGTTTGTTTACCCGACCACATTACAACCTTGAAAGCCCTTGTGATTCTTGCCTTTGTATGTTCAATATGAATTTGTGGATGTATGCATAATTTAGTCTTTTGTTTGCATGAGTGTTGTGTGAGTGTAAAGTACCTCATTGTGTGTTTTTCATCTACCGATGATTATTTTTGCTAGGTGTGATTCACTTTGGAACTTGTGTTGTTTTAGAACGTTTGACATGATTTTTGTATTTTGCATTTGTTTCGTGATTATGTCATCGTCTTAGTTTAGTGGTAAGTATTTACTTTTGTGTACCGTTTTTCATTTGAACCATACATTTGTTTTTCGTTTTCAAAACCTGTTGATTCATAATTCTTTAGTTATTGCTTTTGTTTCTTTGAGTCGCTTGATTTTTGTTTGAGGACAAGCAATTTTGTAAGTTGGGGAGAGTTTGATAAGTGCAAAATGTACCTATTTTTGTATATAAGTTTTGTTGCACTTATTGATACTTTTTGTTAAATATCATACGAATAAACCCCGCTTTGTTTGTAAATGCGTATAGTTTACGTTTTAGTGTATATATTGCGTATCGTGTAAATATCATTGAGTTTAATTGATTTTCATTTATTTTTACAGGTATTCCAGCAATGGGATCTTGCCATATTCATAAAGAGCATTGAATAAGCTTTCCAACGCTTCAAACCGTGCGTCAATCGGAGTTACGGTTCAAAAGTTACGAATAAAACAGTGCAGAATTTTCTGGTGTGATTCGCCCCTGCTGCGCCGGGCGAAACTGCAAAAGCGCTGGGCGATGCCAAAATTCCGTCGGGCGAAGCGCAGGCACAGCAATGTCACAATTCTGGAACTTGCAAAAATAAACCGCCATAATTCCGCCGGGCGCCCCAGAATTCCGCCGGGCGAATTTTGACGGGCTGAAACTCCATTAAAGCTCCAAAAACACAATTTTTAGGTATGGGTTTGATATTTTTAGTTCCAAATCCATCCAATAGCATTTTTTTACCAGAATTAGGCTAGAAAACACATTGGAGCATGCATTAGGATGATCCGGAGTAGAATCCTTCATCAATCGGAGCCGACAACTCAAGAAATGTTTGGTTTTTCTCCATTTCTTCTCTATGTTTTTCTCTTTTTGTTGGGTTATGTTTGTATTGTTACTCTGAACCTATGTACATGTATTGATCATGGTTGTATAATATATATGCTTTACAAATCATTATCAATGTCTTCCTTGATCTTTTTGCATTTATGTTTGGATTTGTGTTGTGGCAGAGATAAACATCACAAATCTGGATTAGGGATGGATATTTATTGTCTGGATGATAGAGATAGATTTAGATGATAATCTTTTTGGTGTCGGAACTTAATGCCTTCCGTGTTTCAAGGCGTCGTGCGCGAGAGTGACGACGAGAGTGATACGGTTGCTCTCTCAGCTCAGTGTGCCAGAGATGGACACTGTTGTGAGCGATACGTGATGATTTTGATGAGTATTGTATGTTGAATGCGACCGATCGATAGGTTTACGTTTGTTCTGAGTAGTGTATATTCATGCTTGATACGTTTCTTCTCTTCAAAGAATATACTTTTTATGTTTTTATTTACTTTCCCGCATTTACCTTTAAACCATTTAAACCCAAACTCATTAACAATTAAATTGTCGAACGGCAGTTCAAGAACCGATCTCTGTGGACACGATAAATTCCCGGAAAAATACTTCCAAATCTTTTTTGTTGTTTGCCGCTATACCGCTTCAACAAAATGGCGCCGTTGCCGGGGATTGGTTTTTATTGGATCGCATTGCGATAGTTTCTTTGTTTTTTAGTTTGTAGATATCGTACATATTGTATATTTTCACTTGTTTATATTGATACTTGTATATTTTAACGTTTGTTCAAGTGTTTGGTTAGGACGCTTGCTTTTGGTTGCGCGGTGAGACATCACCATGCCATGAAGAAAGGAAGTTTCTAGCTAAGCATTGTAATGGCGTCAAGCTTATGACGTAAAACAAGCATGTTTTTATTGTTTTTCATTTCTAATGTTTTTGGTTGTTGTTTGCTCTCAAATTTTGATTGACTTATTTGAGGATGCTTTTGTGATTTTCTAAGTTGGTTCGTTTCAACTTGCGGATGTATGGTAATGATTTTGTTAAGTTTTGTACACGTCCGAGGTATGTATTTATCGCTTTCTATACTTTTGCATATTCATGTTACTTAGGCATTTTACAAACTTTCATGCCATCCATTCTTTTGTATACTTGTTCTATTGTGAATCACTTTAGCTCCCAACCTTTTTGTGAGGAAGCCTTCTATTGTTCATATATGCGGAGAACCAACATTCTTGTTTAACTGGATTTTATTATGTTGAATCTGTTGTTTGTGTTGTTTATATGAATGCATGAAAGTGATCAAGGCAATTGTTTCATTTTAAGCACAACCACCTTAGCCAAATAGTCAATTCACCTTGTGAGTGTGTGAGAATTCATAACCCCTTTGAGCTTTTTGATCCATGTTTTTATTTGAACTTAATGCTTGTCTGTGAGTGTTTAGTTCACTTATTTTTTATTGGATTTTGTTTTTTCTTGAACCCTCAATTTTGTGTTGTTGTATGGATTTTTTCCTTGCCTTAGAAAGTAGGGAGTATTCACATGATGGTGCGGTTGAATTCAAGTTGGGGAGAGGATGATTGTATACTCATTGGTTGAATTCTATGAGGATTAAAAAATAAAAGAAAAAAAAGAGAAAAAATTAGTGAAAGAGAAAAAGAAAGAAAAAAGGAATAAAAAAGAAAATTCATTGAAAAAGGAAACAAAAAGAGTTTAAATAATTGTGTTAAATAAGTATTGTGTGTTGTGTAGCACTTGGGATTTTGGAAGAAGTTGGTTGAAATTTTGTGTGTGAATCTTTGTGAGTTTTCACTCCCTTAGGTTTAGGCAAGTTTTTGTTTCAATTACCTTTAGAAATTGCCCATTGTTTGTTTCCCCGACCACATTACAACCTTGAAAGCCCTTGTGATTCTTGCCTTTGTATGTTCAATGTGAATTTGTGGATGTATGCACAATTTAGTCTTTTGTTTGCATGAGTGTTGTGTGAGCGTAAAGTACCTCATTGTGTGTTTTTCATCTACCGATGATTATTTTTGCTAGGTGTGGTTCACTTTGGAACTTGTGTTGTTTTAGAACTTTTGGCATGATTTTTGTATTTTGCATTTGTTTCGTGACTATGTCATCGTCGTAGTTTAGTGATAAGTATTTACTTTGTGTGTACCGTTTTTCATTTGAACCATACATTTGTTTTCCGTTTTCAAAACCTGTTGATTCGTAATTCTTTGGTTATTGCTTTTGTTTCTTTGAGTCGCTTGATTTTTGTTTGAGGACAAACAATTATGTAAGTTGGGGAGAGTTTGATAAGTGCAAAATGTACCTATTTTTGTATATAAGTTTTGTTTCACTTATTGATACTTTTTGTTAAATATCATACGAATAAACCCCGCTTTGTTTGTAAATGCGTATAGTTTACGTTTTAGTGTATATATTGCGTATCGTGTAAATATCATTGAGTTTAATTGATTTTCATTAATTTTTACAGGTATTCTAACAATGGGATCTTGCCATATTCATAAAGAGCATTGAATAAGCATTCCAACGCTTCAAACCGTGCGTCAATCGGAGTTACGGTTCAAAAGTTACGAATAAAACAGTGCAGAATTTTCTGGTGTGATTCACCCCTACTGCGCCAGGCAAAAATTCCGCCGGGCGAAACTGCAAAAGCGTCGGGCGATGCCAAAATTCCGCCGGGCGAAGCGCAGGCGCAGCAATGTCACAATTCTGGAACTTCCAAAAATAAACCGCCAAAATTCCGCCAGGCGCCCCAGAATTCCGCCGGGCGAATTTTGACGGGCTGAAACTCCATTAAAGGTCCAAAAACACAATTTTTAGGTATGGGTTTGATATTTTTAGTTCCAAACCATCCAATAGCATTTTTTGACCAGAATTAGGCTAGAAAACACATTGGAGCATGCATTAGGATGATCCGGAGTCGAATCCTTTATCTATTGGAGCTGACAACTCAAGAAATGTTTGGTTTTTCTCCATTTCTTCTCTATGTTTTTCTCTTTTTGTTGGGTTATGTTTGTATTGTTACTCTAAACCTATGTGCATGTATTGATCATGGTTATATAATATATATGCTTTACAAATCATTATCAATGTCTTCCTTGATCTTTTTGCATTTATGTTTGGATTTGTGTTGTGTTAGAGATAAACATCACAAATCTTGATTAGGGATGGATATTTATTGTCTAGATGCTAGAGATAGATTTAGATGATAATCTTTTTGGTGTCGGAACTTAATGCCTTCCGTGTTTCGAGGCGTCGTGCACGAGAGTGACGACGAGAGTGATACAGTTGCTCTCTCAGCTCAGTGTGCCAGAGATGGACACTGTTGTCAGCGATACGTGATGATTTTGATGAGTATTGTATGTTGAATGCGACAGATCGATAGGTTTACGTTTGTTCTGAGTAGTGTATATTCATGCTTGATAGGTTTCTTCTCTTCAAAGAATATACTTTTTATGTTTTTATTTACTTTCCCGCATTTACCTTTAAACCATTTAAACCCAAACTCATTAACAATTAAATTGTCGAATGGCAGTTCAAGAACCGATCTCTGTGGACACGATAAATTCCCAGAAAAATACTTCCAAATCTTTTTTGTTGTTTGCCGCTATACCGCTTCAACAAAATGGCGTCGTTGCCGGGGATTGGTTTTTATTGGATCACATTGCGATAGTTTCTTTGTTTTTTAGTTTGTAGATATCGTACATATTGTATATTTTCACTTGTTTATATTGAAACTTGTATATTTTAACGTTTGTTCAAGTGTTTGGTTAGGACGCTTGCTTTTGGTTGCGCGGTGAGACATCACCATGGCATGAAGAGAGGAAGTTTCTAGCTAAGCATTGTAAAGGCGTCGAGCTTATGACGTAAAACAAGCATGTTTTTATTGTTTTTCATTTCTAATGTTTTTGGTTGTTGTTTTCTCTCAAATTTTGATTGACTTATTTGAGGATGCTTTTGTGATTTTCTAAGTTGGTTCGTTTCAACTTGCGGATGTATGGTAATGATTTTGTTAAGTTTTGTACACGTCCGAGGTATGTATTTATTGCTTTCTATATTTTTGCATATTCATGTTACTTAGGCATTTTACAAACTTTCATGCCATCCATTCTTTTGTATACTTGTTCTATTGTGAATCACTTTAGTTCCAAACCTTTTTGTGAGGAAGCCTTCTATTGTTCATATATGCGGAGAACCAACATTCTTGTTTAACTGGATTTTATTATGTTGAATCTGTTGTTTGTGTTGTTTATATGAATGCATGAAAGTGATCAAGGCAATTGTTTCATTTTGAGCACAACCACCTTAGCCAAATAGTCAATTCACCTTGTGAGTGTGTGAGAATTCGTAACCCCTTTGAGCTTTTTGATCCATGTTTTTATTTGAACTTAATGCTTGTCTGTGAGTGTTTAGTTCACTTATTTTTTATTGGATTTTGTTTTTTCTTGAACCCTCAATTTTGTGTTGTTGTATGGATTTTTTCCTTGCCTTAGAAAGTAGGGAGTATTCACATGATGGTGCGGTTGAATTCAAGTTGGGGAGAGGATGATTGTATACTCATTGGTTGAATTCTATGAGGATTAAAAAAGAAAAGAAAAAAAAGAGAAAAAATTTGTGAAAGAGAAAAAGAAAGAAAAAAGGAAGAAAAAAGAAAATTCATTGAAAAGGGAAACAAAAAGAGTTTAAATAATTGTGCTAAATAAGAATTGTGTGTTGTGTAGCACTTGGGATTTTGGAAGAAGTTGGTTGAAATTTTGTGTGTGAATCTTTGTGAGTTTTCACTCACTTAGGTTTAGGCAAGTTTTTGTTTCAATTACCTTTAGAAATTGTCCCTTGTTTGTTTACCCGACCACATTACAACCTTGAAAGCCCTTGTGATTCTTGCATTTGTATGTTCAATGTGAATTTGTGGATGTATGCATAATTTAGTCTTTTGTTTGCATGAGTGTTGTGTGAGTGTAAAGTACCTCATTGTGTGTTTTTCATCTACCGATGATTATTTTTGCTAGGTGTGGTTCACTTTGGAACTTGTGTTGTTTTAGAACGTTTGGCATTATTTTTGTATTTTGCATTTGTTTCGTGACTATGTCGTCGTCGTAGTTTAGTGATAAGTATTTACTTTATGTGTACCGTTTTTCATTTGAACCATACATTTGTTTTCCGTTTTCAAAACCTGTTGATTCATAATTCTTTGGTTATTGCTTTTGTTTCTTTGAGTCGCTTGATTTTTGTTTGAGGACAAACAAATATGTAAGTTGGGGAGAGTTTGATAAGTGCAAAATGTACCTATTTTTGTATATAAGTTTTGTTGCACTTATTGATACTTTTTGTTAAATATCATACGAATAAACCCCGCTTTGTTTGTAAATGCGTATAGTTTACGTTTTAGTGTATATAATGCGTATCGTGTAAATATCATTGAGTTTAATTGATTTTCATTTATTTTTACATGTATTCCAGCAATGGGATCTTGCCATATTCATAAAGAGCATTGAATAAGCTTTCCAACGCTTTAAACCGTGCGTCAATCGGAGTTACGGTTCAAAAGTTACGAATAAAACAGTGCGGAATTTTCTGGTTTGATTCACCCCTGCTGCGCCAGGCGAAAATTCCGCCGGGCGAAACTGCAAAATCCCCGGGCGATGCCAAAATTCCGTCGGGCGAAGCGCAGGCGCAGCAATGTCACAATTCTGGAACTTGCAAAAATAAACCGCCAAAATTCCGCCGGGCGCCCAGAATTCCGCCGGGCGAATTTTGACGGGCTGAAACTCCATTAAAGGTCCAAAAACACAATTTTTAGGTATGGGTTTGATATTTTTAGTTCCAAATCCATCCAATATCATTTTTTGACCAGAATTAGGCTAGAAAACACATTGGAGCATGCATTAGGATGATCCGGAGTCGAATCCTTTATCTATCGGAGCCGACAACTCAAGAAATGTTTGGTTTTTCTCCATTTCTTCTCTATGTTTTTCTCTTTTTGTTGGGTTATGTTTGTATTGTTACTCTAAACCTATGTGCATGTATTGATCATGGTTGCATAATATATATGCTTTACAAATCATTATCAATGTCTTCCTTGATCTTTTTGCATTTATGTTTGGATTTGTGTTGTGTTAGAGATAAACATCACAAATCTTGATTAGGGATGGATATTTATTGTCTAGATGCTAGAGATAGATTTAGATGATAATCTTTTTGGTGTCGGAACTTAATGCCTTCCGTGTTTCAAGGCGTCGTGCGCGAGAGTGACGACGAGAGTGATACGGTTGCTCTCTCAGCTCAGTGTGCCAGAGATGGACACTGTTGTCAGCGATACGTGATGATTTTGATGAGTATTGTATGTTGAATGCGACCGATCGATAGGTTTACGTTTGTTCTGAGTAGTGTATATTCATGCTTGATAGGTTTCTTCTCTTCAAAGAATATACTTTTTATGTTTTTATTTACTTTCCCGCATTTACCTTTAAACCAATTAAACCCAAACTCATTAACAATTAAATTGTCGAACGGCAGTTCAAGAACCGATCTCTGTGGACACGATAAATTCCCGGAAAAATACTTCCAAATCTTTTTTGTTGTTTGCCGCTATACCGCTGCAACAAAATGGCGCCGTTGCCGGGGATTGGTTTTTATTGGATCGCATTGCGATAGTTTCTTTGTTTTTTAGTTTGTAGATATCGTACATATTGTATATTTTCACTTGTTTATATTGATACTTGTATATTTTAACGTTTGTTCAAGTGTTTGGTTAGGACGCTTGCTTTTGGTTGCGCGGTGAGACATCACCATGGCATAAAGAGAGGAAGTTCTAGCTAAGCATTGTAATGGCGTCGAGCTTATGACGTAAAACAAGCATGTTTTTATTGTTTTTCATTTCTAATGTTTTTGGTTGTTGTTTGCTCTCAAATTTTGATTGACTTATTTGAGGATGCTTTTGTGATTTTCTAAGTTGGTTCGTTTCAACTTGCGGATGTATGGTAATGATTTTGTTAAGTTTTGTACACGTCTGAGGTATGTATTTATTGCTTTCTATATTTTTGCATATTCATGTTACTTAGGCATTTTACAAACTTTCATGCCATCCATTCTTTTGTATACTTGTTCTATTGTGAATCACTTTAGTTCCCAACCTTTTTGTGAGGAAGCCTTCTATTGTTCATATATGCGGAGAACAAACATTCTTGTTTAACTGGATTTTATTATGTTGAATCTGTTGTTTGTGTTGTTTATATGAATGCATGAAAGTGATCAAGGCAATTGTTTCATTTTGAGCACAACCACCTTAGCCAAATAGTCAATTCACCTTGTGAGTGTGTGAGAATTCGTAACCCCTTTGAGCTTTTTGATCCATGTTTTTATTAGAACTTAATGCTTGTCTGTGAGTGTTTAGTTCACCTATTTTTTTATTGGATTTTGTTTTTTCTTGAACCCTCAATTTTGTGTTGTTGTATGGATTTTTTCCTTGCCTTCGAAAGTAGGGAGTATTCACATGATGGTGCGGTTGAATTCAAGTTGGGGAGAGGATGATTGTATACTCATTGGTTGAATTCTATGAGGATTAAAAAAGAAAAGAAAAAAAAGAGAAAAAATTTGTGAAAGAGAAAAAGAAAGAAAAAAGGAAGAAAAAAGAAAAATCATTGAAAAAGGAAACAAAAAGAGTTTAAATAATTGTGCTAAATAAGTATTGTGTGTTGTGTAGCACTTGGGATTTTGGAAGAAGTTTGTTGAAATTTTGTGTGCGAATCTTTGTGAGTTTTCACTCCCTTAGGTTTAGGCAAGTTTTTGTTTCAATTACCTTTAGAAATTGCCCCTTGTTTGTTTATCCGACCACATTACAACCTTGAAAGCCCTTGTGATTCTTGCCTTTGTATGTTCAATGTGAATTTGTGGATGTATGCATAATTTAGTCTTTTGTTTGCATGAGTGTTGTGTGAGTGTAAAGTAACTCATTGTGTGTTTTTCATCTACCGATGATTATTTTTGCTAGGTGTGGTTCACTTTGGAACTTGTGTTGTTTTAGAACGTTTTGCATGATTTTTGTATTTTGCATTTGTTTCGTGACTATGTCATTGTCGTAGTTTAGTGATAAGTATTTACTTTGTGTGTACCGTTTTTCATTTGAACCATACATTTGTTTTCCGTTTTCAAAACCTGTTGATTCGTAATTCTTTGGTTATTGCTTTTGTTTCTTTGAGTCGCTTGATTTTTGTTTGAGGACAAACAATTATGTAAGTTGGGGAGAGTTTGATAAGTGCAAAATGTACCTATTTTTGTATATAAGTTTTGTTGCACTTATTGATACTTTTTTTTAAATATCATACGAATAAACCCCGCTTTGTTTGTAAATGCGTATAGTTTACGTTTAAGTGTATATATTGCGTATCGTGTAAATATCATTGAGTTTAATTGATTTTCATTTATTTTTACAGGTATTCCAGCAATGGGATCTTGCCATATTCATAAAGAGCATTGAATAAGCTTTCCAACGCTTCAAACCGTGCGTCAATCGGAGTTACGGTTCAAAAGTTACGAATAAAACAGTGCATAATTTTCAGGTGTGATTCACCCCTGCTGCGCCAGGCAAAACTTCCGCCGGGCTAAACTGCAAAAGCGTCGGGCGATGCCAAAATTCCGCCGGGCGAAGTGCAGGCGCAGCAATGTCACAATTCTGGAACTTGCAAAAATAAACCGCAAAAATTCCGTCGGGCGCCCCAGAATTCCGCCGGGCGAATTTTGACGGGCTGAAACTCCATTAAAGGTCCAAAAACACAATTTTTAGGTATGGGTTTGATATTTTTAGTTCCAAATCCATCCAATAGCATTTTTTGACCAGAATTAGGCTAGAAAACACATTGGAGCATGCATTAGGATGATACGGAGTCGAATCCTTTATATATCGGAGCCGACAACTCAAGAAATGTTTGGTTTTTCTCCATTTCTTCTCTATGTTTTTCTCTTTTTGTTGGGTTATGTTTGTATTGTTACTCTAAACCTATGTGCATGTATTGATCATGGTTGTATAATATATATGCTTTACAAACCATTATCAATGTCTTCCTTGATCTTTTTGCATTTATGTTTCAATTTGTGTTGTGTTAGAGATAAACATCACAAATCTTGATTAGGGATGGATATTTATTGTCTAGATGCTAGAGATAGATTTAGATGATAATCTTTTTGGTGTCAGAACTTAATGCCTTCCGTGTTTCGAGGCGTCGTGCGCGAGAGTGACGACGAGAGTGATACGGTTGCTCTCTCAGCTCAGTGTACCAGAGATGGACACTGTTGTGAGCGATACGTGATGATTTTGATGAGTATTGTATGTTGAATGCGACCGATCGATAGGTTTACGTTTGTTCTGAGTAGTGTATATTCATGCTTGATAGGTTTCTTCTCTTCAAAGAATATACTTTTTATGTTTTTATTTACTTTCCCGCATTTACCTTTAAACCATTTAAACCCAAACTCATTAACAATTAAATTGTCGAACAGCAGTTCAAGAACCGATCTCTGTGGACACGATAAATTCCCGGAAAAATACTTCCAAATCTTTTTTGTTGTTTGCCGCTATACCGCTGCAACAAAATGGCGCCGTTGTCGGGGATTGGTTTTTATTGGATCGCATTGCGATAGTTTCTTTGTTTTTTAGTTTGTAGATATCGTACATATTGTATATTTTCACTTGTTTATATTGATACTTGTATATTTTAACGTTTGTTCAAGTGTTTGGTTAGGACGCTTGCTTTTGGTTGCGCGGTGAGACATCACCATGGCATGAAGAGAGGAAGTTTCTAGCTAAGCATTATAAAGGCGTCGAGCTTATGACGTAAAACAAACATGTTTTTATTGTTTTTCATTTCTAATGTTTTTGGTTGTTGTTTGCTCTTAAATTTTGATTGACTTATTTGAGGTTGCTTTTGTGATTTTCTAAGTTGGTTCGTTTCAACTTGCGGATGTATGGTAATGATTTTGTTAAGTTTTGTACACGTCTGAGGTATGTATATATTGCTTTCTATATTTTTGCATATTCATGTTACTTAGGCATTTTACAAACTTTCATGCCATCCATTCTTTTGTATACTTGTTCTATTGTGAATCACTTTAGTTCCCAACCTTTTTGTGAGGAAGCCTTCTATTGTTCATATATGCGGAGAACCAACATTCTTGTTTAACTGGATTTTATTATGTTGAATCTGTTGTTTGTGTTGTTTATATGAATGCATGAAAGTGATCAAGGCAATTGTTTCATTTTGAGCACAACCACCTTAGCCAAATAGTCAATTCACCTTGTGAGTGTGTGAGAATTCGTAACCCCTTTGAGCTTTTTGATCCATGTTTTTATTAGAACTTACTGCTTGTCTGTGAGTGTTTAGTTCACTTATTTTTTATTGGATTTTGTTTTTTCTTGAACCCTCAATTTTGTGTTGTTGTATGGATTTTTTCCTTGCCTTAGAAAGTAGGAAGTATTCACATGATGGTGCGGTTGAATTCAAGTTGGGGAGAGGATGATTGTATATTCATTGGTTGAATTCTATGAGGATTAAAAAAGAAAAGAAAAAAAACAGAGAAAAAATTTGTGAAAGAGAAAAAGAAAGAAAAAAGGAAGAAAAAAGAAAAATCATTGAAAAAGGAAACAAAAAGAGTTTAAATAATTGTGCTAAATAAGTATTGTGTGTTGTGTAGCACTTGGGATTTTGGAAGAAGTTGGTTGAAATTTTGTGTGTGAATCTTTGTGAGTTTTCACTCCCTTAGGTTTAGGCAAGTTTTTGTTTCAATTACCTTTAGAAATTGCCCCTTGTTTGTTTACCCGACCACATTACAACCTTGAAAGCCCTTGTGATTCTTGCCTTTGTATGTTCAATATGAATTTGTGGATGTATGCATAATTTAGTCTTTTGTTTGCATGAGTGTTGTGTGAGTGTAAAGTACCTCATTGTGTGTTTTTCATCTACCGATGATTATTTTTGCTAGGTGTGGATCACTTTGGAACTTGTGTTGTTTTAGAACGTTTGGCATGATTTTTGTATTTTGCATTTGTTTCGTGACTATGTCATCGTCGTAGTTTAGTGGTAAGTATTTACTTTGTGTGTACCGTTTTTCATTTGAACCATACATTTGTTTTCCGTTTTCAAAACCTGTTGATTCGTAATTCTTTGGTTATTGCTTTTGTTTCTTTGAGTCGCTTGATTTTTGTTTGAGGACAAACAATTATGTAAGTTGGGGAGAGTTTGATAAGTGCAAAATGTACCTATTTTTGTATATAAGTTTTGTTGCACTTATTGATACTTTTTGTTAAATATCATACGAATAAACCCCGCTTTGTTTGTAAATGCGTATAGTTTACGTTTTAGTGTATATATTGCGTATCGTGTAAATATCATTGAGTTTAATTGATTTTCATTTATTTTTACAGGTATTCCAGCAATGGGATCTTACCATATTCATAAAGAGCATTAAATAAGCTTTCCAACGCTTCGAACCGTGCGTCAATCGGAGTTACGGTTCAAAAGTTACGAATAAAACAGTGCAGAATTTTCTGGTGTGATTCACCCCTGCTGCGCCAGGCGAAAATTCCGTCGGGCGAAACTGCAAAAGCGTCGGGCGATGCCTAAATTCCGTCGGGCGAAGCGCAGGCGCAGCAATGAATCAATTCTGGAACTTGCAAAAATAAACCGCCAAAATTCCGCCGGGCGCCCCAGAATTCCGCCGGGCGAATTTTGACGGGCTGAAACTCCATTAAAGGTCCAAAAACACAATTTTTAGGTATGGGTTTGATATTTTTAGTTCCAAATCCATCCAATAGCATTTTTTGACCAGAATTAGGCTAGAAAACACATTGGAGCATGCATTAGGATGATCCGGAGTCGAATCCTTTATCTATCGGAGCCGACAACTCAAGAAATGTTTGGTTTTTCTCCATTTCTTCTCTATGTTTTTCTCTTTTTGTTGGGTTATGTTTGTATTGTTACTCTAAACCTATGTGCATGTATTGATCATGGTTGTAGAATATATATGCTTTACAAATCATTATCAATGTCTTCCTTGATCTTTTTGCATTTATGTTTGGATTTGTGTTGTGTTAGAGATAAACATCACAAATCTTGATTAGGGATGGATATTTATTGTCTAGATGCTAGAGATAGATTTAGATGATAATCTTTTTGGTGTCGGAACTTAATGCCTTCCGTGTTTCGAGGCGTCGTGAGCGAGAGTGATACGGTTGCTCTCTCAGCTCAGTGTGCCAGAGATGGACTCTGTTGTGAGCGATACGTGATGATTTTGATGAGTATTGTATGTTGAATGCGACCGATCGATAGGTTTACGTTTGTTCGGAGTAGTGTATATTCATGCTTGATAGGTTTCTTCTCTTCAAAGAATATACTTTTTATGTTTTTATTTACTTTCCCGCATTTACCTTTAAACCATTTAAACCCAAACTCATTAACAATTAAATTGTCGAACGGCAGTTCAAGAACCGATCTCTGTGGACACGATAAATTCCCGGAAAAATACTTCCAAATCTTTTTTGTTGTTTGCCGTTATACTACTTCAACAAAATGGCGCCGTTGCAGGGGATTGGTTTTTATTGGATCGCATTGCGATAGTTTCTTTGTTTTTTAGTTTTGTAGATGTCGTACATATTCTATATTTTCACTTGTTTATATTGATACTTGTATATTTTAACGTTTGTTCAAGTGTTTGGTTAGGACGCTTGCTTTTGGTTGCGCGGTGAGACATCACCATGGGATGAAGAGAGGAAGTTTCTAGCTAAGCATTGTAAAGGCGTCGAGCTTATGACGTAAAACAAGCATGTTTTTATTGTTTTTCATTTCTAATGTTTTTGGTTGTTGTTTTCTCTCAAATTTTGATTGACTTATTTGAGGATGCTTTTGTGATATTCTAAGTTGGTTCGTTTCAACTTGCGGATGTATGGTAATGATTTTGTTAAGTTTTGTACACGTCCGAGGTTTGTATTTATTGCTTTCTATACTTTTGCATATTCATGTTACTTAGGCATTTTACAAACTTTCATGCCATCCATTCTTTTGTATACTTGTTCTATTGTGAATCACTTTAGTTCCCAACCTTTTTGTGAGGAAGCCTTCTATTGTTCATATATGCGGAGAACCAACATTCTTGTTTAACTGGATTTTATTATGTTGAATCTGTTGTTTGTGTTGTTTATATGAATGCATGAAAGTGATCAAGGCAATCTTTTCATTTTGAGCACAACCACCTTAGCCAAATAGTCAATTCACCTTGTGAGTGTGTGAGAATTCGTAACCCCTTTGAGCTTTTTGATCCATGTTTTGATTTGAACTTAATGCTTGTCTTTGAGTGTTTAGTTCACTTATTTTTTATTGGATTTTGTTTTTTCTTGAACCCTCAATTTTGTGTTGTTGTATGGATTTTTTCCTTGCCTTAGAAAGTAGGGAGTATTCACATGATGGTGCGGTTGAATTCAAGTTGGGGAGAGGATGATTGTTTACTCATTGGTTGAATTCTATGAGGATTAAAAAAGAAAAGAAAAAAAAGAGAAAAAATTTGTGAAAGAGAAAAAGAAAGAAAAAAGGAAGAAAAATGAAAATTCATTGAAAAAGGAAACAAAAAGAGTTTAAATAATTGTGCTAAATAAGTATTGTGTGTTGTGTAGCACTTGGGATTTTGGAAGAAGTTGGTTGAAATTTTGTGTGTGAATCTTTGTGAGTTTTCACTCCCTTAGGTTTAGGCAAGTTTTTGTTTCAATTACCTTTAGAAATTGCCCCTTGTTTGTTTACCCGACCACATTACAACCTTGAAAGCCCTTTTGATTCTTGCCTTTGTATATTCAATGTGAATTTGTGGATGTATGCATAATTTAGTCTTTTGTTTGCATGAGTGTTGTGTGAGTGTAAAGTACCTCATTGTGTGTTTTTCATCTACCGATGATTATTTTTGCTAGGTGTGGTTCACTTTGGAACTTGTGTTGTTTTAGAACGTTTGACATGATTTTTGTATTTTGCATTTGTTTCGTGACTATGTCATCGTCGTAGTTTAGTGGTAAGTATTTACTTTGTGTGTACCGTTTTTCATTTGAACCATACATTTGTTTTCCGTTTTCAAAACCTGTTGATTCGTAATTCTTTGGTTATTGCTTTTGTTTCTTTGAGTCGCTTGATTTTTGTTTGAGGACAAACAATTATGTAAGTTGGGGAGAGTTTGATAAGTGCAAAATGTACCTATTTTTGTATATAAGTTTTGTTGCACTTATTGATACTTTTTGTTAAATATCATACGAATAAACCCCGCTTTGTTTGTAAATGCGTATAGTTTACGTTTTAGTGTATATATTGCGTATCGTGTAAATATCATTGAGTTTAATTGATTTTCATTTATTTTTACAGGTATTCCAGCAATGGGATCTTACCATATTCATAAAGAGCATTGAATAAGCTTTCCAACGCTTCAAACCGTGCGTCAATCGGAGTTACGGTTCAAAAGTTACGAATAAAACAGTGCAGAATTTTCTGGTGTGATTCACCCCTGCTGCGCCAGGGGAAAATTCCGCCGGGCGAAACTGCAAAAGCGCCGGGCGATGCCAAAATTCCGCCGGGCGAAGCGTAGGCGCGGCAATGTCACAATTTTAGAACTTGCAAAAATAAACCGCCAAAATTCCGCCGGGCGCCCCAGAATTCCGCCGGGCGAATTTTGACGGGCTGAAACTCCATTAATGGTCCAAAAACACAATTTTTAGGTATGGGTTTGATTTTTAAGTTCCAAATCCATCCATTAGCATTTTGTGCCCAGAATTGGGCTAGAAAACACATTGGAGCATGCATTAGGATGATCCGGAGTCGAATCCTTTATCTATCGGAGCCGACCACTCAAGAAATGTTTGGTTTTTCTCCATTTCTTCTCTATGTTTTTCTCTTTTTGTTGGGTTATGTTTGTATTGTTACTCTAAACCTATGTGCATGTATTGATCATGGTTGTATAATATATATGCTTTACAAATCATTATCAATGTCTTCCTTGATCTTTTTGCATTTATGTTTGGATTTGTGTTGTGTTAGAGATAAACATCACAAATCTTGATTAGGGATGGATATTTATTGTCTAGATGCTAGAGATAGATTTATATGATAATCTTTTTGGTGTCGGAACTTAATGCCTTCCGTGTTTCAAGGCGTCGTGCGCGAGAGTGACGACGAGAGTGATACGGTTGCTCTCTCAGCTCAGTGTGCCAGAGATGGACACTGTTGTGAGCGATACGTGATGATTTTGATGAGTATTGTATGTTGAATGCGACCGATCGATAGGTTTACGTTTGTTCTGAGTAGTGTATATTCATGCTTGATACGTTTCTTCTCTTCAAAGAATATACTTTTTATGTTTTTATTTACTTTCCCGCATTTACCTTTAAGCCATTTAAACCCAAACTCATTAACAATTAAATTGTCGAACGGCAGTTCAAGAACCGATCTCTGTGGACACGATAAATTCCCGGAAAAATACTTCCAAATCTTTTTTGTTGTTTGCCGCTATACCGCTTCAACAAAATGGCGTCGTTGCCGGGGATTGGTTTTTATTGGATCGCATTGCGATAGTTTCTTTGTTTTTTAGTTTGTAGATATCGTACATATTCTATATTTTCACTTGTTTATATTGATACTTGTATATTTTAACGTTTGTTCAAGTGTTTGGTTAGGACGCTTGCTTTTGGTTGCGCGGTGAGACATCACCATGGCATGAAGAGAGGAAGTTTCTAGCTAAGCATTGTAAAGGCGTCGAGCCTTTGACGTAAAACAAGCATGTTTTTATTGTTTTTCATTTCTAATGTTTTTGGTTGTTGTTTGCTCTCAAATTTTGAATGACTTATTTGAGGATGCTTTTGTGATTTTCTAAGTTGGTTCGTTTCAACTTGCGGATGTATGGTAATGATTTTGTTAAGTTTTGTACACGTCCGAGGTATGTATTTATTGCTTTCTATATTTTTGCATATTCATGTTACTTAGGAATTTTACAAACTTTCATGCCATCCATTCTTTTGTATACTTGTTCTATTGTGAATCACTTTAGTTCCCAACCTTTTTGTGAGGAAGCCTTCTATTGTTCATATATGCGGAGAACCAACATTCTTGTTTAACTGGATTTTATTATGTTGAATCTGTTGTTTGTGTTGTTTATATGAATGCATGAAAGTGATCAAGGCAATTGTTTCATTTTGGGCACAACCACCTTAGCCAAATAGTCAATTCACCTTGTGAGTGTGTGAGAATTCGTAACCCCTTTGAGCTTTTTTATCCATGTTTTTATTTGAACTTAATGCTTGTCTGTGAGTGTTTAGTTCACTTATTTTTTTATTGGATTTTGTTTGTTCTTGAACCCTTAATTTTGTGTTGTTGTATGGATTTTTTCCTTGCCTTAGAAAGTAGGAAGTATTCGCAGGATGGTGCGGTTGAATTCAAGTTGGGGAGAGGATGATTGTATATTCATTGGTTGAATTCTATGAGGATTAAAAAAGAAAAGAAAAAAAAGAGAAAAAATTTGTGAAAGAGAAAGAGAAAGAAAAAAGGAAGAAAAAAGAAAAATCATTGAAAAAGGAAACAAAAAGAGTTTAAATAATTGTGCTAAATAAGTATTGTGTGTTGTGTAGCACTTGGGATTTTGGAAGAAGTTGGTTGAAATTTTGTGTGTGAATCTTTGTGAGTTTTCACTCCCTTAGGTTTAGGCAAGTTTTTGTTTCAATTACCTTTAGAAATTGCCCCTTGTTTGTTTACCCGACCACATTACAACCTTGAAAGCCCTTTTGATTCTTGCCTTTGTATATTCAATGTGAATTTGTGGATGTATGCATAATTTAGTCTTTTGTTTGCATGAGTGTTGTGTGAGTGTAAAGTACCTCATTGTGTGTTTTTCATCTACCGATGATTATTTTTGCTAGGTGTGGTTCACTTTGGAACTTGTGTTGTTTTAGAACGTTTGGCATGATTTTTGTATTTTGCATTTGTTTCGTGACTATGTCATCGTCGTAGTTTAGTGGTAAGTATTTACTTTGTGTGTACCGTTTTTCATTTGAACCATACATTTGTTTTCCGTTTTCAAAACCTGTTGATTCGTAATTCTTTGGTTATTGCTTTTGTTTCTTTGAGTCACTTGATTTTTGTTTGAGGACAAACAATTATGTAAGTTGGGGAGAGTTTGATAAGTGCAAAATGTACCTATTTTTGTATATAAGTTTTGTTGCACTTATTGATACTTTTTATTAAATATCATACGAATAAACCCTGCTTTGTTTGTAAATGCGTATAGTTTACGTTTTAGTGTATATATTGCGTATCGTGTAAATATCATTGAGTTTAATTGATTTTCATTTATTTTTACAGGTATTCCAGCAATGGGATCTTGCCATATTCATAAAGAGCATTGAATAAGCTTTCCAACGCTTCAAACCGTGCGTCAATCGGAGTTACGGTTCAAAAGTTACGAATAAAACAGTGCAGAATTTTCTGGTGTGATTCACCCCTGCTGCGCCAGGGGAAAATTCCGCCGGGCGAAACTGCAAAAGCGCCGGGCGATGCCAAAATTCCGCCGGGCGAAGCGTAGGCGCGGCAATGTCACAATTCTGGAACTTGCAAAAATAAACCGCCAAAATTCCGCCGGGCGCCCCAGAATTCCGCCGGGTGAATTTTGACGGGCTGAAACTCCATTAATGGTCCAAAAACACAATTTTTAGGTATGGGTTTGATTTTTTAGTTCCAAATCCATCCATTAGCATTTTTTGACCAGAATTGGGCTAGAAAACACATTGGAGCATGCATTAGGATGATCCGGAGTCGAATCCTTTATCTATCGGAGCCGACAACTCAAGAAATGTTTGGTTTTTCTCCATTTCTTCTCTATGTTTTTCTCTTTTTGTTGGGTTATGTTTGTATTGTTACTCTAAACCTATGTGCATGTATTGATCATGGTTGTATAATATATATGCTTTACAAATCATTATCAATGTCTTCCTTGATCTTTTTGCATTTATGTTTGGATTTGTGTTGTGTTAGAGATAAACATCACAAATCTTGATTAGGGATGGATATTTATTGTCTAGATGCTAGAGATAGATTTATATGATAATCTTTTTGGTGTCGGAACTTAATGTCTTCCGTGTTTCAAGGCTTCGTGCGCGAGAGTGACGACGAGAGTGATACGGTTGCTCTCTCAGCTCAGTGTGCCAGAGATGGACACTGTTGTGAGCGATACGTGATGATTTTGATGAGTATTGTATGTTGAATGCGACCGATCGATAGGTTTACGTTTGTTCTGAGTAGTGTATATTCATGCTTGATACGTTTCTTCTCTTCAAAGAATATACTTTTTATGTTTTTATTTACTTTCCCGCATTTACCTTTAAACCATTTAAACCCAAACTCATTAACAATTAAATTGTTGAACGGCAGTTCAAGAACCGATCTCTGTGGACACGATAAATTCCCGGAAAAATACTTCCAAATCTTTTTTGTTGTTTGCCGCTATACCGCTTCAACAAAATGGCGTCGTTGTCGGGGATTGGTTTTTATTGGATCGCATTGCGATGGTTTCTTTGTTTTTTAGTTTGTAGATATCGTACATATTCTATATTTTCACTTGTTTATATTGATACTTGTATATTTTAACGTTTGTTCAAGTGTTTGGTTAGGACGCTTGCTTTTGGTTGCGCGGTGAGACATCACCATGGCATGAAGAGAGGAAGTTTCTAGCTAAGCATTGTAAAGGCGTCGAGCTTTTGACGTAAAACAAGCATGTTTTTATTGTTTTTCATTTCTAATGTTTTTGGTTGTTGTTTGCTCTCAAATTTTGAATGACTTATTTGAGGATGCTTTTGTGATTTTCTAAGTTGGTTCGTTTCAACTTGCGGATGTATGGTAATGATTTTGTTAAGATTTGTACACGTCCGAGGTATGTATTTATTGCTTTCTATATTTTTGCATATTCATGTTACTTAGGCATTTTACAAACTTTCATGCCATCCATTCTTTTGTATACTTGTTCTATTGTGAATCACTTTAGTTCCCAACCTTTTTGTGAGGAAGCCTTCTATTGTTCATATATGCGGAGAACCAACATTCTTGTTTAACTGGATTTTATTATGTTGAATCTGTTGTTTGTGTTGTTTATATGAATGCATGAAAGTGATCAAGGCAATTGTTTCATTTTGAGCACAACCACCTTAGCCAAATAGTCAATTCACCTTGTGAGTGTGTGAGAATTCGTAACCCCTTTGAGCTTTTTGATCCATGTTTTTATTTGAACTTAATGCTTGTCTGTGAGTGTTTAGTTCACTTATTTTTTTATTGGATTTTGTTTTTTCTTGAACCCTTAATTTTGTGTTGTTGTATGGATTTTTTCCTTGCCTTAGAAAGTAGGAAGTATTCGCATGATGGTGCGGTTGAATTCAAGTTGGGGAGAGGATGATTGTATATTCATTGGTTGAATTCTATGAGGATTAAAAAAGAAAAGAAAAAAAAGAGAAAAAATTTGTGAAAGAGAAAAAGAAAGAAAAAAGGAAGAAAAAAGAAAAATCATTGAAAAAGGAAACAAAAAGAGTTTAAATAATTGTGCTAAAGAAGTATTGTGTGTTGTGTAGCACTTGGGATTTTGGAAGAAGTTGGTTGAAATTGTGTGTGTGAATCTTTGTGAGTTTTCACTCCCTTAGGTTTAGGCAAGTTTTTGTTTCAATTACCTTTAGAAATTGCCCCTTGTTTGTTTACCCGACCACATTACAACCTTGAAAGCCCTTGTGATTCTTGCCTTTGTATGTTCAATATGAATTTGTGGATGTATGCATAATTTAGTCTTTTGTTTGCATGAGTGTTGTGTGAGTGTAAAGTACCTCATTGTGTGTTTTTCATCTACCGATGATTATTTTTGCTAGGTGTGGTTCACTTTGGAACTTGTGTTGTTTTAGAACGTTTGGCATGATTTTTGTATTTTGCATTTGTTTCGTGACTATGTCATCGTCGTAGTTTAGTGGTAAGTATTTACTTTGTGTGTACCGTTTTTCATTTGAACCATACATTTGTTTTCCGTTTTCAAAACCTGTTGATTCGTAATTCTTTGGTTATTGCTTTTGTTTCTTTGAGTCGCTTGATTTTTGTTTGAGGACAAACAATTATGTAAGTTGGGGAGAGTTTGATAAGTGCAAAATGTACCTATTTTTGTATATAAGTTTTGTTGCACTTATTGATACTTTTTGTTAAATATCATACGAATAAACCCCGCTTTGTTTGTAAATGCGTATAGTTTACGTTTTAGTGTATATATTGCGTATCGTGTAAATATCATTGAGTTTAATTGATTTTCATTTATTTTTACAGGTATTCCAGCAATGGGATCTTGCCATATTCATAAAGAGCATTGAATAAGCTTTCCAACGCTTCAAACCGTGCGTCAATCGGAGTTACGGTTCAAAAGTTACGAATAAAACAGTGCAGAATTTTCTGGTGTGATTCACCCCTGCTGCGCCAGGCGAAAATTCCGCCGGGCGAAACTGCAAAAGCGCCGGGCGATGCCAAAATTCCGCCGGGCGAAGCTTAGGCGCGGCAATGTCACAATTCTGGAACTTGCAAAAATAAACCGCCAAAATTCCGCCGGGCGCCCCAGAATTCCGCCGGGCGAATTTTGACGGGCTGAAACTCCATTAAAGGTCCAAAAACACAATTTTTAGGTATGGGTTTGATTTTTTAGTTCCAAATCCATCCAATAGCATTTTTTGACCAGAATTAGGATAGAAAACACATTGGAGCATGCATTAGGATGATCCGGAGTCGAATCCTTTATCTATCGGAGCCGACAACTCAAGAAATGTTTGGTTTTTCTCCATTTCTTCTCTATGTTTTTCTCTTTTTGTTGGGTTATGTTTGTATTGTTACTCTAAACCTATGTGCATGTATTGATCATGGTTGTATAATATATATGCTTTACAAATCATTATCAATGTCTTCCTTGATCTTTTTGCATTTATGTTTGGATTTGTGTTGTGTTAGAGATAAACATCACAAATCTTGATTAGGGATGGATATTTATTGTCTAGATGCTAGAGATAGATTTAGATGATAATCTTTTTGGTGTCGGAACTTAATGCCTTCCGTGTTTCAAGGCGTCGTGCGCGAGAGTGACGACGAGAGTGATACGGTTGCTCTCTCAGCTCAGTGTGCCAGAGATGGACACTGTTGTGAGCGATACGTGATGATTTTGATGAGTATTATATGTTGAATGCGACCGATCGATAGGTTTACGTTTGTTCTGAGTAGTGTATATTCATGCTTGATACGTTTCTTCTCTTCAAAGAATATACTTTTTATGTTTTTATTTACTTTCCCGCATTTACCTTTAAACCATTTAAACCCAAACTCATTAACAATTAAATTGTCGAACGGCAGTTCAAGAACCAATCTCTGTGGACACGATAAATTCCCGGAAAAATACTTCCAAATCTTTTTTGTTGTTTGCCGCTATACCGCTTCAACAAAATGGCGTCGTTGCCGGGGATTGGTTTTTATTGGATCGCATTGCGATAGTTTCTTTGTTTTTTAGTTTGTAGATATCGTACATATTCTATATTTTCACTTGTTTATATTGATACTTGTATATTTTAACGTTTGTTCAAGTGTTTGGTTAGGACGCTTGTTTTTGGTTGCGCGGTGAGACATCACCATGGCATGAAGAGAGGAAGTTTCTAGCTAAGCATTGTAAAGGCGTCGAGCTTTTGACGTAAAACAAGCATGTTTTTATTGTTTTTCATTTCTAATGTTTTTGGTTGTTGTTTGCTCTCAAATTTTGAATGACTTATTTGAGGATGCTTTTGTGATTTTCTAAGTTGGTTCGTTTCAACTTGCGGATGTATGGTAATGATTTTGTTAAGTTTTGTACACGTCCGAGGTATGTATTTATTGCTTTCTATATTTTTGCATATTCATGTTACTTAGGCATTTTACAAACTTTCATGACATCCATTCTTTTGTATACTTGTTCTATTGTGAATCACTTTAGTTCCCAACCTTTTTGTGAGGAAGCCTTCTATTGTTCATATATGCGGAGAACCAACATTCTTGTTTAACTGGATTTTATTATGTTGAATCTGTTGTTTGTGTTGTTTATATGAATGCATGAAAGTGATCAAGGCAATTGTTTCATTTTGAGCACAACCACCTTAGCCAAATAGTCAATTCACCTTGTGAGTGTGTGAGAATTCGTAACCCCTTTGAGCTTTTTGATCCATGTTTTTATTTGAACTTAATGCTTGTCTGTGAGTGTTTAGTTCACTTATTTTTTATTGGATTTTGTTTTTTCTTGAACCCTCAATTTTGTGTTGTTGTATGGATTTTTTCCTTGCCTTAGAAAGTAGGAAGTATTCACATGACGGTGCGGTTGAATTCAAGTTGAGGAGAGGATGATTGTATATTCATTGGTTGAATTCTATGAGGATTAAAAAAGAAAAGAAAAAAAAGAGAAAAAATTTGTGAAAGAGAAAAAGAAAGAAAAAAGGAAGAAAAAAGAAAAATCATTGAAAAAGGAAACAAAAAGAGTTTAAATAATTGTGCTAAATAAGTATTGTGTGTTGTGTAGCACTTGGGATTTTGGAAGAAGTTGGTTGAAATTTTGTGTGTGAATCTTTGTGAGTTTTCACTCCCTTAGGTTTAGGCAAGTTTTTGTTTCAATTACCTTTAGAAATTGTCCCTTGTTTGTTTACCCGACCACATTACAACCTTGAAAGCCCTTGTGATTCTTGCCTTTGTATGTTCAATATGAATTTGTGGATGTATGCATAATTTAGTCTTTTGTTTGCATGAGTGTTGTGTGAGTGTAAAGTACCTCATTGTGTGTTTTTCATCTACCGATGATTATTTTTGCTAGGTGTGGTTCACTTTGGAACTTGTGTTGTTTTAGAACGTTTGGCATGATTTTTGTATTTTGCATTTGTTTCGTGACTATGTCATCGTCGTAGTTTAGTGGTAAGTATTTACTTTGTGTGTACCGTTTTTCATTTGAACCATACATTTGTTTTCCGTTTTCAAAACCTGTTGATTCGTAATTCTTTGGTTATTGCTTTTGTTTCTTTGAGTCGCTTGATTTTTGTTTGAGGACAAACAATTATGTAAGTTGGGGAGAGTTTGATAAGTGCAAAATGTACCTATTTTTGTATATAAGTTTTGTTGCACTTATTGATACTTTTTGTTAAATATCATACGAATAAACCCCGCTTTGTTTGTAAATGCGTATAGTTTACGTTTTAGTGTATAAATTGCGTATCGTGTAAATATCATTGAGTTTAATTCATTTTCATTTATTTTTACAGGTATTCCAGCAATGAGATCTTGCCATATTCATAAAGAGCATTGAATAAGCTTTCCAACGCTTCAAACCGTGCGTCAATCGGAGTTACGGTTCAAAAGTTACGAATAAAACAGTGCAAAATTTTCTGGTGTGATTCAACCCTGCTGCGCCAGGCGAAAATTCCGTCGGGCGAAACTGCAAAAGCGTCGGGCGATGCCAAAATTCCGCCGGGCGAAGCGTAGGCGCGGCAATGTCACAATTCTGGAACTTGCAAAAATAAACCGCCAAAATTCCGCCGGGCGCCCCAGAATTCCGCCGGGCGAATTTTGACGGGCTGAAACTCCATTAAAGGTCCAAAAACACAATTTTTAGGTATGGGTTTGATTTTTTAGTTCCAAATCCATCCAATAGCATTTTTTGACCAGAATTAGGTTAGAAAACACATTGGAGCATGCATTAGGATGATCCGGAGTCGAATCCTTTATCTATCGGAGCCGACAACTCAAGAAATGTTTGGTTTTTCTCCATTTCTTCTCTATGTTTTTCTCTTTTTGTTGGGTTATGTTTGTATTGTTACTCTAAACCTATGTGCATGTATTGATCATGGTTGTATAATATATATGCTTTACAAATCATTATCAATGTCTTCCTTGATCTTTTTGCATTTATGTTTGGATTTGTGTTGTGTTAGAGATAAACATCACAAATCTTGATTAGGGATGGATATTTATTGTCTAGATGTTAGAGATAGATTTAGATGATAATCTTTTTGGTGTCGGAACTTAATGCCTTCCGTGTTTCAAGGCGTCGTGCGCGAGAGTGACGACGAGAGTGATGCGGTTGCTCTCTCAGCTCAGTGTGCCAGAGATGGACACTGTTGTGAGCGATACGTGATGATTTTGATGAGTATTGTATGTTGAATGCGACCGATCGATAGGTTTACGTTTGTTCTGAGTAGTGTATATTCATGCTTGATAGGTTTCTTCTCTTCAAAGAACATACTTTTTATGTTTTTATTTACTTTCCCGCATTTACCTTTAAACCATTTAAACCCAAACTCATTAAGAATTATATTGTCGAACGGCAGTTCAAGAACCGATCTCTGTGGACACGATAAATTCCCGAAAAAATACTTCCAAATCTTTTTTGTTGTTTGCCGCTATACCGCTTCAACAAAATGGCGTCGTTGCCGGGGATTGGTTTTTATTGGATCGCATTGCGATAGTTTCTTTGTTTTTTAGTTTGTAGATATCGTACATATTCTATATTTTCACTTGTTTATATTGATACTTGTATATTTTAACGTTTGTTCAAGTGTTTGGTTAGGACGCTTGCTTTTGGTTGCGCGGTGAGACATCACTATGGCATGAAGAGAGGAAGTTTCTAGCTAAGCATTGTAAAGGCGTCGAGCTTTTGACGTAAAACAAGCATGTTTTTATTGTTTTTCATTTCTAATGTTTTTGGTTGTTGTTTGCTCTCAAATTTTGAATGACTTATTTGAGGATGCTTTTGTGATTTTCTAAGTTGGTTCGTTTCTACTTGCAGATGTATGGTAATGATTTTGTTAAGTTTTGTACACGTCCGAGGTATGTATTTATTGCTTTCTATATTTTTGCATATTCATGTTACTTAGGCATTTTACAAACTTTCATGCCATCCATTCTTTTGTATACTTGTTCTATTGTGAATCACTTTAGTTCCCAACCTTTTTGTGAGGAAGCCTTCTATTGTTCATATATGCGGAGAACCAACATTCTTGTTTAACTGGATTTTATTATGTTGAATCTGTTGTTTGTGTTGTTTATATGAATGCATGAAAGTGATCAAGGCAATTGTTTCATTTTGAGCACAAACACCTTAGCCAAATAGTCAATTCACCTTGTAAGTGTGTGAGAATTCGTAACCCCTTTGAGCTTTTTGATCCATGTTTTTATTTGAACTTAATGCTTGTCTGTGAGTGTTTAGTTCACTTATTTTTTATTGGATTTTGTTTTTTCTTGAACCCTCAATTTTGTGTTGTTGTATGGATTTTTTCCTTGCCTTAGAAAGTAGGAAGTATTCACATGACGGTGCGGTTGAATTCAAGTTGGGGAGAGGATGATTGTATATTCATTGGTTGAATTCTATGAGGATTAAAAAAGAAAAGAAAAAAAAGAGAAAAAATTTGTGAAAGAGAAAAAGAAAGAAAAAAGGAAGAAAAAAGAAAAATCATTGAAAAAGGAAACAAAAAGAGTTTAAATAATTGTGCTAAATAAGTATTGTGTGTTGTGTAGCACTTGGGATTTTGGAAGAAGTTGGTTGAAATTTTGTGTGTGAATCTTTGTGAGTTTTCACTCCCTTAGGTTTAGGCAAGTTTTTGTTTCAATTACCTTTAGAAATTGCCCCTTGTTTGTTTACCCGACCACATTACAACCTTGAAAGCCCTTGTGATTCTTGCCTTTGTATGTTCAATATGAATTTGTGGATGTATGCATAATTTAATCTTTTGTTTGCATGAGTGTTGTGTGAGTGTAAAGTACCTCATTGTGTGTTTTTCATCTACCGATGATTATTTTTGCTAGGTGTGGTTCACTTTGGAACTTGTGTTGTTTTAGAACGTTTGGCATGATTTTTGTATTTTGCATTTGTTTCGTGACTATGTCATCGTCGTAGTTTAGTGGTAAGTATTTACTTTGTGTGTACCGTTTTTCATTTGAACCATACATTTGTTTTCCATTTTCAAAACCTGTTGATTCGTAATTCTTTGGTTATTGCTTTTGTTTCTTTGAGTCGCTTGATTTTTGTTTGAGGACAAACAATTATGTAAGTTGGGGAGAGTTTGATAAGTGCAAAATCTACCTATTTTTGTATATAAGTTTTGTTGCACTTATTAATACTTTTTGTTAAATATCATACGAATAAACCCCGCTTTGTTTGTAAATGCGTATAATTTACGTTTTAGTGTATATATTGCGTATCGTGTAAATATCATTGAGTTTAATTGATTTTCATTTATTTCTACAGGTATTCCAGCAATGGGATCTTGCCATATTCATAAAGAGCATTGAATAAGCTTTCCAACGCTTCAAACCGTGCGTCAATCGGAGTTACGGTTCAAAAGTTACGAATAAAACAGTGCAGAATTTTCTGGTGTGATTCACCCCTACTGCGCCAGGCGAAAATTCCGCCGGGCGAAACTGCAAAAGCGTCGGGCGATGCCAAAATTCCGCCGGGCGAAGCTTAGGCGCGGCAATGTCACAATTCTGGAACTTGCAAAAATAAACCGCCAAAATTCCGCCGGGCGCCCCAGAATTCCGCCGGGCGAATTTTGACGGGCTGAAACTCCATTAAAGGTCCAAAAACACAATTTTTAGGTATGGGTTTGATTTTTTAGTTCCAAATCCATCCAATAGCATTTTTTGACCAGAATTAGGATAGAAAACACATTGGAGCATGCATTAGGATGATCCGGAGTCGAATCCTTTATCTATCGGAGCCGACAACTCAAGAAATGTTTGGTTTTTCTCCATTTCTTCTCTATGTTTTTCTCTTTTTGTTGGGTTATGTTTGTATTGTTACTCTAAACCTATGTGCATGTATTGATCATGGTTGTATAATATATATGCTTTACAAATCATTATCAATGTCTTCCTTGATCTTTTTGCATTTATGTTTGGATTTGTGTTGTGTTAGAGATAAACATCACAAATCTTGATTTGGGATGGATATTTATTGTCTAGATGCTAGAGATAGATTTAGATGATAATCTTTTTGGTGTCGGAACTTAATGCCTTCCGTGTTTCAAGGCGTCGTGCGCGAGAGTGACGACGAGAGTGATACGGTTGCTCTCTCAGCTCAGTGTGCCAGAGATGGACACTGTTGTGAGCGATACGTGATGATTTTGATGAGTATTATATGTTGAATGCGACCGATCGATAGGTTTACGTTTGTTCTGAGTAGTGTATATTCATGCTTGATACGTTTCTTCTCTTCAAAGAATATACTTTTTATGTTTTTATTTACTTTCCCGCATTTACCTTTAAACCATTTAAACCCAAACTCATTAACAATTAAATTGTCGAACGGCAGTTCAAGAACCGAGCTCTGTGGACACGATAAATTCCCGGAAAAATACTTCCAAATCTTTTTTGTTGTTTGCCGCTATACCGCTTCAACAAAATGGCGTCGTTGCCGGGGATTGGTTTTTATTGGATCGCATTGCGATAGTTTCTTTGTTTTTTAGTTTGTAGATATCGTACATATTCTATATTTTCACTTGTTTATATTGATACTTGTATATTTTAACGTTTGTTCAAGTGTTTGGTTAGGACGCTTGTTTTTGGTTGCGCGGTGAGACATCACCATGGCATGAAGAGAGGAAGTTTCTAGCTAAGCATTGTAAAGGCGTCGAGCTTTTGACGTAAAACAAGCATGTTTTTATTGTTTTTCATTTCTAATGTTTTTGGTTGTTGTTTGCTCTCAAATTTTGAATGACTTATTTGAGGATGCTTTTGTGATTTTCTAAGTTGGTTCGTTTCAACTTGCGGATGTATGGTAATGATTTTGTTAAGTTTTGTACACGTCCGAGGTTTGTATTTATTGCTTTCTATACTTTTGCATATTCATGTTACTTAGGCATTTTACAAACTTTCACGCCATCCATTCTTTTGTATACTTGTTCTATTGTGAATCACTTTAGTTCCCAACCTTTTTGTGAGGAAGCCTTCTATTGTTCATATATGCGGAGAACCAACATTCTTGTTTAACTGGATTTTATTATGTTGAATCTGTTGTTTGTGTTGTTTATATGAATGCATGAAAGTGATCAAGGCAATTGTTTCATTTTGAGCACAACCACCTTAGCCAAATAGTCAATTCACCTTGTGAGTGTGTGAGAATTCGTAACCCCTTTGAGCTTTTTGATCCATGTTTTTATTTGAACTTAATGCTTGTCTGTGAGTGTTTAGTTCAGTTATTTTTTATTGGATTTTGTTTTTTCTTGAACCCTCAATTTTGTGTTGTTGTATGGATCTTTTCCTTGCCTTAGAAAGTAGGGAGTATTCACATGATGGTGCGGTTGAATTCAAGTTGGGGAGAGGATGATTGTATACTCATTGGTTGAATTCTATGAGGATTAAAAAAGAAAAGAAAAAAAAGAGAAAAAATTTGTGAAAGAGAAAAAGAAAGAAAAAAGGAAGAAAAAAGAAAATTCATTGAAAAAGGAAACAAAAAGAGTTTAAATAATTGTGCTAAATAAGTATTGTGTGTTGTGTAGCACTTGGGATTTTGGAAGAAGTTGGTTGAAATTTTGTGTGTGAATCTTTGTGAGTTTTCACTCCCTTAGGTTTAGGCAAGTTTTTGTTTCAATTACCTTTAGAAATTGCCCCTTGTTTGTTTACCCGACCACATTACAACCTTGAAAGCCCTTGTGATTCTTGCCTTTGTATGTTCAATATGAATTTGTGGACGTATGCATAATTTAGTCTTTTGTTTGCATGAGTGTTGTGTGAGTGTAAAGTACCTCATTGTGTGTTTTTCATCTACCGATGATTATTTTTGCTAGGTGTGATTCACTTTGGAACTTGTGTTGTTTTAGAACGTTTGGCATGATTTTTGTATTTTGCATTTGTTTCGTGACTATGTCATTGTCGTAGTTTAGTGGTAAGTATTTACTTTGTTTGTACCGTTTTTCATTTGAACCATACATTTGTTTTCTGTTTTCAAAACCTGTTGATTCGTAATTCTTTGGTTATTGCTTTTGTTTCTTTGAGTCGCTTGATTTTTGTTTGAGGACAAACAATTATGTAAGTTGGGGAGAGTTTGATAAGTGCAAAATGTACCTATTTTTGTATATAAGTTTTGTTGCACTTACTGATACTTTTTGTTAAATATCATACGAATAAACCCCGCTTTGTTTGTAAATGCGTATAGTTTACGTTTTAGTGTATATATTGTGTATCGTGTAAATATCATTGAGTTTAATTGATTTTCATTTATTTTTACAGGTATTCCAGCAATGGGATCTTGCCATATTCATAAAGAGCATTGAATAAGCTTTCCAACGCTTCAAACCGTGCGTCAATCGGAGTTACGGTTCAAAAGTTACGAATAAAACAGTGCAAAATTTTCTGGTGTGATTCACCCCTACTGCGCCAGGCGAAATTTCCTCCGGGCGAAACTGCAAAATCTCCGGGCGATGTCAAAATTTCGCCGGGCGAAGCGCAGTCGCAGCAATGTCACAATTCTGGAACTTGCAAAAATAAACCGCCAAAATTCCGCCGGGAGCCCCAGACTTCCGCCGGGCGAATTTTGACGGGCTGAAACTCCATTAAAGGTCCAAAAACACAATTTTTAGGTATGGGTTTGATATTTTTAGTTCCAAATCCATCCAATAGCATTTTTTGACCAGAATTAGGCTAGAAAACATATTGGAGCATGCATTAGGATGATCCGGAGTCGAATCCTTCATCTATCGTAGCCGACAACTCAAGTAATGTTTGGTTTTTCTCCATTTCTTCTCTATGTTTTCCTCTTTTTGTTGGGTTATGTTTGTATTGTTACTCTAAACCTATGTGCATGTATTGATCATGGTTGTATAATATATATGCTTTACAAATCATTATCAATGTCTTCCTTGATCTTTTTGCATTTATGTTTGGATTTGTGTTGTGTTAGAGATAAACATCACAAATCTTGATTAGGGATGGAAATTTATTGTCTAGATGCTAGAGATAGATTTAGATGATAATCTTTTTGGTGTCGGAACTTAATGCCTTCCGTGTTTCGAGGTGTCGTGCGCGAGAGTGACGACGAGAGTGATACGGTTGCTCTCTCAGCTAAGTGTGCCAGAGATGGACTCTGTTGTGAGTGATACGTGATGATTTTGATGAGTATTGTATGTTGAATACGACTGATCGATAGGTTTACGTTTGTTCTGAGTAGTGTATATTCATGCTTGATAGGTTTCTTCTCTTCAAAGAATATACTTTTTATGTTTTTATTTACTTTCCCGCATTTACCTTTAAACCATTTAAACTCAAACTCATTAACAATTAAATTTTCGAACGGCAGTTCAAGAACCGATCTCTGTGGACACGATAAATTCCCGGAAAAATACTTCCAAATCTTTTTTGTTGTTTGCCGCTATACCGCTTCAACAAAATGGCGCCGTTGCAGGGGATTGGTTTTTATTGGATCGCATTGCGATAGTTTCTTTGTTTTTTAGTTTTGTAGATATCGTACATATTGTATATTTTCACTTGTTTATATTGATACTTGTATATTTAAACGTTTGTTCAAGTGTTTGGTTAGGACGCTTGCTTTTGGTTGCGTGGTGAGACATCACCATGGCATGAAGAGAGGAAGTTTCTAGCTAAGCATTGTAAAGGCGTCGAGTTTATGACGTAAAACAAGCATGTTTTTATTGTTTTTCATTTCTAATGTTTTTGGTTGTTGTTTGCTCTCAAATTTTGATTGACTTATTTGAGGATGCTTTTGTGATTTTCTAAGTTGGTTCGTTTCAACTTGCGGATGTATGGTAATGATTTTGTTAAGTTTTGTACACGTCCGAGGTTTGTATTTCTTGCTTTCTATACTTTTGCATATTCATGTTACTTAGGCATTTTACAAACTTTCACGCCATCCATTCTTTTGTATACTTATTCTATTGTGAATCACTTTAGTTCCCAACCTTTTTGTGAGGAAGCCTTCTATTGTTCATATATGCGGAGAACCAACATTCTTGTTTAACTGGATTTTATTATGTTGAATCTGTTGTTTGTGTTGTTTATATGAATGCATGAAAGTGATCAAGGCAATTGTTTCATTTTGAGCACAACCACCTTAGCCAAATAGTCAATTCACCTTGTGAGTGTGTGAGAATTCGTAACCCATTTGAGCTTTTTGATCCATGTTTTTATTTGAACTTAATGCTTGTCTGTGAGTGTTTAGTTCACTTAGTTTTTATTGGACTTTGTTTTTTCTTGAACCCTCAATTTTGTGTTGTTGTATGGATTTTTTCCTTGCCTTAGAAAGTAGGGGCTATTCACATGATGGTGCGGTTGAATTCAAGTTGGGGAGAGGATGATTGTATACTCATTGGTTGAATTCTATGAGGATTAAAAAAGTAAAGAAAAAAAAGAGAAAAAATTTGTGAAAGAGAAAAAGAAAGAAAAAAGGAAGAAAAAAGAAAATTCATTGAAAAAGGAAACAAAAAGAGTTTAAATAATTGTGATAAATAAGTATTGTGTGTTGTGTAGCACTTGGGATTTTGGAAGAAGTTGGTTGAAATTTTGTGTGTGAATCTTTGTGAGTTTTCACTCCCTTAGGTTTATGCAAGTTTTTGTTTCAATTACCTTTAGAAATTGCCCCTTGTTTGTTTACCCGACCACATTACAACCTTGAAAGCCCTTGTGATTCTTGCCTTTGTATGTTCAATATGAATTTGTGGATGTATGCATAATTTAGTCTTTTGTTTGCATGAGTGTTGTGTGAGTGTAAAGTACCTCATTGTGTGTTTTTCATCTACCGATGATTATTTTTGCTAGGTGTGATTCACTTTGGAACTTGTGTTGTTTTAGAACGTTTGGCATGATTTTTGTATTTTGCATTTGTTTCGTGACTATGTCATCGTCGTATTTTAGTGGTAAGTATTTACTTTGTATGTACCGTTTTTCATTTGAACCATACATTTGTTTTCCGTTTTCAAAACCCGTTGATTCGTAATTCTTTGGTTATTGCTTTTGTTTCTTTGAGTCGCTTGATTTTTGTTTGAGGACAAACAATTATGTAAGTTGGGGAGAGTTTGATAAGTGCAAAATGTACCTATTTTTGTATATAAGTTTTGTTGCACTTATTGATACTTTTGTTAAATATCATACGAATAAACCCCGCTTTGTTTGTAAATGCGTATAGTTTACGTTTTAGTGTATATATTGCGTATCGTGTAAATATCATTGAGTTTAATTGATTTTCATTTATTTTTACAGGTATTCCAGCAATGGGATCTTGCCATATTCATAAAGAGCATTGAATAAGCTTTCCAACGCTTCAAACCGTGCGTCAATCGGAGTTACGGTTCAAAAGTTACGAATAAAACAGTGCAGAATTTTCTGGTGTGATTCACCCCTGCTGCGCCAGGAGAAATTTCCGCGGGGCGAAACTGCAAAAGCGCCGGGCGATGCCAAAATTCCGGCGGGCGAAGTGCAAGCGCAGCAATGTCACAATTCTGGAACTTGCAAAAATAAACCGCCATAATTCCGCCGGGCGCCCCAGAATTCCGCCGGGCGAATTTTGACGCGCTGAAACTCCATTAAAGGTCCAAAAACACAATTTTTAGGTATGGGTTTGATATTTTTAGTTCCAAATCCATCCAATAACATTTTTTGACCAGAATTAGGCTAGAAAACACATTGGAGCATGCATTAGGATGATCCGGAGTCGAATCCTTCATCAATCGGAGCCGACAACTCAAGAAATGTTTGGTTTTTCTCCATTTCTTCTCTATGTTTTTCTCTTTTTGTTGGGTTATGTTTGTATTGTTACTCTAAACCTATGTACATGTATTGATCATGGTTGTATAATATATATGCTTAACAAATCATTATCAATGTCTTCCTTGATCTTTTTGCATTTATGTTTGGATTTGTGTTGTGTTAGAGATAAACATCACAAATCTTGATTAGGGATGGATATTTATTGTCTAGATGCTAGAGATAGATTTAGATGATAATCTTTTTGGTGTCGGAACTTAATGCCTTCCGTGTTTCGAGGCGTCGTGCGCGAGAGTGATGACGAGAGTGATACGGTTGCTCTCTCAGCTCAGTGTGCCAGATATGGACACTGTTGTGAGCGATACGTGATGATTTTGATGAGTATTGTATGTTGAATGTGACCGATCGATAGGTTTACGTTTGTTCTGAGTAGTGTATATTCATGCTTGATAGGTTTCTTCTTTTCAAAGAATATACTTTTTATGTTTTTATTTACTTTCCCGCATTTACCTTTAAACCATTTAAACCCAAACTCATTAACAATTAAATTATCGAACGACAATTCAAGAACCGATCTCTGTGGACACGATAAATTCTCGGAAAAATACTTCCAAATCTTTTTTGTTGCTTGCCGCTATACTGCTTCAACAAGTAGCCTGAGATGCGAATGGAGTGGCCTGAGGTGAAGGCCGAGCCCCAGGAGTAGACTGATCCCTAGGAGTAGATTGCGCCCCCGAGGTTGACCTCTCTACCAGAACAAATGTACATGCACCCTCCGGAACCTGCTGGCTCCGTTCCCGCCAAAGGATGCATTCTGGAAAACCCGTCCAAGTCTCAGTCTGTCGGCTCTGTCATCCATTATGCCTGCAAGGTAAAATTAGCCATATAATTAGTTTACGCAAAAGAACAACACATACTAGAAAATTAAAAGAAAAAAAACAGACTGAGGAAATCCAGAGATATATCTACGAAAACATTCTGGTGATGTATCTCCAGAATTTCCTAAATTATATAAAACGTTGAACTTTTCGGAGATGTATCTCTGGAATTTGCTAAATTCTAAAAAACATTAAACTTTTTAGAGATGTATCTCCGGAAATTTTTGGAATTTTAGAGGTCGCGAAAATGGCGTCCTCTACTACTCAAAATGTGTCTAATACAACCCTGATCGTCCATTCGAGCCAACAAACAATACACACACTTACTCTAAACTATGTTTCATGTGATTTCTAAATATTTCTACACCTAACAATTGATTCTAACTCGTTTACAATAAAACTCGAATATTTACCGAAAAATCGAAAAGCTTACCCGAAATTTATGATTTGGAAGATGTTGAATGATGAAATGGATGATTCTTAATGGTTATTTGAAGCCTCATATTGCTTAAATATGGTTTGGTGGAGTTGGAGAAATTTGGATTGAGAGTGTTTAAGAGTTTGTGAATGAAAATGAAAAGTGAAGGAGGAGAAGAAGAGTCTAGCGCGTGTTAATAAGCTCCAAAATGTTCCGGAGAGATATCTCCAGAATATTTTAACGTTCAGTTTAGTTTTGGAGCGTCCGGAGATATATCTTTAAAATATTTTAACGTTCATTTGAGTTTTGATACGTCAGGAGATATATCTCCGGAATCAAGTAGCATATGTAGAAATTCACGTGTGAAAGAAGTCTATAGAGTGCAAAAATAAATTATCTTTTTTTCCTAATCCATCCTCTGTTTTTGTTGGTTCATTTTTTTTCCTAGTCCATCTTCTATTTTTGTTGGTCATTTTTTTCCTTTTCTATGTATCTTCTTTTGTCAAAAAGTTGAAATTCTCTAAATTTATCTTATACAAAATATAACATAATTTTTTTCATTTTAAAAACTCAATAAATTTTTCTTCCAAACATTAAAATTTTAAATTCCCATAAAAATTACATTACCTTAAAGATTTCCTCATAGAAGATACATTTAATTTTCAATGCATTAAAGAAAGCGAATGCATTGTAGAGTTGCAATAAGATTGTGTAAAATATGTGAATGATCCTTATCCAAATAGACAAAAGACCATAAACACATGCATTTTATTTGTTGATTGATATTGATTGTAAGGACTCGATATAATTGTAACACTTTTAACATTTAGTGCGAGAATGATCTTTTTGACTCAAAAAACTTTGGA
Organism: Lathyrus tuberosus; assembly: GCA_022829125.1. Taxonomy (NCBI): domain Eukaryota; kingdom Viridiplantae; phylum Streptophyta; class Magnoliopsida; order Fabales; family Fabaceae; genus Lathyrus; species Lathyrus tuberosus. The sequence continues at coordinate 23,916,360 of JALAZF010000009.1, forward strand.
AGAAATATAACTTCAGTGTCTTTCAATAATAGATTTTCTTTTTGCATAAATAGATTTATTTTAACATTGAAAGGTAGGAATAACTAAATGCTCTCGGGCTGGTGGGTTGTGCGTGATGTGGTCGGATTTGGTGGAGATTTCCATATCTTCCCAGTCTCTTAATCATATTGCAGGTGTCTGTTATCAGGAAGACGAAGATGTTACTTGGGATTTTGGGGGTGTTTATGGCCACCCGGAAGAAAACAGGAAGTGGGAGACCTGGGAATTGGTTAAGTCCTTGATTGCTAATGGAGGAGAAAAAATGATTCTGTTTGGTGATTTTAATGACATGTCGTCTGAAGCGGACAAGAAAGGAGGAGTGAGTAGGTCGTCGTCGCAGTTGAATTTGAGTAGGAATACTATAAATCTGTTGAGGTTGGAGGAACTCAAGTTTAAAGATTACCCGTTCACATGGTCTAATGGGCGTAGGGGAGAGGCAAACATTCAATGTCGTCTTGATAAGGCTCTTTGCTCCCAATCTTTTAAAGGCCACTTTTCCTTGTCCAGAGTAACACACCTTGGTAGATATGGTTCTGATCACGCAGCGATTAAAATCATGATTCAAAAGGAGGTTGTGGAACCTAAAAAGGTCCGTCTGTTCATATTCGAAGAAGTGTGGGCTAAAGATAGTAGATGCGAAGAGTTGGTAAAGAATTTGTGGAATAGGGACCCTGGATCTGTTATCCACAAAGTAGGGAGGATTCAAGATCTGCATCATTATTTCAAAGAGTACCGTACGAGTAGTATTGCTAAGGAGATTAAAAGACTGGATGAGCTACTCAGAGAGGATAGGAGGTGGTCTAGTGATCCCGTGGAGATAAACTACTACAAAGCTCTGGAGCATCAAAGAAATAAGTTGTTAAGGGCGGAGGAAACAATGTGGCGTCAACGTAGCAGAGCAATTTGGCTTAGAGATGGGGATAAAAATACAAAGTTCTTTCATGGCAAAGCTTATCAGCGTCGCAGAACCAATACCATCAAAAGAATTAAGAACGATGATGGTGCTTGGAAGTATGATTGGGACAATTGTGAGAAGATTCTGGTGCACTATTTTTCTGATATCTTTACTTCTTCCAATCCCTCCAATGTTTCTTGTGTGTGTAGCCAAGTTCAGGGCAGACTGGGTGATTCTCAAAAGCTGTTATTATCTAAACCTTATTCTGCTGAAGAAGTGTATAATGCTGTTTGGCAGATGAATCCTTCAAAAGCCCCAGCCCCGGATGGTTTGCCAGCCTTATTCTATCAAGAATTTTGGAATTTAGTGGGCGCTGATGTGACCAAGTTGGCCCTGGATATCCTTAACAATCAGAGGGACCCTGCTGATATCAATTCCACCTTTATTACCCTCATTCCAAAACAGAAAAATCCTGCCTATCCTGCTAACTTTTGCCCTATCAGTCTCTGCACTGTCACGATGAAGATTGTTACAAAATCAATTGCTAACAGAATTAAGGTGGTGCTTCCTGGGGTGGTGAGTGAGGAGCAAAGTGCCTTTGTGAAAGGTCGATTAATAACTGATAACGCCCTAATTGCGATGGAGTGTTTTCACTGGATGAAAAACAAAAAGAAAGGGAAAAAAGGGATCGTGGCCCTTAAGTTGGATATGGCCAAGGCGTATGATCGAATGGAATGGAATTTTGTGCTGGAAACTCTCAAGGCTATGGATTTTCCGGAACAAATGATCCAGCTTATCAAGAATTGTATCTCCTCGGTCTCCTACAAGATTATCATTAATGGCCAGCCCAGTAGGGATATCCTTCCTTCCAGGGGTCTCCGTCAAGGGGACCCTCTCTCACCCTATTTGTTTGTTATTTGTGAAGATGTTCTGTCAGGAATGTTGAAGATGGCGTCTAAGGAGATGAAGATTCATGGTATCAAGGTGGCTAGGAAGGCCCCCACAATTTCACATCTTTTCTTCACGGACGATAGTTTACTGTTTGCTAGAGCAAATGAGATGGAGGCTGCACGAATCATATCTATTCTTGGTGTCTATCAACAGGCGTCAGGACAATTGGTAAATATTGAAAAGTCTGAAATCTCTTTTAGCAGGAACTTGGCTGAGGATGTAAAGGACAGAATTCGTCGCAAGTTGGGATTTAAAGGGGTCGAATCTCATGCTAAGTATTTGGGATTGCCAGTGATGATTGGGAGATCTAAGAAGGAGGTGTTTCAATTGGTGATTGATCGTGTGTGGAAAAAGGTCAAGGGCTGGAAGAAAGAATTTCTGTCTAGAGCAGGTAAAGAAGTTCTGATCAAGGCGGTTGCGCAAGCTATTCCTACTTACATTATGAGCTGTTATAGACTTTCGGATCATTGTTGCAAGGAGATTGAGAGGAAGGGGAAAGGTGGCCTGGGCTTCCGTAATATTCAAGACTTCAATCTCAGCTTACTTGGTAAACAATTTTGGAGACTTTTACAGGGGGATGGCTCCTTGTTTGAGAGGTTTTTTAAGGGAAGATATTATCCCCGGTGCAATGTGTTGGAAGCTTCAGTGGGTTTCTTGCCTAGCCATGGTTGGCGAAGTATTTTGGGGGCGAAAGAGATGATGTGGGGAGGGATTTGTTGGAGGATTGGAAATGGTGAATCTGTGAGAATCTTTGAAGAAAATTGGATTCCTTCCAATGCTGGGTTTAAACCTTTGGCTGGTTCGTTGGGTCTGCAGGGGATTTCCAAAGTGTCTGAGCTCATCAACAAGGAGGACAGGTGCTGGAATTTACAGGTTTTGAATGAGTTATTTGAGCTGGGTATTGTGTCTCACATCACCAGCATCCCATTGTCCTTAAGGCTGCCTCTTGATAAGCTTATTTGGAGTCTTGATAAGAGTGGAGAATTTTTTGTGAAGTCGGCCTATCACTGGCTGGATGATTTTAGAAGCTCGAAGTGGGTTGGTTCTTCAAGGGGAGTTGGCTCTGTTAATTGGAAGGAGTTTTGGAAAGTGGACGTAAATCCTCGTATCAAGAATTTCATGTGGCGTCTCGTGAAGGATGTTCTGCCCACTAAAGTTAATCTGCGAAAGAAAGGTATGTCCCTCGATGATACTTGTCCATTATGTTATTTTGGTCCGGAAAACTCCCTTCATCTCTTTCTTAGATGTGATGTGGCTAAGAGGACGCTTTTTTCTCTTCCGTCGTGTCTGCGGATTCCTCCCTCGGGCGATGTTCTGGACTGGATGGATGTAATTTTTGATAGGAAGGATATGTTTATGGCTAAGATGGTTTTCACAAGTCTATGGCATCTCTGGAAAGCTCTGAATGAGGCCCTGTTTAATTGCTCCCCGCCGGAACCGTGTAAGATTGCAAATGAGATATGGTGGCACATTGAAGAGAACTCTAGGTGCAGATCTGAGATGACAAAAGTAGGCTTGGGCGTTGGGAGGTTGGAGAAGGTGGGTGGCTGGAAAATCCAGACTGATGCAGGTTGTTTCGACAATGGAACGGTTGTTTTTGGATGCATTATCCGTGATCCAAACAATGCCGTTTTTCTTTCTGCTACTCGCCGTGAGCAGATCATTGCTAACCCTGCGATGGCGGAGGCGTTGAGTATCCGTTGGGGCCTGCAATTAGCCAGGGGCCTAGGTTTATCTGATGTCGTTTTCCAATCCGACGCGAAGGTCGTAGTGGACTGTGTTAATGAGTGTGACTACTTTGCGGAGATTGATCACATAGTTATTGATTGCAGGTCCATGTTGAAAGATATGTGTAATTCTCCATTAATGTTCATTAGTAGGAATTTGAACTCTGATGCTCACTCCTTGGTGGGTCTTGGCAAGGTTGTTGGTTCGCAGACGTGGTCTAACTTTCTTCCACAGTTGTGCGACTCTGTTTTCTGTAGCCAGTTTGGCTTGGTTTCTTGTTAAATGAAATTTTTCTATTAAAAAAAAAAACTAAATGCTCTCGGGGAAAAAGTAGGCATGGTCTTAGTAGAAGGACTAGATATAAATATATATGAGGGTTTTCGTTTGATTCATTTTTAGGGCATTTTCCAATGCTTGGACTAGCAACAAGTAGTGTGTGAAAGCTTTTTGTTATTTTGGTTAGTTTTGAAATATACGTACATGTTTTGTTAAATTTGTTCATAACTATATAATTTTTAGGGTTAATAGCTATTTTGCCCCCTGCCATATAGGCGCTTTTTGAAAAACCCCCATATAAAAAAAACTTGCAAAAAATACTCTAACATTTGAAGATTCTCTCAATTTTGACCTTCATCACATCCAGTCACTAAAAAAGCTGATGTGGCAGCGCTTTTTTTTTTTTTTTGATGTGGAAGGCAAGGTGGCTTTTTAATTTTATTTTTGATTTATTTAAATGCCACGTTGGCATTTTGTTTTTCATTTATTTTTGGTTTATTTTTAAAAACATGTTAAATGTTCAAAAAGTGTGGTAGATAGGAATAGAACTCATGACATCTCATCACAAAGCATCACTCATTACCACTAGGCCATGTTGTGTTTTGTGACATTGTTTGCAACTATAATATACATAATACATAATTAACTAGTTAATAATTTTTACTAAACTAAAATCTATTAAATTATTTTTATTAAACTATTTAATTTTTTTTTAATATACTGTAACTATTAATAATATATTGAAAATGTTAAAAAATAATTATTATTCATTTTAAAAATGTTAAAAATTAGGTTAGTTTAAAATTGTTTTAAAATGTTTTAGTATATTAATTTAGTAATAAAATGTTAATTTATTATGTTAATTTAGTATATTAATTTAATATATTAATTTAGTATATTAATATGGTACAGTAATTAACATTTTAATAAGATTAAATATATTAAATAAATATTAAGCTACAGTAAATTAAATTAAATAGTTAAATCAATATTTTAATATAAGGTACAGTAAATTAATATTAATATTAACGTAAACTAATATTTTAATATAAGCTACAATAAATTAAATTAAATAAGTAAATGAATATTTTAATATAAGCGACATTAAATTAAATTAAATAGGTAAATGAATATTTTAATATAAGCTACAGTAAATTTAATTAAATAAGTAAATAAATATTTTAATATAATTACAGTATATTTACGTTATTACTATTAATATAAATTAAATTAAACTAAATTAAAAATTATAAATATATATTAATAAACTGGAATTATTAATAAACTAATGTTAAAATAATTTTGAAATAATTTTGAAATAAATTAGTATATTAATTCCAGTTTATTAATTATATAGCAATTTCGTTTTTAATTATATACTAAATTTATTTATTATGTTAAACTAGGTAAATAAAATATTAATTTATTATGTAAAATTAAAATGTTAAATTTCGTTTTTAATTATATACTAAATAGGTAAATAAAATGTTAATTTATTATGTTAAATTAGTATATTAATTCCAATTTACTGTAGCTTAATATTTATTTAATCTATTTAATCTAATTAAAATGTTAATTACTGTACCATATTCATATACTAAATTAATATATTAAATTAATATACTAAATTAACATAATAAATTAACATTTTATTACTAAATTAATATACTAAAACATTTTAAAACAATTTTAAACTAACCTAATTTTTAACATTTTTAAAATAAATAATAATTATTTTTTAACATTTTAACTATATTATTAATAGTTACAGTATATTAAGAAAAAAAATTAAAAAGTTTAATAAAAATGATTTAATAGATTTTAGTTTAGTAAAACTTATTAACTAGTTAATTATGTATTATGTATATTATAGTTGCAAACAATGTCACAAAACACAACATGGCCTAGTGGTAATGAGTGATGCTTTGTGATGAGAGGTCATGAGTTTTATTCCTATCTACAACACTTTTTGAACATTTAACATGTTTTTAAAAATAAACCAAAAATAAATGAAAAACAAAATGCCAACGTGGTATTTAAATAAATCAAAAATAAAATTAAAAAGCCACCTGGCCTTCCACATCAAAAAAAAAAAAACGTTGCCACATCAGCTTTTTTGGTGACTGGATGTGATGAAGGTCAAAATTGAGAGAATCTTTAAATGTTAGGGTATTTTTTGCAAGTTTTTTTTATAGGGGGTTTTTCAAAAAGCGCATATATGGCAGGGGCAAAATAGCTATTAACCCTAATTTCTATTAATATAAAAATCAACAATAGAACTCTAAATCTTTAAACCCATACCAGAATTCAATTAGAGAATGAAGGCGGAAGCATACTTGAATTTGTCACTGAAATCGTTGAAGGTTGCGGATATGTGATATTCCAATTTGTAGAATTCCTTAGGGTTCCTTGAATCTCCTCTGATGGAGATAAATAGAGAAAACCTGATAAACCGTATTTTGATCGTTCTCTACAAATGGGGACCATAACCCATTTAAATAACCTCAGACTTATTTCTTAGTTTTCAATATTCTAATTTGCCCCTCATAAAATTAGATATTGATTTATGGTATCTACACAATAACCTGATCTTTCATGATATTTATGCTTTTAGCCACAAACTTAATATTATACTAATTAGACCCCTTTAAGTCTTGACTAATTAAAATAATGACACTAACACCTTAAATGTTACATTTGTGACAAAAAATTCTAACAATCTCCCATTGGTCACATATATAACTTTACATGCGTGTTAGACTTTATAAGCTCAAAATTTGCCATTACATACTTCAAGCATATCCAAATTATCTTGTCCATTAATCATGTCACTATTCAGAACCAATGTGATTTTTGTTACATCAATCATAACTAAACTCATCAATGATCACCAATAATGACACAACTAAATGACATAAATCCATCATGAAATGTGTAGCATGAAAATCACATGAAGTTGGTCTATCTATGTCGATTTTCAACTGGTCCTACTTTACTTTAGTGAGACCATTCAATAATTTTTTTTTTGTACAAAATGTAAACTGCTAAATATCAAACTTTATTAATTTGAAAAATATCCAAAAGTACAGTATGCATACATAATGCCAAACACAGAACATAAAATTCATAATTGACTAACTCCCACTAAACCAACGACTCCTATAACGATAAAACACTCATGCGAGCAGTGTGCTCATGAAAGACCTTGGGTGGAAGACCTTTTGTAAATGGAAATCTGTCCACTTTGTACCCTTTCCTTAATAACTAGGAACTTGATGTCAATATGTTTTGACTTAGTCGAGCTTATATTATTGTTGGAATACAGGACGACTGATTTGTTGTCACAGTATAACTTAAGTGGCCTTTCAATTCCTTCCATAATTCGCAAACCAGTGACAAGATTCCTCATCCAAATCCCATGGTTGGATGCCTCATAACATGCTATAAACTCTGCTGTCATGGTGAATGAAGCCGTAAGAGTTTGCTTAGTATTGCGCCAAGAAACTGCACCACTAGCCAACATGTAAATATAGCCTGAACTGGATCTTTTACTGTTTTGACATCCAGCAAAATCTGAGTCAGAGTATCCAATGATCTCTTACTAGTCTGGCCTCCTATATGTGAGCATATAGTCTTTTGTTCTCTTTAAATACCTCATAAATTTTTTGGTTATTTTCCAAAGATCCATTATTGGATTGCTCAAATATTTGCCTAACATCCCAACTATAAAAGCAATATCCGGGTGCGTACACACTTGGGCGTACATCATACTCCCTAGTGCTGACGCATAAGGAATCTTTTGCATTTCTTGAATTTCTAATTTTCCTTTTGGACACTGAATGAGACTGAATTTGTCTCCCTTAGCAATTGGAGTATCTCCTGACTTATATTCCCGCATACCAAACCTTTTAAGTACCTTTTCAATATAGCTCCTTTGTGATAATCCTAAAATACCACGAGATTGATCTCAATATATCTGAATTCCTAATACAAAGGAGGCATCACCAAGATCTTTCATTTCAAAATTTCTTGATAGAAATTTCTTAGTTGCGTGCATCATTCCTATATCATTTGTGGCAAGCAGTATGTCATCTACATACCAGGAAAATGTACCTGGTCCCACTGAATTAGTGATACACACAATCTTCAACAACATTCACCTCAAAACCAAATGAGAGAATTACTTCATGAAACTTGTGATACCACTGACGAGATGCCTGCTTTAGTCCATGAAAATACCTTGCCTCAGCTAGACATCCCCACACATGAAAATGTTTGAGACTGGACTTTCATCCAATCCAAAGCTCATAAGGTGTTTTGGCAGCTGCTTTTGTTGGTACTCTGTTTAGAATATAAGTTGCAGTCTTTAGTGTATCTCCGTAGAGTGACTCTGACAAGGTAGAATGAAAAATCATACTTATTACCATATCCTTAAGAGTCTGATTTCTCCTTTCAGCAACATCGTTCATGCTAGGTGATCCTGACATGGTGTACTGTGGGACGATTCCACATTCCTCCAGGTATTTGGCAAAAGGCCCTGGACGTTGTTCACATGAACTGTCATATCTACCGTAATATTCACCGCCACGGTCAAATATGACTTTCTTAATTCTTTTGTTGAGTTGATTCTCAACTTCAGCCTTAAACGATTTGAACACATCCAATGAATGAGACTTTTCATGTATAAGAAATATGTACACATATCTAGAATAATCGTCTATGAATGATATAAAATATGTTGACCATTTCAAGAAGGTGTCAGAAATGGTCCACAAATGTCTGTATGTATCAATTCTAATACATTTGTAGCTCTATATACACCAAATTTCTTTGTTTTGATCTGTTTACCTTTAACGCACTCAACACAAACACTAAAGTTTGTAAAGTCAATGGAATCTAAAATTCCATCGGACACTGGTCGCTCAACTCTATTTTTATAATTGTGACCTAGGCGCTTGTGAAGTATGACCATATTTCAGCCGTGGCAAAAAGTTGCATGTCAAATAGTTACTAATTAATTTAAAAATGAGTGTATAAAGCCAAACAAATTAAGAAAATGAAAATCTATTAAAAAAAATAGAAAATAAGAAATGCCAATATTTTTGTGATGGGGAATATAGATCATATGGTCAAGCTTTGTCTGCTAGTGTTGTTTGCAAGTGCTCTCCATACCAGCCATGCTAAAGAAATTTCCAACCTAATCCAACTTCACCTGAGAAACCAACAAAACTGAATAGCAACAAAAAAAAAACCACACCCAAAAGTTCTAAAAAGCCACGTTTCAAAAAATTAAGGTGACTTTTGAGAGGCTAGAGACCCCATCATAAGTAGCTAGTAAATCAATTAAAAGATGAGTGTGTTCGAACAAGATAATTGAAAATTTTTAAAAAATTTAAAATTTAAATTAATATAAATGATTTAATAGATATCAATCTATTTTTTTTTGTTTAGATAAAGTATTAAAATTAATTATTGTTAGATTTTTAAAATATTTTTATTAATTTTGAAATTTTAGGGTTAAATTTTAAATTTTAAAAATAAAGACTTATTTGCAATTTTAAAAATTAAAAGGGGTGCATTTGTAAAATTTAAAAAAAATTATTAAAAATTAATTTACAATTATTTTAAAATTTGAAGATCAATTTTAAAATTTTGGAAAATATGGTTATTAGATTGCAAAATTTGAAATATTAATTTGGTATTTACATTCTACGAATATCAAAAAATTTGAAATTCTATCATTTCAAAATTATAAAATTTAACTTGGACAAAGTACTTTGTAAATTTTTATTTTTTAATTAAAATAATGAATTTTTTTATTCATTTTAAGTTACTTTATAATATTATAGAAGAATGATATTCCTACACCAAATAAAATAATGACACTTCACAATATTTAACTATTTATCAATGCAGTAAATAATAAAATATTATAATAATAATAATAATATATACTGTTTAAAATATAAAAAAAAAATTATATTTATTTTTGGATTAAGTGTTTACAATATAAAATTGTGTGATTAATCAATTTTATCTCTTCATTAACCAATATTTTATATTTTATTAACCAATTTTATTTTATTACTAATTTTTAATATCTGAATGTTTATTAACCAACCTTTTAATTTCATTAACTAAATTTTTACTTTTCATTAAGCAAATTTGTTTTCCTATTAAAACTTATTTTTAACATCTGGATGTTTATTAACCAATTTCATCACTTCATTAATCAATTTTTTACATCACATTAATTAACTTTATTTCACTACTAAAATTCATTGTTTACGAACTCTGTTTACATTACTGTTTATAATATATATTTTTTATTTTAAAAAAAACACTATTTATTGTATAAATACGATAAATAATATATACGATATAGATATTAGTGTAAAAATTGGATGTCAAGATAGCATTACTGCATATTATATTTTCATTAAAATGACCTTTTACTAGGGATGACAAAATGGATGGATTGGATGAATATGGATTGCATTGTTAATGGATGGATCAAAACAATCTATTAGTCCATTAACAATCCACTAAAATTTTCTTACAATTATCCAATCTAATCCATCTGTTAAGAATAAAATTCATCTAATCCATCTATTAACATATTTTAAATGGATGGATATCCATCCATCCATTTTTTTTATTTTAAAAAAATCGATTTTTTTTTTCGGAAAAAAAGTCGGTTTTTTTTCAGGAAAAAAAGACAGTTTTATTTTCGGAAAAAAATGTTGGTTTTTTTCGAAAAAAAAAAGCAGTTTTTTTTTCGGATAAAAAAGTCAGTTTTTTTTTTCGGAAAAAAAAGTCGGTTTTTTTTTCGAAAAAAATCAGTTTTTTTTCGGAAAAAAAAATAGTTTTTTTTTCGAAAAAAAAAAAAGCAGTTTTTTTTGGAAAAAAAAATCGTTTTTTTTTTCGGAAAAAAAATCAAATTTTTTTCGGAAAAAAAAAAATCGGTTTTTTTTCAGAAAAAAATTGGTTATTTTGGGGAAAAAAATTCATGGAGAAAAATAAATTCTTTTTAAAAAAAATCAATTTTTAATTATTTTTTAGAAAATAAATCTAACGGAGATAAAAATAATTCATTGGATTCTTAAAATATATTGGATGGATTGAACCAATCCGTGCATATAAATGGATGGATTTAATCCAATCTATTAACTTACTTTTTATGTGGTGGATGGATTAGATGGATTTTTTAATGGATGGATTGGATGAATTTTGTCTTAATAGATCCAATTGCCACCTCTACCTTTTACAGTACACTAGAATCTCAAATACACTACAGTAGAAAAATATACACAAGTTAATTAGAGAGGACCTTTACAAAAGAAAAATCCTTAAGTTGAGTCTCCAACATTGAGAATTGCTACTTGAGAGAGGACCTCTTACAACTCCATGCTTCCCACTTCCACTTGTTCTTTCCCTTCAAATTGTAGTAATAAAGGCCACCTAAAAACCTCTCTTGTCTCTTCTTCTATCTTTCTTTTTTTTCATGGTATATGATTTTATTCTGAATTGAAAATCTATTGATTAAAGTAGGCTTTTAAAACAATCTACCACCAATTGTGATTGTGATTGGCATGTGTTTACTGATTAGATCTCCATTTTGCTTCTATATGACGTTCCATTTCTATTCAAACAGTTGTTCCATCCACTTGGAAACTGTTTGTTGTTGTGCTTACGACAGGAAGGGCTTGTATATTTTTGTGCCAACACAAGCTGTGTTATGTGAAGGAGACTATAAGAAAGAAAATATACACCGTGCATTGTGGCAATGATGAAGTAAAGTAAACTTATTAGTGGCTATATATGGGGTACATTGAGTCCCTAATTTGAGTATATTGTGGTCTTTGGTTTCATCATTCGATCTTAATTAATGATGTATTCCTATAACATTTTTTGTATTTTAATGATTGATTAAAAAGTAAGACAAGCAAATGCATAAATGATGCTATGTATGATTTTGGGAGCAAAAAGACCAATAAAATCTAGTGAATATATAACAAATATTTAAAGTTTTGGTAGTTTATGGGTTATAAGTTAGTGTTGGATTAAATTCTATTGAAGTCGAAGAGTTAATTTAGTTGTCGAAATATGCTATGATGTTAGCATGTCGAAATGGGCTAGTATGTTAGTACATTTGTTTAGTATGTTAGTTGAAAGTTAGGGTTTTAGTTTTTTTTCTTATAAATAGTATACTAGTCATCACTTCTCAATAATTAACTCTGATTACAGGAGAAAGTAGAGTGGTTGAGATTCAATTGTAAACATTGTTCTATAATATATAATTGAATTAACAATTCAGGGTTTATACCATTTTGAATCGTCTTTCTTTTCTCTCTTATCTCTTTCTCACTTCGTTATTTTCTTGTTAATAAAGAAACTGATTATGCTCTATTTTTGTGGCATCGATTTCACAATAAATTAGTGTGGTGAGCATGAAGGAGACGATGTCGTCAACAAAGTATGAGATTGAGAAATTCACCGGAGTGAATGATTTTGGATTGTGGCGCTTGAAGATGCAAGCTCTTCTGGCACGACAGGGTTTGTTAGAAGCGTTGAAAGGGTCAGAAAAGATGGATGCTACCCTAACGGCGAAGGAGAAAACGACGATGATCGAGAAATCCCACATTGCCATCATATTAAGTCTTGGTAATAAGGTTTTCCGACAAGTCTCGAAGGAGAAAACGGATGTCGGCGTGTGGAACAAACTTGAAGGTTTGTACATGACCAAATCTTTGGTTAATCTTCTCTACATGAAGCAGACTCTGTATTCATTCAAGATGAGTGAAGACAAAGTCTTGACTGAACAACTAGATATGTTCAATAAGCAGATTCTTGATCTGGAGAATATTGATGTCAAGATCGATGATGAAGATCAAACGTTGTTGTTGTGTGCTTTACCAAGATCTCATGCTTATTTCGAAGAACCGCTCTTGTATGGAAGAGAGACCCTGACCTTTGAGGAAGTTCAATCAAATTTGTACTCGAAGGACTTAAATGAAATAAAGGAGCATAAATTATCTTCTTTTGGTGAAGGATTATCCGTAAGAGGAAAATTCTCAAAGAAAGATGGTAGGTATGAGAAGAAGAAAGGTAAAGGCCAGCAGAAGTCTTATGATATTGATGCTTCTGTAATTAGGTGTTATCAGTGTAAGAAGGAGGGTCATACAAGAAAGGTGTATCCTGAACGTATGAATAATCATGGAGGTAAGGATAATGGAAACATAACGATTTTCAAGATGATTACGAATCATCTGATGTTCTGGTGTTTTCTAGCAGCAATTCTAGCAAGGAATGGATTATGGATTCAGGATGTACTTGCCACATGACTCCAAACAAATATGTGTTTGAGGAACTATGTAATTAATATGGTGTATCAATATTGCTGGGAAACAACAAAGCCTACAAGATTGCAAGAATTGGATCTGTAAGATTCAAGCTCCATGATTAGTCAATAAAGTTGTTGACTAGTATCAGGTATGTACCTGATCTTAAGAGAAATTTGATTTATCTTGATGAATTCGACAAGAAAGGACATGTCTTCATAGGATAGCAAAGTATCCTAAGGGTAATGAATGAGTCGAATGAAGTCTTGAGAGGCATCAAGAGGCAATGCTTGTATACCCTTTAGGTTGAGGTTGCAAGTAGTTCATCAAATGTGGCATCCACAAAACCTGTGTCGAAGACTGAGTTTTGGCACATAATACTTGGCCATGTCAGTGAAAGAGGCTTAGTCGATTTGGGAATGCAAATCCAGCTAGATGTTGACAATGTCGAAAAACTAGAGTTTTGTGAACCTTGTGCACATGGATCGCTTGATTATATCGATGTTGATCTTTGGGGGCCTGCAAGAAATCCTTCACACTCAGGTATGAGATACTTTCCATCCATAATTGAAGATTACTCATGAAAGTTATGGGTATTCACTCATAAAACTAAGGATGAAACTTTTGGAAATTTCAAAAGTTGGAAGACTCTGGTGTCGCACCTCGAAAATTCATCGAAAATACGACCCTTGCGCAAAAGGCGCGGAAAACGGTTCGACAGAGTCGCCACCGAACTTTATTTATCCCAAAAGAGGGAAAGGAAAATATCGAGAAAACCTTTTAGGAACGGATAAGAACATGGTCGTCGCAACCACATTCTGGGTTCGGGAGTCGGTTACGTGAGGGGAAGGTACGCGCACCCCCTCACGTCCGTTGTACTCAACGGGAACCTCTTGATTCGAATCGCAATGCTCGCTAGCTAAGTTTATTTGTTTTCTTCTCTAAAATAAATACGGAAAGGTAAAGATAAAAGGAAAAGGCACTAAGGGGAAATGAGTGGTTTTAGGATAGGGTGCTCGGCAAGGTCATCGCGACCTCGGGCCTACGTATGCTCATTCGGACGAGAATGAGAAATCAGAGCAATCGTAGTTCGACTACGGGGTTCGACGGAAAAAGATGGTAGTGTGGAAACGGGGAAAAAGAAAAAGTGTGAACGCAAACGGGGGAAAACGAAAAAGTGTGAACGCAAACGGGGGAAAAAGAAAAAGTGTGCTCGCCAAGATCATCGCAATCTTGTGCCTACGTATCTTTATTCGGACGGGAATAAAGAATCAGAGCAGTCGTAGTTCGTGGTACGCCCACGAAAAAAGGAGAGTTAGTTGATTTAGATGACGATTACTTAAACTTAAGAAAAATTCTTCGGGCCCAAGTAATCGGGAGAGTGAGTCAAAGATTTGGCTCCCTCTCTTTTTCATCTAAGGTGGTTGAGTTTGAAAAGGTTTTATGGTTTGGAAAGTGTTTTGGATGGTTGGACGGATGGTTGTCGAGTTGGACGTGTTTTAGAGGCGTCAATTGCTCACACACGAGTAAGAGAACTCGCACCCAAACAATCGAAGGAAGATCAAAGACTTGAACCCCCATTTTTCACCTTGAAAGAGTTTCGATAGTTGTTAGTCGTTTTGAGGTTTGATTATGAAAGTCCGCTTGACGTGGGATCAAGGGTTTATTGTATGCGCTTGGTTATTTTGAAAAAGATTTGATTTGTTAAAAGAAGAGGCGTCAATTGCTCACACACGAGTAAGAGAACTCGCACCCAAACAATCGAAGGGAGATCAAAGACTTGAACCCCCATTTTTCACCTTAAAGAGTTGCGATAGTTATTAGTTGTTTTTGAACTTTGATTATGAAAATCCGCTTGACGTTGGATCAAGGGTTTATTGTTATGAAAAGAGTTTGATTTGAGGATGACTCGACGACGAATCGAGGGTTTGGTTGAAAATGGCTCGACGACGAATCGAGAATTTGGTTTGAAAATGGGTTGTTTGAAAAATGCCTCGACGACGAATCGAGGTTTTGGTTTGAAAATGGGTTGCCTATGCTAGTCCCTAGGGGTGCTCCTAGTAAACAAACCACAATCAAAACAATATTAAGTGCGTACATCGGAATGGGGGAGGGATACATGTAAATTACAGGTGTTGACAGAAATAAATGGTCTCGTTGTAAGGTAGCCCAAGAGAAAGCTGTGTGTGTGCGAGGTGTCCTAAACTAAACCTTGAGCAAGCGTCAAGCAAGTGGATGAACATAATCAATAGTCCATTAGCTAATTGTTTTTAGGGTTGCGATAATTGTTAATGCTTTTTGATTAAAGTATGTACAAATAAACAATGGTTAGATATGGATATGAATAGGTATGATATGAATAATGGCAATATGAATAATAATATGAACAATAATAAATCAAGATAAAAATGGACAAGATATAGTATTGACATAAAAACGAAAGTTGGTCTCGTCTTAATCTCGATTTAATCGATAAATCGATAATCGGATTTTTGACTTTCATTGACCCAAAATGAAAATAAAAGAATACAAAGTGACAAATAAGAAATTAAATCGAAAATATGAATACCAAGAGTAAAGGTCTCGCCTTTATCGAGATTTAATCGAGAAATCGATAAATCAATCGATATTTAATTTTCATTGACCAAATATGAATAAAATACTAATGAATAAATAATGAATAAAATAGTGAATAAACATTAGTGAATAAAAATCAGAAAATGAAATAAAAATCGAAAATGATGCTAAAAATAATAAAGGTCTCACCTTTATCAAGATTTAAGATTAAAAATGAATAAATCTTGATATTTTGGTTTTCATTGACCAAAAATACTAAAAAAAATCTAAATAAATAAAATGATAAATGAACTAAAATGATAAATATTATATAAATTGAAATAAAAATGAATAGAAAAAAAGGGTAGGCCTCATATTAACCAAAATTATAGATCTATTTTCATAAATCTAAATTATGGTGGTTGTTATGTCATTGGCCCAAAAGGTGAAAAGAAAAGGAGAAATAAAATCGACATTAACATGAGTTAATAGAATCAAACAACAAATTAGTTTAAAAGGTTCACCATATTAAAATATAAACTTCTAAAATCTAGAAACAAAACATAAAATAACATTTAAATTTTCTTTAAAGAGAAGTAAGGAGAGGGAGGTGGGTTGATCGCAAGATCTGGTGTACTGAGTAGAAGTCACGTGGGCTGAACATTGAGCCCATTAATCTAGCAACTACCAAAAATCAACAAAACAATTTGCAAATAAAAAAAGAAAAACTGAATCAATTGTGTCATTATCTGCCTAACAATATTTATGAAATCAATTGCAAAAAAAAATGGAAAGCAGAAAAGTCAAAGCAGCGAAAATGAAAAAGGAAAACGCTTCCCAACCACCACCGATTCAACACAGTGAGAAATAGCCCTCAAACTACAAAGTTCAATGCCGTCGACAACAACAATATCAATGAAGAGGAAAACATTCGCGACCTTCAAGTTGTCTCAATCTCGCTCTCCCTTTCGCGACTTTATGTTTCGAATCAAGTTCGTATTCTCGATTTGGGTTTCGCTTTTGATGTTCAGGTTTGGATTTATGGTTAGGTCTCGCTTTCACGATCGCTTGATGGAATCGTCTCGTTTCGGCTTGGTTTATTCTCTTTTCTATGTTCTGTTCTGGTTTGTTTGGCTTTGAAAGGTTGAAGGAAAGACTGTTGTAGTCGGGTATAAAAACAAAGGTTTGAATGGTTGGGTTGAAGATTGGAAGAGTTTGGAATGGAGGTTTAAGAGGGCTTTCAGAGGTTGCGATGAAGAGTGGGGTTGTGGAGTTGATTGTGGGTGTTTGAATGAAAGGCATTTTTGGTTACCGAAGGCGAGGGATCATTGATTCGAAGGTGAAGATGAATGAGGTCTTTGAGTTGATTTTTGCAAAGCTTGTAATGGATTTTTGGATGGTGTTGAATGGTTCGGTCCCTCTCTTTTATGATGATGTCCCCTTCTTTTTAACCCATTCAAACTTGTGAAATTTTGTTTTTTTATTGTTGTGTTGTTGTTTTCACTGCTGCTGGTTCTGATGTTGTTGTCGGTTGTTGGTTCGTACGGTTGTACAGGTGTTGCAGGGTTGGTCTGGCGTGTTTTTTTTTATCGCAGGGATACAGTTTTGAGTTAACATTTGTTGGTGAGTGGGTTGGAAGTTGCAGCAATTTGTACGGTTGCTGCAGGTGGAAAATGTGTGTCTGGTTGCTGCGTGGAGCTGGGTCGTGGGGGTAGGCATAATGGTTGTTTTGTTTTTGGCGGTGAAGTGTGTAGAGGTCGGTTTAATTGTGAGTCGAAGGTGGCTGAGAGATGGAGGTTTCTTTTCCAGAATCAGTCTTTTCTCTATTTTATCTCTTATTCCCAAAACTAAAACATGTCCATTGATTTTATTATGCAACAAGTTGTGTAGGCTTGGTACGGTTTCTTGGTTGTTGCGCAATGGTACAGGAAGATGAAAATTGAATTGCTTGCTTTGTGCTGCCGGTGGGCTACGCATCGTGGAACGGTGGAGTAATTTGGCTGATGGGCCTTGTATTTTATGTTTGTAATATGAACATGGGCTTTTGGATAATGTAGATTTTTTTTGAATTTTTCTTGTAATGATCTTTGATATTTTTGACATTTGCTTGTGGAAAATGGACTTGGTTGAATATAATGGGCTTTAGAACTTATTTTTTTTGCATTTGGGCTTTGATGAATTTTGATAAAAAAAATGGGTTAACAAAAAAAATATGAAGGTAAAAAGAATGGTTTATGAAATTAATAATAAAATTGGACTATGAGCAAATGTTAAATACGAAATGAAAGTGAAAAATGGAATATGGACATATGGATAACTGGACATGAAATTGGTTAATTGAAAAATAGATATGGACATAAAAATGGATAATGGATAAATAAATGGATATTGATGGATAATTGGTTTGAAACGGATTATGAATGGATTTTTTTTAGAATTGGCTTCGGATATGGTTATTTAACTGGATAAAGGACTAAAATGGTTAAATATATATATGGATAAAAAATAAAAGAGGGATGAAGTTGAAGACAACATATATTTTTTTTATTTTTCTGAATAACTGTCAGTGAGTGGATGCACAGATGGAAATATACAGGTAGGACAAATTTGGGGTATGACAGATGCCCCTATCTAATTGGCTTAAACTAAGTAGGATGAACTGCTGTGGTGTTCGTCTTATCGAGGTAGAAGATAATTAGATATAAAGAAGACCACGAATTTGTCCGAAAAGAAAGAAAATGCTTGGGAGGTGGAATAAAAGAAATCTGACACCAAAAGGATGACAGACCTATCACCAAAAGGATGATAGTGAACACACACACACAAAGACCCTTCCACCAAAAGGATGAAAATGAGGTCAAAGTCTGCTATTACCGACGAAGTAATAGGGCACACACGCACACAGACCCTTCCACCAAAAGGATGGAAAATGAGGTCAAAGCCTGCTATTACCGACGAAGTAATAGGGCACACACGCACACAGACCCTTCCACCAAAAGGATGGAAAAGAGGTCAAAACCTGCTATTACCGACGAAGTAATAGGGCACACACGCACACAGACCCTTCCACCGAAAGGATGGAAAAGAGGTCAAAACCTGCTATTACCGACGAGATAATAGGGCACACACGCAACGCCTGCTATTACCGACGAGATAATAGGGCACACACACAGCCTGCTACTACCGACGAAGTAATAGGGCACACAACACAGCCTGCTATTACCGACGAAGTAATAGGGCACACACACACACAGACCCTTCCACCAAAAGGATGGAAACGAGGTCGAAGCCTGCTATTACCGACGAAGTAATAGGGCACACAACACAGCCTGCTATTACCGACGAAGTAATAGGGCACACAACACAGCCTGCTATTATCGACGAGATAATAGGGCACACACGCAACGCCTGCTATTACCGACGAGATAATAGCGTACACACACAGCCTACTATTACCGACGAAGTAATAGGGCACAAAACACAGCCTGCTATTACCGACGAAGTAATAGGGCACAAAACACAGCCTGCTATTACCGACGAAGTAATAGGGCACGCAACACAGCCTGTTATTACCGACGAAGTAATAGGGCACACAACACAGCCTGCTATTATCGACGAGATAATAGGGCACACACGCAACGCCTGCTATTACCGACGAGATAATAGCGCACACACACAGCCTGTTATTACCGACGAAGTAATAGGGCACAAAACACAGCCTGCTATTACCGACGAAGTAATAGGGCACACAACACAGCCTGCTATTACCGACGAAGTAATAGGGCACACGACACAGCCTGCTATTACCGACAAAGTAATAAGGCACACAACACAGCCTGCTATTACCGACGAGATAATAGGTCACACACACACAGCCTGCTATTACCGACGAAGTAATAGGGCACACAACACAGCCTGCTATTACCGACGAGATAATAGGGCACACACACAAAGGATGAAGTAAAGAAATCAAAGAGGAGAACCCACGAAAAGTAAAGGGAGATAGTGAAAAATGGAAAAGGTAAACAGCGAATAAAGAAAAGGTAACCAGCGAAAAAAGGAAAAGGTAACCAGCGAAAAAAGGAAAAGGTAACCAGCGAATAAAGGAAAAGGTAACCCGCCAAGATCTATGCAATCTTGTGCCTACGTATCTTTACTCGGACGAGAATAAAGAATCAGGGCAGCCGTAGTTCGACTTGAAGAAAAGATTCAATGAGGAACGCCCACTGACTTGCTTGAAGATCACAGCTTCGTCAACAGAAGGTTGAAGACTTCATGGGGGACGCCCATGAACTTGAAGAAGATGCCCCTGACTGGGCTGGAGATCGTCTTGTAGTCTTCGTGAAGAACAATCGTGGATTTGCTGAAGATGATGCCCCTGGCTGGGATGAAGATCGTCTTGCAGTCTTGAGATTGATCTTGGATCTTGACATGCACGTATGAATGCTTGATTTTGTAATGATGTGCAATGCAAATGCTGACGCGCGAAGATGCAAGTGTTGGGGAAGTATGATTAGTTCTTGGGACGCGTATTGATGCAAATGATGTTGAATGCGATGCGGATGATGCATATGATTGCAACGGGAGATTGGATAAGTTTTGAAGGTGCCAGCGTGGCGGACTTTAGGTAGTTGCCAATGAGAATTGGACTCTTGGGCGGTGGGAGGGATTTGATTTCCTCGACGCTCAGTTCGTTGAAGACGCCATGATTGAAGCGGACGAAGATGCTCTTGAAGCTTTAAGCTTGATTGCTTGTTGATTTGTGCTTGTCGGTTAGGATGACCTTCTGCAACAAGGTTTGCCCCAGTCTGAACATGGTAATGGTCTGCCCCTGATTAACCAGTTCTGCAGTGGTCTGATCTTTGGAAGATGAGCTTTGATGTGCTTTGAGGTAGCTTACCCCTGATTAAGTTGTTGAAGATTTTGCCCTCTGATTGAGCGTTTGAGGGAGTCTTGCCTCGGGTCGACACCACTGGAAGTTCAAGTTCCTCTTTGATTGCCCCTTGTTGGAGTTGCTTTGATGTCTAGCACTGATTTGTAATTAAAATTGCACATTCACAAATGGAAATCTTAATACAATGCTCATGCTAGTTTTGAAAAAGAGTCGTTTATTGGAGTGTCGTGATAATGAGACGAATGGACCGTTAGTCCAGAGTGTGCTGATTTTTGATGGTGTGAAAGATTTAGCAAGGAGAATGACACCAATGCCGAAGATTAGCAAATATGGCGAGTCAGTTTACGCAACCTTGCAATAGTATGCCTTCAGAATAAACCTCGCCTCAATTAGGTCTTTCGAGGGTTATAACGTGGTCTGGTTTACGGTTTATGAAACAAAGGATATTAGGCTCAAAGTATAATTTGTACCCCCCCCCCCTTCGTCGTGATGAACTCCAGTCCTACGTTCAGTTAATTCTGCACATGTTGGTTTTCCAAAAGGGTTGACGGTGTAAGAGTGATGATGTTCGAAATGGCAGTCACCTTATTTTGTTTTTGATGGATGTCAGTGGCCCTTTGGTTTTGATTTGGTGGTCACTGAGTCTTATTTTGTTTTTGTTGAGGATTTGAGGGCCTCTTTTGATTTTGTTTTTGATCCCTATCTTTTGCATGGACTGATTTCACTTGTCGAGTCCATCAGGGTTGTCTTGATTTTTGCCTAAGTCTCCTTTGAGGTGCTCGACTTAGCAGACTTTTTATTTTTTGTTTTTGGTTTTGTTGGATGATTGTGATTGCCAAGTCATAGGTTATTGATAAACAACCGCCATATCTTTTGGATTTTGCTTTGTGATTCGAGTGCGTAATTGGATTAACTGAACACTACCCTGCCCCAGGTCAAGTGTAAGGGTTTGTATATCCGAAGGAAACTGCTACTTCTAGGCTCGAAGTGGTTTACTAGGGATTATTAACTCCTTGTCTCTCCAGTGTTTGGGGGTTGAAACAATGCCTGTACATCCTCGGCGAGATTCTATCTAAAAGCATATAGTTTGCAATTATGGGTATTTCGCTTTCATCATCCTCCCTCCAATCATTGCTAACAACAGTTAATAAAGAGAGTGAAGTGGAGATATATGTGTCGGTGATTTGCGGTAAATGGAAGAAATGAGTGAATACGACATAACTAATTCAAAACATGCATAGTCAATACATTAAGAAACCAAATACAAATGACAATGTTCAAAGCATACAGTACTTAAACAAATAAAGACGAAAATACAAGAATGCAAATGATGGGATGGCGACATGACTGCCTTCTTCGGGGAATAAACTTGACTTGACTTGTCTTGACTTGATGCTGGCACTAGTGTGGCGGCGGCATAGGGTTGTTGATGACGTTTGGAGCCTTCCCATTGAACACGAGATACTTTGAGTCGATCATGTCTTGAACCTTGTGTTTGAAAGCTCTGCAGTCCTCGATCGTATGCCCTGGAGCACCCTTATGAAACTCGCAATGAGCATTAGCATCATAATCTGGGGGGATGACAGTTGGAGGAGCTAGGTCCCTGGGAGAGATTTTCCTCTTCTCCATCAATTGAGCAAAGATCTGAGCATAGGTCATCAGCAGACGATTAAAGTCTCTATCAGACCTCCTTGTCCTCTGTTGATTAGGCTGGAGTTGTTGAGCAGCTATCTATTGTTGATGTTGAGGAGGATACCGATACCCTTGTTGGTTGTATGATTGTTGCTGAGGAATCTGTTGCTGAGGCGTTGGAGTTTGAACAGCTTGAACAGTTGGCTGATAAGGCATCGGAGCGTATTGCGCAGCAGCAACATATGGATACTGGAAGTATGGCATTTGATAAGGCATTGGAGGAGGAGCTTGTGGAGCTTGCCCCTTCTGAGCATAGACAACATTTGTTTCGCCCTCTTTCTTTTTGAATCCATTGTTGAAAGGTTTCTTGGCTTGAGACTGGCTGCTAGACCCTCCTTGGATCTTTCCGCTCTTCAGACCCTCTTCGATTCTTTCACCGACAATCACCAAATCAGAGAATCCGGCAGAAACATTACCAATCAGCTTCTCATAGTACTGGCCTTGTAAGGTACCCATGAAGATGTCAACCAGTTCACGGTCAACCAGAGGTGGATGCACCCTTGCAGCTAGCTCTCTCCAGCGTTGCGCGTATTCCTTAAAGGATTTGTTGTCCTTTTGAACCATACTCTGAAGTTGAGTACGATTCGGAGCAAGGTCAGTGTTGTACTTATATTGCTTGACAAATGCATCAGCTAGATCATCCCAAGTGCGCACATTGCTACGCTCTAGCTGCATGTACCACTCAAGAGATGCCCCAGACAGACTGTCTTGGAAGCAATGGATCATCAGCTTTTCATCTTTGGCATGAGCAGCCATCTTGCGACAGTACATCCTTAAATGTATGTGAGGACAACTGAGGCCTCTGTACTTCGGGAAGTCTTGTATCTTGAACTTGGGAGGAATGACAACATCTGGCACCAAGCACATATCCAAAGAATTCAACGATTTTGAATTGCGCCCCTCCATGACTCGGAGTTTCTCAGCTAGATCACGGCACATCTTGATGGCTTCAGAATCCTGAGCAGTAGTGGGATTGACAATTGGGATAGCAGCATGGTAATTTTGTACCTCATCATACTGATCTACCAGGTTTTGTTCAGCATGAGGAATAGGAATCTGAGTGACAACAGGTTGGGCTTGCGGAATGACTCCAACAGTAACCCCAGGGGTTGGAAGTGGTTGAGTGGCGGCTCCTTCAGCGGAAGGAGTGAAGTTCATTGGTATCCCATAAGTGATGGGATTGGGAACAGGAGCTGAGAGCCTTGAGGGTGACCCTTGAACCTGTGCATTGTTGTTGGCAGCAGCGGCTTCACACAGTTCTTCTTCTCTTCTGGCCGCTATGATGGCTTCAAGAATCTGATCAATCTTTCCCTTCATAGAGTCCATTTCTTCTCTGAAAGCAGCTTGCTCTTGCTGAATCTGCTCCATCGTCCTTTTTGTGTTGGCTCGAGTCGCGTACTGGTGTCGAGGAATCGGTTTGATTTACTGGAGAAGGAAGGAAGTTGAGGTGAGATCCTGGGGTTAAAAATGCAATGCAAGATGCGCAACAGATGCAATGCAATGCAATGACATGAGATGTAATGCAAGATGCAAGATCCAGGATCGCAGATCACACAGCTTTAAACAGTTATGAGGTTGGCCGGGGATGACGGGTCAAGATTCACAGCTAGGATCAAGAAAGCCCACGGGTAGGTTTCTAAAACGGGGAGGTGCCTAGAGTTATGGATATATTTCGAAGAAATTATAACCATGACAAAGATTTGTCCGACTATAATATCCTCAAAATAATCTCGTCTAGGTGAGGTCTTCGTTTCTTCCCCACGAGAAAGATTCCTCGGAGGCACCCACTACACAACCATCGACACACGGGTTCTAAATAGGGTTCTCAGAATCCTAGATCGAGGTCGAAAATATTACTGTCAGGAAGTAATACGTTCGAGGGATCTCATCTGATTGGGGCGTTCGCATTAACTCACATAGAATTAACGCTACCAACCACCATGGGTAAATTGGGTTAATGGTCCTTGGGATCAACGACCCACCTCGAAGATATTACCACCATGGAAAAGATTCACCACAACAATAATATCTCCAAGGGAATCTACTCCAAGCAGTGGTTTTCTCTTCAACTCACGCGGAAGAGACCACGCAAGCCTACACTACACAACCACCATCCTAATCCTAGGGTTATACTCAGACTCGGGTGTAGAGCCATCTCACAAATTTCCCAACATCAGATCAACCCAACAATGTTACAAAAGGTAACACAAATGAAAAACAAGAAGAAAATAAATAAACAAAGCTAAAGAGCTAGCGATTCGAATCAAGATAGGCTTGACTCTCTCTTGCATGGAGCAAATGGTCCCCAGCAGAGTCGCCATCTGTCGCACCTCGAAAATTCATCGAAAATACGACCCTCGCGCAAAAGGCACGGAAAACGGTTCGACAGAGTCGCCACCGAACTTTATTTATCCCAAAAGAGGGAAAGGAAAATATCGAAAAAACCTTTTAGGAACGGATAAGAACATGGTTGTCGCAACCACATTCTGGGTTCGGGAGTCGGTTACGTGAGGGGAAGGTACACGCACCCCCTCACGTCCGTTGTACTCAACGGGAACCTCTTGATTCGAATCGCAATGCTCGCTAGCTAAGTTTATTTGTTTTCTTCTCTAAAATAAATACGGAAAGGTAAAGATAAAAGGAAAAGGCACTAAGGGGAAATGAGTGGTTTTAGGATAGGGTGCTCGGCAAGGTCATCGCGACCTCGGGCCTACGTATGCTCATTCGGACGAGAATGAGAAATCAGAGCAATCGTAGTTCGACTACGGGGTTCGACGGAAAAAGATGGTAGTGTGGAAACGGGGAAAAAGAAAAAGTGTGAACGCAAACGGGGGAAAAAGAAAAAGTGTGAACGCAAACGGGGGAAAAAAAAAGTGTGCTCGCCAAGATCATCGCAATCTTGTGCCTACGTATCTTTATTCGGACGGGAATAAAGAATCAGAGCAGTCGAGTTCGTGGTACGCCCAAGAAAAAAGGAGAGTTGGTTGATTTAGATGACGATTACTTGAACTTAAGAAAGATTCTTCGGGCCCAAGTAATCGGGAGAGTGAGTCAAAGATTTGGCTCCCTCTCTTTTTCATCTAAGGTGGTTGAGTTTGAAAAGGTTTTATGGTTTGAAAAGTGTTTTGGATGGTTGGACGGATGGTTGTCGAGTTGGACGTGTTTTAGAGGCGTCAATTGCTCACACACGAGTAAGAGAACTCGCACCCAAACAATCGAAGGAAGATCAAAGACTTGAACCCCCATTTTTCACCTTGAAAGAGTTTCGATAGTTGTTAGTCGTTTTGAGGTTTGATTATGAAAGTCCGCTTGACGTGGGATCAAGGGTTTATTGTATGCGCTTGGTTATTTTGAAAAAGATTTGATTTGTTAAAAGAAGAGGCGTCAATTGCTCACACACGAGTAAGAGAACTCGCACCCAAACAATCGAAGGGAGATCAAAGACTTGAACCCCCATTTTTCACCTTAAAGAGTTGCGATAGTTATTAGTTGTTTTTGAACTTTGATTATGAAAATCCGCTTGACGTTGGATCAAGGGTTTATTGTTATGAAAAGAGTTTGATTTGAGGATGACTCGACGACGAATCGAGGGTTTGGTTGAAAATGGCTCGACGACGAATCGAGAATTTGGTTTGAAAATGGGTTGTTTGAAAAATGCCTCGACGACGAATCGAGGTTTTGGTTTGAAAATGGGTTGCCTATGCTAGTCCCTAGGGGTGCTCCTAGTAAACAAACCACAATCAAAACAATATTAAGTGCGTACATCGGAATGGGGGAGGGATACATGTAAATTACAGGTGTTGACAGAAATAAATGGTCTCGTTGTAAGGTAGCCCAAGAGAAAGCTGTGTGTGTGCGAGGTGTCCTAAACTAAACCTTGAGCAAGCGTCAAGCAAGTGGATGAACATAATCAATAGTCCATTAGCTAATTGTTTTTAGGGTTGCGATAATTGTTAATGCTTTTTGATTAAAGTATGTACAAATAAACAATGGTTAGATATGGATATGAATAGGTATGATATGAATAATGGCAATATGAATAATAATATGAACAATAATAAATCAAGATAAAAATGGACAAGATATAGTATTGACATAAAAACGAAAGTTGGTCTCGTCTTAATCTCGATTTAATCGATAAATCGATAATCGGATTTTTGACTTTCATTGACCCAAAATGAAAATAAAAGAATACAAAGTGACAAATGAGAAATTAAATCGAAAATATGAATACCAAGAGTAAAGGTCTCACCTTTATCGAGATTTAATCGAGAAATCGATAAATCAATCGATATTTAATTTTCATTGACCAAATATGAATAAAATACTAATGAATAAATAATGAATAAAATAGTGAATAAAAATCAGAAAATGAAATAAAAATCAAAAATGATGCTAAAAATAATAAAGGTCTCACCTTTATCAAGATTTAAGATTAAAAATGAATAAATCTTGATATTTTGGTTTTCATTGACCAAAAATACTAAAAAAAATCTAAATAAATAAAATGATAAATGAACTAAAATGATAAATATTATATAAATTGAAATAAAAATGAATAGAAAAAAAGGGTAGGCCTCATATTAACCAAAATTATAGATCTATTTTCATAAATCTAAATTATGGTGGTTGTTATGTCATTGGCCCAAAAGGTGAAAAGAAAAGGAGAAATAAAATCGACATTAACATGAGTTAATAGAATCAAACAACAAATTAGTTTAAAAGGTTCACCATATTAAAATATAAACTTCTAAAATCTAGAAACAAAACATAAAATAACATTTAAATTTTCTTTAAAGAGAAGTAAGGAGAGGGAGGTGGGTTGATCGCAAGATCTGGTGTACTGAGTAGAAGTCACGTGGGCTGAACATTGAGCCCATTAATCTAGCAACTACCAAAAATCAACAAAACAATTTGCAAATAAAAAAAGAAAAACTGAATCAATTGTGTCATTATCTGCCTAACAATATTTATGAAATCAATTGCAAAAAAAAATGGAAAGCAGAAAAGTCAAAGCAGCGAAAATGAAAAAGGAAAACGCTTCCCAACCACCACCGATTCAACACAGTGAGAAATCGCCCTCAAACTACAAAGTTCAATGCCGTCGACAACAACAATATCAATGAAGAGGAAAACATTCGCGACCTTCAAGTTGTCTCAATCTCGCTCTCCCTTTCGCGACTTTATGTTTCGAATCAAGTTCGTATTCTCGATTTGGGTTTCGCTTTTGATGTTCAGGTTTGGATTTATGGTTAGGTCTCGCTTTCACGATCGCTTGATGGAATCGTCTCGTTTCGGCTTGGTTTATTCTCTTTTCTATGTTCTGTTCTGGTTTGTTTGGCTTTGAAAGGTTGAAGGAAAGACTGTTGTAGTCGGGTATAAAAACAAAGGTTTGAATGGTTGGGTTGAAGATTGGAAGAGTTTGGAATGGAGGTTTAAGAGGGCTTTCAGAGGTTGCGATGAAGAGTGGGGTTGTGGAGTTGGTTGTGGGTGTTTGAATGAAAGGCGTTTTTGGTTACCGAAGGCGAGGGATCATTGATTCGAAGGTGAAGATGAATGAGGTCTTTGAGTTGATTTTTGCAAAGCTTGTAATGGATTTTTGGATGGTGTTGAATGGTTCGGTCCCTCCCTTTTATGATGATGTCCCCTTCTTTTTAACCCGTTCAAACTTGTGAAATTTTGTTTTTTTATTGTTGTGTTGTTGTTTTCACTGTTGCTGGTTCTGATGTTGTTGTCGGTTGTTGGTTCGTACGGTTGTGCAGGTGTTGCAGGGTTGGTCTGGCGTGTTTTTTTTTTATCGCAGGGATACAGTTTTGAGTTAACATTTGTTGGTGAGTGGGTTGGAAGTTGCAGCAATTTGTACGGTTGCTGCAGGTGGAAAATGTGTGTCTGGTTGCTGCGTGGAGCTGGGTCGTGGGGGTAGGCATAATGGTTGTTTTGTTTTTGGCGGTGAAGTGTGTAGAGGTCGGTTTAATTGTGAGTCGAAGGTGGCTGAGAGATGGAGGTTTCTTTTCCAGAATCAGTTTTTTCTCTATTTTATCTCTTATTCCCAAAACTAAAACATGTCCATTGATTTTATTATGCAGCAAGTTGTGTAGGCTTGGTACGGTTTCTTGGTTGTTGCGCAATGGTACAGGAGGATGAAAATTGAATTGCTTGCTTTGTGCTGCCGGTGGGCTATGCATCGTGGAACGGTGGAGTAATTTGGCTGATGGGCCTTGTATTTTATGTTTGTAATATGAACATGGGCTTTTGGATAATGTAGATTTTTTTTGAATTTTTCTTGTAATGATCTTTGATATTTTTGACATTTGCTTGTGGAAAATGGACTTGGTTGAATGTAATGGGCTTTAGAACTTATTTTTTTTTGCATTTAGGCTTTGATGAATTTTGATTAAAAAAATGGGTTAACAAAAAAAATATGAAGGTAAAAAGAATGGTTTATGAAATTAATAATAAAATTGGACTATGAGCAAATGTTAAATACGAAATGAAAGTGAAAAATGGAATATGGACATATGGATAACTGGACATGAAATTGGTTAATTGAAAAATAGATATGGACATAAAAATGGATAATGGATAAATAAATGGATATTGATGGATAATTGGTTTGAAACGGATTATGAATGGATTTTTTTTAGAATTGGCTTCGGATATGGTTATTTAACTGGATAAAGGACTAAAATGGTTAAATATATATATGGATAAAAAATAAAAGAGGGATGAAGTTGAAGACAACATATATTTTTTTTATTTTTCTGAATAACTGTCAGTGAGTGGATGCACAGATGGAAATATACAGGTAGGACAAATTTGGGGTATGACATCTGGTCGAAAACCAAATTGGCGAAAAAGTCAAGAAGTTGAGGACTGACAATGGTCTTGAATTTTGCAATGAAGCTTTTAACAGCTATTATGTTATGTCTGGAATTGCAAGGCATAAAACTACTGCAGGTACTCCCTGACAAAATGGTTAGGCTGAAATTTTTAATCATACCATTTTGGAAAAAGTGAGGTGCATGTTAGTTAGTGCAGGGTTAAAGAAGGTTTTTTGGGCCGAGGTAGTCATGGATGCAACTTACTTGATAAATATGTGTCCCTCGACTACCTTAGGGATGAAGACACCTGAAGAAGTTTGGTCAGGTCATCCACCAGACCTCAACAAACTTAGAGTATTTAGTTGTGTAGCAGATGCTCACATTAGGTAAGATAAGGTCGAACCTAGAGCTCTGAGATGTATGTTTCTTGGATACCCTGAAGGAGTCAAAGCTTATAGGTTGTGCTGCCTAGAGCCAGGTCATAAGAGGTGTATCACAAGTCGAGATGTAGTTTTCAATGAAGCAGAAATGGAGTTTAAGAAAATAGATGACGCTTGTTGAAATGCAAAGATCTCTAAAGAAGAGCAAGAACAAGAAGAGATTCCTGTTGAGGTAGAGCATAGTGATGTTGAGTTGCATAGCTCAGATGAAATCGAAGAAGAAGCACAAGTTGTTGATGAAGATGAGGAGGCAGATAAGGACTACATGCTGGCAAAAGACAAGTTAAATAGAGTCATCAAACCACCTCAAAGACTTGGTTATGCAGATCTCATAACTTTTGCCTTAATCTTTGCAAGTGAGGTTCTGGATGAAAAGCCTAGAGACTATAAGGAAGTTATGAGGAGTCCGGATAAAACTGAATGACTTAGAGCCATGGAAGATGAGATGAAATATCTTTATAATAACAACACTTGGGAGGAAATTTAGAGGCCTATAGGGGCCAAATTAGTCAGCTGTCGGTGGATCTTCAAGGTGAAGGAAGGAATTGAAGGAGTGATGTTGAAGAGATACAAGGCAAGGTTGGTCTCTAGAGTATTCCCTCATAAAGAAGGATTTGAATTCAATGATGTGTTCTCTCCTGTTGTGAAACACAAATCTATTCTAATGTTGTTTTCCATGGTGGCAAAGTTTGACCTAGAGTTGGAACAAATGGACGTGAAGACTAATTTCTTGTAGGGTGGCCTAGATGAAACTAACTTCATGAAGCAACTTGAAGGGTATGAAGAAAAGAGAAAGAAGGATTATGTGTGCAATCTAAGTAGGTCATTAATTGTCTTGAATTCATATCATAGGCAATGGAATATGAGGTTTGATAGGTTCATGGCACACATAGGTTTCATTAGAAGTCAGTTCAACCACTGTGTTCACTTCAAATTTCAACCTGGAAGTTCACTTATGATTTTGTTTCTGTATGGGGATGATATCCTCATAGCTAACAACAGTGTCGAAGAGGTATTAAAGGTAAAGGGTGAACTTGCACAAGAGTTTGACCTGAAGTATCTTGGTAGTGCCACCAGAATCCTTAGGATTGACATATGGAGAGACAATAAGAAGTCAAGATTATGCTTATCTCAAGATACATAACTACGAAATATTCTCGACAAGTTTGGTATGTCGAATTCAAAGTCTATTGTGACTCCAAAAAATCCTCAATTCAATTTGAGTGTAACTTAGAGTCATTGTTAAATGTGATAGCCAATGTGTCATACACCTGTCGAATAATTCAGCTTACATGAGCGAACTAGGCATGTTAGTTCTTGGATTGGCTGGAATTTTGGTAAAACAAAGTATATTCAATGTTGATGTCAAGGTACTGATGTTGCAACATTGAGGTTTAACACTGGGCTATGTTAAGTAATTAATTGCTGAAGTTGGATGTCTGATGTCACATGGCGATGTTGTAACATTAGATCTGCAGAATTAACAACAGTAGGATGTGATGTTGTTAGGGTTGCGTATTAGCTGGAATTGTGGAGAGCAAGCTGTCTCATTGGATGCGAATATCTTGGGATAGATATTTGCTGCTGCATAGGAGATCTGGTGCAGATTTGTAGGAGATTTAAAAGGTTGAAGATTTAAAAAGATTTTTGGAGAAAATCTATTTTAAATATTCAGTTTTAAATAACAAATCTGGGAGATATTGTATCAAGTCCAAGACCAATTCAAGGAGCTATATAAAGCGCACAAGACCAAAGGAAAAGGTACATAAATACAGAGAGAAGATCGAGAGCAAAGGCTGAGTGTCTTGTGTATTTTGTACGAGGTGTATAACCAGAATTCTAGGGTGAATTGTTGTGTCGTATTCTGTCCTCTCTAGAAGCTGTGAAGCAATAGAGAGTGGTTGCTTGATCGAAGCTAGGAAGCAAGATCAAGGGTACTCAAAGTGGTCTCTTTGAGTGTTCGTAAGGGATTGAGTAGTGTTCTCATACCTAGGTGGGTTCTTAGGTAGGAAGTCATTAGTAGAGTATAAGTTTAGGAGATTGTCAACGGGTTGTTGAGTCTGTAAATTATATCTACAAGTAGTGAATTCCATCCCTGGCTTGGTAGCCCCCAGAGTAGGTTGGTTGTAACTGAACTGGGTGAACAATTCCTTGTGTTGCTTTGTTACTGTTATTGCTGTCCATTGTGCAGAGTGTGTTGTTGTGACATCGCACCATAACATCACACGTCTGATACCAGAATTTCAATTGGTATCAGAGCAGGCATCTTGTCTGTCTCTGGGTGAGATATAGGGAAGTTACTTTCTGGTGTAAAGATGGACAAAGAAGTTGGAGGATTCATCAACAGACCCCCTATTTTGGATGGATCCAATTATGACTATTGGAAACCAAGGATGACCACCTTCTTAAAATCCTTGGACAGCAGGGCTTGGAAGGCTGTTATTAAAGAGTGGAAAGCACCTGTTGTGTGTGAAAAAGATGATGCTGGCAAAGATAAAGAAGGCACCTCAAAGCCAAAGCCTGAAGAAGAATGGACCAAGGAGGAAGATGAGCTTGCCCTTGGGATTTCCAAAGCTCTAAATGTAATCTTCAATGGAGTGGATAAGAATATCTTCAGGTTAATCAATACCTGTGAAGTCGCTAAGGAAGCATGGGATATTTTGCAAGCTACACATGAAGGAACATCTAGAGTTAAGATGTCAAGACTTCAGATTTTAACATCAAAATTTGAAAGCCTGAAGATGAAGGACGATGAGACTATCCATGACTTCCATATGAATGTGCTTGAGCTGGCGAACGCATCCAGTGCCCTTGGTGAGAAAATGTCAGATGAAAAGCTTGTAATGAAGATCCTTAGGTCCCTTCCTAAGAAGTACAAGATGAAGTTTACTGCCATTGAAGAATCACAAGACATCAGCAAGATGAGAGTTGATGAGCTCATTGGATCTCTTCAAACTTTTGAGCTTGGGTTGAATGAGGAAGAACCAGAAAAGAAGTCAAAGAGTATAGCCCTGGTGTCAAAGGATGAAGAAGTAAAAGGAAAGAGTTCTGAATCCCAGGAGGATTTGTCTCAGGCCATAGTTATGTTGGGAAGACAGTTCACCAAAGTGTTCAAGAGAATGAATAATAACTCCAGACCTAATGTCAAGAACATATCTTCTGACACCAGCAAGTCAAAAGAGAAGGATGAAGAGAAAACTGCCCAAGATAAAGGAGTTCAGTGCTTTGAGTGTGAAGGGTATGGACATGTCAAGAAAGAATGTCCCACCTTCTTGAAAAAGCAGAAGAAGGGCATGACAGTTTCTTGGTCTGACTCTGATAGTGAAAGTGAAGGTGAGTCAGCAAAGCATGTGAGAGCTTTAACAGGAACTGTTGCTTCTGATGATGATTCTAGTGATGGAGAAATAACTTATGAAGAGTTAGCATCTACCTATCAAGAGCTGTGTTTAAAAAGTGCTGAGATTTGTCAAGAAAACAAGTGCCACAAGCAACAGATTGCTCAGCTAGAGAATGAAAAAGCTGATCTGGAAAGTGAAGTTGTACTAGTTAGAGCTCACCTTAATCAAATGACCAAGTCTGTTAGGATGCTAAACTGTGGAACAGACACACTTGATAAGATCCTTCAGATAGAAAAAGCTGCTGGAGACAAAGCTGGGATAGGTTATGTGGCTGAGGATAAGGGAACTTCAGAAGAAAGCACTTCAGGTTCAAAGAAGGGAGAGTCACACTTTTGTCTCAACATCAGCCAAAGAAGCAGGATCCTACACCTAAGAAAGCTGATGTTTCACAACCTAAGAAGATTGAGAAGAGGACTGGTCCTAATCAGAAGAGAAAGCAGCCCCAAAGAGCTAGTCAGTACATGCCCCTACAATACCACAAGAGCATGCAAGCTGCTCAGTTCAAACAGCACATGTCACATCAGGTGTCTCAACATCAGGGGTATGGTTACACCAATGTTGTTCCCCATATATATGGAAGAAGAAAGCCACACCATCATGGGAGACAATCCAGGAAACAGCATTCTCATCCTTCTTATGGAAGAAGATACCAGCATAATAGGAGGCAGACCAGTTATGGCAGGAGGAGACCACATTATGGATGGCAGCCTAAGCAATCTCATCATGGCAGAAGATTCAGAGATGAAAGGGTGAAATGCTTTTATTGTGGAAGGTTTGGACATATGCAGTACTCTTGCTACAAGCTGCATGGATACCCTCAGCCTCAAAACAGATGGAGAGAGTACAGGCCCAAAGTTGTTAAACAATGGGTACCTAACGAGAAGGTGAAATGTTTATTGGCTCACATGGCTGACAAAGAGTTTAAAGAAAAAATATGGTATTTTGACAGTGGGTGTTCCAAACACATGTCTAGATGTAGATCCATGTTTGCTGAAGTCAGTCATTGTCCCTTTCATGAGGTTATGTTTGGCAATGGAGAAAAATGTGTTGTTGCAGGAGTTGGGAAAGTGAAAGGTGATGGTAGACCTGAACTTGACAATGTTCTATTTGTCAGTGGTTTAAATGCAAATTTGATCAGCATAAGCCAGTTGTGTGATGAAGGTTACAAGGTAAACTACACTAAGCAAGAGTGTGTGGTTTCTGATGAGCATAATCAGGTTGTTATGAAGGGTGCCAGAACCAAAGATACCTGCTATCGGTGGATTTCTCTTGAAGGTAGTTCAACTAATGATGTTCAAGTCGATGTTCTAACATCAGACTATGACATCAGGATGCTGAGGATTCCAGGTCAGAAGATGAAGGTGATGAAGATGCTGATGGTACCAGCTCGGATGAAGACTAACTTCCATCTGCTGTTATAAGATAATAGTTTAGTTTTTTTGTTTTGTTTTGCACTTGCTATGCCGGTTATGTAATTTGAATATTGTGCCGTATATGCACTTTTTATGTTTTATGTTCTATGATTTGTTTTGCCTGGTTGCTAACTGTGTGGCTAACAATGAGAGCTAGGGTGTACTGACTATAGTTCATAGGTCTTCTGGTTGAAGCGTGTCTAATTGTGTCTAATTGTGGCTAAAAAGGGGGAGAAATAGCCAAGAGAGCCAAGAGAGTCTAGACTTTCAAAGAATGCCAAATGCTGCTAATGTGATGCAAATATTAAGGGGGAGTAATTGACTGCTGCTATGCTGGTTGTTGCATTGAGGGGGAGCAACATTGTTGAATGTTGTTGCTATTGAAGATAGTGCTGCAGCAGAGTTGTGAAGGCTGTTGGCTGCTAGATGTTGAAGTAAATTGAAGATGCAGCTGTAGTTGAAGATAATATGTGCTACTGTTTGAAGAGTGTAACTTGTTTTGCAGCATAATGCTATATGCTGAAGAATTTATATGAGCAGCAGAGTTTTGTGAATTGAAGATGTTACTGATGTTGCTGCTTCAAGTTTCAAGATTATTGATTGAAGTTTTTCCGCTGCTGAAGTCTCTGAAGGTGCAGAGTGCAGAGATTGTTTTAGCCAAAATTAGCCAAAGGGGGAGATTGTTAGTTCTTGGATTGGCTGGAATTTTGGTAAAACAAAGTATATTCAATGTTGATGTCAAGGTACTGATGTTGCAACATTGAGGTTTAACACTGGGATGTGTTAAGTAATTAATTGCTGAAGTTGGATGTCTGATGTCACATGGCGATGTTGTGACATTAGATCTGCAGAATTAACAACAGCAGGATGTGATGTTGTTAGGGTTGCGTATTAGCTGGAATTGTGGAGAGCACGTTGTCTCATTGGATGCGGATATCTTGGGATAGATATTTGCTGCTGCATAGGAGATCTGGTGCAGATTTGTAGGAGATTTAAAAGGTTGAAGATTTAAAAATATTTTAGGAGAAAATCTGTTTTAAATATTCAGTTTTAAATAACAAATCTGGGAGATATTGTAGCAAGTCCAAGACCAATTCAAGGAGCTATATAAAGCGCACAAGACCAAAGGAAAAGGTACATAAATACAGAGAGAAGATCGAGAGCAAAGGCTGAGTGTCTTGAGTATTTTGTACGAGGTGTATAACCAGAATTCTAGGGTGAATTGCTGTGTCGTATTCTGTCCTCTCTAGAAGCTGTGAAGCAATAGAGAGAGGTTGCTTGATCGAAGCTAGGAAGCAAGATCAAGGGTACTCAAAGTGGTCTCTTTGAGTGTTCGTAAGGGATTGAGTAGTGTTCTCATACTTAGGTGGGTTCTTAGGTAGGAAGTCATTAGTAGAGTATAAGTTTAGGAGATTGTCAACGGGTTGTTGAGTCTATAAATTATATCTACAAGTAGTGAATTCCATCCCTGGCTTGGTAGCCCCCAGAGTAGGTTGGTTGTAACCGAACTGGGTGAACAATTCCTTGTGTTGCTTTGTTACTGTTATTGCTGTCCATTGTGCAGAGTGTGTTGTTGTGACATCGCACCTTAACATCACACGTCTGATACCAGAATTTCAAGGCACATTAATGTTAGGCTGCATTTTATCAGAGACATAATCGAGCATGGAGAATTCCAAGTGCTGAAGGTGTCGACTAATGAAAATGCTACTGATATGATCACCAAGACATTGCCAAGTTGCAAGTTCTTCCACTGTATGCAGCTGATAAGACTGCATGATGACAACTAGTTTGTTTCATGATCTAGAGCTTTGTTCCAAGGTGGACATTTATGGCTTATGGGTTATAAGCTAGTGTTGGATCAATATCTTTCAAAGTCGAAGATCTAGTTTGGATGTCGAAATATGCTAGGTTGTTAGCATGTCGAAATGGGCTAGTCTGTTGGCACAATTGCTTAGTATGTTAGCTGAAAGCTAGGGTTTTAGTTTTCTTATAAGTAATACACTAGTCCTCACTTCTCAATAACTCTCATTAAGGGAGAAAGTGGTGTTCCTGAGATTCAATTATAAACATTGTTCTCCAATGTATAATTGAATCAAGAATTCAAGATTTTATACCACTTTGAATCGTCTTTCTTTTATCTATTCTCTCTTTCTCACTTTGTGGTTTTTTATTAATAAAGAAACCAATTATTCTCAGTTTTTGTGGCATCGATTTCACAACAGTTTTCTTATTGGATTACCTGTATGATCGATATTAGTGTTTAAGGTTGATCTAACTGGATCTAAAAGGTATGGATCATGACGATTTTTAGAAAACAATTGTTAATGTGTTATTTCTGGGAGTAGGGGTGTCTCTAAACATTCTAATTATCAAATCAGTAAGGTTGGAAGTGTGCAAAGTTTAGGGTTTTTAATAATTTGTACATGATACTGAATTGTTTGTTAGATTTTATAGTATAGGGTGTAGAAGCCCTAGAACTTTATTTAGGATAGTTGTAAGCCTAGTCTTTGACCTATGTGATTTTTAATAATTTTA
The DNA here is from genome assembly GCA_022829125.1 of Lathyrus tuberosus. NCBI lineage: Eukaryota > Viridiplantae > Streptophyta > Magnoliopsida > Fabales > Fabaceae > Lathyrus > Lathyrus tuberosus. The sequence goes on from JALAZF010000009.1 coordinate 23,953,341, forward strand.
AGAGACTAACTAGAAAAACTGTAAAATTGGGTTGAGTTTCCTCCCAACAAGCCACTACTATAAATAACACATCTAACTTCGGTCGCAAAATGCGTTTAACCTAGGCTACACAGACGAGGTAACGAAGGGCAACATGAAAAGCAATCACTTGTCACCTCGGTGATTCTAAAACCGAAGTTAGAAATTAAAAAGTTATGGGTTCGATCCCCAACATCAACATTTTTATTATTTTCAGACATGGATGGCTCGCCCAATGTTATTACCTCGGTTTTATGTAAACACTGTGGTAATATCTCAATGTTATTATCTCAGGTTTATGAAAACACTAAGGGGATACTTTTTTTTTGTACTATCGTTTGCACCTGTATTACAGAACCATTTATAGAAACCATATTCCTGAATATAGAATCATATTTTTGGAACCAATTACAAGATTATAGAACCATATTTTTTGGAACCTGTATTACATAACCATTTTCAAAACTAAAACAAAGGATTGTGAAACAAAAGAAACAACCAAAATGGAAATTTTTGTAGGCTGTCTAATAGGATTTGCCACTGATCCTTAGGCACCTATAGTTTTAACAACATTTGAAACTAATTAGGTCAATCAAAAACAACTTTAAATATATCGTAAAATGGTTAAAAAGGAGTAAAATGATTAATTATAAATTTCAAAGGGATATAAAACATTTACTTACTAGTTTTCCCATATCCCCTCTTCATGATCACAACGAATAACATGCACATCATCTGTATCATTTTCTTCAGATGCTTGACATACATGCGTTGCTAAACAAGGCGTCTCATAGTTAAAATCTTGATTTTCATAAGTACTATGGGGAAGATGTTTACCTTGAAAAACAATTGACCATCTAGTGTTAGAAAGATCAGTGACATAAAAAACTTGTTTTACTTGGGTTGCCATGATGAAAGGTTTGTTCTTATAAGTTGCCTTACGAATATCAACATGTGTGAACCCCAATTCATCAGTTTCTACACCAGTGTTACTGTCAATCCACTTTCACTTAAATAAAGGCACTTTAAAAGAAACATAGTGAATCTCCAAAATCTCCTCAATGACTCCAAAGTACGCCCTAAATGTTAGTACAAGATTGTTATCTCTGGAACTAGAAAAGAACATGGATTCAACCTCAACTATAACTCCACTATTTTGCATGGTGCTACGATCATCCTTTGATTTTGTATAGAATGAATATTTAGAAATATTGTATGCACTCCAAGTAATTACATTAAACTTAGGCATAGATGACAACCATTTGCAAAGATCTAATGCACTACTCTCTTTAGAAATACTTTCATTAAACCAATTTATGAAAGTTTTGTTATGCTCTATCAACAACCATTTTTCATTCATCTCGGGGAATTTTTCATTTAAAATACTTTTGTGAGCGGTCAAGTAAGGTTGAACTTCACTAAGGTTATTCAATATATGCAAATGTGCTTGAAGAACTACTTCTCGGGAAAATGTCTTACCATTTTAACCTTGAATACCTCTACCATCCTAAAATTCATCACGACGAGACTCGGGAATTCCTATAAAGCAAGCTTCTGGAAAATAGTTTGTATAAAACTCAATAGCTTCTTCTGTGATGCACCTTTCTACGATCGCAGATTTCGGACTGTGATGATTCTTTGTATGCCCATTAAAAATCTTCATGTAACGCTCTACCGAATACATCCACTGTAAATAAAATGGACCATAAATTTTAATCCCCCTTACTAGATGAACAACAAAGTGAACCATAATATCAAACAATGACGTAGGGAAAAACATCTCTAATTGGCACAAGATAACTGAATGTTCGTGTTCCAAGTCATTTAAATTTATAGGATCAGTAACTTTACTACATATAGCATTGAAAAATAAGCATAATCGGGTTATAGTTACCCTTACATTTCTTGGTAAAATGCCATGGATAGCCACTAGTAGAAGTTGTTGCATCCAGACATGACAATCATGAGATTTCAAGCCAACTAATTTGTGATCGTTCTCTGACACAAGTTTCTTCACATTTGATAAGTACCATTTGGGAACTTTGATGCACTGCAAACAATCACAAAAACTTGTTTTTCTTTTTTAGAAAGAGTGTGACATGCTAGGGGCAAATAGGTTCTATTTCCTACATCTTTTGGGGCTAACTCTTGCCGTATACCCATCACAACCATATCTTCACGAGATTTCTTAGTATCTTTTGTCTTGCCTTTACTGTTTAGAAGTGTTCCAATCAGACTATCACATACATTCACTAGTAGAAAAAACACTTTTTAAATCAGACATTTTAAATCATATACTTTCCACTTGATTTAAGACCTTGAAAAACTAGGATCCACGGGTTACATATTTTAGTGAATAACATTTAAGTTAGTTAATCTGATTTAAAAAGAATTTTTGATAATTAAAAAAAAAACTAGTTAAGAGACAAAAGCGTCATACATTTCCCTCTCTTCTCCGCGAAAACATTACCATTCCATCTCTTCTCACATTGCTGCAAACTCAAAACCCTTTTCTCTCTCTCTCTCTCTCTCTCTCTCTCTCTCTCTCTCTCTCTCTCTCTCTCTCTCGACGGTGAAAGAAACCCTCACCACGTGTCTTTTTACTTCTCTCTCGACGGCGAAAGAACTTTCTCTCTGCGACGCCGAACACATTGCTGCAGTTTTTGTCGACATTGAGAGTTCCTGATTCTCCACCCCTACCTCTGTTCAGATTTTCCAAGGTTATTTTATATTTTGGTCTTTTGCTCCTAGTTTTTTCCCTTCATTTTTTGTGTAAAAGAAAATCGATTCATGTGCATTTTTCTTATGCTCAAAATTTGAAAACATGACCTAGAAAATGGAAATTACTCCTCGTTATTGATGATAGTAAATAGTAATACTGTAAATAATGATTGTTTGATTTAATAAATTGATTATTTAGATTTTTCATAGCTGCTAACAATCATGTCTTAATGTTATTTGGAAGAGTTATTTTCTGCTTGTTATTGTAAATTCCATCGTGAACTTGCAATAATGTTGTCAAATAGCAAATATAATCTTATAATCTAGCGGAATTTGAATAAACTACTATTGTTCCGCAACACACGATTAAGTGTTATGATCAAGTGCTGACAAATTTCAACTACTGTGACGCCATAAGGTTGTGACATATAAGGATACACAAGCAAACATTCAGAAGACGTCATGCAAAAACCACGTTGCTAAACGACCTTTATAAACCTTTCTGAAATCACCTCTGCCTATGATGTTTTTGTTATTGAACTTATATGTCGCTACTAGAAGCTCACGCAAGGAAAACCTGTTAGGCAGACCAAGGTGAACTTTAGGATTCTCCTCACCTGCCGTGGTAAAAGACAGGATAAATGTTGGTTCATTAGTAATTAACAAGTATATAACATATAGAAATTATGAGCATGTATACCATATCTTCTGTTATTTAACTAACTAGGAACGTCAAAGAAATGATCACATGTTTTCTTTTTCTCCAATAAGCAATTGCAATTGTCGGGGCAGTAAACCGTAGAGCAGCACCATAATTGTTGTGAACTTGCAATAGTGTTGTCAAATAGCGAATATAATCTTATAATCTAGCGGAATTTGAATAAACTATTATTGTTCTGCAACACACGATTTAGTGTTATAATCAAGTGTTGTCAAATTTCAGCTACTGTGACGCCATAGCATTGTGACATAGCCGAACTTAATGTAGATTTCAACTTGAGCCATGGTTAGGCCTCACGATAACTGGGAGAAGCTTGTTCGAGCGAAGTCATGTTCAAGTAACCATATGTGTGTATATATTATAACTTTTATGAATGTTTATGTGTGGAGCTTATATTTAATTTCTATTAGTTGATCTTTTAGTTAGCATAGCAGGGGGTCTTATGAGTTGCTAGATGTTTAAAGAATTAAAGTAAGACTTGTTTTTCCTTTTCTTATCTATCTATCTACAAACATAACAAACTCTTCAAAATTTCATCTATAGCGTATTTAGTCGAATTTGTATAAGATTAAACAAGAGCATAGTCCTTTGTATCCAAGTTAAGGGAAGGCATCATATTGACATAAGAAAATGACTAAATCACTCTCAATGGTATAAAATATATACCTCTGTCTTTGAAATTTTCAGATTCTGGCCATATTCCAGTATCAAGGACTCCAATCACTAAATCACTCTCAATGGTATGATTTCTTTTGATTGACTGCGGAAATCCAAGGAAGTCCCATGACCTAGTGGTTTGTAGTTGAAATTTTTAGCTTGGAAAAACAGATACCACACTTTCTATGCCAAGAAGCTTTTTCTTTTGTTGATCATTGAGCATGGCGGAAAAACCATTAAAACTCCTCTTGTAACTTTGAACTAACAGATTTTATGCGTTACTACCATCATAGACTTTAGGTGTGGAAATACGCTGGACCGAGCTAGGCTTTTCCAAGCCTAAGCCTGGCCTGCCAAAAAAATTGAAGCCTAAACCTGGCCTGTAGCCTGTCATAGGCTTATTTTTGGGCCTGAGTCTAGCTTTTTTTAAGGCCTGGTTAGCCTGTTAGCCTACATAAAAGCCTGTTATTTTAAATAGACTAACAAACTAAAAAACCAATGAGACTAAAAGTTTGTTTACATTGACTTATTCTAACTTACCTATTAGCATAAGTTTTGTGAGATTATTTGTTTAAGATAACTTATGAAAATAAGTTATAACATTGTTCATAAGGTGTTTTAATCTTATTTTCATAAGTTCTCCAAGATAACTAATTTTTTTTTTGTATTTTAATTCAAAGTACAAAACATAACATAATGATGATAAAAAAATTATTCATATTTATTTAAATAGGCTGGTCTGTTAGGCTTAAAAGGCTTTTTTCATGGCCTAAGACCTAACCTTTTTAACTAAATAGGCTTACAAAAAAGCCTAGGCCTTTTCTATTTAAAATAAAGCTTGGTCTGGCCTGAGCTTGTGTAGGCTACGTCCGTAGGCCCCTGTTATCGGCCTGACCTATTTCCACCCTTAATAGACTTGTTCCAACATGCTTAGATAATGAGGAGTTGGAAAATAGGATGCTCAATTAGAAAGTGAACCCATATAAACAATATGAAGTTTAGTGTCTTATTATCACTTTCAGTGGCATCACACACCAAGAAAGTTGTTAATGGAAAAATCACATAGGTAAGGAAGAATAAACAAATATTATGCTTGGCTATTGTTTGTATTTTTTGAAAAAGGGGATAGTTAGATTAAACCCAAATAATGTATACATATTATATACACAAGAGGAACAGTATTTAAATTTAAACCGATCTAAATATATTATAATTGTTAAACATGTCTCAAAAATCACTACAAAAGAAGTATAAATAAATACTTGTCTCAAAACTCAAATAGTCCAGCAAGCCGAGATTCAAATGTAACATGCAATAGCCTTAGATGTTCTCCTTTCCAGTTTCATGAACCATTTAAACAAATGATCACACTTTTCTCGAAAGATATTTCATAATAAAAGTGCGAGTTCGAATCTTAGTTTTTTTACCTTGATATTTTGATACACATCTTGTCTCAAAACAGCCATTGTTGGTCCAATTTTATCTGTGATTACACACATCATTTCCAATGTGTCAATATAAAATGTTAAAAATCACATCAAACTTGAAAATAAATATTTAAGATTTGTTGTAAGAAAAACCTACCAAAAACTTGTAGAACAAAATAACATATAGAGAGGAAAGGCTTGGTAGCGATATGAGCAGCTTCATGATTTTCTCCACAAGGTTTAACAATTACCACCACAGAAAGCTCTTCAATCACACAACTTATCTCTGATTTCTTCTCCATTTCTCTCTGACAACTCTTCGTATTTCACTTCCTTAGTTTTTCTTTCTTCACAACTAGTGTTCTATATAAATACTAGCATGGATAATTTCTAACTTGGAATTTTGAACAAGTTGCTTCTTTAAGAAACAAACCTTGCAAGTTCTCAACTTTATTAAATTATTATTCTAGGATTCTCTTATCAAAACCTTCTTAAGCGTAAACTCTTTATTTTATTTATTTTATTTTTTTTGTATGCGATAACTCTTGTACTATGTCAATTTCTCTCTAAAGTATAGACGTACAATGACATATCAAGGTAAAAAAACTAAGATTCGAACTCGCACTTTTAGTTGGTAATTGGGAGTAACTAGTCATTTGTTGAATTCTTTTAGATATTTCTATTATTTACTAGTCAGTCTTCTAGTTTATTAATTTTTACATGCTATTGTTCATGAGTTTTTTTACTATTTTGTGAAAGTATATAATAAAAATTAAAAAGGAAATGCCAATACGATTGGTATATGGGTGGAAGTTGAGAATAAAGGATGACACTAATTGATATGCATTAAAAATGCAATTGATTCATACATGATTTAAGCTTCTGTTGATATGCATTTGAAGTTGACACACTTAATTTTTGTTTCTTATGGAATGTAGTCATCATTGGCAATTGCTCATTATTGAGTCGAAGAATTAAAATGTAGTCTTCCTATGTTCGATGGGGTTGAAGCCAAATAAAAACATCGTTTTTATTGTTGATTTGTAAGTATACTTTATTTACCTTACATATAATTTATGATGTTTTAGAAGACAAATTTAATGAATATATTTTATTACCGTAGAGCCATAGATGGATATAATAGGTTGAAAGGTTCGAGTAAACAGAGAATGCCAACATGGAACATTAATCTCAAAGTAAGTTAATAATTTCATAAATAATTTAAAATTTATTAATAATTTTTGTATATACTATTTACTTATTATAATTTATGGTAATTGTAGTGGCATAGACAATCTTTCAATTATGAGTGTAGCTATTAACTTATGATACATATGTTGAACATTGTATGTGCTGGGATTATTAATTCATGGAATCAGGTACGTAACAAAAAATTTCAATTATGTGTTAATTGTCTTCTTTAATGTTAATACAATATTCTAATATTTTTTAATATTTATTCAGATATTTGAAGACTCAACGCCATTTCATGAGGATGACATTACGAATGTTCAAGACCATTGTGCAAATTTTATTATAGAATCCATTTGAAGTAATTTAGTTAGGTAAAAAAATGGCAATCATAGGTCGGTGCCATTTGTTTTTGTACTTCTGTTGTAGGCCTCATAGTTTATTTAGCTTTGCTCTAACTAACTAGTGTTTTGATAGTAACATAGTTTGGTTTTGGCAAGAGGTATGTAGTTCCATGGTACTTTTTGGGACGTAATTTCCTGAATAATTTAAAACTGATGGAATTTATTTAAAACTTTGTTCCATGGTACTGTTTGTATTAATGGTTGTGTATGAAATATTTGATTAGTAATTGGTTGTGATGAAATTTTGTATTATTCATAATTTTTTGTACAATATTGTAGAAGAAACAAAAATTAAAAAAAATGACATTGTGATTTTAAATTGGAACAATCGGTTTAAAATAACATTACTAAATCAAGTGAATCGATTTAAATTTGAGATTTTAAATCTGGTCATATAGATTTAAAAAATTTCATTACTTTTTGAATTTTTTTTAAATATGTCAAACCGATTTAAATAAACATTTTTAAATCATACTAACCGATTTAATAAAATATTTTAAATCGGATCAAACCTGATTTAAAAACGAAAAAATTTCTAAATCAGTCAGAATTAAATCGCAACACCAGCCGATTTAAAAAGTATTTTTTGTACTAGTGATTTTTCTCCACATGCATCACATAACGACAATGTTTTACATCAAGACTAAACCAGTATGGAAGATCAAAGAATACCGACCTATTTTTCCAAATACTTTTCTCCACGGACTTTTTTGTTTCTTTCCAAAGACGACCTTAATGTATTATTGTTTTCTATAAACTTCCTTCCCAGTTAAGGGCTTTGGAGCAATATCAAACTTCTGCTTTCCATTAAAAGCCTTTGGCAATCTACGATATTGATGATTAGGTCTTAGAAATTTTTGATGGCCAAGATAAACTATCTATTTTCTATTTTGTAATTGGTGGTGACATGTATCAACTTCACATATAGGAAACACTTTGTGCACATTGACGTTGTATCTAGACAAATTACCGTATGTAGGAAAGTCATTGATTGTACAAAACAACATGGCACGCAACTTAAAGTTATCACATGTATATGCATCATCAATATCAACACCTTCCTCCCACAAAAGTCTTAAATCTTCAATCAATGACGTTAAATAAACATCAATGTCGTTCCCTGGTTGTTTTGGACCCGAAATCATCATCGATATAATCATATATTTGTGCTTCATGCACAACCATGGAGATATGTTGTAAAGTATGAGAAGAACAGGCCATGACGTATGGTTAGTACTCAAATTACCAAAAGTGTTCATTCCGTCGGTGGCAAGTCCAAGCCTAAGGTTCCTCGGTTCAAGGGAGAAATTTGGATTCAAGGAATCAATCTTCTTCCATTGCAACGAATCAGCTACATGGTGAATTTTTCTATCACACACTCTTTCATCTGCATGCCATCTAGTATTCTTTGTGTCACTAACATTAGCAAACAATCTCTTGAATCTTGGAATTATCGGTAGATAACACACAACTTTGGCAAGAACACCCTTTCTAGTTACATCATCGTCGTCATCAACACCATTGTCCTTCTGATTGTAGCGTGACTCCCCACACCTCGGACATTCCTTCAAGTTTTAAAAAATTTTCTTATATAATATGCAATCTTTACGACATGCATGTATTTTGACATAGTCCAAACCCATTTTAACTTTTTCTTTAGGAATTGATTTTAGGTTTTATAATTTTAGCTAATTAAAATAATACATAATTCTAGGAATTAAGGTATCCATGATTAGATTGATTTAAAATTTTGGGTAAGACTAATTTATTAGAAAAAAGAGTTTTAAAACTATATATATATATATATATATATATATATATATATATATATATATATATATATATATATATATATATATATATAAATTAATTAACTAGAGTATTATTATTATTAATTAGTATAAACTAATAATACTAATCAATTAGTATTATTATTAATTGACAAGCATTATCACTATTATTTGAATTATCACCTAGAGTATTAGATTTTATTAAGAATATTAACATTAATATTATTATTAATATTGGGTTATTAATATTTAAGAGTAGTAATATAAAGAATATTATTATTATTATTATTATTAAGAACATTATTAATGCTGGATTATTATTATTATTAATATAATTAAATTAGGATTAATTAGATTGTTATTTTTATTATTTGTGATTAGAGGGGGGCGTGTAAAGTGATGTGGGTTTAGTTTACTTAGACTTTATATTATTATTTAAGGTTTTAGTATTTTTTTTATTATTATTTTTTATCTGGTCAAATTAAGTCCATCCTCAAAATTCCCAAATCCTAATTACACATGAATCAAAAGTGAAGGATGGATCAAAAATTGAAAAGAAGATTACATCAAATCTTTCTATATACATTGAAATCTGATTGATCAGATACATAATATATAGAAACCCTAAAATCTATTTTCTAAACAAGATCAAAACCTAAACATTTACATAATTAAATCAGATCCTAATAATACAAAGAATCAATTACATATCAAATCCTATCAATCTAATCTAAAATTCAATTCTGAATCAATCATAATTAAATTACAAACCTAAAAAATAAGCTATAAAAACCTAAATCTAAAATCAGAATGGACACGAACAGAAAACCCTAAGAACTCCATTGCTGCTGCGATCCCTAAAACCCCACCAAAGCTCCAAATTATTTGATACTTAAGGTTTTTCCTTGAAACCCTAAGCATCTGAGCTGAAGCCTCCTCAATACCTCACACCAGACAGAGAAAAAAAAGAAGTCAAAGAGGGAGAAGAAAGAAAGAAAGATAAAGAACGACAACCAGAATCAAAGGAAAGGAGAAGAGATCGAAATCATTACCTTTTGACTGGAGAGTTTCTCATCTCTGTAGATTGGTCGCCCATACCTTCACCTTTTAATTGTTTTGTTGTGCGTGTGTGGTTGTAATGGTTAAGATTTTGTTTGATTCTGGTTAATATCACTTGGTAGATTTAGGATTGTTTGGGATTTGATTTGGGTTAAGGGTTTGAGAAACAATGACCTGGGGTTTGATTAGGGTCGGATTGAGTAGATTCAAGGGTTTTTGGGAATAGTTTGAGGTTAGGGTTCCTAGGGTTCATCGCTGCTGGGTTAGGGTTCCTGGGGTATTACTAGGTTTCTTGAAGAGATGAAGAAATTAATCAGGGCAAAGTTGGGGGTATGGGGAGTTAAGGTTCTTGAGGGATGAAGTTTCCGGTTGAGCTTCAATCAAAAATTGGGTGGGGCGGTGGAAGGTGAAATGGGTGGCCGAAGGGAGGGGTGGTTGGGACAGTAGAGAGAGAAAGAGAAGAGAAGAGGAGAGAGAGAGAGAGAGAGAGAGAGAATGAGGAAATGAGAATTTTCTGAAGTGAAAATGGGTTATATACCACATCTAGGCAGGCGCCATGTCACGCCTACGTGGCCTCCCTCAACCAATGAACCAACTGACTCAGCTTAGCCATGATGCGTGTGTATGTATGCTGAGCCCCCTTTGACTCTGCATCTCAGTCACACGCTTTACCTAAATTGACTGGTCATTCAAATCAAAGGCTGAGATTAAAACGCAGGAATACACCTTTGATCATGATCACCTGGTCCAGAGAGATTCAACCATTGACTCTGTGTGTGTGTGTGTGGATCGCCCATTCACACGTGGGCCAGAGAGGCTAGTGGGCCTCTCTCTGCCACTTTTCACATCCCCACCACTGCAGCCCAGTTTCTAATGTAACGCAATCTACACCCCTAACTCATTCAGCTTTTATTTATTTATATTAAATTATTTAATTTTATTATTTAATTTAATTAAGTTTATACTTTAGCTAATTATTTTGATTAATCTAATTAGGATAATTAAGTTTTAATTAGCATATTTTAGAATAATTATTAATTAGAATTATAACTTAAATTAATTAACATATTTAGCGTTAATTAATATAGTGATGGAATTAATAAATATAATTAGATAATAACAATCAACATCGAATAAAAATACAAATATAATTAGAGATTTAAGTTAAGGTTATGGTTAATTTTATAGTTGGTACTTAGTCTTAATTAATGAATCCATGAATCCAATCCTTATCACATTTGTAGCAGAAGTTACATCCATTGCAGTCGTTATAATTCGTTTTTCATCGATATAATGTCATTTAACTAATTATACAACTTTAATCAAAATTAAAACTAGTTAAAATGATTAAGATATACAATCTGTACAAAATGTGTTCACATCCACCATTTCTCTAAACATGCATAGAAAAGTTGGGACATCTCTGCCACTTTTTTCTTTTAGCCAATTCCATAAATTTCTTATTGAAGTATTAAGCTAGTCTTAATTTCATAAGATTTCTCATCTAATTCTTTTTCATCTTCATCCTTTGTCGACTTTTGAAATCTCCAACAATTCGGATCAGCATAGGAACATTACATTGTGCACAAGATAATGGGCATGTTTGTTTTAACTTTTAAAATATAGATTTTTTTTTTTTTTTTTTTTAAATGAATTTTGTAAATCGCTTTTCAAAATATTACAAGTTTTTTATATTAATTTTTTTAAGTTGCAAGACTAATTTTGATATCATACAACATAAACATACATTATTGAAGATCAAAATATAGTCGAAATCTTAATTTTTGAAATAAAGTTGTATTTTAAAAATAATTTTTATGAAAAGCTATTTGAAATAGCTTCAAAATTAAGTGATTTTTTGAAATTTTGATATCCAAATTTTTTTTCAATAAAATGTTGATATATCTAAAATAACATTTTAAGAATAATTATTCAAACCAAATTTTCATTTAAAACTTTTATGAAAAGTTTATTTGTAAATTTGTTTCCACTAAATTTTGTTACAGTATAAAATTAATTTTTTTAAAAATCCAAAACAAACAGGCCCATTGTGCGTCTGAACATTTCAGTTTCAGCACATTTCCGTTTGCCATACTTGAATATGCATCTATACTGATATATAAAGGCAAAACATCCTTATGGTGTAGCCTATTTTTTTTCCTCTTTTACCCTTAAAAATTGTTTCGAAATTACCAAAATAAAAATTAACTTCTCTTCTCATTTTATATTTGAATTATTATACAAAAGGTAGTTATATTGTAAAAGAAAAACTTACGGTAACTTCCAATTGAAATAGTAACTTCCAATTGAAACCGTCTAATAACCGTTTTCATCTATCTCTTTTATTTATTTATTCAAATTGTTATCTCACAAAAACTATTCACATTATCACAACACCAAATTCTCTCACAAAATTGTTGCACAAAAAGAAAAACAACTACCTTGATTTGGATAATTTATCTCATATTTACCATTCAATATGTTCAAAATATTCACACATCAAAAAGTGATACAAAAGCATTCTAGAATTTCTATGCTCTTTCTCAACAAATTGTGAGTTAATAAACTCCCCGCATTGAAGATCAAAGGAAAAAAGAAACAAGATAAGAGATTGAGTTTTTATCATATATCTATGAGAGTTCAACATCAACACTGCCATTTTTGAAGAAGAAGAGAAATTATTTCCGAAACATTGATATTGTTTGTATTATTTATTTTTTAATTTCTTTTCAACTTAAGTGTGTCTAATAATAATTTATTGTGTAATGTTGATTTCATTGTATGAATATTTTTGTTCTTTAATTGTTTTATTAGACTATGTTTGGATATTATAAAATGAACCTAATGGAATACAGTGAAAGCGAGCAGAACTCCACTTCATCTGATTTTAAATGATATTTCGGCGGAAGGAATTTTCCTACCGTTTATAAATAATATCATTAATATACAACTAAATAATATTTTTAATTTTTATCATTGATGTTAATCTTTATTTTTGTTTGTTTTTCGGTCTCCAAATGAAAAAAATATTGCATATAAAGTTGTTGCAATGGTTGAAGAGGGTAAAGAATGGTTTTCATTGCATATGATATGTTAGGTTTATTGTTTATGGTTAAAGAATTGTTTGCTTCATGTTTTTTCTTTTAAAACAAAATAGTGGATTATATTGTATTTTGATTTTCAATATTGATGTGTTTGTCATGTTTTTTCTTTTAAAACAAAATAGTGGATTATATTGTATTTTGGTTTTCAATATTGATGTGTTTGTTATAATGATTTAGAAGTGATGGAGATTTTGCAGGTAGTCGACGTAATCAATAATAGAACAATGTCATAAGTTTTTTATATTTTCAATGTTTATGTTTTTTTAATATAAACTTAAAAAAAAAAATTAACGTGAATAAGTCTTGCTTAAAGGTAAAAAAAATTATCTATTTATCAATATTTTTCTACTTTTTTATATAGAAACCTTTATATAACATGGATCACCTATATAGAAATGTAAAAAAAAAATTATATGAAATCAATCTTTTATCTATTTGTATCTTTTATATTAATCAAATTTCATTTGAGTTTATAATACAAATATTATGTTTTATTTTCAAAAACTGATGGAGATACTTAGAGAGTGTACATAAATTTGGAAAAACATGATTGTCGCAAAATCGTAATGGAATCTGTTTGTATGGATACCGTATGAAGGTAAAATCATCACATGTGTTGACTAATAGAATTTACTGCATTTATTTTGCAGTGATTCGAGATATATTTTAGATTTTGATTTAGTGACTTACCTTCCTATTAAGCAACAATGTCACTTAATATCTATGTTAATGTTTATGTTTATTTGCTTAATAAACTTTGACAAATGTTATTTTCTTATTATTTTATCTATATCTTCTTATGGTTTTGAGTATTCTATAACAATATATAAAGACAAAATTTATTTTTTGTGTAACATATTTTCTTTTTCCGTAGTACCCCTTTCTAACCTCTAAATTATTTCACTCACATTATAAATTTGCTTGAAAAAAGTCGGTTGAATATAGTTGGGTCACAATGCGCTTTTCGGTATTCATAAGAAAATTTAATTTGCGAATATTATATAGTATAATTTTTTTTGTAAGTATCTGAATAAATATTCTAGACCTCATCATACAAATTAATTATTATAAAATCAAACTTATAAAAATTGATACTATTAATATTTTCATACGGTGCACCTTAAAAAAACGGACAAACGGGCACGTTTGGACATTAGTTTAGTATAAAATGAATGGTTGCACGAAGTGTTTGGGGAAAGAATCAATACAGCACACTTACAAAGGTACGATTTCATAGGGCCAGTCTTGGGGCAAGACAACTAGACCCATAGCTCAGGTCCTAAAAAATATGGGGCCTCAACAATTTTTGTGGTGGGGTTAGGGAAATGATAAAATACTTATATATATATATATATATATATATATATATATATATATATATATATATATATATATATATATATATATATATATATATATATATATTATTTGATAGTACAATTCTACACCATCGTCCCAGCGGTAGCGTGTGTTGATTTTGCAGTGAGGTTGTGTTTTCAATTCTTGGGTAAAACATGTGTTATATTATAAACTTCCAAAAGTAAAAGAAAACGACCCTCTTGCAGTGGGTCCCACACCTTTTATATCTCTCTTCAATTATGAAGAGAAAGAGAGAAAAAATAAAATAAAAAAATGATTATTTTGTCCATGTAATAATAAATATGTATTTTTAAATGTTATTTATTATAAGGATAGTATAGTACTTTTAAAAATATGCAACACTTCTATCTACTCTATTTCTTCTCTTTCTCTTAAATCAAACAATACCTCAAATCTACTTTATTTCTTATATTTTTCTCTCTTTTTACACTCTCTTATTTATTTCTCTCTTCACAATTTCTGTTCCAATTCAGCTTCTGGCCACCGGTAGCAGAATGATATGGCACATTTGGTGTTCCATCTATAGCAACAGTGACTAACCAACAAAACATTGGTTAGATATATTATTAACAACTCGCGCAGTGTACGTACAATTTAAGTCCCACGTCGAATTTTCAATACAATAGATTAGTGTTTATAAATTACTTTCACACTATATTTATTGTAAAGTTATCTATTTGGCTATTCCTATAAAACACTTAGACTTAGGCTTCAAATATAAATTACAGAATCTGTTAAATTAGTTTTTAAATAAATATTTATAAAAAAAAATCAAAAAATATTTAATTATTAAAAAAAGATTTTCAGAAAATAAATTTTTACATTTTAAAATATTTTTAATGTTATGGCAACATTAAAAAATATCATCTCAACGATTTTAATGTCATTATGCAAATGAGATTGTTTTGTCACAAGGATCACTAAAAAAACATAAAATGTGATATAAGAGAACCATAAAGCTGATTTTCTTAAATTAGATATTAAAAAATTATCAAAAACTAAATATAAGAGAACCGAAACTGCATTTAAATCCAAATAAAATAATTAATATTATACTATAAACAAAAAATTAAAATATTTTAAACCAAAGTTATTTTATTTAGATCATTTAATTTAAAAATCTAAAATATTAGAATATACGTAATAGTTAATTCAGTAAAAACGAATAAAATGTTACTCTTAAAAAAAGTAGGAAGTAGAGATTCTCTACTAAACGAGCCTTTGCAGCAAAGTAGACATTCCATGTCTGGCCAAGTCCAATCGATACCTTGCTTTTGAAGATGAATCGCATTAAAAATGCGCTATGTTTTTTGTTTGTTAGAGATACAAACATACTGGAATCAGACAAATAGTAGTGATGACACTCAAATCACTGCACTTTCATGCTAATACACGCTCATGTAGGTGTGTATTAGTAACATATTCCGTAGTATATTTTTATGTGGAGTCTACCAATTTGAAGTGGGACCCACATTAAAAAGATGAAGAAAAAAAATAATAGACAGAAAATAGATGTAGTGTATTTTTGTATTGGGTCCACCAATTTTAGTTTTAAGTGTATGTTAGCATTTCCATATATATATATATATGAGTCATGCTAATACACACTCATGTAGGTGTGTATTAGCAACATACTCTTTAGTGTATTTTTGTGTGGAGTTCACCAATTTTGAGTGAGACCCACATTAGAAAGATGAAGAAAAAAATAGTAGAAAGAAAATAGATGTAGTGTATTTTTGTGTTGGATCCACCAATTTTAGGTGTATGTTAGCATTTATATATATATATATATATATATATATATATATATATATATATATATATATATATAACTACTATGTTATCTGTGATAAGAGTTCTTTGTGGTTGTTATTATCGATTACTATATTAGCATTTCATAAGATTTTTTAAGATAAAATAAAGAAATCGATTACTATATTAGCATTTCCTAAGATTTTTTAAGATAAAATAAAGAAGAAGAATTTATTCCGCTTTTCTCTAATCCAAAAAGTTGGTAGGCAGAGCGCATAGTTCGAATTGAAGTAAACTTCTGAATTATTATTGCATATTAGAAATTTAACGAATATTCAGTGGAATGGATTATGAAAGTTCCTCCTAATCTGCAGTGCTAGTATTGATACCTTTAAGATTAATTAAAATAGGTGATTTCTATACACATTTATTCATCTGTTTATTTATTATCTTTTCAAGAATCAATATGCAGCATCATATCAAGTAAAGAACTTGAAATATTCAACTATCTTTTTTTAGGCAAATTGTAATACGGATAAGTGCAAAAATATCAATGATAGGCAAGTATTGTAAACAATTAAATTAATTAAGATCATAAATTTGATGATAGATTCACCTCATCAAAAATAAATAAAAATTTCTTCTTCCTCCAATTGATCTTCTCCGACCAATAACCAAGACACATTGCTACACTCCATACCACATATAAGTTATTAGAGATAACTAATAATCATGGTTTAAATATGTTATCTACCACTCATAATCATGGTTTAAATATGTTATCTACCACACATTAGACTCAAGACAAAAGGTTAAATGCTAGCTATAGCAAAAATAGCAAACACGAAGAACATGTAATCTTCTATTCTCTTGGAAGTATGTTATTGTTCTGGACTGGATCTAAGGTTGGCCCACCGTCGGGCACGGCCCAACCGAAGTCTTCGTTGAGGAAGACCCAGTTGAGGCCTAGCCTATTTGCACGCCTGGAGAACTCTCACATGTCTCCCTCACGTACTCCACGTGCCCCCTCAAGCGGGGACACGTCATCAGGCAACAACCCACTTGCGAAAGAACTAGTCAGCCCACCTTCCGAAGATCACGGGGTAGTTAATTCAGGGCGAAGACCACGTGCTGGTCTTTCTTACACCACGTAAGTTCTGACAGTTACTCGTATTGGGTCTTGCGATCCAACCCAATGCAAAGCAACTGTTGGCCCTGCGCTGGGGGCACATTATAAATACCCTCTTTCACTAGAGGGTCAGGTATTCTATTCTTTACACCTTTTCTCTGTACTTGCGGTGATTACTCTGTCTCTGACTTTAGCATCGGAGTACCTTGCAGGTACACCCCCTCTTCTTCACCACCACTGACGAACAAATGAGCTCACGACGTGTTGCTGGTTGCTGATCCATTTCTGATCCGGTAAGATCAGTGGCGCCGTCTGTGGGGACTCTTGCTTCCCCGTTCTTTCTCCTATAGAAACTCAAGAACCAAAGCAGTTTACAACCTCCGTTGATCATGGCCAACCCATACATTGACGACAACGCTCAAGAAACCGCCTTCACTCCATTAACCAACGGTGATGGCCACGACCCCAACGTGATCGTTCACGTCAAAGAGGGCGACCCCAGGGACGAGCAAACCACCTCTCCCTCCTCGGACGACGCGACCTTCAACGCCGCCCGACGCTTTGATAGCCCGGCTATCTACCAGCCAATCCCTGTGCCGCCTAACGGTGACCCGACCACGGTGGCTCTATTCGCGGCGATCAATCAGACAAATCTGATGATTTTCTAATAGAATGAGCGGATAGGGATACTTGAGAAGGAGCGACAATCACGCTCTCCCCCGCGGAGACATCGTCGCCTTGTTTCTCGCAGTCCCTCACCTCCCCCACGGAGGACACGACACGATGACTCTCGGAGCCCTTCTCCCCGAAAGCCTGGGCGTCGCCCGTTTGGAACGGCCTTAGTCCGTAGCCACCCATAAGTGCGACCGATCCCCTCCCCGGAAGGAGCGACATTCCCCCACTTATAAGAGGAATAAAGCTGACGGATACGTGGAGAAGCCAAAGAACCGACCAAGGTGCCCTCCCCGACGGAGTAGGAATAGTCGTGTGACCTATCCCCGTCACGATCACCTGTCAGGAGCGACGAGGACGACCATCGCACACCACTGTCCTGGGACATCATGTAGACTCCCTTTCTCGTCGGCATGGAAAAATCCCCATTCTTGGCGACATATGATGGTACGACCGACCCGGACGACCACATTGAAAGCATCGATGCGATGCTCGACTACCAGAACTTCCAGGGAGCCATCAAGTGCAGGCTCTTCCCCACTACCTTGAGGAAGGGTGCTATGGCGTGGTACAAGAGCCTCGCGCCCGAGTCCAACACCTCCTGGAAGGAGCTAAAGAGGCAGTTCTCCATGCACTTCACCGCTTCACGGCGCAACCCGAAGACGGAAGCATCCCTAGAAGACATCATCCAGGGAAAAGAGGAATCTCTTCGGAATCATATAGAGAGATTCAACCGAGAAGCCATCAAGGTATCCACCTCGGATGACATGAAGAGATTTTTGATCGAACGAGGGTTGCGACCTCGCACCGAGTTCGCCAAGGCAGTTGGCATTGAAAGGCCCAACACCTTAGATGCACTCCTCCACAAGGCCCGGACATACATCCAGTATGAGGAGATAGAGGTCGCCCACTGCGCCCGCGACTCGCGGAATCAAGAGGGTGCCAAGAGTCCCAGGTACGAGGATTCCACCGCTCCCCGACGGGGCAGGGAAAGAAGAAGAGAAGACCGGCCCTTGGACTCCCGAGAACAGAGGGGGCCAGCAGGCCGTTTCACAGAGTACACGCTACTCACAGATCCCCACGAGCACATCCTGGCCAAGTGCATCAACTTGGAGTTCTAGCGAGGAGGTGTCCGCTTCCCGAAGTCGACACCCCCTAAGCTAAACGTCGACAAGTCCAAGTACTGCCGGTTCCACAGGAGCCACGGACACGTAACGGAGGACTGCATCCACCTCAAGGATGCCATCGAGATCTTGATCAAAGAGGGGCACCTAAAGTCGTACACCAAGAGGAACGAAGCCCCCCGACAAGAGACCCAGGAAGCAAAAAGGGTCGAGGAGGCTACCCCGTCCTCTAGCGATAACGGACAACAAGTCGCCCTCTGTGTCACCCGACCAGAGGACTTCTACTTCCCCTGCGAGCCTGACACGCCTGTAACCGCTCGTAGCCTATATGAAAACTTCCCCGCCGCCATGGTCATATCCGGCAGGGGGTCCAACAAAGTCTCGATGGGGTCGATCAAGCGGAAGTTCGACCTATTGATAGAGCACAGATGGCAAACTTTGACGTACGCCACATCCTAGTCGACCAAGGGAGCTCAGTGGACATAATGTATGCCCACCTATTCACTACCCTCCAGCTCGACGAGACACATCTGCCCCCGTACGTCGGCTCAGACCTGCAGGATTTCAATGGCACCACCACCAGACCATGGGGCTGCGTCGAGCTGATGGTCACATTTGGGAACGACAATACTGCTCGACAAGTTAAGGTCCGCTTCCTGGTAGTAGAGTGCCCCTCTCTATACCAGTGCATCCTGGTAAGGCCGACCATAGCCGAGCTCACAACTGTGCCATCTACAGTCCACCTGAAGATGAAGTACTACACGACCAAGGGTCGTGTCATCACCCTCCACGGGGATATTGAGGCTGCCAGGGGATGTTTCGAGGCTGCAACCAAGGGTTTAAACTCGATCAACATCAATTCTAAGACCGCGGGTAAGTCAGCTCAAGATAAAGAGCAGAAGCCACTCCGCGCGTCAATGCGGTCGACCTAGACAGCCGCTTCCCCTGCAAGCAGAAGCAGAAACAGGTAGCGTATCACACCCCTCCAGATGAATGCATCGGACAACCCCTACACTCTCATGCGCCCCATTCCAGATGGAGACTTCAAGGTCATCACCCTCGGGGACGACCCGAGCAGGAACCTGAAGATTGGAACGGGCCTCCCTGACTTGGCAAGGAAACAGCTGAAGGCCAGCCTCAGGGAGAATGCTGACCTGTTCACATGGAGCACTGCAGAAATGCCCTGCCTCGACCCAGATGTGGCCTGCCACCAGCTCACAATAGATCCAGCCGCTAGGGCTATAGTACAACGTAGGCGTAGGCAGTCTCCCAAGAAAGCGGAGGCTGCTGAAAAGGGTGTAAAAGACCTCTTAGAGGCGAACATTATTTCGAAAGCCCAGTACACAACCTGGCAATCCAATGTTGTACTCGTTAAAAAGAATAATGGAAAATGGAGAATGTGCGTTGGTTATACCGATCTTAACCGGGCATGCCTGAAAGATGCATACCCATTGCCTAACATCGACAAACTGGTCGTCAACTCTGCAGGTTTTAAATTGTCGTAGTTCATGGACGCGTACTCGGGATACAATCAAATCCCCATGGCGAAGGCCAACAAGCAGTACACGGCTTTCATGACTGAGTCAGGCAACTATTACTACACCGTAATCCCCTCCAGTCTGAAGAACGTCAGCGCGACCTACCAAACGATGATGAACAAAGTCTTCCCCGGCGAGTTTGGAGACATGTACGAAGTCTACATGGATGACATGATAGTAAAATCACGATAAGAGGTCGACCACACTGCCCATCTTAGAAGAGTCTTCGACACGGTGAGGAGATGCAAGATGAGGTTCAACCCGGAGAAATGCACATTCGGTGTCTGAGCAGGCAAGTTCCTCGGTATCTATCTCACAAAATGAGGAATTGAGGCAAACCCCGACAAGTGCAGGGCGTTCTCCAAGTTCCCAATGCCGAACTCGAAGAAATCGATCCAATCACTAAACATGATGCTCACCTCGTTGTCCCGCTTCGTGGCCAAATCGACCCAACACGCACTTCTAATTTTCAAACTCCTACGCAAAGAAGCGACATTCGAGTGGATCGAGGAGTGCGAACAGGCGCTCCTCCACCTCAAACAAGTCCTCTCGCAGCCCTTGGTCCTCTAGCGACCAGAAAACACGGAGACTTTATACTTGTACCTCGCCGTCACAACTGAGGCGATCAGCGCGACTCTTATCAAGGAAACCCCTGAAGGACATCCGCCGATATACTTCACCAGTAAAGCCCTCCAAGGCCCTTAGTTTAGGTATCAGCAGATCGAAAAGGTTGCTCTAGCCTTCGTCATTGCAGCCCGAAGGCTGCGACACTACTTCTTGGCCCACATGATCGTGGTAAGAAAGGAGCAACCCATGAGGTAGCTCCTCGGCCGACCCGACATGGTGGGCGGGATGCTCAAATGGTCGCTCGAGCTCTCCGAATTCGACGTCCAGTGCAAGGGTATGAAGGCCCTGAAGGCTCAAGTATTAGTCGACTTCGTCGCGGAGATGACCACCCCCGAACCCTCGGTCGACGGATCCCAAAAGTGGACGATCTACTTGACGAGGCATCCCGTTCGACGGGAAGCGGAGCAAGCATCATCCTAGAAAATGAGGAAGGCATTTTGATCGAGGTCTCTCTCACATTATCCTTCCCGACATCAAACAACCAGACCGATTACAAGGCCTTCCTTGCTGGACTACGTCTGGCTAAGGACCTCGCGTGAAAGAGTTAAAAATATTTACCAACTCCCAGCTCGTGGCCTCCTAGGTGCGGGGAGAGTACCAGGCCAAGAACGACAACTTCATCGAGTGCATGGCCCTAGTAAAAGAGAAGATGAAAAAATTCGTCTCGGTGGTGTAATACCCCAAAATTTGCCCTCTCTTTTCTTCATATCATTTAGCATGTGCTTTCATTTCATTGCATTGCATTCAAGCATAGAAAAATAAAACATTAAACATAGAGCATTGCATTGCATCTTGCATAAGGGCATGGGATCAGTGATTCTCAAAGGTGTTGATCATCCAAAGCAAAGGAACAAGAAGCAAGGGTCTTCTAACAAGCCTCAAGGGTCTTTTAAGTCATATGTCATCTCAATTGATCCCACAAGTCATTGGGAGAGGAGAATTCATCAAGAAGATTGGACAGTGCATAACCTCTTACACAAGGCAGTCAAAAATTGGGATCTGACCCCCAAATGGGCAATCTCTTTGAGTTTTTATCATCTCCAAATGTCATATCTCATCTTTTTTAGAGAGGATGTACATCATATTCAGAGAAATTTGGATTTGGAGGATGTGATATTTCCTCATAACCAGAGGGTGCCAAAATTAGGGTTTGACCTAAAATCAGTTTATCTCTGATTTTTTGGGCAAGACTTGATCTCATGGTATTCCTTATGTTCTTAAGTGTATATGGATGGAAAATTGCTCATCAATTGGTTTCAAAAGGGTCTCAATTGATCAGTTGCTTGATAATCAAGAAATTGGGGAAAAAGTCAATATTGCAGTGAAAAAAGTCAACTCCTGACTTTTTAAGGTCAAATTCATGAAATTCATGTTACATATGTTCATTGGACAAAATTTGATCAAGAAATGATGGAGGAATAATGGAAAATCAAGAAATCATAAAACTGCCAAAAATAGAAACTTTAGGGTTGTCAAAAATAGTAAGTTTGGACCATTTTGCACCCTACTTTGAGGCTCCCTTTCTCCAAGATAAAAGTTCCAAACATCATGCCCAATTTGAGCTAATTAAATTTCATGTTCTAAGCTTCAATTCCATATAAAGAACTCCTCCATTGGATAAAAATTGAATGAGTTATGGTTGATCAAAGTTTGAGAAAACTAGGTCACAAACCAAGTCATGACCAAGCATGACCAGGCCCACGCGCCATAATTTTGACAAACACCTGGTGTGCCAAAAGTCAAGCTTAATTTCTTCAAGATAAAAGCTCCAAATGAAAACTTTCCAACATCAAATTTGTTCCTTGCCATGCCCTCTTCAATGTTGATGTTGGACAAATTTTGATTTGATCAAGTTATGAGATGGTTATGATGGTTCCAAGTTAGTGTGATCATGCTGAGATTTCAGGTGCCATGCTTGCCTTGCCATGCCAAGTTCACACACCCACTAACCAGTTTGGAACCATTGTGTTCATAGTCATTTTTAAGTGTGTTTGAGGCTTCATTTCAATCCATAACTAACATCAAACTTGTTCTCCCATATTCCCTCTTTCATTTGACATCAAAAGCTCACTAAATCATCTACCATGCATGGATAAATTCACCACCAAACCGCCATGTTTCCATTGGAACCAAGTTGTCACAAAATCAGAAAATGAATTGTTATTGTTGTTGTCTTAACATTCACACGCATACACCCTATGTTCATTTCCACTTTAAGCCAGACACCTCTTACAAGCACGTGCTATCCATGCTACTCCATACATGGAAATGGAAAAGAATAACCAAACTTATGGAACAAGTTTCTCTGCTGCAGCTCACCTCCATCACACGAGTTCATCACCACTGATTCACCTCCACTCCACCATAACACCATAAATGTCCACCTCACCATAGTAAAACTCTCCTCACTCGCCCTAACTAACTTGGCTCAGTTAGTTAGGGACAACTCAGTTAACCACTCCAACTCACTAAACTCACTCACTTAATCACCCTAGTTAACACATTTAACCCCACATATAAATGAGATTTCACTTCACATTTTCATTTCAACTCTCACTTTCTCATTCTGGTTCAAGAACACTCTCAAATTTTCTCTACTTCCTCTGATTTCTTTTCTCTTTCTGCACACGATTCCATCATCATTCTCCTTCAACTTCATCTTCAAGCTTCATCATCAAGTGGAATTGAACTTGGAGATCATAGAATAGTTGAAGTAACTACACTGCAGATCCATATTCATCTTCATTTTTTCAGATTTCTTAAGCCTTTATTTGGCCAATCGAAGCTCAAGGAAGAAGCACTTTCCTCTGGTATTCTTATAGATCCAAAGCTTCATCAGTCTTAGGTTTGATTTCACCAACTTTGATCGCACGTTTTCTCTTCATTATTACTTGTTTTTTGTTGATTTTAGCTCATTAGGAGCTCTGAAGTATCCGACTAGTTGATAGGCCTCTTAGAGGCATAGATTCAAAATCTAGGGCATATTTTAATCTCCTCTGTTCTCTGTATATGTGCTTGTTATGTGAAAAGTGATTGTGGATTCATGATGTAAGTAACTTCAGCTTCATTTTGATATAATGTTTGCGTATTTCTAGAGAATGTGAAACTTGCAGACGGTGGGGAGTGGCCGGAGAAGATGACCGGAGGTCCTTCTCCGGCATGTGGCTTTAACTGTTAGGGTTTGTGTTATTTTAAATCGTGGTCGTTGGATCATTGCATCGTGTGGTTAATTTGTGACAACGCATTAAAACGCACCCTCCCCCTCAAGTGCATATTTTTTAACCTGAATGACTTGTGTATGTGCGCGTGCATGTTATCTTGTATGGACCTTAATTCTCATTGGTGTGATGATCTTGCATTAAGATTGATCCAACGTTTTGTATGATGCCAGCGCATTAATGATGTGTGGTCTCTCAAGTGGTCTCAAATGTTTAATTTCTGATGATTACATGTGCGCGTGTGTATGGTAATTGATGTACACTGATGTTCTGATCCATGTGATACGCATGCTTATTTTGATAATATTTGACCAACTAATCCTATGGTTATAATTGCATCTAATCAAAGACTGCATACACGCGCTACCACACACAATCACAAGTGTAATTGGATTGTACCTTAATTGTTATGTACACCCCCACCCTGAGCCCATTGTGAATTTTGAACGTGATATTTTACTTCTCTGCACCCCTGCTTTCGCTTTCTTTCTTTTAAATTCTTTTTTTTTATACTTGTTTCATAATTGACTTTTTAAAAATACCAAAACATCATGAAAAATTCTACAAAAATTCATGTGATATCTTAACATGTTTAAATAATTTTCTATTATTTTTTATTTTGATTTTGTGAATATTTGCATATCAATCCATAATTTTCTTTTATTTCTTTTGAAACTTGTTTCTATTTTCATATCTTCATTTGAAAGATTTATTTCTCATAGCTTCTTAAACATTTTTGCATTAATCGTTTTGCATCCATTCAGTAATATCCAAAACTTCCTAAAAATATTTTTGTTTCATTTTTAGAACTTTTTTTATTGCATTTAGGTCCTCCATCTTTGCACTTTGGTTCATGATTTATAAGTGACTATTGCTTGTTTGATTGAGGTTCTTTGTGATTCTTTGCATGAGCTTTTGGTATGTTATTTGCCTCTGGTTGAGATCTCTTAAGACCTAATTTGATGATTTTTGAATCATGTTTGGTATTTGTTTGATGACTCTTGTTTGATGTCCCTTTTTGTGAACTTCTTTGATCATGTTTGTTTACTTGCTTGAGAAGGCACTTGTGCCATTGTATGAGATCATTCTTCTTGACTACTTGAGCCATGTTTAGATCATTATAGGTCTGTTGATTGAAATTATAGGTCATTGGTTTGAAGTTGATATATCTTTGTGTACATGTTCAATACTTGTTTCACATGTTTCCTTTTGACCTAATCCCTCATTCTTTTGCATCTAAGTTCCAACTTGAATTGTAATTGGTTTATTTGTGCCATGTCATACTATCCATTTGCATTTCATATGATGTATGCCTATGACTTTAAAGCATTGCATTCATCCCATATGTTATTCATGTCTTACTTGAACATGTTTCATTCAAATGCACGTTTCTATTTCTTCTAGCTTCTAAATGACTTGTAATTGCTTGAATGTGATTGGTTTGTGCATTTTATCTTCATCCTAACATGCCATGTCACTTCTGATTTTGATACTTGAGTTTCATCTTGATCTTTTTTAAGTTTGACTTATGCCTTAAGTATTTTCTTTCCATGTTAAATTCATGTTCATATCTTCTCACTTCTTCTCCTAATCACTCTTAGTGTTTGGATACTTGATTGTATGCCTCATATGACATTTGTACATCATGTTTAGGCACATGTTTAGGTCATCCAAATTCTGACTTTGACATTACTTGAAACATTATTGCATGATCACTTTGCATATCCACTCATTCTTCATCTACTTCTTTCA
Organism: Lathyrus tuberosus; assembly: GCA_022829125.1. NCBI lineage: Eukaryota > Viridiplantae > Streptophyta > Magnoliopsida > Fabales > Fabaceae > Lathyrus > Lathyrus tuberosus. The sequence continues at coordinate 23,979,625 of JALAZF010000009.1, forward strand.
TAATGCATTTCTTTGTGGTTTAAGGCCTTGTTAGTGTGCATTTGATTTGTGTTTGCTCTCATATTATGGGAGAACATTCTTATGATGTGCATTCTGACCTTGTGCTTCCCTTACCCTTTAAGATGCTTTTACTTTAGTTATTGACTTTGTTTAAGTCATATTTGTTCATATTAATTAGTTTCTTCATTTGTAAATGTTTGCACTAACTATTTTAGGGGCTAATGGTAAGTCATTTGAGTGTGGATATGCATCCACATTTAAATTTCTTCCTTCATATTTTAATCATTCAATTTGTGTTGTTTAAGCCTTCAATAATGCTTTGCTTTCATAATCTTCTTTCTTCCCTCTTAGAAACAACTTAACTTCCATCTTGGAAGTAAGTTACTTTCTATCTTCTTCTTCTCTTTTCTTTTAGGGTTAGATTTCTTAAACCACATTAACCATAGGATCACCATGTATGATAACATTAAGATTGAGTCTTAGTCTCCCTCTTTAGTTTTCACATTTTTTCCTCTTTTGAGTCTTTCTTTTCTCATCTTCAAACAAAAGTAAAAAACACTTAATAAAGGCAAAACAAATATTGTATTTGAGCCTTTCATGTAAGAATGAGATAGTGAGGGATCTTCTCTCATTTTCTTAGAATGTTTAGCGTACGTCCCATCTCGGGTCGACATGCGTGGCATTCGATCTTACATGAAGGACTTAAATACAATGTGCGTTACAAAACACACATAATAAAAAACACTTCTTTCTTAAAAGACAAAAACAAACAACAACGTCTTTCCTTCGGGAATTCTTTTCTCATCTCACTCATTCTCAACGTACGAACGTGCTTCTCCGTGTTCTCTTGCAAGATGGTAACGCACTCGGACCGGCGAGCCTGCAACACCTGAGCTAGAACGTTAACCGTTCCTTAAAAAACACAAACAATCCATCCCTAGTGAGGGGAACTACGTTGCTCTGATTCTCATGCTCCCGATGAGATACGTAGGCAGTGGGGTAGGGCCTATTCGAGCACTCCTTTTATTTTCCCTACATTTGTTTCTTGTTCTCTCTCCTTTCTTTTCTATCCCTCCTTTTTACCTTTCTTTCCAGTAGCAGCGGAGCTCCAGATGACAACACCCTTTGATTGAGACAAGTAAGCGTGGATCCCATCGGGTACGATGGACGCGAGGGGTGCTAATACCTTACTCTCGCGTAACCGACTCCCGAACCCAGTTCTTTTGGTCGCAAGACCATGCTCTATCCTTCCTCAGGTTTATGCAGTGTTTCCTTTCCCTCTCTTGGGATAAATACGCATTGCTGGCGACTTTGTTTCGGTGCCACTTTCACATTTGTACTTGGATGAAAATCCCGGGAGCGACAGGTGGAAGTAAGTCACGTCCCACGCGAACACAACACCTAGGCAGACATCCTATATACGCTGGCGAGCACGAAGAAAAAAGTCGGGAACAAATCCGTCATCCAAGAAGTGTTTCCACGGCCAAGTATCGAGAAACCCACCTCGATCGCCGACGTGAACGCCATCGGTGAGGGCCATTGTTGGATGACCGCGATATATAAATACCTCAGCACAGGGAAACTTCCCGACGACCCCAAGAAGGCTAGCGTAGTCAGGCGACGTGCCTGCTCGTATGCCATCGTTGATGACAAGTTAAAGCCCCTGACACGCAGGTCGGGCAAAGTCAACTACTAACTACGACACGCAGGCCGAACAAAATAATTCAAATGGCACGCAGGCCAAACAACTAAACAGGAAATCAAACAGCGGCTTCCTCATCGGGCCTGGGTCCCCTATCACCAACTCCCTCGATAGACTCCTCGGGGACAACCACCCTACCATCGACCACCCGGTGGAAATGGCCAATCCCCTCGACGAAAAGCTGAACCCCAGGATTTGCGATTTGGACCTGCTCCAAAGCATTGTTGAAACTCACTTCGAGAGCCTCCAAGCAATCTTGCTTGAGCTCCCTGATCTGGGTGACCAAGGCACCACAGGCCGCGAGGGCTCTCTCATCCTCCGTTTCATCCTCAGCAGGATTGGCAGCAGCCTCCAGCTCGACAACCTTGGTCAGAAGGCGATCATGTTCCTCCTTGGTCCCCTTTTTCTCTTCCCTCATTTCGGTTATATCTTAGAGGAGGTGCACCTGGGCTTCATACCTCGTCTGATCCTCTTGCAAATTGCTCCCCGCCATTTTTTTCTCCGCCTCACGGATGACGTTCTAGGCCCGCAGCTTTTTCGGCTCAGAGGTCGGGCTGGTTTCATCATTAATGACCAAGGCCGTTTCGAAGATCCGCATCATGGCTGCCAGATCCTCGGTTAACGCCCTCCTTCGGGTCACCCTATCGATCCCCATGATCGCCTTGGTTTCAGCCTCGCCCACAGTCGGGGAATTGTCCCCGGAGAAGAAGTCCAGATGGATATGGCAAGGGGGCAACACGAACTTCTCTACAGGCGCACTCTTCTCGAGTTCGGCAAGTATGGACTCCTCAGTGCATGGTCTCTTAGAAGGGATCTTCTATAGGGGAGGAGACTGGCTACATTTTGGAGAAGAAGAGTCGCTTGCCCCTTGGTCCGGCTTCGCCATGTTGGACCTGGGAGACTCTACCCTTGGTTTTCTTTGTACCCTTGGTGGCCGCAAGCTTCATGATACATTCATGCACGTTCGACATCTGACCTGCGACAGTGAACAAAGAAAACTAAGTTAGTACAAAAAAGAGAAAAGGGCAGATGCCCGAGCAAAACAAACGTTCGCCACCTAAGAACTTCAAGGCTTCCTCATGGGACTCGCACTCGAGGAGGGCCTTCGTGTTAATAAATCGAGCCTCACGACAAACATCTCAGCGATCTTCGAGGGCGAAACTCCCGTCCTTATGCACACATTTGGCAGGAGTAAAATCAGATACAAAGTCGACCAACTTCTTGTATGATTCTTAGTCGTCAGCGTCCAGTTCGCCATGCTTCACGATGTAGCTCTTCGTGCCTATCGCAAAGTGGCCTTTCTCCCACTCGAGGGGAAACTTCGACACTAACGTCTCATCGCCTTCCTCGTTGACCACACGGTTATACAAGGAGTCGACGGCCACATGCGAGACGGGCTTGACGATATAAAACCGGTCTTTGAAAGTGAGGACAGAGTCCTGGTACGCCCGGAACAGTTTCCTCGGCTGCTTCAGGGACACCTAGCTATACTGACCCTGAGCAGACGCCTGTTGCAGGTGAAAAGTGCGAAAAAACAAAGGAAGCGTGGCCCCAATACGAAGATGTTCGCACACAAGTTCGAACGCCCGCAGAATGCTATCGCGTTGGGGTGAAGCTGTGAAGGCGCCAGACGCAACCATTGGAATACCCCTTTTGAAAATGGCTGAGGGGGAGACGGATTCTCGGGTCCCGAAACGCGAACTCATACATCGAGAACCTTATCCCCCTAAATCTCGAGCAGATGCGATGTTGTTCTTTAGGCTTGTAGATTATCCAATTCAGGGAAGAGCCCACGGCGAGATCCTCGATTGTCCCGAAGACGTCCGTGTCTTTGACGGTAAAACGCGGCCCAAAATTAAGAGGTTCATGCCCGACCCAATCTTCGAGCGTGTGGGTTCGTTCGGCTCCGACTTGTTGGACGGGTGAGTCGGGTTCGGCCTCATCGTCGATATGAATGACACCCTCAATCCTTACGACCATTTTACTTGAAAAGCAGAGGAAAACAGTGAATTTGACTTTCGAGATCAAATCCACCTTCCAGCGCAAATCAAGTGAAAGGGCGAAGAGAGGGATGAGGAGCCCCAGACAAATTCTCCCCGACACAGAGTTGCGAACCCCTCCTCGACGGAGAAACCCATCCACTTAGAAATCCTGGTCGACGTGACACGGCGAGCCTTCTCGACAGGAATGCTTCCCAATTAAGAAGACCCCGATAAACGCAGGGAGACTCCTCGAGAGAGATCTCCCGACAATATACGCACGCTTACGAGGAGAAAGGCTCCCCGAGTTCTTCAGCCCAGCTCCCCGAGACCTTCATCGCGGGTCCTTGAGGCCTTCATCGGGAACTTCATGAAGTTCCCAGAATCCTCAAGAACTTCCCGGCGTCTGGACTGGAAACTTCATGAGCACGGCCTGAAAACTCATAGTTCCGCCAGAAACTTCATGAAGGTTGCCAGAAAATTCATACGTCCTCCCTAATCCTACGTGCTCCCTGAAAATCGCCGGCAAATTCATAATACCGGAGATAACAGGCGGAAACTTACTTGAAGAAAAAATATCTGGACAACGAAGAGTGGATGACGACGACGGCGACAGCGGCGACGACAACGGTGATGGCAGACGCAGTCTGAAGGACTTGGAGAGAATTCTGATGGGAATGAAGGGGAAGCGTGAAAATGAAGGGATTTCTCCTCCTATTTATAATCCTATCACGGGAAGCAAGGCAGCACTAGGCACTCAAGTGCCCCTATGCGTAGTCGCCTTAGGCAATTAATTACACATGACACGTGGCACTAGAAGATACCATGTGTGCCCTCTCAGCTTCCCCTCGTGCCTACAAACCGGTCATGCCTGTTCCTTTCCATCTCCCCCACATCGACGGCCAGGGCCCCAAACGGGGACATACCCAGGGAAGGAGGAAGGGCCAGTAGCACGTATGACGAACAGGCCTCCCCGTGAACTCCTGTCTCGTCGAGCATCTCCTACTCCTGGCCACACGCATCACCCCTAGCTCGGTGTTTCGGACACACTGACGCCCTTCTGGACGGGTCCTCGACGATTAGACTGACTTTTAAGTCATTACTCATCTACTTCGCAGCAACGACTTGGGGGGCTCCTATTCTGGATTGGGCCTAAGGCTGGCCTACCGTCGGGCACAGCCCAACCCAAGTCCTCGTCGAGGAAGGCCCAATTGAGGCCCAGCCCATCTGCACGACCGAGGAACTCTCACACATCTCCCTCACGGACTCCACGTGCCCCCCATGTGGGGACACGTCATCAGGAAACTACCTACTTCCGAAAGAACTGGCCAGTCCACCTTCCGAAGATCACGGGGTAGTTGATCCAGGGCGAAGACCACGTGCTGGTCTTCCCTACGCCACGTAAGCCCTGGAAGTTACTCGTATTGGGCCTTGCGATCCAACCAAATGCAAAGTAACCGTCGGCCTTGCGATGGGGGCACATTATAAATACCCTCTTTCACTAGAGGGTCAGGTATTCTATTCTTTACACCTTTTCTCTATACTTGCGCTGATTACTCTGTCTCTGACTTTAGCATTGGAGTACCTTGCAGGTACACCCCTCATCTTCACCACCACCGGTGAACAAAGGAGCTCACGATATGTTGCTGGTTACTGATCCATTTCTAATCCGGTAAGATCAGTAATTATGTTTTTAGAAGCACTGTTAGTCATTCAGATCAATCAAATGATTGACAACAATCTACACTGCACTCTTTACTTTTAATTTAAACCAATCACACACTATTTAAGAGGGAAAATATGTCATTCTTACGTATTCAAATCAATTCTCACTCTCATATCACTTCTCATTCTCTTACTGACTTAGGCGTTGAAGTGTTAACCTTGTAGGTCAACCCTCTATCCACCGTACAGGAAGCTCAAGTCCACTATAGCAAGCAATATGTCATCGTTCACTGAACAGTTATGGTTCCTCCACGGAATAGTGGCTCCATATGTAAGAAATAAAATCTAGTTCTCGTGTATTTTCACATATAGATCTCCTTCTATCCGGAGATATAGATATCTTCTCTTAGAAGTTCATATCTCCATTTCTCGATCTTCTTCCTTGAAATATCAACTTTCTTTTCCAATAGACCCTTCCTCAAATTCAGCGACCATGGTGGCATCCAAAGCAACTTGATCTGACGTTCAACGGCAAGTGACCATTGCAATTGTTGAAGCTATTAAAGTACCATATATTTTCCCTCAAGTTGAGGATAATTCAGTTCTAGTAGCGTTTCTATCTAATCCTTCATAACAAGATCCTACTCCACCAAGAGTCAGTCAATGAGTATTCCAAACTCTTTCGTTCTTCGGATCCATGCAATAATTTCATCAAGGTGAACTTTCGCATCTTCCTCCACCATTACTTGTGATACTTGGACAAGAAACGCTTCATGGCCTCTAATTGTTATAATTTATACTTGGCATACAAACAATTTTTTAAACAATGTTTACAACATGGTGCAACAACAGAATTCACAATTCTTGGTAGAAATGTTCTACAATGAAATTTTGTTCCTGAGGGGACACGATGTTGGGACAACTAGTCCAACTTCTTAAACCAGTACGACAACAATATAACAACAACAATAACACAATGGAGAAAACAATAAAATAACACAAGAGATTGGTAACGCAGTTCGGTGAAACCACACCTACACCTGGGGGAACTCTACCGATGAAAGAAAATTCACTAATTCGAATTAGTACAATTAGTCTTATATGAACATCAACCCCATGATGTTCATGCCTCTTCCTAATCCTAGTGACTTTCTATTTAGGACTTCCTCTAAATATAAGAACTCTTCTCACTTTCTTCAATCACTAACTACTAGTGATCAACTTCAATAACAACTTTAATGATTGTTTAATTTACAACTCAACTAAGGCAAACCAATAATTATGCCAAGTTACTGAAACTTAGAGTGGTGTACACAAATAGATTCAACACTGATACAACATTAGTGTGGAATACACGAAACAATAGACTCAAAAATCCTTGACACAAATAACTTTTGCGTACAAACTCTTTTCAAAACATGAGAATTGAGTCTCCTTATATAGCAATGTTTTATGGGCTTTTTCCTCTTGGATATCTCCATTTAATTTGTCCAGAATAATAGATGGATTTTGTTGGATTTAATAGCTCGATAAAAATCCTCAAAAGATATGATTTTGTTATATTCAAATTCAAATTTAAATCTCAAATTGGGTTCACATAATTCTTTCAAGACAACATTGTCATATTCTTTCTCATTATCACATTGAAAACATTTTATATCTCGTTCAAATTGAGTTTTAATATGAGCGTAAATTTGAAGATACATAGAATAAACCATTTATTATGTAATGAAAAAGTCCACAAAAAATCCGTAAAATCATGTAAAAATAACACCTAAAAACGGTGTCCCCTAAAAACATATGATGTCCAAACATCTCTATAGACGATATCAAAAGGCATTACAGTATAAGATAAAGAATTAGAAAATATAATATTTATTAGACTATGTAAATATAAAAAATATATAATTAAAGTTTATTAGAATTTATTATAAGTAATTACTATGAACAATATCAACCATCCTTTCTATATTTTACACAGTCTAATAAATTCCTTTCTCGAAAATTAGTTTTCAAGGAGAATATCACCCTCTCATAAAACAATGTTCATGTCATAAAAGTTAGCTGATAGGAAGTTTTCCTATCAAAAGCTATGAGACTATGCTTTCAATGATAAAGAGAGAATATTAAAAACTAACTAAAGAAAAGTAAAATAAAAGATAACTTTTTCATTTCATTCTGCTCCTAAAATGTGTCAAAGACACTACATATATAGTGTTCATAATGGGTAATGAATTAAAAGCCCAAATACACAATAGCCCAATAACAATACTAATAACTAATAATATAAATTTTAAATTATATTTTGATCCTCTATCATTACTCACCCCTTCAAGATCAACCTTGTCCTCAAGGTTGTAACAATAATGTCATAACATTTTTCATTCTTCCCGGATTCCACCGCTTAAACTGAGACAATATAATCACTACAACTTGATCATCTTAAAACTCTCTTCGACCAATATTTTGTTGATTAGGACTTTGGAAATATTTGACTCATTCATCCTCCACACCGAAACCTTCAGGAGCATGTGGTGGAAAGTTGGCTATCATATCATCGTGCATAGCTCCCTATGGTGGGACACCAAACTGTGATTCTCCACTTCGAGACAAATTGGAAGTTCTAATATGGAAAGGCAGTTCATGAACTTGGTTATATGGCCCTGCTGGAGGTCCATGAGGTTGAGGTTGAAAGTTGCGGCCCAGAATATTAAACTGAACATTAGAACCATGTGGTTGCTTAAACAAGGTTGGCTAAAAATTATCCATGGAGTTTAAGGTTTGTCCTGAACGAAGTGCAAGTGTCGTTCCATGATTCCTGAGAAGAGTCGAAGAGTTTGCTGCAGAAATAAGGTGATTTGGACCTGTTGGATGTGGAAATTGTGATGTCAACACTGTAGAAGACCTATGCTGGAAAGAAGCTGGATAAGCTGGCTGAGCTAAGCCCCCGGATTGCATTCCTCTATATTCATCAATGCCAAGTCCATGACCATCATTGGTCTGAGAGACAACTGGTGTAGGATTATCTGCACCATAATGAGGCCTTGGAGTATGAATATCATCACTGTGCAGCTTATCAGTTTTCGATTCAGAGAGTTTTATCTCTATCTTCAGTGGTGGTCTACCTTGAATCTCATTGCTTGGATAGATGTTGACAAGTGTATTCCTTGCTTGAGAGTAACTAGATGCAAACTTCTGTCCGAAAGTACGACCTGGAAGCAAGGTATCCACCTTTGAGGCAGCAAAAGTTGTAAGAAGAATCTTCTCATTCCCAACAAATTGACTTTGATCACTCTTGGATAATAAAGTTGAAACTTAACTAGGATAGACTTTAGACCAATAGATTGATCCAGTTGCAAGAACCGACATAGTAAAGATTACAACTTCCAGTCGAATTGCAGAAACAGTAGTGTATTCGCAAATACAACGACTAAATTTACCTTCCATCTCTATCTTTGAACTATAGACAGCAAATCCAAAATACTCAAGAAAAGGATAAACTAGAACAGTAAAGGTATATGTATTTCTTCTTGAGAATTTCTTGAGTACCCCAGTTGACAAAAAAGAGTAAAGGAATCCATCTAATGAACCAATAGATATTCCTCCTTGTTCAAGATTAATTTTAGAATTTACATAAGCATCCTGATGAAAATTCACACACTGGTCTAGAGCAGCAATAAAACCATATTTGAAAGCCAATGATGCTTGAGTATATTGTGCCTTTTGAAATTATTCCCCATTGATATTGATCCGGAGTATTCGAACGGGTCCACGTAAGCTGGTCGTCAGAGGGCAAGGTGCTCGGACGGATGATGGTCGTCAGGCGTGCAGGATGTTCGGAATGTTGATGAGGAGAAAAGGGGGTGTACCTGCAAGGCACTCCGACGCTCAAGTAAGAAAGGGTCAGAGAAAAGGGGCAAGTACAAAGTGTTTTCTTAGGGTAAAAAAATGATACCTGACCCTCTCAAGCGAGAGGGTTTATATAGAGCCCCCAGCGCGTGGCCAACGGTCCTATTTTCGCGGCGAAATAACCGTTTTCCCCAAAGAATAGGTAACTGCCCAAACTAGCCGTTATGTCGGGCAGGGTGCCAGAAACTAGCCGTTATGTCAGGCATAAACGCAGTTCCGGGCACCTGTCCTTTGCTGTTCGGGCAGTGAGGAAGCCGTGCGTAATGGGCGTAAAAGCCGGGGAGCGTTCCTTGCCCGGTTGGAGGGACAGAAATATCATTTTTTCCCCTCTGTGGATTGGGCTTAGGCAATTTGGGCCGCTCTGGAGCAGAGGCGGATTGGGCCAATTCTAGCCATTGGTCTAGTCCAGAACAGGAGCCCCCCAAGTCGTTGCTCCCGAGCATGGGAGTGATGACTTAAGGACTGCTCGTCGCTCAGGGGAGCTAGTGCGGAGTCGTCGTTTGGAGATGAGGATGATCGTCTCGAGGTGCTCGTGGCCCTTCGTGTCTGTGACGTTCGTGGTCGAGACTATATTGCCCGACATTCGTGGAGATAAAGCGTCAGACAGAATGGGAAACGTTGGGTTGCCACGTGTGCATCGAGCCCTGTGTAGCAGTTAATAGGTAATGATGGCTAGTGGACAGTCATTATTGCCTACGGGCGCGTGTGTGCACGTGCCCCTCAGTATAAAAGGGGGAAGGTTGTCCCATTTTGCACTTTTTCCCTTCTGATTTTTCTTCGTCGTCATCAACGTTCTTGCCCGTCGCCGTCTTCAGAGCAACCGACCACCGTGCCAAGTTTCGAGCAGTCTCCCTATCCTATTCAAATCAAGTAAGTTTTCTGATCTCCAGCTTGTTTTACTTTCTCTTGTTGTTAGTGGTAGATTGCATGCGGCTAGGGTTAGTTTTAGGTGACAAGATAGGTAGATTTCTGGCGAGTGTTGGTGGTGGGCGGTGGTTCTGGCCTTTTGCTGCTTCAAGCATCTCGTCGGAGTAGGTAGCGTGTCCGGTGGGGGTGGTGGTCAACATCGTGATTGCGAGTCGTGACCACCGCGTCTTATTATCTTCTGATGGAATGGCGAATTTTCTGGTAGACCGTTTCCAGATTCTGGTGGAGCCTTGCAGTTTCCGGTGGGGCTTCAAACGGAATCTGGGCACGAGCGCGGGGAGGTTCTTTGCAGGAAGATGGTATGTCTTGGGCATCTCCTTGCGGGGAGGTTTTTCGTTTGATGTTAGGGCTCAGGTCGGGGACGTTGTCCTTAGCCTTTTGCGCGCCCTTTCACTTGACTTGGCAGTGGAAGGGTGGATTTGATTTTCTGTCGAATTCACTGTCTTTCTATGCTTTTTCAGGTGATCGTAATGGCGATGGAGCCAGAGAGAGAAGTTATCCCAGTCACATCCGAGGAGGAAACTACCTCCGAGGAGGATAGCAACGCAACGACTTCGAGTTCTGCGTCTTCGAGCTCGGCGGCATCGAGCTCCTCGAGTAGAGTCGAGGAGGAAGAGGAACTAGATGTTATGGAGGACGATGTTGAAGGGTTTTGTCCGGAGGAGTGGGAGGTGGCCGAGCCTTCCGAACATATTTCCACGTTCGTCAGATCTGTGGCGGACGCCTTTACAGAGGTGGGCCCATCGGGGGATTGGAGAGCGCATTTCCCCACCGTTGACGAGCGGGTCTGCTCGGAGTTCGGGGACCGCTTCACGATGTACGAGTACGCTTTCAAGGAGTTGGGGCTGAGGTTGCCCTTTACTGACTTCCAACGGTCGGTATTTGAGCATCTCAAGGTGGCGCCCTCGCAACTCCACCCCAATTCGCTGGCCTTTATACGAGCTTTTGAGTTAGTGTGCGAGCATCTCGCTCTGGGGACCACTCTCCCGTTGTTCTTCGCTGTTTTTCATCTTCAAAGGCAGCTAGCGGGGAAGAAGTACGGATGGGTTTCCTTGAAGCAACCCAAAAAGTTATTTAAGTCGTTCTCGGAGTCTATCTGAACATTCAAGGAGCGGTATTTCGTCGTCGAGCCACTGTCCGAGGCTGCCCAGGACAGAACGTATGCTTGGGAGATGAGGTTGATGAGGACGGAGAGGAGTTGCTTAACGAGGAGGGAAAGTATATCGGGGAGAGGGTGTACAAGTTCCCAATCCGCTGGATACCCGACCACTTTGACCGTAAACCTAGCAGATTCGTGTTCCAGTCGAGCGAGTTGCGCGGGCAGGACGCCGTGGCTTACAAGAGACTGGTGACTTGGGTAAACTCTTTTAGCCTTGCTAAGTGTTGGACGAGTAAGGGCCAGCCTATCTTTGAGGAGGATGGGAGTCAAAGGTTTGAGCGTCGGTTTATCCCCGTTAAGGCACTGCTGGAGTGCAAGACTCCCGCGGATGTCGAAAAATTGCTGGGTAGTCTTAGTTGTTTAGACTTTGTTTGTGTTATTTCTGTTCCTCGTAGCTAACGTGCTTGTTTTCATTTGTACAGGTGAGATGATCGTGTGGTGAGGAACGCCATGGCGAGGGGTAAGGCTGGAGCGGCTCCCCCTAAGACCCGGACTGCTGCTGGTACTCGTGCTCCTTCCCTTGTTCAGACTGCTCCGGGGACCTCTGCTTCTCCCACTCCAGCTCCCCGGGACTCCCCACTGGCTCTGGCTGGGTGAGCGAAGAGGTAAAGGTCGTCGGATGCCGTGGACCTGACCCGGGCGCCTGAGAAAGGGAAGTTTGAGCTCCCCCCGTGCGTCCTTGACATGAGATTCTTTGAGGGCAACACTTTGATCGTTCCGCGGGCAGAATCACTCAGCCTGGGAAGCATGGACCGAGCGAGCAAGAGGGCGCTGGTGGCCCAGGATGCTTCTGCCATGGTGAGGATGCTGGAAATAGCGGCAGTTTATGCGGAAGGGGACTCCGTGCTTGAGGCTGAACTCACTGCTGCCCGAGCCTCCGAGGCATCCCTAAAGGAAGAAGTCAAGGGTGCTCGTGAGGCTAGGAAGAATGCCGAATAGTAGACGACCAAGCTGAAAGAGGAGGTCGCCAAGCTGAAGGCGGAGAAAAAGGCTGCCGAGGAGTTGAACAAGGAGCTGATGGCGGCCAGTGCTCCGGGTGCTGATGAACCGGATGAGATCAAAGTATTGAAAACTAGGGCTGAGCTGGTCGCCAGCATTCTGCAGGTCGAGGATGACGGTATCTCCGTGGCCGTGGAGTCCTTCGAGAGTGCCGTGGCCCAGTTGCGGGTGGTGAACCCCGGGCTTGAGATTTCGACCGAGGGTATCCACTACCTCGCGCGAGTGGAGGATGGTCGCATCGTCATGCCCGCAGGCCTTGTTCTTGATACCCCTGACGTTCAGACCGAGGACCAGCCCGTGGGGGAGCAGGGATCTGAGCCCGCGTCGACCGAGCAAGTGGAGGAATGAGGAGTGTTGTTATCCTGATGTTGTTGTATTTCGTCCGGCCTGCGCGCCGTTGATTTACTTGTAACTTTATTTGATTTTGGGGGGGTGTGGCCCCTTTTTTTATGTAATACGCACAATTTTTGGCCCCTGTGGTCTTTTTATTTAATGCTCGGTTAACGTTATTTATGCAATTTTTGTTCACATTGCTGTACTTTACATTAGTTGTGCATGTATGACTGCCCGTCGGAGGGTGTGTCTGTTAACGGAGTTTTCTTTTTGAAAGATAGTTTGTTGTGTGTTGATTCGTCAGTGCGGAGAACTGGTCGAATAACCGGGGAAGGTCCCGGCGAGGTTGCGGATCTCAGGTCGCGATCGAGGCCTGAGATCGCAGCGTGAACGTCCCATCGCGAGCTGGGGTTCTGCCAATCATGGTACTTGGGTGAAGGCGATGCTCGGTTGAGGACCGCCGGCGAGCAGAGCTCCGGCTCATTTACTTGAGCGGGATTCTACTTTGTGCGTGTGCGTCGTTTGTACCTGGACGAGCACGATGACCGTTAGGTGGTCGCTTGATGCGAGGAAGCCTATAGTTACTTTAGCTGTAGTATTGCTTAAGTTTCTCAGCATTCCACGGCCGAGGGATTGCATCCCCGTTAAGGGTTTCGAGGAAGTACGCACCATTTCCCGTTTTGGCACAGACTCTGTATGGTCCTTCCCAGTTGGCTGCTAGTTTGCCTTCGCGAGAGTCCTTGTGGTTTCTTCGCAGGACAAGGCTGGCCATATCGAACTCTCGTCGTAAGACTTTGGCGTTGTGCCTGATTGCTATTTTTTGCTTAAGGGATGCTTCGCGGAGGGCTGCTCCTGTTCGGATTTCCTCGACGAGGTCGAGCTCCTCTCTTATCGCTTCGTTATTCATTTCCTCGTCTAGAGGTAATTCAGTCCTCCTGGACGGTACGTGAATTTCAATGGGTAAAACAACCTCCGTGCCATATGCTAGGCGGAAAGGTGTTTCCCCGGTGGTGGACTGGGGAGTGGTGCGGTACGCCCATAAGACGCTGTGGAGCTCCTCGACCCAGGCTTTCTTCGTTTCATCTAGTCTTCGCTTGAGGCCACGAAGAATGACGCGGTTGGCCGCTTCTGCTTTCCCGTTGGTCTGGGGATGTTCTACAGAAGCGAAGTGTTGCTTTGTTCCGAGATGGGCGACAAAGTCTTAGAACTTCTTGTCCGTGAATTGCATTCCATTGTCCGTGACGATTGCTTGGGGAATCCCAAAACGGGCAAGGATGTTCCGTTTGTAAAAGCGCAGAATGTTAAGTGCTGTTATCTTAGCTAAGGCTTCTGCTTCTATCTATTTTGTGAAATAGTCCACACCCACTATCAGGTATTTGTTTTGGCTGGACCCCGTCACGAAGGGTCCTAGGATGTCTAGGCCCCACCAGGAAAATGGCCACGGGGAGGACATGCTCTTCAGCTCGTTAGGTGGAGCTAGGTGCATATCCCCGTGCCGTTGGCATTTGTCGCATTTCTTCACATGCTCTTTGGCGTCTTGCTGCATGGTTGGCCAATAATACCCTGCCCGGAGGGCCTTGCGGGCAAGGGACCTCCCTCCCAGGTGCTGGGCGTTAATGCCTTCATGGATTTCTCGTAATACGTGGGGGACAACTTCCTCCTCTATGCACTTGAGTAGTGAGATGGAGAAGCCCCGTCGGTAGAGTTTGTTCTCGAGGATGACGTACGAGCAAGCTCTTCGTCTGATGGTGCTGGCTTCCTTGGGGTCGTCCGAAAGTTCGTCCCCGGTGAGGTAGTTGTACACGGGCGTCATCCAACAATCGCTGTCCCCAATCGCGTGCACGTGTAGGGTCGAGGATCCCTTATCGATGTTGGAACGGGGAAGTATTTCTTGGATGACTGACCTGTTTCTGCCTTTCCTCTTAGTGCTTGCTAGTTTGGACAGGGCGTCTGCTCGCACGTTATGTTCGCGTGGAACATGTCTTACTTCTATTGCTCTGAACTTCGACATTTTTCCCTTGACTAGGGTTAGGTATTCAGAGAGACTATCGTTTTTGGTCTGATACTCCCCTAATACCAGGTGGGCTACGAGCTGCGAGTCCGTGCAGATGATGATTTCTTCAGCCCCTAGGTCTTCGGCTAGGCGCAAACCGGCGAGGAAGGCTTCGTATTCGGCTTGGTTGTTCGACGTGGGAAAGGACAATGTGAGAGAAGCCTCGACTATGGTCCCTTCGTCATTTTCAAAAATTACTCCTGCCCCGCTGCCGCTCGAGCTGGATGCTCCGTCCACATAGATGGTCCACCTGTTTGCTATGTGGGACGAGGAGTCCGAGAAGGTTACTTCCGCTACGAAATCGGCCAGGGCTTGGGCTTTAAGAGCTTTTCTGCTTTCGTACTGGATGTCGAACTCGGACACTTCCAACGACTATTTGAGCATTCTGCCCGCCATGGTCTTCGGATGGCGTCGCGATGCAGTAAAGTGACGGGAGAAAATCCTCCCCAGCTGCTTCCAGGATGTGATGGATTCTTCTGGCAGCTGCTTATACCATGTCATTGCTCCCTTCCGGAGCGTGGTCGGGAACAGGCGGCATTTGATGGCTCCTCGCACCCCTCTGTAGTCCAAAAGAGCGTCTATGTTTTCTATGTGCTCGTCTGGGTCAGTGGTTCCATCGTAAGTCCCTAGAGACGGAGGCTTCTCTAGTCCTTTAGGAAGACGGGTGGCCAGGATCCTGCGGGACGACGGGCCGCGAGGCTCGTCGTCGCTGTCTGAACTTGGAGTTGACGGTGACCGTTGTCTGCGCTCGCGGCGGCGGTCTCTACGAGGTGAGGGTGAACGTGGCCGGTCACGAGGTCTGACCGGTGGAGAATGCCTATCCTGCCTCGTTCTTTTGTGTCTTGGTGGTGATCGATCCCGCGGGGAGATCTCATCGCGCTTGCGAACGTGTTCTGATTCAGGCTCATGCCTCGATCTGTGGCCTTCCCCGCGCCTAGGTGGCGGGCTTCTTGATCCTCGGTGCTTGCTCTTGGGAGGAGAGAATCTTGGAAGAGACGCTTCCTCGAGAGCACCTATTCTTTCTCCCTGTTGCAAGATGAGGAGGTTTGTGCGGTTGACAGCTTCTAACAGAGCTGTAACGGCCAGGTCGGCGCTGGGAGGGCCAGGAATTGGTCGCTCTCCAGATGGTAGTTGTTTGCCTCCTTGCTCGGTTGGAGGTGGAGTTGGAGATGCAGGGGCCCTGTCTCGAAGGAAACGGGGATCAGAAAGTAACGGAGATATTCCGTCAACGTCCATCTTGTTGACGGGAACGGGAACCGTAACGTCAGCACTTTTTGCGGAGCTCTGAGCGGCCATATGTGGGCGGATCAAAGAAAATATGTTTTGATCTTTTAGTTTCCGAGGAGGAAAGAAAGAAGGAGAGAACAAGAGTTCCCACAGACGGCGCCACTGATCCGGAGTATTCGAACGGGTCCACGTAAGCTGGTCGTCAGAGGGCAAGGTGCTCGGATGGATGATGGTCGTCAGGCGTGCAGGATGTTCAGAATGTTGATGAGGAGAAAAGGGGGGTGTACCTGCAAAGCACTCCGACGCTCAAGTAAGAAAGGGTCAGAGAAAAGTGGCAAGTACAAAGTGTATTCTTAGGGTAAAAAAATGATACCTGACCCTCTCAAGCGAGAGGGTTTATATAGAGCCCCCAGCGCGTGGCCAACGGTCCTATTTTTGGGGCGAAATAACCGTTTTCCCCAAAGAATAGGTAACTGCCCAAACTAGCCGTTATGTCGGACAGGGTGCCAGAAACTAGCCGTTATGTCGGGCATAAACGCAGTTCCGGGCACCTGTCCTTTGCTGTTCGGGCAGCGAGGAAGCCGTGCGTAATGGGCGTAAAAGCCGGGGAGGAACGTGGCCGTTCCTTGCCCGGTTGGAGGGACAGAAATGTCATTTTTGCCCCTCTGTGGATTGGGCTTAGGCAATTTTGGCCGCTCTGGAGCAGAGGCGGATTGGGCCAATTCTAGCCATTGGTCCAGTCCAGAACAGATATCCTCACCAGTAAAATTTATATGATCATTAAAGACTAATAACTTTAACTCTTCATAAGACCACTCCTTCTGCAAATGTGGGTCGGGTAGTTTTGGAACTACAAATGTTACAGTTGTGGTTTGTTGACCTTTGAAAGGTGATGCAGAAGATAAATTCCAGAAAAAGATATTTCCATCAAAGTATCCAATAGAGAGAATGGAGCCATCAGAAGATTTCAAATAAAGAATACTTACCTCTTTGTCTCCCTGATTCTGCTCTAAAATATAAGCTGGAAAATTGGTGTCTATTTCATAAGTGTTCCTTAAATCCAATGACATTGATGTGTACACTTCCCAATCATATGTGTTGCTAGTCAATAATCCTTGAATGAACGTCAACCAAGAGAACTCACTTTGTTCAGACATTTCAGCAAACACCTTTTGTGCAGAGTACACCCGACCAAAATTTGCATAGAAATTTATCAACCTTTAGAGTTTCTTGCACCAATTGATAGAGATGGAAGGAAAGCTCGGTTTGCGTTCTAGGACTCTTGCAAGTTAAGATATCCTCCAGGGTCGAATAAAGAAACTAAGTGTTGGGGTGATGTTATGGAGGTAGTGTTCATCGTTGCCTTCATCCATAGAAATGCAAATGTTGAAGGGAACATCGCGAGTGCAAAACAAGAGGAATGACCCATAACAGAAACAGAGAAGATCAAATTGAAGTCGAATCGCTTATCTTTATCCTTGCAGACTGCAATGATAAGGTCTTTTTGTTCGTCGATGACCACTGGAAAGACGTCTTGACCTATTGTTAAGAGCTTAAATGTTTGGATCATATCTTGATTTTCTGGCTCGATGAACAAAGGTATGTGGTCATTGTTGAATGGGTTCTCATCCAAAATGGGAGATTGAACAAGGGAGTCTTTAACCGGTGATAACAAATCTAGATGTGAAACAATGGGTGAAGAGGAAAATTGGTCGGAATTATTGATGCTGCTACATCGAACCAACTGTTGTGGTACCAACTCCACGTCCTCTACATCATTTGGGATAGGAAGAATTTCCCGCCACTCAGGCTTGAATTTCCATAGAAATATTGTTGTGAATGCATCCCAATTCACCCATGGATGGCGTGGATACCAACGAAGCCACCAAGTTAGAGTCGAGCCTTTCATGGCAAGTCCGGCCACCACCATCTTCAATGCCTCTGGTGTAAGCCATTGTTTGAAGTATTTTTCTGTGCAAAGTACCCACCAATAGGCATCGATTTCACCATCAAACACCGGAATCTCCATTTCCAATTAATTAGCGAGAGTGAGATCTCTCAATGAGAGCCCCAATTGATAGGAAGTTTTCCTATCAAAAGCTATGAGACTATGATTTCAATGATAAAGAGAGAATATTAAAAACTAACTAAAGAAAAGTAAAATAAAAGATAATTTTTTCATTTCATTCTGCTCCTAAAATATGTCAAAGACACTACATATAGTGTTCATAATGGGTAATGAATTAAAAACTCAAATACACAATAGCTCAATAACAATACTAATAAATAATAATATAAATTATATTTTAATCCTCTATCATTATCCCATTGAGAACTATCGACATAATAGTAGAAGTCTTTTTTCTTTCTTCACTAAATAGAATACTCACTGATTTAAAGTAATTATATATGATACAAACTCTACATAAAAAAGTGAAGGTCATTCACCTAAAAAAATTTCCACAATAGAACAACAATGCATCTATTGCCATGTGGAATCCATATTATTCATGCATACACACGCACAACAAATAAGAATATCCAATGCCTTACATATTATTAATCATTAATCATATTACTAAAAGAATGTCACGTGTGAGCTTGATGATGAGATCAATTCTCACACGCTTCAAAATTTATCAAAAAAGTTCTTCCAATTATAGTTTTGAGGACAATTCTCATACAACATCTTTATATGTGAAGTGGAGGCCTATAAATACAATAAAGGGCATGACATTTTACACTTAAGAGACACAACACAAACATATTCAAGTGTTCTTCTCTTCCTCTGTAGACAATACAATTCAGTTTCTAATTTTTGAATACCATAACATAGTAATAATAAAAAATGGAAGGAGATAAATGTTGTTCAAGTTTATTTCAAAGATGTAAACCTTACATAGCTATGATTTCGCTACAGTTCGGTTTTGCTGGTATGAATATATTAGCAAAAGTATCACTCAACCGTGGAATGAGTCACTATGTTCTTGTTGCTTATAGACATGCTTTTGCCACTGCAGCTATTGCTCCTTTTGCTATTGTTCTTGAGAGGTAATCAACCTTCATTCATTCTCTGACTGATTTTTGTTTGTGAGAAAACTACTCTCTAATCATTCCTTCTTTCTTGTCGTTGGCAGGAAGATAAGGCCGAGAATTACATTTCTTATGTTCATGCAAATGTTCGTATTGGGACTCCTCGGGTTAGTACTTTTGCCGCGGTGTTTTTTAATGGACTCAGATTCTCTGCAATTGAAATTTCTAAAAAAATACTAGTTAGTTCATCTTACTTTAACTATTCCGAAAATGTTCTAAATTTTGTTGTTTTGTTTAGACTTGTAATTGATCAGAATCTATACTATGCTGGGTTGAAATTCACTTCCCCGACATACTCATCTGCTATTAGCAATATTCTCCCTGCTATGACATTTGTAATGGCCGTTATTTTCAGGTATATTTATATACTCTCATATATGATATATCTTCCTTTACTTTTTATATGTTTTTAGTATTAAATTAGTTAACTTGGTGTTATTTTTTCTACTTGTGATAAACTAGGATGGAGAAATTGGACATGAGAAAATTAAGCTGCCAAGTAAAAGTGATTGGAACTGTAATCACAGTTGGTGGGGCTATGGTGATGACATTATACAAAGGACAAGTTATTCAAATTTTGAGTTCTCAATACATGCATCATCCTAGAGATTATGTACCTGAAAACAATACTGATTCTGGTGAAAAGGATTGGGTTAAGGGTTCTATTCTCCTCATAATTGCTGCCTTTTCTTGGTCTTGTTCCTTCATCCTTCAAGCTGTGATATTGAGGAAATATGCGGCACAGCTTTCACTGACAGCCATAGTATGTTTCTTGGGAACACTTCAATCAATTGCAGTTACATTTGTTATGGAGAGTAAACCAGATGTTTGGAACATTGGTTGGGACATGAATTTGTTTGCCGCGGCATATGCGGTAAGTGTCTCTCTCTTGATATCAAAGTTTTGAATTGCAGTTGCGGCCGGAAACACTAATATTGAGGGGTTTAATGGATGAATCTTTTGATGAACAGGGTTTAATATCATGTCTAGCATATTATGTTCAAAGGATTGTGATGCAAAAGAAAACGCGAGTTTTTGTCACTGCTTTCAGTCCATTGATGATGATTATTGTAGCTATCATGGGCACTTTCATCCTTGCTGAAAAATTATACATTGGAGGGTAAGGCCACATTTTATTTTACTTTTTTTTGGTCTGACTTATATTTATCCTATGAAGCACGGACATTTCGAAAACGATATTGACATTGAAACGCCGATATCGAAAATAATTTTTAAAAAATTAATAAATTAAACGTAATTATGAGTGTTGATGCAGGTGTCTAAGATAGACACAAATATAAACACGTATTTTTTCAGAGATGTCGGTGTTACAAATCATTTAATTTTTTGATTTCATTTTTAATTAATTGATTTAATTTGTGATTGCAGTGTTGTTGGAGCAATTTTGATCGTAATAGGACTTTACTCAGTTTTATGGGGCAAAAACAAAGAGATTGAAGCAGAGACAATAACAGAAGAAACAAAGTGTTGTGTAAAAAATGGAGTATTGGAAACAGTTATTGAAGAAGGTGTTGAAATAAATGACATTGAGAAGCAAAAGGATGAACCTACTAATATTTTAAGGGTGACAATTGTTAGTGCTCCAAAACTTTAAACGTGTAGATATTTTAGGAAAAAGGGTCACTTAGAGTTGAGAAATTGAAGGGTTTTGTTGTGTACCTTCTTTATCTTCTTCATCATCACCACTACCTTTCTTTGGAAAACTTTGGTAAAGCATTTTTGGTGGTTGATTAGGACCATTAATTAGTGTGGGCCCGGTTGTTCATAATGTAGATTAATTAAATTGTGAATACTTTGTTCAAAAGGAAATTAGATTGCCAAACTCTTGTACAATTTGTCATGTTGGATAATCATTTGAGTATGTCGACCTTATTTTCAGAAACATATTCTCTCCTATCTCATAATATAAGCACCCAACGTGATACAAATACTATATATGTAGTATGTAATTACATCACAAAATCCAATCCAAGTGATGCAACTATATGAGAACTTTTTAACCACTCAAAGATGCAGATTTGCATTTCCACAAAGTGCTTACAACATATTCTTATTCTTAGAACTCTTTTATAAAATGCAAAACCTTTACATACAGTGCACAAACATGTGTCAATTATGTGGCAGTTGTTGTTTTATAATTTTTGAACATAAAATTTTCATTTTTACTGTACATTTGTGCGGGTCTATAGTTCAATGAAATCGTTATACTATAGAATTTTCATTTATACGTATATAGTTTGTATGGGTATATTAGTGAAGTAGTTAATTTTGCAAATATACTATACATCTGTGTGAGTATGTAATTCAGTTAATTAGTTTGTAATTAAGTATATTAGTAGCTTAAATTAATTAACTAATAAATAGTTAATTAATTAGTTAGGATGTTTGCTTAACCAGTAATCTATATAAATGTTATAAATTATGTTTTGAGGATAAAAATAAAATATATCACCATTGTTACAACATTATTAGTTGTTTTTTATGCGCTAATAATTGACACAGAGGGTTTGGTTCTGTCAATGGCAAACACGAAAGAATTATGCAGGGATCGTTGAATTGGGAAACACTTAGTGAATCGTGTGAATATTTTAAGGACTCTTGCAGCAAGTATGAATGTAAATGGTGGATTTCCTTCTAACGTCTTGATTATTGATGGACGTAATTGGGAAAGATGAAGTGTCTTAATGAACTATTGTTGGAGCTCAAGATGTGCTAAAGATTATGCAAAATGACTGAAGAATTGGGAACAGAACCCACAATTGCACAAAGAGTCACATCCAATTATTCGAACAAGAAGGACCGTAAGGCTTTGTTCTATATTCAACAAAATATAGATGTTTATCATTTTAAAAAGATTTCAAAGGTCTCAAAATCAAAGGAGGCATGAGATATCCTAGAGAAGTACTATGATGATGGAGAAAAAGTGAAGCAAATGAGGTTTTCATCTTTAAGGAGGAAACATGAGCTGATATAGTGGGAACATGCTCAAAAGATAAGTAATTATTTTTCTAAATTGATTGAAGTGGTGAATCAAATGAAGACACTTGGTGATACTATCACTGATCAATAAAGGGTTGAGAAAGTGATGAGATGTCTGACTTCGAGAAATGCTTGATACTATCATATTGATGGATTCCCGTACTAGAAAAGTTAGGAAGATTATTTTTTGGTAAGTCTCGAATGCTCTTGGCTTATTTTCCTTTGACTTGCTTACTTATTATGAATTTATTTTGGCAATGATTGCATGTAGATTTAATGAAGGATAAGGAAGCGCTCAGACTTTTGAGGTCGAGGGAATCTGGCCGGTGAAAACTGCACCGGGGCCTTCAACTACTTCATGAAAGGCTAGTGCTTCTTCACCCCCTGAGTTTTTTTTGGAATACTAGTGCTTTGAATGCTTCCAAGAATGTGTTGCATGTGTCAGGTCCTTTGACCTTTGTTTTGTTGACGGGATCAGATCCACACCTTTCTAAGGAATGTCGGTTGAAGGAGGACTACTCATAATTAGATAATATATTTAGGCGTGCTCTGGAGGAAGAATTGGAGAATTTTGCGTGTTACACTCAGCACACATCTTCTACTCTGGCCATTGGTGGTACTGGTCATTGGGACGCTCTCTGGTCTGACCAACAACTTTAAGAGAAACGGCGGTTGAATAAAAGTGTTTGTAGCTTGATGCTTGTTGAAATACAAATAGAGTTCGAGTTTAGTGTTATCGTTCCACAGAGATTGTTCGTGATATTACCGTCGTTCGACAGTCGTAACGTTTCAAACTTTAGAGTAACAAGGGGTTTTAGGTTGTTTTCGCAACGGTTGCATTCAAAGTTAATTAAAAACGGTAAATGATTGTTTTAACGGTTTATAAAAACATGTCAAGGTTAGGGTTCGACAAACCACTTTGCACGTATATAATCGATAAAGCTAATGAACTCGGTTAAATGATAAATACAATCACATATCCTCCCAATATGTTTATCTCTAACACATATTGTGAGTTTTGCCATTTTGATCCTTTGTTGATTTCTCACATAAACTATCAAAATGACAACATTAAAGTTCAATATTTGGTGAACATCACACACATTGCTATCTCTAGCCAATGTACATTGATGGATGATAAACCTAGGTAAAGAGTTGAAGCATATTTCTCAATCATGAACCAACACAAAGAATAAACATAAAATCAAGGTTAATCATCATACATTCATCATCCAAGAGTTCACTAGATAGGATCAATACATATACATACAAAGTAAAGGTTTACTTACATCTAACCTTGACACAAAAGAGAAATTATCTACACATATTCATGGTAGCTTGATCAACAAGAATCGGTAGAAGAGAAACGAGCATCAACGACGATTTTATCGACAAAATGATGCTTTTTATCTTCCACAAATGCTATGCTACAGTGTAATGTATTTTGATCTCAGAATGTAATGATGAATCCCCAAAAAATCTGATCAAACCACTTTATAAGGGGGCTGAGTGTCGCGAAGCGCGCTGAGCGCGCAGGAGCGCGCTGAGCGGGCGCAACTTAAATGCTAAACCGCCAAACCGCGCTGAGCGCGCAAGCTACTGTAAGTCACTCCATCCTCGCGCTGGGAGCGCGCTGAGCGCGCTCAAAGCATGCTCGAAAAATCCAAATTTCTTCAAACTGTTTTTGCCGGATCCTCGAGGCTCCATTCCACACCCTTCCATGTAAAAATCTGCAATAAAAACACAAAAGATAGATAGATACGATAAATAATGAAATTAACTAGAAAACGGTTATAAACATAAACAATGGGAAAAAGCATGGATTTACGAATAAAGCTCACAAAAAGGTGCTAAAAACTAATCTAAATATTAACACTTTTTAGCACCTAACAACTCTCCCCAACTTGTCGCTTTGTTTGCCCTCAAACGAAGATAATTTAGAATAGAAGCAAGCGGAAACAGGGAACAAACACCAACAAAACATAATGGTTCAAACCAAATAAACACGCACGCAAGTACCGTTCGTCCTTACGAAGAATGAAAATATGTAAATGAACTAAATTCTAAACATAATTAACAAGCACAATTCATAAGCAACAAATGCTCAAATTAGAATCACCTACTTTATTCGAATGAGCCTAGCTCAATATATCCAAGGGACAAAACACACTCATAGCAAAAGTGTCAGCATCCAGAACAATTCATGCATTCATCAAATCAATTCAACAAGAAAACCAAGGAAACAAAGATCACTTAAGGGCTTCTAAAGGTTGTAACTAGGCAAGGTTAAACAAAAAAGGGATATTTATAAAAAGGCCAATGAATCAAAGTGGTTAACAAATATTATCAACAAATGAAGAACATGCCAATAACCCACTTAGACAAACCTCATAACAATTCAAATCAAACCTTTCTTTTCTTTTCTATTCTTTTCTTATGGTGCACTCTTCCATTTTCTTTTCAAACAACTCCCTTTGGAGTGCAAAGCATAACACATAATAGTGCTTCAAGTTTCTTTCTTTCTTCACAAGAGGCACCAATTCACCACTCCATTTTCTTTTCAACAAACTAGCACAACTCTCCCCAACTTTAAACCATACTATAATTAATGGGCAATGTTCTTCAAAAGTATGTTCAAACAAAGGGTTAAGTGTAAAAACAAAAGAACTAGAATGAATCACAATGATTTTCATTTAGCATCAACAACCCACTATAAAGCGCATTATTTTGATCATATGACGGGTAGATACAGGATTCATTCCAATTCAAGGCTCAACATGGCTAGCAAGTGCTCACACCTCTCATAAGGTAAAATTGAAGGTTATATGGATTGGTGGTTTTTCTCATAATCAAAAATTGCCTAGATCATTTCAATGTTTCCACGGTTTGCACATGAATAAAAGATTAAACATGAATCATACGAGCTAAACAACAATTACTAAATCACTCAATATTTATGAACAATGGAGGGACTCACATTTGTGGTTGTGTCCTAATTGATTCCAAAAATGAACAAAAATGCAAAATGAAGAAAAGCTTGAAAACCATGTGAAGCACAAAGTTTAAAAACATACTAACATTCTACCAAGCACAAAACAAAGTACCTTTGTGTGCACCAACTTAGACTTATATCATCACCATCAATGAAAGGTGAAGTGCACACTAACTGTTCAAAGAAACACACTTGCTTCAACCATCCATTACCTTTTTAAAAAAAAAAAAAAAGTTGGCAAACAACAAAATTTTTTATCCAAACTAACCATATAAACATAAAACAACATCCACCCGGATGTTAAATTCATTAAATTAACCAAAAAAAAAATTTTAATACCAAATTCAAACTCACATCCGCCCGGATGGAGACTACAAAATTCCTAGTAGTCAATACAAAATCCAACCATAATAGTTATACCAAGTAAAATAATAAAAGCAAAACAAAATAACATAAAAGACTAGTCAAACCCCAACGTCAGTCAGAACTAGAGCTATCCACATCATCATCACCGCCATCGTCATCACGGCCGCCTGCCCCCTCCGGAAAACCAGGCCTGCCCTCAGGCCAACGAGCATAAGCAATGAGTTCCTCGCGAGTCCTCAGCCGATGGTCCACATGTGGCTCCCGAATCTGCAGCTGCAATTGCATCATAGAGTCATGCATAAATAATAAAACTCGCTGATGAGCCTCGTGCATGGCCCAATTGGCCTCAACACTCGGATCAAAAGCGTGCCCGCGTCCGCGCCCACGGCCACGAGCAGGAGCAGCAGCAGCTACAGGGACAGCCTGCTCAAAATCAATCGCTCCCATACAATGACGAGTGACATAGTTATCATCAACAATCTGGAGCTTCACATTCGGGTTGGAAGGCAATGCAACTTGCGCCTCATGGCATAAAGCCATAATCAAACCTGGATAAATGAGAGCGCAAGCCACACGGTCTCCAAGTGGTGTACCACTGGTGGCAGTTCTCTTCAATTCATTTGAAATAATCCGCCCAAAGTCCACGGTATGACCCGCTGCGCACAAATGGAAAATTAGAGCCGCGGTCTCCATGGGAATAGATGAGGTGTGGCTTCTCGGTCGAAGGTTGTATAGAACAACCGACATGACAAGCTGAGTGACAGAATCCAACACCCTCCTAGCAAACTTTACCAGCATACCAGCAACACTTAAAATGTAAGTGCCCCCCCTCTCTGCACAAAGACTCCCTAAGTTGGTCGACATTCCAGTTCCGCCGAGCCAACGTCCGTGAAAAATCACATAAATCATCTTCCCCCAGCTGAGGTGGTCCCCCAAGATAGGTATTGATGGATTCCCTCGAGAAATTTATTACCTTCCCCCGAACCCATGTTTGAAAAGTGAATGTCACACCATCAGCCGGCAATGCATTAGCATAGAACTCCCTAACAATATCAATGTTGTACTTAGGGAAGGGAGAATCAAGCTTATCCCATGGCCCACCCTGCACAAAATGACTCATGTTCCTGTGTGGACCATCAGGATCAATCATGATTAATCTGTCCGACCATATTGATCTTTTTTCAAGCTCCGCATATCTTTGTTGTTGCTCGAGGCCCACAAAACGCGTTGAATCAAATTGGCCAGTGGGAGCTCTTCGGTTAGGATTCGACGTCGAACCAACACGTTGCTTCTTCCTTCCTGACATCTGAAAAACACAAAAGAAAAACAACGTACAAACAAAATAGTACCATAAGTTAGTGACAACAGCACGCTAAAATTCCTAAATTATGTAAACAGTAATAAGAACAATGACAATATAGCAAAACAGAGTTGGGAAAAGGGGGAATTTTTCTGCAAATCTCAGAGCGCGCTGAGCGGGCTCTGCGAAATGCAGAAAAATCCCCTCTGCACAGATGGCTTAAACAGATAGACACAACCCCTAATTTCACTACACAGCCTGTTACAGAGAACTAAACATCCAAAATCAAAGCAATTTAACCTTTCTACAAACCCTAAGTCTAAAATTTCCTACCCTAATTTCCACAATTCTAACTACTAACAACATGCAAGCATACTCAGTAAACTATTACATAAAAATTCGTCATTACAGAGGCAAAGGAAAGAAGAAGAACATGAACATCCAACAATTACTAACAATGTCCCAAAAATGGGTTTCTAATTGAAAAATGAAAATATTGCTAAAACAAAAACTTACAATGCTTGATGATGATGATGGTGAGTAGAAAATGAAAGGGAGATGATGTAGAGGAGAGAAAATCCAAGGAAATTTTTGGAAAATTTTGAAGGAGAGAAAATGGAGGAAAAATGAGGGAAATGAGGAAAAGAGGCAAGGTTTTAAAACCCTAGCCCTTTTAACATTTAACCTGGGCCGGGTACATCATGGTGGGCCCATAAATTCAAATATTTTTTTTTTCAAAAATCGCAACCCGCGCTGAGCGGGCAAATAGCGCGCTGAGCACGCTAGCCTCTGGAAGTATAGGTTCATTTTTTTCAAGAGCGCGCTACCTGCGCGCAGAGCAAAATCAAAAATTCTCCCAGTAGCAAAAAGACATCATCCACACGTTCAAAACATCACCCTAAACATCATAAAACATCAAATTTTCACAAACCATGTCTAAACAGCAAATTCACTAGTAAAAACGATAAAAGCTTACAGTGTTGGGGTGCCTCCCAATGAGCGCTTGTTTAACGTCGGCTAAGCTCGACGCTCCAAGATGCTCAATTAAGAACATCAAGGAGAACAGTACTGGAAGCTCGATCGAAATTCCCTAGAAGGTAAATTTTTAGACGCTGACCGTTAACGGTCCAAGAGTCCTTCATTTCTAAGTCTTCAATAACAACCGCTCCAAAATCCTTCATTTCCTTCACACGAAAAGGTCCGGACCATTTGGACTTTAATTTTCCCGGAAAGAGTCTTAACCGAGAGTTAAACAGCAATACCAATTGTCCGGCCTTGAAGTCCTTTTTCCGGAGCTTCTTGTCGTGGTACTTTTTCACTTTTTCTTTATACAACCAGCTTGAGTGGTATGCGGCATTACGCATTTCTTCCAACTCAAGAAGTTGCACTTTTCTTTTGGTCCCGGCCAAGTCCTTGTAAAAATTCAGCATTTTTAAGGCCCACAAGGCCTTGTGCTCCAATTCAACCGGTAAATGGCAAGTTTTACCATAAACCAATTGAAACGGAGTTAGACCAATTGGAGCTTTGTAAGCAGTGCGATATGCCCACAAAGCCTCATCCAATTTTTGTGACCAATCCTTTTTTGAACTTGACACGGTTTTTTCAAGGATTCTCTTTATCTCCCGGTTGGATACCTCAGCCTGACCATTCGACTGCGGGTGGTAAGGGGTCGCCACCTTATGTGATACACCATAGTGTTTTAAGACATTTTCGAGAGGTGTATTACAAAAGTGCGACCCACCATCGCTAATGAGCACCCGAGGAGTGCCAAAACGGGAAAAGATATATTTCTTTAAAAAATTTATCACCGTTTTTCCATCAGCCCTCGGTGAGGCAATCGCCTCAACCCACTTCGAAACGTAGTCAACGGCTACCAACATATACTCATTTCCAAAAGATGGTGGAAATGGACCAACAAAATCGATGCCCCAACAATCAAAAATTTCTACCTCTTGTATGTTTTGGAGAGGCATTTCATCTTGTTGTCCAATTCCACCAGTTCTTTGGCACATGTCACAACTTTTGGCATGAAGATGTGCGTCTTTAAAAAGAGAAGGCCAATAAAAGCCCGATTGAAGGACTTTAGTGGCCGTTCTCGCACCATTAAAATGGCCTCCATACGGCGAGTTGTGGCAATGCCAAAGAATGCTTTGAGCCTCATCACTCGTGACACACCTTCTCAAAAGGTTGTCACTTCCTAACTTAAATAAATACGGGTCGTCCCATACGTAATAACTAGCATCCGAAAGGAACTTCCTTTTTTGGTTCCAAGTTAGGTCTTCGGGCACCCAACCAGTAGCCTTATGGTTAGCAAAATCTGCAAACCAAGGCCTAACTTAGACTTTAAAAAGCTTTTCATCAGGAAATTCCTCTTGGATTTCCTTTTCATCAATGGTGACCTCAACATTCACAAGGCGAGACAAGTGATCCGCCACCAAATTTTTCGATCCCTTTTTATCTTTTATTTCTAAATCGAACTCTTGTAATAAAAGGATCCATCGGATGAGCCTTTGCTTCGAATCCGGTTTGGTTAGCAAATACTTGATCGCCGAGTGGTCGGTGTAAACAACAACTTTAGACCCGATGAGGTAGGATCTAAATTTCTCAAGCGCATACACAATAGCAAGTAGTTCTTTTTCAGTTGTGGCATAATTAACTTGTGCCTCATTTAAAACCTTACTTGCATAGTGTATGGCATGGAAATTTTTCTCCTTCCTCTGGCCAAGTACCGCTCCAACAGCATAATCGCTCGCATCGCACATAAGTTCAAAATTTTTGGTCCAATTTGGAGAAATTATTATTGGAGCGGTAACTAACTTTTCTTTTAAAAATTCGAAAGCACGAAGACATTCATCGTCAAAAAGAAATACCTGGTCCTTGCTTAGCAAGTTGCTCAATGGTCTAGCCACCTTTGCAAAGTCTTTGATAAAACGCCGATAAAATCCGGCATGCCCAAGGAAACTCCGGATTCCTTTCACGTTGGTCGGAGGAGGCAACTTCTTGATCACTTCAACTTTAGCTCTATCAACCTCATGGCCTTTGGACGAAACTTTGTGGCCGAGCACAATTCCCTCCGTTACCATAAAGTGACACTTCTCCCAATTCAACACTAGGTTTGTCTTCACACACCTCTCTAGCACAGTTTCCAAATTTGTCAAGCATAAATCGAACGAACCTCCAAAAACAGAAAAGTCGTCCATGAACACTTCCATTGTCTTTTCTATTAAGTCGGAGAAGATGGCTTGAACGCACCGTTGGAAAGTTGTCGGCGCATTACATAAACCAAAAGGCATCTTACGATACGCAAAGATACCAAAGGGACACGTAAAGGCCGTCTTCTCATGATCCACCGGGTCAACCGCAATTTGGTTATACCCCGAATATCCATCTAAAAAACAATAGAACTGCTGCCCAGATAACCTTTCTAACATTTGGTCCATAAACGGTAATGGAAAATGATCTTTTCTTGTCGCGGTGTTGAGCCGTCTATAATCAATACACATCCTCCACCCCGTCACTATTTTTGTTGGAACCAACTCATTGTTCTCGTTACAAATCACGGTCATTCCTCCCTTTTTTGGCACAACATGGACAGGACTAACCCAAGGGCTATCGGAAATCGGGTAAATCATACCGGCTTCCAATAGCTTAACCACTTCTTTTCTCACCACCTCTTTCATTGTTGGGTTCAAGCGGCGTTGCGGTTGGGCTACCGCCTTGAAATCTTCTTCCATCAAGATACGATGCATGCAATAAGCCGGGCTAATTCCTTTTAAATCGGAAAGGACCCAACCTATCGCATCTTGATTTTTCTTCAAAACATGAATTAGACGGCCTTCCTCTTTTTTTGACAACACGTTACTAATGATAACCGGCTTGTTACCACAGTCATCAAGATAAGCGTATTTTAAATTGGAAGGTAAGACCTTCAATTCAAGTGGTGAATTCTCAACTTTCAAATCCTTTTTTAATTCTTCCGGTTCTACCTCCCATGGTTGCAACTCTTTGAGGGAATCAAGCTCTTTTAAGCACTCTTCAAGAGCTCTTTCTTCTTCTTCGAAAAATACTTCAAAAGAATCATTAAGAGCCATTTCCAAAGAAGATATTTCATGTACATGCTTAGAAACCTCCACAGTTGCTTCTTCAATTGCATCGATCCGAAAGCTATCATGTTTATCTTTGGAATGTTTCATAGCTTAGAAAAGATCAAAACAAACCTCTTTATTTTTGAACCCTCACCTTCATCAAACCGTCATCCACATCAATCATCATACGGGCGGTTTTCATGAAAGGTCGGCCAAAAATTAACGGTGCATCTTCATCTTCCTCCATATCGATAACAACAAAATCAACCGGGAAGAAAAATTTGTCAACTTTTACCAAGACATCTTGAGCTAACCCATGAGGGTGAGTTGTGGACTTGTCGGCCAGTTGCAAAGTCATACGAATGGCTTTCATCTCAATGTTCCCAAGCTTCTTTACAATGGACAAAGGGATAAGATTAATGCTTGAGCCCAAATCAATTAAGCCCTTTCCAACATAGATGTCACCAATGGTAACCGGCAAAGTCACACGCCCCGGATCAACTTCCTTTTTAGGAAGAGTTCTTTGGATGATTGCACTACAACTCGCGTCAAGAACAATAGTTTCCGGTTCCGAATACCTCCGCTTCTTCGTGAGAATGTCTTTCATGAACTTTGCATACTTTGGCATTTGTTCCAAAGCTTCGGCAAACGGAATGTTAACTTGTAATTGCTTGAAGATGTCCATGAACCGCGTATATTGCCTCTCATTGTCCTTCTTTGAAGGAGCATGAGGATATGGTAAGTTTTGGATCGGAATAGCGCTCACTAATTCCTTTCCCTTCTTTACTCTCCTAAGTCTCTCTTTTTTCTTCAACTCCTCACCACTATTATTTTCAACTTCAACCATGTCATTACTTTTATTTTCAACTACACCTTCACTTTCACTTTTATTTTCAACTACTTCCTCATCACTACAATCCTCCACAAGACCATCAAGTTTTTCTTCCTCCATTTTTTTCTCCTTTTCTTTCTCCAACTCCTTCCTACTTCTAGTAACAATCGCCTTGCAATGCTCCTTAGGATTCACTTGAGTATTCGCGGAAAAGGAAGGACCCGATTGTTGTTCGGCAATTTGCTTGGCAAGTTGCCCCACTTGGTTTTCAATATTCTTAATCGCCGCATCACTACTCTTTTGATTGGCCATAGACATTTGCATGAATTGAGTCAAAGTGTCTTCCAATTTAGAGCTAGCAACCGGAGGTGGTGGAGGTTGATACGGATTTTGCCGGTTTGAAGGACCGGCACCATAACCTTGATTATTTTGATAATTTGCTCGCGGTTGAAATCCTTGATTTCCTTGATAATTTTGTTGAGAATTGTGTTGTTGTTGGTAAGGTTGTTGTTGTCTACCTTGATAATCCCTTTGATTTGCCATATAGTTCACTTCTTCAAAACCCGGAGGAGGACAAAATCAGGTGTCATGCTCCCCCTTACAAAGTTCGCAACAAGCTACTTGCTTACTTCTGCTCGGCTCCTTCATTTCTTTGATTTGTTGAGTCAAAAGCTCCACTTGTTGAGAGATAAGCTTGTTTTGCGCGAGGATCGCATCGTTAGTCCCCAATTCAAGGACACCGGGCTACTTTTGAGAGTTGCCACGGCTTTGACTTTGAAGATCATTTAGAGTCATTCTATTGATAATATCAGTTGCTTCCTTGGCATTCTTTGCCATCAAACTTCCTCCCGCAGTGGCATCCAACAAAGTCTTACAATTCGGTTGGAGACCATTCTTGAAGATATGAATTTGTGTTAACTCATCAAACCCGTGACCTTTACATTTGCGAAGCATGGACTTGAATCGTTCCCATGCTTCATTGAGGGATTCATTAGTGCCTTGAGAGAACACTGAAATTACTGTTTTTGACTCCATGAAACGGTTATGAGAGAAGAACCGTTTAATAAATTTTTCCTCCAAGACATTACAATCGGTCATCACGGCTGAAGTTTGATCGAGGTATCAATCCTTTGCCTTGCCAAGCAAAGCATGCGGAAATAATCTTTTAAAGAGAGGTAACTCTTGTGCTGGATCTACACCGGCCGCTAATGCAATCTCATAGAATTTTGTGAGAAACGCAAAAGGATCTTCATGGTCCATTCCGGTGAATGGACTTCCATACAATAAATTCAAAGTTCCAGTTTTCATTTCAGCTTGCCTTCCTTGATTGTTGTTGGCAAACTGAGCGGTATGTCGTGGACTGTTCACACAAGGTGTGGATGCGGGAGGTGGAGGTGGTTGCGCCATGATTGGTGTGAATGGTGGTGGTGGTGCTGTAGTAGAACTTCCTTCTTGCTCTTGTCTTTGTCTCGCAAGCTACCTCCTCCGTCTAGTTCTGCTATTGAGCCTACGAGCGGTTCTTTCAATCTCAGGATCGAATAGAAGTTGGTCCGCCGGTAGTTTCCCTCGCATAAACCAAGTCTGCACACTAAACAAAACACTTCAACAAGCACAAGAAAAATTGTAACAAGTCGAAAACTTCACAACTATTGCAATGCTTGCAATATCAATTTACAATCCCCGGCAACGGCGCCAATTTGTTGAATTACAAATAGAGTTCGGGTTTAGTGTTATCGTTCCACAGAGATTGTTCGTGATATTACCGCCGTTCGACAGTCGTAACGTTTCAAACTTTAGAGTAACAAGGGGTTTTAGGTTGTTTTCGCAACGGTTGCATTCAAAGTTAATTAAAAACGGTAAAGGATTGTTTTAACGGTTTATAAAAACATGTCAAGGTTAGGGTTCGACAAACCACTTTGCACGTATATAATCTATAAAGCTAATGAACTCAGTTAAATGATAAATACAATCACATATCCTCCCAATATGTTTATCTCTAACACATATTGTGAGTTTTGCCATTTTGATCCTTTGTTGATTTCTCACACAAACTATCAAAATGACAACATTAAAGTTCAATATTTGGTGAACATCACACACATTGCTATCTCTAGCCAATGTACATTGATGGATGACAAACCTAGGTAAAGAGTTGGAGCATATTTCTCAATCATGAACCAACACAAAGAATAAACATAAAATCAAGGTTAATCATCATACATTCATCATCCAAGAGTTCACTAGATAGGATCAATACATATACATACAAAGTAAAGGTTTACTTACATCTAACCTTGACACAAAAGAGAAATTAGCTACACATATTCATGGTAGCTTGATCAACAAGAATCGGTAGAAGAGAAACGAGCATCAACGACGATTTTATCGACAAAATGATGCTTTTTATCTTCCACAAATGCTATGCTACAGTGTAATGTATTTTGATCTCAGAATGTAATGATGAATCCCCAAAAAATCTGATCAAACCACTTTATAAGGGGGCTGAGTGTCGCGGAGCGCGCTGAGCGCGCAGGAGCGCGCTGATCGGGCGCAACTTAAATGCTAAACCGCCAAACCGCGCTGAGCGTGCTAATTAGCCCGCTGAGCGCGCAAGATACTGTAAGTCACTCCATCCTCGCGCTGGGAGCGCGCTGAGCGCGCTCAAAGCATGCTCGAAAAATCCAAATTTCTTCAAACTGTTTTTGTGGGATCCTCGAGGCTCCATTCCACACCCTTCCATGTAAAAATCTGCAATAAAAACACAAAAGATAGATAGATACGATAAATAATGAAATTAACTAGAAAACGGTTATAAACGGAAACAATGGGAAAAAGAATGGATTTACGAATAAAGCTCACAAGAAGGTGCTAAAAACTAATCTAAATATTAACACTTTTTAGCACCTAACAATGCTTCGACGAGACACATACCAATAAGAAATACAGACAACTTTCATTTCTCTTACTAGAGTAGGTGATGCTCTCCACCCTTCAATCTATTTGGCTCTCTTGCTGACCAGGTTACTCTATCAGTTAGGGCTGTAGCAAGGAAGGACAAGTCTTTGGCTTATATGCAGGCTACTTTGACATCTATCCAGTCGACTCTTTCAGAGGTTCAAAGAGATCTGGATGCTTTGCGTCTCTAAAATGCCCCTTTGGCTCAACATTTAATTGATTATTCTACTGGTAGCCTTAGGTCCGTTTTGGAGTCTTTTGAGAATGTCTTGTAGGGAATGAAGCATTTTTACCATTCAATGTGTATTTCGAGGGAGCAGGTTATGCCGGATCAAATGCTCAGAGATGGGTTTAGGGTTTACAATTGAGATTTAATCCTACATCCAAGAAAGTTGAAAGTTAGATAAGCCACTTTTCAGAGGCTGGAAGTTTATGATTTTGAGCTGGACGATTATGAATGCCACATTGATTTCCATTGCATTGCCTCTCTTAGGTCTCGCTGAAGTGCTTGATATATTCTCTTCGCTCCTCCGAGATCGGAATTGATCTTGACCAAGCCTTTTGAAGATGACAGTAGTTGATCTTGAGATGGACTGGTGAGGCTACAAAGTCCAAGGTGGATGTGAAGGCCCTTCCCATAATTCAATTGTAAACACTTCTGTAAGGGACTACACGGAACTACAAGTGTATTGACTGAACGTTATTTCCATCTCCTACAGATACCATTAACTCGACCTACCCCTATGGATGGGTCATTGTACTGTTTTAAATGCCTGAAAATTTGATCCTACGTACGACCATATGATTCGTCACTCAAGGTCATCTTCTCGAACAACTCAGAGTACATGATATCGCATAAGTTACCACCGTCGATTAGAAATCTGGGAGACATCAAAATGTCTGATCGTAAATGTTATCTATAAGGGAAAGATTTAATTTGGGGTTCCCCCTACTTTCTTATTGTCCCATAACCTTAACATTTGTCGGTCATAGGTTTTCCTCAACATACCTTCATCTTTCCTATATATGGATGGCCAAAATCTTGACAATCTTCCTTTTCATCGTTCCCTTGGACGAGATGTTTGCTCGGGGTGCCCCTCAAGTGATGGCGACAATGTATTAGTGTTTCCCCTTGTTAGTCTCCTTATATTCCTCGTTGATCCCAACATGTGCAGCTTTTGATGGGGACTTACTCTTAGGAGGCTCTTCTCTTTTTCTTTTTCCTCCCTTCATGTATTCGGACAATCAGACCCTTTTTATAAACCCCTAAATAACATCTTTCATTTGTATCTATTCATCTATGTTCCACTCTTGGCCCTTGTGGAAGTCACAATACTTTGTTTTATCCGTCCGGGATAAACCTATGATGGGAAAAAGGTCATTATTCCTCCTTTTTGGAACTCTATGTTGGCACAATCTTGATAAATATTTTCCCGTCACATATTCAATACAGTGTACTTATAATATTGACCATGCATTCCCAGGTCAGACTCATCTTTTTGCCAACGAGACTCTTTCCTCGTCGAGCAGCTAGAACCAGCATCGACAACAATCAGGTTGTCGAACCGAGTGTTCATCTTTTTCTTAAGCTGTTGATGAAAGATTGAGCCCTGCTTAATAGTTCTTACATGGTATGTACTTCCCTTCTCCCAGGTTTTTTTTCCAAAGGGGCTATCCTGCAGCAGACCGTTCTTGGGTATCCATCTTTTTAGACCATTCACGACTCTCTTTACTTCCACAGCCACTTACATGAATTGGTCAATGTAAGAATGTAGGCTTTACTTACTTAGTTGAGTGATCTCGCTTAAGGTAGCTATTAACACTGCCTACCTTTTTGGAGCAGGGAAGTGGGCGGTGAATCTCTCGTAGAAGTCTCTCAAGTATTAGATGTTCTCGTTCGACATAGTGTTGAACCAAAGTCTGCCTAGTTTAATCAAGATTAGCACGAATAATTTACATTTAAAGGCCTCATCAACGTGGAAGTAATTCAATCTTTAGTTGACAATTTTCATATGCCTCCCATTGTATTCACCTAGCTTAAGAGGGTTCTCCAATGATTTCAAAATTCTAGTATCCAAAATGCGGGTGCATAAGGGATGCTTCCACAGATTCTTTGGTGGTTGCTTCTCTACCTGATCATGTGGAGACGTGTGGCTGCCTCAATCTCCCTGGGGGCTCTAAGGAGAACTCTAGTGCCTTTTTCTCTTCTGATGACTGTGTGACTTTGGAGCTTCGTCCCTCCTCGATGCAGTTAGCTCCTGGATATCAACTTGGTTTCTCTTAGACATGGCCTCTTGCGCGATGTTTCATCGTGGAAGAATGTTGTGCATGATTTCTTTGAGACGAAGCAACCTCTCCACTATTGCCTGAGAATTTTGTCATTGAACGATATTGTACACGTTGTTCAGCAATTCATTTGCGCCTTGTCTCTCAAGGTTGGCTCATAAAAGTTAGAAACCAGGCAAGTCATCTGGTTGTGAAACTGGCGGCGGAAGTAGAGGTATGATCAGAGGTATAGAGTAGATCCAATGATCTGAGGAGTTTGTAGGAGATTTGGATGTAGCGGAATATCTACTACTTGATTTACGACACCTTGTAGAGGGAGTGGAGAATATTGATTGATCGCCTCTTGATAGACAGCGGTGGCGGAACGAGTAGCTTTTAATCCAGCCATTACCAAGAAGTTTGAAAGTCAGGAATCTGGAAATTCAGGGAATCGAGGTTGATATATTTTTTATGATTGGGATGGATCTAGCGTTCGATGTTAGGAACTCTGATTTGATAAACTCGAAAGGTTTTGAATTGAAAGATCGAAGAAAGAATGCATGATTGTGAAAAATACGGGAATCAGAAGCTAATTCCCACAAACGATGTCACTATTTCATTATGGAACCAGAATTGATTTTTGAATCAATAGTTGCGATGAACAACAGTGCGGTGGAGGACAGGCTTGTCACCAATGTTAGCATTTCAACGTTCAAGTTAGTACGGGGTGGAGTATAGTGCATTAAAATTGAATTTGAAATTGTGTACCTAAAAATGGCACACGTTTCCTTTATATAATGGAATGGATATCACAACTTGTTATTTGTTAAACTTGTAATGCGGAGAATCGTTGGATGCATTTGAAACTTAGCTCACCTGTATTCTCAGATAAGTTAATTCTCATGTGTTATGAATGTTTTAGACGAATTATAACTCATTCTTTGTGGTTGGCGGGTGACCATTATGGTTTGGTCCAAAACATTTTATATCCGTCATAAAAAATATGTGGCTATAAATTTGCTTACATAACAATAGTAATTAAGTTTTCACAACTGCATCATTATCTTACAACTTGAATTTATATGCTTAAACACTAATCCAAATCTTCTTTTTTCTAAAGTAACTATACAAATCATATCCAGAAAAACTAAAAACTTGAATATGCTTAATAGGCATATTATGACTAATTATCATTAGACACCACCTGCTCCACTATCTACTGCAACATGATTGTATATCCACTTTAGTCTTTATAATAGAAAAATGGATTCGGTTGTTGTGTTTTCTAATGTTTTTGCTAAGATATTCTTTTATTTAAAATAATGATGAATCATTTGTATTTTTAAATATAAATTAGTACACTGAATGATATAAATATTTTAGGTACTGCTTATTTGCTATGAAATTGAAAGAAAACTATATCCAAAGTCGAATATAATCAATAATAATTAAACAAAAAAAATAAATATTGAATACGTCATATGCCAAAATCTCATTTAGTTAATCCCTTTTGAACAATCATTTAGAAGATACACACTTAAGCTGATCTCAGCAATTATCTATCAAATAATTAGGTGCTCACAACTAGATTTGGTTGGCTAAGTTGAGGGACATGTTTGAAATCCCTATTTCCATCACATATAGTGCATGACACAGTCCTTCAATTTCACAAACTATTGACTCCTAAACATATCCATTAATTAGAAGCACTTTATAAACAAACATCTGTCATATATAAGAACATATATGTTTCGAAAATATCACTCTTGCCCTTCATTCTTTAGCCGACACGTTTTTTTTTTTTTTGGATATTTTTTTGTCTAAATAACTATTATTCAATTTTGTTTTATTTTTGTTCTTCCACGTCCTATTCTCCGTGTTAGGGGAGTTTACTAGGGAGCATTGATACATAGTGTAGGACTAGGCATATTTGTGAGAGACACACCATTTGTCCATACTGCTCACACTTGTTATATTAAGTATGAGTCCACAATGTTCCCCCTTTTTTATACGTGTACCGCCGTTGACACCTATTAC
The DNA here is from genome assembly GCA_022829125.1 of Lathyrus tuberosus. NCBI lineage: Eukaryota > Viridiplantae > Streptophyta > Magnoliopsida > Fabales > Fabaceae > Lathyrus > Lathyrus tuberosus. The sequence continues at coordinate 24,018,503 of JALAZF010000009.1, forward strand.
TAGGCACCTCTCATTAGGCATTTCGTACTCACACTTGCTATATTATTCCACCCCTTTTTTATACTTGTACCGTCTTTTACTAGGGAGCATTGATACATAGTGTAGGACTAGGCATCTTTGTGAGAGACACACCACTTGTCCACCTAAAACCTTAAGGTGATAGGTGAGTAGGTTCTCTCACTTATAAATGTTCAAGTCACCACATTTCCATCTAATGTGAGACTATTATCCATATTACTCACACTTGTTATATTATTTCCAACACTTTGTTCTTCTTTCCTCCCCACTCTCTCTTTCACTATTTCTATTTCACACTCCCTGTTTCATCACTCTCTCTCTCTCTCACGACATTCTAAAGAACCAGGAAAATAACCATTGAGATTGCATGTTAGAGTTTATCAAAAAAAAAATTATATTTTTTTCTTCTTACTAACTTTAATGTTTTTTTTTTCAGATTGTTTTACTGTGATCTGAAACGGCTTCCAATGGATCTGAAATCGAAACCATTAAATTTGAAATCGAAACCATCGGATCTTATATCAAACCCACCAGATCTGAAATTAACACTCATCTTCTACATACTTATAAGGTTTGTCTATTCACTCTTGCCATTGTTGTTTTACATGTTTTGTTGTGTTACAAGGTTATGCTTTCTATTTTCGATTTTATTGTGTTAAAGGTCAAACCATGAGCAATATGTGTGTGTTGCAATGCTGATACTTTGATGTTGCAGTTTTCGATTCTCCGCCTTTTGTGTTTTTTAGATTTCACCATCTTCTTTTATATTTTATATTTCTCAACTTTTGTGTTTTTGATGTTACGGTTTTTGTGTTTGTTCAACTTTTCAATTTTTCGCTTTTTAGTTTGTTCAACGTGTGTGTGTGTGTGTATATATATATATATATATATATATATATATATATATATATATATATAAACCACTCTTTCAAAGTGATAGCTTAATAAGTGTCACTTTTTGGGGTTTTTTCTGTAGCCACTGAAATAAGGAATAGGGTTTTGCTGTACCTACCTTTTGTTGGGATTGGTTGAAAATATACATATTGAAGACTGATGGGACATCAGGAGGGGAACCATTTACATTGGGTCAAACACTCACTTAAACAATGTAAGATCTTAAATAGCTCTTCTTGCTTTCATATACTTTATTATTATTTATGATCATCACTATAATTAAATCTAAAGGAATTGCTTGAAGTAGAAATATGTTCTGAAGGAATGGACATAGCCGACACTGAATTGTGTCTTTGTCAGTGTCCATGTCTGAAACCGACACCGAAATAGTGATTACGTTTAATTTATTCATATTTTCACATTATTATTGGCGTCGACATGTCAGTGTCGGTATTATGTGTTCATTTCATATGATTTGAATCTGTTTATTATTAACCATTTGCATCACTAATTGGTCAAAACCATTCTGATATTTTGTATGAAGAATAAAGAATAACGTGTTGTTATTTTAAATATTTTCCCACCTATATATGATATTGATATCATACTTTTTATATGATATAAATGGCAGATATTTGAGTCTGGATCTGAAGTATTAGCATGACACAGAATATTGGAAAACAACATGGTATTATTGTTGTGAGTGTTCGTTCTGATATTGCAAAGGGAAAGCGAGGTAGGAAAGCTAAATTGATAATGGATTGTTGTTCAATGCCAATTGTGACTAAAAATTCATTATTTTTATTAACATTTTTCAATACTATTTTGCGTTTCCGAATGTTTAAATCCATAGTTTTGTGTGAAAAGCCTTTAAACTTACATATAGCTTTGGTTTCCCTTATTTGTGTGCTAGTGTGCAGGATTGGTGCATAGAAATCAAAGAGAAAGACACAAACGCAAGAAAATGGAGCCAAAGCAAAGAAGCCATGTTTCCGCATCCTCATCGAGCGAGCAGTAGCGAACAGAAAACGAGATCGCCGGGTAAGCTCGAGCGGGCAAAAGGCGAGGAAAAATACTGTAGAGGTAGAACCAAAAGTACATCATGGTTGCCCCAAGAGGTCTGGCGAACTTGAGTTCGCCGGGCGAGATGTTGGTCGCCGGACAAGGAAGGATATTTTTCCCAAAGACGGTTTGATGATCTAAGGCACTTGATGTTGGGGTTGGTTGAAAATATACATGTTGATACTCTTTATGATGGAGTATTATTGTCGATGAAGACAAGGAAAGCTTATGTATTATTTTCAATCAATGTGGAGATTGTTGGGATTGGTTGAAAATATACATGTTGAAGAAGTCCCACATTGCTTGGTTTTGTGAATGAAGAGAGATTTCAAGGCTATATATATGATACAAGTTATTTGAAGTCCCACATCGCTTAGTTTAGTGAAGGAAGTGGGAGTCCAATTCTATATAGAATTCAAGTCTTCATTCCAAAACGTACCAGTCAAAAGCACTTTAAGCTTTTATTTGACTTTCTTTGTTCTCTTATGCTCTTGTACTAAAATGTTGTGAGATGTAGTTAAATATTTGTTTTGGAGGGTGTGGGTGTACTGGGGACCTGGGTTTGTGAGGGTATATTATGTGTTGTAACAATTTTCACATAGTGTTATTCTCTGGTTGTCTATTGACAACGGTCGTGGTTTTTTCTCCGGTTTTGGAGTTTCCACGTTATGTTCTTGTGTTGTGATTGTGTTCCTCTTTTTTCTCTATGCTTGCTTTGTTTTTTTTAACAACTGGTATCAGAGTCTGGTTCGATCCAGGGATAAGTGTTCTTAGTATGCTCTGTGGTTGCAATTTTGTCTAATTTTCCACATCAGAAAAGAAGGGTAGTGTTGTGAAAGAGTTGCTGAGCTGCAGTTACAAATTCCGCTGTGCAGTTTGGGCTAGAGAAAATTGATGGAAGAATTTTTTTTGATTTGTGGAAAGTTCAAGTCAAAGATGTGTTGATACAATCAAGATTACATAAGGTGCAAGATTATGTCGGTGGTTAAAGAGCTTCCTGCCAACAAGGAAGTTGCACCATAATGTTTCAACCTGATTTTCGACATGTGAAAATTCTTGAAGTGGTTTAGCTTCAAGTGAGTATACTCTTCTGTAGGTGGAGTATGATAGTTTTTTAAAACTATGATTGTCGGTGAAGAAAATGTGAAAAATTCTTAGAGTGATGTAGCTTCAAGTGACTATACTCTTTATGGTGGAGTATGATTGTCGGTGAAGACAATGAAATTTTATATATTATTTTCAATCAAGGTGGAGATTGTTGGGGTTAGTTGAAAATATACATGTTGATACTCTTTATGACGGAGTATGATTTTCGATGAAGACAATGAAAGCTTATGTATTATTTTCAATCAAGGTGGAGATTTTTAGGATTGGTTGAAAATATACATGTTGAAGAAGTCCCACATTGCTTGGTTTTCTGAATGAAGAGATATTTCAAGGCTATATATATGATACAAGTTATTTGAAGTCCCAGATCGCTTAGTTTAGTGAAGAAAGTGGGATTCCAATGCTATATATAAGATTCAAGTTCTTTATTCCAAGACGTACCAGTCAAAAACACTTTAAGCTTGTATTTGAATTTCTTTATTCTCTTATGCTCTTGTACTAGAGTGTTGTGAGATGTAGTTAAATATTTGTTTTTGGAGGGTGTCGGTGTATTGAGGGCATGGGTTTGTGAGGGTATATTATGTGTTGTAATAATTTTCACATAGTGTTATTCTCTGGTTGTCTATTGATAACGGTCGTGGTTTTTTCTCTGGTTTTGGAGTTTCCACGTTATGTTCTTGTGTTGTGATTGTGTTCCTCTTTTTTCTCTATGTTTGCTTTATTTTTTTAACAACTGGTATCAGAGCCTGGTTCAATCCAGGGATAAGTTTTCTTAGTATGCTCTGTGGTTGCAGTGTTGTCTAATTTTCAACATCAGAAAAGAAGGGTAGTGTTATGAAAGAGTTGTTGAGTTGCAGTTACAAATTCTGCTGTGCAGTTTGGGCTAGAGAAAATTGATGGAAGATTTTTTTTTTACTTGTGGAAAGTTCAAGTCAAAGATGTGTTGATACAATCAAGATTACACAAGGTGCAAGATTATGTCGGTGGTTAAAGAGCTTCCTGCCAACAAGGAAGTTGCACCATAATGTTTCAACCTGATTTTCGACATGTGAAAATTCTTGAAGTGGTTTAGCTTCAAGTGAAGTGTACTCTTCTGTAGGTGGAGTATGATAGTTTTTTAAAACTATGATTGTCGGTGAAGACAATGTGAAGAATTCTTGGAGTGATGTGGCTTCAAGTGACTATACTCTTTATGGTGGAGTATGATTGTCGGTGAAGACAATGAAATTTTATGTATTATTTTAAATCAAGGCGGAGATTGTTGGGGTTGGTTGAAAATATACATGTTGATACTCTTTATGATGGAGTATAATTGTCGATGAAGACAATGGAAGCTTATGTATTATTTTCAATCAAAGTGGAAATTGTTGGGATTGGTTGAAAATATACATGTTGAAGAAGTTTCACATTGCTTGGTTTTGTGAATGAAGAGAGATTTCAAGGCTATATATATGATACAAGTTATTTGAAGTCCCACTGTTAGATGTCAAACATGTTATATATTTGTATGAAATACTTGGCATTTTTCATTTCTTTCTAATGGTAAATTGTGGATTTAAGCGGTAAATTGTGTTGTAACGCTTACAATGGAATATATGTGTGGAGCTTGTAATTTGTGTGTTAATGTGCAGGTATAGGCATGAAAGGAGAAAAATTGAGAACACATGGAACCAATGCAAGTTTCCACTGAGTTTTTAGCTGCAACAGGGTGTTCGCAGTGCGAACAATCTGGCGAAGGCCTAGCGAAGGCGCCAGCGAGCAGACGCAGAGAGTTCCAACTTTGAGATTACCATGTGTTCGTACTGCGAACTCCTGGCGAGGGTCCAGCGAAGGTTCGCTGGTTGGTTCGCAGTGCGAAGGTGCTGGCGAAGAGAGGCAGTAAGTTCTGGGTTTGAGAATTCTGGCTCGCTAGTTTATTCGCAGTGCAAATGTAGCCAGGGAGTGATTCGCAGTGCGAATGAAGGGTTCGCAGTGCGAACCCACGATTTCTGCTTGGGGCGGTTTAAGTCTCAGAGGCACTTAAAGTGCCATTTTTCCTCATTCGCGGTGCGAATGGATTGCTCGCAGTGCGAATACTGCAGAATTCTGCTATGTATAAATTGAATTTCACTTTTTGTTGGAGGGATCTTTTGTTCATTTTGATCCAAAATCATAGTTTTCAGTCTGTTTACCATTGGAGCTTGTATTTTCACTTGGAGAAGCTGATTTTGCATCCATTCTCGATTATTCGGCGTGGATGTTTACTCATCTCCTCTCTTTACTTGTTATCCAATCTACCATCAGAAGTGGTAGCTAAACACTCAATGTTGAGGTTAGATGTAGTTGATTCTGTTTTTATGTATTGCTTTTGATCTATTGTATATGAATAAGGTCTTTGATCAATATAGATGAAGTTGTTTTCTCTTAATGCTTTATGTTTGATTTGTTTTACTCTAGACATAGATTCCACAAATCTTGACCTAACAATTTCATCTCTTAAAAACCAAACTCTAGACATAGATTTGGGATTTTCTATTCGCATTGTGTTGATCTTAATGATCGTTGTTTAGATTGTTAGCATGAGACATCATCAAACGGTTTAAACAACAGTACTCACGACTTCGCTTTAGACATAAACTTAGTCGAGAGGATACGCGGTTATATTGGTCGGAAACTGAGTTCATATGCTTGATTAATCATTTATACATGGAAAGGATTAGCGAAACCTAACCTTAACATGCTTTTATAAAACCTTTTACAAAATCTTTGTGACCAAATTATTCTTTGCTACAAGTGAATGTTAAAAACAATTGAGAAACTTTTGAAACCGTTAACTTAGAATATCGAAACTATTGAAAGGCACGCATCAAATATCAAACAATCCCTGTGGATACGATTAAAAACAACCCCCACTATTACTATTCTAACAAATTGGCGCCGTTGCCGGGGATTGTGTATTGATATGGCAAGCATTGCGATAGTTGAGTTATTTTAAGCTGTTACCACTTTATCTTGAGCTTGTTAATCTGTTTTGTTTAGTGTGCAGACTTAGTTTATGCGAGGGAAACTACCGGCGAACCAACTTCTTTTTGATCCTGAGATTGAGAGAACTGCTCATAGAATCAACAGCAAGACTAGACGAAGGAGGCAGCTAGCGAGACAGAAGCGAGAACAAGAGGAAAGTACTTCTACACCACCACCTGTTCCACAAATACTTCCAGTAATAGAGACAAATCCACCACCACCACCACCACCTGCTTCTAGGCGATGTACAAATAGTCCGAGACACAATGCTCAGTTCGCTCGCCATGCACACAATGGTCGTCATGCTGAGATGAAGACCGGAATTCTCCAACTGTTATATCAAAGTCCATTTACGGGTATGGATCATGAAGATCCTTTCACCCATTTGACAAAATTCTATGAAATAGCGGGAGCGACTGGTGCACCGGAAGCAGAAGAGGAGTCTCTGTTCAAGAGACTATTCCCGCATTCCCTCATTGGGAAGGCCAAGGAATGGTACCTTGATCAGTCAACTGCCATAATGACGGATTGGAATGCTTTGGAAGAGAAATTTTTTGAGAGATTTTTCCCTCACACTCGGTTTATGGAAGCAAAGACCGCCATCGCGGTATTCACACAAGGAGCAAATGAATCTCTCAACGAAGCTTGGGAGAGGTTCAAATCAATGTTACGAAAGTGCAAAGGCCATGGTTTTGATGAATTGTCACAAATTCATATATTCAGAAATGGGCTGCAACTTGTACACAAAACCTTGTTGGATGCCACCGCCGGTGGATCCTTGTTAAGCAAAACCACAGCGGAAGCCACAACTATCATTGATAAAATGGCCTTGAACGATCATCAAGGTAGTCACAATCGTGGACCTTCTCAACGAACTCCGGGATTGTTGGAATTAGGAACAAGCGATGATATCCTTGCGCAAAACAAATTGTTATCACAACAGGTTGAATTGTTAACTAAGCAAATGTCTAAGCTGCCGCAACAATTCAAAGAGATGCATGAATCTTCAAGTAAAAATGTGCAAGTGTTAGTGTGTGAATTATGTCGAGGTGACCATCCGACCGGTTTTTGTCCCCCCGTTGTGGAGGAAGTAAACTATGCGGGGAATCAAGGATACCAACCCCGACCTCCGTATCAACAAGCCAACCAAGGTTACCAACAAAGGCCTAACCAAGGTTATCAACAACAATGGAGACCGCAAGAAGCCGGACCATCAAACTGTCAACAATACCAAAATTACACTCAATCTCCGCAAGCTCCCGTTGGAAATACAAAGATGGAAGACACTCTTACACAATTTATGCAAATGGAAATTTCCAACCAAAAGAACACCGATGCCTCCATAAGGAATCTTGAAACGCAAGTCGGGCAATTATCAAAACAATTGGCCGACCAACAAAAAGGGCCCTTTACGACAAATACGCTTCCGAATCCTAAGGATTGTAAAGCAATTCTCACAAGAAGTGGAAGAGAGATTGACATGGGTGTAGGTAAAAAGAGAGTGGATGAGGAGGTTGTAGTTGAAAAAGAAAAATATAGGGAAGAGATTGAAGTAGAAAAAAATGTTGAGGGTGTGTTAGTTGAAAATGAGATTAAAAAAATGAGAAAGAAAAAAGTGAGAATGAGAAAAAAATAGAGAGTGAAGAAAGAGTGAAGAGAACTAAGAAGGGAAAGGAGCCGATGAACAATATTCCGATTCAACATCTACCATATCCGCATGCTCCTACAAAGAAAGATTGTGCGCGACACTATTCTCGGTTTATGGATATCTTTAAGCAATTACAAATAAATATTCCATTTTCCGAGGCTTTGGAGCAGATGCCTAAATATGAGAAATTCATGAAAGATATCCTCACGAAGAAGAAAAGGTATACAGATCAGGAGACGATTATGGTGGATGCAAGCTGTAGTGCCATCATTCAACGGACTCTCCCGAGGAAAGAATGTGATCCGGGACGAGTTACATTGCCGGTTACGATAGGAAACATGTATGTGGGCAATGGATTGATTGATTTGGGTTCTAGCATCAACTTGATACCATTGTCGATTGTGAAACGGCTAGGCCACATGGAATTGAGGTCCACGCAAATGACGTTGCAACTCACCGATAAATCCACTACCCGTCCTCACGGTGTAGCGGAAGACGTGTTGGTCAAAGTGGACAAATTTTTGTTTCCAATTGATTTTGTTGTCATTGAAATGGAGGAGGATGAGGATGCACCGCTGATTCTTGGAAGGCCTTTCATGAAAACTGCCCGTATGGCAATTGACATGGACGATGGTCTCATGAAAGTAAGAGTCCAAGATGAAGAGGTGTGTTTCAATCTTTATGATGCCATGAAGCACAAGAAAGATAAAGGTGATTGTTTCCGAATCGATGCAATGGAGAAAGCAAGTTTTGAAGTTACAAAGCAAATTCATGTCATTGATCTGTTACAAAGAGCTTTGGATGATACCTTGGAAGTATTCTCGGTTGAAGAAGAGCAAGCTCTTGAAGAGTGTTTGTTAGAGCTTGAAGCTTTGGAATAATTGCAACCTTGGGATTATGAAGAGGAAATTCTAAAAAAAGTGGTTAATGATGAGCCTTCCAAACTTGAGCTGAAAGTGTTACCGTCAACCTTGAAGTATGCTTTTCTCGATGACGGTGGTAATAAACCGGTGATCATAAGCAGTGTTTTATCTGAAGTGGAGGAAAGCCGCTTGATTCAAGTGTTGAGAAAAAATCAGGGTGCAATGGGATGGACATTGTCCGATCTCAAAGGCATAAGCCCTTCGTATTGCATGCATAGGATATTCATGGAGGAAGACTTTAAACCGGTTGCTCAACCTCAACGCCGCTTAAATCCTATTATGAAAGAAGTGGTTAGGAAGGAAGTGGTGAAAATGTTAGATCCCAGAATGATTTATCCTATTTCTGACAGCCCGTGGGTTAGTCCGGTGCATGTGGTACAGAAAAAAGGTGGATTAACGGTGGTCCGAAATGAGAAAAATGAGCTCATTCCAACAAAAACCGTTACCTGGTGGAGAATGTGCATCGACTACCGTAGGTTGAACAAAGCTACGAGAAAAGATCATTTTCCTCTACCATTTATGGATCAAATGCTCGAAAGGCTTTTCGGTCAACAATTTTACTGTTTTTTGGATGGATATTCGGGATACAACCAAATTATTGTGAACCCGGATGATCATGCAAAAACAGCTTTTACATGTCCGTTTGGAATCTTCGCTTATAGGAGGATGTCGTTTGGATTATGTACTGCACCGGCGACTTTTCAACGGTGTATGCAAGCTATCTTCTCGGATTTGATCGAAAAGACAATTGAGGTCTTTATGGATGATTTCTCCGTTTTTGGGCAATCATTTGATTTGTGCTTGAAAAATTTGGATACGGTGTTGGAACGGTGTGTGGAAACTAATTTGGTGCTTAATTGGGAAAAATGCAACTTCATGGTGAACGAGGGAATTGTGCTCGGTCACAAAGTGTCTGCAAAAGGCCTTGAAGTTGATAAAGCCAAAGTGGATGTTATCGAGAAATTACCACCGCCGATGAATGTCAAAGGTATAAGGAGCTTTCTTGGGCACGCCGGGTTCTACCAGAGATTTATCAAGGACTTCGCCAAGGTCGCAAAGCCGTTGAGCAACTTTCTCGTCCAAGGTAAGATTTTTGACTTTGACGAGTCTTGTCTTTTTGCTTTTAATTCTTTGAAAAAGAGTTTAACAACCTCACCGATAATCGTTGCACCTAACTGGAAATTAGATTTTGAATTAATGTGCGATGCAAGCGATTATGCGGTTGGGGCTGTTTTGGGTCAGAGGAAAATGAAAGTTTTCCACGCTATACATTATGCAAGCAAAGTTTTAAACGATGCTCAGATTAACTATGCAACTACTAAAAAAGAGTTGCTTGCCATAGTGTATGCGTTGGAGAAATTTCGTGCCTATTTGATTGGTTCACGTGTCATCGTTTACACGGACCATTCGGCTATAAGGTATCTGCTCACCAAACCTGATTCAAAACAGAGGCTGATTCGGTGGATCCTTTTGTTACAGGAATTTGATCTTGAAATTCGTGACAAGAGGGGTTCCGAGAATTTGGTGGCGGATCACTTATCCCGCCTGGTCAACGTTGACGTGACCAAAAATGAATTTGAGGTAAAAGAGGAGTTCCCAGATGAAAAACAGTTTAGAGTGCAAGTTAGACCGTGGTTCGCCGACATGGCTAACCACAAAGCCACCGGATTGATACCGGACGGTCTAACGCACCACCAAAAACGGAAATTTTTGTCTGATGCCAAGACATTTGTATGGGATGAACCCCATTTATTTAAACTTGGTGTCGACAACCTCTTCAGAAGGTGTGTGTCAGTGGAGGAAGCCACGAATATTCTGTGGCATTGTCATAACTCTCCTTACGGAGGTCACTTCAATGGGTTAAGAACGGCCACTAAAGTCCTTCAATCGGGCTTTTATTGGTCGTCCTTATTCAAAGATGCGCATGCGCATGCCTTAGTTGTGACAAGTGCCAGAGAAGTGAAGGTATTTCACGACGGCAAGAAATGCCATTACAAAATATGTTAGAAATCGAAGTTTTTGACTGTTGGGGGATCGACTTTGTCGTCCATTCCCATCTTCATTTTCTAATGAATATATTTTGGTCGCTGTGGATTACGTTTCCAAGTGGGTTGAGGCGATAGCATGTGCTAAAGCCGACGGAAAAACAGTGGTGAAGTTTTTGAAAAGAAATATTTTTGCGCGTTTTGGTACACCTCGAGTGTTAATAAGTGACGGAGGATCTCACTTCTGTAACACTCAGCTTGACAATGCTTTGGAACAGTATGGTGTGAAGCACAAGGTTGCTACACCATATCATCTGCAAGCTAATGGTCAAGCAGAGGTATCCAATCGTGAGATAAAACGTATTTTAGAGAAAACTGTTTCGGCCTCGAGAAAGGATTGGGCAAACAAACTGGATGATGCGTTGTGGGCTTATCGGACCGCTTTCAAGGCTCCGATTGGTCTCACACCGTTTAAAATGGTTTATGGTAAGAATTGTCATTTGCCGGTAGAGTTGGAGCACAAGGCGTTTTGGGCCTTAAAATTTTTTAATTTTGATCCAACTCTAAGCGGCGAAAAAAGAAAAGTCCAATTACACGAGTTGGATGAATTGCGCCTTCAGGCGTACGATTCCAATAAATTATATAAGGAGCGTGTAAAGTCTTACCATGACAGAAAAATTGTCATCAAACAGTTTGAGGTCAGACAGCTGGTCTTATTGTTCAATTCTCGGTTAAAATTGTTTCCCGGAAAATTAAGATCTAAATGGTCCGTCTGTTTCGGATTGTGGAAATCAAGCCCTATGGAGCAATCGTAATTGGGGACACAACGTCAAAGGAAAATTGGACAGTTAACGGCCAGAGATTAAAAGTGTATCTTGGAGGAGGTTTCGAGCGGAATCCCGCAATTGTGCCTTTTCGCGATCCGTGAGGTCGCGATGGACCGTCGAGCTTAGCCGACGTTAAACAAGCGCTTGTTGGGAGGTACCCCAACATTGTAAGTATTTTTGCTTTAATTTTCTGTTTTTAGTCATTTTAACATTTTGGACATTTGGAAGTGTGACAGCAAGACAGACCTGTAATTTTGAAAAAAAACTGTCTTGTTCGCTGGCTCATTCGCACTGCGAATCTGGGGCGAGCATTCGCCAACCATTCGCACTGCGAAGCTGGGGAGAGCATTCGCTGGCCATTCGCACTGCGAACGTCAGCGAACCTGCCTTGGTGGTTTTGCTGCCACATCAGTAAAAATGAGGGTTTTTATGGGTGGGCCTGCACGTAGGCCCAAGACCCATGTGTTAGTGCTGATTGACTTCGGGGGGACCAAACCCTAGTCTTTCACTTTTACTTTCAACCATAAACAAAAAAAAAAGAGAAAAAAATCCCTCTCAAATTCTCTTTCCCTCTCACGTGCAACTTGCTGTCTATTTCTCTCAAGTCTTTTTATTCAACTGCCATTTCCAACAAGGTTTGATTTTCTTTTCTCTATTCTTTCTGATTAAATTGTAACTTTGTTGGTGAATTATGCATGTGAAATTCGTAGAAAATTTGGGTTAGAAGTCTGTTTTAGGTTTTTCAGTGCATGTCAACGTTTCTGGTTGTTTTAGGTTTTAGGTGACATGTAGAAGCATGATATGTGTGAAATCTGGGTCTGCATAATTTTTTTCAAATTTTTCGTGCATTCGCTGGCTTGTTCGCACTGCGAACCTGGGGCGAGCATTCGCCAGGCTTCGCAATGCGAGTGATCTAGCGAGCAGCCCAGATTTTTGTTTTTCTAATAGTTCATTCTGATGCATGTCTGTCCTTAATTCTAATTATCTGTCTTGGTGTTTTTGTGTGGATTTGTTTGTCATTTGTGCAGATGGGTCCTAAAACCATGATGAGGAAAAGAAAAGCATCCACATCAAGACAAGCACCGGTCCGCTTTGATGAGACTCGGTTCAGAGGAATTAGACAAGCTCAGAGGTACGAGGTGTTAGAAGCAAGGACCATCCTTGCGGAGAGGAGGTTTGTTCTGAATAAGCAGGGAAGTTATCGTGCCATTGCTACCCTGTTAACTGCAAAAAATGGGATACACTGATAACTCCTGTTGATTCATACAATGTGGAAATGGTTCGTCAGTTTTACGCCAACGCCCTTCCTGATGAGGGCGATCTGTTTACTTGGACTACGTTTGTTGGCAGGAAAACGGTAAGGTTTGACAGAAGAACTATTAACAGAGTTCTTGGAGACCCCCTTCCACTGCGTGCTAGCGAAGAGGATGAGTATCATGAGACACTGAGTAATTATCGTGATATTGCCGCAATGACTCGTGATCTCCTGCGCCCAGGTAAAAATGTAAAGTTTAATCATTCAGGAGTGGCTGTTCGATATCACCGTGAGGATATGGTGCCTTTGGCTCAACTAGTTTTACTTTTGGTTGTGACCAACATTACGCCAAAGTCACATTCCTCCACAGTTCCGATTCGTTTGGCTCACCTTGTCCACAGTATCCTTACTAATGTGGAAATTGACGTCGCAAGGATCATTGCTGATGAAATAAGGGCCATCGTTGAGAGTGGTTTAGGTGGGAATGCTTCGAGGAAGAATGCCCCTCTTGCTTTCCCTTGTTTGATTATGACCTTATGTGCTGATGCTGGAGTGACTTTGCCTTCGCGTCGTCAAGTTACTGTGCCGTCGACTATCGATGATCGATATGTTGACAAATTCTACAAACCGAAGGGTGTTAGAGCTGATATTCATGATTCTTTGCAGGTTCTCCAATTGCAAATCCGTGACCCTTCTACGCAGCACACTATGATGTCGAGGGAGCAGTTCCTCGCGCATGCTGGATGGCCTGAGGCCAGGCCTATTTTTAGTTGGGGAGAGGATGATGTTGAGCCTGCTGCTGATGATGCTGAGGAGGGGGGAGATGGCGGTGATATTGTGATTTTTGATGATGATGATGATGGGCAGAGGACGGATGTACTAGGGACTGAGCCTGAGGATGAGCAGGGTACTGATGTTCTCGAGACTGAGTCTGAGGAGGACTGATTTTTTGGATCTTAGACTTGTACACTTCCTTTGGTCATCAAAGTGAAGTTTCTTGTATTTTGTTTTTTTTCCAGCTTTTACTAGTCTAATATTGATGTACTCGTACTCGTGTGGTACTTTTTGGATTATGTATGTGTTTTATACACCAGGCACTTTATGATTATTATTAGTAATGATTATGGTTTGCAGTAAAAAATTTTGTTTCGCTTTACTAATAAATTGTTGGTTTTTAATTATAGTATTAAGTGTTGAGTTCTTCAGTTTACGAATGCTCAACACTTAAGTGTGTTTCTTGATTTTAAAGGTTGATTCCTCCAAGATGTGAGGGCTATGATAGTACCGTAAGCATTGTGTTGCGACAAGGTACATTGTTACTTAGCTCGAGAATTTTGTATGTTTTAGGACTTTGTGTCTTGGTGCAATTGAAAATGTTGTTTCGTGTTACAACTTCCTTTGAATGCATGTGTCATTTTAGGATCAAAAACCATTAAAGTGAGTAGCCTCCAAAGTATTACTATATGCTAAGGATTGTGATGAATGTTGTCTTTACTTTTAATTCATGCCTTATCTTGTGACCATGTGATTTTGTGGAAGTATGAGAAGTGATCAAGGCACTTGTTTGAATTTGAGCACAACTATATCCATATAGTAATTCACCCGTGAGGAGAGAGCATTTGGTAGCCCCTTTGAGCCTAAACAGTTTATAACTCAATTGAATGATGAACTTGTTTTATGTACATAATTTGCAAGTTGGTTCATCATTGAATTTGGTGAGTTTCTAACATTTTCTTCTTTAACCTTTGAAAATTGTATACTTCGGTTTCCTTGCCTTAAAAAGCAAGGAGCATTCACTTTAGGTTGAGTTGAAAATGAGTTGGGGAGAATAAAAAAAGAGGAAGGGTGTGTTACTCCAAATTTTGAAAAAAAAAATTGTTTCAAGCAAGCATGTAAAGAAAAGAGTGTGAATATGTTGTTACAAATACGAAAATGCTTGCTTGGATGAAGAAAAAAAAGAGATTCAATAATTGTGTGGTAGTTTGTGAAGGTGTGATGAAAATTGGTGAAATGAAGTTGAGATGTGTGAATATGTTGATTAGTGAATGCTCTTTTGCATCGGCAATTTCGTTTCAATGACCATTACAAATGACCCTTTTTTGTTGACCTGGCCAAGCTACATCCTTGAAGTCCTTTGTGATCTTTTACTGCCTTGATTTCTGTATGATCATTGAGATATGGTATGAATTGCTTAGTATTGCATCATTTGTCATTTGAGGGTAATTGTCCCGTGCTTGTATGCACGTTTATCTTCAATCCTTTTTCGAAGAGGAGTGTAGAATGGCATGTGTGTGATGAGTTAGTTGTCTCTTGAAACATTATTTGAAGTTGTTTAAGAGTCAAGTTCTTTTACATTGTAGGTTCTTGAGTTGTGTATTTGTTGCGTTGTTGTGATCGTTGTTTAGTTGAGCCATTTTTCATGTCTTGGATGAATTGCGTGCTTGAGCAAATCCTCGTGAGAGGCATACTTTGCTTGAGGACAAACAAAGAGTTAGTTGGGGAGAGTTTGTTAGATGCCAAACATGTTATATATTTGTATGAAATACTTGGCATTTTTCATTTCTTTCTAACGGTAAATTGTGGATTTAAGCGGTAAATTGTGTTGTAACGCTTACAATGGAATATATGTGTGGAGCTTGTAATTTGTGTGTTAATGTGCAGGTATAGGCATGAAAGGAGCAAAATTGAGAACACATGGAACCAATGCAAGTTTCCACTGAGTTTTTAGCTGCAACAGGGTGTTCGCAGTGCGAACAATCTGGCGAAGGCCCAACGGAGGTTCGCACTGCGAAGGGCCAGAGAAGGCGCCAGCGAGCAGAGGCAGAGAGTTCCAACTTTGAGATTACCATGTGTTCGTACTGCGAACTCCTGGCGAGGGTCCAGCGAAGGTTCGCTAGTTGGTTCGTAGTGCGAAGGTGCTGGCAAAAAGAGGCAGTAAGTTCTGGGTTTGAGAATTCTGGTTCGCTAGTTTATTCGCAGTGTGAATGTAGCTAGCGAGTGATTCGCAGTGCGAACCCATGATTTCTGCTTGGGGCGGTTTAAGTCTCAGAGGCACTTAAAGTGCCATTTTTCCTCATTCGCAGTGCGAATGGATTGCTCGCAGTGCGAATACTGCAGAATTCTGCTATGTATAAATTGAATTTCACTTTTTGTTGGAGGGATCTTTTGTTCATTTTGATCCAAAATCATAGTTTTCAGTGTGTTTACCATTGGAGCTTGTATTTTCACTTGGAGAAGCTAATTTTGCATCCATTCTTGATTATTCGGCGTGGATGTTTACTCATCTCCTCTCTTTACTTGTTATCCAATCTACCATGAGAAGTGGTAGCTAAACACTCAATGTTGAGGTTAGATGTAGTTGATTCTGTTTTTATGTATTGATTTTGATCTATTGTATATGAACAAGGTCTTTGATCAATATAGATGAAGTTGTTTTCTCTTAATGCTTTATGTTTGATTTGTTTTACTCTAGACATAGATTCCACAAATCTTGACCTAACAATTTCATCTCTTAAAAACCAAACTCTAGACATAGATTTGGGATTTGCTATTCGCATTGTGTTGATCTTAATGATCGTTGTTTAGATTGTTAGCATGAGACATCATCTAACGGTTTAAACAACGGTACTCACGACTTCGCTTTAGACATAAACTTAGTCGGGAGGATACGCGGTTATATTGGTCGGAAACTGAGTTCATATGCTTGATTAATCGTTTATACATGGAAAGGATTAGCAAAACCTAACCTTAACATGCTTTTATAAAACCTTTTACAAAATCTTTGTGACCAAATTAATCTTTGCTACAAGTGAATGTTAAAAACAATTGAGAAACTTTTGAAACCGTTAACTTAGAATATCGAAACTATTGAAAGGCACGCATCAAATATCAAACAATCCCTGTGGATATGATTAAAAACAACCCCCACTATTACTATTCTAACACCCACATCGCTTAGTTTAGTGAAGGAAGTGGGAGTCCAATGCTATATATAGAATTCCAGTTCTTTATTCCAAGACGTACCAGTCAAAAGCACTTTAAGTTTTTATTTGACTTTCTTTGTTCTCTTATGCTTTTGTACTAGAGTGTTGTGAGATGTAGTTAAATATTTGTTTTGGAGGGTGTGGGTGTACTGGGGACCTGGGTTTGTGAGGGTATATTATGTGTTGTAACAATTTTCACATAGTGTTGTTCTCTGGTTGTCTATTGACAACGGTCGTGGTTTTTTCTCCGGTTTTGGAGTTTTCACGTTATGTTCTTGTGTTGTGATTGTGTTCCTCTTTTTTCTTTATGTTTGTTTTTTTTTTCTAACACTTGAAGTGCCTAAAAGTGGACTTAGTCGGGCGAGCCCTAGCTTGTTCACTTTTAGAATCTCTTGTTCACTTTTTGGAACATAACTTTCATATCATCTTATTTCCTTAAACATAAAAACCTAAAAACTCATCTTTTGAACAAAGAGGTGAACTTTATTAAATTGTA
The DNA here is from genome assembly GCA_022829125.1 of Lathyrus tuberosus. Classification (NCBI taxonomy): domain Eukaryota; kingdom Viridiplantae; phylum Streptophyta; class Magnoliopsida; order Fabales; family Fabaceae; genus Lathyrus; species Lathyrus tuberosus. The sequence goes on from JALAZF010000009.1 coordinate 24,035,704, forward strand.
GTTGGATTCACATCCTTTGTCAATTATTCAACTCAGATGCACATTCATCTCCTTCCAATTCTTGTGAAGTAAGCTACCATGGTTATGGGTAGCTAAATTTCTTGTATCAAGATTACATGTAATCAATCTTAACCTGTATGTATTTTTTTTTATCTTTTGTATGTGAACAACTTGATAATCAATGTAGATGATAACCTTTTCTTTTACTGAGTATTTGTGGTTTAAATGATTGTGAGATACATCTTTTATGTCTTGATCTAAGTTTATCATGTATCAAAAACCAAGTCTAGACATGGAAGTGGAATTTGATATTCACTTTGTATCGGATCATAAATGTTATTTGTATTGTTTAATAGGTGAGACCTCGTCGATTAAACAATACGGTAAAAATCACAATACCGTCTTAGACATAAGTGATATAGATGAGCGATACGTGATTATGTTGATTATGAATGAAGTTCACATGCTTGATTAATCGAATACATGCAAAATAGGTTGATGAAATCTAGTCTTGATATGTCTTTTAAAACAATAAATCTGTCTAAACTTTTACTCATTGTTACACACTCTTATGAATGTTAATGTTACCAAACAAAAAACCAATCGAAACCCTCACTTAAGACAGTAAACTGTAGAACAGCAGTAATATCACTTAAATTGTTGTGGAGACGATAAAACAAATACCTACTGAAAACACTTTCAATAGTTGTGAGAAAGGAGGAAATTATAAAAGGAAGAATGCATCTGAAAGAAGTAAATCCTTATAGGACATTTATAGTATGGAAGTTAAATGTCCTTTTAGACAGAGATCTGTGTGAGTGGTAGCGGTTGGAAGGTAATAGTTAGGCGTGGGTTGCATAATCATAAACTATCTAAGGATTTAGAAGTCCATGACATATTAGGTCGTCTAAAAGTTCATGAAAGACAACTTGTGAATGACATGATGAAGTACAACATGGCTCCACGATACATAGTTTCTACTTGGTTGACACCTTATAAAGAAAGGTTTGTTGCTGCTTGGACTAACAAAGTCACATATTTAGGGAACACAACAACGAACAGGTACACGGACATCATTTTGGTGTTATTACATTACCAAACATAATTTCTAATTATTGTTTTCAGGGTGGAGTTTGCTCATTGAAGACTAAAAAACATGTTGACTACAAGTCGTGGAGATTTACGCCGAAGTTTGGATGCTGTGAACACCATGTTGAAGTTGTAGTTAGGTTCAATTAGGGTCTCGTTACAAAAAGTATTGTCAACACTGAGCATCGGTATAACACTGCAAAGTAGTGTAAAACAACACATTAGAAAGGAACTAGAAAGGTTAAAATTTGTTGGTGCAAGCAAATATGCTTGTGGTTGTTTCATTAGAACAACACATGGATTACCCTGTGTGTGTCAACTTGCCGGTTTCCAAATACAAGGAAATTGTGTTCCTTTAAAACTAATTCATGTACTTTGGAAGAAATTACACATTGAAGAACATGGTGTTAGTCATGGAGAAAGTGGTACACAGTTGGATTTCGAAGCAGAGTGTGAAGAGTTGAAGAAACATTTCAGTACTTTAGATATTGTAGGCCAGAGGGTTTTAAAAAAAAAGGTTCAAGAACTAACACATTCATTCACAAATTCTATGTGTCCACCACCGGTGAAGAACAAGCCAAAGAGGGGAAATAAAAAGAATAAAAAAGGGTGAAAGAGTGGTGTGCATCACGATCCTTCACAGTGAGAGTATGGTGAGGGCTCGTAGGGGAGTCAGACTACAAAGAGAACATGCACGGGACCAATAGGAAGTCAACCGTCAAGTATGTCGGGTCAAAGTCAACAGTCCACTGCATATTCGAGGCATCTTTACTTGTCCCAGTTTCTTGTTTTCTTGCATACATACATTGATGACATTGTTGATGTGGGTGACAGTGGAAGATGTGGTTTTCGGGCTATTGTCGTTGGTTCGGTCGTATTTAGATACTCAAGTTCATCAACACACTAAATTGTTTTCCAATTTGTTCTATGACACGGTCTCTGAAGTTAGGAATATCTTATGAGTAGAACAGTTGGGTGTGCAGGGTACTGATAAATGGATGATGATTCCTGATACGGGTTACCTTATCGCATGTAGATACAGTGTCATATTTGTCTCCCTATCAAAGAGACTTAACATTAACTTTTTCCTCTCTTACCTTAACTCCACCTATGTATATGAGCAGGCATAAAATCATTGTTGTTGGTTTTGTCAACAACAAACATTGGGTTCAGGTAAAGCTGAAACTTGATAGTTTATTGTCTCCCATCACTGATCGTTGGAGACAGAACTATATTGAAGATGCAAAATCATGAGAATTAGCATATGCAGAACAGAGTAGGCACAAGGAAGATGAAGTTAGGAAGTCATCCTAATTTGTTTTGTAATATTGTATGTAGCACAATTTTTATTATATGTATATATTATATGTGGTGATTTTTTTTATCAAAACAGTTATGCAACAAAAATACCGAAAATTTAATTTTTTTTTGAAATTCTGGACACATACCGGAAATTTTAATATTTTCGAAATTTTAGAAATTTTAAAATTTCTGGAATGTTGGGACATTTCCTAGAAACTTCATAATTTACGGCATATCTCCACCGAAAATTTTATAATTTCAGGGAACACACTTCACACATCAACCGAAAATTGTAGAATCTCCGGTATGTTTTTTTTCTGGAAATTCAAAATTCACGGTACATGTGTCTTTGTTGTGGTAAAAAAATGAAATTTTGAAAATTTCCAGTACAGACTTCAAATTTTCAATATAAACCTGTAAATTTAAAAATTTTCCGAAATTTATAAAAGGATATAATGGTAAAAGTGATTTAAATAGGATGTCAGGTATAAGTGTGGGGTCACAAATCAACCCATTAGAGACAAATAACGAAATAGAGTCTTGTTTTAGCACCCATCCATATTCTAACATCATATGAAAAATATGAAAAACTTTACGAAATAGAGTATTGATTTAAATGGGATGTCGGGTATAAGTGTGGGGTGAAAAACTTTTTTTACACTATCGGAAATTTTAAAATTCCTGATAAACCATTGAAAATTTTGAAATTTCCAATACAGAACCGGAAATTTCGGAAATTTCGAAATTTCAAATAGTGTAAAATATATTTTTGAAAATATCAAAAAAAATTTTAAAATTTCAGTATTCTTTATATTTTTATGGAAATTTTAAGATTTTATCAGAAATTTTAAAATTTTTAATAAAAAATTGAATTTTCTAAAAAAAAATTATTTCAAAGTTTTTTCAATCGCAGTTTTGAAATTTGAAATTAAGGGCGGGTGTTACAAGTTGGGAGTGGCAAGTTAATTCTTTCTTCTGTTTAGTTTGAATTTTAACTTTTTTCTAATGTATTTATCCTTCCATTTTTTAGTCATAACGATAAATACAATTCTTTCATTTCAAACTAGATATATTTTCATTCCTTATAATATTTTATATTTTATAATTGTATGATAGTTATATTTGATAAAAAAAATGTTTTAGATTTTTAAAAAAATTGGGGAAAGGAAATAAAAATTTAATTATGTAATTTTTGTATGGAATTTTATTGAATTTACCGACACTCAAAGACTTTTATATACTCAGCCAATAAATTTGATTTCATATATATATATATATATATATATATATATATATATATATATATATATATATATATATATATATATATATATTGTTTTGGACTGAGCTGTAATGCGGCCCAACAAGGCCCAAGCCTGTCTGGCGTCGAGCACACCTAGACCTCTTCATCTTCGAGCACGCAATGATCAGTTACTGTCGAGCAGGGGTTACATACATCGGGGAGAGGTTACGCCTCCCCCTCTACGATCTCCACATGCTCCTCCCCCGCGAGGACACGTCATCAGGTAACGTCCACTTTCGGAAGAGCTGGTTAATCCACTTTCCAGAAATAACGGGATTGTTACTAGAGGGCGAAGACCACGCGCTGGTCTTCACTACGCCACATAAGCCCTGGCAGTTATCTGCACTGGGCTGGGTCGTAAGGCCCAAAGCAGATGACCATTGGCCCTGCGCTGGGGGCAGCCTATAAATACCCTCTCTCATGAGAGGAACAGGTTATATTACATTCTAACTCTCACTCTTACTTTCTGTACTTGCTTGTTCCTGTCTTTACTTTGGCATCGGAGTACCTTGCAGGTACACCCCCACCGTCTCACCACCACCGGAGTAGCGGAGCTCACGACGTTGCTGGCCACTAATCTCCTTTTTGATCAAGTACGATCATATATATATATATATATATTTGGTTAATTTATGTGATTCATTTTTTTCATTTTAAAATTAGAAAATAAAGTAAATTATTTAACTTCTTATATTTTTATATATGTTTACAAATTTTTATTATAAGCTCATAGTTTAAACAATATAGGGACACATTAAAAAAATTATAAATTTATGACTCAACTCACATTTTAGGAAGTGAGAACGTTGTTAGTGTTATGAAACAAAACAAAACAATATAGAGATCAAAGAGAGGAAGAGAAGAGAGAAAGTAATCTTATATTAACTTGTTCAAATGTACATTTTATATTGCAATATGGACCTTATTTATAGGACCCAAGGGAGATGGAACGTCACAACTATTAATAGGGAATATGAAGATGAAAAGAAGAATAAGAATGGACATCCATTATTATTTTTATTCATAACACTCCCTCTTGGATGTCCATTGAGGATATGCCTCGTTAAAACCTTACTAGAAAAAACCCAGTGGGAAAAAATCTAGTGAAGGAAAAAGAGTACAATATCCTTTCATTTTTCCCCCTCCGCTGAACAATCATTTCTTCGATGAAGACCAATCTTTTGTACTAGTTGATTAAAAATTCTACTTGGGAGTGACTTTGTGAAAAGGTTTGTAAGATTATCACATGAACAGTTTTGTTGGATGCTTATATCACCACTCTTTTGAAGATCATGAGTAAAAAAGAACTTTGGAGAAATGTGTTTTGTCCGGTCTCCTTTAATGTAACCATCTTTCAATTGTGCGATGTATGCATTATTATCTTCATATATGGTCACTGTATTTAATGTCTCAGAAGATAAACCACAAGTATTTTGGATGTGCTGAATTAAGGATCTCAACCAAACACATTCTCGACTTGCCTCATGTAATGCTAAAAGTTCTGCATGATTAGATGATGTTGCTGCTATGGTTTGTTTGACTGATCTCCATGAAATAGATGTACCCCCACATGTAAATAACTAACCTATTTGTGATCTACCATTACGAGGATCTGACAAGTAACCTGCATCTGCATAACCTGTTAATTCAAATCTGGATACTTTGCTATAAAACAAACCCATGTCTATTGTACCTCTAAGGTAACGGAGTATATGTTTGACTTCGTTCCAATGTCTTCGTGTAGGTGAAGAACTATATATTGCTAATAGATTGACAGCAAATGATATATCAGGACGTGTATAATTAACAAGGTACATTAGTGCTCTAATTGCACTGAGATATGGTACTTCAGGACCAAGCAATTCTTCATCCTTTTCTCGAGGTCTGAAAGGATCTTTCTCCACATCTAATAATCTAACAACCATTGGAGTAGACAACAGGTGACATTTATCCATATAGAAGTATTTTAACACCTTTTCTATATAGCCTTCTTGATGTACAAATATTCCTTTGTCCAAATGTTCAATTTGCAAACCTAGACATAATTTTGTATTTCCTAAGTCCTTCATCTCAAACTCTTTCTTTAAACAATTCATAACTTTTGGAAGCTCTTTAGGAGTTCCAATAATATTTATGTCATCCACATAGACAGCTATTATTGTAAATTCCTTTCCTGATCCTTTTATAAAAATACAAGGACAAATGGAGTAATTTATATATCCCTCTCTAAGCAAATATTCACTGAGACGATTATACCACATTCGTCCAGATTGTTTCAGCTTATAGAGAGACTTGTTCAATCTTATGGAGTAGCTTTCTCGAGATTCAGAGTTGTGTGTATTTGGTATATTGAATCCTTCAGGGAGTTTCATGTAAATTTTACTATCAAGTGAACCATACAGATAAGTTGTTACAACATCCATCATGTGCAAATTGAGCCCTTCATGTGCTACAAACCTAATTAAATGTCAAAAATTAAATTGCATCCACTACAGGTGGATATGTTTAATCAAGATAAATTTTAGGTCTTTAAGAAAATTCTTGAGCAACAAATCAAGCTTTATACCATTCTTATTTTGCTTTTTCACAAAAACTCATTTATATTCAATTGATTTCACATCTTGAGGTGTTCGAACTATAGGTCCAAAATCGAGTCACTTGTAAAGTGAGTTTAATTTTTCTTCAATTGAATATGTTCATATTGGTCAATTCTCACTTTGTCTACAATCTTTGATAGACTTTGAATCATGATCCTCGTTATCATTTATCATCTTTAGCGCTATATTATACACAAAGAGATGTCAATATTGACTTTATTTTGGTTCTATCATATTCCATTCATGACATAATTTATCAAATTTCAGGTACCTGGTTAGTTCTTCTGGAACTCAAAATTAAATTATGTCAAAGTGCTCTTAGAGTTTTCATATCCTCACTTGGGTCATTTTTAACTTTAGTTTCTTTTCTTGGTAGAGGACTTTTAACATCGGAACCGACTTTTCTACCATGCTTCAGGCGCAACTATAACTCATTTGCAATATTATATTATCCAATATGAGAATCCACTTTGAGTGGAATATTAGCAGCTAACAATTTATTTCATAAACTTTGCAAATGAATTGTGTTTTGAACTTTGAGGATCAAAATGATATTATAATATTTTATTTCAAATTGTTAATTTGAACTTCTGGTTCACACTTGAAGCTGCTTATTCTCTCCCCCTAATATTGATAAAATTAATTTATCAATTGATAATCAGCCTACTGAGCTTCAAATAAGTATTCACTTATTGGATCAAGGTATATCCTCAAGTATGGAATTCATATAAAACACCTTTTCTCAAAATTCTTTCAAAACTCATATTAGTGTACTATATTGGAGCAATTGAATAATTACAATATATCCAAAATTCTTTCTGGATCAGACAGTTATTCAGTGGTCAGCAACGTCGTATGGACTTTAGCTCCGGTGAGGTTGAAAGACGGCGAGGGGGATGTACCTGCAAGGTACTCTGACGCTCAAGTAAGGCAAAGGTCACAAGTAAATGCAAGTACAGAAAAAGGTTAGAGTGTATGAGATTGTGTAACCTGACCCTCTCAAGTGAGAGGGTATTTATAGAGAGCCCCCAGCGCGGGGCCAACGGTTACTTGCACTGGGCTGGGTTGCCAGGCCCAATCCAAGTAACTGTCAGGGCTTACGTGGCATAGTGAAGACCAACACGTGGTCTTCGCCCTGGGGTAACCGTTCATAGATCTCCGGAGTTAGGGCAGACGGATTCCATCGGGAGTGGGTGGTTACATGAGAACGTGTCCTCGCGGGGAGGAGTCCTGCGTGTCGGGGAGAGACGTGTCCTCGCGGGGAGGACTCTTATGTGTAGAAGGAGATGGCTCCTCGTGGGGAGGAGCACCTGAGTGTCGAGGAGGAGCGAGCCCGGAGAGGCTTAGTGCCTCTGCCCGATGCTCTATGTCGTGCGTGCCCGAACACCGCCGAGGTGTGGCGTGTGCCCGACACTGTTGAGGTGGGCATGTGCTCGACATTGGTCGTCCTAAGAGGCCTATGCTGGGCCATTCCAGGACGTGTGGGTTGGGCCTGCTCGATTGAGGGGCAGACCCCGGCCCAGTCCAGAACACCTTCTAAATCTTGAAGCTTCATATTGTTATATCTTCATTATCAAACTATTTGTATCATTTCTTAGACAATTAGTTAACATTCATATGGTAGAGTTTCGTGCTGATAACGTGTTATGAAACAAAACAAAACAATATAGAGATCAAAGAGAGGAAGAGATAAAGTAATCTTATATTAACTTGTTCAAATGTACATTTTATATTGCAATATGGACTTTATTTATAGGAACCAAGGGAGATGGAAAGTCACAACTATTAATAAGGAATATGAAGATGAAAAGAAGAATAAGAATGGACATCCATTATTATTTTTATTCATAACAGTTAGTGTGTTATAAAAATACTATTTGAATTTGATTTTTCTTTCTTTGTTCCAAAGACTTGACAACCTAAATATTCTGTTATGTAAAAAAAACCACGTAAGCAAATTTAAAGATGAAATCATCTAAAATACATCAATTTTCAAATTGTGACTGTTGAAAGGTAAAAGTTAGACTTTATAATTTTAAAAAATATAATTGATATTTAGTTTTGAAAAAAATTATACAGTAATCATTAGTATACATTTTTATAATAATAATAATTTTTCATTTCCCAATTTAAAAAATAAACATATCAATTATGATTATTATTATTATTATCATTATTACTAGCATCCAGACGGCCACTCCCGTGCCCGTTTGTCCGCTTTTATTAATGCACGGGCGTGTCAAAATATAAACGGTATTTTTGTGTCTGTATTTTTATTTTAATTAAATCATTTATAAAATAATAAAAAAATAATAGAGTGAAAAAGATATTCAAACTACAGGTCCAAAATCGAGTCACTTGTAAAGTGAGTTTAATTTTTCTTCAATTGAATATGTTCATATTGACCAATTCTCACTTTGTCTACAATCTTTGATAGACTTTGAATCATGATCCTCGTTATCATATATCATCTTTAGCGCTATATTATACACAAAGAGATTGTCAGTATTGACTTTATTTTGGTTCCATCATATTCCATTCATAACATAATTTATCGAGATCTCTTAATTTTCATAAATTTCAGGTACCTGGTTAGTTCTTCTGGAACTCAAAATTAAATTATGTCAAAGTGCTCTTAGAGTTTTCATATCCTCACTTGGATCATTTTTAACTTTAGTTTCTTTTCTTGGTAGATGACTTTTAACATCGGAACCGACTTTTCTACCACGCTTTAGGCGCAACTATAACTCATTTGCAATATTATATTGTCCAATATGAGAATCCACTTTGAGTGGAATATTAGCAGCTAATAATTTATTTCATAAACTTTGCAAATGAATTGTGTTTTGAACTTTGAGGATCAAAATGATATTATAATATTTTATTTTAAATTGTTAATTTGAACTTTTAGTTCACACTTGCAGCTGCTTATTCTCTCCCACTAATATTGATAAAATTAATTTATCAATTGATAATCAGCCTACTGAGCTTCAAATAAGTATTCACTTGTTGGATCAAGGTATATCCTCAAGTACGGAATTCATATAAAACACCTTTTCTCAAAATTCTTTCAAAACTCATATTAGCGTACTATATTGGAGCAATTGAATAATTACAACACATCCAAAAATTTACTTAGATGAGAAGTATTAGATTATGAACCTAAAATAATTTGTAAGTTAAGGGGAGAATTATCATGCACTAACTTGTTGGCTTAATGCGAATAAATATCTTAATATCATACTTTGTGTGTTTCAAATATCTAATTTAAAATTGATGATAAGTATCAACTATATAACTAACTTTAGACGTCTAAAGAATAGATCTTCAAGTCCATTTTTTATGAGCATGTCTTTCAAGATGTTCAATATTAATTTTAGTAATATATGTGATACTTATCAAGGAATTTTTGAAAAATCCAGAAAATAAGATCTTAGTCTAATTAGTTGAGAAGATAATTTCACAAACTTCTGGCTGTCAATAGACATATGCACGATCTTTTAGTCGATGCAACAATTAATGTCATAAAAACTCAATTTCTCAAATTTTCCTTTAGGGACACACAAATTTTATTGGATTGAAGAAACTTCTGGTTCTTTAAAACTAGTTCTCACATTATAATACATCTAGATGACCCAACCGATTTTGCCAACAACACACTTAAGTGTGATTTGTAAACATCTGATTTACCATAATACATATGATTATATTCTTCTATTTGTTTCAATCTCTAGTAAATATAAAATAATTTGTATATAATATATATTTTTCAATCTTAATAAATTTACATTTATTAATATTATTCATGCAATCCTTTTGTGATTGTCAACTTTTCTAAGATCCATGAAAATTGTCATTGATACTTTTCTGATCAATGGAGACAGAATAATCATTTTCTTATCAATCATCAAGGGATAACCATTCTTTCATGAATGGATAAAAGTAATTCATTCTTTGAACAATCCACTAGGGATCCTTTATAAATATATAATTTTTCGAGAGGTAGATCATAGATCTTCAAACAATATAATGATAAAGATAAACAGTTTTCGTGCAATCCTCCGGGGATGCATTATAAGTTCTTCAAGAACTATATACATTATTATTTTTCAATCATTCATGGATCTTGATTAGTTCTTCAGGAACTATATAATAAATTATTATTTTGCTATCCTTCAGGGATGCTTGATAAATTCTCCAGGAACTATATAATAAATTATTATGTTGCTCTTCTTCAGGGATGTTTGATAAGTTCTACAAGAACTATATAATAAATTATTATTTTTCTATCCATCAAGGATATTTGTTAAGTTCTTCAGGAACTATATAACAAACACATTATTTTATAGTCTTTCAGAGATATTTTAACATTATTTATCCAATCTTTCTGGGATGCATGAAAATTATCGTTGATTTTTTTTTCTAATCAACATATCAATACAAAATAGACAGAATTAGAAATATATATTACGAAACAAAAATAATAATATTACCTTCTAAATCTTGAAGCTTCATATTGTTAGATCTTCATTATCAAACTATTTGTATAATTTCTTAGACAATTAGTTAGCATTCATATGGTAGAGTTTCGTGTTGATAACGTGTTATGAAACAAAACAAAACAATATAGAGATCAAAGAGAGGAAGAGAAGAGAGAAAATAATCTTATATTAACTTGTTCAAATGTACATTGTATATTGCAATATGGACTTTATTTATAGGAACCAAGGGAGATGGAAAGTCACAACTATTAATAAAGAATATGAAGATGAAAAGAAGAATAAGAATGGACATCCATTATTATTTTTATTCATAACAGTTAGTGTGTTATAAAAATACTATTTGAATTTGATTTTTCTTTCTTTGTTCCAAAGACTTGACAACCTAAATATTCTGTTATGTAAAAAAAACCACGTAAGCAAATTTAAAGATGAAATCATCTAAAATACATCAATTTTCAAATTGTGACGGTTGAAAGGTAAAAGTTTGACTTTATAATTTTAAAAAATATAATTGATATTTAGTTTTGAAAAAAATTATACAGTAATCATTAGTATACATTTTTATAATAATAATAATTTTTCATTTCCCAATTTAAAAAATAAACATATCAATTATGATTATTATTATTATTATCATTATTACTAGCATCCAGACGGCCACTCCCGTGCCCGTTTGTCCGCTTTTATTAATGCACAGACGGGTCAAAATATAAACGGTATTTTTGTATCTTTATTTTTATTTTAATTAAATCATTTATAAAATAATAAAAAAATAATAGAGTGAAAAAGATATTCAACCTATCATATAGCGGTTAATAGAAAAGAAATTAGATTTTAAAATAAAAACTAATTAAAGAGAAGTTGAGATTTAAAAAAAAAGCTTAAAAGGGTATAATTGAAAAAAAATAGGCTACACCAAAAGCCATGTTTTTTCTTTATGTATAGTATAGATTATTATTATTATTATTATTATTATTATTTAAAAATTAAGAATGATGGTGTGGGCAAGGTTTTAATAGTATTTGTTGATATCATTTTATCTGCGGTCATTTTAAAAGTGGCTTTATTTAAAACCTTTGGTTGTGTGGTAAGGAATATGTTTCATTTCATCTCAACTGAAAGGCTCAAAAGGAGGGAAACCAATAACGGCTTATCCTTTGTTACAAACTTCAACCTCTTTTCATTTCAAAATGACACTCTCTCACCAAAATGAAGACTCAGAATTTCTATTCAACCAAATTGGAAATGAAGGTCTCACCAAACAGATTCTCACAAAAGGTGTCTCTTGGCAAACTCCATTCTCAGGAGATGAAGTTCAAGGTTCCAAACTTTTTCTTCATTCATAATGTTTGTGCCATTACACAAAAAGGGTCATGCTAAATCAGCATTCGTTTTCACTTTTCAGTTCATTTTCGAGGACAAATTGAAAATGGGCCATCTCTTGAATCCAGTTATGATAAAGGCTCCTCTTTTCATTTCAAATTAGGCCAAGGTAAGTATGCACCTCATTTATCGCGCGCTTACTACTAGAAAAAGTTGAACTAGGCCAATGTTATTGAATTTGGTTGCAGGTGAAGTAATCAAAGGTTGGGATGAAGGTGTTGTTACTATGAAAAAAGGGGAGAGAGCCATCTTCAAAATACCACCTGCCTTAGCGTACGGGGAAGCCGGTTCTCCACCGTTGATTCCTCCGAATGCAACTCTCGTTTTTGAGATTGAAATGTTGTGTTGGAGTACCATCAGAGACTTGACGGGCGATGGAGGAATCATGAAAAAGACGATAAAGGAAGGAGAAGGATGGGCTACTCCAAAAGAGCTTGATGAAGTCCTAGGTAAGTTAACGGTTTCATCTGCATTTGATGTCCCTGCTCAGTTAACAACTGAGCTGACTTAACGTTACAGATATGTGTTATTTTAAAAGTAGTTATGAGATGCTTAATAAGTCTGATTTTGTACTTATATTACTAATTTAACAGTGAAATATGAAGCAAAGCTTGAGAATGGGATGCTTATTGAGTCTGACAAAGGCGTGAATTTTAATGCAAGCGACGGTAAGTTCACGAATAAAGCTCTTGGTTTTGGAAATAGTTTTGATGCGGTTAGTAGTCTTTGCAGTCAATGATCTCTCTCCGTCGTGATAAAATGTCAGAGGATTGAGGATTTTCATTTTTCATTTGGCAAAGTCACAATGTGAGTCATCTGATATTTATCTAACTGCTTAGATTGTTTGCACTAACCGTGTGAATCACCGGCTATCCATTAGGATATCTATGTCCAGCCATGAGCATAGCAGTAAAAACAATGAGAAAAGGCGAGGTAGCAGAGCTTAGTATGAAATTCTTCTGTAAGTTTATTAGAAATCACTCTCTGTTCTGTTTCTGTATAATCTTATTATTGAATCTAATTTAATAATATGACTAATATCGTGCCATTATTTCGCAGATAGCCAGACTCAAAATTCAAATAGAATAATCGAGCTTAATGGTTTACCGAATTCTAATGTAATTAGCATCAAACTCGAGCTGGTATCATGGAAAATTGTTACTGATATCACAGGAGATAAGAAAATACTGAAAAAAATTAATAAACCCGGCGAGGGTTTTGATCGTCCTAACGAAGGATCTCATGTGAAAGGTAACATATATCTCAAATGGAAATAATCATAATCATAGTATAGTTTCATAATAATAATTTTTCATTTTCAACAGTTACATATATCTGCAAAGGAGAAGATGGTACAATTATTGATAGGAAAGGATCAAAGGAAGAACCTTTTGAGTTCACAATTCAAGAAGGTATAGTATTGATATTATACAATAAAAAGGGTCATGTACATTTTTTCTAATTATTATTAATCTTTGTGCTACTTTGTTCTAATTATTTTCAGAACAAATGCATGAGGGTCTAGAAAAAGCAATTATGACAATGAAAAAAGCAGAACAAGCTTTGGTTACTGTTAATGCTGAAAAAACCTTTTATTATGAAGTTGAATTAATTGATTTCATTAAGGTTAGTTTCTTCTATGTGTATTAGTAATGAGTTCCATCAATTCAAATGTTTAATCGATTTTCGCAACTTTTTATAGGAGAAACCATTTTGGAAAATGGATACTCAAGAGAAACTAGAAGCTTGTGAGCAGAAGAAGCATGATGGAAATCTTCTGTTTAAGGCTCAAAATTTTAGGCGCGCGTCCGAGAAATACGAAAAGGTTTGCAACTACAATCGCAATTTAGAACCTTTAGATACATTATAGCATATAATGCACATGGATAGATTTTGTGAAAATTTATCTCAGTCCAATTTAATCAGGTCTATAACAGAATGAAATGCTTGATTGATTTGGTATTGTAGGCTGTAAAATACATTGAATTTGATCACACATTCAGCGATGACGAGAAGCGTAATGCTAACACATTGAGATTGTCATGTAATTTGAACAATGCTGCATGTAAACTTAAATTGGAGGAGTACACAGAAGCTGCCAAGCTATGCACAAGGGTATTCTTTGATCCTAATGCATTTGATTCTTTTATTAGATTAGCCGCAGTTTAGGCTCTATTGACTACGGTTTAACTGTGACAAATATTTTATGAAGTCCTATTTAACAACCTTCTAACCGTGACAAATTTTGAAGCCTGTGCGATAACCTGCTTTGCACGACTTCAAAGACGGTCCTTAAAAGCAGCGTTAGCTGAGCAATGATTGGCAAAAAGTTGAAATCTTAAGTTGACCCTGTCTTGATACAGGTACTAGAACAAGATCCCTTGAATGTTAAGGCTCTTTACAGAAGAAGCCAAGCATACCTTAAAACATCAGACTTGGAGAAAGCTGAAGCTGATATAAAAAGAGCACTGATTATTGATCCAAATAATAGGTACAACTAATTTCACATTCATTAGCTAACAAGTTTTTATCAACAAAGGTTATTTTCTATGAATCATTAACACAAATATTCGTAAAATTTAAGAAAATGAAATTAGTGTGACTATACCTATCAGTTACTGACACTGATACGTGTTGGATATCAGACAAATCTTTAGCATGATGTATCGGTGCTACATAGTTTATTTTCTATGTTCAATTGTGGATAATTATTTGTTGCATCGCATGTTAACAGAGACATTAAACTTGAGTACAAAGAGCTCAAACTGAAGCAAAGGGAGTACAATAAATATGAAGCTGACATCTTTAGCACAATGGTTTCAAAGATGAATTAGTTCAGAAAGTGAATTTGTGTTCCACTTTTTCTTAGTATAATTGTATTTGTAGTGTGTATTTATCATCTATTTATTTTAATTTTGGGGGTATTGCCCTCATGTTACTTCTGCATAAACATAAAATAAACCTCAAAATCTGATACTCCTGGAGTTGGTTTTTCATACAATTTGTAACAATTAGATAGTGTTAGAACAACAAGTAAAAAAAGAGAAAATAGAGATGTAAATGGCAATCATAGACGGGATATTTGTTTATGCAGTTTGACTAATTGTATCAGAAGTCATATATATAAGGCTACGGTTCATATTATCACAAGAATATCCTTAATCGAATTTTGCATCCTTGGTGACTTTCATAATGTCCTTTATCTTTGCCAAACATGTAAGAGAAACCATTTTTTCTATTGACTATATCAGGTAATCAAATTCTTCCTCAATTGGGGAATACGTGATAACATTCAACGTTCGCACTCTGCTATCAGCTATAGCAATTTTAATCTCTCTCATTCCAATGATAGCGTATGCTTCATCATCACCTGAATAAAAATAAAAAATTAGTTCTATACTGCGTAAGAACATCTAAAGTAAAAAAATATACCCTTATGTGCATTTGCTTGTCTTTCATTGCACGAGTCATCAGTTTAGACCTCAATTTTGCCACTCCTTCACATACATATCTTCACATTGAGGTCTTTCATCTACATTTTGTATGCTTTGAGAATGAAACGAGAGTGTAACAGTAACTACATCGAGTCTGATATTGTCTTTCCTGTAGGTAAGATAAGACTGGTCACTAAGCCACCGTAAGAACTTATAACGAGCACAACAATATAATTGTCTTGTCTCCATCATCGACCACCACGCCTCACCAGATTGATGATCATGGTGCTGAATACATTGACATGTTGCAAATCAGTTCTTTCTCGCATCTTCATTATGTATAGTTGCTACTCTGCAAATAATTTGCTCATCAATGTCTTAGATATATATAGACTCTCTAATGTATCTGAAACCTCCTTCAAAGACGTTAGGTCAATAATATGGTACACCACCTCGTCTAATACGCATAAACATATCAATCTACCCATAGAGGGTAGGAAGGCGACACACATAGGTGTACTTGAGTACACTTTAGTGCAATGGTGGAGTTGATATTTCATCTTGACTATTAGATATGCTTTTTAATCTTTTATTGAGTGTTGGTTTGTCGTTCCAGTTGTCACAGCACCCATAATGATAATTGTGAAGAGATTAGTGAAGGGTGAGAAAAACACAAGAAAGAGGGGGTTTGAATTGGGTTTTCAAAATGAAAGTTTTTTGTGAAACTCAAACAAAGATCACAAATAGACAAACAATAGAGAAAGACACACGATATATCCTGGTTCACTTGAAAACTATCAAGTTAATCTAGTCCACCCGCCAAGGTGATTTCGCCTTATACACAAGAACTTAATCCACTATAACCAAACTGATTACAACTTGCTGGTGACTAATAATACACAGACTAACTGTCTCTTCTTAAGGCTTCTGACCCAACTGGTCCCTTAAGGAATTCAAACGACTGTTTGATCAAATAAAATGTTTACAATGAAATGCTTCTTACATAAGCTGATATAAACATTATTTCTAGCTCAATCTAACTTAGAGCGAATCTACACAGTAAGAACAATCTTCTTCTTTGTATTGTGGTTCTTTACTGTTCACTCATGAATTTCTCTAATTCTTGAGTTCTTTCTTCGTATGAATCAGTGTTTTGAATATTTCTCTTTTTCACACTTGGTGTCTCATATGATTCGTTGAATGATCAAGTCTTTATATAGCCTGAAAAAGATCCGTTGAAGGGTAGATCAGTAATATCATAAAAATACTAGCGACTTGAAATAATGTCATTATGCTGGGATGAAAATCGTACACTTAAATTATCCTTTGTACCACCAAATCAGGGTAGTGGAATGGTAGTGAAAAAGAACGTGTTTGATCTGTACTATGTACTATTTTCCCACGCAAACGTTTCATCTTCTTCTGTTCATCAGAGGCTTTTGAGTTGATGTGATTGAAGCATGATCAGAAGAATGAATCATTGGGTATTCAGAGTCTTGAGTCTTCAGAGTCTTCAGAACTTGTTCAGCAGAACCTTGTCTTCAGAGTCTTCAGCACTCCTTCTTCAGAGCCCTTGGTTATCAGAAACATAAGTCTTCAGAGTCTTCAGAACTTGTTCAGCAGAACCTTGTCGCCAGAGTCTTCAGAACTTGGTCTTCAAAAACTTAAGTCTTCAGAATCCTCAGAACGCTGTTCATTAGAACCTTGTCTTCAGAGTCTTTAGCACTTAGTCTTCAGAAGATAAGTATCAGAGATAAATTCAGAGCCCGAATCCAAGAGAACATTGCAGCAACAACATAGTGTATTCTTAGAGTCTTTTTGAATCACAGTAAATCAGAAGCAATCTTGCTTCTTGACGCAGAAGCGACCATTGAGAATTTTAGAGTAACGTAGCATATGATCTCTATCAGAGTCAGAACTATCTTTATCAGAGTCAGAACTATCTTTATCAGAGTCAGCACATGTTTGTCAATTCTTAAAAAAATACGCGTTAGAGTACCAAAATTGTTCTCACACAAATACAACTTTGTTATTATCAAAACAAAGAGATATCTTGCAGAACCCAATCCTGTTCTAACAATCTTCCTCTTTTTGATAATGACAAAACAATGTATTTTGATAACACAATTTTGTACGAAGATAATTAGAATTGATTCAAATAAGTTCAAAGTAAACTTCCCTTTGTCAAGCTCCCCCTGAATCTAAGACTTAACAAAATCTTATAAGATTTGGGATATAGACCCTGATTGCAGAGATTTTAGATAGATCCAAAGTATCCGAACTTGATTATAGTGGTGATGCATTCTGATAACAGAGCTTGATTAACCAAATTAGAGCCAGATTGATATCATAGTCATTTTACCAATATAATAATTTTTCCTGAAAAAAAACAAACATTCTAAAAAGATATGACATATAAAGTGTTATAATGTTAGAGCTATGATTGGAGACAAGATATTTATCAAAATAACTTTTCAATATTAATACTCCCCCTTTTTGTCATAATCAAAAAGGATAATCAAGATTTAACTTAAGCATTTTGATTTGAAAGAACTTAGATAAGTTAAATTTAGTACCTTTCTTCCTTTTTATGGCAATTACAATGGAATGCAGTAAGACAAGATAAATGCAAATAAGGAAAGAAAAGTTTCATTGATAAAACCACAAAACGCCGGGGGCGCAGTACAGGAAAATAATCACAAAACGGAAAAACAAACAACAACATGGACAACGGACAAGAAAAACAATGATAAACGGAAGAGAGACCAAGCAACCAGCAACCAAGATACCAACATTGATGAAACACACGCCAACCAGCTATCAGAAATCCTCTGGGGCGAAAGTTGGTGTGAAGTAGTTGAAACCACAACTTTCCATCCGGGAGAAGTCCTTCAGGATTATAGGGTTCATACTTGTCTCGAGACACATCATGAATTCTAATGAGATCCCCAACAAAGGAATAGTCACTCCTGATTGAGCACAATTGATGGATTGGGTGATGGGGGTAGGTGTTATGATGACTGGAACATCGAAAACGGAAGACCAAACAGAATTGTTGTCTTCACCAATCCGTGCGTATTTCCAAAACTCTTTTATCATGACAGGATAAATGGGTCCATGCAGAATTGCAAAGTATCCTGACCATCCTTGGATTTGCATGCTGGTGGAAATGAAAATGCCTGCGTCTCTTAGTCTTAGGAGACATGGCCTTTTCTCATTAATGACCTCCAAAACTTCTTCATTGCCATCAAAGGTTTTGATAGACATGGTGAAAGCAAGAAGGATATAAGAGAAAAGCAAGTAGAAACGGGTGAATAGTTATGAGGAGAAGTGTGGTATATAAAGAGAACAAAGAGTGATAGCAATAAATAGCAATAAAGACTAGATGAATTGAGACAAGAAATTCATCATTTCCAATACAAGGGATACAAACAAGAACAAAGAATGATGAAGGAGTGTATCAGTCTCCAAAAGATCACAGTTTAGTATACGTTATTAATATTATGCCATCAGTCAAGAAATATAAATAAATGTATACTAGGAAATGAGAGGGCATATTCTGACAAAGAATAAAGGAAGGAAGACAAGTGTTAAGTTCCAAGAAATCTTTGTCTTACGTACATCTTTATGAATGCCTAATGAGGAAGGAAGACATAAAGATTTAAACAGTTATCAAGTAAATTTTCAAATCCAATGTGTTAAACATGAT
The DNA here is from genome assembly GCA_022829125.1 of Lathyrus tuberosus. Taxonomy (NCBI): domain Eukaryota; kingdom Viridiplantae; phylum Streptophyta; class Magnoliopsida; order Fabales; family Fabaceae; genus Lathyrus; species Lathyrus tuberosus. Next base: position 24,055,023 of record JALAZF010000009.1, read on the forward strand.
TATAGAGATATTAAGGAGTAATAGGAAATAATTACTTGAAACTTAGTCTCACGAAATCACAACGTTCGAGGTGTCTCTTCAACAGTAGATATGATTTGATTTTGGACACGTGTCACAAATAATCATAGTCGTTTGTTTTCAAGAGATCACGTTTTGATGTTTCCAACGTCTAGAATACCAAGAGGTATCTGACTGGGCTAATTTCTGATTAGGATATTTTCTAACTTGTAGAAGTACCATGAATCAGAAAGTCAATAAACAAATAGTAAACACACTTTTCTTAGTCATCAGAATCTTATATCAGACGTTCTGGTTGCCTGACACATTAAAAATATTATCATCTCATTCTGGACAAGGTTTGATAAATAAGTTTTCCAGAATGAATACGAATCTATCTTCAGCAAGGGGTTTTGTGAAAATATCATCCCACTGGTGATCTGTATCCACAAATTTTAGCTGAAAAGTACTCTTCTAAACATAGTCACGCAAAAAGTGATGTTTTATTTCAATATGTTTTTCCCTAGAATGTAGAATAGGATTCTTAGATAAACAAATGGCAGAAGTATTATCACAGAAGATAGAAATGTTACACTCGTGTATCTGATAATCTTTAAGTTGATTCTTTATCCAGAGTATCTGAGTACTGCACAGAGATGCTGATATGTATTCTGCTTCTGCAGTGGAGAGAGCAATTGTTGATTGTCTCTTGCTTGCCCATGAGACGAGGTTACTTCCCAGAAATTGATAATTTCCAGAAGTACTCTTTCTTTCCAATCTGTCTCCAGCATAATTTGCATCACAGTAACCAGAAAGCTTGTACTCTGATGTTTTCTTATACATTAAGCCATGGTTAGTTGTTCCTTTAAGATACCTTAGGATTCCCTTAACAGCAGTTAAGTGAGTTTCCCTTGGATCTGATTAGAAACGAGCACAAAGACATACGCTGAACAGAATATCTGGACAAGAAGCTGTCAAATACAAAACAGATCCTGTCATACCACGATAGAGCTTCTGACAAACCTTTTTACTTACTTCTTCTTTCTCCAGAATGCATGTCAGATGCATAGGAGTCTTAGCAGGTTTACTTTCTGACATGTTGAATTTCTTCAGAAGTTCTCTTGCATACTTGCTCTGATGAATGCACGTTCCTTCTGATCTTTGATCAATTTGAATTCCCAAAAAGAATATGAGTTCTCCCATCAGACTCATTTCAAATTCAGCCTGCATTAACTTAGAAAATTCCTTGGACAAGGAAATATTAGCAGAACCAAATATAATATCATCAACGTAGATTTGAACAATCAGAATGTCATTTTTAAAGGTTTTATAAAAGAGTGTTGTATCCATTTTTCCTCTGGTAAAGTCATTTTCCAAAAAAAGTTACTCAGCCTTTCATACCAAGCTCTGAGAGCCTGTTTCAAACCATATAACGATTTTTTAAGTTTGAAAACAAAATCTGGGTTTTCAAGAATGTCAAAACCAGGAGGTTGGTACATACACTTCTTCAGAAATATATCCATTTAAAAATGCACTCTTTACATCCATCTGATACAAAGTAATGTCATAATTTACAGCAAATGAGATAAAAATGTGAATAGATTCTAACTTGGCAACTGGTGTAAAGGTTTCTGTATAGTCTATCCCTTCTTGTTGACTATAACCTTGTGCAACCAGCCGTGCTTTGTTTCTTACAACCTCACCTTTCTCATCTAACTTGTTTCTGAATACCCATTTAGTTCTAATGACGTGGACACCTTTGGGTTTCTGAACAAGATCCCAAATGTCATTTCTGGTGAATTGATTCAGTTCTTCTTGCATGGCCAGAATCCACTCATTTTCCTTGAGAGCTTCATCAATTGTTGTTGGCTCTATCAGAGACACTAGACCCAGAAGGGTTTCTTCAGAATGTCTGAAGGATGAACGAGTTCTGACTGGATCAACTTTATCTCCCAGAATTAATTCTTCATAATAAGAAGTCTTTAATCTATTCTTCTTCTGATGAGATGGGTTGTTTTTAGTTTCTGGTAAGGTTGTATCTGAATCTGGAGAATCTGAATCATTGTCTGCTTCTCTTGAATCTTCTGCTTCTTTAGATTCTGATAAGGTGATCTTCAGATCTGCAAACTTTTCAACTTGCTTTGAATTTTCAGGGTCAAGCTTATCATTGAATCTGACATGAATTGATTCCTCAACAATTCGTGTTTCTGTGTTATAGATTCTGGGTTTTCTATTCTTCCACAATTCATAAGGAGTCTTACCCAGAATAGGTCTTATTGAAATTCTGTTCTGAATGTAACATGTTGTATTTACTGCCTCTGCCCAGAAGTGCTTAGCCATGTTAGTTTCTTGGATCATGGTTCGAGCCATTTCTTACAAAGTCCCATTCTTCCTTTCCACTACTCCATTTTGTTGTGGAATTCTGGGACAGAATAAATCACGGGAAATGCCATGAGAATAAAAAAGATTCTCAAAGTATCTGTTCTCAAATTCTCCACCATGATCACTTTTGACTTTAACTATTTTACAATCCTTTTCTGTTTGCACTTGAGAGCAAAAGGTAGAGAACACAGAATGAGACTCGTCCTTGTGTTTCAATAATTTTACCCATTTCCAATGACTATAATCATCAACGATTACTAATCCATACTTCTTTCCACTGATTGACGCAGTTTTCACTGGTCCAAACAAGTCAATGTGCAGAAGTTCTAAGGATCTAGAGGTGGACACAACATTCTTTGCTTTAAAGAAAGTTTTGAAAAACTTTCCTTTCTGACATGCTTCACAAAGAGCATCTGAAGAATACTTTAGATTTGGCAAGCCTCTGACAATTTCAAGCTTATTTAGCTGAGAAATCCTCCTCATGCTAATATGGCCTAAACGTTTATGCCATACCCATTGCTCTTCATTAACAGACATTAAGCATTTGACATTCTGTTCACGAAGATCAGAAAGTCTAATTTTATAAATGTTGTTTTTCCTCTTTCTGACAAATAGGATTGAACCATGTTTCTGACTTACAGCCTTACAGGACTTTTGATTAAAGATGATATCATAACCGTTGTCACTAAGTTGACTGATTGACAACAAGTTATGCATCAAACCATTGACTAAAAGAACATCAGTAATAGAAGGAAGGTTACCATTACCAACGATTCCAGAGCCAATGATTTTTCCTTCCTGGTTTCCTCCGAAATCGACGAAGCCTCCAGGCTTAAGTTCCAGACTTTGAAACATATGCCTTCTTCCCGTTATGTTTCGCAAGCAACCACTGTCCAGGTACCATGACTAGTGTTTCAACTGAGCTGCAAAGGATATCTGCAACATAGATTATCTTGTCCTTAGGTACCCATCTTCTGGGTCATTTCTTGTTAACTTTCCCAGAGTGTTTCACAACTTTGGGATTTTGTGCAACAGGATAATCAAGTGGAATTTGTGTAAGATATTTAACTTTAGAAACAGATTTCTGTGTCAGTGGGGGGTTTTTGTGCAAACTCAGAGAAAACAATTTCAGTGCCAGAAGACACAAAATGGTCATAGAGGGATTTTGGTTTAACAATTTGACTTTCGTCAATATCAGATGATTTTGTACATCCTAAATCTTTCTTACCATTTCTGCTTACTCCATAGATCATGGAAGCAATTTTGCTTCTATATACGCTTTTAGTAAGAAAATACTGGAATGCTCTATCATACTTGTTGATACAGTTTGTGTCAGAGACATTGGAGATTAATTCTTCTTCTAATTTAGCAACTTTGCTTTTCAAGGAATAATTATTATTTTTTAAGCAAAAAATGTTTTCAATTAGAGAAGAATTATTCTGCTCAAGCTTATCTTTTTCTTCAGATGCAATTACAAGTGATTTTTTAAGATCTTTGCATTTACTCTGAAGCGTTTGATATTTTCTAGCATTTCCAATAGACATGACTCTAATTCACAACGAGAGAGTTTAGATAATACCTCTGAGTCAGAGTCTGAGTCTGATTCTGGTTCTGATGATATTCTGTCTTCTGGTTCTCCAGAAACTTCATCATCAGTTGTGGCTACTAGCGCAACATTTGCTTGTTCTTCATCAGATTCCTCTTCTTTAGAATCAGAGTCGTCCCAAGTTCCCATTAATCCTTTCTTCGCTTTGGAGAAGTTCTTATTAGGCATCTTGTCTTTCTTGATCTTTGGACACTCGTTCTTGTAATGACCTGGCTCATTACACTCGTAGCAGATAACTTCCTTTCCAGAGTTCTGCTTCTTATGTCCAGATGATGACTCAGAGCGGCCTTTGTTTCTTCTAGATCCTCTGAAGTTTCCTTGCCTATGCTTCTAGAGTTTGTTGATTCTTCTGGAGATTAACGACAGCTCATCTTCTGATTCTTCACCAGAATCTTCTGATTCTTCCTGGGCTTGATAAGCCTTTGCCTTTTCAGGTTTAGACTTAAGAGCGATGGATTTGCTTCTCTTCTGAGGTTCATCTTCTTTGAGCTCTATCTCATGACTTCTCAAAGAACTAACAAGCTCTTCAAGACTTATGCTGTTAAAATCTTTTGATAGCTTTAGAGCTGTTACCATAGGTCTCCATTTCTTAAGAAGACTTCTAATGATCTTTTTCACATGATCAGCAGTTAAGTAACCTTTGTCCAGAACTTTAACTCCTGTGACTAGCATTTTAAACCTTGAAAACATGGTCTCAACTGTCTCATCATCCTCCATTGTGAATGCCTCATATTTTTGGATTAGGGCTAATGCCTTTGTCTCCTTGACTTGAGCATTACCTTCATGAGTTATTCTTAGAGAATCAAAGATAGATTTGGCAGTATATTTATTTGTTATCTTCTCATACTCAGTATAAGAGATAGCATTTAGCAATATGGTTCTCGCTTTATGATGATTCTTATAATCTTTCTTCTGTCTGTTGGTCATAACACTTCTGGATATTTTAGCACATGTAGCATCAACTGGGTGAGTGTAGCCATCGACTACCAAATCTCAAATATCTACATCATAACCAAGAAAGAAACTTTTTATTCTGTCTTTCTAGTAGTCAAACTTTTCACCATCAAAGACTGGTGGTTTGGCATTGTAATAATCTTTCTCTTCAGTAGTTTTAGCAGGAGCTGCCATGATATCTCACACAAATACTAGATCGGTACTGAACACTATTAAGTGTTGATAAAACGTTTATCACAATCGGAACCGGAGCTCTGATACCAATTGAAGGTGTGAGAAAAACACAAGAAAGGGGAGGTTTGAATTGGGTTTTCAAAATGAAAGCTTTTTGTGAAACTCAAACAAAGATCACAAATAGACTAACAATAGAAAAAGACACACGATATATCCTGGTTCACTTGAAAACTATCAAGTTAATCCAGTCCACCCACCAAGGTGATTTCTCCTTATACACAAGGACTTAATCCACTATAACCAAACTGATTACAACTGCACTAACAACTACTGGTGACTAACAATACACAGACTAATTGTCTCTTCTTAAGGCTTCTGACCCAACTAGTCCCTGTTAAGTGCAAATTTTGACTTAAATTAAACTATCTTTCTTGGCACTTTTCAACCCAATTCTCATGTTTTCATAGATTTAATTCAGGTTCTAGTGTAATTCTTCAATATTATTGCAAATGCCTTTGGATTCTTTGATTTGTGTGTTATTGTGCAGAAATCAGGCATAAAACATCAATGAGTAAGACACAAAAGATTGGACAAGGATTGCCAAAGGAAATGAAGAAACTTCAGAAAGTTCGCTTTGCGAACTTGCCAGCGAATGTTCGCTTTGCGAACTTTCCAGCGAATACTCCCAGACTTGTGGCAGTAAGAAAAGGCACCAAAGTTCGCATTGCGAACTTTCCAGCGAATGTTCGCTTTGTGAATAATTATTCGCATTGCGAACTTATGCAGAATCGCAGAGGCGGTTTAATTGTTCCTGAGGCACATCAGGTGCTTAATTTGGTGTTCGCTGGGCGAATAATTTGTTCGCAGTTCAAACATAACAGATCCTGAATGTATTATATATATTTTTTCACACTTTTTAGTGGTAGTTAGATATTTTTCCAGCATAGAACTTTATCTCTCTTCATTTCAAGAATATTTTAGAGAGAGAAACTCAAACCCTAATAGGGAGAAGGTAAGATCTTTGATCTCTTGTTGGGGTTTAGATGTGAAATTCTGGTATCAGATATGTGATGTCGAGTGAGATGTCACAACATCAATATCTGCTATAGGTACAAGACAGTAAAAGTAACAGCACTTAAAAGCAATAAATAAACACAGAGAATTGTTCACCCAGTTCGGTCAAACAACCTACGTCTGGAGGCTACCAAGCCAGGATGGAAGTCCACTATAGTAGTATCAATTCATAGACTCTACAACCAACACACCAGTTGACAATCTCCTCACTTACTCACTACCCAATGACACTTCTATCTAAGATACTCTTAGATATGAGACACCTCTCACTCCCCCTCAATCACAGCAGTGATAACAACTTACAATAGAGAAAGTAGAAGACACACTTCAACGACAATACCTTGATCTTGCTTAAAAGCTTCAACCAAGAACAATACACTCGTGCTTAAAAGCTTTGAGTCGACAAATTACAACTCAACTAAATCAGTCCAATTCAAACATCAAATTAGATGAATGAATAGCTCATAAACACAAACCTAAAACACAAAACCTAAAACTTGAACACAACTCACACAATCCTTATTCTCCATTCCTTCCAAGTAGGGTTGAGCCTTCTTTAAATAGAAACATATTCTTGGGCTTGGGCTCTGTGAAAAAACTCAGATTTGATGCACAATAAAAACAGATTTTATCTTCAAATCTTTTCGCCCTAAGTACAGAAATAAACGATTGCATCTGAATAAATTTCGATTGCATCTGAATAAATCTTCTCCAAGAATTTCGCCTGCAATCTCTCAAACAGAATCTCTTAAAACATAACAATTAACACGCAGCCCTAAAACAATTAACAGACTGAACGTGATGTTCTGTCAACAGATGTTAAGACATCAGTCTTGACATCATGCACAATAACTGCAATACAAAACAATACACCACATGTAGAATGTTAGAAGCACATGTTAAGACATCAGACATGACATCTTGTTTTACCAAAATTGCTGCCAATACCAGAACTAACAATCTCCCCCTTTGGCTAATTTTGGCTAAAACAATATCAGCACACATCAGAGATACCTGCAGCAGAAACACACCATAACACATAACACTAACACTCAGCAGCTGCGCACTAAGCAAAACTCAAAACTCACACCAATCAAAACTCAAAACTCAAACTTACCCTCAAGCCAAGAAACCACAACTCCCAACAAATATGCCCTTCCCTCCCTCTTTTTAGCCACAATTGGACAAAACAAAACACAGAGATAGGAAAAAAATCCAGTCAGTATCAAGACCTCCCCATCACAACTCACAGTTAGTCATACTAGCTACCAGTCAGTCAAATTAGCTCTCCCTTGTTAGCTACAGTATGCAACACATGTCAAAACATGTCATGGAACATCCAGACAAGATAACCACATAAGAGCATAGGGACCAATATCCAAGGTATTCAGATTACATAACAAGCACAAAAAAAAACAAAAAGAACCATCAAAGAACACCAGCAACACCACCAACAGTCCACAGCAGAGTCCTTTTCAAAACCAGATGTAGACCCAGAAACAAATCATTCAAGATCATCAGTCTCCTCACTAGAGGTACCAGCTTCCTCTTCCCCATCATCTTCAACCTGTTTCAAACTTTTGATCAAGGCCTCTAATTTCATCTTCCTAGCAATATTTATGCTGATCACTGTTTCCAGCTCCTTGCAAGTCGCCTTCAACTCACTGATTAACTCATCTTTGGTGGTGATCTTGTTGTCAATAGTTGCATATGTTGAAACAATATCAGGAACATGTTGTCCTGCAAAGAGTTTGTTGTAGAGAGACAATACAGACTCCCTTTGGCAAGCAATATCTGCAGCAGCCAAAATACCTGGATTTTGATTTAAGATAATTCCACAGATTAAGGATGGAAAAGCAATTGGCAATTTCACAGCCATTGTTCCAGCATGTTTGACTTTTTGATCAAAAATATGAGAACCATAATCAAAATCCTTCTTGGTTCCAACTGCAAAGATGAACTTTCCCAACCCAACAGAGATTGTAGTTTTATGGTTGGTAGGAACCCAATTGGCAGCTCCAATCCTGTGCAGTATAGCATACTTAACACTCAGAAGTCCAGCAGTCAATTTTCCCTTCAAAGGCCATGCAGTCACTTGATTTGTAGTAATCTCCTTGCAAATCTGATTATCAGTGACTTCCAACTCACTCTCAGCTTGATCACTCCTTCCCAAGTATCTGTTAATAACAGTAGGAGAAAACTCAATACACCTACCCCTTACATAAACCTTTCTAAAATCCACACTTCTGCTATCAGTAATATCTCTAGGGATGTTCACAATGAACTCCTTGACAAGCATATCATAACATTTTGAAAAACTAGACACAGTCTTCATTAACCCAACATAATTGATCAATTCCATAACCTCCTTCATCTCAAGAGCATCTCTACCTAGTTCTCTTTCCATGGCAACCCTTCTTTGATAAACATACTTCCATTTTTGCACACTAACAATAGAATGAAAAGAAACATTATCTAGTGGAGCATCAGGGACTTTATCAGTAGTTTTACTCACAACAGGCTTTTTCACATGAGTGATGTCCTGGACATCATCCTCAACATCATAGTCTGAGTCAGACTCAATCCTGATCTTCCTCTTTTTGGAAGAGATAGATATTTTGCTCCAAGACTTGGTAGGTCCAACAACATGAGTCTTCTTCTTACTGATATTAGTTCTCACCCTTGAAGGTGAATCTACAGCTTTCCCTTTTCTTGATTTCAACCTTTTAGCAATGCCAGGGTGTACACTTTCAATCAGATAATTTTCAGATGGAACATCAACCAGATTCACAATATCTTCATCATTAACTGTCTGCTTTCCTTTAAGACTTGAAGTATCAGACTTGTTAGGGGAACTTCTCTCAACAGTAGATGTCCCAACATCAGGTTCAACGTCATTTCCTGCATCCTCCAGAACTGAGGTAGCCAGCTTTTGAAGTTTATCTTCTGAACCATCTTTATCATACCAGATGACCTAGTTTGATGACTACCTTCTTGATTAGCCTTATAAGTATGAGAGGCAGAAATTTGAGCAAGGGGCATAGAGATCCCAGCAACGACAAACCCTTCATCCAGAACCCTAGAGACAATCCTATCCACACTTCTATCAACAGAGAAGACTTCTTCCTTTCCTTGATCCTCTTGGGAAAGAGGAATAGTGATTCCAGGAATCTCTTTGTCTCCATATAAGAGACCAGTAACTATGCTACGAACAACGCTATCATCATATTTTTTATTCTCATAGGTATCAGAAGAGTTACCTGCAGGAGTGCGTTTAGAGCTTCTTGCATGCAGCTTATTGGGTCTAGTTTTCTTAGCTTTATGAGGGGATATCATAGAAAGAGGTGCAACATCAAGAACCGCATCAGTATGAACATCATCAGAAGAAACCATAGGATTTGAGGGAGTTTGTTCAGAGTCTTGCTTGGAAGAAGATGAGGAGCGTTGTTGAGACATTGTAGAAATCTTGCAAAGGGTAGGGTTAGGAGCAGAAGGGTTTCTTTCACTGAGAAGGAAGATGAACGAGCAGAGCAAATAAGGTGTAAGACGTATGTTGCGTGTGGGAGCAATATGTTGGAATGATTGCCTAAGATATGTGGGCTGCTTTTGGAAACATAAAAGGAAATTAATGATATTTCCACAAAACAGTAAATGAATTTTAAAAATCAAAAAGATTTTCCTACACGCCTTTAATTGCTATAAGTCTTCACAAATATGGAGTCCCAATTTTCTTCTTAAGAATTCAAACTTACTTGCATCCACAGTCTCAACCAATTTTCTTTCACTGGCAACAAGTTTCAAAATTATCACATTATTTTCCACAAGATTCTGATCAATATGTTCAGGATGTCATAGTGTAATGTCATGACATCTTGCTTGACATTGTACTTAGTCAGCTGACTCTGAGATAGGAGTTTATAAACATCCATCTTATCAACAAGGCACATCTTAAGTTCTGAATGCTTTTGCTGAATACAATGTTTGGTCATCTTAACAACACTTTTGAATTCTATCAGGTCCAAGTGAGGTGGATCCAGCCCTTTTGAAGTAGTGAGATGTTGAAACTTCTGGTGTAACATCTCACTCTTAGGTTGCTTCCCACAAACTCTTCCTTCTTCCAGCTTTAGCTTAGGTATTCCTCTGACATTTTCCAAGGAGGTGAAACTATTTATCTCTTGTTGAAGACACAGTTTACCTTTATCCCACAAGTAGCAATTGTCTAGAGACCTGACACCCTTCATGGTTACTTCACCCTTTCCATTAGTAACCAAACATTCGGATTTTGTGAAGTTGACCTTGAACCCTTCATCACACAGTTGACTGATGCTTATCAAGTTGACTGTCAATCCTTTCACTAGCAGCACATTATCAAGATTAGGAACTCCTGAACAGTTCAACTTTCCAATCCCTTTGATTTCTTGTTGGAATAGTTTCAGTGTGGGTTTTTGTTATCGTCTCCACAGGGATTGTCGGATATTTGATGCTTGCCGTTTAATAGTTGTGATATTCTAAGTTAAGGTTTTCAAAAGTTTCACTTGTTGTTATCATTCACTTGTAGCAAAGATTAATTATGTCACAAAGATTTTTGTAAAAGCATGTTAAGGTTAGGTTTCATCAATCCTATTCATGTATAAACAATTAATCAAGCATATGAACTCAGTTTCCGACCAATATAACCGCGTATCCTCCCGACTACGTTTATGTCTAAAGCGGAATCGTGAGTACCGTTGTTTAGACCGTTAGATGATGTCTCACGCTAACAATCTAAGCAACGATCATTAAGATCAATACAATGCGAATAGAAAATCCCAAATCTATGTCTAGAGTTTGGTTTTTAAGAGATGAAATTGTTAGGTCAAGAGTTGTAAAGTCTATGTCTAGAGCAAAACAATTCACAAATGGATCATTAAGAGAAAACAACATCATCTATATTGATCAAAGACTTTATTCATATACAAGAGATCAACATCAATACATAAAAACAGAATCAACTACCTCTAACCTCAACATTGAGTGATTAGCTACCACTTCTCATGGTAGCTTGGATGACAAGTAAAGAGAGGAGATGAATGAGCATCCACAACGAATAATCGAGAATGGATGCAAAATCAGCTTCTCCAATGAAAATACAAGCTTCTCTGAACAAAATACTGTAAAAACTTAATTCTAATGTAAAATGAGCAAGAGATCCATTCCAAAAAGTAACAATTCTATTTATACACTTTTCCTAACAGCACCATTCGCCCAGCGAAGGCCTTCATTCGCCTAGCGAATGCCCAAAAATATGGCACATTTAAGTGCCTCAGACTTAAACCGCCCCTCAGAATTATCGTGGGTTCGCTAGGCGAGCCAAAACATTCGCTTCGCGAGCATTCGCTGCAACCTTCGCCCCAGCGAAGCTTGGGTGTTTTCAAAATGGAAAGTTTCTGCCACCCTTCGCTGGCACATTCGCCCCGCGAGCATTCGTTGGCCTACTCGCCCAGCGAATTTACCCAGTTTTCCTACTGTAAGTTTTGCACATTTCTGCCACCATCTCGCTGGCATCCTCGCTGACGTTCGCTAGGCGAACCTTCGCTGACACCTTCGCCAACACTCGCCTAGCGAATACTGTTGTTGATTTCAATTATTTGGCAGCTTGCACTATTTCTTTGGGTCTTCAAACTTTGATCTTTTCACTCCTATTTCTGCACATTTAGCACACAAATTACAAGCACCACAAGTATATTTCAAATAATGCATAACAACATCAATTCACACTAAAATCAACCTATTCCACATGAAAAGTCATGAAAAATGCCAAATAACTTATACTCAAATATATCATGATTGACATCTAACAAACTCTCCCCAACTAACTCATTGCTTGTCCTCAAGAAAAGTATGCCTCTCACGAGGATTTGCTCGAGGATTAAATCCAACCAAGATACGAAAATGACTCAGCTAAACAGTAATCACAACAATGCATCAATTACACAATTTAAGAACCAATCATGAAAAAGAACTTGACTCTTAAACAATTTCAACAATGCTTCAAGAGACAACTAACTTATCATACACATGTCATTCTACACTCCTCTTCGAAATAGGATTGAAGGCAAACATGCATACAAGCACGGGACAATTAAACTCTCTTGACAAATGATGCAATACTAAGCAATTCATATCATATCTCAATGATCATAACAGAAATTATGGAAGTAAAAGATCACTAAGGACTTCAAGGGTTGTAGCTTGGTCGGGTGAACAAAAAAGGGACATTTCTAAAGGTCTTTGAAACGAAATTGCCGACGCAAAAGAACATTCACTATGTACATATTTACACAACACACTTCATTTCACCAAATTGTCATTCCACCTTCACAAACTACCGTGCACACTTATTGATTCTATTATTTTTTTCGTTCAAGCAAGCATTTTCTCTTTTGTACAATATATTCACACTCTTCTTTTGACATGCTTGCTTGAAAAAAAAAATTTTCTTTTCATAATTAGGAGTAATGCACCTATCTTCCTTTTTATTCTCACCCCAACTCATTTTCAACTCCACCTAAAGTGAATGTTCCTTGCTTTTTAGGGCAAGGAAGTCAAAATAAACAATTTACAAAGGTTCAAGAAGAAACTGTTAGAAACTCACCAAATTCAATGATGAACCAAACTAGCAAATTATGTACATAAAACAAGTTCATCATTCAATTGAGTTCTAAACTGTTTAGGCTCAAAGGGGCTACCGAATGCTCACTACTCACAGGTAAATTAATATTTGGGCATAGTTATGCTCACTAACAAAAATTGCCTTGATCACTTCTCCTACTTCCACAAAATCACACGATCACAAGATAAGGCATGAATTAAAAATAAAGACAACATTCATCAACACTCCTTGACATATAATACAATTTTTAGGCTTCTCACTTTACTAGTTTCAGATCCTAAAATGACATATGTATTCAAAAGAAGTTGTAACATGAAACACATTTACACTTGCCCAAGACACAAAATTCTAAAGCATAAAAAATTCTTGAATCAAGGTAACGATATACCTTGTCGCAACACAATGCTTACGGTACTATCATAGCCCTCACATCTTGGAGGAATTTCTCTTAAATCCCAAGAGTCCAACCTACTTCCACAAAGTTCCACCATTAAAGAAGAAAAATCAAAATAACACATACAAAAACACACTTACTACTATAATTAAAAACCAACAATTATTAGTAAAGCGAAACAAAAAAATTTTACTACAAACCATAATTATTACTAATAATGTCATAAAGTGCCTGGTGTATAAAACACCTACATAATTCAAAAAGTACCACACGGGTACGAGTACATTAATACTTGACTAGTAAAAGCTGAAAAATACATAATATAAGAAAACTTCACTTTGGAGACCAAAGGAAGTACACAAGTCTAAGATCACAAAAAAAAATCAATCCTCCTCATCATCATCGTCCATGTCCTCCTCCTCACCTCCAGCAGAAGTAGCCTCATCATCATCAGCATCATCATCAGCATCGTCCTCACCCCCTCCAAATATTGGCCTGGCCTCAGGCCAACCAGCATGCACTAGGAACTGCTCCCTAGTCATCATAAGATGCTCAGAAGAAGGGTCACGGATCTGCAACTGAAGAGCCTGCAAGGAATCATGAATATCCGTCATAGCACGCTGCTGGGCAGCCATCCAATCCCAGTTATAATTGCAGATCTCCTGCTGATATGGATAATAAGCCGGCGTTGCCGGCTCAGAACCCTCCTCAGCTTCATCAGCATCATCAGCACCAGCACTAGAAGAGGCTCCAACCATCCCTCTATCCTTACAGAACTTATCCACATACCGATCATCAATAGCAGATGGAATAGTGACCTGCCTGCGGGCTGGCATATCAACACCAGCGTGAGCACACAAGGACATGATCAGACATGGAAAAATAAGCGGGGCATTCTTGCGCGCCGCCATACCTCCCGAACCACTTAACACAACTGCCCTGATTTCATCCGCAATGATGTGGGCCACGTCAATCTGGAAATTCTGCTGAATGCTGTGGATAAGATGAGCCAGAGCAATAGGAACTGTACTATGATGCGACCTAGGACAAATGTTAGTGAGCACAAACAACAAAATAACCTGAACCAAGGGCAGCATGTCCACCCTTCTGAACCTAACCGGCACCCCGGAGGAATTTAGCGCAACTTCCTTACCTTCAAGAGGTAAATCCCGAGTCATCTTCTCAATCTCACGATGAAGATGCAAGTCTCGATGATAGGCATCGATCTCAGTCCCAACCAACGGTAAAGGATCTCCCAAAACAGTGTTGATCGTCCTACGATCAAACCTCACAACAGTACCTCTAACCCAAGAGGCCCAACTGAATCTTTCACCATCATCCGGTAATGCATTCGCAAAAAATTCCCGAACAATTTCAATGTTGTACCCATCCAGCGGCATCATTAGACGATCCCACTTCTTTGCCACAAAAAGTGCATCAATAGTTCGGTAACTTCCTCGATCACTAAGAAGGAATCTTTTCTCCGGCAGGATGGTCTTTCTTTCAAGGGTCTCGTACCTGGCAGCCTGCTTAGCTCCCCTGAATCGTTCTTCGTCAAATCGCACGGGCACTTGTCTGGAGGTTTGAGCCTTTCGCTTCTTAGCCGCGGGAATCGCCATTTTTGGTGCCATCTGCACATAACAAACACCAAACAAGGGCAACAAACGCATTAGCAACTAAAAACAACCAGCCAGAGCTCTGTATTGACAAGTAAAAAAATTAAAAATCTGCCTCTGTTCGCGCCAGACTCGCTAGGCGAAGTCTGGCGAATGCTCGCGCAGACTCGCGAGGCGAACGAACCAGCGAAGGCGCGATTCTTCAGAAAAACACAGTTACAAACAGTCCCTCTCCCATATCCTAATTTCAAATACTACTCTAGTCATATTGCTTATGTAGTTTCTAACATGCAAGACAAAAGTAACATGACAGAGTATACCAATTTTTCACCAAACCCATATTGATCACTTAAGAACATAAACAATGCTTACAGAAATAAATTGTAAAGAGTAAACAAACCTGAATTTCGCACTGTTAATGGTGGAGTAGGGCAATTGGAAAGTAGAAGGAGATGAGTGGTGAAGTGTACAAGAGGAAATGAAAGGAAAAGAATGACACAGAGGGAAATGATGAAGATGTCAAGAGGCTAGGGTTTTCCCCCCCTCTATTCTGAGTTCAAAGTGGGTCTTGGGCCCAATTTGGTGGCCCACCCACAATCCATTTTTTTTCTGATGTGGCATGAACTTGGGTTGGTCTGCCTCGCTGGGTTCGCGGAGCGAAGGCCAGCGAATGCTCGCCCCAGCTCGCTAGGCGAACACCAGCGAACAAGACCAGAATTTTCAAAATTTTTCCAAACTGTGCCACAATTTTTTAAGCATTATAGTGATATCTAAACATTCTCAAAACAGAAATAACAGAAATACTTACAATGTTGGGGTGCCTCCCAACCAGTGTTTGTTTAACGTCGGCTAAGCTCGACGGCCCACCGCAATCTCACGGATCGCGGAAGGGAACAATGGCGGGATTCCGCTCGAAATCTCCTCCAAGATAAACTTTCAGCCTCTGTCCATTGACAGTCCAACTTTCCTTTGACTTTGTGTCCTCAATTACGATTGCTCCATAGGGCTTGATTTCCACAATCCGAAAAGGTCCGGACCATTTAGATCGTAATTTTCCGGGAAATAATTTTAATCGAGAATTGAACAATAAGACCAGTTGTCCGACCTCAAAATGTTTGATGACAATTCTTTTGTCATGGTAAGACTTGACACGATCCTTATACAATTTATTGGAATCGTACGCCTGAAGGCGCAATTCATCCAACTCGTGTAATTGCACTTTTCTTCTTTCCCCGCCTAGAGTTGGATCAAAATTCAAAAATTTTAAGGCCCAAAACGCCTTGTGCTCCAACTCTACCGGCAAGTGACAATTCTTACCATAGACCATTTTGAACGGTGTGAGACCGATCGGAGCCTTAAAAGCGGTCCGATACGCCCACAACGCGTCATCAAGTTTGTTCGCCCAATCCTTTCTCGAGGCTGCAACAGTTTTCTCTAAAATCCGTTTAATTTCACGATTAGATACCTCTGCTTGACCGTTAGCTTGTGGATGATATGGTGTAGCAACCTTGTACTTCACACCATACTGCTCCAAAGCTTTGTCAAGCTGAGTGTTACAAAAGTGAGATCCTCCATCACTTATTAACACTCGAGGAGTACCAAAACGTGCAAAAATATTTTTCTTCAAAAATTTTACCACAGTTTTTCCATCGGCTTTAGCGCAAGCTATCGCCTCTACCCACTTGGAAACGTAATCCACAGCGACCAAAATATATTCATTAGAAAATGAAGATGGGAATGGACCGACAAAGTCGATCCCCCAACAGTCAAAAACTTCGATTTCTAACATATTTTGTAATGGCATTTCTTGCCGCTGTGAAATACCGCCGCTTCTCTGGCACTTGTCACAACTAAGGGCATGCGCATGCGCATCTTTGAATAAGGACGGCCAATAAAAGCCCGATTGTAGGACTTTAGTGGCCGTTCTCAACCCATTAAAGTGCCCTCCGTAAGGAGAGTTATGACAGTGCCACAGAATACTCGTGGCTTCCTCCACTGACACACACCTTCTGAGGAGGTTGTCGACACCAAGTTTAAATAAATGGGGTTCATCCCATACAAATGACTTGGCATCAGACAAAAATTTCCGTTTTTGGTGGTGCGTTAGACCGTCCGGTATCAATCCGGTGGCTTTGTGGTTAGCCATGTTGGCGAACCACGGTCTAACTTGCACTCTCAAAAGTTTTTCATCAGAGAACTCCTCTTTTACCTCAAATTCATTCTTGGTCACCTCAACGTTTACCAAACGAGATAAGTGATCTGCTACCAAATTTTCGGATCCCTTTTTGTCACGAATTTCAAGATCAAATTCCTGTAACAAAAGGATCCACCTAATAAGCCTCTGCTTAGAATCAGGTTTGGTAAGCAGATACCTTATAGCGGTATGGTCAGTGTAAACGATGACTTTCGCACCAATCAAATAAGAACGAAACTTCTCCAACGCATACACTATGGCGAGCAACTCTTTTTCAGTTGTCGCATAGTTAATTTGAGCCTCATTTAGCACCTTGCTCGCATAATGTATAGCGTGGAAAACCTTCGTTTTTCTTTGTCCCAAAACAGCCCCCACCGCATAATCGCTAGCATCGCACATTAATTCAAAATCCATTTTCCAGTTTGGTGCAACGATTATCGGTGAAGTTGTTAAACTGTTTTTCAAAAAATTAAAAGCAAAAAGACATGACTCGTCAAAGTCAAAAAACTTACCTTGGACAAGCAAGTTGCTCAACGGCTTCGCGACCTTTGCGAAGTCTTTGATGAATCTCCGGTAGAACCCGGCATGTCCAAGAAAGCTCCGTATTCCTTTGACATTCATCGGCGGTGGTAATTTCTCGATTAAGTCCACTTTAGCCTTATCAACTTCAAGGCCTTTTGAAGACACTTTGTGCCCGAGCACAATTCCCTCTTTAACCATGAAGTTGCATTTTTCCCAGTTAAGAACCAGATTAGTTTCCACGCACCGCTCCAACACCGTATCCAGATTTTTCAAGCACAAATCAAACGATTGCCCAAAAACTGAGAAATCGTCCATAAAGACCTCGATTGTCTTTTCGATCAAGTCCGCGAAGATAGCTTGCATACACCGCTGAAAAGTAGCCGGTGCATTACATAATCCAAACGGCATCCTCCTATAAGCAAAGATTCCGAACGAACATGTAAAAGCAGTTTTTTCGTGATCATCCGGGTTAACAATGATTTGGTTATAACCCGAATAACCATCCAAAAAACAATAAAATTCTTGATCGGAGAGACGTTCGAGCATTTGATCCATAAAAGGTAAAGGAAAATGATCTTTTCTCGTAGCTTTGTTCAACCTACGGTAGTCGATACACATCCTCCACCCGGTAACAGTCTTTGTTGGAATAAGCTCATTTTTGTCATTTCGAACCACCGTCATTCCACTTTTTTTTGGCACCACATGCACCGGACTAACCCATGGGCTGTCGGAAATAGGGTAAATCATTCTGGCGTCCAACATTTTCACCACTTCTTTTCTGACCACTTCTTTCATGATTGGATTAAGGCGGCGTTGAGGTTGAGCAACCGGTTTAAAATCCTCCTCCATAAAAATACGGTGCATGCAATATGACGGACTAATGCCTTTGAGATCGGACAATGTCCATCCCATTGCATCTTGATTCTTTTTCAGCACTTGAATTAATCGGTTTTCCTCATTTTCAGACAAAATATTACTTATGATCACCGGTTTATTCCCTCCGTCATCAAGGAAAGCATACTTCAAGTTGGAAGGTAACATTTTCAATTCAATTTTGGGTGGTTCCTCATCATTAACTAATTTTTTTAGAATCTCCTCTTCATATTCCCATGGTTGCATTTCATCCAAAGCTTCAAGTTCTAATAAACACTCTTCTAAAGCTTGTTCTTCTTCAACCGAGAATATTTCCAAGGACTCATCTAAAGCTCTTTGTAACGGTTCAATGACATGAATTTGATTTTTCACCCCCGAACTTGCCTCTTCCGTTACATCAATTCGAAAACAATCACCCTTATCCTTCTTGTGCTTCATTGCATCATAAAGATTAAAACAAACCTCTTCATCTTGGACTCTCACTTTCATGAGACCATCGTCCATGTCAATTGCCATACGGGCAGTTTTCATGAAAGGCCTTCCAAGAATCAAAGGTGCATCCTCGTCCTCATCCATTTCAATGACAACAAAATCAATTGGAAACAAAAATTTGTCCACCTTGACCAACACGTCTTCCGCTACACCGTGAGGACGGGTAGTGGATTTATCGGCGAGTTGCAAAGTCATTTGAGTGGACCTTAATTCCATATGGCCTAAGCGTCTCACAATCGATAATGGTATCAAGTTGATGCTAGAACCCAAATCAATCAACCCATTGCCCACATACATGTTTCCAATCATAACCGGCAATGTAACTCTTCCCGGATCACATTCTTTCCGAGGGAGAGTCCGTTGAATGATTGCGCTACAACTCGCATCCACCATAATAGTTTCTTGATCTGTGTATCTTTTCTTCTTCGTAAGGATGTCCTTCATGAATTTAGCGTATTTGGGCATTTGTTCCAAGGCCTCAGAAAATGGGATATTTATTTGTAACTGTTTAAAAATATCCATAAACCGAGTATAATGCCTTGCACTATCTTTCCTCGTAGGAGCATGTGGATAAGGTAAGTGTTGTATCGGAATATTACTCACCGGCTCTTTTCCTTTTTTCATTCTTTTCACTCTTTCCTCATTATCAATTTTTCTCTCATTCTCTTTTTTTTCTCTCTCATTTTTTTCTATCTCTTTTTCAACTACAACACCCTCGACATTCTTTTCTACTTCTAATTCCTCACTCACTTATTCTTTTTCAACCACAACCTCCTCCATTACTCTTTTACCCACATTCATGTCAATCTCACGTCCACTTCTTGTAATAATCGCTTTACAATCTTTCGGATTTGGAAGAGTAGTTGCCGTAAAGGGATCTTTTTGTTGATCGGCCAATTGTTTAGATAATTGCCCGACTTGTGTTTCGAGGTTCCTTATCGCAGCATCTGTATTCTTTTGATTAGACATGGATATTTGCATAAATTGTGTTAGAGTATCTTCCATCTTTGAATTTCCAACGGGAGCTTGCGGAGTTTGGGTGTAATTTTGGTAAGGCAGACGGTTTGATGGACCGGCTTCTTGCGGTCTCCATGGTTGTTGATAACCTTGGTTACCACGTTGTTGGTAACCTTGGTTGCCTTGTTAATACGGAGGACGGGGTTGATAACCTTGATTTCCCGCATAGTTTGCTTCCTCCACAACCGGAGGATAATAACCGGTCAAATGGTCACCTCTGCATAACTCACACACTAACACTTGCACCTTTTTACTTGAAGATTCATGCATCTCCTTGAATTGTTGAGGCAGCTTAGACATTTGCTTTGTTAACAGCTCAACCTGTTGTGATAACAATTTGTTTTGTGCAAGGATAGCGTCACTTGTTCCTAATTCCAACACACCCGGCGTTCGTTGAGCAGGTCCACGATTGTGACTGCCTTGATGATCGTTCAAGGCCATTTTATCAATGATAGCTGTGGCTTCCGCAGCAGTTTTTCTTAACAAAGACCCACCCGCGGTGGCATCCAACAAGGTTTTGTGTACTAGCTGCAGCCCATTTCTGAATATATGAATCTGTGACAATTCATCGAAACCATGGCCTTTGTACTTTCGTAACATTGATTTGAACCTCTCCCAAGCTTCGTTGAGAGATTCGTTAGCTCCTTGTGTGAATACAGCTATAGCGGTCTTCGCTTCCATGAACCGAGTGTGCGGAAAGAATCTTTCCAAAAAAATTTCTTCCAAAGCATTCCAATCAGTCATGATAGCAGTTGACTGATCAAGGTACCATTCCTTGGCCTTCCCAATGAGGGAATGCGGGAATAATCTCTTGAACAGAGACTCCTCTTCTGCTTCTGGTGCACCCGTCGCTCCAGCGATTTCATAAAATTTTGTCAAATGGGTGAAAGGATCTTCATGATCCATACCCGTAAAGGGACTTTGGTATAACAGTTGGAGGATTCCGGTCTTCATCTCAGCATGACGACCGTTGTTTGCATGACGGGCGAACTGAGTATTGTGCCTCGGACTGTTTGTACAAGGCCTAGAAGCAGGTGGTGGTGGTGGTGGTGGATCTCCCTCCATAATTGGAAGTATTTGTGGAAATGGTGGTGGTGCAGATGTACTTTCCTCTTGTTCTCGCCTCTGTTTCGCTAGCTGCCTCCTTCTTCTAGTTCGGCTATTGATTCTACGAGCGGTTCTTTCAATCTCAGGATCGAAAAGAAGTTGGTCCGCCGGTAGTTTCCCTCGCATAAACTAAGTCTGCACACTAAACAAACAGATTAACAAGTTCAAGATAAAGCGGTAACAGCTTACAATAACTCAACTATCGCAATGCTTGCAATATCAACTAACAATCCCCGGCAATGGCGCCAATTTGTTGGAATAGTTTCAGTGTGGGTTTTTGTTATCGTCTCCACAGGGATTATCGGATATTTGATGCTTGCCGTTCAATAGTTGTGATATTCTAAGTTAAGGTTTTCAAAAGTTTCACTTGTTGTTATCATTCACTAGTAGCAAAGATTAATTAGGTCACAAAGATTTTTGTAAAAGCATGTTAAGGTTAGGTTTCATCAATCCTATTCATGTATAAACAATTAATCAAGCATATGAACTCAGTTTCCGACCAATATAACCGCGTATCCTCCCGACTACGTTTATGTCTAAAGCGGAATCGTGAGTACCGTTGTTTAGACCGTTAGATGATGTCTCACGCTAACAATCTAAGCAACGATCATTAAGATCAATACAATGCGAATAGCAAATCCCAAATCTATGTCTAGAGTTTGGTTTTTAAGAGATGAAATTGTTAGGTCAAGAGTTGTAAAGTCTATGTCTAGAGCAAAACAATTCACAAATGGATCATTAAGAGAAAACAACATCATCTATATTGATCAAAGACTTTGTTCATATACAAGAGATCAACATCAATACATAAAAACAGAATCAACTACCTCTAACCTCAACATTGAGTGATTAGCTACCACTTCTCATGGTAGCTTGGATGACAAGTAAAGAGAGGAGATGAATGAGCATCCACAACGAATAATCGAGAATGGATGCAAAATCAGCTTCTCCAATGAAAATACAAGCTTCTCTGAACAAAATACTGTAAAAACTTAATTCTAATGTAAAATGAGCAAGAGATCCATTCCAAAAAGTAACAATTCTATTTATACACTTTTCCTAACAGCACCATTCGCCCAGCGAAGGCCTTCATTCGCCTAGCGAATGCCCAAAAATATGGCACATTTAAGTGCCTCAGACTTAAACCGCCCCTCAGAATTATCGTGGGTTCGCTAGGCGAACCAAAACATTCGCTTCGCGAGCATTCGCTGCAACCTTCGCCCCAGCGAAGCTTGGGTGTTTTCAAAATGGAAAGTTTCTGCCACCCTTCGCTGGCACATTCGCCCCGCGAGCATATCAGCGAGCATTCGCTGGCCTACTCGCCCAGCGAATTTACCCAGTTTTCCTACTGTAAGTTTTGCACACTTTCTGCCACCATCTCGCTGGCATCCTCGCTGACGTTCGCTAGGCGAACCTTCGCTGGCACCTTCGCCAACACTCGCCTAGCGAATACTGTTGTTGATTTCAATTCTTTGGCAGCTTGCACTATTTCTTTGGGTCTTCAAACTTTGATCTTTTCACTCCTATTTCTGCACATTTAGCACACAAATTACAAGCACCGCAAGTATATTTCAAATAATGCATAACAACATCAATTCACACTAAAATCAACCTATTCCACATGAAAAGTCATGAAAAATGCCAAATAACTCATACTCAAATATATCATGATTGACATCTAACATTTCTCCATTTGCTCCATCACCAAAAGTCACATTACTTGTGAAGTAAGATTTGATATCCACCAAACAGTTCTTGTCACCTGTCATATGTCTAGAACATCCACTATCAAAATACCAATCTCCTATGGTAGAATATCTTAGAGACATGTGAGCTATCAAGCTGTTAGAAGCAACCTTGGGAACCCATTATTTTTCATTTGTAGGAATGCTTTGATTTGTTCTAGGTTGAGGATCAGGCTCAGGAAATCCATGCAGTCTGAAGCAAAAAGGCTTTATGTGACCAAACCTTCCACAGTAATGACATCTCCATCTTTGAAATCCTCCTCTGAAATGGTCGGGATGTCCTCTCCCTTGAGGGTGTCTTCTCCCATGATGTTGAGGCTGTCTTCTGCCATGATGTTGAGGTTGTCTTCTGCCATGATGTTGAGGTACAAAATGATTAGGTCCAGAAACATGAATTTTCCTATGATGTTGAGACATCTGATGGGACATGTTATGTTTAAGTCCAGATGAACTAGCATCTAAAATGGGTTTCTTCTTATTGCCCTCAAATCCCAGCCCTGTCATATCTCCTGCCATATTTCCAGCTTGAAGGATTTCATCCAAAGTGTCAGTTCCACTATTCAACATTCTGAGAGATTTGGACATTTGATCAAGGTTACATTTCAGCAAACTGACTTCATTTTCCAGTTCAGCCTTGTCAGCCTTTAGTTGGATTATGAGTTCCTTTTGCTTATCCCTTTCTTGACACACTTCTTCAGTTGTGATACATAGCTCTCTATATGATGCAGCTAGTTCCTCATAGGTAATCTCTCCATCACTTGAATCATCCTCAGACTCACATATTCCAGTCATTGCTCTGACATGCTTGGAAGATTCATCTTCACTTTCAGTGTCCTCATCAGACCAAGTAACAGACAACCCCTTTTTCTGTTTAAGGTATGTAGGACATTCAGCTCTGATGTGACCATAACCTTCACAGCCATGGCATTGAATTCCTTTGTCATTATTAGGCTTCTCCTCTGCTTTGGTTTTCTTCATCTGATCACCTGGCCTGTTGATGTCAGATGTGATGTTCTTGACATAAGGTTTATAGCTCTTGTCCATTCTTTTCAACACCTTATTAAACTGCCTTCCCAGCATCACGATTGCATTGGATAACTCCTCCTGGGTTTCAATATCACACTCTTTCTTTTCATCTTCAGTACTAGACACCAATGTTATGCTTTTGGCCTTCTTTTCTGAACTGTCATTCAACCCTAATTCAAATGTATGAAGGGAACCAATCAATTCATCTACCCTCATCTGGCTGATGTCTTGAGCTTCCTCTATAGCAGTCACCTTCATTTCAAATCTCTTGGGAAAAGATCTGAGAATTTTTCTCACCAGCTTCTCATCAGACATCCTCTCTCCTAGGGCACTAGAAGCATTTGACAGTTCAAGTATATTCATGTGAAAGTCATGAATGGTCTCTTCATCTTTCATCCTCAAACTTTCAAACTTTGTTGTTAGCAACTGAAGTCTTGATATCTTGACCTTGGAAGTTCCTTCGTGAGTTGTTTTCAGGATATCCCAAGCCTCCTTAGCCACTTCGCATATGTTGACCAGCCTGAAAGTGTTCTTGTCAATACCATTAAATAAGGCATTCAAGGCCTTAGAATTACCAAGAGCAAGTTCATCTTCTTCCTTGGTCCACTCCTCTTCAGGTTTCAGTTTTGACACACCATCTTCTCCCACAATGACAGGTGTCGTACCTCGAAAAATACGATCCTCGCGATGGACGCGGAAAAAAAACTGTTCGAAACAGAGTCGCCACCAAACTTTATTCATTCCAAGGAAGGAATAGTAAAATATCGATAAAACCTTTGAAAGGGATAAGAAAATGGTTGTCACAACCAAATTCGGGTTCGGGAGTCGATTACGCAGAGGGAAGGTATTAGCACCCTCTACGTCCGTTGTATTCAACGGGAACCTCTTGATTCGATTCGGGAGAAATGTTAGCTTGGTTTGTTTGTTTTCTTCTAAGGTAGATATTGTTTTCTAAGGGGGAAAATGGGGTGGTTTTTTATTAGTGTGCTCGGCGAAGATTGAAATCCTCGGGCCTACGTATTCCCTCGTGCAATGGGAAAGTCAGAGCATTCGTAGTTCGTGGGACTACGGTTTGTTGGTTTGTGTTTTTTAAACGAACGAGTGTTTAATTCGCATTCTAACTGCTAAACGTTGGCTTGTCTGCTCGTCAAGGGAGGCTGAAGCACTAGTTCATATGCACGGAAGAATGGACTAAACAATGTTCTTTTGGTGAAAAGTTGTTTGATTTGGATTAAGTGTGTTAAGGTTTGATTGAGAAAAAGAGTTTGATTTGGACGTGTTTTAGGGTTTTGGTTGCGTAAGAAGTGTTTAGTTTGTTAAGTATTTTGAGCGAGAATGACGATTATTTGATAAACAAGACGTCGGCCTCGCAACCAATTAATCGGGGTGTGACTGAGATGCTAGATCTCAACGACACCTTTTTCATTCTATTAATTATGAAATTTTCTTCGTTGGACAATTGGCTTATTTGTCCATGTAATTAGGGCGAGTGTTTTAGGAAGAAAGTTCGGAATGAACACAACCCAAAGCGTGCACCTCAAGAGCATTCATTCAAGGGCCCAAGAGGTGCTAGACCTCAAAAGTCCACTACTTTCTCAATTTGATTTAAGAAAAAGATTTGAATTTGATGTGTTTTAGACACGTTAATTGAATTAGGGTTTGAATAAGCTAATGATTAAGTGTCTTAAAAGGGTTGTAAGTTTTTAAGTCTTGAAATGGAAGACTGAAATGAACACAGCCCAAGGCGTGCGCCCCAAGAGCGATCGTTTCAAGACCCAAAGAGTGCTAGACTCTAAAAGCCCATTACTTCTAATAATTAATTAGGAAAACGTTTAAGAAGATTGATTTAAATATTTTATGAGAATATTTTAAGTATTAAAGCGCCGATTATGATCTTAAGAAAGTGTTTTAAAAGATTGAACGTTCTAATTGAATTGAATGTCTTAAGTATGAGAGTTTAAGTGGATTAAGTTTTTTAGAATGAAAGATGGAACGATCACAACCCAAGGCGTGCGCCCCAAGAGCGATCGTTCAAGGACCCAAGGAGTGCTAGACTCCAAAAGCCCACTACTTCCATAATTTAATTGAGAAAATAGATTTTTAAATATTAATCTAAATATTTTATAATTTGATTTAGGAAAATAGTTAATGATTAAGAAAAGTTTTATGATTTAATTTGATTTGGAAAAATTATTAGGAATTTAACAAAGTGGATTTTAATTTGATTTAAGAGAATTATTTTTTATTAGGTGTTTTAATTTAAGAAAATATTGTATTTTTAGGAGTTGAGTATTTTGATATAGATTGAAGATTTTAAGTATTTTAAAATGGTTAGGAGTTTTTAGATTATGATTTTTAACTTAATTAAGGATTAATTATATTTTGCTTAAGCATAGATTAATTGTCTTAAGTATTTTTTAATAAAATGAAAGACGGAATGAACACAACTCGAAGCGTACGCCTCAAGAGCATTCATCCAAGGACCCAAGGAGTGCTAGACCCCAAGAGCCCACTACTTTCATATTTAATTAGAAAATAGTTTGAATTATTTATTAGAATGAATTGTGATTTTTTAAATTAGTTAAAAAAGTATTTTATGATAATTTTAGGGTTAGAGAAATTGGATTAATTAAAATATTAATTAATAAAATAATTTTAATAAAATTAGATATTAAATTAGTAAATAGATTTTATAATTTTCTGAAAAAAAAGAAAATGGTTAAAAATAATAATAGTCTTTGGTTTTTAAAATTAAAAGTATATATTAAGAACTAAAAACTAAAAAAAAACATAATAAGTGAACGGGCCAGAAATAAAGTAAAACAGGGGTGTGGTTAGTGAATTTTTCCAGGCCCAATGGAGATAAGCCCGTACGCTGGGAGGGGGAATCCACCAAGAATCCTCAGTCAATTTGGAATGTCTGATCATCACAGGGACAACAAAACCCTAGATCTAAGGGTCTGAGACGCGTGTGTATGATAGGGAAACAATGGGCGAGCAGGAAATCATAAAAAGATGACCGGTGACACTTGTCACCGATGGATATGGCCACCAAACCATGCAACGATAACATAAGGAAAAAATGAAAAGAATCAATCCAAAATTCACACTCGTTTCTCTCTCTTTCTAACTCAAGAGAAACCCTATTCTCTCTCGTTCAAAACTCTCCGTCGCCACCGTTCGTTCTCTCATCTCCGTCTATCTCTCTGTTTCCAAACCCTCCAACGCCGACCATCTTCCTCAAAACTCCTCCGATTTCCCTCTCTAAACTCAAACCCTTCTCGTATTCAAACAAAATTCCCCAACACCGATTTTCTTTGAAACCTAACAAATACTTTTCCCCAAAAATTTTTACCCTAAATGCCAAAGGCGTACCAAATTCGAACCCAAATCTATCGTAACCTCAGATTTTTATGTGGAAATCAAAAAGCGAGTAGCAAATCGACAGATAATTGGAGAAAATATCCAATCAAAGCAACTCAGATCAACATGCAGTGAAGTCGGAATATGAAATGCGAAGGAAAAAAAGTTTCAAGAATATTTACCCAAATCGTGGTGCTACGGTGGTGCTGATTTGAGATGTTTCGGAAAACTTCAGGTATAGTGTCCCTTCTTTATCTTTGAATCTTCTTTTCTCCTTTTCTTTGTGTCGTCTTGCTGGAAATGTCGCGTCTTGATAGTGGGTTCAGTGGCTAAGCTCACTATCTTAGAGTTTCAGTGTGAAACTCTAAGAAGCTTTTTTAGGATTTGAGCTTTAGTAAGGGTTGGGGTTGGTTTTAGCAGAGCTTCGCTAGGGTTTTTTGGGTTGCTTCATGAGTGAATAGTAACAAGTATTTATAGGCTCAGAAATGTGAAATGAGGTACGTGTGAGGTGAGATTTTTGGTACGTGTGAGAGAATATTTCCGTTAGAGAATGGAGAGGATTGCTGATTTCGTGGGATTTGGGTAATAGTGAATCATTCTCTGATTTTGTTTGTAGTGTGAGCTCTACTTCTTCTAGAATGTGGTTTTTGTGATTTTCATTGTGTGATATTTGTGTGTTTACGTGGCCTGAATTACCATGATTTTTACTACATTGCTCTTATTTTTACTACTGTAAAGTTATTACTTTTGAAACTTTTCACTGCTTTTGACTTTATGCTGATGTGGCTCTTATTTGATAATTGAACACTGCTGAGGAACTCTGAATTTGTTGTGAGCTCTGTTGTCAAAAATAATGTGGATGCATCTTTGATAATTTGGATATGCTGTCATTTCCATTGCGTTTAAAACCTTATTTGGTGTGGTATTTTTGACTTCATGTTAATCCTAACCTGATCATAAATTGCTCTGATGTTTTTTTCAGGTCCTTGAATGCTCTTGATCTTATACAGTTGAGCCCCTGAATTTTCTTTCACACGAGCTCTAATCCAACATAGGCCAGCTGCTATCCTTGCACTTGCAGTAATGTGATTTTTGTACACATTTTGTAAAGCAATTGTGAGCCATTTTTTAGATTTCTTTATGATTGTTCACCTAGCAGGTCTGTAGTAAGGAACATGGCATTGAAGAGTGCTTGTATTTTCTCTTTGGAATTCCTTTAAATCCATGTATTTCTTGCATGATTCATCATGAAGACATATTCACAACTCTATAACTTGTATTGCTTGTGACAATGTTGTTGATAATGGCCTGAATTGTGTATTGGTTCTTGTGAGTTGTAGGCACATTCTGATTGATGTATTCACGTTTGGAGCTAAGACTTAAGTGACTTTTGGTTTATGGTGCTGCTCACTATTTTGACACACTTTGTATTGATCCTTGTCATTGGCAGAGGTGACGCACTGCCTGCTCAAAACTCCTATAAGCAAGGTATGTTCAACTCCCTGACATAATCTTCTAAGAGTAAAATTGGTTATTGAAGCACTTTGAATCATATTGGTTTCTTCCATATGATTTTTCTGTTAAGAGAGGGTGTTAGAAGTGTTAAAGGAAGGAATTCTATACATACTTCATATTCCTCTACCATGAGAAACCTGAATTGGAACTTGTTCTCAATTTGAAATGAAATTGTTACGCATTCTTTTTGCTGATATGCGTTTCTTTTTTCTGGTTTTGTAGGTGGACCAATTGTCTCAGATAACTCACATTGCTTGGGAGGAGGTTGCACACAGAATTCACCACACGTAACATCCAAGTCATCTGCACTTTGAAAGACTTCAACATCATTTTCCAGGAACTCCCCTGTCAATTCTCTTCTTTGCACTGAAGCAGGTGAAGACCTTTCAAACATCATAGAACTAGGATCATAGAACCCTCTTTGGTTCTGCTCAAGATGATTCCTTCCCGGAAAATTTAATTGCTCATCTTGTGCCACAAGCCTCTGTTGTTGTTTGTGCATAAGACTTTATGACTTTGTTTTGAAATTGTTTTGCAGGTACAATCATGCTACAATTGTTAACTTGGCTTTTGGTGTAATGATGGAAAGGCAGGTTATTACTTGGTATTGCTAGTTGGCTGAAGGTTTTGGATTGCACAGCTTGGTATCGCATGATTGAGCTTAGCATGAGTTGTCTGGAATGGTTATACTGTCGTGGTTGGTGCCATGATGTGATGCAATTTGTGGTTTAGAAGGTTACACAAAATGGCTGGTGCGTGAACTCTTTTTTTTGAAGTGAAAAGGTGTTTGTTGAAAGGAGTGAGTAACCTGAGGGGATAATTGGTGATAGGTGGTGTGTTTGTCGCAGTAGTTTGCAGTGGGATTTTGGATATTTGTGAGTCATGTAATTTGTTTTGTGAAGATGGGAATTGTGCATAGGATTGTAGTAACTTAGTTTGAAATGGTGGAGTCATGTTCTGTGGAATTCTGTGGGATTATTTGTATAATGTGACGAACCTTGAAACTCCCTTGAATCTCTATACCAACACTTGGTTTTAATGTAATAACTTGGTCACCTTAGTGATTTACCCTTTGTGATGGTATTTTGTTTGAGTTAGATCATGATTTGTAGTGAATCCACATGACTTGTAATCCACTGTTGTATTCTTTATTTGTAAAAACCTGTGCGTTTGTGGGAAGATCAAAGTAACCTACTCAGTCGTTGGATTCAATTATCCACATCATAATGGAGTAATCAAACTCAGTCATAATGCAGCTAGTCTTGTTTGGTGCCTATTTAGACGTTGGCTGATCTGATGTATTGACCATGAGACTCAGGAATGATAATGTATATTTATTTTATCAAAAGACTTGACCAAAAAAGTGATGCGCCAGTACGTGTCCCCGGTATGGCTTGAATTGCACTACATTTCTTCATGCCTAAAAACCTTTCCTATGAATATTATTTATTATGGTTATGACAATGAGTGTAGTAATAGTCAAAAGCTGCTTTTGATTTTATCCATGAGCTTTCTTAAAAATTGTTTATTGATTTGGAATCAAGCTCTTGTTTGAAGTGAATTAACATCCCTTGCACAATCATCAACTTATTGCCACGCCTCTAGGCGTATTTTATGAAATCAAGTTGGATCTTAATACCTATTTCCAAATAAACTCATGAATGATGACTTCTAAAACCTGAGACAATCTTTGATTCAAAGGAAGATTTACTCAAACTCATGGCTTCAAACGAACATTTTGAATCACGGCTTGTGGCTATAACTCAAAACAAATTATGGATGGCTTTAAGAATAAATGGCCTTAAGACATAAACTGAGAAGATATGATCCAAAGATTTTATCACATATTGGTTATGCCAAGATCCTTTGAAACCTTAACTTATCATCCACCAACTCAAACTTAGATTAAAAGCGAACAATACCTAAATATGAATGGTCATTTCTTAGCTTATTTTAACCATAGAGCCTTAGTGTCGCACTTGGAATATGGTTAAAGATCCTCTTGGTCATAACTTAAAATCAGTCTGAAGCTAACTGGTCATGTATGGACTGAATAATTATAAAAATGAGTGATCAACCCTCCTTATCTCTTCTTGAAATCATGGCAAACCTAGCACAAGCTAGTAAGCATTTCAAACACATGCCAAACCCTTATGACCTGAATTTTAGAGTCAACACGAAAATTTGGTGTAGAAAACATACAATAGGTAGGACAAATTTGGGGTATGATAGATGAAAGTTATACACAGGTAGGACAAATTTGGGGTATGACAACAGGATGTTTCCATTCTTTCAAAACAGCCTTCCAAGCCCTGCTGTCTAAAGACTTCAAAAAAGTAACCATGTGAGGTTTCCAATAGTCATAATTTGATCCATATAGAATAGGGGGTCTATTCATAAATCCACCACTCTCCTTATCCATTGCACCAGAAAGTCACAGCCCTAGATCTCACCCAGATACAGAGCAGGATGCCTGCTCTGATACCAATTGAAATTCTGGTATCAGATATGTGATGTCGAGTGAGATGTCACAACATCAATATCTGCTATATGAACAAGACAGTAAAAGTAACAGCACTTAAAAGCAATAAATAAACACAGAGAATTGTTCAACCAGTTCGGTCTAACAACCTACGTCTGGGGGCTACCAATCCAGGAAGGAAGTCCACTATAGTAGTATCAATTCATAGACTCTACAGCCAACACACCAGTTGATAATCTACTCACTTAATCACTACCCAATGACACTTCTATCTAAGATACTCTTAGATATGAGACACCTCTCACTCCCCCTCAATAACAGCAGTGATAACAACTTACAATAAAGAAAGTAGAAGACACACTTCAACGACAATACCTTGATCTTGCTTAAAAGCTTCAACCAAGAACAATACACTCGTGCTTAAAAGCTTTGAGTGGACAAATTACAACTCAACTAAATCAGTCCAATTCAAACATCAAAACAGATGAATGAATAGCTCACAAACATAAACCTAAAACACAAAACCTAAAACTTGAACACAGCTCACACAATCCTTATTCTCCGTGCCTTCCAAGTAGGGTTGAGCCTTCTTTAAATAGAAACAGATTCTTGGGCTTGGGCTCTGTGAAAAAACTCAGATTTGATGCACAATAAAAACAGATTTTATCTTCAAATCTTTTCGCCCTAAGTACAGAAACAAACGATTGCATCTGAATAAATTTAGATTGCATCTTAATAAATCTTCTCCAAGAATTTCGCCTGCAATCTCTCAAACAGAATCTCTTAAAACATAACAATTAACATGCATCCCTAAAACAATTAACAGACTGAACATGATGTTCTGTCAACAGATGTTAAGACATCAGTCTTGACATCATGCACAATAACTGCAATACAAAACAACACACCACATGCAGAATGTTAGAAGCACATGTTAAGACATCAGACATGACATCTTGTTTTACCAAAATTGCTGCCAATACCAGAACTAACAAGATGTAATCTTTTGATACCTTATGTATTTCATCTAATATATGTTTATGAACCAGTTTTGATTCTCTATTGTTGGTTGTCTTTGATTGTTTATTTGTGGGTCTTGACAAAACTCTTTTCAAATCTTTGGTCTTAGATTTTCATCTATCATTAATGAGCAAACTTTTGATATGGTTTTGTGAGTTGATATTCATTTGCATCTTAGCTTTTTAGCATTGTGTTGATTGTTAGTTTGAAAATCTTCTAGTAATTAATACAATAAAGATCGCAATAACGCTTGACGAACGGTGTTGCGAGAATACGTGATTATAGTGAGGAAGAACGATGTTCACATACATTTGGAAAATTAGATGAATACATGTTAAAAGGGTTAGTTATATGTACGTATTCTGATCATAACTTTGTATATGAATTACTCATTAGTTTGATATGGATGTTATAGTAATATATGTTGGGTCTTGATGCCAGAAATGGATGTAGGCTTAACATTTATGTAGGTTTTAAATACTTTGTATTGATTGGTAATGTGCGAGAGCAATTATTGATCGGTACAAAATCACTCATAATATGCGGGGATCGAGAGGATATGTATGTCGTGAGTGATACGTGAGGATATTAGACGAATGATTGATTTTTGTTTACTTGATTAGAAGAATTCATGTGTTATCAATTAATGAGATCCAATCCCAACAAGGCTCCGTTTATAATTCAGTCTTTACTTTATATTTTCTGCCTTTATTTTTGGTGCCTTAAATCTTTCAACCAAAACCTTTGAACCACAAGCTTAGAAATGTAGAGACCGTTGAACGGTATTCTTTCCCTCGAATCAATCCCTGTGGAGACGAAAAAACTGGGTACTTAATTAATTTTTGCTTGCTGCTTTACTGCTCCAACAAAATGGCGCCGTTCTCGGGGATTGGTGTTTGGATATTGAATCACATTGCGATAGTTTCTATATTTTTGAGCTTTGTACATTTATTTATATTGTATATATTTGTTTTCTTTTATGTTTTCTCTAGTGTGACTAGGAATGATGAGAACTCCTTCTAGATTGGTTGCTATTTGTATAAAAGTATTCAATGAAGCTTCGACTGAGTCTAGATAGTGATGATATGATGGTGAGCATTGAATGTATGCAAGGTAAATTGTACTGCTTTATATAATGTTAGATTGATTTAAGAATTTTGTGCTATGTGCAAATGTTTATTCTTGTTTCATTTTGCAACTTGTTTGAATGCTTGTTTCTCATAGGTCCAAAAGCCACAAATTGTGAGAAACCTCTATTCTTTACTATATGCTAGGATGACTGATAACTTTGTTTAATTTGTTTGATTCATGCTTTATCTTTTGATTATTGTGATTTTGTGGAAACATTATAAATGATCAAGGCATTTGTTTATATTGAGCACAACCGTATCCAAAAGTACCTTACCCGTGAGTAGAGAGAATTCGTTAACCCCCTTTGATCCTAAACATTTTAGATCTCATTTTAGTGATGAACTTGGTTTATGTACATAATTTGAAAGTATAGTTCATCATTGAATTTTGTGAGGTTCTAAAAAAATTTCTTCTTGAACCTTTGAACATTGTTTTAATTTGATTTCCTTGCCATAAAAAGCAAGGAACATTCACTTGAGGTTTGGTTGAATTCAAGTTGGGGAGAATGAAAAAGAAGAATGGTAGGTTGCTAAAAATTTTGAAAAATTTCAAACAAGCATGAAAAGAAAAAGTGTGAATATGAATGTGAAAAACAAAAGAAAAAGAATGCTTGTTTGAATAAGAAAAATAGATAATGAAATAATTGTGCATAAGGAAGTTTGAGAAGGTTTGTGGTAAAGGAATGAAAATGGTGAATGAAGTTGAGATGAGTGAATACCTTGTATAGTGAATGTTCTTTTGTATCGGAAATTTTGATTCAATGGCCTTTAGAAATGTCCCTTTTATTGTTAACCCTGCCAAGCTACAACCCTTAAAGCCCTTAGTGATCTTTTTGCTTCCATGTTTTCATTTTTTGATTGTTAGATGGATGTATAAATTAGATTGTTATTAGCATTGTTTGTCAGGTGAGTGAAATTTCCCTGCGGTTGCAAACACGTTAATTTCTTCATTCTTATTTCTGAAGAGGAATGTTAGAGTGATTCAAGTATGAAAATTTAATTGTCATTTGAAATATTCCATGATATTTGTTTAAGAACTTAATTCTTTGTCATTGTTCGATTCTATTGAGTGGTGAACGTTGCTTGTGCGTATTTTAATGCTTGACTAAATCCTGTTATTTGAGAAAATTTCTCTTGTTTGAAGTTGAACCGTTAATCTTTTCTTGGTTGAATCTTATGCTTGAGCAAATACTCTTGTTTTAATGAGGGGCATACTTTGCTTGAGTACAAGAAAAAATCTAGTTGCGGAGAGTTTGTTAAGTGCAAATTTTGACTTAAATTGAACTATCTTTCTTGGTACTTTTCAACCCAATTCTCATGTTTTCATAGATTTAATTCAGATTCTTGTGTGATTCTTCAATATTATTACAAATGCCTTTGGATTCTTTGATTTGTGTGTTATTGTGCAGAAATTAGGCATAAAACATCAATGAGTAAGACACAAAAGATTGGACAAGGATTGCCAAAGGAAATGAAGAAACTTCAGAAAGTTCGCTTTGCGAACTTGCCAGTGAATGTTCGCTTTGCGAACTTTACAGCGAATAATCCCAGACTTGTGGCAGTAAGAAAAGGCACCAAAGTTCGCATTACGAACTTTCCAGCGAATGTTTGCTTTGCGAATAATTATTCGCATTGCGAACTTATGCAGAATCGCAGAGGAGGTTTAATTATTCCTGAGGCACATCAGGTGCCTAATTTGGTGTTCACTGGGCGAATAATTTGTTCGCAGTGCGAACATGACAGATCCTGAATGTATTATATATATATATATTTTTTCCTACACTTTTTAGTGGTAGTTAGATATTTTTTAGCATAGAACTTTATCTCTCTTCATTTCAAGAATATTTTAGAGAGAGAAACTCAAACCCTAAGAGGGAGAAGGTAAGATCTTTGATCTCTTGTTGGGGTTTGGATGTAATCTTTTGATACCTTATGTATTTCATCTAATATATGTATGTGAACTATTTTTAATTCTCTATTGTTGGTTGTCTTAGATTGTTTATTTGTGGGTCTTAACAAAACTCTTTTCAAATCTTTGTTCTTAGATTTTTATCTATCAATGAGCAAACTTTTGACATGGTTTTGTGAGTTGATATTCATTTGCATCATAGCTTTTTAGCATTGCGTTGATTGTTAGTTTGAATAACTTCTAGTAATTAATGCAATAAAGACCGCGATAACGCTTGACGAACGGTGTTGCGAGGATGCGTGATTATAGTGAGGAAGAACGATGTTCACATACATTTGCCAAATTAGATGAATACATGTAAAAAGGGTTAATCATATGTACGTATTCTGATCATAGCTTTGTATATGAATTACTCATTAGTTTGATATGGATGTTATAGTAATATTTATTGGGTCTAGATGCCAGAAATGGATGTAGGCTTAACATTCATGTAGGTTTTAAATACTTTGTATTGATTGGTAATGTGCGAGAGCAATTATTGATTGGTACAAAATCACTCACAACATGCGGGGACCGAGAGGATATGTATGTCGTGAGTGATACGTGAGGATATTAGACGAATGATTTTTTTGTGTTTACTTGATTAGAAGAATGCATGTGTTATCAATTGATGAGATCCAATCCCAACAAGGCTCCATTTATAATTCAGTCTTTACTTTATATTTTCCGTCTTTATATTTTCTGCCTTTATTTTTGGTGCCTTAAATCTTTCAACCGAAACCTTTGCACCACAAGCTTAGAAATAAAGAGACCATTGAACGGCATTCTTTCCCTCGTAACGATCCCTGTGGAGACAACAAAATTGGGTACTTAATTAATTTCTGCTTGCTGCTTTACCGCTCCAACAGTCCCTTAAGGAATTTAAACAACTGTTTGATCAAATAAAATGTTTACAATGAAATGCTTCTTACATAAGCTGATATAAACACTATTTCTAGCTCAATCTAACTTAGAGCGAATCTACACAGTAAGAAAAATCTTCTTCTTTATATTGTGGTGCTTTACTATTCACTCATGAATCTCTCTATTTCTTGAGTTCTTTCTTCGTATGAATCAGTTTTTTGAATATTTCTCTTTTTCACACCTTGTGTCTCACATGATTCCTTAAATGATCAAGTCTTATATAGCCAGAAAAAGATCCGTTGAAGGGTAGATAAGTAATATCAGAAAAATACTGGTGACTTGAAATAATGTCGTTATGCTGGGATGAAAATTATACACTAAAATTATCCTTTGTACCACCAAATCAGGGTAGTGGAATGGTAGTGGAAAAGAACGTGTTTGATCTGTATTATTGTTAGATGTCAAACATGTTATATATATTTGTATTTGATACTTGACATTTTTCAACACTTTCTTGTTTTAATTGATGATTTTATTAGTGAATTGTTGTTGTTCTTCAAGCATTGTATTTATGCCTTTGGTGCTTGCAATGTGTGTGCTATTATGCAGAAAAGTGCACTAATTGATCAAAGAAAGAAGACACAAATAGATGATACAAGCTGCCAAAGAAAGAGGAAAACAACAGCAGGTTCACTTTGCGAACTCTGGCGAGGTCTCTAGCGAATAGCTCTAGAATTGGACAGAGGGAAAAGGGACTAAAGTTCACTTTGCGAACTCCCAGTGTATGTTCGCTGCTTCGTTCGTTTTGCGAACACCCTGGCGAAGACCCTTGGTTTTGGCAGTGGCAAAAGGACCCAAAATTCGCTTTGCGAATGTTTTGGCGAGTGGTTCGCCTTGCGAATGAAATGTTCGCTTTCTGAACCCACGAAGACAGTTAAAGGCGGTTTAACTTTCAGAAGGAACTTAAGGTGTCATTTTCTTCATTCGCTAGGCGAATGATTCATTCGCAGTGCGAATGTAGCTGATCTCAAGTGTATTATAAATAGATTTTTATGTTTTCTTGGGATCATAACTTGATATTATCACTGAAAAACATGCTTTTCTGAGTTTTCTTCATCCAAGAGAGATTTTACACTTTGAGAAGCTGAAGTCGCATCCGATCTCGATTATTCGACGCGGATGTTCTTTCATCTCCTCACGAAACTTGTGATACAAGCTACCATGAAAATGTGTAGCTAAACACATCTTGTGTTAAGATTAGAGGTAGTTAATCTTGCTTATATGTATTTCTTTTGATCTTTTGTATATGAATAAGGTTGATGATCAATATATGATGAAGTTGTTTGTTCTTAATGATGTATTTGTGGTTTGAATCACTCTAGACATAGATTTTCCAAATCTTGACCTAATATCTTCATATCTTAAAAAACAAACTCTAGACATAGATTTAGGGTTTAATATTCGCTTTGTATTGATCTTAACGGTTGTTATTTTGATTGTTAGCGTGAGACATCATCTAACGATTTAAACAACGATACTTACAAATTTGCTTTAGACATAAACTTACTCGCAAGGATACGCAATTGTATTGATCGGAACTAAGTTCATATGCTTGATTAATCAGATACGTATGAAAAAGATTAGCGAAATATGATCTTGACATGATTTATAAAACCTAGAACATCTTTGTTAGAGTTTACTTCTTTGCTACCAAAATTGATGTTACAAAACCAAAAACAATTTGAAAACCCCTTACTTAAAACGTTTCGACTATTGAACGACAAGCATCAGAATATCACACAATCACTGTGGATACGATAAAAATACCCCCTGAATTACTATTCAACATAATGGTGTCGTTGTCAGGGATTGTTGTTTGATATTGCAAGCATTGCAATAGTTGTTAAGTTTTAAGCTTGTTAAACTTTTTCTTGAGCTTGTTGATTTGTTTGGTTTAGTGTGAAGACTCCGTTTTATGCGAGGGAAGTTACCCACAGACCAACTTCTTTTTGATCCTGAAATTGAAAGAACTGCGCGTAAGTTAAATAGCAGAACAAGGCGGAGGAGGCAACTTGCCAAAGAAAGACGAGAGCGAGATGAAAGTTCAACTTCGACGCAAATCCCACAGTTACCGCCAACCATGGCTGCTCCACCACCACCACCACCTGCTTCAGTCCCTTGTACAAATAGTCCGAGACATACAGCACAATTTGCACATAATTCTCAGAACGGTCGACATTCAGAAATGAAAACCGATATCCTCTCGCTTCTATATCAGAATCCTTTCACTGGTATAGATTACAAGGATCCTTTTACACACTTGACTAAGTTCTATGAGATTGCGGGAGCAACTGGTGCACCCGAAGCTTAAGAAGAATCATTGTTTAAGAGACTATTACCGCATTCCCTCATTGGGAAGGCCAAGGAATGGTATCTTGACCAATCTACGGCAATCATGACGAACAGGAACGTGCTAGAGAAAAATTTTTTGGAACTATTTTTTCCACACAATCATTTCATGGAGGCTAAAACAGCAATTGCAGTTTTCACTCAAGGTGGAAATGAATCTCTCAACGAAGCTTGGGAGAGATTCAAGTCCATGTTGAGAAAGTGTAAAGGGCACGGTTTCGATGACCTTACTCAAGTCCATATTTTTAGAAATGGTCTTCAATTGGTCCATAAAACATTGTTGGATGCCACCGCGGGTGGATCGTTAATGGCTAAAAGCGCTGAGGAGGCTATTTCTATCATTGACCGTATGGTTCTAAATGACCATCAAGGGAACCATAACTGTGGCCCTTCGCAAAACAAAGCGAGAGTGTTTGAGTTGGGAACTAATGACGCAATCCTTGTACAAAACAAATTATTATCACAACAAGTGGAGTTGTTAACGCAACAAATGGAAAAACTTCCACAACAAATAAAAGAGTTGCAAGAAGTTCCCAACAAAAACCAAATAATAGCGAGTTGTGAGCTTTGTAGAGGAGATCACCCTATCGGGTATTGTCCTCCGG
This sequence comes from Lathyrus tuberosus, assembly GCA_022829125.1. Taxonomy (NCBI): domain Eukaryota; kingdom Viridiplantae; phylum Streptophyta; class Magnoliopsida; order Fabales; family Fabaceae; genus Lathyrus; species Lathyrus tuberosus. The sequence goes on from JALAZF010000009.1 coordinate 24,094,184, forward strand.
TAGTGGAAGAGGTAAATTATGTGGGAAACCAAATTCAAGGATACCAACCTTGACCACCTTACCAACAAGGCAACCAAGGTTACCAACCAAGAGGTAATCAAGGTTATCAACAACTGTGGAGACCTCAAGAAGCCGGACCTTCAAATCGTCAGCAATATCAAAATTACACTCAACCTCCACAAGCTCCAAGTGGAAATACCAAGATGGAGGACACTCTCACGCAATTTATGCAAATGTCAATGTCAAATCAAAAGAATACCGATGCGGCCATAAAGAATCTTGAGACGCAAGTCGGACAATTATCAAAATAATTGGCCGACAAACACAAAGGAACTTTTCTGGCGAATACTCAACCAAATCCAAAAGAGCATTCTAAGGCTATTCTAGCAAGAAGTGGAAGAGAGATTGACATAGACATAGGTGAAGTTGTAGTGGAGGAGGAGGAAGTAGTTGAAAAATAAAAAGATAGTGATGAGATTGAAGTAGAAAAAAATGTTGAGGGAGATTTAGCTAAAAATGAAATGAAAAAAGGTGAGGAAGAAGAAAAAAGAAAGTGAGAAGAAAAATTGCAAAATACTTGGAAGGGGAAAGAACCGTTGAGTATTATTCTGATCCAACATTTGCCATATACTCATGCTCCGTCAAAGAAAGATGGAGCGAGGCACTATGCTCAGTTTATGGATATTTTCAAACAATTGCAAATAAACATTCCATTTTCCGAAGCTTTGGAGTAAATGCCGAAATATGCAAAATTTATGAAGGATATTCTCACAAAAAAGAAGAGGTATACGGATCAAGAGACTATCATGGTTGATGCTAGTTGTAGTACTATCATTCAACATACTCTCCCGAGGAAAGAAAGTGATCCGAGACGAGTCACTTTGCCGGTTACAATAGGAAATATCTATATTGGTAACGGGTTGATCGATTTGGGCTCTAGTATCAATTTGATACCTTTGTCTATTGTGAAAAGGTTAGGACAAATGGAATTGAGAACCACTCAAATGACATTGCAACTTGTCGATAAATCCACTACCCATCCTCACGGTGTAGCGGAAGATGTATTGGTTAAAGTGGGCAAATTCTTATTTCCTATCGACTTTGTGGTGATTAAAATTGAGGAAGATGAAGACGCTCCATTAATTCTTGGAAGACCGTTTATGAAAACTGCTAGAATGGCAATTGATATGGACGACGATCTTATGAAGGTTAGAGTCCAAGATGAGGAGGTTTGTTTCAATCTATTTGAGGCCATGAAGCACAAAAAGGACAAAGGCGGTTGTTTTAGAATAGATGCAACGGAGAAGGCAATTGAAGAAGTAAAGGAGAAATTACAAGTTCCAACCCCTTTGCAAAAAGTTCTCACAAATGCCCTTCAAAGTATCGATGAGGCCGAAGAAAAAGAGATTGAAAAGTGTTTGCGAGAACTAGAAGAATTGGATGAAATTCCTCCTTTGAAAGAAAGGGTGGAAATTTTGAAAAAAGAAAACAATGAGGAAATTAAGCTTGAATTGAAGTTGTTACAGTCTCATCTTAAGTATGTTTTTCTTGATGATGAGGGGCATAAACTGGTGATAATAAGCACGGAGCTAACCACAATGGAGGAGAAAAAATTAATGAATGTTTTGAAGAAGAATCAAGAGGCAATGGGATGGAATCTTTCCGATCTAAATGGAATAAGTCCCTCTTATTGTATGCATCGAATATTCATGAAAGAAGATTTCAAACCAGTCGCTCAACCGCAACGCCGCTTAAATCCTACCATGAAAGAGGTGGTTAGGAAGGAAGTGGTAAAAATGTTAGATGCCGGAATGATTTATCCCATTTATGGTAGCCCATGGGTTAGTCCGGTACAAGTGGTGCCAAAAAAAGGAGGATTGACGGTTATCCGAAACGAGAAAAATGAGTTAATCCCAACAAGAACCGTGATCGGCTGGAGAATGTGCATAGATTACCGTAGGCTAAACCAAGCTACGAGGAAAGATCATTTCCCTCTCCCGTTTATGGACCAAATGCTCGAGATACTTTCCGGTCAACAATTATACTATTTTTTGGATGGTTATTCGGGTTACAATCAAATTATTGTGAACCCGGAGGACCATGAAAAAACTGCTTTCACATGCCCTTTTGGAATCTTCGCTTATAGGAGGATGTTGTTTGGGTTGTGAAATGCACCGGCGACTTTTCAAAGGTGTATGCAAGCAATATTCTCAGATTTGATCGAAAAGACAATTGAGGTTTTTATGGATGACTTCTCGGTTTTTGGACAATCGTTTGATATTTGTTTGAAAAACTTGGGCGCAGTATTGGAACGGTGTGTGGAAACCAACTTGGTACTCAATTGGGAAAAATGTAACTTCACGGTGACCGAAGGAATTGTGCTCGGCCACAAAGTTTCTTCAAAGGGCCTTGAAGACGATCAAGCCAAGGTGGATGTTATTGAGAAATTGCCACCATCGTTGAATGTAAAAGGTATAAGGAGCTTCCTTGGACATGCAGGATTTTATCGGAGGTTCATCATGGATTTCGCAAAGATAGCAAAGCCTTTGAGCAATTTGCTCAACAAAGATAAGTCCTTTGATTTTGATGAGTCTTGCATGGTCGCTTTTAATTCTTTAAAACAAATTTTGACTACCTCACCCATAATCATCGCGCCCAATTGGAAAATGGATTTTGAACTCATGTGTGACGCGAACGATTATGCGGTGGGTGCGGTTTTGGGTCAACGGAAAACAAAATTTTTTCATGCTATACACTACGCGAGCAAAGTCTTGAATGAAGCTCAAGTAAACTATGTAACAACTGAAAAAGAGTTGCTTGTAATAGTGTATGCATTAGAGAAATTTTGTTCGTATTTAATTGGGTCTCGAGTAGTTGTTTACACGGATCACACGGCGATTAAGTATTTGCTCACCAAGCCGGATTCAAAACAAAGGCTAATTCGTTGGATCCTCTTGTTACAAGAATTTGATTTGGAAATTCATGACAAGAAAGGATCTGAGAATTTGGTGGCGGATCACTTATCCCGCCTTGTAAATGTTGAAGTGACCAAAAAGGAATTAGAGGTCAAGGAGGAATTTCTGGACGAAAAGTTGTATATGGTGCAAGTTAGACCATGGTTCGCCGATATGGCTAATCACAAAGCCGCCAGACTAATACCGGATGGTCTAACTCACCATTAGAAAAAGAAATTTTTGTCAGACACCAAGTCTTTTGTTTGGGATGAACCATATTTGTTTAATCTTAGTGTCGATAACCTTTTGAGAAGATGTGTGTCAAAAGATGAGGCCACTAGCATACTTTGGCATTGTCACAACTCTCCTTATGAAGGGCATTTTAACGGAATAAGAACGGCAACGAAAGTCCTCCAATCGGGCTTTTATTGGCCTTCTTTAGTCAAAGATGGGCATGCGCATGCACAAAGTTGTGACAAGTGTCAAAGGAGTGGTGGAATTTCAAAGCGGCATGAAATGCCTTTATAAAACATGTTGGAAATTGAGGTGTTTGATTGTTGGGGAATCGACTTTGTTGGACCTTTTCCATTATCGTTTTCCAATGAGTATATTTTGGTCGCAGTTGATTACGTATCCAAATGGGTAGAGGCAATAGCATGTGCTAAAGCGGACGGAAAAACTGTGATAAAACTTTTGAAAAATTTTTTTTTTTCTCGATTTGGTACTTCGCGGGTGTTGATAAGTGACAGAGGATCCCACTTTTGCAACACTCAGCTTGAAAAAGCCTTAGAGCAATATGGTGTAAAACACAAATTTGCAACAACATATAATCCACAGGCCAATGGGCAAGCGGAGGTATCAAACTGGAAAATTAAAAGAATTTTGGAAAAAATGGTGTCATCCTCAAAAAAGGATTGGTCAAATAAGCTAGACGATGCTTTGTGGGCCTATCGAATAACTTTTAAAGCTTTGATTGGTCTCACACCTTTTAAATTAGTCTATGGTAAGAATTGTCATTTACCGGTGGAGTTGGAACATAAGGCATTTTGGGCCTTGAAATTTCTGAATTTTGATCCAACTTTAAGCGGAGAAAGAAGAAATATGCAATTATATGAAATGGAGGAATTGCGCCTCCAAGCGTATGATTCCAACAAGCTGTATAAAGATCGATTCAAAACTTACCATGACAGAAAGATAGTGACCAAGCAGTTTGAAGTAGGGCAGCTGGTCCTACTTTTCAATTCTCGATTAAAATTGTTCCCTAGTAAATTGAAATCTAAGTGGTCTGGTCCATTCCGGATTCGTGAGATCAAGAAATATGGGGCAATATTCATTGAAGACTCAAAGTCAAATGAGAGTTGGACTGTAAATGGTTAGAGGTTGAAGATTTATCTAGGTGGTGATTTCGAGCGGTATCCCTCCGTTGTGCCGTTTTGCGATCCTTGAGGTTGCATTGGACCGTCGAGCTTAGCCGACGTTAAACAAGTGCTTGTTGGGAGGCAACCCAACATTGTAAGTATTTATTACTTTCTTTGTTGTTTTAATGATTTTTGATGTTTAGAAGTGGTTTAGGAAGTGGCTGCATATGCAGTCAAATTTTCAAAAATCTGTCATGTTCGCTGGCATTCGCTTTGCGAACCTGGGGCGAGCATTCGTCAGCCAGTTCACTTTGCGAACTCACCGAGACAAGGGAAGTGTGTTTGCTGCCACCTTAGTTTAAAAAGGATTTAATTATGGGTGGGCCATATACTTGGGCCCATGACCCATATCATTTTCTGAACATTTGAGAGGGAAAACCCTACTCCCACTCTTGCCTATCTCATTCAAACAAAACACTCTCTCAAGAACTCAATCTCTCACTTGCACTGTTCATCTCAAATTTCACCAAGTTTTCCTAATTTCAATTACAAGTTCAGGTTTGAATCTTGTTTTCTTTCTAATTTTTGTTTAGACATATGGTTAGGGTTGTGGTTTGCACATTTGAGACATTTTTTATTCTAGGGTTTAACCTCTGTTTTAAGGTTTGATTGATTGCATGTTGAATTTTGTGCAAGCCTTAGAATAGAAATGATATTTTGTGAATGGAACTCTGATGATTGGAAGTATGCCTGTTGTTTTTCTGAAATTATCGCGGGTTCGCTGTTCAGTTCGCCTTGCGAACCTGGGCGAGCATTCTCCAGACCTTCGCTTTGCGAATCTGAGGCGAATGTTCGCCAACCTTCGCTTTGCGAACTCTGGAGCGAACGTATCAGAATTCTGAATTTTTTTTAGTTATCTCAATTGGAATTTTGTTTTTGCTCCCGTTTCTAATGGATTGTGTTGCTTTTGTTTGTTGTTATATTTGCTGATTTATGCAGATGACCCCTAAGATCAATCCCGCTAAGTAAGCGAAAGGCAAAAACTGTAATACAAGTGCCAATCCAGTTTGACGACAATCGCTTTAAGGGTGCCAAACAAGCAGCAAGGTATCTTACCTTGGAAAAGAGAACCATCTTGCCAGAAAAGAGGTTTAATTTGAGTGACCGAGGGAGTTATCGGTATGTGGCTGCACTCTTAGAAGAAAAAAATGGGGACGACTGATAACTCCAGTCGACAGCTACAATGTTGAGATTGTCTGAGAATTCTATTCTAACGCACTTCCTGATGATGGGGAAAAATTTAGTTGGACAACCTTCGTTGGGGGGAAGGTGGTGAGATTTGACCGTGCAGCAATTAGTATTATTCTTAGAAGTCCTCTATCATTAAGAGTTAGCCAAATAGATGATTACCATATAGACTTGCACCTTCACCGAGACATACCTGCCATGACCGGAGATCTTCTTCGACCGGGAAAAACTGTAGAACTCAACCCATCTGGGGTTGCCATTAGGTACCGGCGTGAGGACATGCAACCTTTGGCTCAGCTTATTTTGCTTTTGGTGATAACCAACATCAAGCCGAAGTCGCATTCGTCTACTATCCCTATACCACTAGCCCACCTTGTTCACAGTATTTTGACTAATGTGCAGATTGATGTGGCCCGTATTATCGCTGATGAGATTAGGGCTATTGTGGAGAGTGGCCTTGGTGGTTCTGCTTCTCGGGCGAATGCCCCTCTTGTATTTCCCTGTCTCATTATGACGTTGTGTGCACATGTTAGGGTTAATATACCTGCACGCCGTCAGGTCGCTATCCCGTCGGCTATTGACGACCGTAATGTCGACAAGTTTTGCAAGCCAAAGGGGGCAAGGGGAGAGACATTGAGTGTTGGTGCTGATGCCGGCATAAGGGGTGGTGATGCTTCTGGTTCTGGGTCACAGGGGTTCTACCCTTACCAGCAGGAGATATGCCAGTATAACTGGGACTGGATGGCGGCTTCTCAGCGTGCCATGACTGATTTACATGACTCCATTCAAGTTTATGCAGCTACAGATTCTTGATCCCGCCGCTGATCATACGATGATGACGAGGAAGCAGTTCCTTGCACATGCTGGTTGGCCTGAGGCCAGGCCAATATTCGGAGGGGGAGAGGACGTGGCTGCTGATGATGATGCTGATGAGGAGGGTGATGGTGCTGATGTTGAGGTATCTAGTTCTGGATCTGGCTCAGAGGAGGAGGAGGTCGAGGTTTATGGTTCAGAGTCGGAGGACTGATTTTTTGTTGTGATGATTGTGTACTTCCTTTAAGCATCAAAGTGAAGTTTTCTTGTATTTTTCTTTTTATTTCAGTTTTTATTGATGTACTCTATCCGCTTTGTTGGATTATTTTGGACATTGATGTACTTGTACCACTGTGGTACTTTTGACTTTGTAGGTGTTTTCACACCAGTACATTATTATCATATTATGAGTATTATCTTGTTTTCAGTTAAATATGTTTAGTTTCATTTTTTTATTTTAGTTTTTATTATTATTGTTGTTAAGAATTGAATTCTTCAGTTTAAGAATGTTCAACTCTTAAATTGTTGGTATGCTTTCGTTTTTCATTGTTGTTATTAAGAGTTGAATTCTTTAGTTTACGAATGTTCAACTCTTAAACTGTTGGTATGTTTTTTATTGCTTTATGTTGGTATGCTTGTGGAAGTTAATATTTCCATCTTTTGGATGTTTTGTGGAAGAAACTTAGGTTGGTGTTGATTGTGCATCAAAGAAGATTCCTCCAAGATTGGATGACGATGATAGTAATTTAAGCATGATATTGTTGGCAAGGTACATAGTTACCTAGTTCTAGAATTTAGAATGTATTAGAACTTTTTGTCTTTTTACAAATGAAAATGTTGTTTCTTGTTACAACTCTATTTGATTGCTTGTGTCATTTAGGTCCAAAAACCACAAAAGTGAAACCTCCATGTTATACTAAATGCTTTGGATTGATGATGAATGTTGTTATATACTTATAATTCATGCTTTATCTTGCTTGTTGTTTTGAAATTATGGAAAGATAGAAATGATCAAGGCAATGTTTGTGTACTTTGAGTATAACCACCATTCTAAAAACACTTCAAGTCACCTTATGAGTGTGCGCATATTTGAAACCTCTTTTGAGCTGAAATGAAATTTTTGTTTGAATCATGAACCCGATTTCAACCCATTTTGAAGAGCATTTAAGCTAAGCTTATGGCAATGTTGAAGTTGGGGAGAATGGTTTATTTTGAAAAGAGAAAAAGGATTTGGTGATACAATGCATTCTAAGACAAAGAAATTGAAAAAAAAAAAGAAAGAAAAAGAAAAAAAAGAAAAGAAAATCAAAAGAATAGAATTCATTGTGAAAGAAAGAAATAAGGATTGAACAAGATCAAAATTTTTGAAAAAGAAATGCTCTTCATAGTCTTTACCTTTTCTTGTTTCAATGGCCGTGTACATATGTCCCTTTTTTTAACCCCGGCCAAGTTACAACCGATAAAAGCCCTTAGTGATTTTTTGCTTCCATGATTTCTTATATGATTGATTAGATATTGTATGAATTGCTTTGTATTTTCATCATTTGTCATTTGAGCGAAATTTCCCCGCGGTTGCAAACACGTTAAATTCCTTCAATCTTTTTCGAATAGGAGTGTTAGAGTGACATAAGCATGATGGTCTAGTTGTCTCTTGAAACATTATCTGAGATTTGTTTTAAGAATCAAGTTCTTTTCCATTGTCAATTTTCGGATTGTGTAATTGTTCTTTGTTACAATTATTGTTTATTTGAGTCGTTTATCCTTTCTTGGATTGAATCAAATGCTTGAGCAAATCCTCTTGTTTTCAATGAGAGGCATACTCTGCTTGAGGACAAACAAAGAGTTAGTTGGGGAGAGTTTTTTAGATGTCAAACATGCTATATATTTGTATTTGATACATGACATTTTTCAACACTTTCTTGTTTTAATTAATGATTTTATTAGTGAATTGTTGTTGTTCTTCAAACATTGTATTTATACCTTTGGTGCTTGTAATGTGTGTGCTATTGTGGAGAAAAGTGCACTAATTGATCAAAGAAAGAAGACACAAAGAGATGATACAAGCTGCCAAAGAAAGAGGAAAACAACAGCAGGTTCGCTTTGTGAACTCTGGCGAACTTGCCAGTGAGTGTTTGCTTTGCGAACTCTGGCAAGGTCTCCAGTGAATAGCTCCAAAATTGGACAGAGGGAAAAGGGACTAAAGTCCGCTTTGCGAACTCCCAGCGAATGTTCGCTGCTTCGTTCGCTTTGCGAACACCCTGGCGAAGAACCCTTGGTTTTGGCAGTGGCAAAAGGACCCAAAATTCGCTTTGCGAATGTTTTATCGAGTGGTTCGCTTTGCGAATGAAACATTATCTTTGCGAACCCATAAAGACAGTCAAGGGTGGTTTAACTTTCAGCAGGCACTTAAGGTGCCATTTTCTTCATTCGCTAGGCGAATGATTCATTCGCAGTGCGAATGTAGCTGATCTCAAGTGTATTATAAATATATTTTTATGTTTTCTTGGGATCATAACTTGATATTATCACACAAAAACATACTTTTATGAGTTTTCTTCATCCAAGAGAGATTTTACACTTTCAGAAGCTGAAGTCGCATCCGATCTCAATTATTCGATGCTGATGTTCTTTCATCTCCTCACGAAACTTGTGATACAAGCTACCATGAAAATGTGTAGCTAAACACATCTTGTGTTAAGATTAGAGGTAGTTAATCTTGCTTATATGTATTTCTTTTGATCTTTTGTATATGAACAAGGTTGATGATCAATATATGATGAAGTTGTTTGTTTTTAATGATGCATTTGTGGTTTGAATCACTCTAGACATAGATTTTCCAAATCTTGACCTAATATCTTCATGTCTTAAAAACCAAACTCTAGACATAGATTTGGGGTTTAATATTCGCTTTGTATTGATCTTAACGATTGTTGCTTCGATTTTTAGCGTGAGACATCATCTAACGATTTAAACAACGATACTCACGAATTTGCTTTAGACATAAACTTACTCGCGAGGATACGCGATTGTATTGATCGAAACTTAGTTCATATGCTTGATTAATCAGATACGTATGAAAAGGATTAGCGAAATCTAATCTTGACATGCTTTTATAAAACCTACAACATCTTTGTTAGAGTTTACTTCTTTGCTACCAAAATTGATGTTACAAAACCAAGAACAATTTGAAAACCCCTTACTTAAAACGTTTTGACTATTGAACGGAAAGCATCAAAATATCACACAATCCCTGTGGATACGATAAAAACACCCCCCGAATTACTGTTTAACAACTATGTACTATTTTCCCACGCAAACGTTTTATCTTATTCTATTCATCAGAGGCTTCTGAGTTAATGTGATTGAAGCATGATCAGAAGAATGAATCATTGGGTCTTCAGAGTCTTGAGTCTTCAGAGTCTTCAGAACTTGTTCAGTTGAACCTTGTCGTCAGAGTCTTCAGAACTTGGTCTTCATAAACTTAAGTCTTCAGAGTCTTCAGAACTTGTTCAGCAGAACCTTGTAGTCAGAGTCTTCAGAACATGGTCTTCATAAACTTAAGTCTTCAAAGTCTTCAGAACATTGTTCATCAGAACCTTGTCTTCAGAGTCTTCAGCACTTAGTCTTCAGAAGTTAAGTATCAGAGATAAATTCAGAGCCAGAATCCAAGAGAACATTGCAGCAGTAACATAGTGTCTTCTTAGAGTCTTTCTGAATCACAGTAAATCAGAAGCAGTCTTGCTTCTTAACGCAGAAGCGACCATTGAGAATTTTAGAGTGACATAGCACATGATCTTTATTAGAGTCAGAACTATCTTTATCAGAGTCAGAACTATCTTTATCAGAGTCAGCACCTGTTTGTCAATTCTTAAGAAAATACGCGTTAGAGTACCAAAATTGTTCTCACACAAATACAACTTTGTTATTATCAAAACAAAGAGATATCTTGCAGAACCAAATCTTGTTCTAACAATTAGGTCTTCAAGTGTTTCTTGAATAAAATAATAGTTGACACATGTCATTCATGTACTTAAAATAAGGATATGATGCTAACTGAGGATTGCCTAAACAGTTATCAGAAACAATCACCATCGAGAGAAGTAGAAGGACACCATGAAAAATCAGAATCAATAGCAAAGTAAAGTACAAAGGGAGACACGTATGATCAGCCTCAAACATTCAAAGAAAGAAGGAGACAAAGGTATGAAATCATGAAGCAAACGAGGAAATCAAGGAAGAATGTAAAGAGCAAAAACTCCAAATACAACTGTAGGCAGAGAAGTGAATCCAACAAACAGGTTTGTGAAGGCCTTAATTTAATCATTCATGATAACGAATCAGAAATGAATAGTTGGAAATTCCTTCAAGGGGATGCAAAACAAATCGCAAAAGGAGTTTGGGATCTGGGTAAAGAGTTTGGAATAGTTCATAACGGAGAGGAGGCAGAACTAATCCAGGAACTGATATCTGGGTCTAAACCTAACAGGAGAAAAACGAGGGAAAGAATAAGTGGCAAAAGATACTGAAACTAGTGGAAGAAGTGGGAGTGTTATCATTGATCATAATGAAAATTATAAGTCATAATGTGAGGGGTTTAGGTGGGCTTGCTAAAAAGAAGGAAGTTAGGAATATAGTTGTGAAAGAAAAAGTTGATATAATACGTATTCAAGAATCAAAGTTGGAGGTAGTGGACAAAAATATGTGTGCTTCACTGTGGGGTCGACAAGTTTTGATTTCGCTTTCAGGGCTTCTGAAGAAAGGCCTGGGGGGACTGATATCAATCTGGGATAACAACGTATTCTCGATTCGAAGAAAGACTAACAGAGAACACATGCAGATCTTGGAAGAACAATGGGGAGAACAAAAGCTATAGGTAAATATAGTGAATTTGTACGCCCCTTGCGAGGCTAGAAAAAAGAAGAAGTTATGGGATGATCTGTATTCGCTGATTTCGGTAAAAAGCAAAGAAATATGGTGCGTGATTGGCGATTTTAATTCAGTTAGAATAGAAGCGGAAAGAAAATGGGTAAATAGAGGAAGTAGGAAGGAAGAAATAGACGCGTTTGACGAACTTATCTTAGAAGCAGACCTTATAGATTTACCCATCCACGGCAAAAGATTCACATGGTCGAGAATAAACGGATTTGCTATGAGTCGGCTTGACAGATTCTTAATCTCAGAAGAATGGAATAAGTCTTGGTCGGATTGCAAGCAATGAGGTCTTAGCAAAAGTCTATCAGACCATTGTTCAATTTTGTTGAGCGAGGTGAAACTAAATTGGGGTTCAAGACCGTTCTGAATGCTAAGCTGTTGGAAAGAAATAAAAGGGTACCATAAATTTGTCGAGGATCGGTGGCGAAATCTGAAGGTTGATGGTTGGGGAATGTATGTCCTTAAAGAAAAACTAAAGCTTATAAAATGGGGTCTAAAGGAATGGCATAAACACAATTCACATGACTTGGAAGCAAAAATCAATGAAGAAAGATTGGAGTTGAATAGTCTAGAGGCAAAAGGAGATGAACAACAACAGACAGAAGAGGAGATTTTCCTTAAGAGAGAAGAAACGACACGACTTCATAAATTGTCTAGATTACAGTGTAGTATTCAATGGCAAATATCTAGAGCAGGGTAACTAAGAGTGGGAGATGCTAATTCTAAATACTTCCATGGTTACATGAACAAAAGACGAAGAGGTAACGAAATTTTAAGCATTGAATAGGAAGGAAAACAGGTGACAGGAGTGGAGGTGATCAAAAATGCAGTTGAGGATCATTTCAGAGTGCACTTCGCGACAAAGAGGCGGAGACCTATTTTAGCAAACTTGGAGTTTAAACGAATCAAAGCAGGAGATAATGAAAAGTTAATCCGGGAGTTTTCTGAAGAGGAAGTAAAAAGAGCGGTTTGGGACTGTGATAACGCAGAAGTCCTGGACCGGGTGGTGTTAGTTTTGAGTTTGTGAAAGAATTCTGGGAAGAAATCAAGGAAGACTTCATGAGAACACTGGCAGAGTTTCATTTAAACGTCAAAATAGTCAAAGGAGCAAATAGCTCATTTATGGTGTTAATACCAAAAAAGAACAATCCCACAAAAGTCTCTGACTTTAGGCCTATACCGCTAATTGGATGCATATACAAGGTGCTATCGAAGTATCTATCGAATAGACTAAAGGGTGTGATTGGCAAAGTTATATCAGAATCTCAATCAGCATTTGTGTCAGGTAGGCAGATTGTTGACGGGATACTCATCGCAAACGAGATAGTAGATGAAAAGAGACGGAAAAACAAGGAGGTACTGATGTTCAAGGTAGACTTCGAAAAGGCGTATGATACAGTAGATTGGTCATTCCTAGATTATGTGATGGAAAGGATGGGATTTCATGAGAAATGGAGGAGTTGGATTTGAGTTTGTCTAAGCACTGCATATATTTGGGTATTAATTAACGGCAACCCAACAAAGGAGATTAAAATGGGAAGAGGCCTTCGACAAGGCAACCCTATTTATCCTTTTATTTTCCTTATCGTAGCAGAGGGGCTGAACCTGTTGATGAATAAATTAGTAGAAACAGGAAGATTTAAAGGCTATAACTTTGATGGAAAGGAAGAAAACTTCACACACTTATAATATGCAGACGATACGTTAATCATTGGTAATAGAAGTTGGGAGAGCATAAGCTCAATAAAGTCGATACTACTGTTGTTTGAATCCATGTCGGGTCTCAAGTTGAATTTCCAAAAGAGTCTCGTGATTGGCATAAACTTATGCAAACATTGGGTAGAGGAAGCAACAAGAGCATTAAAATGCAGAGTTAGCACTGTTCCCTTTAATTATCTTGGGATTCTAATTGGCGATAACCCAAGAAGAAAATCAATGTGGCAGCCGGTGCTCGACGCTGTGAGAAGGAGATTATCGAGGTGGAAAAACAAAAACTTATCGATCGGTGGCTAAGTGGTTGTGCTAAAATCCGTTTTGTCAGCTCTTCCTATCTATTTCCTATCTTTTTTCAAGGCGCTGGCATGTATAATCTCTAAACTCGAATCTTTGTTCAAACAGTTTTTATGGGGAGGGAGTGAGGACAATCGGAAAATTAACTGGGTAAAATGGGAAGTGGTGTGTAGACCTATTGAAGAGGGGGTTTGGGTATTAAGACTTTAAGGCTTTTTAACATTGTGTTGCGGTGAGAATCAGATAACAAGCTATTAAATAACTTGCATCGTAAAACTTTGAATTCACCATCGACTTTGATTTATCCAAAGTAAAGGTTCAAGATCGTGAAAACCTAAAGGGGAAAGATCTAAGGTTTGGGGGTTGGTTATACTAAGGGAAGGTATTAGCACCCTTAATATCTGTAGTACTCTACAGGAACCTAGGGATGGCAACGGGTCGGGTCGGGTGCGGGTTTCGCACTACCCAAACCCGCACCCGAAATCACCACCCGAACCCGAACCCGAACCCAAAGACTATTCGGGTGGCAAAATAACACGCATGGCCACACCCGTTGGGTTCGGGTTTTTTCACCCAAACCCGAACCCGTAGCAAAAACACAAATATATATATATATATATATATGTATATATATATATATATATATGTATATATATATATATATATATATATATATTTATATATATATTTATTTATATATATATATATATATATATATATATATATATATATATATATATATATAAATATTTATATATATATATATATATATATATATATATATATATATAATGATTCGGGTGTGGTTTCGGGTTTCGGGCGCGGGTTTCACACTACCCAAACCCGCACCCGAACCCAGTCAATTCGGGTTTTCACCCGTTGACTCGGGTTCGGGTGCGGGTGGGCCCCGCGGGTTTGGGTCTACTTGCCATCCCTACAGGAACCTCTTGTTTAGGTTTGTGTTATGTTATGTTTGCTTGCTAAAGGTTATCTGCTAAAGGTGAAGGTAAGGACTTAGGGTATGTACACTAAGTTTGCTCTCCAAGACGTCGCATCTTGTGCCTACGTATCTGACCGAGGAATCAGAGCAACCATAGTTCACCTCACTAAGGGTGGATTGAGGAACCATTGGCTATGGCCAAAGTTCCAAGGGGGAATGAGTATGAGCTCATTTAGAGTTTAAGAAACTCTCTAAGTATATGTTATGATGGGTGAATGGCTATGAGGCCTATGACTATGAGGTCTAGAGAAGGTGTTACTTATGACAATGAGGTCAAAGTGGTAAGATGACTATGAGGTCAAGATGGTAAGATGACTATGAGGTCAAGATGGTAAGATGACTATGAGGTCAAGATGGTAAGATGACTATGAGGTCAAGATGGTATGATGACTATGAGGTCAAGATGGTAAGATGACTATGAGGTCAAGATGGTAAGATGACTATGAGGTCAAGATGGTATCTTATGACTATGAGGTCAAGATGGTATCTTATGACTATGAGGTCAAAGGAAGATGGCTATGAGGCCAAGGTGAGTTGCTATGACTATGAGGTCAAAGGGGGATGGCTATGACTATGAGGTCAAAGCTTGCCTATGACTATGAGGCCAAGGTGAACGGAGGGCTATGACTATGAGGTCAAAGCTTACCTATGACTATGAGGTCAAAGGTTACCTATGACTATGAGGTCAGAGGCTAAAGATGGCCCTATGACTATGAGGTCAAGAGGGAATCCTATGACTATGAGGTCAAAGGAAGGTAATGAGCTATCTTTGACTATGAGGTCAATAGAGAGACTTTTCCATGACAATGAGGTCAATGGAGGATGGCTATTACTATGAGGTCAAAGGTTAAAGATGTAACTCTATGACTATGAGGCCAAGAGGTTCCTATGACTATGAGGTCAAAGGTTGAAGAAGTAACTCTATGACTATGAGGCCATGAGATTCCTATGACTATGAGGTCAAAGGTTGAAGAGATTACTCTATGACTATGAGGCCATGAGATTCCTATGACTATGAGGTCAAAGGTTGAATAGATTACTCTATGACTATGAGGCCAAGAGGGGGTCCTATTGACTATGAGGTCAATGGGTTAAGGTTGCCTAAGACTATGAGGTCCAAGGTAGCAATGAGTTTTCTATGATCTTGAAATCAATAGAAAAACTTTTCCTTTGGAAGGAAGGGGGAGAATAACATCTTGTAAACAAGAGTTATAGTGGGGTTGAAATATGATGAAACATATGAGTTCAATAATTCCAAACAGTAAGCATTTAATCATGAAGTGAACTTTAAATGTGAACATAGTAAACAGCCAGAACAAGTGATCATGTAAATGTGACAATTATGGCAGAGAAGGCATTCACAATTTGAATCAAATGCATTTGGAGTTATGCAACTTATCAACAAAGAGCAAAACAAACAACATTGCATGGTAAGATTTATTAAAGCTAGGACACAAGGCCTCATGAATCACAGTTACACTTCCAAAATAACTTATTTTAAAGTCAGTGGTTACATATACCAAGTATGGCAGGGAAAGCACCAGAAACAATTGAATTTAAATCATGCGACTTCAACAGAAAATAAGAAAACAAACAACAATCTCATGGTAAGGTTTGTTAAAATCAGGAAAACAAAGTTTCATGAATCACAACATACTTCCAAAATAATTCATTTTAAAATCAGTGGGCACATGCATATACCAAGTATAGCAGAAAAGGTATTCTTACGGTTTGAAAACGAATGCATTTGGAATCATGTAACTTAACAACCAGAAACCAAAAAGCACAAACAAAACCTTCTCATGATAAATCCAGGAAGCAATTTGTAACCAAAACTCACAAGTTACAGAATATTCCAACAGAAAATCCCTTAACATTTTTTTAGAAAATAACTTATTTTAATCACAGAAGAAATTAAAAAAAAAAGTGATGAATATTTTAATGTTTTTTGGAAATATTATGAGAAATAAAAGTAAATAACAAGAAGTGAAAAGTAAACACATGAAAATAAAACAACAAAAAAAGCAGCCAACCAATGTGGCTCTCGCCACCTCCAAAGCATGGCTGGCGCCATGGCAATGTGGCTTGCGCCACCCTCCATCATGGCTGGCGCCATGTGCTTCCTTTTTCTCTCTCCTTTTTTGTTTTTTTGTTTCATGTGGTGTGTTATTATTATTTTATTATTTGTTTTGTGTATTTGTGATGTGTGGTGGGAGCCACCAACGCCACCTTAACCCTTTTATGTTTTGTTCAGTTTTGTTTCAAACGAATACGAATACGAACCCAGTTGACGATTAACAAAATGAAACTAACATGTTAATGATTTCATCACAGAAACAATCAATAATCAGACAACAACAAACCTAACAAACATGATAACCATATGGAACAGAATGATCATGGAATCAGACAATAACGAGATGATGAATATAATAACAGTATGGTGCAAACATGAAACAAAAATAGAGTGAGATACAATGATACCTAGTGGAGAGAGTCCACTGCTTCTTCTCAGGTGAGTGTTTCTGGAAATGGTGGATAAGCTTCCCTCTCTCAACTGCTACAGAGCCAACCTCTCAGAAAGAAACACGGGCTTTGGTGGTTAAGATGATGGAGGTTTGAAGTGTTTACAGAGGGTATAAAAGGATAAGTTTCTTGCAAACTTTTAAGGTTACTTGCAGAATTTAAAAATGGAAAGGTGGAGAGATTTTGAGAGAGTTTCTTGGTATTTTTCTCGGTGCCTTTTTTGTGGTGTTTCTGTGTGTTACAGAGGGAATGGAAAGTGATGAATTCCTTGCAAGTTTGAGGATTACTTGCAGGATTATGGGAGGGAGAAGTAGAGAGAAATTTCTTGGCAATTTCTGGTGTGTTTGAACAAAGGAGAAGTGGTCTCCTTTTATAGGCAAGCAAAATGGTCCATGCCTTGGAGATACAGTGGGTAAATGAGTTGTCCGTAGGAGAAAAAATTAGGGTTTGTGCATCACTCCTTTCAACCGTTGATCTCAGTCAACCTTGGAGATTGTTGTGCTTCATCTGATGAACAAATGCAGCGGATGGCATGGTGCAGGTCTGCTCCTTTCATTTTTTAATGTTTGTTCCAAAACCTCTTTTATTTGTGTCATGGGAGAGAAGATAGAAAGGGGTAATATTTAGTGACCTCACAAGAATTGTCTTACAAGCAAAGCATCTTCAGATTTTCAAATAACAAATGGAATATGGACTAAACCTAGATGCACAATGCTTTGCCGTTTAACCATACGGGAGCACCATTTTGAATTTTCACAATTTTATGGCCTTTGATCCAAATGACATATTTTGGGCCTAATTAGAACTTTGAGATAAATCATATGTCCATGAGAAAAATGAAATGTCACGGGAACACACTTTAGAAAATTCTAGGTCACACAATTTAATCCCTCCTTGCTACCAATTTTGAGATTTTGCACTTTGGTAAATATTTATCCCAATGAAAAATTCTTGCACTTAAGAAAAAAAAATCTTTAAGGCTCAAAGGTGGATTCCCAGGATGTTTATTAACACATGGCATAATTCCTCAAGACTTGGGATCACACTTTGCTTGACATGAAAGGCAATGGTTGACTTGTATTGGTGAAATATTTGATTTCTTATCGAAAAAGTCTTCTTGGATACATATAGATGATTGCACTTGGAGGCCAACAAATGTCTTAGGAAAATCTTGTCCTTTTTATGCAAATCCTATTTTTCACAATAAAAAGAAACAACTTGCAAAAAGAAATGGTTAGTTAACAATGCATACATGATTGAGGTCTAAATGTAAGCGCAAGATGATATGACATCTAAGGGGTAAAATTTAGGGTACAACAGTTGCCCCTATTTAAATAGCTTTACCGGATGGCACGAGGAATGGAAATCCTCGGGACATCAAGGTGAAAGGTATTTAAATATAGCAAACCGAAAATTTTTCCCTTAGATGGAATGCAAATGCTAAGGACAAGCGACAGATATGAAAATGCTGACATGCCATGAACTCTAGTATGATGATATGATGTCATGATAGTGCAAAAATGCAGAAAAATAGGACACCAGAGATAAAGAGCAAACCACCAAAGGCGGGCATTGCCGGGGAAGGATGAAGGTTAGTATCCCTGAGGAAAACTCACTGGGGATACAGGCTAACCGACAACAGATACTCACTGGAGATAGGAGCCATAGAGGTATTCTCCACTGGGGAAAGATCTTGGGAGATGGACGACAAGTTCACAGGAGACCGGACGATACTGGGGAAGTAAAGACACATTCTTACTGGGCATGAAATCAGAAAGGAGGCATGATCTCCACTAGGGATCAACTTGAAATAAAAGGATAGACCTCTGTTAAAAGATTTTTTGGGGATTTCGTATACTGAAGGGTTCAAACGGGATCCTCAAGAAGAACCAGAAAAGACAGAGATAAACTCTGCTGGATCTTGGGTTTAAGTTCACATTTGACCTGGGTGATGTTTTAGAAGGGAAAGATCCTTACTGGCGGTAAAATCAAGAGATGGTCTCTACTGGGGAAAATCCAGAGTAGTGGATCAACAAGTACATGTATGACTGGCTGACGCTCTGAAAAGTAACCTTATTGGAGGTAGAACCAAAAGATGGGCCCTAATAAAGGTATCTAGAATGATTGATCATCAAGGCTAAACATGACTAGATGACATTCTAGAAATAAAGATCCTCAATGAAGGTTGAACGGGAAAGACGGTCTTCACTGGGCAAAATACATCCAAAGTGATGGAACAACAGGTTCAAGTATGACCGATTGGCACTTTAGAAGAAAAACAACCTCATTGGGGATAGAACCAAAAGATGGGCCCCAATAAAGGTATCTAGAATGATTGATCATCAAGGCTAAACATGACTAGATGACATTCTAGAAATAAAGATCCTCAATGAAGGTTGAACCGGAAAGACGGTCTTCACTAGGAAAATACATCCAAAGTGATGGAACAACAGGCTCCAATAAAGGTATAGTATCTGATAGGTTAGTACCGGGGTTGCATAACTGAAGATAAGCCTTCCTGGGGAATACCAATTATGGTTGCAAAAAGGTTGAATAGTACCAGAGATAGATAAGCTTCTCAAAAGAGACTGCCACTTATCGCCATAGAAAAACAAGCTTCTTCAAGAGATTGCTACCTGTTGTCGGTTAAAAATTCCAAAGATAGGTTGATATCACAACACTATTGGAGAATGAATTATGTCTTCAATGAGGATCTGTAAAAGATTCTTCTTGCAAGACACAGTGCAAAATAAATGCACATTCAAAGATAGGTTTAAAACCACATCTGCCAGGGACCAAAGTTTAATCTAGGGACAAGCTAGAAAGAAACGGTCAAACAAGACTCCAATTGAGGAAAGAACTCAAATGGGGATTTATCTTATCGAAATGTGGAAAAGATAATTGAACCAAACATCATCCACGAGAATCAAACTCGGCGGGGAATTCAGAAAGGCTGAGCACTTTATGCCTAGGGCTGACAACTCTATTGGAGAGAATAGACAAACCCAATCACTTGGGGAGATGAACGCCAAAGTGAACAAAACAGGTAAACACCAGAAATGGAAACATATATGCTAAGATGTTATGCACATGAATGCTTATGCCATGCTCATGCCATGCTTATGCTTATGATGACAAAACAGACAAAAGGAAGCGAGACTGGAGATGAAATAAACATCTCGACAAGGATACCCAGCCAAACTTCATCAGATTGGATCATTATTGGGGATGAACTTGCAGAATCGGTTCTACCTCAAAACTTCTCTGGGGAAAAAGTGATCCACTTGGTATAGCATCATGACTTCACTTAAGATTGCCATCATGAGCTTGATTTCTTTACTGGATGAGGAAGATCCATGGAGATCGACTAAAGCAGTAATTTACTGGGGAGCTGTCAAAGGATATCACAAAAATAGAGTCATTTTGCGTCCTGACTTGCATGATGATCACCATGACGAACAACGGCTCTTAGGTACTCTTCAAATCTTCTCTGCCCCAGATTACATGGTCTAAGAGGATTTTACAGAAGAATCGGCATACGAAATGCTTTAATATCTTCAAACTCTTGGAGAGATTCATGGATCTCAACATAACTGCCCCAGATTGACGGCGCCTGTATAATAAAGTCTTTGAACTTGCTCTTCAGACTGTGGGAGTAACAACGGGGAAACAAACTTGTCCCATGCTAAGTAGATGCCCAGACTAATTGACCTTTGAGAGATTTGTCTAATCTCGACCTGACTGCTTCTGATGGTCTGCGAGGATATGTTATTAAAAGGATTTTACAGAAGAATTGGTATACCAGATGCTCCAATATCTTCAAACTCTTGAAGAGATTCATGGATCTTGACATGTCTGCCCCAGTTTTACTGCATTTACACAACAAGGTCCTTGAACATGTTCTTCAGACTGGTTGATCCATGAAGGAGGTGCCCCAGACCAATTGACCTTTTAGAGATTTACCGAATCTCGACCTGATTGTCCCTGATTAACGATATTCGCAATACAAAGTCCTCAGACTGCGGTAGAAACAACTGGGGAACACACTTGCCCCTGTTGGTGGGTCCTTGGAGTCTAAACTTGTCATAAGACGGCCTCAAGAAGGCTTGCCCCAATATCCTAAATTTGAAGAGTTTTGCCGCTGATTTAGTAGCTCTTGAGATGCTGGATCTATGGAGGAGATGCCTCAGACTGAGCCCTTTATCAAGTCAAATTCCCTAGCTGGCTACATTTGTTGGGATTCCTTTGATATTGAATTGTCTTGCAAACAAGTATTGTTCATTAAAAATTGGCAATTTCAATGTAAAGTTCATGCAAACTTTTGAAATCAAGTTTTATTTGATGAAACACACATGGTGGAATGACTAAATAATAAAAAAAAAGGTGGGTCTAGCCAGTTATGGAATGACAGATGAAGTGATTTACACACGCAAATAGTAAAGATCATTAGGAGTCAGGTTAATCAACCTTGTTGTAGTATGCTTTCAAAACAACCTTACCTCAATTAGGTCTTTTAAGGGTTGTAACGTGGCATGGTTCACGGTTTATGAAACAAAGGATAAAGGCTCAAAGTTTATTTGTCCCCACCCAAACTTTGTGATGAACTCCAATCCTATGCTCAGTTAACTTAGGCTATACATTCAGATTCCCATAGGCTGGAAATTGAACTAATGATAGTTGGTGATGATTAAGACACCTTTGTAGTCGTTACTCCTTTGCAGAATTTGGTTATCCTTTTTGTTAAGGATTTGATACCTCTTCTTGTCTTCACCGAGGTTTTGAGACTTCTTCTTTGTCTTTGTTGAGGTTTTAAGACCTCTTCTTTGTATTTGTTGAGGTTTTGAGACCTCTTTTTGATTGTCACTTGATTTGAGAGAGCTGACTTAGTGTCTTGCATGAAGCGCTTGCATTAGAATGCATAACCAAGTTAAACTGAGAACTACCCTGCCCCAAGGTTGAGATTATGGGTTTTTTTTGTGTAAGGAAAGAAAACTCCTACTTCTAGGTTCAAAGGGGTTAACGAGGGATTATCTTCCTTATTTCTCCAGTGTTTGGGAATTGAAATAATGCCTTACATCCTCGGCAGGGTTTAATTGAAAGCATACCACAACAATTATGGATAATATGTTTTCATCATCCTCCCAAATCTTTGCTTAAACATACAGTTTGATAAGTGGAAAGAAACAAGATAAAGATATATTTTGGTTTTTTCACGAACATAAAAGTAAATGAGTGAAACAAATGGACTTAATCAAAAGATGCATAAACGTTTCATTAATACTGCCAATTTGAAAGTACAACAGCTTATAAGCAAATACAAATTCAACAGTCAAACAAAGTTCAACTGAAAATGCAAAATACAGTCAGCTTTGGCGAATTGAATTCAAAAGATTTTAGTTTCCGGGCCCAAGCGCGGGAACACCTCCGCCACTAATCACTAGTTCCTTGTGATACAGAATCTTGAGAGGCCTTGCAAGTCTTTTGCCTTTTGCTTCAGAAATTGAGACATTGACATCTGATGTACCTTCTTGAGGTTGTAGTGTTCTTAGCAAGTTTAGCAGTCTCGTTTCGAACTTTTTGCATTCCTCAATAGGGTGCCCCATTGTCCCAGTGCAGAATTTGCATTCAATCTCTGGATGATCCTCTTCAAAGATCAAATCTTTGTTGTGGATCAAATTTTGCACAGTAGCTTCTAAAACTAGGCAACCATCCAAATTATGTCCTCCAGCCCCTTTATGAAAGTCGCAAGTCAGATTTGCATTGTGCCAAGGTCCTGGCACAGGGTTGTAAGGTTGAGGAGTCACCAACTTGTTCTGAATCAGCAGTGGGAACTGTTTGCTTAGCGGCACCAGGATAGGAGTGTAATGAACCTCGCCCCTTTTGACAGAGCACCTCTTTTTATTTTGGTTTTGATAACCTCGAGGAAAAACAACCGTTGGAGGCTGAAACACCCTTTCAGTAGACACCTAATGACAATTACATTCTGGTACGAGACCAAGACCAAAGGTTGGCTGGCGTGAAGTTTCCTCAAAAGCAGATCCTTGGTATGGGAGAACCACAGGAGATGGCAAAGGATTATTGATTTGAATGCCTTGAGGCGTGAATGAGATCCTCTCAGAGTCTAATAGATTCTGAACCTTACTTGGGAGCACCTTACAGTCTTCCGTTGAATGCCCCGTGTGCCCCAGCATGGTAGTCACATCGAGCATTGGCGTCAAAGCCTGGTGGATACGGAAATGGTACTGGCTTTAATTCTTTTGGCACTATCAATCCTCCTTTGACCAAAACTGGCAGTAATTGACTGTACGACATTGGTAGCTGAGTGTAATTTCTTTCTGGCTTTCTTGGCCTTGGTCGTACATGCTGACGCGGCTGACAGCGGTCTGGCCCTTGATACTGAGGAGGTCCTTGAGTTGGAGGATCCACAAAAGGCGATGAACTGACAACCTCTCTGGGAGTGACAGGGGGAGCATACTCCTCTTTCTTCATCAGAGCTTGCAAAGTTTCCAGAACCCAATTCATCTGGCATCTGAGGATTTTGACCTCCTCTTTCAAGACTTCTTGGTTCTTCAGAACTTCATTCATTGTCGCCATTGGTCCAGAACGTGGGCTGGGTATCCTTCAGACATAGAAGAAGAAGGGAGACTCAAGACTGAGAGATGCAAATGAGATGCGAATGCGACGACATGCGCATGGGATGAAAATGCAAGCCAAATGGTTTCAAGGAACTCAAAGGCAAGTTGCAAACTTTTTGAAAGCTGGAGAGTTTTGTTTTAAAATCCATGGTCTCTTTTGATTTTGCAAAGCAAAAAACATCTGAGTTCTTTGAAACCAAATGGCTGTCATGATGGGATGAATGTATGCACAAACACACATATACAAAAAAGAGAGGGCTTAGGTTTGAAGATCATGAGCATGGAGCCATGGTCTACCCATCCCAAAAGGTGTGTACCATGGGTTTTCAATTTGCAGAACAGGGTTCTAAGAAGTTCTCAGAGTCGACAACCCATCTTTCAGATTTTATCGACTTCCCAATTGCTCGGTAATCAATAAAATTTTCAAGAGAATCTCATCTGAGTGTAGTATCGCGTAGCAACCATTTAGGATTACTCCCTCATAGTCATCGCACTACATCCTAAAAAGGCCAAGTGGGGTAAAAGGGTAACTAAAGGTCATCAGTATCCCTGGCACCAAAGTTGAAAGTAGTAACGCATTCACGATTGCTCGTTTAACATATACCACCTTCAAGAGGGCCTCAACTGAGTGTGGAACTTCAAGTCAACTCCTTTGGGATTTCTCCCTCAAAAGTTTCCTTGACTATGTCCACGATCCTAATCAAATGTACTCTCAAGTTCGGGTTAGGACTTATCTCACCACTCAATAGTACCATGCCCACAGCAGGAACCAAACAAATATACAGATATATGTACAAATATAGTAAGCAAGCATAAATAACATAAGCAAAACAAGGTAGGTTTAACCCTAAAAAATATATTCTCCCCAGTGAAGTCGTCATTTTTGTTGCGGTGAGAATCGGATAACAAGCTATTAATTAACTTGCATCGCAAAACTTTGAATTCACCATCGACTTTGATTTATCCAAAGGAAAGGTTCAAGATCGTGAAAACCTAAAGGGGAAAGATCTAAGGTTCGGGGGTTGGTTATACTAAGGGAAGGTATTAGCACCCTTAATATCTGTAGTACTCTACAGGAACCTCTTGTTTAGGTTTGTGTTATGTTATGTTTGCTTGCTAAAGGTTATCTGCTAAAGGTGAAGGTAAGGACTTAGGGTATGTACACTAAGTTTGCTCGCCAAGATGTCACATCTTGTGCCTACGTATCTGACCGAGGAATCAGAGCAACCGTAGTTCACCTCACTAAGGGTGGATTGAGGAACCATTGGCTATGGCTAAAGTTCCAAGGGGGAATGAGTATGAGCTCATTTAGAGTTTAAGAAACTCTCTAAGTCTATGTTATGATGGGTGAATGGCTATGAGGCCTGTGACTATGAGGTCTAGAGAAGGTTCTACTTATGACTATGAGGTCAAAGTGGTAAGATGACTATAAGGTCAAGATGGTAAGATGACTATGAGGTCAAGATGGTAAGATGGCTATCAGGTCAAGATGGTAAGATGACTATGAGGTCAAGATGGTATGATGACTATGAGGTCAAGATGGTAAGATGACTATGAGGTCAAGATGGTAAGATGACTATGAGGTCAAGATGGTATCTTATGACTATGAGATCAAGATGGTATCTTATGACTATGAGGTCAAAGGAAGATGGTTATGAGGCCAAGGTGAGATCCTATGACTATGAGGTCAAAGGGGGATGGCTATGACTATGAGGTCAAAGCTTGCCTATGACTATGAGGTCAAAGTGAAAGGAGGGCTATGACTATAAGGTCAAAGCTTACCTATGACTATGAGGTCAAAGGTTACCTATGACTATGAGGTCAGAGGTTAAAGATGGCCCTATGACAATGAGGTCAAGAGGGAATCCTATGACTATGAGGTCAAAGGAAGGTAATGAGCTATCTATGACTATGAGGTCAATAGAGAGACTTTTCCATGACTATGAGGTCAATGGAGGATGGCTATGACTATGAGGTCAAAGCTTACCTATGACTATGAGGTCAAGGTTAAAGATGGCCCTATGGCTATGAGGTCAAGAGGGAATCCTATGACTATGAAGTCAAAGGAAGGTAATGAGCTATCTATGACTATGAGGTCAATAGAGAGACTTTTCCATGACTATGAGGTCAATGGAGGATGGCTATGACTATGAGGTCAAAGCTTACCTATGACTATGAGGTCAAAGGTTACCTAGGACTATGAGGTCAAGGTTAAAGATATTTCCAATGACTATGAGGTCAAGGGCTACCTATGACTATGAGGTCAAAGGTTAAAGATGTAACTCTATGACTATGAGGCCAAGAGGTTTCTATGACTATGAGGTCAAAGGTTGAAGAAGTAACTCTATGACTATGAGGCCATGAGATTCCTATGACTATGAGGTCAAAGGTTGAAGAGATTACTCTATGACTATGAGGCCATGAGATTCCTATGACTATGAGGTCAAAGGTTGAAGAGATTACTCTAGGACTATGAGGCCAAGAGGGGGTCCTATTGACTATGAGGTCAATGGGCTAAGGTTGCCTAAGACTATGAGGTCCAAGGTAGCAATGAGTTTTCTATGATCTTGAAATCAATAGAAAAATTTTCCTTTGAAAGGAATGGGGAGAATAACATCTTGTAAACAAGAGTTATAGTGAGGTTGAAATATGATGAAACATATGAGTTCAATAATTCCAAACAGTAAGTATTTAATCATGAAGTGAACTTTAAATGTGAACATAGTAAACAGGCAGAACAAGTGATCATGTAAATGTGACAATTATGGCAGAGAAGGCATTCACAATTTGAACCAAATGCATTTGGAGTTATGCAACTTATCAACAGAGAGCAAAACAAACAACATTGCATGTTAAGATTTATTAAAGCTAGGAGACAAGGCCTCATGAATCACAGTAACACTTCCAAAATAACTTATTTTAAAGTCAGTGGATACATATACCAAGTATGGCAGGGAAAGCACCAGAAACAATTGAATTTAAATCATGCGACTTCAACAGAAAATAAGAAAACAAACAGCAATCTCATGGTAAGGTTTGTTAAAATCAGGAAAACAAAGTTTCATGAATCACAACATACTTCCAAAATAATTCATTTTAAAATCAGTGGGCACATGCATATACCAAGTATAGCAGAAAAGGTATTCTTACGGTTTGAAAACGAATGCATTTGGAATCATGTAACTTAACAACCAGAAACCAAAAAGCACAAACAAAACCTTCTCATGATAAAGCCAGGAAGCAATTTGTAACCAAAACTCACAAGTTACAGAATATTCCAACAGAAAATCCCTTAACATTTTTTTAGAAAATAACTGATTTTAATCACAGAAGAAATCTAAAAAAATAAAGTGATGAATATTTTAATGTTTTTTGGAAATATTATGAGAAAGAAAAGTAAATAACAAGAAGTGAAAAGTAAACACATGAAAATAAAACAACAAAAAAAGCAGCCAACCAATGTGGTTCTCGCCACCTCCAAAGCATGGCTGGCGCCATGGCAATGTGGGTTGCGTCACCCTCCATCATGGTTGGCGCCATGTGCTTCCTTTTTCTCTCTCCTTTTTTGTTTTTTATGTTTCATGTGGTGTGTTATTATTATTTTATTATTTGTTTTGTGTATTTGTGATGTGTGACGGGAGCCACCATGTCAACATGGCGAACGCCACCTTAACCCTTTTATTTTTTGTTCAGTTTTGTTTCAAACGAATATGAATACGAACCCAGTTGACGATTAACAAAATGAAACTAACATGTTAATGATTTCATCACAGAAACAATCAATAATCAGACAACAACAAACCTAACAAACATGATAACCATATGGAACAGAATGATCATGGAATCAGACAATAACGAGATGATGAATATAATAACAGTATGGTGCAAACATGAAACAAAAACAGAGTGAGATAGAGCGATACCTAGTGGAGAAAGTCCACTGCTTCTTCACAGGTGAGTGTTTCTGGAAATGGTGGATAAGCTTCCCTCTCTCAACTGCTACAGAGCCAACCTCTCAGAAAGAAACACGAGCTTTGGTGGTTAAGATAATGGAGGTTTGAAGTGTTTACAGAGGGTATAAAAGGATAAGTTTCTTGCAAGCTTTGAAGGTTACATGTAGAACTTAAAAATGGAAAAATGGAGAGATTTTGAGAGAGTTTCTTGGTATTTTTCTCGGTGCCTTTTTTGTGGTGTTTCTGTGTGTTACAGAGGGAATGGAAAGTGATGAATTCCTTGCAAGTTTGAGGATTACTTTCAGGATTATGGGAGGGAGAAGTAGAGAGAAATTTCTTGGCAATTTCTGGTGTGTTTGAACAAAGGAGAAGTGGTCTCCTTTTATAGGCAAGCAAAATGGTCTGTGCCTTGGAGATACAGTGGGTAAATGAGTTGTCCGTAGGAGAAAAAATTAGGGTTTGTGCATCACTTCTTTCAACCGTTGATATCAGTCAACCTTGGAGATTGTTGTGCTTCATCTGATGAACAAATGCAGCGGATGGCATGGTGCAGGTCTGCTCCTTTCATTTTTTAATGTTTGTTCCAAAACCTCTTTTATTTGTGTCATGGGAGAGAAGATAGAAAAGGGTAATATTTAGTGACCTCACAAGAATTGTCTTACAAGCAAAGCATCTTCAGATTTTCAAATAACAAATGGAATATGGACTAAACCTAGATGCACAATGCTTTGCCGCTTAACCATACGGGAGCACCATTTTGAATTTTCACAATTTTATGGCCTTTGATCCAAATGACATATTTCGGGCCAAATTAGAACTTTGAGATAAATCATATGTCCATGAGAAAAATGAAATGTCACGGGAACACACTTTAGAAAATTCTAGGTCACACCATTTAATCCCTCCATGCTACCAATTTTGAGATTTTGCACTTTGGTAAATATTTATCCCAATGAAAAATTCTTGCACTTAAGAAAAAAAATCTTTAAGGCTCAAAGGTGGATTCCAAGGATGTTTATTAACACATGGCATAATTCCTCAAGACTTGGGATCACACTTTGCTTGACATGAAAGGCAATGGTTGACTTGTATTGGTGAAATATTTTATTTCTTGTCGAAAAAGTCTTCTTGGATACATATAGATGCTTGCACTTGGAGGCCAACAAATGTCTTAGGAAAATCTTGTCCTTTTTATACAAACCCTATTTTTCACAATAAAAAGAAACAACTTGCAAAAAGAAATGGTTAGTTAACAATGCATACATGATTGAGGTCTAAATGTAAGCGCAAGATGATATGACATCTAAGGGGTAAAATTTAGGGTACAACACATTGCATTGCTAGGAAAGTGGAAACTGAAAAACGAGAGGAGTAGATTATGGTTAATGGGTTATATCAAGTAGATACGGCGATAGAGCAGGGGAGGAGTCTGATAGTTTAGGTAATGCTTCTTATTGGTGGCAGGATTTGTGCCAACTAGAAACAGGCAGAGAAAATACTGCAGTACTTTACTCTGTCAGAGAGGTGTATAAGAGATTAACAGTGAGTGATCACTCATCATTGTTCCCTTTGGTCTAAGTTATGGAATAAAGCATTACCATCTAAAGTGTCGTGTTTGTTCTGGAGAGTTCTTCAAAATAGAATGCCGAGTAAAGACAATTTAGTTAAAAAGGGAGTCTTAAATTCAGAGCAAAGTATGTGCAGTGGGGGTGCGGGTGCGAGGAGACGATACCACATATTTTCTTTGAGTGTCCAATCTTTTCAGGTGACTGGAGCAACTTATGCAATTGGCTGGGGGTGAGGATTACTCTTCATATCAAAGGATGGCAGTGTAGCACCCCAAAATTTGCCCTCGTACTTTTAACACTAAATGGCTTATGTTTCATCTCATTTTTTGCATTATCATTCGTGCATATCATTGGTTCTTAGCATGGGATCAAGGTGTCTGGGTTAGCTCAAGAGAAGAAGAAGTTTTTCAGAAATTTAAGCAAAAGATCATGTGTATTGTCCAAGAGACCAAAGGAGAGATGGTTTTAATGTCATCATTACTTGAGCCATAATGGATTCTCAGACCTCAGGGTATCCTAATTTGTCCATCACCTCATCAGAAGACTGCAATTGGCAAGAGATTTCAAGTGAATCACACTCTCCTAACCTGAATTCTCAAAGTAGGGTTTTGGGATCCTTGAGTTCAACACCCCAATGGGAAAGATCTTTGAGTTTTTATCATCACCAAATAGCATATCTCATCATTGTTTGAGAGGATACACACCATACTCAGAGGAATTTGGATTTGGAGCATGGGTCGATTCCTCCTAGACTAAGGACACCAAAATTAGGGTTTGCCATAAAACCAGTTTATTTCTGATTTTTCGGGAAAGACTTGATTCCTTGGTATTCATCATGTCCCTAAGTGTCTAGGATTGGAGAATTGTCCATCAATTTGGTTCAGAAGGGTTTCAATTGTTCAAAAGATTCAAAATCAGGAGAATTGGGGATAAAGTCAACTGTGCAGTGGAAAAGTCAACTCCTGACTTTTTGAGGTCAACATCATGATTTTCATGTCAAATATGATTAATGGATGAAATTTGGTCAAGGAATGTTCAAGGAATTGCCAAAAATCAAGAAATTGAGAACTTGCCATTTTTGGAATAAAACTAGGTTTTAAAAGTTGCTATTTTGGGAAAGTTTTCAACCGTTTTCAAAGCCAATATTCACCATGATCAAGGCTTCATTTGCAAATTTTTTCCACATGAAATTTGCAGTTTGAAACATTCCCTTCAAAATGGGCACAAGAACCATGTCATTTGGATCATTTTTCATTGAGTTATACGTGAACAAAGTGAGGCAATTTTCACCTTTTTTGCCTTGGTGCAATCGATTTGCATAAGTGTGTAATCGATTGCACCCCTTCAGTTTTCAAATTTTTGGCCTTGCATGAGTATGCAATCGATTTGCAATGTTGTGCAATCGATTACAATGTGACGGATTTGCCCAAAACCTTCATTTTTCAGCACTATATCAACTTCCAAAGCACCACATTCACTTGGGATCAATGCTATATTAGTAGAAGGATCTAGAGGGCTGCAGAGTTTGATTTCATTTCCCTCCAATTTCCACTCTAAATTCCACATTTCCTTTCCAAGTTTATTTTCCACTTCCAATTCCACTCACTAAACCTCATTCCAAACCCAAGCTTAACTCCTAACCTAGAGGTTATTTAAACAAATCAATTCCAAACCTCACCAACCTTGATCATTTTTCACTCATCATTCACTCTTAATTTTCAGAATTCTCTCTCAATTCTCTCTCACATTTTCACTCTCAACCTCCATCTTCAACCTCATCCAAAGCTCTTCCATAGAGATTAACAAGTTCTTCATTGGAACTTGTTAATTCTTGAGCTAAAGCCTCTCATTATCATTCCATTACTTGAATTCATTGGTGATTTTCGTTTGGATCTAGATCTGGAATTTCAGAAGTGCTTATTGGAAGTGATTTTGAAGTATTGTTAGCTTGTTGCTTGGATCTTGAAGTTTCTTGCTTGGATCTTGAAGTTTCTTGCTAGGATCTTGAAGTTTCTTGTTAGAATCTTGGATTTCTTGCTTGGATTCATCAATTTTCGTTTGCAATAATCACCAAAGCAATTCTCAGCTTTGTAGGTTGGTTAATTTCAGATCCATACTTGATTTAGCTTAATTCCAACTTATACAATGTAGATCCATGGTTTTCAATGTGATTTAATCCATTCTCTTGATTTGATTCATGATTTTGTTGCTTGATTGATGAAAGATGTGTTTGATTACTGATATTTGATGTGGATTTTCGTGTATGTCTGATTACATGATCATTTGGATGTTTGAATATGTGATTGGTGTTGGAAAAGTGATTATGAGAAGTGATTTTTGCAGGTCTGCTACCGTGCAATCAATTTGCACCCTGCTGCAATCGATTGCACCTGTGTTTTTTCACTAGAAATTGCATTCTGTAACTGTGCAGTCGATTTGCACCCTATTGCAATCGATTTGCACCCGTAACTTTTGTGTTTTTGGCTTGTTTAGAAGCATGTATTAATACCTATTCCACCCCTAACCTTCATGGCTTTGTATGATGCATATTTGTGGAATTTCCTAGGGTTGTTTAACCTCTAGTTGCTGAATGTATGTGAATCTTTGATGCACGATTTCTAGATTGTTGATTTGTTTGCATTCTTGAAGCATGTTCATGGTGCATATTGGTTCATGTGTGAATGATAACTTGTTGAACTTGTGTAATCTCTTGGAAATAAATGTGATGGGATACATTTGAGTATGATGCTATGGTGTGCGTAAGTTGGATCATGTGTGCCTTTTACCTTGCTTGAACATTTGGTTTCCTTTGAAAATGATCATGGTATATGTTTAACTAGTCTTGATGCATGTTGTGAGCTTGGGTTTCGATGTTTCTTTTTGTATTTTATGAAATGAATATGACATGATGTACTTGCTGCCCTACCTTGTATCTCACTTCATTTGGTCTCATCTTTCATTGTTTTATGCCTTGTTACATCTCCTATGGAATGTTAGATCACTTGAATGAGTTTGAACACTTTGAATGTACATGATCTTAATTTGCTTAGGTTTGTCCATGCCTAGTTACTTCGTGCTTAATTGGATGTGTGTTTGATAGGATTAGACATCATTGAGACCTTTTCCATGAACATTTGATTGGATGCATTGCATGCTGCCCTATTTTCCACTGTTGTCCCTTTGCATGTGTATGGTCATATGTGCTGTTGTTTGCCTTTTACACCTATTTTTGTGCTGAAATGTGAGCTGTTGAATGTTGTTTGGTGTATTATGCTGGATTTACCGCTGTGCAGGTGCTGGAGCGCTGTTGTAGCCGCTGTTTTTGGTTTATTTCTTTAGTTTTTGCCTTGCTTTTGTGTGCTCTCTTAGGGTTCCTAGTCTAACTTAATCTTTGATTAAGCTTGGAGTAGGGTAAACATTAGGATTCAATCCATGCATGTTAACATTAGGTATAATTTCCCCTTTTACCTCAACCTTAGGGCCATCTTTGCATGACAACATTAGGATAGAATTCCCGTAGTGTTTTCTTTTCCTTTGAGTCTTCTCTTCTCATCTCATAACAATTCTAAGACACTTAATAAGGATAACTTGCATTGCACCCGAGCCTTAAGCATAGGAAATGAAGAATGAGGGGTCTCCCTTCATTCTTCTAGAGTGTTGAGCATACGTCCCATTGGGGGCGACCATGCGATGCATTCGTTCCCGTGTCATAGACTTTGGTGCAATGTAGGTTACGAACTAACTCAACTCACTTCTGTCTAAAAAACACGAAAAACAAATTCAAATCTTTTTCATCCTTCGGGATTGTTGAGTCTCAAACCATTTTTTCAGAAAAGAGCACGTTATTTTCCGTTTAGTCGCAAACAGGCATCGACCCTAACTACAGGACGCGAACTTAACGTCGCTCATAAAAAACACTATGACCTCGTTAGGTTGAACTACGAATGCTCTGACTTCCTCTCTCTGGTTAGATTGAGGATACGTAGGCAAAAGCGGCGATGTCTTGGCGGGCACTTTTTCCCCTTTTTCGACCCGTAGGTCGAACTACGACTGCTCTGATTTCCTCCTTCTGGTTAGATTGAGGATACGTAGGCACGAGACGGCGATGTCTTGGCGAGCAGCCTCCCCCCGTAGTCGTCGAACTACGTTGACTCTGACTTTCCCATTGCACGAGGGAATACGTAGACCTAGGACGACGATGTCCTACCGAGTCACTTTTTCTTTTCCTTTTCCCGTTTCTGTTTAGTCGTAGACTTTAGGATAACTCACCCTTTGATTAGACAACAAGCGTGGATCCCATCGAGTACGATGGACGCGTGGGGGTGCTAATACCTTCCCCTCGCGTAACCGACTCCCGAACCCAGACTATGGTTGCGATGACCATGTCTTTCCCTCTTTCAAGTTTTCTTCGATAGTTTCCTTTCCCTGCGTCGGGATAAATAACGTTCGGTGGCGACTCTTCTGTTCTGGTTTTCTCGCCGATTGTTTTTCACAGGTTGCAACAGCTGGCGACTCTGATGGGGACAGGTTGACCTCTTGCTGGTCCATCCCCTATGCGAGTCAATCCTAGCGTTTATCTATTTATTTTCATTGGGTGTTTACTGTTGTGCTTTATTTTGTTGTATATTACTGTATTACTATTTTACTGCATTTTATTGCATTTGTGATTATGGTTATCATACTACTCAACTGCTGCTGTTCTGTTGGGTGGGTTGGTTCCATGAGAGAAAAGCCTAATACCCAGGCTTGAGCATACACCTAGGATTAGCGTGGAAATTAGTGTGACTTGTGTGGCATTTGGCCAGACGTAGTATACACAAAAACTCCACATCCGAACGAGGTTTTCTTTGGTAATGTTCTATCCTGCTCATTGGTGCAGACGATGGAATGTAACCTGGAAAACTGTCAACTCTGGCGACCATTCCCCAAGGACTCAGTTGAGGCACTCCTCCCAAGAGGTAGTAATGGCAGACCATAAATGGCAAACCCATTATACTTCTTGATCCGAGGACCCGAAGCTGGGAACTCATATAGGATGACCTTTTTAAGGGGAATCAGTTGAGGCCTCCTCGATTGATGATGATGTTAAACCAGAAATGGTGAACGTATCATCATTTCTCGACCTGAGAGTCCGTGATATTGAGGATCCTCGGTTTTCTAGAACCCACATGTGAGAGGGGTT
Organism: Lathyrus tuberosus; assembly: GCA_022829125.1. Taxonomy (NCBI): domain Eukaryota; kingdom Viridiplantae; phylum Streptophyta; class Magnoliopsida; order Fabales; family Fabaceae; genus Lathyrus; species Lathyrus tuberosus. Next base: position 24,128,363 of record JALAZF010000009.1, read on the forward strand.
GGGTGTTTGCAGGTTTGCAGGTAACCTTGACCTTCAACATACCCGGTATTCTGGATTTCTTATCAGTATGAATTTAACATCCCGGTATTTTGGTAATTTGAATGCCCCGTTACTCTGGATTTCTGGGTTTCTGGTATTCTGGGTCTTATTCAGTCAGTGGAACAACAGCAGTATTGAGCATTGTGGAACCTTGATCCCGTGTGTGCATTTGCATCATCATTTTGCATTCTAACATGTTTGTTTATTTGTAGGGTTACATCCTAACTTTGATTCCGGTTTCTGAAGACTAACAAAGATGAATAATGAGAGGGAAAGAACATCATCGTGTACAAGTTCCCACAGCTTATTCTGGATTCTGTTCACAAGATATTAGCTATGGCAGAGCCCGGAGTTTTGGCAGACTTTAGAGAGGAATATGGAAGAATTCTGAATATCCTCTGGTTTTCTTAATATATGAGCAGAAGTTCCGTTCTATCTTGTTATTAAACTGGAATCAAGGGGTGGATCGCCCTGCGACTATTCAAACATGTTCATTTGCATTTGCATATTCATAATCATTATGCATAGCAGGTGTTCGAGGCTAGTTATTCTTGTCCTGATCTGGTTCTCTCCGAATTTCAGACTTAACTTTTCAAGCCATTCAGAAGTTGATCATGGAGAAAATTCAAGCGGAGTTGAGGGAAGTACGAAGCCAGATGGGGCAGTTTATGGGGGACATGCAAGCTTTGATTCAAGACTAGAAAGTGTTGTAGGAGGAGGTCAATCAACTGAAGACTCAAATGAGCCTGGTTATGGAGGTCGTGAGAGGTGTGCTAAACAAAGGTAATACTCCCATGCCTGAAGCTGCGACTGGAACTATCTCTCCTCCATTGTTTAAGGGGTCCCTCCCAAAGAGTGAGAAGATTGCCACTGTGACCATCCCGGCTGTATCTCCACAACAGGGTAGTGCTCTTCATCGGTATCAGGATAGACTAAAGATGAACCGGCACTTTGAGACTCCATCAGTGCCATATTCTCAGCTATTACAACATCTCCTTTAGTTGCAACTGGTACAGAAAATAACTCTGGCTCCTCTTACTGGTATTCCCCCACCGGGTTATGATGCAAGAGCTAACTGTGATTTCCACTCTGGTGCGCCGGGGCATAATGTGGAAGATTGTAGGGCCTTTCAGCATGCTGTCCAGGATCTGATCGATTCGATGGAAATTGAATTCACGTCGGGCGGCATAAGCATACAAGGTGGTCCTACTCCAGTTGTTGAAAAAGAAGTGGATATCCCTGTTGCCTCTCCCAAAGCTACAGCAAGTTAGAGGCATTTCTTGCAGTTCTTAGTCTTAGAATCCCCACGTCCGTAACTGCTGCCTACTCCTCGATTAAGTCTGAGGAGGAAAACGCCTGAGCCAAAGGAATACGTAAATCAGAATCAACAGCAGAATAGTTATCAATGGGGTCGACGGAAACCAAGAAATAGACAGTTTGCTGTACTACCAAAGTTGTATGGTCAGATATTGCCAGAGTTGGTTAAAAGAGGGTTGATTGTGCCAAGGAAACCAGATCCGATCATTCCTCCATGTTCACCAGGGTTTAATGCCAATGCTCGATGTGGATACCATGTTGGGGCATAGGGGCATTCAACTGAGGATTGTAAGGCGCTCCCGCACAAGGTGCAAGATTTAATTGATGCAGGGGTCATTACTTTCACTGCGGATGGTATGCATTTCAACTAAAGCTTCCCAAGTGAGCACTTGGGGCTGCAAAAATATCATCAGAAGCAATAAGCCCAGACGGAGTCGAGCCTCCTCAACAATGGCAATCTTCAGCTTCTTTACTGCATTTCCATTTGTAGTTTTTCATTATTTGTTAATGCTGTGTTTTGCATGTAAAAACTTGTTTGTTTTTTAATGATGATCTTAATGCAATGAATATGTTTTTCTTGAAGTAATTCATTCTTATTCATTCATATGATTTTTCTGTGCACTGCAATACCAACTTTCTTGCCTTAAACTCTTGAGGGAGGATGATGAAGTGAAAAATGGAAAATCTTTAGTTGTGTGCTTTTGGATAAAACCCTGTTGAGGATGTACATGCATTGCTTCAAATCCACAAACACCGGAGATATAAGGGAAGTAGACCCTTGTCAACCCCGTTGAGCCTTGAAGTAGGAGTTTCCTTTCATTCGAAAAAACCCTCACATCTAACCCGGGGGCAGGGTAGTTGTCAGTTGATTTGGCTGAGCGTTCTACTTTCAAAAGGAGTGTGCATATGAGGATCCATTACCTTTCTTTCCTCACATATCAGGAGGTCAAGGGGCGTGAGACCACAATGGTTACCCCTCACCGCAAGGAGTGAGGTAGTCACAACCCTTTCAAACAAGTCAGACAAACCAGTGTCACACGATTTGTTAAAAAAAAAGAAAGAAAGCCCGCTAAATCGAAAACTTGAAAACAAGCGACTTAGGAAAAAGTTAGGGCATCCCGCTGGACTTCAAAATCGAAAGATAAAAAAAAGAATCAATCCAGGAAAAATCAGGGAAATAAAAAAGGCGAAAAACAAAAAGAAAGGATCAAAAGAAAAATCCTCGATAAAGAAGAAGTCGTGTGACTACAGACACCGAAGACAAAAGGGGTGACTGTCACTCCGAAAACTGTGTGGGTTCCTTCTATCTTCCTATCATTCATTAACCTTTTTGAAAGTTGAGCGCTTGCGTCGAGTTAGCTGAACGTAGGACTGGAGAACACCAAGGAGAATGGGTGGGTTAAAATAAAACTTTGAGCCTTATATCCTTTCTTTTTGAAACCGTGAACCAGGCCACGTGACAACCCTTAAAAGTCCTAATTGAAGCAGGGTTCATTCCGAGAGCGTACTTCAGTGAGATAGTGTTCCTGACTCCTATGGGTTATGCTAATAAGATTTTTGTTGGTATTGTATGTGCGTATTGTTTTTCATTCAAAAATCAATGTCGCGTCCTAACTAGTGATTCGTTCACAAGGCTTGACGACGTGTTTTCAATAAAACTTCAAGGTTAACATGTGTGTTGCATTAGAATTGTGATTCTCATAATAAACATTTTCTGCTTGCATGTGTTTGACATCAAAGAAGCTTACATGATGAACATCAGTTGAGAAGCTTGATCTTGCCAAGTTGATGTGCTTGAAGACCCCAGAGGACAGTCATATCAAAGGTCATGGTGCTGAAAGACCATGTTGAGCAGGAGTTTTCCTAGCAAGTTGTGTTAAGACGTAGCCAAGCTGGGGCATTCAAGCCGAGAAAGTCTTTTCAGAGTTCAATCAATCACGGGCAGCCACGTTGAGAAAATTTCTTCAAAGTTCAACCAAACTGAGGCAATTATGTCGAGATTCGATAAATCTCTCCACAAGCATTCAATATGGGGCAATCAGGTCGATTTGACAAATCTCTGTAAGATCAGTCAGGGGCAAAGTTTCTTCAAGACTTGGGGCAGGCCACCTCTAGAGCGTGAGAAGTTGTCCACTCTTGAAGACGGTTAATTGAGAGCACCTCTTCAAGGTTCAAAATACTGGGGCAGAGTATTTCAGGTCATTGCGAATCCTCTCGAGGCAGTTTACTTCATGGATTATGAAATCTGGGGCAGTTATGTCGAGATCTGATAAATCTCTAAGAGTTTGAAGACCCGGGGCATGTTGATAGCCAGGTCTTCTATAAAATCCTCTTGAGATGATTTCTTCCGTTAGACCCTGTAGTCTGGAGCAAGTGAAAAATTTAAAGGGTTGTTTATGATCGTAGGGACAGGCCATGTTGGGTGTTAAGATTGTTCCTCCCCAGTAGGGTTACTCTCCTCAGCACTGAAAGTTCACCAGCCTCAGCAGAGCATACGCTCCCCAGCAAGAGTGCAGAGGATTATTTCCCCAGTAGGAGTGTAGGGGATGGTTTCCCCACCCAGAGTCGTGTTTTGATTATTCCTCCCCAACCAGAGTTCAGAAGTCTGCTCTCCCCGGCCGGGTTGGTGAAGTTTGTTGCTTGTCAACACGAATTTATATTCCCCCGTACAAGTCAAGTGTGTTGGGCTGATGTTTCTCAAACTTGCGGTGAAGTAGTTTCCGTCTCCCCAACGGAGTAAGGGTAAAATGCCGTCCCCTAGCAGAGCAGATATCGTCAATAGTCGTTTCCCAAACAGATTTGTGGGTGGTGGTTAGCTTTCCTCAATAGCTCAGAGGCCAATTGCCATTGGTACTTCTCTTCAGTAAAGCCCTGGGGCGTTTTCAGCAAATGTTTACTAGGTTTTAAAAGTTGCTATTTTGGGAAAGTTTTCAACCGTTTTCAAAACCAATTTTCACTATGATCAAGGCTTCATTTGCAAATTTGTTCCACATGAAATTTGCAGTTTGAAACATTCCCTTCAAAATGGGCACAAGAACCATGCCATTTGGATCATTTTTCATTGAGTTATGAGTGAACAAAGTTAGGCAATTTTCACCTTTTTTGCCTTGGTGCAATCGATTTGCATAAGTGTGCAATCGATTGCACCCCTTCGGTTTTCAAATTTTTGGCCTTGCAAGAGTGTGCAATCGATTTGCAATGTTGTGCAATCGATTGCACTGTGATGGATTTGCCCAAAACCTTCATTTTCCAGCACTATATCAACTTCCAAAACACCACATTCACTTGGGATTAATGCTATATCAGTAGAAGGATCTAGAAGGCTGGAGAGTTTGATTTCATTTCCCTCCAATTTCCACTCTAAATTCCACATTCCCTTTCCAAGTTTATTTTCCACTTCTAATTCCACTCACTAAACCTCATTCCAAACCCAAACTTAACTCTTAACCTATAGGTTATTTAACCAAATCAATTCCAAACCTCACCAACCTTGATCATTTTTCACTCATCATTATCTCTCAATTTTTAGAATTCTCTCTCAATTCTCTCTCACATTTTCACTCTCAACCTCCATATTCAACCTCACTCAAAGCTCTTCCATAGAGATTAACAAGTTCTTCATTGGAACTTGTTAATTCTTGAGCTAAAGCCTCTCATTATCATTCCATTACTTGAATTCATTGGTGATTTTCGTTTGGATCAAGATCTGGAATTTCAGAAGTGCTTAGTGGAAGTGATTTTGAAGTATTGTTAGCTTGTTGCTTGGATCTTGAAGTTTCTTGCTTGGATCTTGAAGTTTCTTGCTAGGATCTTGAAGTTTCTTGTTAGGATCTTGGATTTCTTGCTTGGATTCATCAATTTGCGTTTGCAACAATAACCAAAGAAATTCTCGGCTTTGTAGGTTGGTTAATTTCAGATCCATACTTGATTTAGCTTAATTCTAACTTATACAATGTAGATCCATGGTTTTCAATGTGATTTGATCCATTTGCTTGATTTGATTAATGATCTTGTTGTTTGATTGATGAAATATGTGTTTGATTACTGATATTTGATGTGGATTTTCGTGTATGTTTGATTACATGATCATTTGGATGTTTGAATATGTGATTGGTGTTGGAAAAGTGATTATGAGAAGTGATTTTTGCAGGTCTGCTACTGTGCAATTGATTTGTACCCTGCTGCAATCGATTGCACCTGTGTTTTTTCACTAGAAATTGCATTCTGTAACTGTGTAGTCGATTTGCACCCTGTTGCAATCGATTTGCACCTGTAACTTTTTTGTTTTTGGCTTGTTTAGAAGTATGTATTGATACCTATTCCACCCTTAACCTTCATGGCTTTGTATGATGCATATTTATGGAATTTCCTAGGGTTGTTTAACCTCTAGTTGCTGAATATATGTGAATCTTTGATGCACGATTTTCTGATTGTTGATTTGTTTGCATTCTTGAAGCATGTTCATGATGCATATTGGTTCATGTGTGAATGATAACTTGTTGAACTTGTGTAATCTCTTGGAAATGAATGTGATGGGATACATTTGAGTATGATGCTATGGTGTGCGTAAGTTGGATCATGTGTGCCTTTTACCTTGCTTGAACATTTGTTTTCCTTTGAAAATGATCATGGTATATGTTCAACTAGTCTTGATGCATGTTGTGAGCTTGGGTTTCGATGTTTCTTTTTGCATTTTATGAAATGAATATGACATGACGTACTTGCTGCCCTACCTTGTATCTCACTTCATTTGGTCTCATCTTTCATTGTTTTATGCCTTGTTACATCTCCTATGGAATGTTAGATCACTCGAATGTGTTTGAACACTTTGAATGTACATGATCTTAATTTGCTTAGGTTTGTCCATGCCTAGTTACTTGGTGCTTAATTGGATGTGTGTTTGATAGGATTAGACATCATTGAGACCTTTTCCATGAGTATTTGATTGGATGCATTGCATGCTGCCCTATTTTCCACTGCTGTCCCTTTGCATGTGTATGGTCATATGTGCTGTTGTTTGCCTTTTACACCTATTTTTGTGCTGAAATGTGAGTTGTTGAATGCTGTTTGGTGTATTGTGATGGATTTACCGCTGTGCAGGTGCTGGAGCGCTGTTGTAGCCACAGTTTTTGGTTTATTTCTTTGGTTTTTGCCTTGCTTTTGTGTGCTCCCTTAGGGTTCCTAGTCTAACTTAATCTTTGGTTAAGCTTGGAGTAGGGTAGACATTAGGATTCAATCCATGCATGTTAACATTAGGTATAATTTTCCCCTTTTACCTCAACCTTAGGGCCATCTTTGCATGACAACATTAGGATAGAATTCCCGTAGTGTTTTCTTTTCCTTTGAGTCTTCTCTTCTCATCTCATAACAATTCTAAGACACTTAATAAGGATAACTTGCATTGCACTCGAGCCTTAAGCATAGGAAATGAAGAATGAGGGGTCTCCCTTCATTCTTCTAGAGTGTTGAGCATACGTCCCATTGGGGGCGACCATGCGATGCATTCGTTCCCGTGCCATAGACTTTGGTGCAATGTAGGTTACGAACTAACTCAACTCACTTCTGTCTAAAAAACATAAAAAACAAATTCAAATCTTTTTCATCCTTCGGGATTGTTGAGTCTCAAATCGTTTTTTCAGAAAAGAGCACGTTATTTTCCGTTTAGTCGCAAACAGGCATCGAGCCTAACTGCCGGACGCGAACTTAACGTCGCTCATAAAAAACACTAAGACCTCGTTAGGTCGAACTATGACTGCTCTAACTTCCTCTCTCTGGTTAGATTGAGGTTACGTAGGCACAAGACGACGATGTCTTGGCGGGCATTTTTTCCCCTTTTTCGACCCGTAGGTCGAACTACGACTGCTCTGATTTCCTCCTTCTGGTTAGATTGAGGATACGTAGGCACGAGACGGCGATGTCTTGGCGAGCAACCTCCCCCGGTAGTCGTCGAATTACGTTGACTCTGGCTTTCCCATTGCACGAGGGAATACGTAGGCATAGGACGACGATGTCCTACCGAGTCACTTTTTCTTTTCCTTTTCTCGTTTCAGTTTACCCGTAGACTCTAGGATAACTCACCCTTTGATTAGACAACAAGCGTGGATCCCATCGAGTACGATGGACGCGTGGGGGTGCTAATACCTTCCCCTCGCGTAACCGACTCCCGAACCCAGACTATGGTTGCGATGACCATGTCTTTCCCTCTTTCAGGTTTTCTTCGATAGTTTCCTTTCCCTGCGTCGGGATAAATAACGTTCGGTGGCGACTCTTCTGTTCTAGTTTTCTCGCCGGTTGTTTTTTCGTAGGTTGCGACAGGCAGCACTTCGAGTAATTTGAACATTTGCTGGGCGGCGAAAAATCCAGGTCTCTGCAAATGCGGATGATATGGTGTGCAGGCATTTGGTCAATGTGGAAAAGTAGAAATAACACAGATTTCGTAATAAAGATATCCACATTGAAAACACTGCAGAAGAGGCAAAGATATCGGCTTGGAACTGGCTAAGGATAAATGGAAAATTGATCGAAGACGACTTAGCTTTATGGTGCTCAAAGCCCCAAGCATGTTTAGGTATTCAGGAATAATTACCAGTGGTTTTGACATGTGCAGTAGGGATCTCTGTAAAGTTGGCTTGTAGCCCAGACCGAGCTGAATCAGGTGTTCTGGTCTGGTTTTAATACTGGAGAGTCTGTATTACTTGTATCTGGTTAGGTAGATTTTGTTATCCTATTTTATCTTCAAGTTCAGGTGTAGTAAGGCTTTCTTTGCAGATTGAGTTGAAAGTTCTACTGGTCCTAAGGAAAGTGGCCTCTCTTGCCATTGCTTAGCATGTGTATCTGGGAGTCTCATGAGGCTTCTGGTGTATAATAAAGTTGTTTGTGATCTTACAGCTGTCTCTTTATTCTCTTCCGGGCAAAGGAGGCTATCTAAAGAGGAGTTTAGTGAAGTTTGTTTAGAGCCATACTGGTAGTTATAGAGGGCTGCTATACTCGTTGGTGTTTGATTTGGCAGAGTGTGTTTGTTTGTTTAAGGTTTTAGTTGGGTAGAGGTGGTTTGGTTTTGGTGTCTTTGTGTTGTATTTTATTGCTTGTGTATCAATAGATATGTCTGGTTATGCAAAACTTTGTATAGATGTTTGTCTCTCTTTGCATGCCTCATGCTAGTGAGAGTTTTCTTTTTAATACAATTCTTTAGCCTGTTCAAAAAAAATTGAACACATGTATTCGTGTTTTGATCCATTGGCACATGCACGATCTCATATGCCCTGAATAAACTCAAGTCGTATTTAACTACGACCACATACTTCTATAATATGAGATCTTTAGCTTGTACTACCTCTGTTCCAAATTATAAGACGTTTTGGGCATTTTACACGAATTAAGAAATTTAATTATTACTTTATGGGAAAGACAAATTATGTATGATTTTACAATAATGTCTCTCATAATTACACAAGAGAAAAAAATTAAAAAAGTTGAAAGAATAAATAATAATAAATACTTGAGGGTATATTAGTAAAAATGTCATTAATATTGCATTGAGAATGTAAAGTGACTTATAATTTGAGATAAATTTTTTTGACTAAGTGACTTATACTTTGGGACACAGAGAGTACAACCCCTTTGACGTATGAGACTACCATATGGGAGTTTGTGCATAGACTAACTTCTTCTGCTCCCATTTATGACGACAATGTAAGTTCAAAGATGAATGGTTCATACTTAGTCGGGTTATTGGTGGCGGAGAAATCAAAGTGCATGAATACCTCTACTATGAGCCACGTGTCGCTCTAAAAAATGAAGATGATTATACTTCCTATCCATTTGTAAAGATGGTCCATTTTGTCAATTCCCCGGAGGTAGCCGGTGTTAACTTAGTAATGTAGTCTGCAAAGATCTAGGTTATTGTACTTCAATTTTTATATATAGGCTATTGTACTTCAATTTTTTTCTAGTAATTATTTTTATAATGCCATTTTGGCAAGTATTTTTAATGAGATATTTAAAGGCTTTTTATATGGTTAATTTATTTGTTATTAAATTTTTAAGATAAAATATTCTTTGTGATTTTATCTTTTTTTGTTTTAACATTATTTACAATTTATATTTAAAAAATGACTTTTTTGAATTTTTGTGTTTATTTTTATTAGGGTTCAATTTTAAAAATTAGAACAGAACCTCCAAATTGTTTGGAACGGTCATAGCGTTATTGTATGTATAATATAGTATAGTTTTTATATGATCATTATCTTAGGGATTTCTAAAGGTCCTTGGAAACATGATAGTAGTTGATACAAAAGGTGACCATATTCCTCCTAGGGATCTCTTCCTCGTAGCAGGACCTTTCTAAATAGGCGGAGCAGCAATTTCGGTGGGATTAGGAGCCATCGGATGAGTTGCGTCATCCATGCCTCCATGGGGTAGAAGCTAAACCCTTGTGTCATCCTCTATGATAACTAAAATGTTTATGGGATCTGAAGGCTAAACATCTTTACCTTGAAGGAGATCTAGGTTTATGGGGACTAGGTCTGCCATTTTTAAGCCTCTGAGACATCAAAATGTAAGGGACAAGATCTTCGGGACTTCAACGTGAAAAATGATATTTCTTTGACTTGATCATCTACATCGTGGTCAGTTCCTAAGGCCTAGTGGGTGCCGTTGGATGTGGATTATATCCATACTTGACCCGCACCAAATGTTCATTATGTTTCTGAATGTCCTTCATCTTCCTCAGTGTCGGGAGATCTATGAGGATTTTGTTAATATATAGTTTGTTAATGGAGATTCGGGGACCTTTACATTATAGGAATGAACTCTTCCTCATTGAGGTTGGATAAGCACTTCTAGATATGAATATGAAACAATTAGATTTTCCTAAGGTTTGGGTTTCTTATCACGACTGCATTGGCAAGGGTACCATGCAGTTAGAGGTTTCTGGTGGCTGTGGCCACATCTTATGTTTGTCGTAGGTTTACTATCGTTTAGACACAAGTAGAAATGTTAAGAACATTTCTCATAAAGTTATCTTCAAATGTTTATAATGGTGATAATGATGATGAACTCCTTGACAACAGTCACTGTCTGTTGAACTTGACGATGAAAGGTGTATCTACAAATATTCCAATGATCAAGTAAGTAATATATGTGAGTTATAGGTTTAGGGTTTTAGAATAATGTGTATTTGAATATAAACCATTAGTTAGAATCTATAGCATAAGTCTAACGTTTAGACACCCTAAAACCTTCCTTATGAACAACGGTTTCAAATGGAAGATGTAGAGGATCCTATAAACTTTATCATCTGGAGGTCTCTAAGGACTGGTCACCCTTGATCAAATGTACTTCTAGGATGTGTTCTTATCCTTATTTAAGGCCCTAAAGTCTTATCAAAGACATCTATCTCGAGTTACAAACATCACAGGATCTTGTAAGCTTTTGTCATCTGACGGTCTATAGAGACCAGGTCGTCCTATTTAGGTGTGCCTATAAGGCATGTCCATCTCCTAGTTTGCTTTGCTTCCTACGACTTAGGTGAGTTGGTTTCTCAAGGATTAAAATTTAACCTAGAATGAAATAGTTCAAAGTTTTAGTTTTGCATGAGCATTGGCTATTTCATAACAAATGAATAGAAATAGTAAGAAGAAAAAAATTTGTGGGGGCAAATAAAGATTTTGACAGTGTGGTAGAAATCAAATTTTGTGAAAAAAAGTTTTATTTTTAAGAGAGTTTGAGAAAGCGTGTTAAGTAATTTTAAAGTGTTTTAAAATGTTAGTGTGGTATTTATGTTCATATTGCCAGAAGTAATCTAAAGGAAAAAAGTTTGGATGTATCCTTTGGAAAAGAGTCAATCTTAAAAATTTAAGGAGTCTCTCAAATTATTAAGAGGTAGATTAAATTTTTTATTTTGTATTATACTAGGGGTCAAAAAAGAATTGGGCATTTCTATATTTTAACTTTTAGTTTAATTTGTTTTTTTTTCAAGAAAATGTCTATTAGTTTATTATAAAAATAATTTTTAGACATAGAAATATTAATATTTGTTATGTGTTGGCCAAAGGCCTTTTATGAAGGCCTCACTACACATAGTCAAATGAAGATGATTTAATGTATATAGTCAACACACGTGAGATTCAAGGAACACTTTTCTAATCTCCATTTTTCACTATATCCATCTTTAAAACTATAACATATTTGGGTGTTGGAGTGCTAACCTTAGAATTCCATCTTGCGCCACCGTATCAAAGATCATCATCAACAATTCCAGAGCACTACTTCATCAATCAATACCAATTCTAGTTCCGTAACGGAAAAGTGGCATCGTCTTTGGAAACAACATCGAATTCCCGCGAAATTCCATGATCAAACTCCATGAAAAGATCATTCTTGATCCAAATCCACATCTCTACTATAACCACTGTAATATGGATAGGATAACTTCATGCATCACACTGAAGAATTTTTTCGAATTCATCGATCTTACACCACCTCTATTTTCAGTCATAGATTAGATCCACATAAAAGCAATTCCTGGTGGAGATTCTTCACCGAAGTACCTCATCCAAGAAACATCTGACACCAGATCAAAAAGTAAGGACCGGCCGATGTTATGATTTCTAGACCGTGGGAAGATAAGTGGAGTTCTCAATATAGATTTGCCATTAGTATAATATTCACTGAAATTCTGGTATCAGACGTGTGATGTTAAGGTGCGATGTCACAACAACACACTCTGCACAATGGACAGCAACAACAGTAACAAAGCAACACAAAGAATTGTTCACCCAGTTCGGTCTAACTACCTACGTCTGGGGGCTACCAAGCCAGGGATGAAATTCACTACTTGTAGAATTAATTTACAGACTCAACAACCCAGTTGACAATCTCCTAAACTTAATTCCTACTAGTGACTTTCTACCTAAGAACCCACTTAGATATGAGAACACTACTCAATCCCTAAATCACTCAAAGAACAACCTCTTTGAGAAACCTTGATTCTACTTCACAGCTTTGATCAAGTAATACAACTCTCTTTGCTTCACAGCTTTAGAGAGGACAGAAAACGACTCAGCAATTCACCCTAGAATTCTGGATATACAACTCGTACAAAATACTCAAGACACTCAGCCTATACTCTTGATCTTCTCTCTGTATTTCTGTACTTTTTCCTTTGGTCTTGTGCGCTTTATATAGCTCCTTGAATTGGTCTTGGACTTGCTACAATATCTGACCCGATTTGTTATTTAAAACTGAATATTTAAAACAGATTTTCTCCTAAAATCTTTTTAAATCTTCAACCTTTTAAATCTCCTACAAATCTGCACCAGATCTCCTATGTAGCAGAAAATATCTATCCTAAGATATTTGCATCCAATGAGACAGCTTGCTCTCCACAATTCCAGCTAACACGCAACCCTAACAACATCACATCTTGCTGTTGTTAATTCTGCAGATCTGATGTTACAACATCGCCATGTGACATCAGACATCCAACTTCAGCAAATTAATTACTTAACACAGCCCAGTGTTAAACTCCAATGTTGCAACATCATTACCTTGACATCAACATTGAATATACTTTGTTTTACCAAAATTCCAGCCAATCCAAGAACTAACAATCTCCCCCTTTGGCTGATTTTGGCTAAAACAATCTCTGCACTCTGCACCTTCAAAGACTTTAGCAGCGGAAAAACTTCAATCATTAATCTTGAAACTTGAAACTCCAAGCAGCAACAGTAACAGCATCAGCAGTAACATCAACATCTTCACAAAACTCTGCTGCTCAAAAAAAACTTCAGCATATATCATTATGCTGCAATCAAGTTACACTCTTCAAACAGCTGCACATATTATCTTCAACTATAGCTGCATCTTCAATTTACTTCAGCATCTAGCAGCAACCTTCACAACAACTCTACTGCAGCACCATCTTCAACAGTAACAATTTTCAATGTTGCTCCCCTCAATGCAACAACCAGCATAGCATCTGTCAATTACTCTCCCTTAATATCTGCATCACATTAGCAGCATTTGGCATTCTTTGACACTCTTGACTCTCTTGGCTATTTCTCCCCCTTTTTAGTCACAATTAGACAAGCTTCAATCAGAAGCCCTAATAACTATAGTCAGTACACCCTAGCTCTCATTGTTAGCCTCACAGTTAGCAACCAGGTAAAATAAATCATAGAAGGAAACCAAAAACATAAACAGGTGCATATAACTGCATAATATTCAAATTACATAACCACCATAGCAAGTGCTGAAACAACGACAGAAACAAAACTAAAACTACTAATTAAGATAAATAATATAAACATTAATCATCTGAGTTGAGATCATTGTCTTCTTCATCCTCTTTTGGACTGTCATTGTCAGACTCATCTGTCTTATCAGCAACTATTTTCTCACTTTCTTTTTCCTTCATCTTCAGGGACATAAGTAATTTTTTAAACTTGTCCTTCCTTTCAATGTTTACTCTGATGACATCATCTAGTTCTTTACAGGCTTCCTCCAATTCAGAAATCATTTCATTCTTGACATGAGCAGGATTAGTTGATGTTGAGGCAGATGCTTTGACATTATCAGCAACATGTCTTCCTTTAAACAGCTTCTGATGAAACGATAATCCAGGCTTCCTTTTACTCACACTATCATCCTGATTAAGAATCCCAGGATGCTGAGACAGAATTATCCCACAAATGAGGGATGGAAATGCAATAGGTAATTTCACAGCTCTTGTTGCAGCGTGCTTGATAGTCTGATTATAGATGTAAGAGCCATAATCAATTAGTTTCTTTGTTCCAATGGCATAGACTAATTTTCCCAGTCCAGCAGAAACAGAGGTCTTGTGGTTAGTGGGAACCCAGTTAACCGCACCTATTCTATGAAGAAGAGCATATTTCACACTCAATAAACTTGCTGACAACTTTCCTCTTGAAGGCCAAACTTCAACCAGCCCAGCTGTGATCTCTTTGCAGATAGCATTATTAGAGACTTCTAATTCTCCATCATCTTCCTCACTTCTTCCTAAGTAGGCATTGATCACCTTAGGAGAGAACCAGACACACTTACCCCTGACGGTAACTCTTCTGAAGGTAAGGCTTTTGCTGTTATCAATAGACTCAGGGATATTCACTATAAATTCTCTGACCAGTCTATCATAGCAACTAGACAATCCTGACACAGTCCTTATGAGACTAGCAAACTTAATTAAATCTATAATTCCAGTAGACTCTAAGTCATCACCTACTAGCTCTCTTTCCAGAGCTATCCTTCGTTGGCTCACACAGTTCCACATGGATGAGATGTTATCAGGTACTTGATCAACAGCTCCTTTCATCACAGGGTTGATGTCTTGAACATCACACTCTGAATCTGATTCTTCCTTGATTCTCCTCTTCTTGCCAGACCTGGCAAAGTTGCTCCACGACTTGGGAGAGTCTGCGACTGAAATCCTTTTCTTATCCTTGACCATATCTTCATTATCAGATGAGTCATCAACATCTATAACCTCCACCTGATCCTTCCCTTTACTCCTGTGACTTTCTTTCCTAGGGGACAATGTTCTGACATCAAAGATGACATCAGTATCACCAAGATCTTCTCCTTCAGCTTCTTGACTCACAGACAAGGCCAGTCTTTGAAGATTTATGTCCTCACTTTGAGAGTCCACCTGTTCAGCAGGCATTTGCCTTAAAGGGACAAAAATCCCTTTCACACGTATTCCCTTCTCAAGGATTTTGGTGGCAATCTACTCCAAGTGCATGTCTACATCATACTTCTCCTCAACCGCATGAGAGGATGATGACCCAGTTTTAGTTCTATTCATCTTGGTTGAGGGTTTAGAATTACCTGACTCGGGAAATGCCATTGAAATGTGTTCTTTGTCAACCAGCTCTTTGTCCGGAGAAACCCTAGTTCGTTCATGTGCAGTTCTTTGAGAACCAGAGTTCTTCGATGGAGAAGACATCATTCCTAGGTTTAGAGAGGGTTTTTCTATTATGTTGAGGGAGACGAATCGTTGAGATGAGAACCCTTTGATAAATCTTGATATAGAATCAATATGGTAAGACGCCTGATTTTGAGTACCTCTTAAAGACCAATCACTACTGTTTTCCCTCCATAAAGACTTTCCTTTTAAAAATTTAAAAGGATTCACATCAGAACTTGTTACCTCTGAGTGACCTTTCAGCATCCTGACATCATAATCTGATGTTATAACATCAACCTGAACATCGTTGGTTGAACTACCTTCAAGGGAAATCCACTGATAGCAGTTATCCTTGGTTCTGCCACCCTTCATTACAACCTGATTATGCTCATCAGATACCACACACTCATCCTTAGTGTAGTTTACCTTGTAACCTTCATCACACAACTGGCTTATGCTGATCAAATTTGCATTTAAACCACTGACAAACAGAACATTGTCAAGTTCAGGTCTACCATCACCTTTCACTTTCCCAACTCCTGCAACAACACCTTTTTCTCCATTGCCAAACATAACCTCATGAGAGGGACAATGATTGACTTCAACTAACAAGTTTTTGAGTCCAATCATATGCTTTGAACATCCACTGTCAAAGTACCATGTATCCTTATCAACCTGGCTATCTGAGGTGTGGGCTAAAAGACATTTCACCTTCTCCTTAGGAACCCATTGTTTAGCAACTTTAGGTTTGACCTTCTTCTGTCTGGTTTAAGGAACTGGATTTGGATAACCATGGAGCTTGAAATAAGAGTACTGCATATGTCCAACCCTGCCACAATAGAAGCATCTAACTCTGTCATCTCTAAAGTGGTTAGATCTTTTTCCACTTTGATGATAATGATGTGGCTGCCAACCATAATGTCTTCTTCTTCCATAGTTGAAATATCTTCTTCTGTACTGATGCTGTCTTCTAGGCTGTGTCCTATGGTGATGAGGCTTCCTTCTTCCATAGTAATGAGGCACAACATTGTTGTATCCATATTCATATCCATACCAGTTTCCTTGATGTTGAGACAACTGATGAGACATGTTCTGCTTGAACCTGGCTGCTTGCATGCTTTGGTGATATTGGGGAGGCATATACTGACTAGCTCCTTGGGGCTGCATCTTCCTCTGATGAGGACCCTTCTTCTTCTCAACATTCTGGGGCTGAACAACCTTCTTTGGGGTAGGACCATGTCTCTTAGGTTGATGTTGAGACACAGGTTGAGACATCTCCCTTTTTGTTCCTGAAGTGCTGGCCACATATCCTATACCTGATTTATCTCCAGCAGCTTTCTCTGACTGAAGAATCTTATCAAGATTAGCAGTACCACTGTTCATCATCCTAACGAATTTTGTCATTTGATCCAGTTGAGACTTAACTCGTACAACTTCATTTTCCCGATCAGTTTTTTCATTTTCAAGCTGAGCAATCTGTTGCTTGTGACACTTGTTTTCTTGACAAATCTCAGCACTTTTTAAACACAGCTCTTGATAAGTAGAAGCTAACTCCTCATAAGGTATTTCTCCATCACTATCATCATCAGACACAACAGTTCCTGTTAAGGCTCTAACATGCCTTGCTGACTCACCTTCACTTTCACTCTCAGATTCAGACCAGGAAACTGACATGCCCTTCTTTTGCTTCTTCAAGAATGTGGGACATTCTTTCTTGACATGTCCATACCCTTCACATTCAAAGCACTGAACACCTCTATCCCGGGCAGTCTTCTCTTCATCCTTCTCTTTTGACTTGCTTGTGTCAGAAGATACGTTCTTGATATTAGGCCTGGAGTTATTATTCATTCTCTTGAACACTTTGGTGAACTGTCTTCCCAACATAACTATGGCCTGAGATAGATCCTCCTGGGATTCAGAACTCTTCCCTTTTTCTTCTTCATCATTTGACACCAGGGCTATACTCTTTGGCTTTTTTTCTGGTTCTTCCTCATTCAACCCAAGCTCAAAAGTTTGAAGAGATCCAATGAGTTCATCAACTCTCATCTTGCTGATGTCTTGTGATTCTTCAATGGCAGTTACCTTCATCTTATACTTCTTAGGAAGTGACCTAAGAATCTTCCTTACAAGCTTTTCATCTGACATTTTCTCACCAAGAGCACTGGATGCATTAGCCAGCTCCAGAACATTCATGTGGAAGTCATGAATAGTCTCATCTTCCTTCATCTTCAGGCTTTCAAATTTTGATGTTAAAATCTGAAGTCTTGACATCTTAACTCTAGATGTTCCTTCATGTGTAGCCTGCAAAATATCCCATGCTTCCTTAGCAACTTCACAGGTATTGATTAACCTGAAGATATTCTTATCCACTCCATTGAAGATTGCATTTAGAGCTTTGGAATTTCCAAGGGCGAGCTCATCTTCCTCCTTGGTCCACTCTTCTTCTGGCTTTGGCTTAGATGTGCCTTCTTTATCTTTGCCAGTATCGTCTTTCTCACACACAACAGGTGCTTTCCATTCTTTAATAATGGCCTTCCATGCCCTGCTGTCCAAGGATTTTAAGAAGGTAGTCATCCTTGGCTTCCAATAATCATAATTGGATCCATCCAAAATAGGGGGTCTGTTGACGAATCCTCCAACTTTTTTGTCCATCTTTACACCAGAAAATAACTTCCCTAGATCTCACCCAGAGACAGACAGGATGCCTGCTCTGATACCAATTGAAATTCTGGTATCAGACGTGTGATGTTAAGGTACGATATCACAACAACACACTCTGCACAATGGACAGCAACAACAGTAACAAAGCAACACAAAGAATTGTTCACCCAGTTCGGTCTAACTACCTACGTCTGGGGGCTACCAAGCCAGGGATGAAATTCACTACTTGTAGAATTAATTTACAGACTCAACAACCCAGTTGACAATCTCCTAAACTTAATTCCTACTAGTGACTTTCTACCTAAGAACCCACTTAGATATGAGAACACTACTCAATCCCTAAATCACTCAAAGAACAACCTCTTTGAGAAACCTTGATTCTGCTTCACAGCTTTGATCAAGTAATACAACTCTCTTTGCTTCACAGCTTTAGAGAGGACAGAAAACGACTCAGCAATTCACCCTAGAATTCTGGATATACAACTCGTACAAAATACTCAAGACACTCAGCCTATACTCTTAATCTTCTCTCTGTATTTCTGTACTTTTTCCTTTGGTCTTGTGCGCTTTATATAGCTCCTTGAATTGGTCTTGGACTTGCTACAATATCTGACCCGATTTGTTATTTAAAACTGAATATTTAAAACAGATTTTCTCCTAAAATCTTTTTAAATCTTCAACCTTTTAAATCTCCTACAAATCTGCACCAGATCTCCTATGTAGCAGAAAATATCTATCCTAAGATATTTGCATCCAATGAGACAGCTTGCTCTCCACAATTCCAGCTAACACGCAACCCTAACAACATCACATCTTACTGTTGTTAATTCTGCAGATCTGATGTTACAACATCGCCATGTGACATCAGACATCCAACTTCAGCAAATTAATTACTTAACACAGCCCAGTGTTAAACTCCAATGTTGCAACATCATTACCTTGACATCAACATTGAATATACTTTGTTTTACCAAAATTCCAGCCAATCCAAGAACTAACATTCACGGTAGCGGATCACACAATTGTAGGTGTATTCATAGACAACAGAAGTTCATGTAATGCCTTCTACGTCAAAATGCTCAAGCAACTAGAGCTCCATCAACTGGATCTGAGTCTAGATAGTGGTGGAGATCCTTTGGCTTTCAACGATTCCATAACTTGCTATTGCAAAACGATATATCTACCATTATCACTTGGATAAGAAGAAAGCAAAATAAATATGAAGGTCCGAAGAGATAGAATATGTTTGACCATAACGAGCGTAAAGAAGAAGGTAGATCAATTTTTGGTGATGATTTCCAAGTTGTTCAGACCGTGAAGATAGGATTCAGACTCCCTTTCGAGGTAAAGAACACACTAATTAAATGACTCAGGGATAATGTGAATCCCTTCGCAATTTCTCTAAATGAAATTCCTGACATCATCCGTACCATAATGTGCCATCATTGTAATGTCGATCACAATGAAGAAAGAGGCAATCTCCAAAAAAGCCACAGTTATTGTCGACACGTTCGAAGGAATATTAGAATCCAACTTCCTTTCTAAATGGAAACACACGAGATGACTCTCTAATGTACTATGTGAGTGGGTAAACAACTCAGTCAGTCGCATGCCATCACTAGTTATGAGAATTTACTCCAGGTGCGACCATATGTATATGTTCTAACTTTATAGAGAGAAAACGCCATTCAATATCAGGCAAACAAACCACAAATATGTTGGCTGAATCCATATACCCTTTAGATGAGGGTACGCAGACATGACTAACCAAAACATGATAGATAAGGTCTCCCGAAGGGAAACAAGGATAATGCTAATATCATACCAAATCTCACATTATTTTAAAGATAAGTTTATCATTGGGTAATCGAAGGCAAACTTTTGAGAATCAATTGAATGGGGAGCACATATCCATACTCCTGGATTACATAGCTGATTGGGTAAGAAAGTGAAAAGAAATAGCAGACGCATTATCTGTAGTTCCTCTAACTAGATAAGTATCTCTTGAAGCTTTTCAAAATTTAATTAAATAAATCTTCTAACTATAGGAAATATTTCTCGTACGATTAATATTTGGCCTGAACCAAGACAAAACTTGGAGGTAGGAACAGAAACCCCACATTTGGTTGCAGACAGTTCCTAGTGACGCTCAAGAATAACATCAACTATTCTCAACTAGAACTAATAATGAATAAAATTAGTTGATATTATGACTCGTACCTTTCGGGATTATAGAATTTAGCGAATACGCTGAACTTCATTAGTATGACAACTGACAATTGGCTTCAAAGACCCAGAAGAGGATAACACTAGTGAGACAAAACCCACTTACATTAACAACCAGGTTCGATTACGACAAGAGCAGGAACCAAGAAGCTGGTTCGAAGCCCACAAACCAAGCCAACAACGACCTAGATAATAAAGCAGAAAAACCATGAAGGAAATTGGATAAATTATATCATACATGAATAAAACATCAAATGAAAAGGTGAATATATAAATATCACTATTCATAGAGATAGAAAGGAAACATAAGGGCACAAAACCTTGTTGACATTACAAGAAAAATATTAAAAAAAAAAAAAGAGAAAGAAAGTCAAGCATCTCCACCCTAAGACGTTGCAACGAGGTCTTCCACTAAGGCCTCATTTTGAACGACCTTGAAAGGATTGATTTATAGGCGAGGAATAAAGATATCTCGACAAATGTTTTCCACCTGGTCGGCTACTTGATCGATGGATCTATACACCCTCTTGAGAGTCTGTTGGAGGGACTCATTGACCTTCTTCCTCAGCCCAGCAATCCGATTATCATAGGTCTCGTGGTTCTTAGATTGAGATTCATTCTCCTATTGAAGGGATCTCAAAGCCTCGCCATCGAGATACTTCATCTCCACCACAGTAGAAATTATATCCATTCGAGACTTTTTCTCTTTCTCCAGGGAAGACTCGAGCTAAGAGATCCTAGGAACTAAAGAAAAAGGGAGCCCATGTTTTTTTGCCTCCCCTCGAAGAGACTCATAACAACAAGCTTTCTTGTTGAAGCTCAGACCATTTTTGTTTCATAGCTTCACATTTCCTCTTCCAAGTATCCCTATCTTTGGAAGGATTGCATATAACCAAAATGTCCCCCGGCCAGCAACAACTAGGGAGAATAGAGAAGTAGACCGATAAGTGTAAAAAGTGGATTTTGAGAAAAGCTACATCTTTTCTGATTAAGGGAGATTCTCAAGGTAGCCTAGATTCTCTTCAAACATTGCAACATTGTTCTTTTGAGCATTACATATAATCCAAGTAGGCAGAATAACCGGAAACTTGAAAAGACAGGTTGTCAACCTTGAAGCGGCAACCCTGGACAATCGAGTCTATTTAGTTGAATCTTCTTGCAAGAAAGAACTTTGATCCTGGTCACACTACTTTTTATTATTAGCGGGATGAGACCAATTTTTGTCCTCAACAATAACAGCAACATCCCCGGAAGGAGACTGGCTAAAGCATGGAGTAACCTGATGGCAACAAGCATGATAAGACCAACGAGAGGAGGAGTGGCGAGCTAGATCAAAGGAGCAGCATGGACACCCTGAGTCTCGAGTTATTAGAAATAACATAGACCTTCTGTAAATAATCCATTTTATCTAGAAGTATAAAACACCCAAGCCAAGAAAAGGATGACTCTACCCTCACCAAAAATCTCTTTCCTTTCTAGACTACAAACAATACCAGCAATAGCGCAGGTATCAATGGAGTGCTTCTTTTGTAGGGAAGAATTCACTTTAGTAAGGCTAAACCCCTCCTCATAGATAAGACTCCGGTAACAAGTCTCTTGATATCTCTTCATTGTAACACCCCGATTTATTTTGTTTATTTTCGTAATTAAATTATCTTATGTTGTGTGTATGTATGTGATTATGTGTGTTTTATTATGTTGCAGTACCCTGTAGTGTAGGGTAGATGCCTTAAGAATAGACTCTAAGGTGTTGTATGGGTGTATGAGCATTTGTGTAGAGATGGGTTATGTGGAGAGTAAAACTGATTAGTAATATTTGTTAGTAATTATTTAATTAAAAGGTGAATATTATTTGGATTTAATAATAATAATAATAATAATAATTTAATTAGTTGTT
Source organism: Lathyrus tuberosus (assembly GCA_022829125.1). Classification (NCBI taxonomy): domain Eukaryota; kingdom Viridiplantae; phylum Streptophyta; class Magnoliopsida; order Fabales; family Fabaceae; genus Lathyrus; species Lathyrus tuberosus. The sequence continues at coordinate 24,150,427 of JALAZF010000009.1, forward strand.
AATTAGTAATAATTGAGGAAGAAGAACTGTTGAAAAACTCTAAGGTAAGGGTGGAATTTATGATTATATGGGGTTTGAAAGATGATATATATGAGGGTAGTATTACATGTAGGTTAATTTCTCCCTTTTACATGTTTGGAATTGATCATGAACAATTGTATGAATTGGTGTATGTATTGATGAAATGCTTGAAATCTATGAATATATGTTTGATGAATTGATGAATAAAATGTGTTTAATTCCCTTGAATGATGAGCCATATGTTAGCTTATGTTTTGGGGTTGTTAGGCGTCAAAACTTGGGGTTTAGGGTCTGTTGCAATGCTGAAAATCGAGAGAGATCGCACAAAATCGCGAGAAATTTGGGGGGGGGGGGGGGGGGTTCTGGGCACTGCTACGGGTCGTATCAGCTGCTACGGGTGGTCGTAGGAGCCCCCTAGATTTTGGCACTAGGGATGTTCCCAAAGTGAGTTTTTGGCATATGAGTGCTACGGGCGGCCGTAGTAGATCTCTAGAATTGGTATTGCAAAATTGTTTCAGCCATAACTTTGTAACTGTAAGTTTGATTAAAGTGTCGTTCGAAGCGTTGGAAAGCTAACGCGATGAACTAACTTATAAAAATGGGTTTTGTTCTAAAAGTTTATTATTTTGTTGTGTGATGGCTTAAATTCAATTATAGTATTTATGTTGTAGTGTAACATAATCCGAATTGTATCGTTGTTGATTGCCATGCTGTAAATTGTTGTTGCTGAGTTGTTACAGTAGGTATGTTGAACATGGTGGCCAGTATTGGCGGTGTACATTGACCATGGTGGTGGGTCCTTGTGCGTGATGTTGTTTTTGCACGTATAACATGTTGCATGAATTGTTGCTATAGTGCTATTGTTGAATGCTTGTAGTGTATGTTGGTGGTTGGTGACCAGTTTTGGTGTGTTATGATGATTAAGGTGAATATCATTGTACATTGCATTGTTGTTGTTGTTGTTGTTGATTACTATATTATTATTATGTTGTTATTGTAGTTGATTACTATATTATTATGTTGTTGTTGTTGAACTGTTATATCATGTATTTTGAGCATGATGGCCAGTATTGGCAGAGTACATGACTATGGAGGTGGTGGTCTTTGTACTCGATGTTGTTATTGTTGCATGATTAATATGTTGCATGCATTCATTATTTTGGGGCATTAGTCCGTTGTTGTGAGCCTCAATCCTAGGAAGTGAGGATTGTATGCCGGTAGCTGATTACCGGGATGAATGGAATCAGTGAGATGTTATCGATAATGATGATAACGAATTGTGAGATCAATATCCTATGAGATGAGGATCCGAGCTGGTGATCCTGAGTGTTTATGTTTTGGAATTCCGACGGGAATTGTGATTCTGAAAAAGGGATCGGGTTCTGAAATAGGAATCGAATGGTACCACATGCATTGAGTCGAGTTCTGAGTCTCATTGCATTTGCACATTGATTGCATTCTTTGTTGTGATTAATGTTTGTTGTATGTTGAATGTTGTTGTTATATGTTAGATGTTGTAGATGTATGTTGAATGTTGTTGTTGTGTTGGATGGTTGTTGTGCTGGTTATGAGGAATGAGTGATGTGCATGAAATAATCTGTTGCTTGCTTATTATCATTCTTTTCTTTATATAATTATGATATCTCACCCCTTCTGTTTGAATGTTTCCTTTTCATGAGCATCGTGCAGATAACTCGCAGTAGAGGAGTTGATGTGAGTGGAAGATGGAGTCTTCCAATTTTATTTTAGTGTCGGTGTCTGCTCTGATGTGTAACACCGGGGTCTTGGAATGTTTATTTTCTTTATGCTGGTCGGAGATTTTTGGATATCTCTTTTGTGTGGTTATTTATAATCCTTCTGGAAACATGGTATTAATTTGAATAATTGTCTTGATGCTAAATTTTTCCGTTGTTGCAATAAGAATTGAATTTTCAGTCAATCTTACATTATCGTTATTACTATTATTAATTTAAAAGTAGTAGGTGTTGCATATCTATTTATATGAGCAGGTTTTTGTTGAAAGGTGACATTCTAAATATGCTTTTGTGGATATTTACTCTGATTTTATTTAATTATGCGTTGGGGGTTATTTAGGGTGTTACATTCATCATAACCTCGTTAGGGGTGAGAAAATGCAATTGAACGACATATAAATGAGGTTCACAGTGGAAATGGACCCAAATCTAATATGTTTTAAAACCTATCTAAGCAAGAACGAGAAAACCAAATAAAAACACGATAAAGTGTGAAGTGGGTTTCTAGAGTACAAGGCTTCACTAACATGAAACACTCTTAGAAATCGCCCAAGCTCTAAAAAAAAGGATTAAACACGAGAACTTTTTGGTGTATCACGATAAGTCCTTGATCTCGAACATTATACCTATAAATGTGTATTACGGGAAAGAGATTGAAGAACAGTCGGCAGAAGGGTTTCCAAGAACGATACTCTTCCCAAAATTGGAACACCTTTATAAAATCCTAAGCACTAGGATGAAGATGCGGTGGGGCAACCTTCAAAAACTTCAACACATCCATACCTCAAACACATATAAGGGTATTCTTAGGTTTATCCGAGTGAACAAACACTCATAAAAATGAATGGACCACTCCTTGAAATTGCTATGTATCCATTGCCTGATTATACGAGGAGAATCACTAGTTAGAGGGGCGGCCGACTACGATGTTAGTTGAACTCATGGTCGTCGAATCGCTTAAAACGGAAGTGGTTCCTAATATCTCTTAGTCCACCCAATTATATTTGCTTACAACACCTAGTTCCACTAATGTGACTCCTTTCAAAGGTATCTCATCAACCCGAAAGGTCTCCAAGGGTCTAAGCCATCTGACACCTTTCAACTAGGCTCTACGTGTCAGATGATCCTTAACCTCAGCATCGTCAAATCCTGACCGTAAGCAGCCTTGTAAGTCTTGATGAAATTTTGGGCTTCTTCCCTATTCAAAGCAACGATTTCCATCTCTGGCGTAATCAAAGCATGGGAGGCTGAAGTCGTTACAACTTTGGATGATGCAAGCATAAAGTTGACTGCACAATCATCTACCACATTTTCATCAGGAAAAAAAAGAGCGTTGAAGGAAAACTCATTAAAAAAGGCTCCCTTACCTAGAGAACCACTAGAAATCCTCTTCGATTTCGAATCATCAAACACGGATATAAAGATTGGAATCAATTGTCATTAACGAGGCGATGAGAATGTGAACTAGAGGATGTTTTTGCTCTAACTAAAGGAGAAGAATCATTACTCCTAGAATCATTAAACAAACTTATGGGATGGATATTCATATTGGACATGGTAAAGTAAATACTGAAAATTATGAAACAAGCTCAAGGTAAGAAAAATACCTGGAAGGAGTAAAGTCTGATGAAGAATGTGAAAGTTAAATGCGAAATGGAAAGCTTTGTTCTAGAAAAGTCAAACAATTAAAGAGAACGCTCATAATAAGAGAAGGAATTACTCTAGCAAATAGAAACTAAATCTCAAGAATGGTGAAAATTCTCCCAAAAGTATAGAGGCTGTTATATAGAGGAGTACGAGTAACTGGACTGATCAATGGGAAACAGACATTTACAGATCAATGACCTGATTTCACCTAGGAATTGGAAACGAAATCAAGTGCACTCAAATGCACTAGGGGAAAATGCTATACCTTAACATACGAACCTAAAGTCACGCATCTGAAAAGTCAGCGAGAGGTTTCAGTGAGACGAGAACATTTAATGTGCTTGTTTCCCATTACTTTTGTAATTATTCCATGACCTTCTTGCCTCACGCTATGGTCAGACATGATTGCTTGGGGCTGACCATGACTTTGAAAGACTTCCTGACTAGTATACACCTGGCAAGCCTTAAAGGAAACTGTTATGGGCTGATCAAAGACGCTATATGAAGGCCCAACTGCACATAGCCCAATAGAATTATCAAACATATATAATCAACACACATGAGAGTCAAGTTACACTTTTCTGATCTTCATTTTGCACTATACTTATCTTGAACTCTGTAACTGATTTGGGCGTGCTAACCTTGCAGGTTCACCCAACGTCATCGTACGAGAGATCATCATCATCAATTTTAAAATTCTACATCATCAATCAACACCAATTCGGATTCTATAATAAAACACTATCAAATAATATTTTTTTAGTGTATATTTAAATATGTATTAGATATAAAAATTAGAAGGTAAAATAGATATAAAGATGTTGATAAAAGCTGTAAAAAGGAAATGCAATGTATATTTTACTGTATATTAGTAGTATCAAATTGAATTCTTTAATTATATATTATCTTAATTATTTTCAATTTAAAAAATGTACGATATAATTTGAAAATAACATTATGGTTGGTTGATATTGCAAAACTATTTATAATATAATTTTTTTAAAAAAGTGGAATGAGCAGTAGTAGAGTAGTTGATGAAAGCAAAAGCAAGGTTATGAGTTCCGAAATAATAATAACAAAAAAGCAGAAACTTCATTGTGTCGTTCACACTCACCAACTTTTGAAACAATCCACTAGGTAGTAAGTGTCTCTATGGGCTGTACAATGTGGAGTGGAGGGGAAGTGTCTACATCCTCACCAACTTTTGATTCTTCAACAATCCAAGACCCACAATTTAAAAGTGGTGTAGAAAGTCACTCTTATTATTAAAGAATTATTTTTTAAATTCATTTAATAGTTAATATATCTAAATTAAATATAAACTAAAAATATTGTTCATTTAATAATTTTTATTATTATGGTATAAATCTTAATAAATTATTTATATTAATACATAAATATAAATAAATACTAAAAAAATTAAACTTTAAATTAATCATTTATATAGTTGAGCTACCCAATTTATCCTATTAAATAAATTAAAATTAATAAATTTTTTCAATAAAAATTAGAGAGTACTAGTACTATACAACTTACTTTGCTTAAGCATTATATTTTCAACACTAAGTCAAAACTATTACAACCACTCATCCTACCTCGTTATTATAGGACGAAATTTCAATTTCCTCTATTCCTCCTCATCATCACATTTAGGAGAATTAGGTATATTTTACTGAATTTTAAAACCTGTTTTTCTAAGTAATCTTTATTGTCCTATTAAAATTTTCACTTTAATCCTTATTATTTTATTTTAACATAATATAATGAATTTGAAAAGAATGTTAGAAACACTTATTATTTTAATTTTTTTTTTTATATATTTTTTTTGAAATAAAAATATTTTATTAATCAAAAGATGATTAAAGCGCAAAACGACTCGAACGAGATCCAGCTAGCTATTTTTTTATATTATTTAAGAGTATTAGATTGATGCGATTCTCTTATAGTATAATTAGTATTTATGAAAAAACTTTGTCCTTCAATTAGAAGGATAGTATCTTATTTGATTTATGACAAAAAAATTATTTTTTAGACTAATAAAAAATAAAAGTGATACCCTAATTGAAGATATACTTTTTAAATCTTTCTTAAAATATAATTTTTTATAAAAATAAAATAAAAGTGATATAATCCTTTTTTCTTATATAGAAAAAGATATGCGTTTGGTTTACACATATCCAATTCTCACCAACTCCCATTTTTTTTTCTTTAACATATATCCAACATAAACCTGTCTCCAACCTTCTCTGTTCAAACACACAATTCATCACAATCACAATGACTCTGTTTCTCACAATCCCTCTTTCACTACTCACCCTTTTCATCTTCTACACACTTTTCCAACGCCTCAGATTCAAGCTTCCACCCGGTCCACGTCCCTGGCCGGTCGTCGGGAACCTCTACGACATAAAACCGGTCCGGTTCCGGTGTTTCGCGGAATGGGCCCAATTCTACGGGCCAATTATATCGGTTTGGTTCGGTTCGACTCTGAACGTGGTTGTTTCGAATACCGAATTGGCGAAAGAGGTTTTGAAAGAGAATGATCAGCAGTTGGCGGATAGGCACCGGAGTCGGTCCGCGGCGAAGTTTAGTAGAGATGGGAAGGATTTGATTTGGGCGGATTATGGACCTCATTATGTGAAGGTGAGGAAGGTTTGTACTTTGGAGCTTTTTTCACCGAAGAGAATTGAAGCTTTGAGGCCTATTAGAGAAGATGAAGTTACTGCTATGGTTGAATCTATTTTCAATGATTCTACCAATCCTGGTACTTTTCTCTTTTCATTTTGCTTTTTCGAATATTTTGAATGAGCTGACAATCAGGGATATCTTCCCGCATAATCAGAGGTTTTGGGTTCGAGCTCAGTCTTATTTGAATGATCTGGTAAGAGATCTATTATAGTTTAACTAGGATCAGAGATTCTGGGTTCGAATCCAGTCATAGACACACAGTATAAAATTAATTCTCTTGAGAAAGAGTTGCAAATATGCTTAGTATCATATCTGATTTTTTTACTCTTCTAATTAACACGCAACAATTTTGTAGATAAAAAGTTTGGATAGTGTTGGTGACCAAATGTAAATTTGCATAATTTGTTTTTTCTGCAGAAAATTTGGGGAAAGGTATATTGATGAGGAAGTACATAGGAGCAGTTGCATTCAACAACATCACAAGGCTGGCATTTGGGAAAAGATTTGTGAACGCAGAAGGTGTAATGGATGAGCAAGGAGTAGAATTCAAGGCTATAGTGGCAAATGGGTTAAAGCTAGGAGCATCTCTAGCTATGGCAGAGCACATCCCTTGGTTGCGCTGGATGTTCCCATTAGAAGAGGAGGCTTTTGCCAAGCACGGTGCTCGTAGAGATCGACTTACTCGAGCCATCATGGATGAGCATACACAGGCACGCCAGAAATCCGGTGGTGCTAAGCAACATTTTGTAGATGCCCTTCTCACTTTGCAAGATAAATATGATCTTAGTGAAGACACCATCATTGGTCTCCTTTGGGTTGTTAGCTTCTTTACAGTGTTAAACAACTCTTTCAGTTTATTTTATCTTCACATAGTTCAGATTTAGTGTTAAACAACTCTTTCAGTTTATTTTATCTTAACATAGTTCAGATTTATAAATTAGTATCGTTTGATCAAAATCGAATGACTCAGATGCAAATTGTTGTAAGTTTAGTTTAGATCTCTCTGTTTCACCAACTTAAAGCATAGCTCATGTTTTTTTCATTATTTGATAGGACATGATAACAGCTGGGATGGACACAACTGCAATATCAGTTGAGTGGGCCATGGCTGAGTTGATAAAGAATCCAAGAGTGCAACAGAAGGCACAAGAGGAGCTAGACAAGGTAATTGGTTTTGAAAGGGTCATGACAGAAACTGACTTCTCAAGCCTCCCTTATCTACAAAGTGTAGCCAAGGAGGCTCTAAGGCTGCACCCTCCAACACCATTAATGCTCCCACATCGCGCTAATGTGAATGTTAAAATCGGTGGCTATGATATTCCCAAAGGGTCCAATGTCCATGTCAATGTATGGGCGGTAGCTCGTGACCCGGCTGTATGGAAAAACCCATTAGAGTTTAGGCCCGAGAGGTTTCTTGAAGAGGATGTAGACATGAAGGGACATGATTTTAGGCTACTTCCATTTGGAGCAGGTCGTCGGGTATGCCCGGGTGCACAACTTGGAATCAATATGGTGACATCCATGTTGGGTCATCTATTGCATCATTTCTGTTGGGCACCACCTGAGGGAGTGAACCCTGAGGAGATTGATATGGCAGAGAACCCTGGAATGGTGACATATATGAGGACTCCATTACAGGTTGTGGCTTCTCCTAGGCTTCCCTCAGACTTATACAAACATGTGCCAGCTGATATCTAATCTTTTTTTTTTTTCATACTGCATTGTTGCTGTTTTTCGAACTGTTGAGTAAATTTTCTCGTGGGATTTATTTCTACCATTGCATCATATGTAACTATGATTGAAATACAATGTAAGAAACTATGGAAGACTCATGATAAATTTTACTTTGTCCCTTTCAGATTTTGGATTGATGTTTCTGTAGTGTATGCATAATTTTATCAGATTCTGCTATATGATATTGACTATAGATTAATATCTAATTATTGATAAAATATGAAAGACAAGTTACATTATTACATATGCATCTCAATTTGTCCGTATATGTATTTATATTGTAATCATTTACATCTATACAATTATGCACAGAACACGTTCACAGAACAACAAATTTTTCATAACAGTAACCCCAGCATCACTCCACTTACATCAATAAATATAAAGATGGCCAATTCATTCAGGAGTGATCTTGTTCCATCCAGTTCATATAAAACCTTCCTCGTTTTTTATCTACCTCAACTCTTAACCTTTCTTCTTTGACTCCCCTGCTTACCTTCAGAAGCAAGTCAAACTTGATATGGTCTTTAATGACCTGCATTTTTAGCAGAAAAATGTTGACCGAGTAAGGCCCATACATCAAAAAGAATATAAACAGGCCTGTTGAAGAAAGGGAAGTAACGAAAGAAAGGGGCAGGGGTGTGCAACCACAAGAGATACAGAGGCCAGCAATTAATAAAAGTCAACAAATATAACTGCTCACCTTGGTTTTGGCTTGAACAATGTCCTGGAGTTTATACGGGTACAGAGAGTTGGACCTCCGTGTAATGGATTTCACAGCATAATTAGCAGCATCTTTGACATTGGGATCGTGATTTGGAACTTTATGCCATCCTAATCTGTGTCCCTCTGAATTAAAATTGGTACAATTTCTCATTAACAACCATTGAAATTTAAAAGAAATAAAAGGATAATATCCTTTCGGAGCAACAACTAGGGTAGCAAAATCAGTATATACAAGTAAAAAGCCTGTGTGGTTCAACTTGGATATTATACACACACATCAGAGAGCATTTTTTTGTTAAATAACCTGTGCGGTTCAACTTGAAAGTTTTGGAAGGAGGAGGGAGTATCTGCTCCTAGGAAGATTACAGTTTCATCACCAAGTACAAGTATCGCAAAATAATGATTATTAAGATGAAGAATGAAAACAAACAAATCTCACTAGATAGATAACCATCAATGAACACCCATATCAACATAGGGTACAAACCAACTACCTTTGGCTTGTTATATAGCCAAACAGCCACATATATCTGATCCATACTGCATCGAAAGTGCAAGAAAGATAATAAAGAGAACTTATGGTACTCCATAGTTTCTTATCTACAATCAATAAGAGCTACGCCTTTGCTCATGAACATCATAAAGAAAAAGCAAAGAGGAAGTGGCAGAGACAGGTAAGGCCATCAACCCAATTTTATAGTTTTCTAAGTGGCAGAGTGAAAGGGTCTTGGGTATTATCGAGTCTCACATTGGGTAGTATCGAGGCTCACATCATGGGCCGAAAGGGTAGAGTAAAATGTCGTAGAGTGCAACCAGTAATCACTACGAGATCAGCTCTCGGGGGAAATGTGTGATAGGAACAATTCTTTCCACTCCATCCTTTCTTTTTTTCAAAGCCCTCCCCTCCCTTACCCTCCAAACTCCCAAACACAGCCCAAGGAAAACATATAAAACCAAATTTGCTACCAATTTGTCTTGATCCCTAAAGTGATCCTTTTGTTATTTGCTAATTAAAAGGACTTATAAATTCAACTCTAAACTTTGGAGACAGTGTGCAACAAAGGGCTGAGAAAAGAAATACTAAAAATGGAAATTCATGAGTCGATATAAGCAGAAGATCACCTTGCTTAACACCGAGATCAGAACTCGTATAGGGAGAGATGACACGAGCAAGTTTGAATTCTTGCAACTGCTTGAAGTTCATCCATGGCTTCACCCAAATTTTGGCTTCATATACCCTCCTCTTTCCGGCATCAAGTGCTTCTAGGGTAAGAGAATATATTTTACCTGCTACAACCTGTTCTTTGGCTTTCAACACCTTTACATATTCAAGAAGCGCATTCTGCATAGAACAAATACATCTATAAATAAATTTTGATTTAATAATTTCTTGCATTTCAATCTCTTCTGAACCGAATAGTGAATTTAATCTATTTTTGAATGCTCTATTAAATTAATAAAACCTAATTAACAAATTCAAATCAACGAATTATTTTCAAACCCAAAAGCCACATATTTCAACAATCTAATATAGTAATAAATTGAAATCAAGGATTAAAACCAGATAAAAAAGAAAGAAAAAAAAAACCTCTTTGTTGTTATGTTGTTGAACGGCGAAACGAGCGAGGCTTTCGATTTCAGCAAAATCATTGGGAGATTCCTCGCCTGCTCCCATTTTGTTGATCTTGATGTTGTTATTATCATGTTGTTGCGTGCAGAAACCTAAGTCATAAAGACCAAAAAGTGTAAGAAAAATGGCAACGAAGATCACGTGGAACTTCATCATCTTCATTCACTATTCTCACTCGGAAACAAGGAATCGCTTGTTATTTTGGCTTTGTGATTTGAATGTTAGCTTTTATTTGTTGTGTTTTCTGGTTTTTTTTTTTGTTTGGGATGTTGGTTTCGTTTGGTTTCTTAATTGGAGGAATCTGTAAATTTGTTGTTAAAGAAGGAAATCAAGCCAACAAACAAATTATTTATAAAAGAAAGGGTTAATACATCTTTTAGACCCTGTCATTTGTCAAGGATTGAACCATTTTCTCATGGTTGCAAAGATTGAACCATTGAACTATTTTCTTGTCTATTTGTTAACTTCAAATATATATATTACAACATTTCAATTAACAATTAAATTAATATTTAAATTAAAATATTACATACATAAATGACTTTAAATAAATACTATAACTTATTATTATTTTACTTTACGATCAATTTATTATTTTATTTATTTATGTTATTCAATTTATTTTATTTCAGATAATTTATTATTTAATATTTATATTTATATTCAGTTTATTTATTACTAAATTTATTTTCAGTTTATTTATTATTTATTTTCAGTTTATATTTATATTCAGTTTATTTATTTAATATTTAGTTTATTTATTTATTTATTTATTTATTCAGTTTATTTATTTAATATTTAGTTTATTTATTTATTTTATATTTATATTTAGTTTATTTATTCATTTATTTAATATTTATATTTATATTTACTTTATTTATTTATTCAGTTTATTTATTTAATATTTACTTTATTTATTTATTTATTTTTATATTTATATTTATTTAATTAAATATAACATTAATATATTAAGTTTATATTAATGTATTTTGTTGATTAAATAACATTAATATATTTATTTAATATTCAGTTTATTTATTTTATATTTAGTTTAAAATAAATATAAAAATAAATAAATAAATAAACTAAATATTAAATAAATAAACTGAATAAATAAATAAATAAACTAAATATAAATATAAATTTATTTTCAGTTTATTTAAATATAAATATAAATATTAAATAAATGAATAAATAAATAAATAAACTAAATATTAAATAAATAAACTGAATAAATAAATAAATAAACTAAATAAATAAATAAACTAAATAAATAAATAAATAAACTAAATATTAAATAAATAAACTGAATATAAATATAAACTGAAAATAAATAATAAATAAACTGAAAATAAATTTAGTAATAAATAAACTGAATATAAATATAAATATTAAATAATAAATTAACTGAAATTAAATAAAAATAAATAAAATAATAAATTGATCGTAAAATAAAATAATAATAAGTTATAGTATTTATTTAAAGTCATTTATGTATGTAATATGTTAATTTAAGTGTTAATTTAATTGTTAATTGAAATGTTGTAATATATATATTTGAAGTTAACAAATAGACAAGAAAGATTAAATGGCCTAGTGGAAGAGTATCTCATTGCAACTATGAGAACATGGGTTCAATCTTGGTGAGGGCAAAAATTTTGATTTTTGATCTTTAAACATTTCAACATTTAAATAATAAAATAATAGTAAAATGTCACGCGTGTAATTAAAATATAAAGAAAATAAACATAAAAATCCAAGTAAGCGCCACGTCACATTAAAAAAAAAAAAATGCTGACTGTGTGGACTGAGAGGGCAAAATGAAAGAATCTTCAATTGGCAGGGACGGAATCTAAGTTTTTTTTACAGGTTCTTTTTCGAATTCGCTCCAAATGGCAGGGTCTAAAATGTGTATTAACCCTATAAACAATTTTTTCCACTTTCTTCCAGAAACGTGAGAGTTACGAAAGCCCAATTCTTCGTTAAATTGTAAGATAGACAATTTTTCCTTTTGATTGATACTTTTAGAACGTTGCTACTTAAACACCTTAAGGGCCATGTATATTAAGCGAAATAAACAATGGATATCAATTCGGACGACTAAGACCACTTCGGGCGCTTAGGTTCATTTCAGACAACTAACACTACTACAAAGCACGCATTCAACAACGTCATGGTCACCACGGTTTTCCCTACACCGTGGTGACATATCTTAACTAAGGCGCTACAATATTTATTTTGTTTTTTGATTAAAAATTGTTTGTATATAACAGAGGTTACATAACCAACCATTGTGATACAATCAAACTTTCATCGGTTCGAACCTCAGCGCCATAAAATATTTTATTCCTTTAACGTTAAGGCGCACCTTTTCTTTTTTATTTATTTTAAAATTCACAAATAAAAGGGATATCACTATGGTTCTTCTGGTTAACCGTTGTGATATATTTATAATAAATAATTACTTATCTATACGGTTGGTATTATTAACCGTTGTGAAATAGTTTACCCATATATAAGCGAATTAACTTTCACTAATTGATAGTAGCGGCGTTTCCTTCACAGCGAAACCCTAGAACCCGTTTTTTTCTCTTCGTCTTCACCATTAGCTGTGAATCTTGTGCTTCATACATTAAGGTATTCTTATTCTTCCATCCATTGTTAGATATTTCCCATTATCTCGTTTGTTGCATGTTGTTTTTGTTTATTGTTCTCATTTTTTCAGATTCGTCTTCACTACCTTAACAAAGACCATACTTTGGCTATGGTACATAATATTTGTGTAGCTTTGGAAAAAAGTACAAGAAGCATAAAGCTACGATAAAAACTTCATCCACCTTGTACTTCTTCTTCATAGCTTCACAAACAAGATGTTAGTAAATGAAGAAACAACAGTGGCAGCAAACTTCATCTAGTTTTAGAAACAATGAAAAGAAATATAAGAAGTATGAAGCTTTTGTGTAAGCTTCTTCCTCCTTATATTTCTTTTTCATTGCTTCCCAAACTAGATGAACATCATAATTGATTCCTGTTCCTCTATTAGTTTCATTAAAAGGCGCATCCTGGAAATTTCTAATATATCTATTTCGATCTCTCTTTACTCTTCATTGGATTATGGTTTTAGGGTTTGGTTTCAACTGAGGATGCTCATTGTTGAAGTTTGATGTGTTTCCTTCCAGGTTAATGGGGTGATACATGGTGATGATGCTGGTGGTAGTAAGCGTATTGTATGAGTTGATAAGGTTCATATGGTTTGTGTAGCAATGGAAAAAAATACAATAAGTATGAAGTCATTGTGGAAACTTCATCCACCTTAAATTTATAATATATGGTTCTGGTATATAATGTTGTTTGAGTTTATTATATTCTATGTAGATTGTTTGTTTCACTAACCCTCACTTAAAATACATTCATTTAATTTGACATAGATACTTATAATCTACAAATTAAGTTGTATTTAAAAACCAACTTATATGAATTAATGTTTCCGAATTGCATGCCTCTCGTCGTTCATCTCACGTTCTTTTATATATAGATTATGGTATAATGATCTGGCTCCTTAAATGCATCGCTATCTTCCATTATAGTTAAATTTCATTAACAACAATTTATTGGTTAATCTGCCTCACCATCAACGCTTATAATCGTAAAAATTATGATTATAAAAATTATGATGATAAGTGATGATGATGAGGCAGATTATCAAATGTCTTGTTGTTATGGAAATTTAACTATAATCGAAGATAGCGATATATCGAAGGAGTCAGACCAATAAACCACAATATATATGTAAAAGAGCGTGAAATGCACGATGAGACGAATGCAATCAGAAAACAACAATGGTTTGTTTAAGTTGGTTTTCAAGAATAGTTTAATTTTTAGATTATAGACTTCTTCATCAAATTGAATCCTTGTATTTCTTTAGTGAGGTCTATGTAAAACAAGCAATCTACATATAATATAATGAACTCTGGGTACTTTCAACAACGGTTATCTATTGTAACTGAGATCAAAGATAATATGATAAACTTTGGGAACTTTCAACAACGTACGGTTATCTATTGTAACCGAGATCAAATATAATTTATGTTTTACATAATTTGCTGCTGATGGGTTTCGAACCCAGTACCTAAGTGTATATATCACAACGGTTTGTTAGCATAACCGTTGTGATATCTGGCGCGCGTCCTGCCTTTCAATAATGGTTTGCAGACCGTTGTAGAAACAGCGAACTTACAACGACACTCTACTTAGCAACAGTTTGTCAGGCGTGATGGTACCCCTTTTCAAACCGTTGTGAAAGGGGTTTTCCGTAGTAGTGTAAGCCCACATTGGGAAACTAAGTCCATTTTGGGCGCTTGCCTAACCTTCCTGCACTTAATTCTCTCTTGTCGTGGGACATTTTATCAAGGAGCATTCATTTTTAGACTCAATCAAATTCTCAGTCCAAAGTACCTCAAGCACAAAGCCTTGGAAAGGGCGAAGTGATTTAATTCGAGCGTATCTTCACCTTATTGATCTCACGAATCCCTTAGGAGATGCTTGGGTGAGTCCATTCAAGTGAAGATCGGGGTTAGTCCCTCAAGCGAAACTTGGAGAGAGTCCTTCAAGTGAAGTTTGGGGCGAGTTCCTTTAGCGTCACTTAGGGAAGCACATGCAACATTAAATGTTTCTCATGATGGGTTTATCCTAGAAAGCTAAGCCTGTTGAGGACCATTGGTTCCCTCACACATGTCGGGGAAAAAGACATGTGGAGGCTCACCTTGCAACCTTTGTTGTGCTCCAAAGAGAGACAATCATGGCCTATGCGAAATAGGTTCCTAACCCTATAAGAGGAGATTTTCATCCCATTTTCAATTTACATTAATTCAGAGTTTCACTTAGTTGGGAAAGTTGCAATCAACCTTCTCAAGCTCAAATTCATCATCTTTCTTGGCAAACATGTATAACCTCATCTTCCTTTACTTTACCCTCCTTATTTCCAAAAATAGAAATCATTAGGGGGTTAGACGAGAAGGGTAACACAGTTAAACCTTCCAACACTAGAGAACTTACTAAAATTATATGAATATTGCATGAAAAACACCAAGCGAGCCAACTGAACAATCAACTACAAGCTCCTCAAAATAGGGATGTTTGCGAGTTATGAGAGCACCTCTGATTCTAGTAGTGATAGTGGCTCTCTTTTTCCTATTCTTTCTAAAAAAATCCAGAGTTATCAATGACAGTCAGCTCATTAAAATGCTCAGGGGTAGATGACTTCAAAATATGCAACACTTTCAAGAAGAGGGTGACCTCCTTCTAGAAACGTTTAAGCCTTTTTGTAATGTGTGATGACAGGGAACTTATCCTAGAGCCTTGCTCCTAAGAGAAACGAGATAACATGACCACACCAGAAGATTCACAATACGCCTTCTTCTATATGCATTTTCTATTCATTCACGACCTTGGAGTGCTTATTCCCTTCACCCGCTTCTAGTTAGAGGTTCTCCCGGCCATTAATGTTGCCCCTCCCAAGTAACGCCCAATGTTTGGGCCTTTATGAAGTCCTTTGAGATTATATGTTAACGCCTAGAATCTAACCCTACCATAGGTATTTTATTATTTTTGATGGTACTAATACATTACCCAAAAAGTGGTTGGGTGACTCCAGGCGCTTTGTCAGGAAGAATCTTTTTCACCCTTACTCTAACCATTACAATAACTGGAAAGAAATGTTCTTAAGGGTGAGGGGGCGAGATAGTGCATCCATGGTTACCACTAGAGACGGTGGTGCCTACCATTTCCTCTTATGGACGGTGGATCTCGTGGCCAGAAACGGCTTTGACTTTGATGCCTAACCATGAGGGAGAGGGAGAGGGAGAGAGAGAGAGAGAGAGAGAGAGAGAGAGAGAGTGAGAGAGGGGGGTGGTTAATATTTTAGGTGAGTTTAACATTATGAATTCTAGGGAGATTGTGGATCTTGACTGGGGAAAAGATTACAAAATTGATGAGTACTTGCGCAAGTTAAATTTCTATAGGCGTTATCATTTAGGGTTTTCTTATCGTTCAATGCTTACTATTTCTTTTCCTTTTTTAAGAAAGAATTCCCCCATGAATGTCATGAATAGGAAAGCTCTCTTGTTAAAGAATAAAGTTATCAAGGGAGAAAAGAGAGGTGTTAAGAGGGATGTCATTGTTAACTTTTGACCTATCAAGACCGTGAAGTCTGAGGGGTTCGGAGGGAGATTGACTCCACTCAAGACAAGAAGAAAAAAGGTGTAATACTTACAGAGATGGTCATTATGGTGGACGAGACTTGGAGCGATGATCAAAACGGATCTCCTATCCGAGCGAAATTCCCCAATAGCAAGTTAAAAGCAATTTTTGGCCCTTTTTGAAGGGTCCCGAATCCCAAGACTAAGAGTGACAACAAAGAGGATTTTTGGTGCTTTTGGAGGCCATTAGAGAGCATTTTATTCAGTGATTTTTCATGTATTATGAATCTAAACTCATGGTATATCTAGTTTACACTATGAGTAGCTAAATTTTTTCTAGGTTAGGTCTTTTTGTATGATGAACTTACTTTTATTCTATTGGGACATATAAGTGGTTGATGTTAATGTTATTGCTTTGACATATTGTTGTTATTTAATTATCGCTTGTGTTCATTACTTATTGTATGTTACGACACACAATCATATCTAGGTAAGTAGTGACATATTGACCGTATGACTACTTATCAAAAATAGGATAACTGTTTGGTTTTATAATTAACTAGGAATAGTCTAATTAGGAATTATGACTTAGGTATTAACGTGCTCTAGTGCCTAGTCTGACGTTCCAATTGGCCCGAGGGATCGGGGAATTAACACTTAGACTAGTGAGCTGCACACCAAGGGATTGGGTGCAATGGTAGGGTTAATTTGTTATGTAACTCTTATCTCTCTACATGTCTGTTAATGCACATTTCATCAATAAAATAAAAGTAGGAGATTCTAATGAAAAGACCTAATCGCCTTTGTAATCGTCTCTTTTTCAAAGTCAATTTTCTCTTATGTTCGGAGAAAACAAACAATTTTCAAACAAATCCCCCCTTTTTGGTTACATTAACTCGCACTCGTTTTCCTTGTTAAAATTCAATCCTCGTGGAAACAAATTTTATTATCACTTCGATACTTACTAGTACACTTGCTAGTTTTGTCAACAAATTTTTTGCGCTGTTGTCGGGGATTGTTGATTTTTAACAAGGCAATTTAGTGAAACATTTTTAGTTTTCTATTTGTTTGTTTTAATTTTTGTTCTCGTTTTAATTTCTACAATTTCTAATTTTAGTTCTAAATTTTATGTTCTTTTGTTATTAATTTCAATTTAACATTTTCTTTACTTTGGTGTTATTTGGTGCGATTCTACTAAGGTTATTTCTTATTTGTTTATGTGAGGTACCGACCCGATGCTGGTATCGATCGATCCCGAAATCAAAAGAATAGCTCGTGCACTTTGCAAAGCGAAAAGAGAAGCATTTCAAGCTACCGGAGAAGTAAAAGAAGGAAAATTAGAGATGGTCGCTCCACCACGTCAAATGTTAGGGGATTATTGTATGAGGACTAACTCTGGCCAAATTTGTTTAGGATTTCAACCGGCTAATATGGTAACCATTGATATAAAAATTATGTTCTATTAGGTTTGAAGGAAAGTCCATTAGACGAACAAGCAGTCAGATATCCTTGGAAGCATCTCACCGAAGATCAGGTAGAATTATGTTTGTTTGGTTTTTCCTTGATAGGTTGAGCAAAGGATTGTTTGCAGTGATTCCAAATAGAACTATAAAAACTTGGAAAGAGCTCGAAGATAAGTTTCTCTAAAGATATTATTCTAACGCTCAGTTTGTGGAAAGAAAAACCACAATTACTAGTTTTGCTCAAGAAGAGTCAGAGTCATTATATGATGATTAGGAAAGGTTCAAGTTGATACTCCAGAAGTGTCCTAATCACAACATGAGTTATATAAAATAGATGGCACACATCATCAATGGGTTGAGAACACAAACGAGAATGATTATCGATGTCTCAGCTGAAGGTTCACTGAGATTAAAAACTGATGAAGAGTTGAAAACATTGATTGAGAACATGTGTTAAAATGAGCACCGCTCAAGCTAGCACACAATGAAACAAAAAGGTGTTCATTCAGTTAATTCGACCATAATTTTAGCTGTTCAGATAAAATCTCTTACCAAACAGTTAGTTGCAGCTTAACTACCTCAAGCTAATGTGAGTCAGATGCAGGCACTGGCGAATCCACATAACGCATGATAAGGGCACTTGTCCCCCACAATTTTTTTGATTTTATATGGAGAATAGTTTTTTTTTTATGATTAGCATCATATTTGTTTAATAATGGAAGTAAAGGTTATACGACAACTTATTAATTATCAATTATATGACACTCATCACATCAAATTTATGATCCATAGATTTCTATTATATAAATTCACACATAAAAAATAATATATATTTTTAAAATAGGAGTTTTTTAATAAATTGATAAAGTTAAATATTAAAACCAAATTATTTTCAAATATACGTGTTTTTTGTTTGTTTTTTATTTTAACATATAAGAAGTTGAAGTAGGTTACATGATTTTTATGTTTATCTAATTATTAAATAATTAATTCACTTTATGAATTTTATTATGTTAAAAATAAAGAAATATTTTTTCAAAGAGTGAAATATTTTATTTTTAAAAATGTGTTCATTAGAAGAGTGTTTGAAAAATCTTGACTTAGTTAAAGTTATAGTTCTCATATTTTAAATCATTCACGGAAATAATTTTTGTATTTTAAATTTAAATAATTTCGATCTCATTTCTCATATTTTTATATTGAAAACTAAAGACAGGTTTATTTTTTAATGATATATAACATATATATTTTATTTTTAAATTTTTAGTTCTCATATTTTAAGTCATTCACAGAAATAATCTTTGCATTTCAAATTTAACAAAAAAATTAATCTCTTCTTTTTCTTCATATTTTTTATATTGAAAATTGATAATAGGTCTATTTTTTTTATGATATATAATTTATATATTTTATCTTTAAAGTTCTTTGAAGGTTTTTAGCTTTGCTTCTCACATTTTTCTATTGAAAATTGATGATTTTTCAATTTTTTAATGTGTAATTTATAGTTTTTTTTTAAAGAATAATACGATGATTCGTAATGTTTCACAAGTGACACCTTGTTTAAAAATGAACGCATAATCAAATTTAATTGTAAAAATGTGAGAAGGGAACCAAAATTGTTTGAATTTGAAATAAAAGAACTTATTCAGTAAATGTGGTAAAATAGGGGCTCAAGATTATTGCTAAGTTATTTGACATTATTTTTTTATTAAATTTTTTGCCCCCACCCAAAAAAAATTCAGGATCCGCCACTGGATACAGGTGCTTTGTTGTGATTTATGTGGAGGAGAACATGCCTACGGTAATTTTACTATAGAGGTTGAGAGTGCAGAAGTTCAGTATGCTAATTTAAAAAAAAAATCCTTATTCCAACACCTACAATATTGGAAAGATCATTTGAACTTCAGGTGGAGTAACAATCAGACTTTGAATGTTAATCAAGGTGTTCAACGTGCCTATCAAGCACCTCAACGTAAGCCTTCGCCTCTTGAAGAAACATTGCAAAATTTCATGAAATCCACTTCAGAGAGCTTCACAAAGGTAAATCAGGCTCAAGAAAACATGACCAAATATCATCAATAAATGACATATAATCAGATCCTGATGAACAAGAACACTGAAACATTCATAAAAAATCTAGAGATGCAAGTCGGTCAGTTGTCTCGTCAAATGGAAGCTAAAGCTAGTTCAAGTGGGGGATTTATAGGTAATACTGTAGATAACTCAAAAAATGAAACATGCAAATCGATTGAGTTAAAAAATAGAGTGGCGTCTTTCGAGCCTCTAAATGGTAAAGAGAAGAAAGGAAAAGAAGTGATAGTTGAGGAAAAGGTTGAGAAACATTCCAAGGGAGAAAAAAGTGAGAATGAGAGTAAAGATGAGGAAATATGGTACACCATTGACCAATTTGTCAATACAAATTCACCCTTCAGAAGAACAAAGAAACATATCTTAACTGAGCCAAACCCCGAGCTACCCGACTACATAAAACCACATTACCCAATTTTGAAAAAAACACCCAAAAGGAAAAGGAAGTGAGTTAGTTTAAGAAGTTTATGGAGATGTTGAAAAAGGTACAAGTCAACATTCCATTTTGTGAAGCCCTAGAGCAGATGCCTATTTATAAAAAGTTCATGAAAGAGCTCTTATCGGGAAAGCGGAAGTTGAAGCATGAAGAAAACATCGCTTTAGCGAAAAAGTGCAGTGCAATCATCCAGAGGAAGCTTCCACCAAAACTAACTAATCCAGGTAGGCTTACTATTCTTTGTTCAATCAGTTCATTAAACATCAATCATGCATTATGTGATTTAGGAGCTAGCATAAACCCGATGCCTTTGTCCATGATGAGGAAGTTAAAGTGTGGTGAACCAAAACCAACATATATGACGTTGACTCTAGCTGATAGTTTGATCATGTATCCATATGGAGTATTGGAAGATGTCCTTGTTAAAGTTGATGGGTTATTATTTTAAGCTAAATTTGAAATTCTTGACATGCATGAGGATTCAGAAACACCATTATTATTAGGAAGCCAATTCTTAGCAACATATAAAGCTCTCATCGATGTAGCATAAGGAGAGTTGGTACTAAGATTTAATGAAGAAAAAGTTGTATTCAACGTGTTTAAAGCACTGAAGCACCATAAGGAAAATCCTCATTTTTACAAAGTAAGTAGGGTGAAAGAAAAACCGAAAAGATTCATGGGAAAAAATGGTAAGAAAGAAATTTCAAATAGGACAGGGAGCTGTGCTTTATAAATGTGGTTGGAAAAGAGTGCTGGTTAAGTGGAAAGCTAGGACCTCTGGTCCTTTTATTGCTAGTAAAGTTTTTGCTAGTGGAGCAGTTGAAGTAATTGATCCAGGAAATGTGTGTATGTTTGTTGAGAAATGAGAGAATTTAAGGTCCCGTGGAGGTAGTGAGAACACATTGGAAAAGGTTTGTCCGATGGTCGTAGAACCTTAGAGAATGAAGTCAATCAAATGACTTTAAACAAGCACTTAATGGGAGGCAACACATCATAGTTTGAATTTCAATTTGCAATTTCTATTCAGTTTTTTTTATAATAAAGAAGAGTACTAGACGACATTGAAAAAGCTCTTCCCGCTTGTACTTTTCCTTGCTTGAAATTAATAAACTTGTTTGTTGCTATTTTTCTTTTAGTTTTTAATTTGCTACCATACTAGATCCATTATGAAAAAGAAAAGAAAAAATCACCAGAAAAAGAAAAGAATGAACGATCAACAACAAAATTCCCTTGTAGATTGAAAGTTGATAAAGGAAAGGGAAATTGACTACTTGTACTCAATAAAGGAAAAGGAAAGAAGAAGTGACTACTTGTACTTAAAGCGTTCTTAGGAGAAGCTTAAAGAGACACCAAAGAAACCAATGAAAATCTCATTCAAATAAAAAATAGGATGAAGGATTGTAAGGAATCTCTCAAGGAATCCCTTTTTCTTTCAATGAGCTGGAAAAAAAGAGGAAAACATGAGTAAAATATTGAAATGGTTAAACTCCCCCTCACAAATCTAGAGAGTATACTATACTCTACATGAGAGTATAATTTTTCCCCTTACTCATTATAAAAAAGAGATAAACACAAAATAGATAGATAACATAAGCACATATACCACATTTAAAAGGAACGAGTTAACTGTTAAAGAGGTGAAAAATATGCACATAAGGAGACACAATTAAGAAGGACATAAGACCATACTTCTCCCCTTGATGGGCCCATTTTATGAAAAGCTTGTTACACTAGAGCCTGATATGTATGCTCAACATGGGAACTTTTCTCTAAGACCCCTTTGTCTTAGAGATTCTAATTCCTCAAACCCATAAACTTTTAATGGTTTGTGACTGTTGAAAACAGTTGCAACTTTTGAAGTTGTCCTATTAAGAACTTTTGGCCAATTTTCTTTATATACTTCCCCTTTAAGTTTCTTACCCATTTTCTTTTGGGCACACACTTAAACTCACAGTTAATAGAAAAATAAGCATAATGAATATGCAATAATTCAACACTTGTTAGAAGAATAACTGGAGTTTTCTGAAGTCATTGTCTAGCAAGCGACCTACCTTTTACCAAATAATAGGTAAGATTTGAGGACTTCTTCCCCTTGATTGATCCAAACTCAGTCTTATTTGAAGCTCTCTAACTTGAGAAGAAATTCTAGAATCTATTTCTTTCTTGTTGGGATGAAATTATTCGCCCTCAGGAAAGTTTTTCTTTCCATTGATCCTTCTTCATCTTTGTTGATGTAGAGCTTTTGAATTTCTTGTTTCTTAGGTTGATCTATTTGTTGGGTGAGAATATGGACTAATAAAGGTCTAGAGGGGAGGTGGATAGACCTCCCAAATAACAATTTCATTTGAAATAGTTTTTATCATAGTTTCAAAAATAATATGTTTTGTGTAGAGGAAGCCAAGTTTGCGCAAAAATAGATTATGCTTATCGATTGGAATTTATGCGAGTATCCTTAAATAGTTCACAACAATCAAGTTGAATAATTAAACTACACCAAAAATTATAAACTAATTGTTTTACACAATCACTCAATTTCACAAGATGTGATGGTGAATAACTTTTAATACAAGTAAGATTCCATTATCAATGTTTTCAGACTTAATCCATAATCAGACAAGGCTGAGTTTCCAATTTTAACAAAACCTACACCTTATACAACAAATATCTACTAACGGATAAACCTATCAAAAAGAGATTCTAAAAAGTAATAACAATAACCTCATCATTCAATCAACTACATAATTATATGAGTGAGAGAGAGAGATAGAGAGAGAGAGAGAGAGACGTATACATAGGGATGTATAGTGGTTTGGCGTGTTCGTCCTTGCTTTGTGCTGAATCCACTCTCTAATGGTTGCCAATTGAAAATTTATTGGTCTACTACTGTGATTTACAACAATATTACAAGAATTTGTACAATAACTACTCCATAAATAAAATGCTGAAAATAAAATTTCCTCTATTATGGATCTTGACTTGTACATAGCTCCACGAACTAAAGTCTATGCAAAATATTTACTCGAGATATCTTTTGGAATCTTCCATCCCCAACAACCTTCTAATAAGTCTATGTATATGGTATTTTCCACACAGTTCTGTCGGTATCTTGAGTGTTGGTCTGTCTGAAGATCAAAAGAACTCCTACCTTATCCGTAGGCTTACACATAACACTACCAAGGTCAACATGGAAAGAAGAATCTTCTTCTTTTTCACCGAAATTATCACAGCCAATCACAATGCCACACAATCTTGCAATCCTTTGAAATCTTAAATAAATCTTTAAAGAAATGTTAAATCCTAAAAAGAATCTCCTCAATCAGTCACGAATCTATCAAGATGATATTCGGATCCATGAAACAATGAAAAAGAATGAGGTAGAAGATGAAAGAAATCGTTTGCAAGTGTAAGAATAAGTGGTTTGTGAGTTTTCAAGATGATTCAAAACCCCTTTCAAAATGTAAGAATAAGTGGTCTGTGAGTTTTCAAATTATCAATGAAAGAATCTATTATCTAATATTATGAAAGGTTGAGAGATGCAAAAGATTTTTTAGATGCTGAAGATGAAGCACAAAAATAAGTGAAAAGAAATCATGTTTGATTCGAGTCAAAAGCATTTCGTGATTTGAGTCAACTGGCAAAGTAATGTGGAACAAGAGCAACACTTAAATAGAGACCCATTTTTCTGTGATTCGAGTCAAGACTAATGCATGATTCGACTCACACAAGTCATGATTTGATTCAAGGCATGGTCATGATTTGACTCAAACTTGGTAGTGGCTGGAGAAGGATCTATGGTTTAACTCAAGCACACACCGTGATTTGACTCACAGCTGCATGATTCGAATTAGGATCTAGTTGTGATTCGACTCAAAAGCTTTAACAAACTCTTGTTTTTCTCTGTCTAATTTGATTTGACTCACAAATCCAAAATCTCAAAAATTCAAGTTTTCAACTATGTTTTGATATTCTACCTTTAACATGACTTTAATCAATCTCAATTATGGTTCTTATTCCAAAAACTCGACTAATTGACTTAAATCATAATGTTCAAACTCAAAAACAAACCCTTTGAATTATGCATGATAAAAAACGGATCAGAAACTCAATCCTAAAAGATATGTAATTGAAGAGGAGACTAAAATATAACCTAAATTCAAAGTAAAGCTTAAAAGACAAGCAACAAAACCTCATGAGATTCTCCCCCTTTAATGTATCAGAGACAAGCAACTTCACTATTTAAGGAAGCCTTCCTCCTATTGATGATTTTGTAATCCAAGAGAATGCTGAAGCCCCCCCTCCACACCTCATCTTATACTCTTTGAACTTACTTTACACCATATGAAAAAGGTTCTTCCACAAGGATTTGTTAGAAGCACTAAATCAAGAAAAATATGCTTAATTAAATGTCATGATCGGTTTTCTTAAAGAGGTTCATCAAACTTCCCTGTTTGAAAAAAATTTCATGAAAAAACTTGCTTAAACCTTTGTACCAAGCCTGAGGGGCTTGTTTTAAATTGTAAAGAGCCTTTTTCAACTTGAAGACATGATTAGAAAAAAAAAATATTTTATAAAATTGGGAAGTTGATCAACATACATTTCATTTTGTATGACTGTGCTCTTTACTTACATTTGGAAGAGTTTTGAAATTCAAAATCCATATGCCGTACTCTAATTTTGTTCGGACTTTTATTATAATTTGAATTTTCATTTTTGCATTTATTCCTTTTATTTCTAAAAAATAAGAAAAAATAGTACATTTTGTGTTATTTAGCAGTTACTTAGTATAATACAAATAATAATAATAATAATAATAATAATAATAATAATAATAATAATAATAATACAAAAAAACGTTTTATTTAGTCACTTATTTTAATCGTTATTCTTAATCACAAAAAATATCTTATTTTATTCTGTCATGTTTGATTTTATTTTAATTATAAAAAAATACAAAAAAAAATTTCAATTTGATTTGTTTTTATGATTTTTATATATCTTTGTGATCAAGAAAAGAGAGTTATGAAAATTATCGTTATGATTTTTTAATTTTGCAAGAGAATCAAATCAGATACGTTGTTTGATTTTGTTTGATTATTACCTTGTTGATTATTTTAATTATTTGATTTCCCTTTCTCTTTTGTTTAACCAAAAAAATATTATAAACATAACTCTTGTTTTTCATATTTGAAAGTGACATCAAACCAAAAAAGAGGCCCAAAACTCACATAGTCCAAAGTATCTCTCTCACTCACGTGCGATACTTTTTTTCCAGAAAAATACCAACTCAACACCTTGAAAAAACTCATTCCATACACCACCAAACTTCATATATCACTCGAAGAACACCAGTCACACATTTTTCCTCAATCCCCAACAATCATAATCATAAAACAACAACAATAAGTCAAACACAGCCCAACACAAACATAATGAGAATCAAACAACTCAAATGAATAAAAATGTAAACCAAAGAAGGAAGAAGAAATTGAAGTTGAATAATCGCGCCGACCACCATTGGATTTTACCGTTTTGTCGCCTGAAGTCGTCTCTCGCCGATTTCAAATATCGACCACCATCTCCACAGGAAGTCGTAGTTAAAGCGCCATCATACTCGTCGTTTACTCGCTGGAATTGTACACTCGCTACCCTTTTCAACAGACCTCGACCAGAACTTTAGACGCAGTTCTTTCCTCTACATGAAGCTCCCATCACCGAAAATGCTCATATCCACTATCTTCACTCAAATCGGCCATCATTGGTAGTTTCTTCCCCCCTCCAAGTGAGTGTGTGTGTGTGTGAGAGAGAGAGAGAGAGAGAGAAATAACTCACATTTCTTGGATATGAAAATGTGAAGAGAGAGACCTTTATTTATAGGATAAATATTGGCACAAGAAAGAAAAGTTCCATGGGCAAAAGTAAATGTTCCAATTGATTATGAGTGCAACTTTCCATTCGATGTGTTTTGAATGATGTTAAAACAAGGATAGTTTTTCTTTGATGTATATTGGACGGTATCCTCTGATTCTAGATGTGCATCTTAGCATTAGGAAGCATTAAAATGGTTTGGAAAAGGTTCATGCATCATACATGCAATGAAAACAAGGTTTTTGTGAAAAATGCATTGAAAAACAAGTTTTTGTGAAAACAATACATCATAGATTGACACATACGTGTTTCGGTCGACCTATAGAAGTTTAAACTTCAATATATGTCGACACGTAGCCATCTTAGGTCGACACCCATGCATCAATAATAAAGCATGTAGCCACTGTTTATAGGATGAGCAAGTTAGGTCGACACATGGTCAACACAAGACATCAATAGGTCAACCTAAGACCTTCACAAGTCGACGCATTTTATTTGATAGGTCGACCTATTGCTTACATAGGTCGACACATGCGATGCAATTATTCAAAATTTCATATTTTTTCCGTCCCTTTGTATTCCCTCTTTCTTTCAAAACTTGCATACATATAAATACTGTTACACGTATCTTTTTCTAGTAAGGTTCTAGTATAAAATCTATACGAAACCTGAAATTTAAAGCACATTCATCATCTTCAACCTCTCTTCTATGCATACATACAATCAAACTACACATAATCATTTTTTTGATTGGGTGACCATCTAGATTAGGGTTGATAACATCTAATTAGGTTGGTGTACCGACAATATTGGGTTGAGTTCTTTGAGGGTTTCAAATAATAAAAGCGAGTTGGGGTTTTCCTTCAAGATCATTGATGATTTGAAGGTTTTGGAAAAGATAACATAATTCGGATCCGATCGAGTGAAAACCTTGGGACAATGGGGGTTCCTTGCAAGGGAGTAGCGTGAGACGGTGGATCGTGTTGGTAAATCTTGGGTTTTAACAAGTGTGCGCTTGGGATTAATTCGAGCATGTGAAAGCTTTGGGACAAGGTGATTCCTTGCAACAAAGGATCAAGAATTGGTGAATTGAAGCAACATTGTTGCTGATTTGATCAATATTTGATCAAGGGTTTTGGAGGTGGTAAAATCAACAACAAACCATACGATTTTTAGGGTTAAAGCTCTTTATCTGTTGTATATACACTTTTTGAAAAGTAAGGATAATTGTAAGTATCTCAATTTGATTTCAAATTAAGGACAGACATACCCATATCGAGGCCGATTGAGGAACTGCCTAAACAAATCCTTCTCTCTCTCTCTCTCTCCATCTCTCTCTCTCTCTCTCTCTATATATATATATATATATATATATCTTTTAATTATTGTGTCTGCAAATTATGGAATTCATTTGTTGTTTGATCAATTCTATTGGGAATTATTTTTTATCACGTTTTGAATTAAGTTTTGTTGATACAATCATAATCCGATTGATTATGATTTTTTTAAAGATAAAAAAATAAAGTAAATTTCTAAACGATATCGATTGCATACAAGGTGTTTGATAAATTGCATTGTTGTGTTTTTGTTTGTTTTTATTCATTGGAAAAAGCTCTACATATAGCTTAACATTTGATTGTGTTATGATTAATTACAGTTGAATAATTTTTTTATCATTATCATTCAATTGTGTAACTTTACGCATATCAGAGCTTTTCGATAGTAGGTTCGGTTAGACGATTCGATTCGGGTTATTTTCGTTGTGCCATAAAACTTTTTAAAACCATTTTTCCAAAAGTTTGATTTTAATTTTGTGATTTATTCACCCTCTTTAGATCGAAGCCTATCGTTTAACAAGTGGTATCACGAGCTCCAGTTAATTACGTGCTTAAGATTGACTTTTTAGAAGAATGGCTACCGAACCTAAGGGAGCGTATAATAGGGCACCAATTTTCAGCGGCAAAAATTATGGCTATTGGAAAGCTTGTATGTGTATTCATGTTAACTTCGTTAACAAAGGTATATGGGACACAATAAAAAATGGTCTGAATGAAATAACCGTGATAAATGATGAAGGTGTTACATTACCTAAACTAGAAGCACAATGGGATGCTAATAATTGTCAATTGTGGTCACATGATTGGAAAGTGAAAAATATTCTCACATCCGCTTTAGGTGTTGATGAGTATTATCGCGTTTCTCATTGTGAGATTGCCAGGGCTATGTGGGATGCATTAGAAGTTTCTCATGAGGGTACTAATGATATCTAACAAGCTAGGAACAACACATTAAATTAAGAGTTTGAGCTATTTCGTATAGAGCATGGTGAAACCATTGCGAACATGCGAAAATGGTTCACACATCTTATCAATCGATTAAATGAGCTAGGTAAGCCTATTTCCAATGAGATTGCCACTAAAATGTGTTAAGATGTTTAAGTAGGGAATGACAACCCAAGGTCACCGCTATCGAAGAGGCGAATGATCTTAAAGTACTTAATCTCACTGCTTTGTTCGGAAAATTGGAAGAGCGTGAGAAAGAACTCTTTTGCTTGGAAAAACATTAAAAAGAGTATGACCGGAAAGTGAAGAAGGAGAAAGGTAAAGACAAGGAAGTAGAGAAGAATTTTATTGCTCTAAAGACTTCAAGCTCGCGGTCCTCCTATAATGAGCAAAGTGGTGGTGAAAGCGAAGATGACAAGAATTCCTAAATTGAGGATATGGGCTGTTTGTGAGAAGATATCATAGGTATATAAGGAAGAATGAAGTTAGATACTCCGACAAGAATATAGTCATGTTTAGAAGACTAAAACAATCTTCAAGGAATGATGAGGATATGAGAGGTCAACTTAGAAGATCTTGCTATCATTGTGGGTAAGTCGGTCACTATAGACTAGAATGTCCTATGAGGAAGAAAAATAAAGAAAAAAGCCACCATAAGAAATCAAGTAAGTCTAGAGTAGCTTATGTCGCTTGGGAGAGTTCAAGTGATTCCCCAAGTGATGAAAGGACCACTTCAAGTGTTGAATTGGATCGTATTTGCCTCATGGCAAATAGAAAGAAGAAGAAAAATGTAAGTCTTTCTAATCTTGAATATATTAATGATTTATCCTATTCTCAATTACAAATAGAGAAGCCTTAAGAGCTTTTAACAAGTTAGCTTCACATGAAAAATTAATTTTAAATTTAAAAGCTAAAGTGTTAGAACCCGAAAGGAAATTTGAAGCTATTAAGAGATCTATGATAGATATTCAAAGAGACAAGAATGAGGATGTAAAAACTTCTAGGTTTGGTTGTGAACATTGTCACAATTGGCAAGAGGAGGTAAATACTCTTCATGTCAAATTGGATGAAGTCTTACAACCTAAGATTGGTCTTGCTATTGATCCTTTAAAAACTGAAAAATCCTTCAAGAATTTAAATAGAAAGCATAAATTTGTACATAAGGATTCAAGTATCAAGGATAAATCTCATCACAACCTATCTTGTCATTATTGTTGCAAAAAGTGCCACACTATTGAAAGGTTCAAATTTAGGAAACTCTTTGTCCCTAAAGGAGCTGTTCAATGGTTGCCCAAATTCAACTTTGATTTCACTCACTCTCAAGGACCCAATGAAATTGGGTACCTATTTCCTTTGTTTGATTCCACGGGTTAAATTTCTTGACTCTACCGAAAAGACGTGGTATCTTGATAGTGGATGCTCAAGACATATGACGGGTGACATATCTCTTTTTATTGACTTTGTGCCAAAGAGAAAGGGGTTCGTCACTTATGGAGATAATAACCAAGTGGCTATAATTGGAAAAGGTAGTGTAGGTAATCCCTCATCTACTACTATCTCCGATGTTATGCTAGTCGATGGTCTTAAACATAACCTTCTTAGCAATAGTCAACTTTGTGACAAGGCTTTTATAATTACTTTTATAAACACTTGTTGCTTATTTATGCATAATGAAAAGAAGGAATGTATGTTTAAAGGCTTGGGGGCCAATAACACTTATATGCTTAACTTAGATGATGTATCCTTGGTTGGAACTAAGTGTCTAGCTACCTTGACTGAAAACTCTTGGCTATGGCATAGACGCTTAGCTCATATCAACTTTGACTTAATAAAAAAAGTAACCTCAAATTATTTGGTAATTGGTCTACCAAAGATGAAGTTCACAAAACACCATCTATGTGAAGCATGTCAAATGGGGAAGCAAATGAGAATATCTTTTAAGTTGAAAAACATTGTTTTTACTTTGATACCTCTTGAGCTTCTTCATATGGATCTCTTTGGTCCTTCAAGTACCAAAAGCATAAGTGGAAACTATTATGGATTGTTATTGTCGATGATTACTCAAGATTTTTTTGGGTTATGTTTTTGTCTAGTAAAGATAAGACATATCCGGCTTTTAAACACTTTGCTAGGTTGTTCCAAAATAAAATGAATTTGAAAATTGTTTCCATCCAAAATGATCATGGAGGAGAATTTCAAAATCACCTCTTTGAGAAGTATTGTGACAAACACGGAATTGAGCATAACTTCTCTGCTCCAAGAACTCTGCAAAAAAATGGTGTTGTGGAACGGAAACATCGTGTCTTAAAGGAGTTGGCAAGGACTATGCTTAATGAAGGTAATTTTCCTAAGTATTTCTGGGCGGATGCCATTAACACAGCTTGTAATGTCTTGAATAGGATCCTAATACGTGCTATTTTAGACAAAATCCCCTATGAACTACTTAGAGGTAGAAAACCTAATGTTTCTCATCTACATGTTTTCGGATGTAAATTCTATATTTTGAACAATGGAAGGGACAATCTTGGTAAACTCGATGCAAAAGCCGATTAGGGTATCTTCCTTGGATACTCATAATCTAGTAAAGCATATCGGGTTTATAACAAAATATTATTTATTGTTGAAGAGTTTGTACATGTTACGTTTGATGAGTCTTATCCGAAAAAATGTTGGGAAAAGTGTTTCTTTTCATGATGTAGGTGTATCTTTGCAAGAAATTCTCAATAGAACCGAACAAGGAATTGATCAACCTAAAGCGGTAGAACATGAGAAGGAAGAAGATAATGATTGTGAAGAGGAGAAGATTGAAAGTCCATCTGCAGTGGAAGACCTATCTTTGACTTGGAAAACATCCAAAGATTATCCTATAGACAACATACTTGGGGACATCACCAAAGGCGTGACAATGCGCTCAAAGCTAAGTTATTTTTGTTATCACTTTGCATTCGTTTCTCAAGTTGAACCTAGAACACTTAAGATGCATTACTTGATGAGCATTGGCTTATGGTCATGCAAGGTGAACTAAATCAATTTAAAAGGAATGATGTTTGGGACCTTATCCTTTGTCCTAAAAATCATCAAGTAATTGGCACCCGATGAGGCTTTAGAAACAAGCTTGACGAAAATGGAGTGATAACCTGCAATAAAGCCCGACTAGTTTCCCATGGATGTAACCAAGAGGAGGGCATAGACTATGAGGATACTTATGCTCTGGTTGCCCGCCTTGAGGCTATACGCCTTCTTCTAGCCTATGCTTGCGTCAAGGAATTCAAATTATTTCAAATGGACGTGAAAAGTGCGTTCCTAAATGGTTACATTAATGAAGAAGTGCATGTAGCTCAACCCCCCGGTTTTGAAAGTCTCGAGTATCCAAACCATGTATACAGGCTTAAAAGAGCTTTGTATGGCCTCAAACAAGCTCCTAGAGCTTGGTATGAGCGTCTAAGTAAATTTTTAATTGATCAAGGATACTCTAGGGGGAAAATGGATACTACACTTTTCATTAAGCGCCAAGGAAAGATTAATCTTCTAGTTCAAGTTTATGTCGATGATAATATTTTTGGATTTATTAACATGAAACTTGTAGACGAGTTTTCTAAGCTTGTGCATGGAGAGTTTGAAATGTGCCTTATGGGGGAGTTGAATTATTTACTTGATCTTCAAATAAAATAACTCAATGAAGGCACTTTTGTGTGTCAAACCAAATATTGTAAAGAGTTGCTAAAGAGGTTTAGCATGGAAGATGCAAAATCCATTGATACTCCTATGACTATAAATGGTAATTTGGAAAGAAATGAGAATGGAAAGGATGTAGATGTGAAGAAATATAGAGGTATGATTGGCTCTCTTATATATCTTACTGAATCTAGGCCAGACATTATTTTTAGCGTGTGTATGTGCGCTTGTTAACAATCGTCTCCTAAGGAATCTCACGTAAAAACCGTAAAACGTATTCTTAGGTATCCTCATGGTACTTCTATTTACATGATTTAGTATTCTAAGGGAACCAATTGTAAGTTGGTTGGTTACACCAATTCTGATTTTTTTGGTTGCAAATCGGATAGGAAGAGTACTAGTGGAACTTACCATATGTTTTCAAATTGCCTTAGTAAGTTGGCATAGCAAGAAACAAGCTTCAGTTGCTTTGTCAATCACCGAGGCGGAATACGTTGCGGCCGGTAGTTGTTGCACTCAAATTGTGTGGCTTAAACAACAGTTACTTGACTTTGATATAAAACTTCAATGTATTCATATTATGTGCGACAACACTAGTGCTATTAACCTAACCAAAAATTCGGTGTTACATTCTCGCACTAAGCATATTCAGATTTGTCACCACTTCCAACGTGACTATGTTGAAAAAGGGGATGTCAAATTTGAGCATGTTGATAGTAAAAATCAACTTGCGGATATTTTTACAAAACCTCTTGCCACCGAGCCATTTTTCAACATTCGAAGGGAATCGGGGATCCTTGATATTTCAAATCTTGCCTAGCATATGACTTGTTGCATGCACTTTATATACTCTTGCTTTTACTTTCCTTGAAAGTTATACCACATAAGAGTGCATACTTCATCAATTCATACGAGAGGTAATATTGTTCCTTTTCTTTTTCCTTCATTAGTAAGCTTTTACCTTTACATATTGCTAGTGTTCCAAATGATTGATATTCTTGATGTATAAAGTAGTTCATGAATACTCACTTCCAAAAATTTCCATCGATGCAAATCAATTATATGCTTATAGTGATGTTGTATTATTCCATATATATGCTTGAAATATACTCTTGGTGCATTTGCCTTGTTATGTATTATTGCATGAAGTATGGTTGAACATGTTATAATGTTAGCAAAATTCTTGTTGAGAGTCACTATTATGATAACATCTGTGTTTTTGGTTTGAGTGGTGATAAGATTGTATATCACCTTGCTAGAGCACATGTGTGTGTAGCATTTCGGGAGCACCAAAGGCATATGTCACGTAATTGTGTCACTTTTGTAGCAAACTCAAGAGTTTTAAATACATTGTATCGTTTATGTTTCATGTTTCTGTTATGTTATTTGGCATAAAGTGTGGCAATTATGTTCTATTGTTGCTTAATATGCTTGTATTTATGTTTAAGCATTATTGTTCAATATGTATATCATTATATATGAGTGTTATCATGTTGATGTTCTTATCTTTGCAATTTGCCTCTGTATGTTATATTGGTTTGTATGTGATAAAAGATACTTCTCATTGTTTACTTTGTCTCTTTTTAATATTGTCAAAGGGGGAGAAGTATACAAATGAAGTTGGATTCATATATTCAGGGAGACTCTTCATGAAGACACAAAATGTTGCGAAACTATCGCCTCAAGTTTTTCCAATATCAAAAAGGGGAAGTATGTGAGTTCAACTTTCCGTTCGATGTGTTTTGAATGATGTCAAAACTAGGATAGTTTAGCGTTAATGTATATTGGATGGTATCCTCTGATTCTAGATTTACATCTTAGCATTAGGAATCATTAAAATGGTTTGGAAAATGTTCATGCATCATACATGCATTGAAAATAAGGTTTTTGTAAAAAATGCATTGAAAAACAAGTTTTTGTAAAAACAATGCATCAAAGGTTGACACATATGTGTTTAGGTCGACCTATAGAAGTTTTAACTTTAGCATAGGTCTCCACATAGCCATCTTAGGTCAACACCCATACATCAATAATAAAGTCTGTAGCCACTGTCTATAAGCTGGGAAACTTAGGTCGACACATGGTCAACAAAAGACATCAATTGGTCAACCTAAGACCTTCACAAGTCGACGCATTTGCTTTGATATGTCGACCTATAGATTACATGGGTCGACACATGCGATGCAATTCTTCAAATTTTCATATTTTTTCCATTCCTTTGCATTCCCTCTTGCTTCCAAAACTTGCATACATATAAATATTGTTAGATGCATCTTTTTCTAGTAAGTTTCTAGTGTAAAACCTATACGAAACCAGAATTTCAAAGCACACTCATTATCTTCAACCTCTCTTCTATGCATACACACAATCAAACTGCACATAATCACTTTTTGATTGGGTGACCATCTAGATTAGGGTTTATAATGTCCAATTAGGTTGGTGTACCGAGAATATTGGGCTGAGTTGTTTGAGGGTTTCAAATAAGAAATCCGAGCTGGGGTTTTCCTTCAAGATCATTGAGGATTTGAATATTTCGGACAAGATTACGCAATTCGGATCCGATTGAGTGAAAGCCTTGAGACAAGGTGGTTCCTTGCAAGGGAGTAGCTTGAGACGGTGGACCGGGTTGGTAAATCTTGGACTTCAACAAGTGTGTGCTTGGGATTAATTCGATCGTCTCAAAGCCATGGGACAAGGCGGTTCCTTACAAGGAAGTGGCAAGAATAGGTCAATTGAAGTGACATTGTTGGTGACTTGATCAATCTTTGATCAAGGGTTTTGGAGGTGGTAGAATCAACAACAACCCATAGGGTTTGTAGGGTTAGAGTTCTTCATCTCTTGTATATACACTTTTTGCAAAGTAAAGTTAATTGCAAGTATCTCAATTCAATTTCTAATTGAGGGAAGATGTACCCATATCAAGGTCGATTAGGGAACTGCCTAAACAACTCCTTGTCTCTCTCTCTCTCTCTCTCTCTCTCTCTCTCTCTCTCTATCTATCTATCTATCTATCTATCTATCTCTTTCTCTTTTAATTGTTATGTTTACAAATTATTGAATTCATTGGTTGTTTAATCAATTCAATCAGGAATTATTTTTGATCACGTTTTGAATTAGGTTTTGTTGATAGAATCATGATTTAGTTGATTGTGATTTGTTTTAA
This sequence comes from Lathyrus tuberosus, assembly GCA_022829125.1. NCBI lineage: Eukaryota > Viridiplantae > Streptophyta > Magnoliopsida > Fabales > Fabaceae > Lathyrus > Lathyrus tuberosus. The sequence continues at coordinate 24,185,796 of JALAZF010000009.1, forward strand.
GATCATCAAAACAAAGTAAATTTCCGAACGATATCGATTGCACAAAAGGTGTTTGATAAATTGCATTGTTGTTTTTGTTTTGTTTTGAAACAAGCTCTACCAATAACTTACCATTTGATTGTGTTGTGATTAATCGTTGTTGAACAATTTGTGTTCATTATCATTCAATTGTATAACTTTATGCATATCCAATCTTTTTCGATATTAGGTTTTGTTAGATGATTCGATTCAGGTTGTTTCCGCTGTGCCATAAAACTTTCGAAAACTATTTTTCCAAAATTTTGATTTTAAATTTGTGATCTATTCACCCCCTCTAGATCAAAGCCTATCGTCTAACATTGATTGGCTCATAAGTCCAATCAATTGGGAGCCTTAAATAATAGATTGTGAAATTATATTCTGTAGGAGGCAAATGTTGGACATGATGTTGGAACAACTGGTCCAACTTGTTAAACCAATATGACAGTAGAATGACAACAGCAACAACAATACATTGCAGAAATGCAATAAAATAACACAAGAGATTGGTAACCCAATTCGGTGAAGCCACACCTATGTTTGGGGGGGGGGGGGGGGGACTCTACCTAAGAAAGGAAATCCACTACTTCAAAACCCCATGATGTTCAATGTTTCTTCCCAATCCTAGAGATTTTCTATTTAAGACTCCCCCTAAATATGAGAACCCTTCTCACTTTCTTTCAATCACTAATCCCAAGTGATCAACTTCAATAACAATAATCTTGAATGTTAAATCTGAATATTTTGCATTGAACTAATAATAACAACTTCAATAACAACAGTCTTAACTGCGGCTCTTAGGCATGATTGGATCTGTATCAAATCTGAATATTTTGCATTGAACTAAGGATATTTTTCACTTTTATTATTTCCCTATAAAACTCATAGCCTGTTATGAGTTTAGGGTTCTCAACTTTTGTATCTTTTCCCTAGTTTCTATTTTTCTGCTTTTCTTTGTAACTCAAGTCTCCAAGGGAGAAATTTATGGAACAATGTTATTTCATAATTCAGGTTTTCTATTCATTCTCTTTATATTGTTCATCTATTTTATTTGATTAATATGAGTTTGATAATGAATATCTCTGTGATTGTGTTTTCCCTCACCATGGGGATTGTTTCATGACCTATCATATGATACAATATTATCAATTGAGAGAATTTCAATTAAACTTATTTTATAATATGAGTTCATGCATTCCAACTTCGTTACGAAAGTAAGTGGTTCTCAGATATCGACCGTAGTCTGAAAGGATATGTGTTGATACCAAAGCGTAGATTTTTAAACAACCTAATCCAGACGATGCGAAAACTGATGGACAAATTTGAGAAAACATATAGCTAGGAAAAAGTAATGACTCATCGAATAATAATCTGGACGATGCGAAAGTCGACAGATTATTTGTTGATGATATGGGCAATGTGCTAGTGAAAGCAGATAGTGCCCAATTTTATCTATTTTCTATAATTTATGCAAATTTCTCGTATTAGATGTGCCAAGGATCGTATGATTGTGTTAGAAACATGAACTGTAACCCCGGGTCCCATTTGCCCCGATTTGAGATTCAAGTGATTTTTCCGTTAAGCTATTTTCATTTAATTGCTTTTTCCTTTAAGCTGTTTACTAAAATCTCTCATTTTGATTTCTCTAGATATACACTGATTGGATAAGAATTTGGTACTTAAACCATTGGTCTTAGTGATTCGATATCTATTTTATTACTTTGCGGGAGCCATGCACTTACGGTTGCATCAAGTTTTTGGCGCCGTTGCAAGGGACCAATTGCGTTTAATATTGAATTTCTGTTAAATCACAATATATACTAGATTTTTAATTTTGTTTTTAATTTTTTGTGGCTCTCTCTCTGTCCCTGTATGCAAAGAACTCGTCTTGATTATTCTATTTTGTTATCGTAGAGATTAGAGCAATTTTTTTCTTTTCTGTTGTTTCTTTTGGGGTATACATGAGGTATATCCAAAATATTTTCAACAATGTGAACAATAACCATGAAGGCTTCTATCCCAATACCTAATAATCTAGGGTGGTTAGATCACCCAAATTTTTTCTACAATACCCACTCCCAGTATTTTGAGGAACCACCAAATTCCCAACAATCAAACCTTAAAATGTTAATGGAGAATTTGATTAAGACACAAACTCACTTTAACCTAGAATCTATGATGAAGAGTTTTTTTGGTAAAACAAACTCTCAAGAATAAAGAGTTTATAAATCAAAACCTCCTCACCATTGAGGCACTTAGGAAATTAAACACTAAGGTTAACAAAGTTATCACCCATACCAAAATGTTGTAGACACAAATCTCCCAAGTAGATCAACAACAAGCTGCTTCCTCCTTCCCTTCCGGATCATTTTCGAGGCAACCCGAGAAAAATCCCAAGGGACATTTGAATGATGTGATAACTCGTAGTGGAAAGCAAATGAGTAGTTCTTGTGTGTGTGTGTGTGTGTGTGTGTATGTGTGAGAGAGAGAGAGAGAGAGAGAGAGAGAGAGAGAGAGAGAGAGAGAGAGAGAGAGAGAGAGAGAGATTGAAGTGAGTATGCCAACAACACCTGAAAAGAAGGTTGTTGAAGAGGTTGAGAAGGAAGCACCCTATGTTTCCCCCTAAAAACCTATTTTTCCTTTCCCACAAAAACTTGTGGAAGCTAAGATAGGAACCCAATCCAAATGGTAAGCATAAATAATGGAAAAGATCTTTTCCAATGTACCATTAACCAATGTCCTGTCTAAAATGAGAATATTAGAGGACCATGAAACTGAGAAAGTTATTGATGTTAAGAGAGGAAGGTTGATCTTTGAGGTAGGGGATAAAAGGATTAAGTCAAAACCCGAAAAGTTGATACTTAGGATAGAACCAAGAATACCCCTACAGGTTTAGAAGTATGAACCACCCCATAGGAAGAAGAAAAAGAAGAGTAGTGGATATGAGAGATGGCTTAATAAGTGGGCATAGACACCTAATACAACTGAAAGTGAGGTTGAGGAATCATTTTTAAAAGAGCCACCAAGAGTGCTTGCACTCATCGACCATCGAGCTAAAACGACGTTAAACAAAATGCTTCGTGGGAGGCAACCCACGCTTTCTGTACTAATTTTTTTTCTTGTTGTTTTATTTTTTCTTCAAGCTAATAAAAAGCTCATGAAGGTGGTACAAAATAGTCAAGGAGTGGTCTTGGATGACATCAAATCAATGATGCAACAACTTATGTTGCGGTTCCTGCCTCTGGAATGAGGTTCTTGTGAGTTCTACTCCAATCATAACATCTCCAGATTCCAAGTGTCGGGAATTCAAATTCTTTCACCAACCAAAAGTCCAATTCATATTTCCAAAAACCAAAATCCAATCTCCATTAGCATCATTTTTCAAAACCCGATGTTGATTTGTAACCCACAATCCAACAATATTCAATAAGCCAAAATCCAATCTCCATTGGTGCCCCAAATATTCAAATTCACTTGACCTTCCTAAAGAAAAAATACAAAGCAACTCACCTGCATTCCTACATGCATCAATCATAACATTTCATGCGTAGCATTTCCCCTAAGGCAAGACGTTACATTACACGAAAATCCAAACACTCATTTGCATTCCCACATGCATTAATCATGACATTTCATGCATCGTGCATAGTCTTTCCACATATGTGAAGCATTACGTAATTACAAATTTAAAAAAATGCATACCTAGCATAAGTTAGGATTTGGGACTAATCGTGAGAGTCAAGGTCATTCCCCAAGCTAAGTCAATGGTATTTCTCTGAGTGAGTTCCTACCATACAAGCTTTCTTGTTGAGCGTTCCATAACGAGTTATTTCTTTCAACCTTTATTGATAAGGATAATACCCTCAGCTTAGTCAATGGTATTTCTCTGAGTGGGTTCCTACCCTTCACATTGGGCGTTCCCCAACAATTCTTTTTCGTCAACCCTTTGACGATGTCACTCCCTAGTGAAGTCTTTTTCGTCAACCTGTTGATGATGTCTCTCCCTAGTAAAGTCTTTCCCGTTAACCCTTTGATGATGTCACTCCCTAGTGAAGTCTTTTCCATCAACCCTGTCGTACCCCAAATTTTGACCAACCGTCTATTCTTTTTTGCTTTTTGTATTGAGGGGTTTATTTATTTTAGGGTTAAATATGTTTTTAGTCCCTATAAAGTTTGAAATTTCATTTTTAGTCCCTCCTGGGTTTTGGCAACGGTTTTAGCTGGTTTTGGCAACGGTTTTTTTTGTAAAAATCGTTGCCAAAAGGTAGGGAAGGACTAAAAATGAAATTTCAAACTTTATAGGGACTAAAAACATATTTAACCCTTTATTTTAATAGTAGGGGTAGAATAAATTATGATGGCGTTATGAGTTAAATAGAGTTAGATTACTGTTATTTTTATATATAGGGATTAATTAGGGTCATATTAATTTTTAATCGAATTATACTAGGGTCATAGTGGGGTTATTAGAGGATTAATGTTAATATTAATATTATTATTAATATCATCATTGAATTATTATTAAAATACCCGCTAATGTTGTTTTATTTTGAATAAATAAAATGGTACAGCTGGTAGCAAGGGGAGTATAGGGAGTTACAAGACGTAGAGGTTGTGAGTTCGAATCCCACCTTTTTCATTTTTAATGTTGTATTTGTTTTATCTTTACTACTAACTTTTTTTATTTTTATTTTTAATAAAAAATCACAAAAATATCATTTTTTAATATTTATTTTTTTAATTTTCGTATTTGTATTTAATGCAATTTTAAAAATATGATTTTTTCATTAAAATTAATATTTTATGGAAAAAATCTCAAAAATCATAAAAATAAAAATAAAAATCAATCAAATCTTTTTTTCTCATTATCATTATTAGGATATTTCTTTTATTTAAAATATTAATTTTTTTTATTTAAATTCACCAAGCCATGAATCCATCCAGATTCATTTGCTTGGGCTCCAAGAAATAGAGGAAAATCAGGTCAGATTAAAACCTTCCTAAACTGAAAATTTTTATTCAATGTCTGACCTAATTTTTCATCTATGAATAGACTCTATTTTCCAAATTTTAACTCACCCACAAATTCACAATAATCAGTATAAAAAAGTTGTTGTTCTTCACATTGAAGAACAACAACACTAAAAGGGGGGACAATTTTACAAACCATACGATAAAAAGTTGTTGTTCTTTGCATATCTAAGACAACAACAATAAAACCCTCAACACCAATAAAACCCTAAACCTTCAAAATATCTAACACAACACCAATAAAACCCTAAACCCTTAACAATAAAACCCTAAACCTTCAACATCCCTCCGAGTCAAAAGGGAAAAGGAAAGGAAAAGAGATCTCAGGGAAAAGGAAAGGAAAAGAGATCTCACACAAGGATACAAGGAAGTCACCACCAAGAGGAAAAGGCAAAGAAGAGGAAAAGGCAAAGAAGGGAAAAAGACACAAAGGGAAAAGGGAAAAGAAGGGGAAAGGGCACAAAGGGAAGGGAAAAGGGAGTGGGAAGCAGTTTAAATGGGTCACGGCATTTCAGGTTGGTATCTCTAAACCGTTGATTATCTATCGTATATAATTACACTTGAATTACTGTTTGGATTGCGATTTGGATTCTGATTTAATTATTGTGGGTTTTGTTCTTAATCAATCATGTATTGGTGTATATGATTAATCTAACTTGAATATATTTAATTTTGCTTTTTGTATACGATTAAAATTGACTTAAGTTTCTTATAATTTTGGATTTATAATAATTATTTATTTTTTTAAATGTGGGTTTACTTATGTTTGTTATAAATTTATTTTTAATAAATTTGGGTTTTAAAATTGGTTTGTTTATTTGGAAAATATTATTATAATTTACTTTAAAAAGATAACTGGAATCAAATCATTTTTCTTAGGAATTTTTAGTTTGGAATAAAAATGCTAAGGGATGTTTAAGGGATTAAAAATCATTTTAGTTTTTTTAACAATTAAATTAATTACTTAATTTAAGTTGTTAAAATAGGTTTTAATTTTTTAGTTTTTTTAACAATTAAATTAATTACTTAATTTAAGTTGTTAAAATAGGTTTTAATTTTTTTAGTTTTTCTTAAAAATTAAATTAATTACTTAATTTAAGTTGTTAAAATAGGTTTTAATTTTTTAGTTTTTTTTAACAATTAAATTAATTACTTAATTTAAGTTGTTAAAATAGGTTTTAATTTTTTTGTTTTTTTAACAATTAAATTAATTGCTTAATTTAAGTTGTTAAAATAGGTTTTAATTTTTTTGTTTTCTTTAACAATTAAATTAATTACTTAATTTAAATTGTTAAAATAGGTTTTAATTTTTAGTTTCTTTTTAACAATTAAATTAATTACTTAATTTAATTTGTTAATTAATTTTCACTTAGAGTTTTGTTTTTTTAATAAGTAAGGTTAAGGAAATAGGATTGTAAGGATTTTAATATTAAAATAAATAATTATTTTCTTTTATATTTTTTTTGAAGGGTTTATATACTTAGGTTAATTTTTTATAAAATCTATACTTAGGATTTATTTCAAGGAATTTACTTTTTATAAAATATAGGGTTGGGATAAAAATAAATTGAATTTTTATTTAACTTTTCTTTTGGGATATAAATATTTTTTTTAGGGATTATTTGGAGTTTAGATATTATTCTTTTATTTGGATTAATCTGGATATAAATTTTGTTTTTTATCATAATGACATGTTTAACTTTTTATTTCTTTTTTCTGTGAAAATTAGAAATTTGCTTTCTAAAGGATATTTAAGGAATTTTTCTTTAAGGGATTTTAACTTGGGATAAAGCTCTTGGTCCGAGAGCCTAAATAAAGGATGGGATAAGGGATAGAACTCTTGATATCCGAGAGTATAAATAAAAGGATTAAGGGATAAATCTCTTGGTCCGAGAGCCTAAATAAGGGATAGGGGATAAGGATTTAGGGATAACACTCTTGATATCCGAGAGTATAAATAAAAGGATTTAGGGATAGAACTCTTGATATCCGAGAGTATAAATAAAAGGATTAAGGGATAAAACTCTTCCTCCGAGAGTCTAAATAATGGATAGGGATTTAAGGGATTTAACTCCTCATCTAGGAGTATAAACACTAGATTTAAGGGATAAAACTCTTTATCCAAGAGTATAAATAGTGGATTGGGGTTTAGGGTTAGGTTTTGGGATTTAGGAATAGGATTAGGGGGTAGGAATAAGGGAGGTGAACTACGGTTACTCTGATCCTTCAAATTGAAGGTATGTAGGCATAGGGTTGTAAACCCTAGCGAGTATAATTAATTAAAAACTTAGGTCTTCCTATAACTTAGACAAACAAATATACCCTAAATTCAAAGGTGGATCCCATTGAGTATAATGGAAGTGAGAGGTGCCTAACACCTTCCCTTCACTTAGCCGACTCCCGAACCGTAGGAATCTCTACCTTAGGATTAAGATATTAGGTTTATCATTATTTTCCTCAAAAAATATGATGGCGACTCGAAATTTTTAGCCGGCCGCGACAACTGGCGACTCTGTTAGGGAATCCTTCCTAGAGAGAGTCCTTCCTAGCCTTAGGATTTAGGGATTTGTTTGTCTTGGATGTTTTTATTTTGTTTTTATTGTTATGTATTTTTTAATTTATTTCATATTTTTTATTTAAGCCTTTGTTTTTTATTTTGTCATTATACAAGGGATTGAGGCAAACAAAAAAAGGAGTGAAGCTAAAACCAAAAGCTTGGAGGATAACCCTAGAACATAAAGTGGAACGGAAATGTTTTTGGGGGGGATGCGACATCCCCAACAATGCATTGATGCCACACTCAGAGTAGATCCTTCCAAAGTCGTCCTCACGAAAGGGCTAGCCCCTGACGTAGTGGAATGATTTGGATGTGGTCCGTGACTCTGAGAACCTTTAACCTACCCCACACCAATCTATGGAGACCCTATGTATTCAACCCTCAAGGGCTGTTACTAGGCTTCTACCCCAAATGAGACTTATCCCGAAGGATTACCGTAGGAAGGCTTGCTCCTTCTCATGGTAAAACAAGGGTATAGTCTGAACATGTTGGGGTCGTTATGCTGTCCAAATTTTTATAACCTACATGTGAGGGGATGGGGTAGTCTTAACTTAGATCCAGCCTGTTATAGGGAGCCTACCTAGTTAGGGTCATGCTTGCATTTTCACCTTACCCTAACCAAGTAAAAAACAAAAAAACAAAGTTTCTATGTCATCATGCATTTAAAAACATTTTTTTGCATATATGCATTTTTGTGGGGAATTTCAAGATGTGTTGTAGGAACATTGGAAAGATGGATTCAAACAAGAAAGGGCTACCCTATGCATTAGAATGCTAAGTGCTGATTTACAAAGTCTCAAAGACCTTCAAGACTTGATCTGCTCAAAGGATGTTTATACACAAGTATGGAAGGATCCTCCATCTCTTAGGGATTCCTATGAAGGTAGATGCCATCATTGCCTTTGCACAACTTTATGATCCTTCTCTATGTGACTTCCTCTTCAAGGATTTTCAACTAGCTCCTACGCTGGAATAGTTTGGACTATACTTACAAGGAGCGGGAAAAACCTTACAAGGGGCATGGGGGCAAAAAAAATAAGGGAAAGGAAAAAATAAGGAGAAAGAAAAAAGGAATAAAAAAAAGGAAAAAGGAAAGAAAAACAGAAAAGGGGAAAAGGGTCAAGCCTAAAGACTTAGCTGTGCCTGTTGAGGATCCATTAACTCACCACAAGGAGGATAGGGAAGTGCAAGGGCTCAAGAAAGGGTACTTGGAGGAGTTCAAAGCTCATTTGAAGAAGGGATTGGGGGCATCTATTTAGTTTACACCTTCTAGGGTTCGGGGGTTTCTATTTTGGGATTATTGTTTTGGGTTAGTCCTAAGGAATTATTTTTGTTTTCCTAATTTTTTTTATTATTTTATTCATCTCTAACTACAATGGATCTTGGAATTCCTCCCAAATAAATTTTTAAAATTATTTTGCATACCCCATGCACTTTCATGTATTTTCATACATACACCTACATTTGCATATCCTTTCTGCTCTCGCCCTTGTCCAATTACCAAGAGTTAAGAGGTTTCTCGATACTCATGAACGAACTTAAAGGATACCTCAAGAATCTATGGAGGAATTCAAGAGGGGCAAGTATCATTGAGGAATGAAGGTAACCTTTCACCATGTCTACCAGAGGATTGCGTAGACCCTCAAATACAATAACCTTGGATGATGCCCATACAACAAAGGAAGTTTGGAAGGGAACTAGATCCTACACTAATGCCTCATGACTTAATTGGAGGTGCCTTAGTGAAGCTGCAATTACTTGACCCTATTCAGACACTACAAGCTATGAGCTCAAAGCACAAGACCTGCAACCGAATTTCAAAGGGGGAGTTCCATGGATTAAAAGTCATCCATTACTTTTACAAGTGGAGGGACATCAAGAAGTCTCCCAAAATTGGTTGGACCAACAAGGAAGCTTACCCCTAGGATCATTAGGCCTTTATCATTTCCAGTTGTATTTTCCTTTTGCTAAATGTTGTTTGTAATTAAAAGATGTACTTTTTGGGAAATAATTTCAATAAGATGAGCATGCATGTCTTTGGAATCAATCCATTCGTTTACACTCTCTTTTATGCCATCACCATGAAATAAATCACACCTTTTCTTTTCACTTCTCACCTATTGACAAACTTAGGAGGAGAATGAGGTAAATTAAAACAATCAAATTTGCTGACGTATGTTTTTAATAGTAAGACCTGGATGACGATGTAAGGCATTGTTTCACTCCCTAAATACTGGAGAAATAAGGAGATAATCCGTAGTCAACCCCTAGAGCCAGAAGTCGGTGTTCTTTATATTTTCAAAAAACCTTAATCTTAACCAGGGGTAGGGTAGATTTCAATTAACTCAATGATGCATTCTAATCTCAAGGGAATCAGTCTATCTAAGCAAAGGTTTAAAGCACATCTTCTTCCTCACACCATTCAACATTGAAGAAGAAAAAGGGATAATAGCTCATAATATCTAATATGGCAGTCACACCCTTTCTAAGTCAAAAGAAGATCACTCAAGAATTGTTCCAAAAAAAAAAAAGAAAAAGCCCGCTAAGTCAAGAAGAAAAGGAAAAAGCTGAAAAACAATGGACTTTGACTTAGGCAAAATAAGGGTATCCCGATGGACTACTAAATTCAGAAGAATCGGTCCATGCAAAAATAAGGGATTAAAAGAAAGGAAAAAGGAAAATAGGGAACAATCTTATAAACATGAGTGAGTGACTGCACCTCAAAAATCTCATCGAGTGCTTAAACCAGTACACCTTTTAATCACCGTGACTGAAAAGGTTCTCTTGCAGGATGAACGCATCTGTTGGGTTAATTGGATTTAGGAATGGAGAACATTAAGGAGAATGGGGTGGGTTAAATTTCAAATTTTGAGCCTCGTATCTTTGTTTTTTTAAAACCGTGAACCAGACCACGTTACAACATATAAAAGTCCTAATTGAAGCTAGGGGAATTATAAAAGCATACTCGGCAAAGTCGTGGTTAAACTGACTCTGAATCCAAATGTTTGGTAAAACATCATTTTTCAATCTTCGTTTGTGCCAAACTCATGGCCAAATATCATCTGTATACGCCATATCCATTTCTAACAATTCTCGATTTCAAAACTTGCATGAGCATTGAGTTGGAATTACTTTTCAAAGGGAATAACTTTACTCGCAAATCAATACTTGGCATCAGGGAAATATCAATAATGGTCTAATCAGGGGCATATCATTTCAAGGAATTTCTGACTAGGGGAAAGTCACCTAAGGATCCTCCCAATCAAGGGGCAAATCCTGATGGTCATAATAACATATTATCTAGAGATCCTACTAACTAGGAGCAAAGCATCCCAAGACTTGACACACTGATGCTGAGTCACCTCCACGGCTCTAATGATAAGGGGTGGACTTTTCAAGAGGTTCACGCTGGGGCACGCCAACTCAAGGGTGCATTGAGGCCAATCGCTCTAGGAGTCATCTAATAAGGGGCGAAGACATGATAATGGGGCAGTTCATATTAAGGTCATATCATAGCATGGCAGGATCCAAGTTCCTTTTCAAGCCACTCATACCCAATTAATTAAGGGGCATACCTTTTGAAGATTCAAAATCTGGGGCATATTTTCCAAGGTTGAAATACTGGGGCAGTTGATCTCAAGGTCGTATCAAGGCATGGTGGGATCTGAGGTCCTTTTCAAGCATAATCCTGTGAAACTCAAACAATCAAGGGCAAACCCTCTTCATACTTCCAAGAGGCACATACAAGCTCTGTCCTACATCAACAATCGCCAGGGTTCAAAATGAGTATCGGGATATCAGGCTAGCTCAACACACCCTACCATATCAGTTAATAAATATCATGGGGACACTCAACACTGGGGCACTTATGGAAACATTCAAATCATTGTCATGCATTAATCATGTCGCTACGCTCTAGCATCTAATCATGCATATATAACATAACATCACATACATGCATGAACATACATACATGCACTCATGCATACATACATAAGGTTCACAACTACTCTTAGGGGTTTAATCCCCAACTTGGCAACATGGCTTTCATAAGGTATCGTGTTTCTTCAATTATCTAAGGGTTTTTATCTAGGGTTCCATTAAGGGTTTTGTCGAGGGTTTCATTAGGATTTTTCATTAGTTTTTATCAGAGGGATTATATCCAGGGTTTCATTTAAAGGATTTCATTTAAAGGTTTCCTCTAAGGGTTTTATCAAGGGTTTATCGAGGTTTTTTTTCCTCATGGGATTTGATCAAAGAATTTTTAATTTTTTTTCCAAGAGATTTAACAGGGGTTCTACAAAAATTCCTATCCAGGGATTTTTCATCATCAAGGGATTTCATCAAGGGATTTATCAGGGGTTCTACAAAAATTCCTATCCAGGGATTTTTCATCATCTAGGGATTTCATCAAGGGGTTCTATCAAAGGGTTTACATCGAACATTCTACACAGGGATTTACCAAAAGGGGTCTACCAGATTTTTAGGGGTTCTACCAGAATGTTAATAAAGGGTTCACCAATGTCTTATCATGGGGTTTCACCAGGGTTTTGCCAAATGGTTTCACTGGGGTCTTATCAAGAAGTTTTCTATTAAGGGATTTTCGCCCAAGGGATTTCGTCGAGGAGTTGTATCAGGGGTTCTACTCGATTTTGTTCAAGGAGTTCCATCTAGGGATTTTCATCCAAAAAGGGTTTTTGTTTAGAATTAAAAAAAATGGGGGAGGGTTTATTGGATTTGTCATCAAAGGATTCTACCTAGGGGTGTCACTGTTGTGTCAATAGGTTTTATCACAAGGGGTTTCTCGAAAAGGTATTTAGCAAGGGGTTCAATCGGGTATTTCGTTAAGGGTTTATTACTAGGGATCTTAGGATAATCAGCGTAGTACCTACCGGACTCTGGGGTCAAAATTAGGGTCCTTTTTATATTTAATTGTCTCCGCAACAAAAGAGGAAGACTCATCAACATCCTCTTTCTGATTCGAAGACGATTAAATATGGGCATCTGTCGTACCCTAAATTTTGACCAACCGTCTATTCTTTTTTGCTTTTTGTATTGAGGGGTTTATTTATTTTAATAGTAGGGGTAGAATAAATTATGATGGCGTTATGAGTTAAATAGGGTTAGATTACTGTTATTTTTATATATAGGGATTAATTAGGGTCATATTAATTTTTAATCGAATTATACTAGGGTCATAGTGGGGTTATTAGAGGATTAATGTTAATATTAATATTATTATTAATATTATCATTGAATTATTATTAAAATACCCGCTAATGTTTTTTTATTTTGAATAAATAAAATGGTACAGTTGGTAGCAAGGGGAGTATAGGGAGTTACAAGATGTAGAGGTTGTGAGTTCGAATCCCACCTTTTTCATTTTTAATGTTGTATTTGTTTTATCTTTACTACTAACTTTTTTTATTTTTATTTTTAATAAAAAATCACAAAAATATCATTTTTTAATATTTATTTTTTTAATTTTCGTATTTGTATTTAATGCAATTTTAAAAATATGATTTTTTCATTAAAATTAATATTTTATGGAAAAAATCTCAAAAATCATAAAAATAAAAATAAAAATCAATCAAATCTTTTTTTCTCATTATCATTATTAGGATATTTCTTTTATTTAAAATATTAATTTTTTTATTTAAATTCACCAAGCCATGAATCCATCCAGATTCATTTGCTTGGGCTCCAAGAAATAGAGGAAAATCAGGTCAGATTAAAACCTTCATAAACTGAAAATTTTTATTCAATGTCTGACCTAATTTTTCATCTATAAATAGACTCTATTTTCCACATTTTAACTCACCCACAAATTCAGAATAATCAGTATAAAAAAGGTTGTTGTTCTTCACATTGAAGAACAACAACACTAAAAGGGGGACAATTTTACAAACCATACGATAAAAAGTTGTTGTTCTTCGCATATCTAAGACAACAACAATAAAACCCTCAACACCAATAAAACCCTAAACCTTCAACATATCTAAGACAACACCAATAAAACCCTAAACCCTCAACAATAAAACCCTAAACCTTCAACAACCCTAAACCTTCAACATCCCTCCGAGTCAAAAGAGAAAAGGAAAGGAAAAGAGATCTCAGGGAAAAGGAAAGGAAAAGAGATCTCACACAAGGATACAAGGAAGTCACCACCAAGAGGAAAAGGCAAAGAAGAGGAAAAGGCAAAGAAGGGAAAAAGACACAAAGGGAAAAGAAGGGGAAAGGGCACAAAGGGAAGGGAAAAAGACACAAAGGGAAAAGAAGGGGAAAGGGCACAAAGGGAAGGGAAAAGGGAGTGGGAAGCAGCTTAAATGGGTCACGGCATTTCAGGTTGGTATCTCTAAACCGTTGATTATCTATCGTATATAATTACTCTTGAATTACTGTTTGGATTGCGATTTGGATTCTGATTTAATTATTGTGGGTTTTGTTCTTAATCAATCATGTATTGGTGTATATGATTAATCTGACTTGAATATATTTAATTTTGCTTTTTGTATACGATTAAAATTTGCTTAAGTTTCTTATAATTTTGGATTTATAATAATTATTTATTTTTTTTAAGTGTGGGTTTACTTATGTTTGTTATAAATTTATTTTTAATAATTTTGGGTTTTAAAATTGGTTTGTTTATTTGGAAAATATTATTATAATTTACTTTAAAAAGATAACTGGAATCAAATCATTTTTCTTAGGAATTTTTAATTTGGAATAAAAATGCTAAGGGATGTTTAAGGGATTAAAAATCATTTTAGTTTTTTTAACAATTAAATTAATTACTTAATTTAAGTTGTTAAAATAGGTTTTAATTTTTTAGTTTTTTTAACAATTAAATTAATTACTTAATTTAAGTTGTTAAAATAGGTTTTAGTTTTTTTAGTTTTTTTTAACAATTAAATTAATTACTTAATTTAAGTTGTTAAAATAGGTTTTAATTTTTTTTGTTTTTTTAACAATTAAATTAATTACTTAATTTAAGTTGTTAAAATAGGTTTTAATTTTTTAGTTTTTTTAACAATTAAATTAATTGCTTAATTTAAGTTGTTAAAATAGGTTTTAATTTTTTAGTTTTCTTTAACAATTAAATTAATGACTTAATTTAAATTGTTAAAATAAGTTTTAATTTTTAGTTTCTTTTTAACAATTAAATTAATTACTTAATTTAATTTGTTAATTAATTTTCACTTAGAGTTTTGTTTTTTTAATAAGTAAGGTTTAGGAAATAGGATTGTAAGGATTTTAATATTAAAATAAATAATTACTTTCTTTTATATTTTTTTTGAAGGGTTTATATACTTAGGTTAATTTTTTATAAAATCTATACTTAGGATTTATTTCAAGGAATTTACTTGTTATAAAATATAGGGTTGGGATAAAAATAAATTGAATTTTTATTTAACTTTACTTTTGGGATATAAATATTTTTTTTAGGGATTATTTGGAGTTTAGATATTATTCTTTTATTTGGATTAATCTGGATATAAATTTTGGTTTTTTTTATCATAATGACATGTTTAACTTTTTATTTCTTTTTTCTGTGAAAATTAGAAATTTGCTTTCTAAAGGATATTTAAGGAATTTTTCTTTAAGGGATTTTAACTTGGGATAAAGCTCTTGGTCCGAGAGACTAAATAAAGGATGGGATAAGGGATAGAACTCTTGATATCCGAGAGTACAAATAAAAGGATTAAGGGATAAAGCTCTTGGTCCGAGAGCCTAAATAAGGGATAGGGGATAAGGATTTAGGGATAACACTCTTGATATCCAAGAGTATAAATAAAAGGATTTAGGGATAGCATTCTTGATATCCGAGAGTATAAATAAAAGGATTAAGGGATAAAACTCTTCCTCCGAAAGTCTAAATAATGGATAGGGATTTAAGGGATAGAACTCCTCATCTAGGAGTATAAACACTAGATTTAAGGGATAGAACTCTTTATCCAAGAGTATAAATAGTGGATTGGGGTTTAGGGTTAGGTTTTGGGATTTAGGAATAGGATTAGGGGGTAGGAATAAGGGAGGTGAACTACGGTTACTCTGATCCTTCAAATTGAAGGTACGTAGGCATAGGGTTGTAAACCCTAGCGAGTATAATTAATAAAAAACTTAGGTCTTCCTATAACTTAGACAAACAAATATACCCTAAATTCAAAGGTGGATCCCATTGAGTACAATGGAAGTGAGGGGTGCCTAACACCTTCCCTTCACTTAACCGACTCCCGAACCGTAGGAATCTCTACCTTAGGATTAAGATATTAGGTTTATCATTATTTTCCTCAAAAAATATGATGGCGACTCGAAATTTTTAGTCGGCCGCGACAAACCCTTTGATGAGGACATTCCCTAATGGTCCTTTTCCATCAACCCTTTCATGATGCCATCGACCCTTTGATGATGACATTCCTTAATGATCTGTTTTCATCAACCTTTTGATGATGCCATCAACCCTTTAATGATGACATTCCCTAATGATCCTTTTCCATCAACCCTTTGATGAGGACATTCCCTAATGAATCTTTTCTGTCAACCCTTTGATGATGACATTCCCCAATAAACCCTTTTCCGTAAACCTTTTAACGACGATATTCCCCAACAAGTCCGCTGAATTTTTCTCCCTAAACAAAGAACAAGTCCAAGTAAATATTTTCCTTTTAAGTCTTAGACTATCTTTGTAACATTTCCTTGTTATTTCTTGATCGCCCTTTATTATTGCTACTTGGTCGTCTTCCAGAAGGTATTTTAATATGAGGTACAAAGTGGACAACACTGTCTCTAGAGCATTGAATGATGGTCTGCCAATGATAATGTTATACGGGGATGCAACATTAACAATTAAATACCTTACCTTGATACTTTTCGCATTATCTCCACTGCCAAAAGTTGTCATTATGGTTGAATTCCCGAGTACCTTTACATTCTCTCTGGAGAATCTAACCACAGTACCTTTAAATGGTAGTAATTCGGTTGTTTCTAAGTTCATCCCTTTAAACACATCCCAATATAAAACATCTGCAGAACTTCTAGGGTCTACTGAGACTCGCTTCACTCCTGTCCTGGATCTGAACATTGATCACCATTGGATCGTTTTTGTGAGCCAATACTCTTTCCAAGTCTTCCTTTGAGAAACTGACCAAGTTTGAACTTTCCTTTCCATTTGACGTTGGCTTTTGTTTGATGTGCATCACTGATCGGGCATATTTTTTCTTAGTTGAACTGGTTTCTCCTCTTTCTGTGAACCCCATACAATGGTATTCAGTGTATGACAGGTCACCCGGGCTTCACTGACTTCTTTTGTATTCTTTCCTTTCTTCTGCGTAGGATTTTCCGGGTTAGGGTCTTCTCGAGAATGACTCTTTTTTCCTGACTGCCCTCATGTTTCTTTAACTTATGAAGATAACCAAACTCTTTGAATAAAGATCTCGATTTCCTTTTTTAATTGATGACAATTTTCGGTATGGTGTCCGCGAAGTCTATGATATGCACACCATGCATTCTCGTCTTTTCTCATCACGATGTGCACTCCTTTTGGCCGCACCAGTATGGGAAGTAACTTGAGGTGATAAACTTCCCTTAAGATATATTCTCGCCTGGTATTTAATGGCATGTACTCTTGTTCCCTCTCAAATAGACGTCAGGATGGTCTCGGCGTTGGCCGATCTCTGAGTCCGCTCTTAAAGTATTCCTTATTGTGCCCCGATCTTTCTTCCTTAGTTCGCATTTTATCCTTGGCATCTCGGGATATTTTTTCCATGTTACTTTCCTCCCCTTTGATGTAGCATTTCGCCTGGGTAATAATTTCATCCATGTTGGACGCCGACTTTTGTGCTAAGGATTCATTGAATTGTCCTGCCTCGAGGCCGTGATGAAATGCTTCGACGAACATTTCTTAATTTGGATGAGATACCTTGATAGTTTCTTCAATGAACCTTGCCAAATATTCTCAGAGAGATTCCGATTATTCCTTTTCAGACATTAAATAGACTGGTAGTCGACACTTTTCTGTGCTTACTTGCTGAAAAGTATTGTATCATTTTCTAGTTTAAATTCTGATAGCTAATGATCGAGAATCCAGGAAGACTCATATACCATCATAAAGCTCCTTTTTTAAGGGTTCAGGCCATGAGTTTACAATTTAGGGAGTCAGAAGCCCCTACAATTTCCATCTGATTATTGATCGCATTGATATGTTCTTGCGGGTTGGTTTTACCATCAAAAGATACCAATGTCAGTGGTTTGAAATTTTCCAAGACTTGGTCGTCCTAGATAGTTTCTGACAAAGGCTAAGAATCCAGAGGTTCCTCCTCTTCATCTCCTTCCTGTTGGCTTTGCGTTTGCAAAACCTGAACGTTGTCTTGCAAAGTTTCATTTTGGTGACAGAGAGCCTCCACCACAACAAGCAACTGGATTATATATGATGGTGGAGGTGGATCACTTCGACTGAGAGATGACCCAAACATTATACAACTGGGTTGCTAACGATATTGATGAGTTTGTGTGGCCTAAGCAAGTTTTACAGAGGCCCCACGGTGGACGCTAAATGTTCTTGCTAAAAATACTAAAAGGTTGACTTCCTCGTTCTAACTCGAAGAGAACCTTAAACGATTGGTTAAGGTGTCTGTTATGTATGTCTTTGCAGGTTATTGTCTGTCTTTACCTTTCAAGCCATATCTTATTTATAGGTCTCCTTTCATTAATACACCATCCTGTAACGTCCGCCATCTCCATGATTGTTCCCATAAGGCCTGCCTCTTCAATGATTGTAACTCTCCATCTATAATGTATCATTTTGTAACCGTTCTTGGTGACTCTTCAGATGGTATTCTAATGCCATTATCGGCCTTGACTTATAATAATGAGGTCATCCCGGATTGATACCCGTAAGCCCGACCTCGGTGTGCTCATCTTGACCAGACTCCAACTTGTCAAAGTAACTACAATTTGTCAACCTGTTTCGTTAAGCGGGTCCCATAGGATTTCTAGCACGCATATTAGGTCGTCCTCCAGGCTTGGGCCTCGTCTGATTTTCCAGGATGTAAATCGAGTATGCTTCTCGGATTTTGATATGGCTGGTGTACATTCTGAGAATTTTATAAGACCGGGGAATTATTATGAACTCCAGCAACAAGTTCGTTACTCATCCCAAACTCAATTTACCGGTATCTGAAAGGACCGTCAAAGTCGGAGCCGTTATGGCATTCCAAGGGACGAGTCAATTACAAAACATTTAATAATGAGTCGGTTACAGAGGTTTAATGGTTACTAAAAAACATTAACCCACATCTCTGCAGTATCTAAGATGGGGAAGGCCTGTCATATAAAAAGACCCCATAACCAACACAAAAAGGCAGTTGATCGATGAATAACACAAAAAAGAGGAAAACACCTGAAAACCCTGGACCATCAACAATGGTGGCCATTAATCCTTCTTAACTTACCTTCTGCCATACAGGACGATTGTGATCCCGCCTGACCGACTTCAGGGGGATTTCTCCAAATAATATTTAGCAAGAACAAAATACTACAAAAATATAACAAGTTATCGAATCATTTTTATGATTCCAAGAAGATATTGTGTCCAATGAGTTTATAGTATATCAAAATACATGCATGCCATAATAATTTCATATTATATCGAAAAGAGTATGAAAATTTGGATCAATGTCCAAAATGTGGTGAGTCGCGCTACAAGTTGAAGGACAATGGTGGTGATGACTAGTACAATGTTAGCAAGAAATATGCTCTTGCCAAAGTGTTATGTTACTTACCAATAATTCTAAGGTTCAAGAGTCTTTTTTCTAATGCGGATGATGCAAAGAATATTAGATGACATGCAAATGAAAGAAAATGTGATGGAAACATTCGCCATGTAGCTGATTCTTTACAATGGAAGAAAGTTGATTCGTTGTTTCCATATTTTGGCCTAGAGCCAAGAAACGTTAGGCTTGAGCTTTCCAGAGATGGATCGAACCCCTTTGGTAATCAGAGTACTAACCATACTTCATGACATGTTCTTCTCACGATTTACAACATATTTCCTTGGTTGTGCATGAAGCACACGTATATTTTGTTATCTATGATGACTTCGGGACCAAAACAAAATAGATGTTTATCTAAGTTCATTAATTAAAGATATAAGACTTTTGTGGTAGGAAGGTGCTGATGTTGATGATGCGTATTCAGGTGAAAAGTTTAACATGCCTGGCATGTTATTTTTCACAATCAACAACTTTCTTGCATATGGTAATTTGGATGGATATAGTGTCAAGGGACATAAAGTGTGTCCTATATGTGAATCTAATACTTGTTTTCACCAACTTAAGTTTGAAAAAAACTCGTTTACCTCGGGTATCAGGAAATTTCTAAAATTCAATCATCCTTATCATAGATTGTAGGAGGCTTTTAAAAGAGAGCATGAGTTTGAAATTGCTCTTAAACCTTTGACGGGTGATGAAGTTTATCAACGACAATAACACCTTACTGTTATCTTTGAAAATAATACAAAAGGTCCCGTTGAGATAAATATTTGGAAAAAGAGATCAGTGTTCTTTGATTTTTCATATTGGTCTAGCCTCGATGTTAGACATTGTCTTTATGTGATGCATGTAGAGAAAAATGTGTGTGATAGTTTGATAAAAACATTTGTAAACATTCCAGGCAAGACTAAAGATAGTAAGAATTCCCGTTTAAATATGGTGGAGGTGGATATACGAGAAAAGTTGGCTTCAGAAGAAAGAGAAAAAATTGTAATTTCATACGTTGGTTTAGAGAAAGAATTTCTAATGATGATAGTACATCCGAGATAATTAAATGACTGTATGCCAAAATTTAATGTAGTAACTTGGACTGCATACGACATTAGTAAATTTTCCTTTTATACATAATTAAAAGATGATCATAGTACAATACAAAATAGTGGGGTTATGGTTGACGACAAATCCATTTATTTATCTAGTTCACTATAAAAATTTGCGTAAATTACGGCGGTTTAATTATGGCGTTTAGTTTAAAACGCCATAAATTACAGTTAATTACGGCGGTTTTTATAAACGACGTAACATTAGTAACTAAAACCGCCACTATTTACTTAATTGTTTTTTAATTCTTGCACATGATGTGTGAAACACGTTTTTCTAACTCTTCATTCCCTTTTTATAATAATAATAATAATAATAATAATAATAATAATAATAATAATAATAATATTCTGGAAATAAAAAACAAAACCATTATTCTTACGCCCTTCTTCTTCGAACGTTCAAAATAACCCTAAGTTCTTCTCAACCCTATCGATATTGAAGCTTTCTTCTCCGATTTTGAGCTTTCTTCTCTGAATTTCAGCTTCAGTTTCAAATTTCTCATATTCCTTTCCTTCCGTTCAGTTTTCGGTAAACCCTTTCGATCTCAATTTATTTCTTTCATTCAACTTCAAACCCTAACAATTATTTGAAATTAGAATCACCCCTATTCAATATCAGTATCAATATGGAACCCTAACAATCAGGTTTTGTGCTATTCCACCATTAGGTTTTTTGCTGCTCTGTTCTGATGCTCTGCAATCTGCTGTTCCGCAATCGACCGAGCTATTGCTCCGTTTTGCTACTTAACAATCCAAAATTCCACAATCCACCAATTTTAAGGTAATAATGTGCTTTTGTTTTTTCACAACATGTATTATGATAATGACATAAATGTTATGGTTTATGAGACTCAGGTGATAGTTTTATTTCATTTTTCACAAGATTAGCATTATTTGAATATGTTATTCTATATTCATTTGGATTTTTTTTGTCTAAGTTCAAGTTTTTGATATATTCTTGTGGAAGAGTGCTTTTAGGGTAGTTTGAATGATATTATTTTCTTAGTTCTCAGGTTTATCTTATAATTTCGGCCACCAAATTCGGTTCTATTCAATGGCATTTAACAACTATATCCAAATTCTGAATAATACTGTGGATGAATTATTTTGTTTCTCTTTCTTTTTAATTTTTTTTCTCTTTCTTTTTAATTTCGATCACCAAATTCGATTCTATTCAATGGCATTTCACATGCTAATTGGCAAGTAGATTCATTCTGTTATCAATTTGTTGATGTTGGCTTAGCCTATAAATTGAGATCTCTTGTATC
The DNA here is from genome assembly GCA_022829125.1 of Lathyrus tuberosus. Lineage (NCBI taxonomy): Eukaryota > Viridiplantae > Streptophyta > Magnoliopsida > Fabales > Fabaceae > Lathyrus > Lathyrus tuberosus. The sequence goes on from JALAZF010000009.1 coordinate 24,207,541, forward strand.
AATGAATGCTTATAAATTATTGATTGTTGTCATTTTGATACTTAAGATGCTTAAGTAAATTCCTCTGTTTCAAGTGTCGCATTATATCTTCTATTTCAAGTGTGTAACTTGCGAGGATTATGACATTTTAACTTTCATTATGCTATAACATAAAACTCCTTGTGATTGTATAATGATGTTGATACTGTGAGCACTTGTAATGTTAAGTAAATTCCTCCTCTCTCGTTAAATTCTGCATTTATTTATGAACATTGTCTAGTTCCACTATTGGTTATTTATGACATCTTATTAATATCATGGAAGGAAACTATTCCTGCTACCTGAACTTGAAAAAAATAAATTTTTATAGTTTGTTGCAATCTGAACATGAAATACATGCCTGACATAAGTTTAGCCATTTATAGTTAACGACATTGCTTTAGCCTCTTATGATTTAAACTTCTTGTATTAAGGGTGATTAAGATTGTTGTTTTGGTGTTACATAGATAGGTTGCACCTGACAGTAGATGGAAATGAAGTACTGTATGAATAACTGACCAAGGTGTTCAATGATGCAGGACTTTCTGCTAATAAAATACCATTTGATTTCCCTCACCACTTAAAAATGGATCACAAAAATCTTGAGATCGCTTTCTAGTAAAATGTTTGTGATGCCTCACTATAGAAGGATTCTGGTTTAGTCTTATAATTTGATATACTCTGTTCAATTCACGAACCTGGAAGTTTTATTTTACCAAACTTTTTATCTAGTTGACAAGTTTCTTAATGAACTGTATATGAGTTCTTAGTACTGTTTGTTGATAAAAACATGTTGCTTATTGTGTTTAATGTATGGGGTGTATTTATGTATGACTTCAAATGATTCTTATGCTAATGTTTTTTATACTATGTTCATTGCTCTTGTCTAAATTTCATTCTCATTAACTGCATAATTAAGCTCTTGTTATTTGGTTTATACACTTAGAACTAATCTTACTATAAAGAGGTTCTAAAAGTTAATGCTCTCCTGCAGGTGAGGGCAACATAAAAGTTGCAAGTATTTTAATATAGCATTATCAATTGTCGTCAAAAAGTGGCTGGAAAGGAAACTAGAACAATGCATCTTTTCTCTTAATTTCTACCTTTGAAACTCCAACCAATGGATTTCTATATTAAAATTTGGTCCATCCATAACATTAACACTCTTCATATATAGAAAAGTAGACTAGTACAAGTTTTTTCAAAGGGATAGTAGATTAATAACCTTGTTAATTAGTACTAATATATAGACTATAAGACTATTATTATGTATTGTTTCCAAAAGTGTGTGTGACTATTGTTCAGTTCAATACAACTAGAACAAATACTACAAATTGGTCAAAACTAAGACTAGATGCTTATAGAAGAATAAGGAAAATGTTTACTTGTGCTACTAATATTCATAATCACTATAATTACTTGAGTCAATATTATCATACTTTTTTTAGTCAAAATTCAAAAATAAGTCTTAAGAAAATAATTATCAAACAGTAAACACTAGCAGAGTGTGCAAAGTTAAAATTTGTGTTTTAGACTTTAGTCCTCTCGGTTTAACTTTTATGACTTATTGTTGTTTCCCTAAATCATCTAGGTAGAAGTTTACATGACTTTTGAATTCAATCATGGTTTTAAACCCAGTTAACATGGCATTTTTATATACATATTTTTACATTTTAAACTTATATTATATTGAGACTTATATATAGATTTTTACTGTTGGCAGCTTTATTGTTTGAAAATATTATATTCTTACTTCATTCTAGGGTTTGTTTCTTCTTCACACCACTTCACACCTAACCTAACCATGGAGAATTTCAGTTCTTTCTCTTCTTCATCTTCCACTCCTCATCCCTCTTCTTTCTCGTATATTTCAGCTTCGTCTTCTTCTTCACTGTTCGATGACAACGCTTATGAGGATTCGTGTAGTATTTGCTTAGAGTCCTTCAGCGTTCATGATCCATCCACTGTATGTATTGATTCATCACTTTTTTTGGTTTTTGTTGTGTGTTGTACTACAATTTGATGTGTGATGATTCTAATGGCTTTTCAATCTTTTTGTTAAGAACTCAATTGACCGATTGATGTGATTTCGAGGATTTTCTTTCTTTTCCATTTTTCACTTTGGTTTTTGTGATGCGTGTATTATTGCTTTGATTGAACTTGTTTTTATTTTACTATTTTGAGATAAATTTGTGCATTTGTTCTGCTTATGTTCTGTCAGTAACAGTGTCTGCACTGATCTAAGTATTGGGGAAATTTTGCCATACCATGGTGTTTATTAAGAATCTTAAGGAACTATGTATATACTTATATTTATGTAGAAGTTTTTTTTTGTTCTTCTTCATTCATCAATTAATAATTTTTTTATGAGTGGTTGAGGATTAGAAATTTGAGATATTTATATCCAACTTGGTGTATTGCAGGATTAAACTTGATGATTTCTATGATGGCAAACATTTTCTCAGCATCTATATATTTATCAATTTTGATGTGTTTAATTATGCCTTTGTGTGGATTAGTTTGTAGATTATCAAAGGGAAAATTTTCAAGGAAGTTCCTTATATTAATGTCTAAACTTAACTGTTGAACCGTGTATTCATGATAATGTTTCTTTTTCAATTTCAGGTTACCTGTTGCAAACATGAATATCACCTGCATTGCATACTTGAATGGTAAGTCAGAGCATTATAGCTTGATAAGTAGGTCATGGATTGGTTGCTTATAACACAACTACTTTTTCTTTAGGTTACAGAGAAGCAAAGAATGCCCAATATGTTAGCAAAGACTTTCTTTGAAAGACCCTGCCAAGTATATTTTTACTTGCAAGTAACCCCTTCCCTGCCAGTCTCTAGTATTTCTTTTCGATTCTCAATACATGCTTTTTATGGCATAATTAGTAGCATTTATCATTGACTTATCTTATTTTGTAGCCAATAGCTTCTTGTTTATCGATGACTTATCTTTTTTTTTGTAGCCAAGAGCTTCTTGTTGCCGGGGAGGCTGAGAAATGCTTAAGATCAAGAAACAATTATTCATCTTCACTTACTAATTCTCGTGTCCCCTTTGAAAGTTTTAATGGTGACCATGTGAGTGAATTGATTGTGTCATGAAAACTCTTTTCTTGTGTTAATATGTATCGGTATTAGTTTCCTTGATACATGTCTCATACTATCTTTCAATGATTAGAGGAAAATTATACACTTTCAGGATGCTTCTCGCCCAGATGACATTGATTTTGATGAGCAAATTATGCAGCACCTATATGCCGCTGCAAATAGAGCTCGTTTTGTTCAGAGATAGAGAAGACAAGGATCGTCCAGAGCAGGTCCATCAGAGGTATCTGGGGTGCAACCGACTCTTACAACTTTACTGGCTGGTAGTAGTTCTCCGATCACTGGTCTACCCTCGACTGCCGACCTTCATCCCGAGGTTGCAAGAAACGTTAGCCCTGAGACTAATGTCTCTTACCAACCCAGGTAACGACAGTATTCACACTTTTAATTACAAAGCAGTGGCACTAACATCAGTTATTTAGACAAAGCTTTTTCCTTGAGTGTAACACACAAGTAAAGAGTCATTTTGGTCCGTAAATATGTAAGGCAGTGTGGTATCACTATAATAGCCCCTTAATGTATCAAAATAAAGAAAATATCCTCAAGTGTATCTTCTATTAGTAATATGATGAACTAAATTGACTAATGGAAGACACATTCAAGGATCAAACTAACTAACAATGAACACATTCAAGAACAAAATTAACTAACTAGAGATACATTTAAGGATGCTTTTTATTTTTAGTTAATTCAGGGACTACAACGATGACACCTGATATATTAAAGTACCAAAATGTCCATTTACTCATTTACCTATTGATGTTTCATATGTTAACTTTTTCCTGCTTGGTGTTCAGAGTTCTTTAATGTCCGTCACCACCTCAGGATGGGAGGAAACTAAATACTTCCGAGGTGTTCTCCTTGCCCGAGTCCATCAAATCCAAACTTTTTGCCGCTTCAGCCAGGTAAACTTATTAGCTTTTGGATTCTTGTAAACTCTGATAATCCTTTGGTCCTAACACATCTTAAATCTTGAAACAGATATAAGGAATCAATTTCCAAAAGTACCAGTGGACTCAGAGAAGTTACTTGCTCGTAATGTGACAGTGAAAAAGCTAAAGGTGTTCAACGTGAGATGAATACAGGCATAGCTGGAGTTTCACGTATGATTGAACGCCTTGAACAGGCATAACTGAAGTTACTTACTTGTATATATTTAATTTTTGGGCCTTTTAATATATGTTCTATAATTTTTTTAACAAGAAGGCTTAAATATAAAATTATTATACATATTTTAATTTACTTTTAGTGTTAGTGTTAAATTGTGAAAAAAAAATTAAATTTATTTGAGCATATTTCAAAAAAATCTTTTTGAAATTAATTTGATAATTGTGGTGGTTTATGCAAAGCTTTCATACGTAAATTAGGACGGTTTAAAATGACCGAATTTTCAGTATATTACGACGGTTTTAACCAACGTATAATTTGAAGATATTTGTTTATTATGTGAAACTTATGGCGTTTCAAACCACCACTAATTTCATTAACAAACTGCCAAGTTAAACTGTGTATAATACGACGGTTTGCACGGCGTTTAATATTAAACCGCCACTTTTTTCCTTGCGGCAGCCAAATTTGTGGCGTTTTTAAAACCGTCGTAATTGTTAATTATGGCGGTTCAAACCGCCACAATCTTCTTGAAATAACCGCCACAATTTACATGCTTTTTTGTAGTGGTTCGAAAGATAAGAATCCTATATTGGCATCTATAGCGTATTTTGTGGTCTCTAAGGAGATTTGGGAGATTAATTATGTTTTATTCAAAGTTCTTTTATATAATTGCAAGTGAGTTAACAATAACATTGGTGTACATTGGCAATGTAACTTATATGACCGAACCATTCATCATGGCTACCAAAGTAGAACAAGTATTTTATGTGATCGACCCTTCTGACAAAAGAATGTCAATTATTCTCCAAAGAAAACACATTTTGTATAGTGATAGAAATCATGATTTATGTTTTAATATTCCTTCTACTCCTTCTTACACAACACAAGTGCCTACTTCATATGAACAAGTTGATAGAGATGATGTGCGTGCTATTGGTACTGATAATGAAAAATGAATATGGGAAAATTAACATATAAATTTTTTTATTGTTTATTCATAATATTTTGTATGTTATAATTTCTAAGGTTATTTATTAACAAATATTATTATTTGAAATTATAAGTGTTTAAAGTCAAGACACCTAGAGACAAGGCACCTTGTTCATGTTGTAGATATTATTTGATGTAATTATATGTAAATTGTATGTTGCTTTATACCATTTTGGTTTTGATGTAATATACAACTTTGAATTTTAATGCATTTTTTATTTTGATATAATACAAATTTTGAACCATTTTAGTTGCCAATTATAGGTAAATGGTTTGTGTTGTTGTTTTTACTCTATTTACGACTAAAAAAATGCAGGTTAAAAATTATGCAATTATGTAAAATAAAAAAATTATATTAAAAGAAAAACAAATCATTTCACCACGGTCGAGTATTGCAACCGTTGTTATATGTAAGCATGTTATTTAGATTAAAAAACCACAAAAATAGATATTGTTGGGTATCGAACCTAGAACCTTAAAAAATTTCACTAATATTGTTTATTACAACTATGGTGATATGTAACATGCCTGCCAGCTTATTACCACGAGTTGTAGACCAGATTTTAAGTAACCCATTTGCATCCACATGTTACTTTACCATGAACCCTCAACTGTAGTTATATATTCTTTACAACCGTTGTTAAATATAGGCATAATTAGTCCCCAGATCCCATAAGTTGATTATAAGTTTCACTTTAGTCCTTTAATACAAAAACGTTATAGTTTGGTCCATTTTATTAGTTTAGCTGAGAAAACATTAATATTTACCAACGTGGCATGCCAACCATGCAATGAGTCAGCAATAATAATAATAAATAATGCAACTTTATTTACATATCCATGTACACATAAATTTTTTTTCAGAAAAACACAAAAATTAGTTAATTAATATAATTAACACAGAAAAACAAGCCCTCCCATCAATTTCTTCAGACTCAACGAACAATCCCTCCCATCTGTAACAACCTTAAAACTTCAAAAAAAAAATCAAAACTTGAACACCATAACAAATATCAACTATCACAACATCAAAGTATAGCAATCTACAATATATTCTTTGACCCATTCAAGTCCAATACTAACAAGAAGATATCCAACTTCTTTCTGAGATGCGGGAATTCAAGTTTCAAGCACTGGTTTACAAGATATCCTGAGAAGCAAACATGATATCTTCCCTATGAAACCTTTTGCTCTTCAAAATTGCTGAGAGTTTTCCAGATGAACCTGAGAAGAAAACATGATATTCCCCCATTTTCAAGTAAATAATTCATTGCAAAAAATTGAAAACTAAAAATATAACAAACATTTTCACCAAAACAAAGAGATATTGATCCATTTACCCCAGAACCTCGATCATAATAATCCAAAGTATCATAAAATTAGGGTTCAGGGGATATTTTCTAATTAATTAGCATCTGGCAACAACACGAAGGAGCCAACATCAAAGAGATTGTGCTATAATTGAATCTAATTTTTTCAATGAACAATAACAAAACCAGAAACACTAACAAATCAAACAAATATCCACAACTAAAATTGAAATTCAGGAACAGAACTGAGAACTAACCACAACGAACGAGGAAGAATGAACTGTTAGGAGCAAGATCTCATCGACCTTAGGTCTGGACAACGAGATCCGAGATTTTGAATTGGAGAGAGAGTCTAGTATCATAGGGAGATAACAGAACACTATTACCATTGTTGTAGAAGAACTTATCCATTCCGGTGAATGGAGTGTTTACATGTGAAACCTTGAATTCACCGGAGAGCCATCACAGATTGTTTGTTTGGAGGTGTTGATTATGTTCGATTTTGATGTTAGGTTTAGTTTTGGAGTGGCGTTTAGTTTTTGGTTTAAGCAAGAAAGTTTGATGTTGGAAATAGGAGTTGTTTTGGTTTGAGTGTGTTAGAGCCTTGTTGTTGGTCATGGCTGGATTTGGTTAGAGATGAAGAGGGAGATACGACCAAGTGAGGAGAAGAAAGTCACGACGATGTGTTTCTATATTTTAGGGTTTTTTTATATTTCCTTTATAGTGTTTTCACATGTTTAATAACAAAATAATAATAAATTGAAAATAAACAAAACAAAAAAGCAGGTAAGATAACATACTGCCAAGTAGATTACCACATATGCACAATTTAACATAATGAATCAATTTGACTAACAGAATCGTTTTAAGAGACTATAATGTAACGTTTTTTTTTAACTAAAGGACCAAAGCGAAACAATAGATTAAGTTAAAGGACCAAAATATGAATTAAGCCTTAAATATATTATTCGTAGTAGTACATCCACGCACACATTCTTTTAATCTATGATAGATTAGCATGCCATACATTCTAAGACTATTTTACATGCATGTGTTTTGTTTATTAGCTTTCCGCAATAAGCTATGATTATAATTTTAATTATGATATTTAATATGTTTGTATATATTATGATGTTGAATATGCTTAAAAATACTTACCTAATAAAATATATTTTACTTTGCACAAAATAATGCTAAAAAATATATATAACAAAACAAAAAAGACATCCATACAAACTATAAAGGATATGTACATGTAAAATAATTTTAAACTAACAATCAATCACTTAACGTATATTCCATTAAGGATCTGTTTGTTTTAGTTTTAAAAATAGATTTATTTTTTTTTAATTTTGAGAAATAAGTTTTATAAAAGTGTTTTTCAAAATATTATAAATTTTTTTAAATTCATTTTTTCGAAATTAAAAAACTAATTTTAACATCCTATAATATAAACATATTGTATTAAATATCAAAATATAATCGAAATTACAATTTTTCAAAAAATTATATTTAAAAATATTTTTTTTGAAAAATTATTTGAACTATCTTCAAAATTAAGTGATTTTTGAAAATTCTAATAATTAAAAGAAGTTTCAGTAAAATAATAAAATATATAAAATAAAATTTTAAGAACAACTATTCAAACCAAATATTTATTTGAAATTTTTATGAAAAATTTCCTTTATATAAAAATATGTAACACTATAAAAATTATATAAAAAAAAACTAAAATAAACAGGTTGTAAATCACATTTAAATTTTAAAACTGTTTTAGTTAATTTTTTATTGGACGAGGGTATAAATCTAAAGATTTCTACCATCTATAAATTTAAATTATTAGATTACACATAAATTTTGTTGTAAATTCAAAATTTAGAGTTTCCTTAATTAATATTTGTAACATGTACTGTTTTTTTCTTCTGATTTTCCGTGATGAGCTGGAGTATCCTTATCCTCTCCATTAATACTTTTTTGTTTATTAAAAAAAAATCAAACTTGTTTACCATAATCTAAATTTATTTATTAGAATTAAATATGTATATAAAAATAAAGAAAAAAGTAATACAAATATAAGACCAATAGATTCATTCTATATTACTTTATTTACCTACCGACTAAATCTTCTTAATGGATGTATATAAATACGCATGATTTTTCACATTTTAAATCATCTCTCAAAACCTCATCACCAAAATACACAGCATTCCGCTTTCTCCTTCAACCATGAGCAACACTAATCAAGATTCACACAAGGGGAAGGAGAAAGTGAATGAAGAATCAGCAACCGACTCGCAAACTATGGATAATCAGAACAAGCGAAAGGCGATCGCGCTGGAAGGTGATACCAATGCTGAAACAAAGAATTCAAAGAGTCCTAGAATCGAAGCTGGTGTCGATGAATCAACAAGTTCAACCAAGGAGTTTTCTCCCTTTCTTCTTTTCGGATTCATTATTGATCCAACTAAGGGATGTCAAAAGGCTTTTTCTTGCAACATTTGTCGCAGGAAATTTGTTTCTCCACAGGCATTAAGTGGAAGCAAAAACTGTCATGAATGTGAAGAGTCGCTAAAAAAAGTTGTTGAAGCTTTGAACAAACCTCGCGATAACGTCTCTCATGGCGTACAAGGAATATTCATTTAAGCAAGATTGTTCAATACCCGGGTGGATGCGGATAAATTCTACTTTAGTGATTTTATTAGGGCTTAAAGAGTGTTTTTGTCCCAGTAAACTAGCGAGTTTTTGAATTTCGTTCCTGTAATTTTTTTTTAGTTTTAGTCTCTATATTTTATTTTTTGCTTGCTGTTTAGTTTCCAAAACTAAAATTCGCAGGAAAATTCGAATGTTTCCTGCGGATTTTGATTTTATGGACTAAAACGAACGCGAATGTGAAATATATGGATTAAAATTAAAAAAAAAATTACAAGGACGAAAACAAAAAACACGCTAACTTACAAGGACGAAAACATTATTTAAGTCTTTTATTATTTATTAAAATTATAAATGTTAAATAATTAACTCTTTGAATTCATCTTAATATTTAAATATTGTTGTCATATCTTGCAATTTGATTTATTTTTTTAAATCAAAATTGATTAACATATTATTTACAATTAAGTTTTTTTTATGGGTTAATAGTCATTTTACCCCCTGTCATATAGACGTTTTTTGAAAAATCCTCATATAAAAAAAAACTTGCAAAAAATACCATAACATTTGAAGATTCTCTCAATTTTGACCTTCATCACATCCAGTCACCAAAAAAGCTGATGTGGCAGCGCTTTTGTGATGTGGAAGGCCATGTTGGCTTTTTATTTTTATTTTGATTTATTTAAATGCCACATTGGCGTTTTGTTTTTTATTTATTTTTGATTTATTTTTAAAAATATGTTAAATGTTCATAATATATTAGAGATAGGAATAGAACCCATAACCTCTCAACACCAACCAACACTCAATATCACTAGGCTATGTTATGTTTCATGGTACTATTTACAACTATAAAATACATAATACATAATTACTTAGTTAATAATTTTAACTAAACTAAAATCTTTTAAACTATTTTTAGTAAACTGTTTAATCTTTGTAACATTTTAATTAGATTAAATAGATTAAATTAATATTAATATTAAAATATAATAATTAAATAGATTAAATAGTTTAATAAAATAGAATAGTTTAATTTTTTTTATGTTAAATATACTGTAGCAATTTTAGTTTATTAAAATGCTACAATTATTAATTTTTTAAATTAGTGTATTTTTACCTTTAATTTCGTTTTTAATTATATAAACTATATCAACTAAATAAACTAAACTATTTAGTTACAGTATTATTTAAACTATATAAACTATATAAACTATATATTTATTAAAAGTATATAATCTAAACTATTTTATATAATTTAGTTACAGATTAGTTAAACTAAACTATTAAATTTGACTACAATATTTATTAATTTAGAAATTAATAAACTAATTTATTTCAAAATTATTTTAATATTATTTTATTAATAATTCTAGTTTATTAATAGCGTTATATATTAAAATGTATACATTAAAACGTAAGAATTTAATTCATTAATAACATTATAATAAATTATAATATATTAATTTATACTAATTATTTACTGTAAATATTATTTAAACTATTTTAATCTAAATTATTTAATTAATTAATAATGTTATAATAAATTATAATATATTAATTCATACTAATTATTTACTGTAAATATTATTTAAACTATTTTAATCAAAATTATTTAATTTAATTTAGAAATATTAATATTTAATTTAGTAATATTGTTAATAAATTACTAAAAACTACAGTAATAACATTAATAAATTACTAAAAGCTACAGTAATTTAGTAATATTAATATTTAATTTAATAATATTTAATTTAGTAATAAAGTGATAATAAATTATAAAAGCTACAGTAATAATGTTAATAATTTAATTTAGTAATATTAATATTTAATCTAAACTATTTTATTGTAAATATTAATTAATTAAACTATTTTAATAAACTATTCTATTTTATTAAACTATTTAACCTATTTAATTATTATGTTTTAATATTAAAATTAATTTAATCTATTTAATCTAATTAAAAGGTTACAACATATCAAGAAAAAAGATTAAACAGTTTAATAAAAATGGTTTAAAAGATTTTAGTTTAGTTAAAATTATTAACTAAGTAATTATGTATTATGTATTTTATAGTTGCAAATAATACCATGAAAAACATAACATAGCCTAGTTCTATTGAGTGTTGGTTGGACATGAGATGTCATGTGTTCTATTCTCATCTCCAACATATTTTGAACATTTAACATGTTTTTAAAAATAAACCAAAAATAAATGAAAAACAAAATGCCGACGTGGCATTTAAATAAATCAAAATAAAAATAAAAAACCAACATGACCTTCCACATCACAAAAAATAAAAGAAAAACGCTGCCACATCAGCTTTTTTGGTGACTGAATATGATGAATGTCAAAATTAGAGAATCTTCAAATGTTAGGGTATTTTTTGCAAGTTTTTTTTTTATAAGGGGGTTTTTCAAAAAGCGCCTATATGACAGGGGACAAAATGACTATTTACCCTTTTTTTATTAAGTAGTTTAGTGACCGTAATTTCAACTATTTAAAGATAAATAAGTAGAATGTCTTGAACTTACACTCTTACCGTCTGACGTCTGATGTATCTGCATATCTAGCAACTAAATTATTTAAAAACACTTTCACATTCAAATTTTAATAGAGTTCAAACACATACATCACACATAATCTCAAATTCATTCTCATGTTCTTACATAAAAACAACATTCTCATAAGATATAAACCCTATATATATATACTGATGTGAATAGGATGTCTTTAAACAAAGTATAAACCGTTTCTTTATGATCAAGAAACACACAAGGGTTAGGGTTAAAGGAAATACAAGGGAAAAACAACAAGAAGAAACAAGGATTGGTTATAAACTGTTATTCTTTCCTTTTTCCTTCAAACAAGGTTACAAGTATACAAGAATAACAAATAACCTCTCTCTCTCTCTTGAATTAGGATTTTATCTTCCTATTTTTACTTGTGCAAGATGAGAGACTAGCATGTTATTTATAAAAAAACTAACACACTAACCTAATGGGCTTTTTAACAATTACTCATTACAAGCTAACTTATGGTACAAGCTAACTTAAACAATTGGATCCTTAACACAAGGCCTAATTCAACATGCTAACAAACCTAGCAATATTGACTAATGCATGTTAGAACAAACTTCGACTACAACACGCATTACTCCCACAGCAGCATGCGAACAGTCTTCGACCTCATGCTTAACTCCTATCGAACCTGAAGCTACCCTTCGACCATACTAGAGTTCGATCCAATATCTCACAAATCTCCACCTTGGAACAAACTTTATAATATCAAGGAATAAATTAGCTTTCTTCATGCAGCTTTATCAACTGCATACAGTGGAAAAACTTGTAACTGGACAACGTCTTGGTGATCATATCAGCAGCATTATGATCTGCCAAAACCTTCAGTACTTGGACTTCTCCACGCTCGATTACCCCTCTGACGAAATGCAGCCTCACATCAATGTGCTTGGTTCGCTCATGATAGACTGAATTCTTTGACAGATGTATTGCACTTTGACTATCACATTTAACAGTGATAACTAGACCTTGAAGTTTCAGCTCCTTTGCAAAACTTTTAAGCCACAATGCTTCCTTTACAGCTTCAGTTAGGGCGATATATTCTGCTTCAGTGGTTGATAAGGCAACAACCTTTTGAAGTGTTGCGTTCTAACTTATTGTTGTCCTAAACATAGTGAACACATATCCAGAAATAGATTTTCTGGAATCCATACAACCTGCATAATCAGAGTCGACATATCCTTCGATTACTGCTTTATTATCTTCACCCAAAGCTCCACCATAAATTAGGACTCTATTCAGAGACCCATTTATGTACCTTAAAATCTACTTCAATGCTTGCCAGTGAGCCTTTCCAGGATTCGCCATGTACCTGCTTACAAGACTTACTGCATATGTTATGTCAGGTCTAGTACAGACCTTAGCATACCTCAAAGAACCCACTATATTAGCATATGGAATGCTATTCATATAAACTCTTTCGACATCAGTATCGGGGCACTGATCTATACTCAGCTTGAATTGAGGGTTTGTCGGAGTCACAACAGGCTTTGAATTCGACATACCATATTTTTTGAGAATCTTCCATAGGTATGCCTCTTGAGATAAGCATAATTTCGACTGCTTTCTTCGGATGTCAATCCCAAGATTCCTGGATACAGCTCCCAGATCCTTCATGTCGAACTCCTTATTAAGTTCAGCCTTCACCCTCATTACATCTTCGACATTGTTGCTTGCTATTAGAATATCATCCACATAAATCAACAAAATAACAAATGAATTGCCAGGTCGAAATCTGAAGTAAACACAATGGTCGAACTGACTTCTAATGAAACTTATACGTGCCATGAACTTTTCGAATCTCCTATTCCACTGTCGAGGAGATTGTTTCAGTCTGTATAAAGATTTCTTCAGTTTGCACAAATAATCTTCCTTCCCCTTTTCGACATACCCTTCAGGTTGCCTCATCAGGATTGTTTCATCTAGATCACCATACAAGAATGCAGTCTTCACATCCATCTGTTCCAGTTCAAGGTCAAACTGTGGCGCCATGGCAAGCAACATTCTAATGGACCTGTGCTTCACAACAAGAGAGAACACATCATTGAAGTCGACACCTTCTTTCTGAGCGAACCCCCTAGTAACCAATCTTGCCTTGTATCTCTTCGACGCAACTCTTTCGATTCATTCCTTAACTTTGAAAATCCATTTACAGCTGACTAACCTGGATCCAATAGGTTTCTTGATCAGTTTCCATGTGTTGTTGTCATGAAGAGATTTCATCTCATCATCCATGGCCTTCAGCCATTCAGTCTTCTTTCGACTCCTCATAACTTCCTTATAGTCTATAGGTTCTTCGTCGAGAACCTCACTTGCAGAGATTAAGGCATAAACTATAAGATCTGCATACCCAAGTCTCTGAGGTGGCTTGATGACTCTCCTTGACCTGTCTCTTGCTAGCAGGTAGTCATTATCAGTCTCCTCATCTTCGACAACATCTTCTGCTTCTTCTTCGACTTCATCTGGGGTACGCAATTCAGCATCAACATGCTCCACCTCAACAGGAATCTCTCCCTGTTCCATCTCTTCGTCAACATCATCAGTTTTCTTGAAAGCCATCTCAGCTTCATTGAAAACTACATCTCCACTAGTGATATACCTCCTGTGACCTGGCTCTAGGAACCATAACCTATAAGCTTTGACTCCTTTAGGGTATCCCATGAGCATGCATTTCAGAGCTCTAGGTTCGACCTTATCTTGCCTAATATGAGCATAGGCCACACAGCCAAATACTCTCAGTCTGTCGAGACTAGGTGGATGTCCTGACCAAACTTCTTCAGGTGTCTTCATTCCCAAGGCAGCCAAGGGACATCTATTTATCAAATAAGCTGCTATCGAAACAGCCTCCTCCCAAAACACCTTCTTGAATCCATCACTAACCAACATGCATCTAACCCTTTCAAGGATTGTTTGATTGAATCTCTCAGCTAAGCCATTTTGTTGAGGAGTACCTACTACAGTCTTATGCCTTGCAATCCCAGACTCAACACAGTAACTGTCGAATGCTTCGTTGCAGAACTCAAGGCCATTGTTGGTTCTCAACCTCTTAACCTTTCTGCCAGTTTGAGTTTCAACCAGAACCTTCCAACTTTTGAAATTCTCAAAAGTTTCATCCTTCGTCTTCTGAATGAATACCCATAACTTTCTGGAATAATCATCAATGATGGATAGAAAACACCTTGCACCTGAGAGTTAGGATTCCTTGCAGGCCCCCAAATATCAGCATGAATGTAATCCAGGGATCCATGTGTTCTTTGCTTGCTTTGTTAAACTTTGCCCTACAGGACTTACCAAATACGTAAGATTCACAAAACTCCAACTTTTTGACTTTGTCACCAACTAGCAGGTTTTGCTTCCCCAATTCGACCAGGCCTCTTTCGCTGACATGACCCAATCTCATGTGCCATAATTATGTCTTCGACACAGGTTTCGTGGATGCAATATTTGTCGAACCACTTACAACCTTAGCCTCAAGGGTATACAAGCCTTGTTTCTTCATGCCTCTCAAGACTTCCTTCGACCCCTTCACGACTCTCCTTTAAAAACTTATCCCTTCCTGTCGAATTCATCAAGAGAAATTAAATTTCTCTTCAAATCAGGTACATACCTGACTTCAGTCAACAACCTTATTGACTCATCATGGAGCTTAAATCTCACATATCCAATACCTGTAATTTTGTAGGATTTGTTGTTTCCTAGCAGCACCGATCCACCATCTTGATCACATAGCTCCTCGAACAATTCTCTGTTTGGAGTCATGTGCCAAGTGCAACCTGAATCCATAATCCATTCTTTTCTTGAGTCGCCGCTTGAAACTACAAGGATATCAGATGAGTCGATGTCATCTTAAACAATGACTGCGTTGCCATTATCCTTACCTCCATGATCTTTTAGGCGTTTAGGGCACATCTTTCTTGTGTGACCCTCCTTTTTACAGTGATAACATCGAATACCAGATGTTTCACCACTATAAGACTTCTGCTGACTTTTACCTTTCTTCTTGTCGAACTTACCATCCTTTAGCAAGAATTTTCCCTTAACGGCCAAACCTTCACCAGTCGTCGAAGGTTTATGCTCCTTTCGTTCGTTCAGGTCCTTAGAATACAAGTCTGATTGAACTTCTTCAAAGCTCAGGGACTCCCTTCCATACAAGAAAGTTTCTTTGAAGTGAGCATGTGTTCTGGGCAAAGCACACAACAGCAACAGTGCTTGATCTTCGTCATCGATCTTCACATCAATATTTTTAAGATCAAGAATCAGCTTGTTGAACATATCTAACTGCTCAGCCAAAACTTTGTCTTCACCCATCTTGAATGAATACAAAGCTTGCTTCAGGTAGAGTTGATTCACCAGAGATTTGGTCATGTACAAACTTTCAAGTTTCAACCATAACCCTGATGCCGTAGTCTCTTTTTATACCTGTCGAAGAACCTTATCACCAAGGCTCAACAATATTGCGTTGTGGGCTTTCTCTATCATGTCCGTCTTTTCCTTTCCCGTTAACGCAACATCCATGGCTGCCTCTCCCTTCAACGCTTCCAAACAACCCTATTGAACCAGTAGGGCTTTCATCTTTCGGTGAACTTTTCAATCTCATACTTTGTTGAAGGCATCTTCTCCACGCTCATCGTACCAATTTGATGTGAATAGGATGACTTGAAACAAAGTATAAACTGTTTCTTTATGATCAAGAAACACACAAGGGTTAGGATTAAAGGAAATACAAGGGAAAAACAACAAGAAGAAACAAGGATTGGTTATAAACTGTTATTCTTTCCCTTTTTCTTCAAACAAGGCTACAAGTATACAAGAATAACAAATAACCTTTCTCTCTTGAATTAGGATTTTATCTTCCTATTTTTCCTTGTGCAAGATGAAAGACTAGCATGCTATTTATAAGAAAACTAACACACTAACCTAATGGACTTTTTAACAATTACCCATTACAAGCTAACGTAGGGTACAAGCTAACTTAAACAATTGGATCCCTAACACAAGGCCCAATTCAACATGCTAACAAACCTAGCAATATTGACTAATGCATGTTAGAACAAACTTAGACTACAACATGCATTACTCTGACAGCAGCATGCGAACAGTCTTCGACCTCATGCTTAATTCCAGTCGAACTTGAAGCTACCCTTCGGCCATACTAGAGTTCCATCCAATATCTCACACATATATATATATATATATATGGTTTTGCTATGATACACCCACTTATTTTTATGAAGATGTGTTTTAGCAAGCTTTAGCTAAAAAATGGTTAAATGCACCCTAAGGTGCATGTTACTAAAACACGCCTTCTAAAAAATAAGTGGGTGTAAGTTAGAATCTCTTCTAGGCATTTTCTATAATACACCTATTTATTTTTTAGAAGGAGTGTGTTAGCAATTAATAACTAAAAATTCATTAAATACACCCTAAGGTGCATGTTGTTAAAACACACCATCATAAAAATAAGTGGGTGTATCTAGGGATGGCTTAAACCCGCACCCGCACCCGCCTCCATGTAACAGACTCGCCCGACCCCAAACCCAACCGAGGTAAAAATTTACCCCCCAGACCCGCCCCTAGTGGAGAACGGGTGCACCCGCACCGGTCCCGCCCCCACCCGCAATATTTTTTTTTTATTACAATAAAGTTTAATAATTTATTTAAAAAATTAATTATTTTAATAAATTAATTAATTATTTAATTAAAACTTTAATTAGTAAATAAATATTAACTTGATTAATTTGATTATTTTAATTGCAATAAGGGCATTAATAATTTAATTAAAAATATAATTAATAAATGAATATTAAAATAAGTAAAATAAGAGAATTAAAGTAAAATGCATTATCTGGGGGCGGGGGGCGGGTGTGGACGGGTCTTAGTGTCTTCCAGCCCTCACACCCGCACCCGTAGTTAAGAACCGGGTTTTCCCCACACCTGCACTCGCACCCAATTAAATCGGGGTTTTCCCCGTTAATTTCGGGGCGGGCCCAGTCGGGTGCGGGCGGGTCCGAGTTTGTTTGTCATCCCTAGGTGTATCCTAGCAAAACCCATATATATATATATATATATATATATATATATATATATATATATATATATATATATATTATTTTTAGAATTTTTTTTGCGTTTCCTAAATGATGTTTAATAATATACCTCAAAATACTATGTTTTTAAATAGTCATTTATTAATGAATATGGATATAGGTTTAATGATATTTGTATCTGCGAAAATCCATACCCGTTAATAAATTATAAAACTAATTTAAATATCATTAGTTTATTATAAATTATCTTTTCATCTTCTAAAAAAAATTAGTCTTCTTATATTTATTTCTTTTCTTTGAAGAAAACCTTTCACATTTCATTTAAATTCGATTAGTCATTTCATATTTAAACTCTTCAATACTACATACATCACTTCAACAATTTCACAGTCCAACCAACTAGTGTTGTCATTCCTCTGTCGAACCAGTGTCTCCCTTCCTACTCCTTTGTCGTCTGCTCTTCCATCGTAACTCACAATCACAATATCTTTTATTTGTTTGCTTCAAAATGAAATGTATGGATATTATCTTTGGATCTAATTATGTTTAGGCAAATAAGAAGAAAATTAATGTGATGAAATTTTATTGTTAAATTAAGAGCGAATTGTATGAATGTTATGTGATAATAACTCTTTGTGTCTTTAAAAGAAGTTAAAAAAATTATAAAAAAAATATTATCCATGGATATCTATAAATATCCACGTATATCGTAAAACCCGTGGATTACCCACTTAACGGATACCCGCATGGATATGGAACAGATATGGATATCATATTTATTCAACGGGGCGGATACGGATATCATAGTATCCGTCCCCATGGATATCCATTTACATCCCTAATTGCATGAGTGTAAATCTTGTAGGTATTTAATTATTGCATTCTGATATAGAATGTTAAATATGTAATGATTGTAAGAATTTACTATTTGTAAAGATTAACTGTCAGTGTTTGAACATTGATAAGAAATACAACTGAAAATTGATAGTATTGTCTAAAGACTTAATATTAATGATGCATATAGTATTTTGATGAGTATTATGTTCTCCTTTTGCTCTTTTCTTTTAATCTAAATCTAACTTATTTATTAAAAAATTTGAATATTTTTTTCTTAAAAGTTCAAATTTTTTGGATTAAAAGGAGAACAATGTAATGATGCTAAAGTTGGAAATGAAAAGGATTCTCAAAGAAACTTTCACTATAATACGAACAATACTAATGGAGTATCTAAAGACTTAATGGAATAAAAAGAGAAAAGATAAGAAACTTATTCCAAATTTATATATATATATATATATATATATATATATATATATATATATATATATATATATATATATATATATATATATATATATATATATTGAGAGAGAGAGAGAGAGAGAGAGAGAGAGAGACTTGTATTAAATCCTACAAACTCAATGATTAAATTTGTGCTTGCTATTTGTACTGCTCCAAATAATATTTCCAGTTAGGGGTCCTCACTCTCATACTCTTCCTTGGCTCCATTATGTAAGAATCACTCACCACATGTCCTTGATTTCCTTCCTTTTTGTTCTTTTACCTCAATAATCCTATCTTGTAAGCTCATCATATTATCCTTGATCATGACATTACTCCCCTAATTAACAAGAACCTTGTTCGTAAGGTTAGGATAAGCACTATGAAACTAAGTCCAGTTCTCCTGATTGGTTTCATTTGGTAATAAAATCTTCCATTGTACCAACACTTGTTGGACGGTTCGACCATTCTTAATGATAGTAAAACGATCAAGGATTCCAAGAGGCAACAACATTGGACCATGTTCCGTAGTAGTCAAGGGAAGGGGAATCAATTGAGTTGGATTGTCTCCTTGACATTACTTTAATGCATAAACATGGAACACATGGCTAATTTTGTAGTTGCATGTCCCTAATACATTCAGGGGGAGTATTCTAATATGCTGATTTTGTTGCTTGTCTTATCTCTTTCATTCTTATTTACTTTTGACTATTGTGTCTCCTTCATAGTTGCACATCCTCTCTAAATCAATTTTTGAAACGATTCATTTTGAGCATACATAAACCAATTGTTATATTTGAGTTTTGATCATGATGGTTTAATTCAATTGCTTGAGTTAGTGAAACAAGAACCATAAGTGATATCAATTCAAGTCATGTAGGAAGTGAAACCTCAAACTGTTTTGAAAAACTTGAAAATTTGATATTTCTAGTTTGTGATTCGAATCACTCACAATCCATGATTCGAATAAATCAAAATAGAGGTAAAACAATAAATTTTTGGCGTATGTGTTTCAAGTCACAAATTACACCTGATTCGAATCATAGTTTGTACATGAATGGAATCACAAACTTCTTATTTTCTACATCCATATCTGATTTGATTATGGCTTAACACATGATTCAAATCATGAACATGTGTTACTCGAATCATAATCAAATCACCGGAAAATTGGTTACTTTCATTATGAGATATTGTTTCACACTACTTGATCACTTGACTCAAATCATGAAATGCAATTGACTCGAACCTACCTAAATTTTTCCATCCATTTTTGTGCTTAATATCAAACACATAGAAAATAATTTTGTCATCTCATTTCCAATAACAATTGTATGAATCTCATAATCATCATTGTGTTTTTTTGTGAAACCAACACCCTCTCACTTTTGAAAGTTCAGAAAAAATCTTGCAACGAATTTATTTCATCTTCAACATTAGTTTTATTTCAGATATTAATAACAAGAGATTTGTAATTGATTAAAGGATATGCAGTCTTGAAACAAATCGTTCTTAAAGATTTGGTTGAGATTTTCAGGTAGCTTGCAAGATTGAGGCTGTTGGCATTGGTGCTGACAAACTCTAGTGAAAAAAAGGAGGTTTATTTATCTAGATTGCCTTCGCACTGACTGTGTGGAAGGCTATAAACAAAGCAGAGTTCTTCTCAAATCTTTGGACAAATCATATCTCAAGGAATAGGTAGAATCAAGGGGTTATTGGTACACACGAAGGCTTGGAGTATATTGGTGATATTGGAAGATTCAAGAAGCATCAAATGAGTAAAGATTACGCAGAAGAGTTTAGCATTACGCTATATACAAGTCAAGATCCAAATAGGAGATTTTGTTTTTCTTAGCACTATTGCGGATTAGTGATTGTATGAACTCTTTCAATATTTATCAAAATAAAAAGGAACAATGCATGTTCCATAGGGAAACCATTGAAAAGTGCACGTAGGAAAAGCGAGAATGAACGGTGAAGCACTATAAATCTCGGTGTCATCTCTCTCCCTTACTATTGCATTTAATTTTTGTAGGATTTGCATGCTCAGGTATTTCAATTCTAGAGTTGTTTATCATTTATTCAATTGGTATAGATTTATTACTTAAGGTTAGGTTTTGTTGGAATTGGTGCCTAATCAAGCTGAATTGGTGAATAAATTCTGAGAAACAATTGAGGTTATAATTCATTGATATTGAATTGTGGTATAAACACATCTCATGAAATATACAACTGAATCAATTGATTACCTTTGTGTATCATCATAAAACTATCTTTGGTGTTTGTGAATCGATTTAGTGTTAACATGCTCAAGTTTCTAAAAGTATAATTTTCATTTTTTCGCTTCAAACCTACCGCACACATCTTTTGAAAATCTCTGATATCCTGTCTTTGAAAACGTGGTTGAATTTTCAAAGAATGGTCTATTCACCCCTCTCTAGGCCATTTTTCTACTTCTATATTCATACCCAATAAACTTTTGGCAGAGGGAGGAAGCATGAGCTTATAAGCAACCTGGCCAATATCTTCTACGACAGGAAATAAGCCAAAATAACACATACTAAGCTTGTAATTATGCCATAAAACTACATAATGATGTCTATAAGGTTTCTATTTGACCAACACTATATCACCTATTTGGAACTCAATAAAACAATGTTTGTTCTCAACAAATGTTTTTCATTATTTGCTGCGCCCAAGCCATATTAGCTTTAAGCGTGGTAATTGGCTCATCTCTTTTAGTTAAGAGGTGTTGTAGCAAGGGTATTAAGTATTGTTAACTTCATAGAGAATGAGTGTGGGAGGATCACGACCAAACACAACCTTGAATGGAGTTATTCTGATACTAGTGTGGAAGGAGGTGTTGTACCTAGACTCATCATATGGAAACAATTTCAACCACTGTTTAGAATAGTCACTAGTGAAACAATGAAGGTAAAGCTCCAAACATTTTTTAACAACTTCGGATTGGCCATCAGTTTGTGGGTGATACGAGATGCTCATAGCGATGTAGTCCCATTAATTTTGAACAAATACTGCCAAAACTGATTGGTAAGGACATGGTGTTTGTTAGATATGACTGTCTTAGGAAAACCATGTAGCTTAAGGAAAACCATCTAGCTTAACCACATTATTAAGGAAAATTTTAAGAACTTTATAGCTAGTGTAATATTCCTTGAGAAGAATAAAATGACTTGTATTTGGACAACCGATCAATAACTACGAGAATGATCGTGTAAGAATTGAACAGTGGTAACCCCGTGATGAAGTCCATTGTCACATCCTCCCTTTTTTTTGTAGAATAGGTAATGAATGCAGCAGCCCAACTAGTAAAGCAGACAGATGCTTAACTAGTTGACATATTAAACACTTTGAAACAAACTCCTTGATGTCTTTTGCCATAGCTGGCTAAAAAAATTGAGGATTTATGTGAGCTTTGGTGCGTCTGACTCTTGCATGACCTCCAAGATTAGAGGAGTTGAATTCCTTCAAGACTAGTTGAATTGATTATGATTTGTGTGGTATCACTAGTTGATTTTTCCAAAAGAGAGAATCATGTTTGACCTGATAATGTGGTGCAACATTAGTACCTAGTAAACACTGATTACGAATCTCATCTAACAAAGGATCATCAATCACCTCTGTATGCATCATAGATACAAGCTTTGGAGTTTGTATAGGTAGAGCCAAATAGAATGATCATGATAAGATATCAATTGCAAAGTTATTAACACCAAGTTTGCACTCAATGGTGAAGTCGTAGCTAATGAATTTGTGAAGCCAATGGTGTTGCTCAAAAGTATTAATAAACTTATGAGCGAGGGATTTGAGGTTGTGTTGATTAGCGTTAATAACAAACTTATGACCAATCAAATAATAACGAAATTTCTCCAAAACATCTATAATAGCATAAATTTGCAGAACACACACATATTACGTTTGCATTCGAGGGCACAACCTTTTCGAAAAATAAGCAATGGTGGTATGCTTGACCGAGCATTGCACCAATACCAGATTCAGAAGCATCAGTCTCAAGAGTAAAAGGAAATAAAAAACTCGGTAACGATAAAACTAGGGCCTGTGCGATGGGTTGTTTAGAGTCCAATGAAAAGCATATTTTTTCAAAAGCTTAGTGAAGAGTGAGGAAATGGAAGCATAATTGCGAATAAAATGCCAGTAATTTATGAGATCACAGTCCTTTGAGATGGTTGATCTTGAGCTGTTGCCAGTGATTCAATCATGACGTTGAGTCTTTCCAGACTTTCCTTCAGAGTATTAACTTCCTCTCTTAGCTCTCTATTTTCTTCCTCAAGATCGTCCATTTTCTTCTAACGATTGGCCCAAGTATTGTATGAATGAGACAATTTGACTCTAAAGTGCGATAAATGTGTAAGTTTTTATGAAAGAAATGTGTGAAATGCTAGAATGATGCATGATGTGCAAAGAATGCAAATGCTATTTTTTTTAAAAAAAAAGAACTTTTAACAATTATGTTGCAAATATCATACAATGACGAAAACTTTTTATTGAATTCAAAGAATTACAATATCTTACAGAGAAAAATACATTATTTTACAAAGTGCAGGAAGGAAAACTAGGCCAATGAATCCTAAGGAATCCTTGACGAAGGTCCAGATGCTTATTGC
Organism: Lathyrus tuberosus; assembly: GCA_022829125.1. Classification (NCBI taxonomy): domain Eukaryota; kingdom Viridiplantae; phylum Streptophyta; class Magnoliopsida; order Fabales; family Fabaceae; genus Lathyrus; species Lathyrus tuberosus. Next base: position 24,231,285 of record JALAZF010000009.1, read on the forward strand.
TGACTTCTTTTTTGCCTCTTTAATCAGGCTTCTTCAACCGTTGGCGGGTCGATGATCCTCTGCCAGGTGAAAAGAGAGAGTAAACTTTTCCGTTCCTCTTGACTTTCCACAGCATGCTGCTCCAGTATCTCAATCAGAGCATCATTTTTCTTTAGTAATTATTGAATCTTTGTGCACTCCAAGCTAATAATTTGATACTTGTTCCTGCAAGAGTTTTTTTCACGTTGAGTTTTATTAAAAGCGACCTGAAGTTTCCCTGTGTCGTTCATAAAGTAGAGGATAGATTCCTTTAGGAGAAATACTTCTTGGCGAGGGTAACACATCTTTAACTTGATGACTCTCGCTTGTACCCATTGGAGATAAGGCTCCACAAAGATGCAATTTGGTTTTCCCAGAGATTCTCTTCCTTTCCTATGAATATGATGCCCGACATGCACAATTTCTTCCTTAAGTGCTATGTCATTTTCTCCTTCCTTGAAGAAAAGACCTTCCAAATGAATGTTATATGGTATGTCCTTCATAGTGCATCCCAGCTGACGACTGGCTAAAACTGGGTGGTAGTTGATTTCTCCTTTAGTACCAATGAGGGGTACATTAGGGAAATTTCCACAACTGTCAATGTTTTTTGTTTCGTCATAGACCCGATTGTACCAATCTATGTCAGAGTGAGTGAAGGACATAATCTTTTGCGACCATCACATACCACTTTTGAGATCCCAAAAAGCAACAGATTTGGGCAAGTGAGAAATAAACCATTTGTAGAGTAATGGTACACAACATGTAATTATCCCTCCGCTATACAAATTCCTCATATGCACTGAGTGGTAAGCATCTGTAAGCAAAGTTGGGACTGGATTCCCGATTAAGAATATCTTGATAGCATTGATGTCGATGAAGTTGTCAATGTTGGGAAAAAGGAATAACCCATAGATGAGTAGAACAAAGATATCCTCGAAAGCAACCATGTTTCCTATGCTGGCAAAGTATAGGGCTTTATCCATCAGAAACTTAGCAGATAGACCTTGAATTCCTCCCTTGGTGGTCATGTGAACTTTGATATCTAACATTTCCAAGGAGGTAGCTCTTGCAATGGTTTGATCTTTGGGAATCTCTTCCAGCCCAGAGAATGGGTCTTGGTCAGAAATGGGTAAATCAATCAGTTAAGAGTACTCTACTAATGTTGGTGTGAGCTGATAATCTAGAAATGTGAAGCAGTGATACACCAGATCATAGAACTAAACCAATGTAGATAGGACTCCTTCCACCATGTTGACTTTTAAAAGGGACGAAAGCCCTCCATACTTAGCTCTGAAAGCTTCAGGATTAGTAATCAACCTTCCCAACCTTCTCAGGTCTTCAAGTCTTGGACTTCTGAAGGTGTACCTTTGAGTTTTTCTTCTACCAAAATCCATAGCATAATTTCTGATATTTGCAACAACCCGTTTTTTTAGTTCTTTTGAAAAACTTGAATTTTTTTAATGAATGCATGAATGAATGTATGCACAAACACAAATATTTACAAACATGTGTTTAAAGGTTTATCGTCATGAGCATGGAGTCATGGATCTACCCATCCCAATGGTATGTACTAGGGGTTCTTTTTGTACCTGTAGAACGGGTTCTAACAAGGTTCCCAAAATCATTGACCCCTCTTAAGGATATTACCAGTAAACCGATTGACTCATGAGAGCTGTAATATCCCTGAGATGGATCTCATTCGAGCGTAGTATTGCGTATTAACTATTCTTGATAGTCATCACACTACGTCCTAAAATGGCTGAATGGTTAAATGTTTACTAATCATCAGTATCACGGGTTCCCAGTGGAAAAAGTAATGTATTCGCGGATGTCCCGCTCAACATCAGTAATTCTAAAAGGGTACCTCTACTGATTTGGTGGACTTTCAATTTAGCTTGGTCGGGGCTCACTCCCTATAAGCCTTCTTGATTTTGCCACCTCCTATCTTAAAATATGCTCTCAAGCCCACTGAGGACTTTTTGACTCACCACATGTGTATTAATCACATTCCCAGATAAAAGCAATTTAAACAAGTATGGAAAATAAGCAGATAGTGTGATGGAAAACAATAGATGATATCAAATGAGAAAGAAAATAAGCAAATAAAATAGTAAAATATATGCAATGCAAGGCTTAACCCTCTTAGGAGAATAGACAGATAAAAGTCCCCAATGGAGTTGCCATTTTTCTGTAGCTCCAATTTTCGTGACGCGACCACTACCGCATTTGGTGATACTTTCTGATTTCTAATATTTATCCTATGAAGCTTAAAAGGAAGGGGAAGATACCTTAAACTAACCCTGCTCGCAAGTGTTTTTCCTACAAATGCTAAGAGATCTGGTATCAGGGGTTAATTATACTAAGGGAAGCTATTAACACCCTGAGTATCTATAGTAATCTATAGGAGCCTTTATTGTATATATTTCCACTGTTGAATTACTTGCTTGCTTAAGTTTGTTTGCTGTTTAATTGGGAAAGTTTCTCCTTTGTGAAAATTGAGGAAAAGTTTTTGTTGTTTTTCTGGTTTTCTATTGTTTTTTGGAAGGTATCTAGACCTAAGGTTTTTTATTAGTGTGCTCGCTAAGATCTTACGACCTTATGCCTACGTATTCCCAAAAAGAGAATTGGGAAATCAGAGCATTCGTAGTTCCTCCTAATCTATGGGAGGAAAAAAAAGACTTGTTTTGTATCTTGTTCAAAGCCCAAGATGATGAAGCTAAAAAAGTGTTTGAAAGATTTGACAAATTGTCATCTTTAAGGGAGATATCTCACCTATTCACTACAATCATTTGAGAGTGATGTCATAAGGGAGAAAGCTTTAAACTTAATGTGTTAAGCAATGTCACTTTTTCCTTTATGAGTTCTTTACATACTAATAGAAGCACTTTAACTTGGATATAGAATCGACAAGTGTGCCACTAATATCAATTAGATGAAAGAAAAGTTTTTGAGCCATGATAAAGGAAGGACTCCAACTTGGATTTTGAATCCAAAAGAGTGCCATTTACATCAATTATTCAAAAAAAAAGTTTTTGATTGTTTGATTTGAATTGTAGCGATTAGAAGATATATCTTCCTATAGAGATTACTCAAAGCCTCATCTATGAGGAGATAGATTTATTTAGGTATCTTGATTTAAGCCCAAGATATGAAGCTGAAAAAGATTAAAAACTGACTCAACTGGGGAGTTTTATCTGTCTTGTACAAAGCTCAAGATTGAGGCTGACTGACTGGGGATATTATTTGTATGAAAGCTTGGAAAAAGGCTTAATGACTGTTGAGGAAATTTGAAGAGACTGACTTAATACTGAGGATTTAACTGACTCTTTTTGGTGATTTTTATTTGTGTCATGTACAAAGCCCAGGATGAATGAGGCTGGAAGATTTATTGTATAAATGACTAAGACTTTACTTATGCTTTTAAGAAGCCTGAGGGTCCTTATATGAAGCCCAAGAGGAGGTTGTGGGGAATTGAATGAGACTTCTCAAGTCTCCTTCTATGAAGCTCAAGAGGAGGCTATGGGGAATTGAATGAGACTTCCCAAGTCTCCTTGTATGAAACCCAAGAGGAGGCTATCTTGCTGGAGAAATTCTTTGTATGATGCCCAAGAGGAGGCAATGATGCTTGTATAAGGCCCAAGAGGAGGCCAGGGAACTAGTTGCTTGAACTAAGTTGTGATTTGAATGGATCCTATTGTTTGACCTATGTCTAAACTAAGGATGATATAAATGTCAAGAGAAACTTAACAAATTATGAACAAACATGATTGAAGATTAATAAGTATAGACATTGATATGACATGTTGAATTCATGGAATATTTTGCATCTTTAGGGTTTGATGTGTTAAATGTTTTATTCTATTCACAAAGGTGTTGGGTCTTATACTCTATGCAGAGGCCCAAGATTCATTCTATGTACAAAGGTGTTAGGTCTTACACTCTAAGAAGAGGCCCAAGATTTATTGAAAAGAAAAGAAAAAGTGGTGGGTCTTACACTCTAATAGAGGCCCAAAATTTTGATGATTTGAAAATTAAAAGGGGTTGGGACTTACACTCTAGCAGAGGCCCAAGATTTTTGAAATTTGAATGCCACTTGGGTTGTGTTTGATGAAATTTGAAGATTGAGCTTTGAAAGCTTGAAAGTTTTGAGAAATTGAAGAAAGTTTTGAGGATGAGGGTAATCAAAAACCCTAATGGAATTTTTAAACAGGAAAGCTACTAAGCAAGATATAAAATAATGGTTGAATCAAGGGCCTTGGGGAATCCAAACTCAAGTGGAGGCCCAAGTTAAGCATCAAGGAGGTTTTCAAAAGAGGAGAAAGAAGATATTTGAAATGAAACCCTAAGGTTTCAAAAGAGTAACGAAAGTATTATTTTTTTTAAAGAAAACAATATCTAATCAAGGTATGGATGGAGTATAAGTTCAAGGAACCAAGTTAAATGTTTTAAACAAGGTTTACACAAGGTGTAATATGATCCTAAGGACATGTATGTACAATTAGATCAAGGAAATATCAAAAGAAATTATGAAAAGGCATGAAAAATACCTTAAAAAGTCATGATTTTCACTTAAGAGAAAATGGTAAAAATAAATATTATTTTTGGAATTTTTCAAAGGATTCTCAAAATATACAAGATAAATGAGGAGTGTGTAAAAAATTGGCTCAAAATAACAATTTTTGCTATGTGAAATAATTTGATGAAGTTGTGAAGAAAACAAGAAAAATAGTGCTAAAAAATTAAGGAACGGTCCTCCTAAGGGTTAAACCCACGTCCTTATGGTGGAAGGCTTAAAACATAACTATCTGAGCCATGCACGTGTGATTGATTCATAATGGAAGGAGAAAATAATACAGAGTTTGAGTTGAAAATGACTGAAAAAAATAAAGGCCAAAAGGTCTGGGGCGAGGGGGATTCGAACCCCTGACCTTGGACTCACTCACACACAAATACTAGTGTTTCCACTAGGGCGCAATGCCAATTCAAGTTTTAAGTTGGAAACCAAATAATATATATTAAAACTTCTTTTTATTTTTGAAAAATGGCGCCCTCCATGCTCGTCTTCTTCCACGAGCTTCATCAACATTTGAATTTTTAAACTTCCTTAATATTTGATGAAATGATATGATGTAAACAAGAAAATTGCTAGAAATTTAACAAGGAATTGAATGGCAATACTCAATATCATTTAAATTCAGTGTATCAAAAGAAATTGGTTTGAAAATAGTATGAACCCTAACTGAAGAATTTTAAATAAAATCTCATACAATCATGATACATATCAATTAATTGAGGGAAAATGATCATAACATCATGATAAACATATCTGTAACTTGAATGATCAATTTTGATGCATGAATCATACAGTTCAGTTTTGAGGAAACTTACCTTGCAAGTGAGATTCGAATTCTCTGTTGGAGGTGTTACATATGTGTTTTGATGATCTGGATAGCTTCCTTGACCCTCAAGGATGGTGTTCCAATGCTTAGAATGGATGGAAACCTTTTGAATTACTTGGCTCGATTCAATATGCAGCTTTGAAGCAAAATGGAGTAAAAGGAGTGTGACTTGGTGATTTTGGTGTTACATAAGTGATTTGAGGTTGTGGATCACTTCTATGATGTTTATGTGAAGTGTTTGGATGCTTAGTTTGAGTGGAAACGGACTGGTTTGAGAATTTCAAGTTTTCACCCTTTGAGAACTTTAAATTTTGTAAGGAGGAGGATTTGTGAGAAACAAGTATTGTAGTTGTTTTGGTGTATTTGAATTGATGCAAAATGACCTATATTTATAGGAGAACTGATTTGTTTTGGATGAATAGTGTTGGATGAGGGAGTATGCTATTGCCCAATGGATATAGCCATGTAGCCTTTAACTTAAATGCCAAGGTACCAAAAGTCTTCTATAGTATAACTAGAATCTTGAATCAATTGGCATTTTGCAGGTTTGAAAACTCATTGTTTTTGAACATATCTGAACTGGTGTGGTTCATTTCATGTCAATTCAATGTTTCACATAAATGCACAAAAACAAACTTGACTTAATGGCCTTGCAATAATGATTCTCACATGCTAAGAGATTGAATCATTGACTTATCGTTCAAAGTTGAAGATATTATGTGATTCAACAAGATTCTTTCTGATCTTAGAAGATGACAAGGCTTGTAAAGTGACAAAACTTGAAGGTGAAAATCCTGTGACACAAGTAATGGACCAATGCTGTCTTGAAAATCAGTTTGATCATGGCATGTTGTGAGGATCATATCTCCTTGCTTAGGTAGAATCAATGGATGTTCTTGTACTTTTTGGAAAGCTGAGATATCCTACTTTAACTTTGATGTTTGCATTTGGTCTTGATTCATCTTAGATTTTGGAGAAAAATAGCCTCAAAGTTGGCTAAAACACAAAACAGATTCAGCCTAAAATTTTTCTAAGTGTCAAAGTTTAAAAAGTCTTGAAACCCTAACTTCATGGCTTCATATCTCAAAATCTATGCATTTTTTGGGGATGACTCAGCCCAGCAATCTTGTTGTATGGATGAAGATCTATCATTTGAGCTTTGGAGTACAAAAAATGGTTGCTTAGATCACAAGTTATGGCCTTGTAAAGTTAGGTACTTGAACATGAATTTCCATAACTTAGTGAAATTTTCAATTCCTCCAATTTTGCTTCTTTTGCAAGTAACTTTGATTTCTTGATCAATTCTTGATTAAATGCAACTATGGATCATATTTTCTTGAATAATAGTCCTTGTTGATCAATTTTTTCCCAAAAGTCAAACTTTTGACTTTGGGTATCAGATGAATTTTGTGCAGAAAACCCTAATTCTTGATTTTCAATGAATGAATACCTTGAGGTAATTTTAAACTTATAAATGGACTTCAAAGGTATATTTGAGCTCCTTGAATCATATCTTAAGGTATTGGCTTATACTCAAATGAAAAATTCACTCTTGAGGCCTTGATCAACCAAAACCCTAATTTGGTGCCTCAGATGAACTTGGGGCTTGATCAACTTGAAATGATGCATATTTGTGTTTGATTCTTGATGAAGGAGACCTCTTGATCTTTATGGATGAATGAGAGACTTGATAGATTAAATATCAAGCCAAGAAATAGATTAAAGATCAAGCCAATTCTTGATTGATCCTTTGCCTGAATCTTTTATGAGGCTCAAAACCATAATTTGCAGTTAAAAGTGAAACAAGGAACAAACTGTGTTCTCTAAAGGGTTAGTGGTGTATGAAAGTATATTCATATGATATGCAAATGCGTGGGATCTTAGGGTCAAAATTTAGGGTATTACAGACAGTATAAAATTATATTATACTGTTAGTACATGTCTATTAAACTCTACAAACTAATTGGAATTGACGTGGATCGTTGAATTTTTGAATCACACAATTTAAAATTTCTACAATCTATAAATTTAAATTATTAGATTATACATAAATTATATTATAAATTCAAAATTTAGAATTTCCACAATCAATACTTATCTCTTACCTATTTATAACATGTACTTTTTCTTCTTCTGATTTTCCGTAATAGGCTGGAGTTTCCTTATCCTCTCCATTAACTTTATTTTATTTATTAAAAAAAAATAGACTTGTTTACCATAATCTAAATTTATTTATTACAATTAAATATGTATATAAAAAATAAGAAAAAAGTAATACAAATATAAGACCAATAGATTTATTCTATATTACTTTATTTACCTACCGTCTAAATCTTCTTAATGGATGTATATAAATACACAAGATTTTTCACATTTTAAAGCATCTCTCAAAACCTCATCACCAAAACACACAACATTTCATTTTCTCCTTCAACCATGAGCAACACTAATCAAGATTCACACAAGGGGAAGGAGAAAGTGACGGAAGAAACAGTAACCGACTCGCAAACTATGGAGAATCAGAACAAGCGAAAGGCGATCGCGCTGGAAGTTGATACCAATGCTGAAACAAAGAATTCAAAGAGTCCCAGAATCGATGCTGGTGTCGATGAATCAACAAGTTCATCCAAGGAATTTTCTCCATTCCTTCTTTTCGGATTCATTATTGATCCAACTAAGGGATGTCAAAAGGCTTTTTCTTGCAACATTTGTCGCAGGAAATTTGTTTCTCCACAGGCATTAAGTGGAAGCAAAAACTGCCAGGAATGTGAGGAGTCACTAAAAAAAGTTGTCGAAGCTTTGAACAAACCTCGCGATAACGTCTCTCATGGCATCCAAGGAATATACCCGGGTGGATGCAAATAAATTCTGCTTTAGTGATTTGATTATTTATTTAAATTAAAATGTTGAGTACATCTTTTATTTAAATATTGTTGTCATATCTTGAAATTTGATTTTTTAAAAATCGAAATTGATTAGCATATTATATACAATTAAGTTTTTTTATCAAGTTATTTAGTGATTGAAATTTCATTTAAAGATGAATATGTGAAATGTCTCGAACTCACGTCCTTATAATTTAAGAGACTCCTTATAATTTAATGTCTCTAAACATCTATTAGCTGTACTGTTTAAACGAGAGTTTAACAGTTAAATTTACTAAAGATTACAGTTGTGAGGGTCTGCAATTTTCTTTTTAAAAAGTGAGTTTGTAATTTTAACTTGTTGGAAATTCACCACAACCTATGGTAATTCCTCTTTCAATATTGATCTCAAGATGGTTCACAAACCCACAAACTACGCAATGGCAATGATAAAGACGATGAAGAACAAAACAACAAGAAAAGAAACGAGAGAGAGGAGAAATATTTGGAGAAAAATGTTTCACTTGCAAACTTGCAACTGTGATTTACACAAGCACTGTGATTATCTTCATTACTTGTTATGCTTCTGCATCTTACAAAGTACAAGGGATACTCCCTATTTATAGATTTAGATTTACAAATGCCCAAAACTCTAAAGGCCCAAAATATCTATTTGAACTAAATCAAATCAAATCTAAATCATATCAAATCTTATCAAAACAAATATGTGTGAAACAAACTGTTTCGACACACTGAAAGTTTCGACTTCGACACTTGACTTTAACTTTGATTTCGACACACTTAGACACTAGGAATTACAATTTAATACACCACCTAATTCATTGTGTCTAAGATGTCTACATTCATCATGGCTCTTAGTCTTCTGAAGGCTTCGACCTGCACTCCCTTCGTCATGATATCTGCAATCTGATTCTTAGTTCTGCAGTGTTCCAGATTCATCTTCCCTTATGCTACCTGCTCTCGAAGATAGTGGAACCTCATTTCGATGTGCTTGCTTCGACCGTGAGCTATTGAATTCTTCGCGAAGTTGATAGCTGACATGCTGTCTATCTTCATGGTAATTGCTCCATGATTCTTCCCTGTAATCTCTTCGACCAAGTTCACCATCCAAATTGCTTGACATGCACAAAGAGAAGCAGCTATATATTCTGCTTCGCATGATGACAATGCCACTACTGGCTCTTTTCTCGAACTCCAAGCAACTGGTGCACCACCTAACATAAACACATATCCAGCTGTGGATTTTCTATCCTCAGCATCACTACACCAACTAGAGTCGGTGTATCCCACTAACTTGCATTCTTTCCCTTCATCAGATGCAGGAAACAAAATGCCGTAGTCGAGAGTCCCTTTCAGATACCTCAGTCTCTTCTTCATCGCTGTTAGGTGTGATACCTTTGGCTTCTGCATGAATCTACTTAACATACCCACACTGTATGCTAAGTCAGACCTTGTGTGACAAAGGTATCTAAGCGACCTAATAAGTCTTCTGTATTGGGTTGGGTCGACATCATCTTCATCTAAATCCTTCGACAGTTGCAATCTGGTCTCAGCTGGAGTCGAAGTTGGGTTGCAATCTTGCATCTCAAATCTCTTGAGTATTTCGCCTGCATATCTTCTTTGGTGCATCATCAAACCTCTACTAGTCTTGTAGATTCGATGCCAAGGAAATATGAGAGATTTCCCAAGTCTGACATCTCAAACTCCTCACTCAGGTCATGTTTGAAATCTTCGATCTCCTTCTTGCAACTCCCTGTTATTAGCAAATCATCGACATAGAGGCATAGTATAAGCAATTCATTATTTCTTCTCCTTACATACACTCCATGCTCAGTCGTACACTTCACAAATTCCTTCTCCCTTAAGAAGCTGTCGATTTTTTTATTCCAAGCTCTTGGAGCTTGCTTAAGTCCATACATGGCTTTATGCAGCCTGTACACCTTTCCTTCTTCGCCTCGTTTCACATACTCAGCTGGTTGTGCGACATAAACTTCTTCATCTAGGGGACCATTAAGGAATGCACACTTCACGTCCATCTAACATGTGTGCCAATTGTTCATATTTGCTAGACCAACAACCAACCTGATTGTTTCGATCCTAGTAACAGGTGTGAACACTTCATCGAAGTCGATTCCTTCCTTCTGAAGAAATCCTTTCGCCACAAGTCTCGCCTTGTGTCGAGTTACTTCTCCTCTGGGATTCACTTTCACTTTGTAAACCCACTTCACATCAATTACCTTCTTGCCTTGAGGCAATTCGACAAGTGACCAGGTGTTGTTGACTTCGATGGATTCTAACTCTTCATTCATCGCTTTCACCCACTTCGAATCTTTCAATGCCTCAACTGCATTGACTGGTTCGACATCTGCGTAGAAAGCATAATGTACCAGCTCACCCTCTTCATCGACCACATCATCTGATGTAACTACACATTCTTGCAACCTTGCAGGCATGTGTCTTGTTCGTCGAGGTCTGCTTGAACCTGCTTCATCTGCAACTGGTTCCTATCGAACTTCTCTTTCGACTTCAGTGGCTGGTTCTTCACAAAAGATTCTCACTGAATCCTTCTTGGTATTCTCAGTCCAATCCCATTCTTTAAGCTCATCTATGATCACGTCCCTGCTGATCACTACCTGCTTATTCACTGGGTCGAACAACTTGTAACCTCCAGTCGAATGATATCCTATCAAGATCATTTGATTTGACTTGTCATAAAGCTTCCTTCTTAACTGATCTGGCACATGTTTATGTGCTATGGATCCAAACTCTTTCAAGTGACTGAGGCTAGGCTTGACACCAGACCAACATTCTTCTGGTGTGATTCCTTCAAGCTTCTTCGTTGGACATCTGTTCAAAATATATGTTGTTGTCGAAACCGCTTCTCCCCATAATTCTTTGGGTAGATGTTTCCATTCAACATACTTCTCACCATGTTCATGATGGTTCTGTTATTTCGTTATGCAACTCCATTTTGCTGTGGTGTATAGGGTGGCACCACCTCATGCACAATCCCTTCGTTTTCACATAATGCATCAAACTCTTTCGACACATACTCTTCACCACCATCTGTCCTCAGAATTTTCAACTTTCAACCACTCTGTCTTTCGACCATGGATTTGAATATGGAAAATACCTCAATCACATCACTTTTCTTCGTGATGAGGTAAGTCCATAACTTTCGACTGAAATCATCTATAAACGTGACAAAATATCAGTTTCCACCAATCGAATCCACCTGGATTGGACCACATACATCAGAGTATATGACTTCCAGAATTGCCTACGACTTCCTTCCAACATCCTTGCTGAAGCTATTCTTGTGTTGTTTTGACTGAACACAATCCTCACAGACTTCACTTGGAATGTCGATTTCTGGTAATCCTGAAACCATATTTCTTCTCTTCAGCTCTCTGATGTCATTGAAGTTGAGATGGCCTAGTCGAAAATGCCATAACCACTCATCTCTGCTGGTTGCTGTTGCTAGACCCTTGTGCTCCATCACCTTGAGTTCAATCTTGAAGGTCCTATTATGAGACATTGGAGCCTTCAAGATCAACCTACCACCTGTGTCGAGAACTCTCATCATCTTGTCTTCGACAACTACCTTGTAGTTCTTTTCGATAAGCTGCCCTATACTGAGCAAATTAATCTTCATGCCTAGTATGTACAACACATTGAAAATTGTTGACCTTTTGCCATCTTTCCTCATAATCATAACATCACCAACACCTTCAGATGCTAGAGTGTTGTCATTTGTAAACTTCACATTGTTCTTCGACGAAGGCTTCATCTTTCCTTCCAGTCATGTGTGATGAGCATCCTGAGTCCAAGTACCACTGATCTTGGAATCTTTCTTCATCTTTTGTTGTGACCATCAGCAACGTCTCTTCTTCTTCATGTTTCGCCAGCTTTGCATCACTTTCTTGATTTCTCTTCTTTTCTGGACAATCACTAACACAGTGACCATACTTCTGACAATTGAAACATAGAATGTGACTTTTGTCTGGCTTTCGACCACCACCTCTTCCTTTACCTGCAACACTACCTCTTTGGTTGCCTTGGTTCCAGGGTTTATTTTGAGTCGAATTGTAGCCTCCTCTACCTTTGTTGCCATTCATGTTTCCTTTGCCTTTCCTTTTCTGACTGCGCCTGCAAAGTCATATCACTTTTCGACTTTCCTGCATCTCTTTCAGCCATCCTTTGTTCATGAGACTCAAGCGTCCCTTGAAGCTCTTCCTTCGTCAATACTGACAAATCTTTCGACTCTTCTATGGCTACTACCACGTGGTCGAATTTTGGAGCCAATGACCTCAAGATCTTTGCAACAACTGATCTTGATGTCAACACCTCTCCACATACCTTGATTTGATTCACTAGCTTTGTAACTCTGGTGAAGAAATCTGTAATACTTTCGTTGTCTTTCATTTGAAGCAACTCATAGGTTCTCTTGTGAGTTTGTAACCTCACCTCTTTCACCTTCTCTGCGCCTCCAAACGTCTTTTCAATAATTTCCCATGCTTCCTTTGCTGATTCTGCATCGCTAACTTTTTCAAAGTTATCTGGATCAACACATTGATGGATTATAAACAGCGCTTTATAATCTTTCTTCTTCAACTCTTTGTGTGCAGTCTTTTCTTGATCCGTCGCGTTCTCCCCGGGCGGTGTTACTCCTTCCTTCACAAGATCCCAAAGATCTTGATAACAGAAAACCACCTTGATCTGCTTGCACCAATTCTCATAATTACTTTCTTGAGAATTGGTAGGGTCGCCGGAAAGTGTCCGTTTGAATGATTCATAACCATCACGATTTTCCTCCTTGAATCGCAACCGGAGCTCTAGATACCAGATGTTGGAAATTCACCACAACCTATGGTAATTCCTCTTTCAATCTTGATCTCAAGATTGTTCACAAACCCACAAACTACGCAATGGCAATGATAAAGACGGTGAAGAACAAAACAACAAGAAAAGAAACGAGAGAGAGGAGAAATATTTGGAGAAAAATGTTACCCACGAACTGTGGGATTTCAGATTCTATTTCACTTGCAAACTTGCAACTGTGATTTACACAAGCACTCTGATTATCTTCACTACTTGTTATGCTTCTGCATCTTACAAAGTACAAGGGATACTCCTTATTTATAGATTTAGATTTACAAAGGCCCAAAACTCTAAAAGACCAAAATATCTATTTGAACTAAATCAAATCTAATCTAAATCATATCAAATCTTATCAAAACAAATATGTGTGAAATAAACTGTTTCGACACACTGAAAGTTTCGACTTCAACACTTGACTTTAACTTCGACTTCGACACACATAGACACTAGGAATTACAATTTAACATAACTTGTAAATAGGAGTGGGAATAGGCCAGGCCAACTAACAGGGGCCTATGGCCTAGCCTACATAGGCTCAGGCCAGACTTTTTCTTAAATAGAAAAGGCCTAGGCTTTTTTATAAGTCTATTTAGCTAAAGAGGCTAGGCTACAGGCCGCAAGAAAAGCCTTTTAAGCCTATCAGGCTGACCTATTTAAGAAAAAATCAATAAATTTATTATTATTATATTCTATTTTGTACTTTGAATTAAAATACGAAAATAAAACTTAGTTATCTTGAAGAACTTATGAAAATATGTTGAAAAAATATTATAAACAATGTCATAAGTTGTTGTCATAAGTTTTTCTCATAAGTTATCTTCAACAAATAGTATCACCAAACTTATGCTAATAAGAAAACTTGAACGAGACAATGAAAACAAACATTTAATCTCATTGATCTTTTAACTTGTTAGTCTATTTAACATTAGTTGAATTTCTTATTTATAGATGTTCAAATGAAGTAGGCTTTTAAATAGGCTAGTAGGCTAATCAGGCCTTCGAAAAGGCCAGACTTAGGCCTAAAAATAAGCATATGATAGGCTACAGGTCAGACTTAGGCTTTGAATTTTTTAGCAGGCTTGACAAAGCCTAGCTCGGCCCAGCCTATTCCCACCCCTACTTGTAAATATTAAAAGTTGAATAATAAACTTTTGAGTTTTGTATTTTAATTTTTTAGTTTTTTTTTTGGGTATAATTCCATGTTTGTAGAATTTTTTTATTTATTATTTTCCATATATATATATATATATATATATATATATATATATATATATATATATATATATTACTTTTAGAAATTTGTTGCGTTTTTTAAACGATGTTTAATAATGTTTCTCAAAATACTATTTATACATATTGGAGTACCTAAGATAATGTTTTTTTATTTAATTTTAAAAAGTAAAGATTCTAAGAGTTATTTATCGAAATATATAGTCATTTCTTCTATTTTAAAAATAACTGATTCTAGAGTTTATCTTTACCGAAATAATCATTCAATATATTTCTGAATCCATCGTCACCTAAGTTTATTTTTAGAGATTAATTAGAATACACTGTCAGTGTAAAACTACTTTACACTATCATCTAATTAGAATGAATTATTATGACACAAGAGAAGAGAAAAACATGGAAGAATTAGTTATTAAAATAGTTTAATTATAATTTATTAATTTTTATTTTTTATTTCATAATTATGTGTCAAAATGATTCATTCTAATTGGATGTCAGTGTAAAATAGTTTTACACTGACAGTGTATTCCAATTAATCTCTTATTTTTGTTTAATTTTTTATATATAAATATTTTATTTTTTATTTGATTGAAAATTCAATATAAAATTTATAACGAGAACATAATAATTAAGTATATTAATGTTTATGTTTTATACAAAGATAATTTTTTTAATCATGTTTATTGGATATATTATTTGTTTTTATACTTGATTTATGTAATAAAATTTGTCAAATATTACAGGACTATAAACAATCGTTAAATTTGTTAATTAATTTTCTTACATTTGTGAGAAATGTTGTGTAAATTTAAGAATTTTTTAAATAAATTTTTGTTTGATAAGCAAACAATATTATTTAGATGGGAGTATTAAGAGTACTCCAACCCAAATACAAAAATTAAAATCTACAAGAAATCACAAGGATGTTTAAACCACTTATAGTAGTTACACCTAATTTTACTTTTAGACACTAGGGCTAACCACCACCAAGAAACATAAATGATTCTCTGAACAATAACCTCCAGATTACCGACCTCGTCGTTAAAAATTATGTGGTTCCTAGAACGCCAAATGCACCAACAAGATAAAAACCAAAGCAGACATGTTGAATGTAATGAACATTTGCTCCTTAGCCTTATAAACCATGCCAACAAAAATTCACAACAATCATCCTTAAAGAACCAATGAATACCCAGCCATTCCAACACCATTTTCCATACCAATCTAATTTTATGGCATCCATAGAAAACATGATTGAAACCTTCTTCAACTTGAAAACAGAAAACACAGACAAAATCATGAGGGTTGTGAATAATACCTCGAGCTGCCAAATTATTCCTTGTTGGCAATCTATCCAACAATAACCTTCAACCAAACACCTTTACTTTCATATGCATAATAGTTTTCCTCAACAATTTCAAAGCAACTTTAAGTTCAGTCTGTAACTCGTTCCCATCAGTTAGGAGTAGCAACCTGTCATAGTA
This sequence comes from Lathyrus tuberosus, assembly GCA_022829125.1. Taxonomy (NCBI): domain Eukaryota; kingdom Viridiplantae; phylum Streptophyta; class Magnoliopsida; order Fabales; family Fabaceae; genus Lathyrus; species Lathyrus tuberosus. The sequence goes on from JALAZF010000009.1 coordinate 24,247,182, forward strand.
AGAGGCAACAATGTAAATATTATTATCACTCCACGGCCAGATCAACATGTCATCATCCCCAACCAAAGGCGGCACCTCGTTTAACAATGTCTGCAGTTCAGGACATTCTCGGTGCAAATTATCGTTGTCCCCAAAGCACAAGGCACTAAGGTTCCATGACCAACTCTCGCCCTCTCAAACACCCGCCTCACTAATCAAAATCGATTTCCTACTTGATGCATCATACAGAAGAGGAAAAACAAGCATAAGAGGATGTTGGTCAATCCATTTACTCGTCCAAAATGGGATTGTCTCACCATTGCCAAGTCTATAAGTTAATGAATCATTAAAAGATCTCTTCTCTAAATCATCCCCTAAGATCATCAAGTTACGCCACCACAATGATTCTATGGTTGTACCTTCCCGAACTTCATGGTTTAAGATTCTTCTTGTAATGTCCCTGTATTTATGGTGAAGAACCTCGCTTCATAATGCATCTTTATCAATCAGAACCCTCCACAGCCACTTCGCTATTATCACTTTATTAAACACACAAATATCTCTAATGCCAAGCCCCCCATCTCCTTTGAATTGCACACGGAACGCCAACTAACCAAAGCCACATAATTCTTCTCAATCGATCCAGCCCACAAGAATTTACGTTGAATTGACACAATTTCCTTCAAACCCATCACAGACGCTTGGTATAAAGAGAGATAGTGAATTGGAAGGCTCGTCAAAATGGAGTTGATAAGTGTAACTCTCCCCCTATGGACAACATCTTACATTTCCATGTTGAAAGCTTAGACTTGAAACAATTAATAACTAGCCTCCAAAAGGAACTTGTTCTATGATTCCCTCCCACTGTTAACCCCAGGAACTTAAAAGGAATTTCACCAACTTTACAAGCCAAAAACTATGAAGATGCCTCCATGAACGCTTTATTTACACCACTTAATAAGTTATTCTTCCAAGCATTAATCTTCAACCCCAACACCATTTCGATGTCTCTAAGAATTGCTTTAAGACCCGAAAGATTTTACCAAATTGCATCACATATCAAAATTGTATCGTCAGCAAATTGAAGGAGATTAAAACGAGCAACATTGTTTAAAGTCAAACCTCTAAGAATTCCCACACGCTCGCCCTTCCAACTATATGCCAAACCTTCAACCAATAATGAGAAAAGAAGAGGGGACAAGGGATCACCTTGTCTCAATCCCCTAGTCACCATAAAATCCGTCGTTGTGCCTCAATAACCAAGACATACAAATGGCTAGTGAATGCACCCCCTCATCCAATCCAACCATTTCTTCCCAAATCTCATATCTTTCAAAATTCTCACAAGATACTCCCAGTCCACGCAATCATAAGCCTGTTCAAAGTTAATCTTAAGAATAAGGCAACTACTTTTCTATTTATTGACGAAATCAAGTAACTCATTTGCCACAATTACACCGTCATGAATGTTTCTCCCCGGGATGAAAGTTGTATGTGTATTCTACACCAGTTTACCTATGACTTTCCTCAAACGAGCAGCCGACGGTTTCAAAATGATTTTGTATACACAACCTATGAGGCAAATAGGCCGGTATTCACCTAAACCTTGAGGATTTTCAACTTTTGAAATCAGGGCAATGAAAGAAGATGTCATTGTTTTAGGGAGGGTTGCTGAAGAGTGAAATCCAACAATGCAGTTAACCACATCTGCCCCAACTATATCCCAACATTTCTTCAAAAAATCAATATTGAAACCATCAGGCCCTGGGCTTTTGGTTCCATCACAATTAAACACTACCTCACGAATTTCATCTGGCGTAAAACCTTTTTCAAGTTCATCCCTTTCCTCCATGTTTAACTTTGGTAAATCATCTGCCTTCAAGATAGGTCTCACTACCTCCACCTTTTTGTATCGTTTCACGAAAATATTTCGAATGGCATCTTTGACCTCATCCACTTCTTCCAACACCACTGACCCCGATTTCACCATAGTAATAGCATTTCTTCTACTTCTAGACTTCATCATTATGTGAAAATACCTTGTATTAATGTCCCCTTCCCTTACCCAACTCATCCTCACCTTCTGTTTAAAGAGACTTTCTTGCAATTGTAATTTATTCCACAGTTCCACATAAACTATACTTCTTTCCAAAACAGCCTTCTGCTTATCATAACCACTCACCAAATTCAACTCTTCCTCCAACTTATTAAGGACACCCATCTTCTCATCAATCTTTAGGTCCACCCACCCAAATACTCTTATTCCACCATCTTAGTCTACCTCTTAGAACTTTAAGTTTTTCACTCAAAATGTTAGTAGCACTTCCACTCACCTTAATAGCATTCCATTCTATTTCACAAACTCAAAGAATTTAGGGTGATCATACCAGTAACTAGGGACTACATGGCCGAGTAATTTTAAGAGGATGAAAGCATCCTCTCTAAGTAGAGATGGTCGGAGCTCCCACCGAGCAAAAACAATCATAACTTCAAGGCTAATTTACTTTTGAGTGAAGGTAGGGTTTGGAAAGTAGGCACGTTGGGTGAACATGTGTAGTTCGCCCAGAGAGACATGGCGGCTAGGTCAAATTGCAGGACAACTCGTATTGCTTAACCTATAAGAAAGTAGGCACGTTGGGAAAAGATGAGCGGTGACCCCATCGAGAACCTCAGATCAAAAATTATAAATAGGGGTTCCCAATTCAATTCTAAGGGAGTTTAGGTGAGTTAATATAGAAAAGGAGTAGGGTTACCTTGGTCTCAAAAAAGAGAATAGGAAAATAGGATTGAAAGCAGAAAATATGCTCGAGGGATCGCTATAGATGATCTTCTAAGTTCGTCTTCTTGGGATTACCAGAACAACTACGATGAGTAAGCATAAATAAAAGTCTCTTTGTTGGGGGTAGATGTAGTCATTATATTAATCGTGTATTAACTACGGTCATGGTGTTTTATGTGACTCTACTTACGCTTTAATATCAATATATTATTTACTCTTAATGCTTGTTTAAAATTAGCTACCTAAAATTTATTTTCATGATATGACTTGACATGAGAAATGTGATACGCATTACTAGATCGAAGTTTCCTATCTATTGGATATTGATGCCTAAACATAGGGTTATATTTGATATTTGCATGTCCTGTAGCATGATGGTGTGAAGTTGTGTTGTAGTATAATTGTTGGGACTTAATGTTTTGTGTTGGTTAATAGACCAAGACATTGGCTATTAGGTAACACAATTGATCTCACGGTATTGAGACTGAAAAGAAATACGAACAAGAGCAACCGGTGGTAATATAAATAGTTGAGTAGATGCGCATATTAACTGACTTATGGTCATACATGAAAAAAAAAAAACAATGACAAAATCTAACCCTAACAAATTTTCTCACGATTAATACCGAAATCTCTATTTACTTTCTTTTATTTTTTTTCCTCTTCAAAAAATATTTAAACAACAATTTATTTAATTAGAATTATAAAAAAATTGAACGGTCTTTCAACATTCACAATCTTAAAATATACGATAATTAAATACTCAACTTTTGTTACTACAATAATTGAGAAACAAAAGTTCAAAGTTTAAAATTTTTTTTCTAGGAGGTGGTGAATCACTAACATATTAGAGCCTGTTTGAATGGCTTTTTCTTTTTAGTTTTTAAAAACTATTTTATAAAATAGTTTTAAAAAACTGTTTTAAAGAATAAAATAAAATAAAACATGTTTGGTAATCTTATTTTGAAAAACTGTTTTGGAGATGAGAAAATGAAAAAACTTGTTTGATAGATGTATTTTTAAAATATATTTAAAAAATGAAATTTATATTATTTCTATTTCAATTTTTATAATTTTTTTTAATATATTTTATTTTAATCTAGATATAGTTCAAAATATTTATAGTATAATATTTATCATATTAAATTTAAATGTGAAATTCATGATATTTTTTTATAAGCTATTTGTATTAAAGGGAGAAAAAGGGATTCTCCAACCCATACAAAAAACCTAACAAAAGAGACAAGCAGGGAACACCCCTAATCGAAATTACAAGAAATCTAAAGGATGATACAATCAATCATAAAAATTGCATCTCTTGCGACCTATTTCTAACCATCTCCAAGATGCAGAAACTATACGGTTAAAAACCTCATCCCCGTCCCAAACTAGACCGTTGAAAATTATGTAATTCCTCATGTTCCAAATACACCAAGATGAAACAATCCACAAAAAACAACTCATATCGTCTTTCTCTTTGTGATGGAGAGCTAGGAACCATAAAAGAGCATGGTTACATAAGTTATCTGCTACAATCGGCTGAACTCCAAGCCAATTGGAAAATTTCAACCACAAAACTTGAATTTTTGGACAATTAAGGAAAAGATGTAAGGCATCCTCGTCAGCAAGAGAACACAGCACACATGTCTTGTCTTGTGAGGAAGTGATAACATCCCTAAAACCAAGGTTGGAGCGAGTCGGTAATCTATCGCGAATTAATCTCCAAAAAAATATTTGAATTGTCAGAGGAACTTTAGTCTTCCAAACCACTTTCAAAAGCAAAGCCTCCGACTGATGAGGTAAAGGAACTTGAACAGAATCCGCTAAATGTTCTTAAGAAGTCTTCACCGAGAATTCGTTGCTTTGATCCAAAAGCCACTCCCATTTGTCCTCCTCAAGACGCATCAGCAAGCTGCATGCGTTCAAAACCTGCATTAATGAATTCTGCTCCTGCTCAACAACAGTTCCAGGGATCCAGCAGTTATCCAAATTCCAATGCCAATGACCATCGTGCCAAGAGCCAAAATCAGCAACTAAACCATCTTTTTTCATAGCAGCAGCGAAAAGGTTAGGATAAGAGATATCCAGTTGCTGAGAACCACACCAATGAGCCTTCCAGAAGGGAATCTTGCAACCATTACCAATAGCAGGTCTAATGCACTGATTGAAACTAAAAGAGTCACCACTATATTTAGAGTTGAGTATGTCCCTCATCCATAACGACGCGTCTTTAGGATAGCTGTTCTGGTCAGAGTTCATCACCCAATAACCAAGATTCCCGTAACGACTAACCAAGAGCTTACGCCATATTTCATTACCACCAATAAGAAACTTCCACAACCATTTGGAAAGAAGAGATTTATTGAACAACCCTATGTGTTTTATACCTAACCCTCCCTTGTCTTTGGATTTACACAGAACACTCCAATTGATCCACGCAATTTTGTTTTTATCCGCCGATCCCGACCACAAGAAGCGACGTTGAATGGCAATAAACTCTTTAATAATTTTTGAGGGAGCCTTGAAGAACGAAAGGTGATGAATCAGTAAATTTGCGAGAATCGAATTTATCAATGTGACCCTTCCTCCAATGGACATGTTCCTGCCAGCCCAAGAATTGAGTCGTTCTTTCAGACAATTTGTAACAGGTTTCCAGAACAGCGCTCTTCTTTGATTGCCACCTATAGTGATTCCCAAGAATTTCAATGGAAAATCACCCGTCTTGCAGTAAAGAAAAGAGGCTGCAGCTCTTAAAAATCCATCTTCAATACCTATTCCAAGCAAACAACTTTTGGAAAAATTGATTCGTAAACCGGAAACCATTTCGAAACCTCTTAAAATAGACTTGGTAGCCCAAAGATTTTGGTACCTGCCATCACAAAAAATTAAAGTATCATTGGAGAATTGAAGCAAATTGATGGATTCACCAACTGCAAAACCGAAACAAGAGAACATATTAATAACAGAAGCTCTTTTAATCATTATAGCTAAAGTTTCAGCCACCAAAGTGAAAAGGAACGGAGCAAGCGGGTCTCCCTGCTTCAAACCTCTAGATGCCTCAAAATCCTTGGAAGGCGATCCATTAACCAAAACAGATACATGACTGTTGCAAATATTTCCTTCTATCCACCTAATCCAATTTGGACCGAAATTCATTGATTTGAGAACGTGAATCATAAACTTCCAATCAACGCAGTCATATGCTTGAGCGAAGTCAACCTTAAGTAAAAGGCAAGACTTCCTATCCCTCCTAGCCATATCAATGACCTCATTGGCTAACAGAACGCCATCCAAAATATTTCTACCCGGGATGAACGCTGTCTGAAACGGAGAGACCAGCTTGGATATCACAACAGACAATCTAATAGCCATAAGTTTGGAAATAACTTTAGAAACACAGCTCATCAAAGAGATAGGCCTGTAATCTCCAAAGTTTTAGGGACTGTCTTATTTAGGAATTAACGTCAAGAACGAAGAAGCAAAGATTTTAGGGAGTTTACCAGTTACAGAAAAGTGAAAAATACAACTAGTAAAATCAGGCCCAATGATATCCCAACAATCCTTAATAAATTTAAAAGAAAATCCATCAGGGTCAGGCGCTTTGTTTCCATCACATTCGAAAATGGCAACCCTGATTTCTTCATGAGAATACTGGGTATCTAGCTTGCCACGATCTTCGTCGGATAACTTAACACAATCAGATAGATTAAGCCTTGGTCTAGCGCTTACTTCCCGTTTAAATTTCTTTTTGAAGAACTGAAGAGCAACATCTTTAACCAGAACGGGGTCCTCCAACATAGCACCATCATGACCCTGAATGCTAATGTGATTCTGCCTCGTCCTAAACTTGTAAAAGGAATGGAAGTATCTACTATTGACATCTCCCCCTTAATCCAATTGTGTCTAGATTTTTGGTGGATTAAGCTTTCTTTGAAACGCACTTAACACCAGAAATTTTCCTGATCCTCCCCTCGTCTTATCAGCTGAGACTCCGACATGTCTTCAAGACCCCCCTCCAACAAAGCATTGTAATCATTAAAATTCTTGGCATACTTATCAATGCAGAGGTCTAACCAACCAAAGACGTTAATATTCCACCATTTCAATCTTACCTTGAGGGCTCTAAGTTTTTCCTTAAAAACGAAGGTAGGGGAGCCATGGAAAGAAAAAGAGTTCCACGATTCACTAATGAAGTTCTTACACTCTTTGTGGTCAAGCCAGCAATTAAAGAAACGGAAAGGCTTAGGACCAGAATTACGACTGTTAGGTTTAATCCACACGGGACGATGATCAGAAATATCCCGATTGCCTACAACTTGGGCCTTAAAGTCCCAGTAGTCAATAAGGGATTCATCAACTAGAAAACGATCTAATTTACTGCAAGAAAGACCATTAGAATTAAACCATGAGAACCTGTTACCTACAAAAGGGAGATCGACCAGCTCCAAATCTCTAATGAAAGAGCAAAACTCCTCGCATTCACGGGCAGACGAAGAACTGATGCCATTCCTTTCTTCCCTACTTTTAACAGAATTAAAGTCTCCCCCGATAATCCATCTTCCCCCTGGATTACTCATTTTAAATTCAAAAATGTCCTCCCATAATTTTCGTTTGTCCCTTAAAGAATAAGGAGAGTAGACATTAACCACATAAAGAGTGGTATTGTTCCAAGAAAACACTGAGCACAAAAATCCCGAACCTTTGTAAGAAGAGATAGGTTGAACAAATCCCTTCCTCCAAATTGTCAAAATCCCACCAGATGCGCCATTGGATCCACTGGCAGTCCAATCAAAGCCTATGTCTCCCCATAAACTTCTGACTATTGAATCCTTCATGATCTTTACCTTAGATTCTTGAATAAGGCAAACATCAGCTTGACCTTCCATCAAGGTTTTCTGAATTCTCCTTCTCTTGAGGGAGAGATTACACCCACGAACATTATAAGTCACAATAATCATTGAACCGGATTGTCCACACCCTTTCTAACTGCCATTTGAGTCTTGTCCCTGTTCTCCAGATTTCTAACCACACTCTCAAATACCTCTTCGTCTTCTTCTGCTTCCAAACCCATAAGCTGAACCGACTCCCAGATTTTCTTAGGTACGTTATCTAAACTAGCTTTACATCTTGTATTATTTCTTAAGACATCCGACTCATCTATGGAATAAGAAGCTTCAGGAGGAAGATCAAACTCCACTGCCTCTTTAACTGGGGGAAGAGAAAGATTAAGGAACTTGTTTGACGTGGAGCGCTTCTTTTTCACTGATAAATTTCGCCTGGATGGGCCAGAACCTCCTAACGTGTTTAAAAGGGTGGAGTAGAAGGAAGGCTCAACAGGAATTGTTAAACTTTCGTAAAAATCAGCAATGCCTTTCTTCTTTTTGATTTTGGGTCCACCAATATATCCAACATTATCGTCTAAATTGGTTGCTTTTGGGCCCAACCCAATAGAATTCAATCCACCAGTTTTGTCCAGACCAGAGGGTGAGCCCAATAACACAGGGGGCCCCAAATCCACACTGGCCCCAATCTTAAGAGTTGAATTCAAATTATCCTCGACAATTGGGATTACTGCCTCAGCAGTCAAAATAACCGCAGGAGTAGACAGGTCCAACAAATCTAAGTTGACCTTAGCTAAATCATTCTCCTCAACAAAATCCTTTAAACTTTCCACCTCTCTGACACCTGAGGAATTACTAACATAGGATTGGGAAATATCACTACATCTACCATCATTGTCAGAAAAAGTCTCTTTTTCCCTACATCTATGCGCCACCCTAGAAATCATAGAGCTAGTAGGGCTAGAAACACCTTCATCTTCTTCGAGACCATTGGACCAAGAGCTAATACTATCTTCTCCATCTGAAAACATAGATCCATTATATCTATCCACTTCATCTTCCAACAAATCCTTGCCTCTGTAAGGTTTCAAAAAATCCTCAATGATCCTAACAATAAACGTGGAACCGTTTATCTCCAGATCAAGAGCCTCATTGATGAACTCACTCCTATTAGTTTTAATAAGTAACCTTGCCTCATCAAAACTAAAGTTCTTCGAAGTGTCAGAATCACATAAAACAAGCTGACCAAAATGCTTAGAAACACTGGAAAAAGAATCAAGATTCCAAGCAAAACAAGGGAGGCCATAACATTTTACCCACACATATCTTTTTCTATCCACTACATCAATGCTCCAAGGTTCAATCTTGACAAACCATTTATCACACCAATCCTTGGCTTCCAAAACGAAGTCTTGCACCGCACCTTTCTTGTCAGATTCAAGTAAGCATAAACCTGCACCTAAAGGAGTTGACTTTATATGAAAGTATCCTTCCTCAGAAAGACTTTGTTGAATCACAAACGGGTTGATGTTCTCCAAAACCTCTCCCACTAGAGCCTGTTCGAATCTACTCACATCAGAAATCACAAGACTAATACTAGTGATAATGTTGGTCGGCTTCTGTAAATCAGTTCTCTCGCCTCCCAGATTCTTCCTCGCTACATGGGCGTAAGAAAGATTTTTCGAATAACCTCCTTTTCTAGGTCCGTTACCTTCAAGTCTTGTACCAAAATCATGATTGAGCCTCCCCTTCAGAGTTTCCACTCCGTAAATGTAATGATTATCCTTATGAAACCTTGGAGTGTTGGCATGCATCTTTGTACCCTGGATGAATATACTATCCAGTTTAACCTCTAAAATTCTAGGGTCATGAACCTTTCTGAAACGTGCAAATCCAAATCTCTTTCCTCTTTTGTCTTTCCTTCCAGGGATGAAGACCTCCGAGATGACACCGTAAACCTTGAACAGTTCAAACAAATCTCTCGCAAACATATTCTCGGGGAAATCAGAAATGAAGAAGGATGTTACAGGTTCACTAACATCCGCTCCCTTACCCCCCTCTCTTTCCAAACTAAGAAACCGTTAGATCTGTTAATCTTCTTGTAAGACACTTTCTTCCAGTCCATAACTGATTTACCAGGATCAGATAAAAAACCACTCGAAAGGGGACTAAGAACAAGCAGCTAACTAAGAACTAAACTGGTACCAAGGTGTTGTACCCCAAATTTTACCCTCATTTTTCTGCTAGTTGGTGTTTTATTTATTTTTCTTTATTTATTTTAACTTAATATTTATCTTAATATTCTATTTGTTTTTATTTTAATTTAATTTCAATTTGGCCTTTTTTATTTTATTTATATTTAAGTTGTTTTTTAATTAATCTCAATTTAATTTAGTTTTAAAAATTAGTTAATTAATTATATTAATTGTTAATCTAATTTTTGTTTCTAACCATCCAATTTAGATTTAGATTTATTATTATTCAAATTCATTATATTAATTCGTTAAAAAAAGGGGATGTTATTCATTTTCAACTTACCTTATCCGTTTCAATTTCAATTCGTAAGCCCATACAATCAAAGCTGCCAAAAAGCACACCAAGCCCATTATGAAAAATCAAATAGAATGAAGTTGTTATCACCTTGTCCCAACACTGTACCAAAAGCTTCTGCACTATAGTGACAACTCTATGCAAAGGCTTCAACCTTGCTGCCATGACAAGGACTTGTCGTAACGGTAACTTGCACCATGACCTCAAGCTACAACGACCAGATTCTTTCTCCAAGAGCTTTCAAAAGCTTCCATCGCCATATATATTGGACGGCTGCAAACTAAAAAGGGGGGGGGGAACCGTTCAAATTTCTGGCTTTCTTTTCCAACAACACAAAAACTACCACCACCTCTCAACGTTGCCCTCCATGTCTACAAAAACAAATCACCTCCATTTCAACACAACAACACCATCAGTTGTCCATAACCATATGTAAAACCCTCATACCAATTTCACATCATCAAACACCTACAACTCAGTTTCCATAACCTTCCACCCGACAACCATCAACAACCAACAATAACCACAATATCTGAATGACACCAACAATTAGCTCTAAACTCTCAAACCATAAACACTGCCCCAATAGAAGGAGAACTGCACGCTTTCCCATTCCATTACTAACAACAACAACCAAAACACACAACACGTCTAAACGTTCGAACAAGAACACTACACCAACACGATTATCCCTATTCGCAACAGATATACCATAAAGGAGAGAAAGCTTGTGAGTGATCAAAAGGGAATTGCGCCTTCAGAAATGGCATATCATCATCTTTAAGAAAGAAGGTCCAGCGGGCTAAAGCTTCAGGTTCATGAAACGGAAGGCGATAGACTCTCCGTCAGGTAAGTTTTTCTTTTCCATATTATTAACATTATGCTTATATTCAATGCTTGTGCCATGTCCATGTGGTGTATTGGAACTAATTCTGAGAAATAATAGGAGTGGTTCTTGAATTCGCTTGGTATATCTTTGTCTTGTTAAACCTCTAACATATTAATGCATGTATCTTCATGTTGAGATTTTGTTTGAATGTGTTGGCCCGTTGAGATGTTTTGGTCTCACTTCTATCTCTGACCACATGTGCATGCCCAAGTTTTTGATGTTTCTAATGACATCAACAAGTTCAATATTGTGTGTTTTGATGTTTAGAGTTGTTTGGCTTGAAGCGTTGTTGTTATATTCAAATTGCATGCTCGTCTTACTTTAGGTGATATGTGGAGTTTTGATTTGTATTTGACATTATGGCAGTCTTAAACATGTTAACATTGAGTGAGGTTTGAGTTCGTGGAACCTCCTGCACTGCCAGCTTGGGAGTATGGAACTTAGAGTATTTTTTTTTATCAAGTTAGAGTTTGAACCTTAAGAGGTTCTCATGATACCCACTGTTTGTTTTAGCTCAGTTTAGCCAACCTTAAGTTTGCAGGGAATGATAAGTCCCTAAGCCTTCTTTGTTCTGGGTAGTTGGGGTTAGTTTTTTTTTTTGGTTTATGTTTTCTGGTTAGATCTTGATGGAGCAGAGAATGTAGTGAGATGTTGGAACTCACTATGGGTGCTGCATTTTTGTTTCACGCATGTTGTGTGGTTATCGCAATGCTTTGTCAATTAAATGCATTGGGTGTTCTACTGCTTTTATTATAATCGTAAACCAATCGTCAATTATTGTGCTTCATGTTTGTAATGTGTTATTGCATATCGATATGTATGTCTTACTAGTAATTTCTAACGTGTCCTACATTTAATAGTCGTTTACATGAATATGCATGTGTTATTAGTTGTTATTATCTGACTTTGTATGTGCATGTTTGTTTACAACTGTCCTAGTTCTGCTGCATTGCATATTTATACGTTGTGTGTGTCCAGTAGTTATTATTATTTTTGTATTGTTACTTATCATTTTGTTTTTAGCGTGTATTTCTTTAAGTCTGACTATGTTCGTTGTTGTGTTGCTTTGTTGGTTGTCCATGTCGTGGCCTTGGAGCACTCCCTGTTTGGAATAGTGCGAGTGTGTTTTTAACCCATAATGTTTGTTTAATTGTTTGAGAAAACTTTGGCTGAGCATAAATGTATACCGTTTTTTTATATCCATGTTAAGTTTTATTCTGTTATGAGCGTTGCATGAATAAGAAGGCATGACAATGTGTGATTGGCCATTTTTGTTTTGTCCTCATGCGAGTAGATTTTGATGACTGATTGGGATAGGTCGTTAAACATGTGTGTTACCTTTCATGTGTTACCTTTAAATAACATTTTGAAATAATACTTGTGGTTTAAAATAAAATGATTTGGAAGTGTAAATATACTGGATGTAATGGCCGTCCCAACGGTAGCACGCACACTTGCCTTTGCCCTTTCGCCCACAGGACTGGGGTTCGATCCCTACCCAGTCCTTTTGCTTTTGATTCTTTGCCTCTTAAAATATATATATGTATTTCCCTTATATGTTCACATGCGCGCCTACCACAATTGGCCATGGTTTTGTGCTGTTGAATCCAAGGGCGTGGGTTCAAACCACACATATGACATTTCCTTTCTTTTTTACTTAAAATCATTTCCTTTTATTTAAAGCTTATTAAAAATGCAAAACAATTTATTTTATCTTTTAGAAATTTTAGTTATTTTTCAAACTTTAAAAATATTCATTTTATTTAGTAATTTATTTTCTTAATTAGTTATTTAAATAGATTTACTTTTTAATGTGAGTTTCCACTCTCTTTATCTTGATTAAATTGTTAAACCTTTATTTATGGCCTTATTGATATTTTGAATGTTTGGTTTAACTCGTCTTTAATTCATATTGTCATTTGGTTGTTGAATTAATTTGTGATTTTGAATATCATCTTAATTAATCTTTTATGACTATGTCTTGACTTATGATTTGTGGTATATTTCTCAAGTTTAATATCTTTGGTTTGTCTTTGTCTACTTGATATCTTGATATTAATCTCATGTCTATTCATCGCTTATCATGGAACATATTGCCATCCTCATGCTTATGTTGCTTTCTTATATCAAATGTTGCATCTACTATGACTTTTATTTCTTTTATCATTATCTTTCCCCCTTTCCAAAGGTAGGTGAAATATATTGACTCATAAGTCATTGACTAGCTTATTTCTTGGCCTCATCAGAGCCATAGAAATCATAACTAGCTTTAAGAGAGAGTTCTTAAACTCTTAGTGATATTCATCCTAATGAATTTATCACTTCCCCTACTGACTAAAACATAACATAGGTCCATTACAACTAAATTTAGAGAGTTCTTAAACTCTACAATGAGCTTGTACTCATTTCCCCTCTGAATATTGACCATAGTCAATCATTCAGTAGAAATAGAACTACGCATACTCTGATTCTATTCCCGAGGATACGTAGGCGCAAAGTGTGATGCTTTGTCGAGTATACTTAGATACTAACCCCTAGGGTTTTCAACCTTTAGCATAGAACCTTTAGCAAACATAACATAACATTAACAAGAGGTTCCCGTAGAGTACTACAGATGTTTAGGGTGCTAATACCTTCCCTAGGCGTAACCAACCCCCGAACCTTAGACCTCTCCCCTTTAGGTATTTCTAACGATCTTGAACCTTTCCTTTGGATAAATCAAAGTCGGTTGTAAAAGAAAATGATGCAAATTAATTAATATTTTGTTATCCGATTTTCACCGCAACAGAAATGGCGACTTCACCGGGGAAGTGGTAGACCTATTGCTGGTCCTTTCCTAAGAGGGTTAAGCCTATCTTGTTTTATGTTATTCATGTTTAATTATCTACTTGTATGATTGCCTGTATGTCATATCTGCTTGTATGCTGGTATATCTATTCTATGTTTGATATTATCTTGTTTGATTTGGGTTGACATGGTGTCTATGAGTGAGATAAGTCCTAACCCGGGCTTGAGAGAACACATTTATTTAGGAACCGTGGACATAGTCAAGGGAACTTCGAGGGAGAAATCCCAAAGGAGGGAACTTGAAGTCCACACTCAGTTGAGGCCCTCTCAAAAGTGGTATATGTTGAACGAGCAATCGTGAATGCGTTACTACTTTCGACCTGGGTACCCGTGATACTAATGACCTTTAGTTACCCTTTACCCCCACTTGGCCTATTTAGGACGTAGTGCGATGACTGTGAGGGAGCAATCCCAAATGGTTGCTACGCGATACTACACTCAGATGAGACTCTCTTGAGAATTTTATCGATCACCAAGCAATTGGAAAGTTGATAAAATCTGAGAGATGGGTTGTCGACTCTGGGAAATTTTTAGAACCTTGTCTTGCAGGTGAAAACCATAGTACATACCAATGGGAGGGTAAACCTTGACTCCATGCTTTTAACCTAAACCTTTATGTGCTTGTGTTTGTATATGTTTGTGTTTGTTGCATCCATATAGCATAAGCATTCTTAGCCCTTTGGTTTCGAGGGACTCAAATGTTTGTTTCCTTTTCAAAAGATCAACAGAGCTTGGATTTTAAAACAAAATACTCTTCAGTTTTTCAAAAAAATTTGGCAACTTGCCTTTGAGATCCTTGAGACCACTTGGCTTGCATTAGGATCTCATTTGCATCATGTCATAGCATGTGCATTTCCTCTCTGTCTTCGTCTCATGTCGTCGTTTACCCTTCAGAATCGTCTTTGTATTCTCGACACTACGACACTCGTGCCCAAACTCGACAAAGGATGTCTGAACAATACTGCGAGATGGACAGAGTTAACAATGAATTGAGTGAGCTCCGAGGAGGAATAGGGCAGATCATGGAAGTTTTGAATGTTATACGAGCAAAGGTGGATACGCAGGTCACCGTAGTCCCAGAAGTCGTTGCTACAACTGTAGAACCTCCCGTTACTATTGTGAACCCCACTTTGGGCATGCCTTTTAACTTTATACGTGCTCCGGCCCTCACTTCCACCCAACAAGCTGTTCCTTTGGTTAATGAGGCTTTTCAAGCTATTCCTACCTTCACTCCAGCAACAGTGCAAGCTCAGATGCGCCCAATTTTTCAGAACCCACATCCGGTTTATGATCATGTCAATATGTCCGAAGAAGGGGATAATCGACATGAAAGGCTGGAGGAAAGTGTAGAGACGATGCGGAGGAAATTGGAAGCAATGGAGAGGAGCAATGTATCTAATACTAATGTTAAAGACATGTGCTTAGTCTCAGGCTTGGTAATTCCACCCAAGTTCAAACTACCCAATTTTGACCTATACTCTGGCGCGACCTGTCCTAAGTCGCATTTGGTCATGTATTACCGGCGAATGACTGCATTTATGGATAACGATAAGTTGATGACCCACTGCTTCCAAGATAGTTTGAAAGGGGCTGCTGCAAAGTGGTATTTGACTTTGGACTAATCTAAGATCCAACGCTTTCAAGATGTATCTGATGCTTTTGTAAAGCATTACAAATATAACATGGAGTTGGCGCCAGATCGCAGACAATTATTGAGCATGTCTCAGAGTGATACCGAGTCTTTTAGAGAGTATGCCCAGAGATGGAGAGAGCTGGCTTCACAGGTAGAGCCACCTTTATCTGAAAAAGAGTTAACTGATTGGTTTGTCGACACGGTAAGACCGGAATTCTACGAAAGGATGATCAGTAGCGTGTCTGCTAGTTTTTCCGATATTGTGGCTGTGGGGATTAAAGTAGAGCTTGGTCTGAAGAGTGGAAAAATGACCAAGAGAGCTGGTAGTTCGAGCGACGATGCCAAGATATCCTTCAAAAGGGAAGGAGATACCAATGTGGTGATGACGAACAAAAGGAAGAAAAATCAGTTCTGGAAACGTCAGCAGCAGCAACAGTATTATTCTGTTCAGCAACCTTATGTGGCCGCCATCGCGCCAACATTCAACCACCAAGCTTCTGTCTATCAGTCGGTTCCTCAACCACCAGTGTATCAACGAGCGCCCAACGCTCCTGCTTATCTCCAACAGACTCAAGTTTCTCGTCAGAACATACCAAGTAAAAGAAAGTGTGGAAGGCCTCGGATTCCTCCCATTCCAATGACGTACACAACATTGTATCCTGTTTTGGTACAACAAGGATTAATAACTACAAGGTCATCAGGTCCACCTCCTGATCCGCTTCCACCTTCTTACAATCCCAATGCTTATTGTGCATTCCATGAAGGCGCACCAGGCCACAATTTAGAAGGTTGTTTTGCTTTGAAGCATATTGTGAAGGACTTAGTGGAGAGAAACATTCTGTCTTTCGATAGCTCCCAACATAATATCAGGAACAATCCTTACCCACTCATGAGATAAGTAATGCTGTGAAGGATATATCAAGACAGAGATGGATTAGGGGTCTGTGATTGAACTCCTCTTTGATTTTCTGCATTTGATCCCCTAAAGCTGGCAATCTTTTGGATGTTTCAGCAGTTGTATTGTATTCCTTTGCACTTTGAATTTGTATTTGCCTATAACTTTGTTGTATTTTCAAGTTGGCAAGATTAATAAAGTGTTTATGCATCTTTTGGTTAAAACCATTCGTTTCACTCATTTACTTTTATTTTCATAAAAACAAAATATATATCTTTTTCACCCCTTTTTCAAACTTTTGTTAAAGCAAAGATTAGGGAGGATGATGAAAACCTCATGGTCATAATTGTTGTGGTATACTTTCAAATTAACCTCGCCGAGGATGTAAGGCATTGTTTCACATAATCCCTTGTGAACCCCTTTGGGCCCAAAAGTAGGAGTTTTCTTTCCTTACACAAAAAACCTTGAATCTCAACCTGGGGCAGGGTAATTCTCAGTTTAACTCAGTTATGCATTCAAACACGAGCGCTTCATAAGGCGCCAGTCAGCTTTCAAATCAAGCGACTTCCTACTTTCAGAGATTTGAACGTATATCTTGAGTTAACTGAGCGTAGGATTGGAATTCATCCTTTGTTTCATAAACCATGAACCAGACCACATTACAACACCTAAAAGACCTAATTGCGGTAAGGTTGTTTTGAAAAGCATACTACAGCAAGGTTGAGTAACATGACTCCTAATAATCTTTGTTACTCGCGTGTGTTGGTCACTTCCTTAATGACTAGACCCACCTTTGTTTTTGACTATTTAATCACTGCGCGTTTTATCAAAGCTTTGTTTTCAAACTTTGCATTAAACTTTGCATTAACTTTGCATTAAATTTTGCCAATTTTGATGAACAACACTTGTTTGTAAAAACAATTCAATATCAAAGGGATCCCAACAAATGCCGGCGGCCAAGGAAATTTGGCTCAATCAGGGGCTACCAAGTGTGAGGGTTTGCCAATCCATCATCCCAATCTGCCGAATCAGGAGCAGAACTCTTCAAATTCAGAATACTGAAACAAGTCTTCTTCAGAACATCTTATGACCAGTGTGGACTCCAGTGACTCGTCAGCAGGGGAAATTTCATTCCCCAGTCGTTTCTACTACAGTTTGAGTATCACGAATACAGTTGGACAGAGGAAGTTATGTTTAGGTTTATTCCTTTTCAAAAGTTTGAAGACATTGAAGCATCTGGTATGCCAATTCTTCTGTGAAATCCTTTTTGATGACTTACCCTCACAACCAGTTGATCAGAGGCAGTTAAGTCGAGATTCGGTAAATCTCTAAAAGGCCAATCAGTCTGGGGCATCTCATCCCTAGTTTGTCAAACAACCAGTCTGAAGCAAGTTCAAAGGCTTTGTTGTGCAAACGCCGTTAATCTGGGGCAGTTACGCCAAGATCTCTCCAAGAGTTTGAAGATATTGAAACACCTCGTATGTCAATTCTTCTATAAAATCCTCTTGTTATCATCTTCTGGCAGACCATATAGCCTGGGGCAGATAAGATTTCAAGATGATCATTATGCCAGTATCCTTTGCTAGCTCCCCGATAAGCTATTACTTCAGCTAATGTTGACAATTTTCCATGGGTTTTACACCAACAAAGAAATCAAGCTCATGATGGCCATCCTCATGATGTTATACCTCAACTGGAATACTCTTTTCACCAGTGAAAGTTGTTGATTCTTCTTCATCCCCAGTATTGGTCCAACCTTTTGAGTTTGGCTGGGTGTCCTTTGTCGAGACGTTCTATTTCTTCTCCGGTTTCACTTTTTGTCTGTTTTGTCAGCATGAGCATAAGCATGGCATAAGCACTCATATGCATAGCATTTTTTTTTCATTTCTGCTTCCTTTTCGGGTGTTTCCCTGTTTTTGTTCACTTTGGTGGTTTATCTCCCCAAGTGGCTGGGTTTGTCTATTCGCTCCAATAGAAAGTCAGCCCTAGGCATAAAGTGCCCATCTTTTATGAATTCCCCACAGAGTCTTATCCTCGTGGATGATGGTTGGTTCAGTTATCTTTTCCATATTTGGATAAGATAAATCCCCATTTGAGTTCATTCCTCATTTGGAGTCTTGTTTGACCGTTTCTTTCTAGCTTGTTCCTAGATTGAACTTTGATCCCTGGCAGGTGTGGTTCTTAAATCTATCTTTGGACGTGCATTTATTTTGCACCGTTTCTCGCAAGAAGAATCTTTAACGAGATCCTCATTCAGGACAAGATTATTTTTCTAACAGTACCGTGATATCATCATATCTTTGAAGCAGCAGTCTCTTGAAGAAATTTATTTTTGGGCGATAAGTGACAGTCTCTCTAAGCAGCTTATCTATCTCTGGTGCTATTCAACCTCTTCGCAACCGTAATGGGGCATTCCCCAGGAAGCCTTATCTTCAGTTACGCAACCCCGGTACTAACCTATCACATTCTATACCTTTATTGGGGCCCATTGCTTGGTTCAATCTCCAATAAGGTTCTTCTTTTTCCAAAGTACCAACCGGTCATGCTTGAACCTGTTGTTCCATCACTTTGGATATCTTTTCCCAGTGAAGACCGTTTTTTCGGTTCAACCGTCATTGTGGATCTTTTCTAGAATGTCATCTAGTCGCGTTTAGCCTTGATGATCAATCATTCTAGATACTTTGTTGGAGCCAATTCCTTGGTTCTATCTCCAACAAGGTTACTTCTAAAGCGCCAACTAGTCATACTTGAACCTGTTGTTCCATCACTTTAGAGGTTACTTCTAAAGCGCCAACCGGTCATACTTGAACCTGTTGTTCCATCACTTTAGAGGTGTTTCTAGGATATCATTTAGTCATGTTTTGACTTGATGATCGATCATCCTAGATACTTTGTTGGGGCCCATTTCTTGGTTCAATCTCCAATAAGGTTCTTATTTTTCCAAAGTGCCAACCGGTCATACTTGAACCTGTTGTTCCATCACTTTGGATATCTTTTCCCAGTGAAAACTGTTTTTCGGTTCAACCTTCATTGCGGATCCTTTCTAGAATGTCATCTAGTTGCGTTTAGCCTTGATGATCAATCATTCTAGATACCTTTATTGGAGCCCATTTCTTGGTTCTATCTTCAATGAGGTTACCTTTCTGGCTCCTACCGGTTTTCCTTCATGAAGCAGATTATGTGTTATCTCAACCAACTCTTATGTGAGTACCAAAGTCTATTCTTGACTCATTAACCATGTTCCCATTTAAACCCCAGCTCTTTATGCAGGAGTCCCCAGAGAAGTCAGCTGTTAGACGACAGAATTCTTAGTCACTAGAATTGTTATTGGTCTTTGAATACAATAACTTCGTCATTTTCATCTGATTCTTGGAAGCGGGAAAGTTTTAAGAAGACACAAAGATAAGTCAAGTTTTACTCTAGTATCAAGAGGTTTTATGGAATCAAGTTGGTACTGGAAGAGTTAGTAGTACTGTATCTTTGGCTTGGATCTGCCATCTCCAGTGAAAGAAGATTGCCCCGGTTATCCTTGATGTTTGGGTTTCAGGGTGTTGGCTTGTGTTATCCTTTCTTCTTTCCTGTTTTGCGTCGTTCGCATCGTTTCTAGCATATAGCTAAGCATATGCATCATACCCTAGAATCTTCGCATCTTTGTGCTCTGTTTTGCTTGTGGTCTGTTGTTTGTGTTTGTCTTTATTTCCCCAATGAAGTAAAGACATTCCCGGTTTGCTTTGTGTCGTGCTTGTTCGGTCTTAACCTTTGCGCGCCAGATTTGAATCTTTAAACCTTTTGCTGTTCCCCAAGAAGTTTAACATTAAAGATTTTGTAAAACCTGTTCTTGTTTGAATCATGTCAAACTTGAACTTGGACTTTGTTTGAATCGTGTCAAGCATTGTCTTCTTGTTTTAAAACCGTTCTTGTTCGAATCGTGTCGGACACAAACAAAGTCTTTGTTCGAATCATGTCGGACATTGCCTCTTGTTTTAAAACTTGTCCTTGTTTGAATCGTGTCAGACTTGAACTTGGACTTTGTTTGAATCGTGTCAAGCATTGTCTTGAGTGTTCTCGTTTGAATCGTGTCAGACTTGAACTTGGACTTTGTTTGAATCGTGTCAAGCACTGTCTTCTGGTTTTAAAACCCGTTCTTGTTCGAATCGTGTCAAACATTGAACCCTTACCTTGAATACTTGATTTAAGCTAAGCTTCTTGGAACAAATTTCTTCAACCTTATAAGACTCCTAGTTGGTGCGCAGGGTTTGTCTCTGTCTTCCTGGCTTTTCTTGAAGATCCCATTTTGAACTCTTCAGCATAAGATCCCCAGGAAGTCTTTGCTCGGTTGTCTGTCCTTTTGGACTGATCTCTAGTGATCAGGTTCTTCTTTCTGGTTTCTTGCCCAGGAAGAGCGTGGGTTTGTTTTGTCCCCAGTAGTTTATCTCCCGGGATCTTTTCCCCAGTGGAGATTGTTTGTGGTCTTTTCCCCAGTGTTTCTTTGGGGTCTCCCCGGTGGGTCTCTTTTGTTGGTTAGCCTGTATCCCCAGTGAGTGTTTCTCATGGATACTAGCTTTCGTCCTTCCCCAGTGAAGCTTTGTGATCTTTTTGCTTCCTGTTTGCCCCTTGGTGTCTTGTTGTGTCTGCATTTTCTTGCATCTCCTTGGCATCATGTCTGTTGCATTTCATGTGTGTGCATCTGAGGGTAAAATTTTCGGTTATCTGTATTTAAATATCTTTCACTATTGATTACATGAGGATCTTCATCTCTCATGTCATCAGGTGAAGATATTTAAATAGGGGCAACTGTTGTACCCCAAATTTTACCCTTTTTTTTCTGCTAGTTGGTGTTTTATTTATTTTTCTCTATTTATTTTAACTTAATATTTATCTTAATATTCTATTTGTTTTTATTTTAATTTAATTTCAATTTGGCCTTTTTTATTTTATTTATATTTAAGTTGTTTTTTAATTAATCTCAATTTAATTTAGTTTTAAAAATTAGTTAATTAATTATATTAATTGTTAATCTAATTTTTGTTTCTAACCATCCAATTTAGATTTAGATTTATTATTATTCAAATTCATTATATTAATTCGTTAAAAAAAGGGGATGTTATTCATTTTCAACTTACCTTATCCGTTTCAATTTCAATTCGTAAGCCCATACAATCAAAGTTGCCAAAAAGCACACCAAGCCCATTATGAAAAATCAAATAGAATGAAGTTGTTATCACCTTGTCCCAACACTGTACCAAAAGCTTCTGCACTATAGTGACGACTCTATGCAAAGGCTTCAACCTTGCTGCCATGACAAGGACTTGTCGTAACGGTAACTTGCACCATGACCTCAAGCTACAACGGCCAGATTCTTTCTCCAAGAGCTTTCAAAAGCTTCCATCGCCATATATATTGGACGGCTGCAAACTCAAAAGGGGGGGGGGGAACCGTTCAAATTTCTGGCTTTCTTTTCCAACAACACAAAAACTACCACCACCTCTCAACGTTGCCCTCCATGTCAACAAAAACAAATCACCTCCATTTCAACACAACAACACCATCAGTTGTCCATAAACATATGTAAAACCCTCATACCAATTTCACATCATCAAACACCTACAACTCAGTTTCCATAACCTTCCACCCGACAACCATCAACAACCAACAATAACCACAATATCTGAACGACACCAACAATTAGCTCTAAACTCTCAAACCATAAACACTGCCCCAATAGAAGGAGAACTGCACGCTTTCTCATTCCATTACTAACAACAACAACCAAAACACACAACACGTCTAAACGTTCGAACAAGAACACTACACCAACACGATTCTCCCTATTCGCAACGGATATACCATAAAGGAGAGAAAGCTTGTGAGTGATCAAAAGGGAATTGCGCCTTCAGAAATGGCATATCATCATCTTTAAGAAAGAAGGTCCAGCGGGCTAAAGCTTCAGGTTCATGAAACGGAAGGCGATAGACTCTCCGTCAGGTAAGTTTTTCTTTTCCATATTATTAACATTATGCTTATATTCAATGCTCGTGCCATGTCCATGTGGTGTATTGGAACTAATTCTGAGAAATAATAGGAGTGGTTCTTGAATTCGCTTGGTATATCTTTGTCTTGTTAAACCTCTAACATATTAATGCATGTATCTTCATGTTGAGATTTTGTTTGAATGTGTTGGCCCGTTGAGATGTTTTGGTCTCACTTCTATCTCTGACCACATGTGCATGCCCAAGTTTTTGATGTTTCTAATGACATCAACAAGTTCAATATTGTGTGTTCTGATGTTTAGAGTTGTTTGGCTTGAAGCGCTGTTGTTATATTCAAATTGCATGCTCGTCTTACTTTAGGTGATATGTGGAGTTTTGATTTGTATTTGACATTATGGCAGTCTTAAACATGTTAACATTGAGTGAGGTTTGAGTTCGTGGAACCTCCTGCACTGCCAGCTTGGGAGTATGGAACTTAGAGTGTTTTTTTTTATCACGTTAGAGTTTGAACCTTAAGAGGTTCTCATGATACCCACTGTTTGTTTTAGCTCAGTTTAGCAAACCTTAAGTTTGTAGGGAATGATAAGTCCCTAAGCCTTCTTTGTTCTGGGTAGTTGGGGTTAGTTTTTTTTTTGGTTTATGTTTTCTGGTTAGATCTTGATGGAGCAGAGAATGTAGTGAGATGTTGGAACTCACTATGGGTGCTGCATTTTTGTTTCACGCATGTTGTGTGGTTATCGCAATGCTTTGTCAATTAAATGCATTTGGTGTTCTACTGCTTTTATTATAATCGTAAACCAATCATCAATTGTTGTGCTTCATGTTTGTAGTGTGTTATTGCATATCGATATGTATGTCTTACTAGTAAGTTCTAACGTGTCCTACATTTAATAGTCGTTTACATGAATATGCATGTGTTATTAGTTGTTATTATCTGACTTTGTATGTGCATGTTTGTTTACAACTGTCCTAGTTCTGCTTCATTGCGTATTTATATGTTGTGTGTGTCCAGTAGTTATTATTATTTTTGTATTGTTACTTATCATTTTGTTTTTAGCGTGTATTTCTTTAAGTCTGACTATGTTCGTTGTTGTGTTGCTTTGTTGGATGTCCATGTCGTGGCCTTGGAGCACTCCCTGTTTGGAATAGTGCGAGTGTGTTTTTAACCCATAATGTTTGTTTAATTGTTTGAGAAAACTTTGGCTGAGCATAAATGTATACCGTGTTTTTTATATCCATGTTACGTTTTATTCTGTTATGAGTGTTGCATGAATAAAGAAGGCATGACAATGTGTGATTGACCATTTTTGTTTTGTCCTCATGCGAGTAGATTTTGATGACTGATTGGGATAGGTAGTTAAACATGTGCGTTACCTTTCATGTGTTTCCTTTAAATAACATTTTGAAATAATACTTGTGGTTTAAAATAAAATGAATTGGAAGTGTAAATATACTGGATGTAATGGTCGCCCCAACGGTAGCACGCACACTTGCCTTTGCCCTTTCGCCCACAGGACCGGGGTTCGATCCCTACCAAGTCCTTTTGCTTTTGATTCTTTGCCTCTTAAAATATATATATGTATTTCCCTTATATGTTCACATGCGCGCCTACCACAATTGGCCATGGTTTTGTGCTGTTGAATCCAAGGGCGTGGGTTCAAACCACACATATGACATTTCCTTTCTTTTTTACTTAAAATCATTTCCTTTTATTTAAAGCTTATTAAAAATGCAAAACAATTTATTTTATCTTTTAGAAATTTTAGTTATTTTTCAAACTTCAAAAATATTCATTTTATTTAGTAATTTATTTTCTTAATTAGTTATTTAAATAGATTTACTTTTTAATGTGAGTTTCCACTCTCTTTATCTTGATTAAATTGTTAAACCTTTATTTATGGCCTTATTGATATTTTGAATGTTTGGTTTAACTCGTCTTTAATTTATATTGTCATTTGGTTGTTGAATTAATTTATGATTTTGAATATCATCTTAATTAATCTTTTATGACTATGTCTTGACTTATGATTTGTGGTATATTTCTCAAGTTTAATATCTTTGGTTTGTCTTTGTCTACTTGATATCTTGATATTAATCTCATGTCTATTCATCGCTTATCATGGAACATATTGCCATCCTTATGCTTATGTTGCTTTCTTATATCAAATGTTGCATCTACTATGACTTTTATTTCTTTTATCATTATCTTTCCCCCTTTCCAAAGGAAGGTGAAATATATTGACTCATAAGTCATTGACTAGCTTATTTCTTGGCCTCATCAGAGCCATAGAAATCATAACAAGCTTTAAGAGAGAGTTCTTAAACTCTTAGTGATATTCATCCTAATGAATTTATCACTTCCCCTACTGACTAAAACATAACATAGGTCCATTACAATTAAATTTAGAGAGTTCTTAAACTCTACAATGAGCTTGTACTCATTTTCTCTCTGAATATTGACCATAGTCAATCATTCAGTAGAAATAGAACTACGCATACTCTGATTCTATTCCCGAGGATACGTAGGCGCAAAGTGTGATGCTTTGTCGAGTATACTTAGATACTAACCCCTAGGGTTTTCAACCTTTAGCATAGAACCTTTAGCAAACATAACATAACATTAACAAGAGGTTCCCGTAGAGTACTACGGACGTTTAGGGTGCTAATACCTTCCCTAGGCGTAACCAACCCCCGAACCTTAGACCTCTCCCCTTTAGGTTTTTCTAACGATCTTGAACCTTTCCTTTGGATAAATCAAAGTCGGTTGTAAAAGAAAATGATGCAAATTAATTAATAATTTGTTATCCGATTTTCACCGCAACACAAGGCCCCTAGCCCTAAGGCTAGGAGTTTAAGCCGAAGATACCAGAAAGCTTCAGCTAAAACTACCTATACTGAGTCCAAGAGTGAAAGATCAGAAAACGAAGTTAACAATGGCGAAAGTGATTGTTGAGTGTGGCCGGAGCTGTTCATGGTATTTGTTTTAAGAGTTAGTTTTTTCGCGAAAATTCATGATATAATATTTATCATATAGTATAAAAACTTAATGAATATCATTAATTAGAAAATGTTTTATACAAGGAGTTAAATTCAGAAAAATACGTCTAACTCTTAGTAGTTTTAGTAAACGTATATTTTAAAATTTTAATGCATATATATATATATATATATAATAAGTTAACATATATTTATATTTAGTTTTTTAAATGGTGCTTTGTATTTAGTTAAAAATATAGTATTAATTATTAAAACCAAATAAAATATTGTAATGTTGTAATTGAAAAATGTTTGAAAATTAAATCAATTTTTCAAGTGATATAATTGTAGTTGATTTAATATTATTATTGTATTATATTATTGGAAAATTTAATCAACTAACTACCTATAAATAAAATATGCTACCTAACTCCCTTATTTACCCTTTCTAACAATTACTTTTACACTATTAATTACCCTTTTCAGTAATTTACTAAATTTACTATATCAAAAACCAATCACATTCAACCATACTTCCACGTGGCACAATTTTCTCAAATTACATTTCATATTTCAAATTTCCTTCCACTATCTCTTTCTTCCTCTCATTCTCTTCCTCTTTCTCTCTCTGGTCTCGTCTTCCTCATCTTCCTCCTCCCTCTTTCTCTCTATCTTCCTCATTCCTTTTTATTAATCCATAAAATAAAATCAAATGATATGAGTGGAATTGAAAATGGATTAAATCGGGAGGTTTTTTCTGGGAAAGCGAACGGCGGTATCGAAGCATAACTTCGGGTGGGGAGTCGCGATTCCGGCGAGAGGACTCGTGGTCTTTGGCGATGGCGGCGTTCTGACTCGTCACGTCGAAAGGTCGTGGAAGCAAGAATATCGTTTGCTGTGAATCTGACCCAGGTTCATTTCATAAATACTATCTAAATCTATCACATTCTTTAGGGTTTACAGTTTCATTTTGTCGAAGCATTCGTCGACTGTGTTCATATCTATTTGTGGGTTATGATTTTGAAATGATTCATTTCTACGTTTTTTGTATCGTTTGAACAAATAGGTTATTTTTATTTTTTTATGGAGATTTTGATTTGATTATGCTCTGAAATCTGATGGATCTGGTTAATGGAGCATTTGTCCTATCTTACATTTTCGGTATTTTTGCAGGCAAGAAATGATGGATCTGGTTAATAGAGGTGGTAAATTCATTAGTATGAAGCTCATACTTGCATTATGTTATAGGATGGAATCTATAAAATATATGAAATTTATGCATAACATTAATGGGAATTTTTTATGATAAAGGTTCTAATAGTTCTACTTTGAATTTTCAGATGCCTTTCCATTGTGCTTAATGCTCAGGCTGAATTCCTCTTATCTTCCGTTTTAATGATTGATATTAATATTACTAAGCCTAATTATATAATCAATGTCGACATATATCAAGTTATTAGTTATCTCATCAGTAGTTATGTTCTTGTTTTGACAGTAGTTACTCACTATTTAGTAACAGAATTCAAGCTTTTCATACAGGTAGGAAGAGATGTGGTTGTTTGTTTGAACGAGGCTATGGAAAGACAAGGACTATATATGCAAGTTTCTGCTCTGGTATGTTGTTTGTATTGTAATAGGCTTGTGAATCATGGTAACTTTGTACAAGTTTTCACAAAATGTAGTATTGGTATGTATGATTTTGGTAATTGCTTACCTAATAGGTTAATGATACTGTTGTAACTGTGTTCTTCATCCTTCATTTTTGGTCTTGATTTTAATTTTATTGCTTATGGGGTACATATAATTTCAGGTCAGTGCTTATTCATCTTTTGCAAGAACGGTTGGCCTGGGATATGAACAGCATAAGCGAAGATTGAACAGCTCAACAAATGAACCTTTATTTACAAAGGTCATTAGGTTCAGATTCTCATCTGAAAGCCTATGAAACAGCGCAACAAATGCTCAAAGATCTCGAATCCGGAATGATGACCAAAGGAGGAGTTGATAGGCTTGAACAAAGCAGGCTCTTTGAAGCTTTTCTTGGTTCTTCATCAATTTGGCAACCTCAGCATTGTAAGGATCACATCAACACAAGTTTGCCACCAATCTAAACAACAACAGCAGCAGCAACAACAACACCAATCCATGCCCATCAAAACATTCATGATTCCTGCGATTTGTATTTCTGCCATACAAAAGAGTTACCAAAGTTATGGCATGATAGCTTTTAACTGGAAATAATAAATTCTACAGGTCATTTCCACGACATGGCTATTTTTGTTGCCTATTCTCTGCATCATATTTGAATTGGATCCACTTACTTCTCTTACTTGCTGACTAGAGTTAGTCTCGTGGAAGACGGTATCTGACATTACTAAGGATGGGAAGGTCCTTAAGAAGATCTTGAAGGAAGGAGAGGGATATGAACGACCAAATGATGGAGCTGTGGTTCAAGGTACAATTTTGCTAATAGGAGTTTTTCAAAGTTAGTGTTTTCTTTTTCCAATTACTTGCTGAAGATTTACTTTTATAATACTCACATGATTAGCTAAAGCATAGAGGTGTTGCTTTTATATTAGAGAAAATCAATTGATAGAAAATTACTTTTCTTTCTAATTTACACGTAATTATAGGCATTGGAGCAAAGCCTGCTGTTGGTCCCTTCAAAAGGTTGGGCTTGAATACTGATGTTGGTGGTATACAGGTGAGGCCAATGGATATTCAAATATCTTGAATAGTATTCAATATTAGTCATTGCATTTGGTTCTTAAAATATCTGCAGCAAGTTTTCTTACCATGATGCAATTCCAACAACAAGTTGTTCTTGATCTGATCCATGTCGGGGACTCTGATGAGTTTTTCTCTGACCTGTTCCAGATTTTTTTCATCTTCTGCAGATTCGGGCCGCAATCATCCATCAGTTTCTCAACAGGGAGTGCATACGATTTCTCTAATTTTAATACTTTTTCTCTATATCAATCTCAACTAACTTTTATAACAACTCTTATCTACCTTAACAACTTTTATTTCCCTTTATTCTATATTCCTGACAATATTCACAAACTTCACAATATTTCCAAGATGCTTTCCACCCAGTGTTCTCTTAATTATACACATACTCTTTGTAACAATCTCAACTAACTAACTCCTATAACATCTTTTAACTACTCTAATTTAGTTTCCACAAAAAACCTTGTGGCTGTCTTGAATCCTACAATTCCTGATTGCATAAACTTTGTTGAATAAGTTATCGTAATCTGTTTGTTGTTTATGAAAGTTTTTAAGTGAGTGTTTTGGTGTTTGTATTGAGTATTAAATCTTCTTTAAAACTGCTTATAGTTATTGGTTTCTGTTAATTTTCTAATCAGTCAGTCAGTACTGTGTTGTATGATTGTGTTTCATTACTGGTTTGTTAATTTTCTCATCAAACAGGGTATTATTGCTACTATTTCTTATTCAGGCTGGAATTACGGATCCTTTGTGAGTACGGTTCTTAGCTGCTGATATTGTTGTTTATACTTTCATTTCTGCAGCGTCGGCTCTTCGTATCTCTGTGGCGTTGGCATCACAAAATGGAGTGCTATCTGGTATGAAATTCAGTTAGCATAACTGTTGAAAAATTCTGCACTGTTGTGAAGTTGTAAACTGTTATGAGTTAGTTTGGTTTTTGAATTTCAATGATTTTCTAATCCGTTTCTTTGTGTTTACTCGCAGCTGTTAGCTCTGTTGAAGGATCATCTTACAATAACACAACTGCATAATTGGCATGCCGACGGAGTCGTGCTGCATATTATTACTCAACAACCGATGCATCAGCGTAAACTTTCAGCAGCGCATCCTTCTGTTTGTTCTGCAGTAGACGGTGCTTTTGCTTCTAATTATAGGGCCCTAATGGATGAATAACAGTGAGTACTTCTTTTGATGAAAGGTGAACACATCTTATTCACTACTGTCTGAAATATGCAGAAATAATATATGTGGTTGTTTGCCTTTGACACTTGCAGTTTTGCCGGTTGCAGTATTGCTCAACGTTAGAAGTTGGGGGAGCTGCAACAGATGTCGGTTCCATTGGTGGGTCAGTCAAATATAGTTTGGATAGTGGTCTGTGACGGTGTTGGATCTATTACGGAGGGAATAATGATTTTGCAAATGGAATGGGAAGCATGTGATTTGTGTGAGTTCGGACAAACGTGATATTTTCCCGATTTCCCTTGCTGCGTGAAGCCTTATGATTCCTAACACTTGTATGCATCATTCAAGTAAAACATAAAGCATAATTTATTATGATTCCTAAAATAAAGCATAATTTATTAAATTCTTCTTTCCATTCATATGCAGGATTCAGAGGGCTTAATTGTGCTTAACATTGGGAGCTACATGGGCGGAGTAGATCTTTGGTAAAATGACTATGAGCATGAGACGATGATAAAAAGGAATATAGGGGTGTGAATATACTCACCTTTTTTCATTGAATGGTGGCCCGGTACACAATCTAAAGAGGAATATAGGCCAGTTTTCTGGTTATGTGTGGGCTAAAAATAAGGTACTGTTATGTTTGGTAATGTATTTAATTTGATCATTTTCATCACAGTCTTTTGTGATATAATGTTATGTCCTTGTGGAATATGAATGAAATGTTATTGTGCTGCAATACTCTTTTCAATACAAAATATTGTGAAATGGTTTCTATAGCTATATTATGCAGCAAAATTAAAACAAACTGCAATTTCATGAGATCTGCGGTGTAAAGTGTTAATTCATAACTATGGAGACTTGCACGGTGTTTTGTGTTCATGTCATATTTTTGTTAAATATTGTGGTGTTAGCACTATGGCTGTAATAAACCTGTAGTTGAAGGTATCTTTCATAATTCTTCACAGGAATTGCAGAGGATAAAGGTAAAGGAAAATATTGATAAATTTGTGAGAGAAAAGTTGGAAGACTTCTGTGAAGTGCTTAATATTCCAATTAGAAAGAGCAGTACAAATAAGGTACTTGTGATATTATTTTTCAATCCAACATAGTTGTGGTAGTGCTTATAAAAAATGTAAACCAAATTTTCAAATGAAATATCTTTTAGGAGGAACTGTCTGCAAAGCTGTTGTAATTTTTGGAGTCCCCACATGCTACTACTGATGTTCTGCTTGCTGAAAAAGAACAGGTTTGTTATTTTTTATTTTTATTTTATATGGGTTGACACTTTGGGATCAATTGTTCTTTTGTGATATCTAAAAAATGTTAATGTTTTACACCATTGAGTAGCAATTCTTTGATTGAACTATTTGATGAAATGTATCATTGACAAATCATCATTTTTGTTTGATTTCTAAAACTGATTTGAAAATGTATCATGACACGGTACATAACCAACATATTGTGATTTGAATACTTCATCCCTATGCCTTTTATGTTGATCATGTCATGCAACTTTGAATATTTTTTAGCCATTTTCATTGTGTTTCAGAAAAGAGAAAACCAGATAGTGAATTCTATATGGAAGTTGATCCAGCATATTGTATTTTCATGGATGACATGTTTCTAATATTTCTACACATATTTCGTGTAGTTATTGAAGTAGTTTATGCTAAAGTGTGAGTCATCTTATATGGTTATTATGTTCTCAGGCAAAAAAATGTGGAGGCAGCAACTGAAATTGGTTTTAAGAATGTTGATATACACGTACTTGACCCTTTCTATCATAGTTTGCTGCATTATTTTGCTCCTATATTTTGTATGTCTGATTTTTTGAGATATGATGTTGCAGATTTGACTACTGTTCAGTCTCTCCACTGTCATTAAAAGGATGTGAGAAAATGACTGTCATGCAGGAGGCGGCCCTTCCCGTAATTCTTAAAGGTTTGTTCTTTTTCATAGATATAGTGTCTTTTTTGTGTGGTTATGATATTCCATTGTTAGAGCTTAAGGTATATTAACTGATACTATTGTATCCTGTCAAGCTTTTTCCAAACTTGCTTTTCGGATAGGATATTTTTCCTTTGCGATTATATTTTTTGTTGCTATCTACATAATTATTCAGTTTTCAAAATATGGAGCTATTCTAATTGATAATATTAAGCAAGAAAGTATTATCTTCCATAATTATTCAGTTGTCATGAATACTCTAGCATGAAATTCCATTTTTTTTCAATCTAAGTTTATTATCAAATGAAGCTTATGCATTTATGCAGGTCTTTGAAGCAATGATTCAGATGGGTGTTCTTGTCCCAACTGGAGATATGACGGCTCTTAGGCGTGCAGACACAGTTCTTCACTAGGTAGTTTATTGAATCAATTTAGTGGGAGACAGAAATACATAACCTTTAATTTTAGTTCGGGAGACAGAAATACATATGCAGACTCATGGGAATATAACACCTTCAATTGCTTCTGTAATATGTGAATGAAGGTAGCTATATATGTTATGTTCCTTCGGAGTTAATCTTCAGAGTTATATCAGTGCAGTAATCTCTTGTGAGTTTGCCTTTTTCTTCATGATATGTCGATTTATGTCAAATATCATTATTTTTTTTATTGAGAGATGATCGTCAGAGTTATATTCAAATATCATTACTTTATTTATTGAGAGATGTCGGTTTATGTCAAATATCATTACTATATATGTTATGTTCCTTCGGAGATAATCTTCAGAGTTATATCACAGTGTAGTAATCTCTTGTGAAGTTGTCAAGACTCAAATATCATATAACATTTTAATTGGATGATCGTCTAAAATGACTTTACTTTAAGAATGTATTCAAATTAACCTCTTATTAATATCTAATAAAATCCGTTTAAGTAGTAGTTAATATTAGGTTTATAGATTAGTAGTTTTAATAAGTATATTTTAAAATTTTAATACATATAAAATAAATATTATTTATATTTAGTTTTTTTAAATGGTGTTTATATTTAGTTAAAAATAGAATAATAAATATTAAAATCAAATAAAATAGTGTATTATATTTTTACAGAATTTAATTATACATGAAATAAACTTACTAAACAAACTATTTACAATAATATTAGAGAAAAATGATGGTGCACTGACAGTGTTTTATTGAAAATTGTTGATATTAAAAGTGTTTTATTGAATTGTAGCAATAGTTCAAATACAAAAAACTAGAAAGCAAAATACTATTGAACTATTTTGGTTTTTTAGTTTTGAAAACAGAAAAATTTGAAATAATTTTGAAAAATAATTTCTAAAAATATAAAACTCAAACAAATTTTTAAATTTTTAAGTTAAAAAAAAAAAAAAATGATTTTGGAAAATTAATTAAATAGATCCTTATTCTTTTCTAGCATTATAGCTTATATGTTTTTACTGCTTTTGTTACGATTACAATTGTGAATCAAACAAATTGTACTAATATTCTATTAATTGGAATTTTCATTCCTCTTGATATTTTTTTAATTCATATTTTATTATTTATTTATTGTTAATATATATAAAGATGTATTTAAATTCATATATTATTGTTATTTATTTATTATTAATACATGTAAAAATGTATTAAGACAATGATACAAACATCCTTATTTTTTTGTCTAATGATTTAAAAGAGGAATGAACTTACCCGTGCGGACGCACGGGTCTTCTACTAGTTATATATGTAATAAATTGAACATAATTAGTTATTTACGTCAATGCCATTAATAAAAACTGTTGGTATTTTCCGTGTTTTTTGAATCGTAACCGTAGACAAAAATGTTGAAAATTGAAAAGCAAAACACTATTTACATGTTTTGGTTTTTCTGTTTTGAAAACAGGAAAACTTGAAACAATTTTAGAAAACAATTTCTTAAAAATATAAACCAAACCAATTTTCTAATTTTTAAGTTTTAAAAAGACAAAAACAAATTTTGGAAAGGCAATCAAACAGGCCCTTAGTGTCAGCTATTTCTCTCATAACTTCTCCGGTTCAAAGAAGAATGGAAGAAAAGTTTATATATATATATATATATATATATATATATATATTGAAACAATTTTAGAAAACAATTTCTTAAAAATATAAACCAAACCAATTTTCTAATTTTTAAGTTTTAAAAAGACAAAAACAGATTTTGGAAAGGCAATCAAACAGGCCCTTAGTGTCAACTATTTCTCTCATAACTTCTCCGGTTCAAAGAAGAATGGAAGAAAAGTTTATATATATATATATATATATATATATATATATATATATATATATATATATTGTTCTGGACTGGATCGGGGTCTGCCCCTTATTCGAGCAGGCCCAACCCACACGTCCTGGGATGGCCCAGCAAAGGCCTCTTAGCACGACCAATGTCGAGCACATGTCCACCGCAACAGTGTCGGGCACGCGCCACACCTCGGTGGTGTTCGGGCACGCACGACATAGAGCATCGGGCTGAGGCGCTAAGCCTCTCCGGACTCGCTCCTCCTCGACACTCAGGTGCTCCTCTCCACGGGGAGCCATCTCCTTCTACACATAAGAGTCCTCCCCACGAGGACATGTCTCTCCCCGACACGCAGGACTCGTCCCCGCGAGGACACGGTCTCATGTAACCACCCACTCCCGAGGGAATCGGTCTGCCCTAACTCCGGAGATCTAGGAACGGTTACCCCAGGGCGAAGACCACGTGCTGGTCTTCACTACGCCACGTAAGCCCTGGCAGTTGCTTGGATTAGGCCTGGCAATCTAGCCCAGTGCAAGTAACCGTTGGCCCCGCGCTAGGGGCTCTCTATAAATACCCTTTCACTTGAGAGGGTCGGGTTACACAATCTCATACACTCTAACCTTTTTCTGTACTTGCTTTTACTTGTGACCTTTGCCTTACTTGAGCGTTGGAGTACCTTGCAGGCACACCCCCCCGCCGTCTGTGGGAATCATTGCTTCCCTGTTTTTCCTTCAACGATAAACCAAAGCAATCCTTTCGTTCATCACTAGAATGGCCAATAACCCATCTACGAACAAAGCTCTGGACACCGTCCTCGCGCAACTCGAGAACGGAAACCACCGTGAGGATGGTGCTGCCCTCAACGTCGAAGAAGGCGATGTAAGAGATGGACAGACCGCCTCCGCAGACTCCCAAGACACGGCTTACGACGCCGTCCGCCAAGACGACCAGCAAGCCGTCTTTCAGCCAGTTGCTCCTCCGCCTAATGCAAATTCGAGCACAGTGGCCCTATTTGCCTTGGTCAATCAGACCAACCACTGATCATGCACCAGAATCTCAGAATCGAAGCACTCGAGCGAGGGAGGGCACGTCATCGTTCCCCGCCTCGGAAGGAACCCAGACCTTCCTCAACCACCAAGAAGAGCAAGACCACCGAGGAAAGGCCAAGGAACCGCTCAAGGAATTCCCCTCCGCGACAAGGACCTGGTCGAAATCACCGATCCCCTTCAAGGTCCCCAGCCGGAAGCGACGACGACGACCAGAAGACCCCTCTACCTGGGAGATCATGGACGCCCCAATTCCTACTGACATGGAGAAACCCTACCACTGGGGACCTACGATGGCCTGGCCGACCCAGACGATCACGTCGAAAGTTTTGAAGCCATGCTCAACTTCAGAAACGTCAGAGGGGCCATTAAGTGCAGGCTTTTCCCGACGACCTTACGGAAGGGTGCCATGACCTGGTACAAAGGTCTGGCACTCGGGTCGATCACATCCTGGAAGCAACTAAGGCAACGCTTCACCAAACACTTCACAGCGTCTCGTCGACACCCGAAGACGGAGGCCACACTAGAGAGCATCTTCCAGGGGAAGAACGAATCTCTCAGGAACTACATTGAGAGATTCAACAGGGAAGCTGTCAAGGTTCATACGACCGATGACATGAAGAAGTATTTAATCATCCATGGACTACGTTTTGGATCCGATTTTGCCAAATCCGTGGGCCTCCGCAGACCCCGCCGTCTGGAGGACCTCCTCAAACGAGCTCAGTCGTACATCGAGCTCGAGGAGTCGGAGGCAGCGCAGATCGCCCTCGAGTTGAGGCGCAAGGAAGGCCCCCGCGGCCACAAAGAAGACTCTCCCCCCTGACGCGGGGGGGAAAGGAAGAAGGAAGGCCGTCCCTGGGACTCCCGCGAACAGAAAGGACCAGCTGGCCTGTTCACGGAGTACACGCCGCTTAATGCTCCCCGCGCGCGAATCTTCTCCGAGTGCTCCAACTCGGAATTTATGAAAGGAGGCGTCCGCTTTTCGAAGCCGACTCCCCCCAAATCAAACACGGACAAGTCCAAGTACTGCAGGTTCCACCAGAGCCACAGACATGTCACAGAAAACTGCATCCATCTCAAAGATGCAATTGAGATCCTGATCAAAGAAGGGCACTTGAAAAAGTACGCCCAGAAAAATGATACTCCTCGTCCCAGTTCCTGGGAAGCCCAAAACGTCGAGGAGGCGACACCTCCTCCCGACGAGAGTCGGCTCCAGGTTGCCCTCAGCGTCACTCGACCCGAAGACTTTTTCGTCCCCGGAGACATTGAGGGCCAGGTAGCAGTTCGCAACATGTGGGCGAACTTCCCCCACGAGGACCCCATCGCTACCCGTAGCACCTGGGAAGGCTTCCCTAAGGCAATGGTCATCTCCGGGGGTGGTTACGAGAAGTTGTCCGTCGGGTCGATCAAGCGGAAATTTGACGAACTGGAGTCCGCAACATCGGCGAAGACAACTACTCTCGAGAAGGTGCAAGGGAAATCAAACCCTATCACCTTCTACCTAAAAGAGCTCCCCGGCGAAGCGCCCAACGCCATTATCCCCCTCCTGGTCAGGGAACAGATGGCGAATTTTGACGTTCGAAGGATCCTTGTCGACCAGGGCAGCTCGGTCGACATCATGTACGCTCATCTGTTCGGAACCCTCCAGCTCGACGAGAGACATCTGACCCCGTACGTCGGTTCAGACCTGCAGGAATTCAATGGAACCACCACTAGACCATAGGGCTACGTTGAGCTGATGGTCACATTCGGGGCCGAAGACACTGCCCGACAGGTGAAGACCCGCTTCTTGGTGGTCGAATGTCCATCCCTCTACAACTGCATCCTCGGGAGGACCACCTTGGCCGAACTTACAGCGGTGCCATTAACGGTCCACCTCAAAATGAAGTACTACACGGCCAGGGGACGGCTAGTTACGATGCATGGGGACATAGACGCAACCAGGAGGTGCTTCGACGCTGCCATCAAAGGCATGAGTTCCATCAGCACCAAACCCAAGACCGGAGCAAAGTCATCCCCGGACACCGAACAGACGCCTCTCCCGCGCGTCAACGCGGGCGACCTCGACAGCAGCTTCGCGGGCGAAACCGATGAAGACAGGGCAGAAGACCTCGACCTCCAGGCGGAAAACAACAGGCGACCTCTCCACCCAACGCGCCCCATCCCAGACGAAGACTTTGAGCTTGTGGCCCTCAGGGACGATCCAGACCGTAACGTGAAGATTGGCACCGGGATCCCCGACCTGGCGAAGGAGCAGCTGAAGGCATGTCTCCGGTAGAACGTTGATCTGTTCGCATGGAGCGCCTCCGAGATGCCTGGCCTTGAACCCGAGGTGACTTGCCATCAGCTCGCAGTAGATCCGGCCGCTAGGGCCATAGCTAAATGTAGGCGTAAGCAGTCTCCCGAAAAAGCGGAGGCTGCTAAAAAAGCTGTAAAAGACCTCCTAGAGGAGAATTTTATTTCGGAGGCCAGGTACACAACCTGGCTGTCCAACGTTGTACTCGTCAAAAAGAATAATGCAAAATGGAGGATGTGTGTTGACTATACTGATCTTAACCGGGCTTGTCCGAAAGACTGCTATCCTTTGCCTAACATCGACCAGCTGGTCGAAAATTCTGTAGGTTACAAACTTTTATCCTTCATGGACGCCTACTTAGGATACAATCAAATTCCCATGGATAAGGTCGAAAAATAACACACGGATTTCATGACCGAGTCGGGCAATTACTACTACAACGTAATGCCCTTCGGCCTGAAGAACGCCGGTGCGACCTACCAACGGATGATGAACAAGGTTTTCCGGGCTGAAATCGGCGAAATGCTCGAGGTCTGTATGGACGACATGATCGTCAAATCCGCGGAAGAAGTCAACCACGTCGCGCACCTCAAGAAGGTGTTCGACACGACGAGGAGATGCCGCATGAGGTTCAACCCCGACAAATGCACCTTCGGCGTTCGGGCAGGTAAGTTCCCCGGCTTCTACCTCACAGAGCGAGGAATCGAAGCCAACCCCGACAAGTGTAGGTCTTTCTCCGAGATCCCTACTTCGGACTCGAAGAAGTCGATACAATTATTGAACGGGATGCTCACCGCCCTCTTCCGTTTCGTCGCCAAGTCTGCGCAATACGCACTCCCATTTTTTAAACTTCTTCGACAAAAAGCGACGTTTGAATGGAGCGAAGAATGCGAGCAGGCGTTCCTCCACCTAAAACAAGTCCTATCGCAACCCCCGGTCCTCTCACGACCTGAGAGCGGGGAGACACTTTTCTTGTATCTCGCAATCACGAGTGAAGCGGTCAGCGTCGTCCTCATTCGGGAAACCCCGGACGGGCAGAAACCGATTTACCTCACGAGAAAAGCCCTCCAAGGCTCCGAGCTCAGGTATCAGCAGATAGAGAAAGTCGCCCTGGCCCTCGTCACCGCGGCCAGGAGGCTACAACACTACTTCCTAGCCCACATTGTCGTCGTAAGGACCGAACAGCCTATAAGGCAACTCCTTGGACGACCAGATATGGCGGGGAGGATGCTCAGGTGGTCGCTTGAACTCGCCGAGTTTGACATCCAATACGAGGGAAGGAAAGCCCTGAAGGCTCAGGTATTGGCCGACTTTGTGGCGGAGATGACCGTCCTGGAACCTTCGACCAACGGATCCCAAAAATGTACGATCTATGTCGACGGAGCATCCAGGCCGAAGGGAAGCCGGGCGAGCATCATCCTCGAAAATGAGGAAGGCATCCTGATCGAGGTATCCCTCAAACTATCCTTCCTGACGTCGAACAACCAAGCAGAGTACGAGGCTTTCCTCTCCGGGCTTCGGCTGGCCGAGGACCTCGGCGCCAAGGAGGTCAAAATCTTCACCGACTCCCATCTCGTGGCCTCGCAAGTCCGAGGAGAGTACCAGGCCAAGAACGACAGCCTCATCGAATACTTGACCTTGGTGAAAGAAAAGATGAAAAAATTCACCTCCGCGGAAGTAACTCACATCCCTCGCGAGCACAATACCCGAGCAGATGTCTTGTCCAAATTGGCAAGCACAAAGAAGAAAGGCGGGAACAAATCCGTCATACAAGAAGTGCTTTCACGCCCGAGCATCGACAAACCCGCTCCGGCGGCAGACGTAAACACCATTTGTGACAGCAATTGCAGGATGACCTCGGTATACGAGTACCTCACGGCGGGCAAACTGCCCGAAGATCCCAAAGAAGCAGGGATGGTCAAGCGGCGGGCATGCTCATACACGATAGTCGAGGACAAGCTATACCGGCGAGGGTTTCTATCCCCCTCCTCAGGTGCGTCGAGGAGACCAAGGTCCCCGGCATCCTCCAGGAAATCCACGAGGGAATCAATGCACAGCACCTCGGCGGGCGATCGTTGGCCTGTAAGGCACTGCGAGCAGGGTATTACTGGCCCACCATGCAACAGGACGCCAAGGAACACGTCAAGAAGTGCGATAGATGCCAGCGACACGGGGACATGCACCTCGCTCCTCCTAGCGAGCTCAAAACGCTGTCCTCCCCGTGGCCGTTTGCATGGTGGGGAATGGACATCCTTGGACCTTTCGTCGTGAGATCATACCAAAACAAATACCTCATCGTCGGGGTGGAATACTTTACCAAGTGGATCGAGGCGGAAGCATTGGCCAAAATCACGGCCTTCAACATACTGTGTTTTTACAAAAGAAACATCCTTGCCTGATTCGGCGTGCCTCAAGCTATTGTCACCAACAACGGAACACAGTTCACCGACAGGAACTTTCAAGACTTCGTCACCAAACTAGGCACGAAGCAACACTTCACGTCGGTCGAGCACCCGTAAACGAACGGGCAGGCGGAAGCGGCGAACAGAGTAATCCTCCGAGGATTAAAATGTCAATTAGGCGACGCCAAACAACGGTGGGTCAAGGAGCTACACAACGTCCTCTGGGCCTACCGAACAACCCCACATTCCACGACCGGGGAGACCCCCTTTTGTCTGACCTACGGAACGGAAGCGGTGATCCCCGTGGAAATCAGAGAACCCTCGAGGAGGACAGAAGCCCCCCTCGACAGAGACGCGAACAACGAAGCCCTGAGGGAAGAACTCAATTTCGTCGAGGAGACACGTTCGGGCGCTTCTCTCCGATAAGCTTCACTTAAACAGAAAATAACTTTACGTTATAACGACAAAGTTATCAAACGCGATTTTCAGATAGGCGCCCTCGTCCTACGAAGGAACCAAAAAGATTTGCGAGAAGGCAAGATCGCCGCGAACTGGGAGGGCCCGTACCGCGTCCGCGCGAAAACAGGGACAGGAGCCTACTTCCTCGAAAATTTGCACGGGGAAGAACTCGCTCGACCATGGAACACTGAAAAGCTTAAACAGTACTACAGTTAAGCACCGCCCGCGACACACTAGCACCGCGGTTACGGGGATGCACTAGGGTACAAGCGCGACACCCTTATACAAAACACGATGATCAAGGGCGGCGTTATGTGTACGCAAGCGCTTTGATCCGACGAGGACACCTCGACCGAGCTCCTCTGTCGTCGTACCTAATAGGCAGAACACCCAGCTCGCGATGGGAAGTTCACGCCACAAAGCTAAGACCCCGAACGAGCTCTTAGCCTCGTTAAAGGTCGAAATACGCTCCCGACCACTCGACCAGCTCTCCACGCGGTCGAGGAGTATCGAAGTCGAGCAAGTCCCAAACTCTGCTACTTAGCCAAAAGTAAATAAAGTATAGCAAATACAACAGCATCACACACAAACGAAAACATACAAACATCACACACGCAGATAAATAAAAATGCATTAATCGGGCAGAAGCCCAGCGTACAAATATTACAAAGTATCAAAAAGCCCCTGACACACAGGTCGGGCACAAGTCATTATAAAAAAACAAATGGCGCACAGACCAGATAAACTGAGATCAAAAGAGGGTGGCACGCAGGCCGAACAAGCAAAACTAAACAACTATCTCGTCCTCGACTCGGCGTCCATCCTCCTCGTCCTCTTCCTTTGGCAGGTCCAACTTGCCATTGACCACACGAAGGAATGGGCTAATTCTGTTAAGCGCAAGCTGAACATCCGAATTCTCGGCACCGACCTGCTCCACTGCATTCTTAAAGCCTATCTCGAGGGCCTCCAGACTATCTTGGTGAAGTTCCCGAATCTTAGCGATCAGGGCCGCACGGTCGGTGAAACTTTTCTCCTCGGCGGATTCGTTCTCTGCGGGATGGACAACGGCTTCCAATTCTCCAATCCTGGTTCGAAAGCGATCACGCTCCTCTTGAGTCGCCTTCAGTGCAGTCTTGGCCTCATTCAGCTCGCGGAGGGCGTTGGCATAGTCCTCGCATTAGGCCTGGGCCTTTTGCAGATCAGCCGCGACCTTGTTCTTCTCCTTCTCGAGGGCAGTGTAATCATCCTTCAGCTTCTGTAACTCGGAGGCAGAGGGAGTCCCCTCGTTCAATATCAAGGCAATCTCGAAGACTCGCATCATGGCCGCAAGGTCCTCGACAAGCGCCTATCTCCTGGCCGCACCGTCCATTCCCAGAACTGCCTTCACCTCGGCCTCAGCAATGACAGGGGGGCTTCCCCCGAAGAAATTCCGCTGAAGTTGACAGGCGGGCATCAGAAACTTCTCCGGTGAGGTAGGGTCCACGAGATCCACTAGGACAGGTCCCTCGGTCCTCGCTTTCTTGGCAGGGGTGCCCTCCGAAGGAGGAGACTGGCTACACTATGGAGAGGCGGAGCCACTCGTCGTCCCAGCCGACGCCGCAGCCTGAATAACATCTCGAACGCGGCTCTTTGTTTGCTTAGGTGCCCGTTCAGCGACCAACTTCAGAATGCGCTCGGTGGCGTTCGACATTTGAGCTGCAGGGGAAACCATGAAAAAAGTTAGCACAAAGAAACAAAACTAAGTGGACACCCGAACAGGACAAGGAGCTCCTACCTAAGAACCTCTTGGCCTCATCGGGAGACTTACACTCAAGGAGACCCCTGGTGTTTATGTAACGGGCCGTGGTCATAACTCTTCCTCGAGAGTCGAGGATGTATTTTCCATCCCTCCCTACATACTCTGCCTGGTTAAAACTGGTAACATATGCGAGCGTGGCGTACGCTCCTTTGTCCTCCTCCAACAACTCACTAGGTTTCACGAGGTAGTCGTCCGTACCAAGCGCGAAGTGCGCATCCTCCCACTATAGGTGACACTTGGACACAAACCTCTCCTCCCCGGAACTGTCGGTCATGATGTCATAAAGCGTACCCACAGCGTCGTGCGTCGCGGGCATGACATAGTAGAACCTATCTTTGAAATTCATAATCGAATCCGAGTACGCCTTGAATAGCTTCCTCGGCTATTTGAAGGAGACCCAACTATGTCGCCCCCGGTCCGTTGAACGTTGGAGGTGGAAGACGCGGAAAAAGAGCGTGAGGGTTCTCCCGATGTTGAGGTAGTCGCACACGATCTCAAATGCCCGCATGAAGGCGAGCGTATTAGGATGGAGCTGAGACGGCGCCAGGTGCAGCCGGTTGAACACTCCCACCTGAAAGTTGTTGAAGGTGAGACGAATACCGACCTCTTTAAAGGCAAACTCATACATGGGGAACCTTAACCCACGGTAATTCGAGCAGATATGGTGGTGTGCCCAGGGCTGAAAGACCGTCCAGTTCGCCTGCTCGCCCTCAGGGACGTCCTCGACGAAGGCAAAAGCGTCCGTGTCGTCGGCAGCGAAGCGTGATTGTATGCGTAGAGGCTCCTCGCCGGCCCATTCGACGGCTGGACGCACGAGCTCCTCCCCAGGGATTTGCGCGAGTCCGTCCACGTCGGGTTCAGTGTCTATCTGGAGAATCCCCGGAAGCCTCACGACCATTTTTTACCTGAAAAGAAGAGGAAATAGGTGAATTCGTTGGCCACGACCAAATCCACCCTTCCACCGCCGATCAAGTGAAAGGGCAACGGGAGCAAAGAAAATGTTCGGGGACACGGCGAACTTCCCAAGGCCGTTACCCCCGTCCCTTCTTCGGGTCTCCAATCCTCTCACCTCACTTCCCCGTGACATTCATCGCATGTCCTCGGGGTATTCATCGGGTCCTCGAGATATTCATCCCAAGCCTCCGCCAAACCTACCGGAACCCTAGGAACGTCCAGCCGTTTTCGGCCGGAACCCTCAAGGGATTACCGGGAACTTCATCAGTTCACTGGAAAACCACCAACGGAAAGCAAAACGAAAAAGAAAGAGATCAGAAGCTTATTTGGAACGGTGGTAGAAGCCTGACTGGAGCGATAGACGCAATGACGTACGGCGGTGAACTACGGTGGAGCAGCGACGGAGATAGGAAGAAGAGGGGAGCGAAAAAGGTGGAAACGTGCAACTGACACGAAGTCGAGCCCTTTTTATAGGCTCTTCAAGAGACTCGAGGATTTCCTAGGCAATCGATTACGCTACCCTAGCGTAGCCGCCCTAGGCAATGATGAGGTGTGACACGTGGCACACGCTTCCCCAGACACATCTTTTCATTCCCCAATACACGTCTTTTCATTCACCTCGTTTCAGACTTCTCGTATCCCCGCGACGTTGCCCATCCGCGACCAGTCTAGCGCGAGCAGATCGATTCATTTCTTCCCGGTTTACCAACTGTTCCTCGTTTAGAGTCCCTTCCCCGACTGGACACGTCCTCGACATAGTGCTGACCCTAAAGTCATTACCCTGGCACCTCAAAGCAACGACTTGGGGGGACTCCTGTTCTGGACTGGGTCGGGATCTGCCCCTCAATCGAGCAGGCCCAACCCACACGTCCTGGGATGGCCCAGCAAAGGCCTCTTAGCACAACCAATGTCGAGCACATGTCCACCGCAACAGTGTCGGAGTACCTTTGCAGGTACACCCCCCCTCCGTCTTTCAACCTTACCGGAGCTGAAGTTCATACGACGTTACTGGCCACTAAATAACTGTCTGATCCAGGTACGATTATATATATATATATATATATATATATATATATATAAACTACGTACTTTTTAAAATAACTAATTGTTTTAAAAAAAAGAACAGTAATTATGTCAAACAGGGTTTAAAATATTTATATCTAAATTATAGATTAATTTTTTCCCTAAATTTTTTAAATAGATATTGAATGGATTCTTTTGTATCAATTTTTTTTTACATGCATAATAAATTCAATGTCATTGATTGATATAGATTTTTTATTTATTTATTTTTTTGTTAAAAAGCTAACCTATATTAAAGGAGAATTGTGATATATATGGAAATTATCTAACTAAAATTTAAGTAAATAACCTATCCGTATTTTTAGTTATCTCTACTTGTGTTTTTAAAATTGATCTAGATTTTTAAAATTGAAAGTCTTTTGTGTTTCCTTCTGTATGGTAACAATAAAATATATTGTGTTTTCTGTGCTAACATGATTGAGGATAACAACCACCTATTCATAGGATGCGACAAAATCATGATAGTTTGGAGAGATTTGAAAAACTGGTTAGGTGTTAAACTTCCTTCTGGAAACTGCTACATTGAAAGGTTCTTGATATGGGCAAGAGAGGGTGGTGTTGAATCAAATTTAACTT
This sequence comes from Lathyrus tuberosus, assembly GCA_022829125.1. Lineage (NCBI taxonomy): Eukaryota > Viridiplantae > Streptophyta > Magnoliopsida > Fabales > Fabaceae > Lathyrus > Lathyrus tuberosus. The sequence continues at coordinate 24,291,323 of JALAZF010000009.1, forward strand.
TCATATGGCTGTCAGCTTGTTGGTGCATATGGAGGAATCAAAATTCAGTTATATTCAAGGGGGACAGAAGTTGCAGTGAAGGATATGTTATTTGAAATACAAATGATAACATGGAAATGGAGTAAGAAACTGAAGAGGAAGGGCTATGTGGGGACTTTTTATGAATGGTATAAGCAGTCACTTGCTTTACTTTGAAAGTAACAATTGGTGGAAACAAGGTGGTCATGGCTAATAGGTTTCAATCCTTAATCTATGTTCTAGTATCTCTTGCCTTATTTTTTTGAGGATAATGTAATTTGCTAGTCTTTTGTGCTTTCTTTGCTCTTTTTGCCTTTATAGAGTTGGGCATTTAGATCTTAGAAAGGTCTCATTCATTTTGTAAAGTGGACTAAGTGGCCTAAATGAATGAAGCTTTGATTATTGAAAAAAAAAACAATAAAATATATTGTAACCGACTGATCGAGATTTGGTATATGATAAGATTTTAAAAAATATTTTTAGCCTATAAAGAAGGATATAAAAATATATGATAAGATTCTACCATTATTTGGTTTTAAATTTTAAATCTCCATGAACACCATAAATACACACTTGATAAACACTTCAAACCACAACACTTCACCAATACAGCAACACATTATTTGAGACAGAAAAGAAATCAATGTCTATCGAGAAGAACAAAGCATTGCAAAATACGAAAGCTCAATGCTTGATGGAAAAGAAAGCTTTGACTATTGAGAAGATCAATGCATATATGTAAAAACTGAAGTCTTTAAAAAAGAAATTCGATCCATTGCCTCATTTTACTTTGCATTGTGTATTATCTCAAATTTCTCCACAATTTTATATCAAAGATGAGTTAACACAAATAGAGAAAATCAATCAAATATCATGTTAACAAGCAAATCTCCCTCTTATTTCACAAAGTAAAGTGAAAAGAGTAGAAGTCAATAGCAAAAAAAGGTATCATCCAAGCAATGAAGATATCATCACTACTACAAAAAACCCATTTAACAACGGTTGGAAATGACATATAATGACGCGGATGAAGGCGTTGTTATGTAGAGTGTTGTTGTATACGCGGTACGTACAATGACGACCCAGTAACCATTGTAATAAAATGGAAAATACTCTACCTATAATGATGGTTATTTTAAATACCCGTTGTTGTATGTCTTTTAATAAAATAAAAAAAATACAGCATTAGAACTACCTATAATGACGGTTATTTTAAAAAAACCATTGTTGTATGTCTTTTAATAAAAAAAAATTGCAGCATTAGAACAAGAACAACAACAAGAACATCAAGAACAACAATAAGAACAAGAACAACAGTAAGAACATCAAGAACAACAATTAGAACAACAACAACAACAAGAACAACAACAAGAACAACAACAACAACAAGAACAACAACAAGAACAAGAACAAGAATAAGAAGAAGAAGAAGAAGAAGAAGAAGAAGAAGAAGAAGAAGAAGAACAACAACAACAACAACATCAACAACAATAATAACAATAATAACAATAATAACAACAAGAACAACAACATCAACAACATCAACAACATCAACAACAACAACAACAATAATAATAATAATGATAACAATAATAACAACAAGAACAACAATAATAAAAAAGAACAACAAGAACAACAATAATTAAAAAAGAACACCAACAACTAACATTGCTAACTCGAGTTCTAAAATTTGTTCTGAAATTTGGTTTAGTGGAGAAATAGAGTATCGTAACTGAAAGATGATGTTTGGAGGTAGAAGATGTAGTTGGTCTAAGTTTTAGGTTTCACGCGGATCACTAATAGTAGTGTCTTGGCCGTTGATAATCACTAAATGGACGACCAAGATTTGTTTAAGGATAGTGAATAAACTCAATATGCGCGCCACCTATAATGTTGGTAATGAGAATTGAAAAAATAAGTAAAAAATCAAAAATGCTGGTGCTGGGACTTGAACCCATGACAAGACACTACCTATAATGAAGGTTGGTTTAAATTACCCGTGGTGAAAGGTCTGTCATCATTTTGAAAAAATAAGTAAAAAAAGCTACCTATTACAACGGTTGGTTTAAATACCCGTTGTGAAAGGGTTTGTCAGCATTTTGAAAAAATAGGAAAAAATGATTAAAATAAATTCAGAAAAATCTAAAAACACGAAATTTAATCTAATTAGGTAAAATAAGAATTCTGAGAATTTTTTTAGAATTTTTTGAGACTATGAAAAAAGTAAAAAATTCATTAAAAATAGAAAAAAAGATGAATTTGGGGTTTTGAGGGTGAAGTCCCGTAACTCTTTTAGAGTACGGGACTAATGACCGCATGATTTTTCTGCTTCAGATGCACGAAACAGATCTTAAAAAAGAGACGATTTTCCCTAAAACCGATTTTTTGAAGCGCAAGACCTAAAACTAAATTATTGGCTATAATGACGGTTGAAAACATACCAGTGGTGAAAGGTTGTGGGTATTTTGAAAAAATATGTAAAAAAACCATAAATGTTGGTGCTGGGACTTGAACCCATGACCATGAGCTACCTATAATGACGGTAGAAAACATACCTGTAGTGAAAGGTTGTGGGTATTTTGAAAAAATATGTAAAAAACATAAATGTTGGTGCTGGGACTTGAACCCATGACCATGCGCTACCTATAATGACGGTTGAAAACATACCTGTGGTGAAAGGCCTCACATTTCACCACGGTTTGAATATTAACCGTCATTAAAAGTCTTTTAACGAGATTAAAAAAAAAGCGCGCATCTATTACAACGGTGTATAGGCAATCCGTTGTAAGCCTGACGTTGTTGTTTGTGCGTTTTGTAGTAGTGCATGTCTGATGGGGGAAGAAGAGTGAAATCAAAGCCCGCAATTAGAAAGAAATCAATAATTCGTAAGCAAAAAACTCTGCTATTACCACCACCAGAATTGCCTAATCATATTGATAACATGATCAAAGTGTTGAATGGTAATGATATTAAATATATCATGTGTAAGACATTGTTTAAATCCGATCTCAGCTATAACAACAATCGTCTTTCAATGCCGATTACACAAATTAGATCTGATTTTCTCACGAAAATAGAAAAGACAGTCTTAGAAACAAGAGATCAAGAAGAAAAGTTGGTCGGTTTAAAAGTGATTGTGTTAGATTATTATTTTAACGAATTCTCACTATATTTGAAGAAATGGAATATGAGCACCACTAGTGTTTACAATATTGTTCAAGATTGGATACCTGTATTATTGAAGAATAATTGTAAAGAGAATAAAAAATTTGATATTTGGTCATTTAGGGTTAACGATAAGTTGTACTTTTTACTCGACACTAAGATGCAAGAATTTGAAGAAAGTGGAGAAAAATCGAAGAATTCAATTGATTTTGAAAAGATGATCGAAGAATCAAAGGACGAGAATTGTGAACTCCAAATAGAAAGAGTTTGATGGGAGACTGTTGATCAAGTTCTACATACATATACTTGAATTTTATTTTTTGAGAATCCTTTTTTTATTTGACTTAGAATCATTATATTAATTATTATTGTCCAAGTTTTTCAATTTTCTTTCTTTTATTAAGTTGTTTCTTTTAACCAAAGATGTATGCCTGTTTTTTATTTTCTGCAATATCAAATTGTTAATATTTTAAATATGATACAGGGACAACTAAATCATTATAGTTAGATTGAATTTTCTTTTGAAAATCTCATTCTTTTAAGATCATTAATACAAACACAAATAAATAAGTTAGGCTAAACCCACTAGGGATTACACTTCAGCAGAGTCGCCACTTTTTTGTAGCGGGAAAATTTGAGATTAAGTTATTAATTAACTTAACTCATAATGCAATAGTCGCCGCCTCACTTTTAATTTTCCAAAAGAATGGGAAAAAGAACGAACAAAACCTTAAGAAGTTTTAAAACTAAACTAATAAGAACAGAGACAAGGGTAAGAGGGTTGGTTATGGAATGAGAAGGTATTAACACTCAAAACATCTATAGTACTCTATAGGAACCTCTTAAAAATCTATGTTTCGCTTAAAAGGTGTTGTTTGCAAAAGATGGTGGAGATAAGAAGAGAAATATTTTTTAAGATTTTGGTGTTTCACAAGACTTCCCGAGCCACGTGCCTACGTACCACAAAGTGTAATGGAGGATCAAAATCTCGTAGTTCGTAATAAAAATAACAAAAGAGATTTGTTATGATTGATTTTAAATGGACAATACAAGTTTTCATTTTAAGTAGAACACTCAACTAGTCACCCACAAGTGTATGAAAATGGACCTTTGCATCACTATTGAGAAGGGCTCCAACTTGGATTAAAATCAACAAGTATGACACTACCTATCTCAAGTGGAAAAGAATCACTAATCATTACTAAGAGGATAGGATAATTACATCTCAACTATGAAAATGACTCATGTCTAAACCTTATGAAAAAGTTTAAAAGGAAAAATGCACAAAGGGCACAAAATGGTTAGAATGAGTTAAGTATTTTTTTTTAAGTCTTTTGAAAATGGTTTTGATATGCTTAAGATTGATTAACACATTATTAAAGAAAAAGAGTTTAAAAATCACTTGACAAAGTCAAGGTTTATTATGAAAAAGGTTCAAGTTAAAAAACTAGAAGGTTTTGAAAAAGGGAGAAGATTTTGAAAATTGAAGAAGGGGAGGAGACGAAGAGACTACCCTAAAGCATAAAATAAAAGCTAAGGAAGGAAAGATCTAACCAAGATGCCAAATTACCTCATCCTTTGCATTCAAGCAATAAGCAACCAAACAAGCAGAGAAATAACTAAGCATCAGATAAAGGAGAACTTAAGCCAGAGCCAAAGATTAGGTAGCAGAGCCAAGTCTTCCCCTAGACAACTCAAGGTCAAGGTACCATATGAATTTCAAGGTCTCAAGTCCAAACTCCAAAGCCTAGGATCAAAAACCTAATTCTAAATCCAATAAGTCCAACATTCAAGCAAGGGATAGTAACCAAAAAGTCCAATGGAAACCTTAAGTCTTTTAGTGTTTAGCTTTATTAATGTCTTAAGAAAGATAAAGAAAGTCCAAGTGGATAAAAGGAAAAGGCATAAACATAAAGAATAACAATATGATAAGTAAATGAAAATAATAGAGCAAAATATATATAAGGTGCAAGAAAGTAAATGACTTAAAGGTAAAGGTGCATAAAAGTAAATGACATAAAAATAAATGTTAGCACAATTATATGGTTAATGTTAGTGTTAGAATTAATAATCTGATTCGGGACAAATTTAGAGCTATGTTAAGCAATTGTAGCACAATCTATAAGGAAGATCATACTATGGGAGGCCGATCAATAACAATTTATGTACCATGCATGTTAGAGATATGACAGAGAACATACTCTTAAAACATGTTGCACAAGTCAAAACAAGGTGGATCAAGACCTAAGTCAAGGAAGATTGGTCCATTACATCAATCAATCCTTCATGATACTTAGGACAAACTTATGCATTAATCCAAAGTACCTCAATTGATCAATGATCAATTAAATGATAGATTGAAATGATGAAAGTTCATCAAGCACCAATCAAGATCTCATGAACAAATGGACTACACATCATCCAATTGATCAAGAGGAAAGGTGAAAAAGAAAAAGAAAAAGAAAGATATGAAGATAGAAGGAGATAACAAAATAGAATGAAAACCAAATTGGATCAAGGCATTAACCAAGTTATCATTAAAATCAATCACCCATTTTGGTGGATTAGGGTTTTCACCCCATCAACACCCAAGATCCATTGAGTTTGATGAAACTTAGGATCAAATCAACCAAGATTCAAGGCCAACAGAAGTCAACATAAGTCAAACAAATACAAGATGCAATAAAATGCATCAAAAAGATTTTTAAAAGGAAAATAAAAGAGAAATCCATAAGGTTCTTCAAATCACCAAATAAATGACTAGGAAAATTATGGAAGGTCATAAATAAATCAAGAAGCATATGGAAATTTTGTCATAATTTTTTAAAGCATAAAAGCAGAAATTCAAAGAAAAATAGCATATCATAAAATAAAAATCTCCAAAAATAAATCATGTGAAGAAAAATAAAAGAGAAATTTAGAAATTATTTTCATAATTTTTGGATAAAAAATGAAATTATTATGAATTTTAGAAGTTAAAATCAATTTAAAATGAAAAATAGAAAAAGAAATAAATCTGAAAAAACAAGAAGCGTCAAGTCCACTTCATTAATCTGACCTAACAGATCTAGTCGTCCAAACATGCGCGCTCATGGTGGAAATTAGTGTGAAAAACACATTGGATCTAGTTTAAAAAAAACCAATGAAAATATTTCATGTGGCACAGAATATCTCAGACCACCATCATCATCATTTACGGTCATCTTCTCTGGTCGTTCGTCTCTCAGTGGCGTCAACTAAACTATGTCCTAAAACTTCATTTATTTGAAGTGAATCCTGAGAATTTTGCATAAACTTAACACGATAACAAAACGAAAAACTCAAAAATACGACAAACAAATGCATCAATCAAGCAAATTTGAGGATCCAGAAACCATCAGCAAGCCAAAGACTACTTTGTCATAACTTAGTTGAAGCAGATGGGTGCTTCAAACTACCTGAACGAAGATGTGGTTGAAAGAGCAAATCAGAGCAGCTGGTATGAGCAATTCAGAGCACCTCAGGCTTTGGTTCTTGTTCCATTAGCTTCAAAGAAGAACGATGAAGTGTTTGGACGTGAGAGATTATGTTGAGAAAGCCTTAAAGTATGAAAACGAAATCTCACAAATGAAGGTTCAAGTGTGATCTGGGCAGAGTGTTTTTGGATCTCAAAAGCTAGGGAAATGAATGTAATGTGTCCTCTATTTATAGAAGAGAATGATGAAATGCTGGGAGGGGTGGAATGATCCAAATTTGGTTGAATTGTAAATCCTCCAAGTGAAAAAAGTGTGACTTGCAATTGCTCAAAACTCAGCCAAATCATGCGTTTTATGAGTCATTTAACTTTTGGAGATTTCACTAATCATGTGTAGATGGATAACTCAGGGTAATTCGGCTTGAAATTGAGAATTAGTGAACTTCAAAATCTGATCATGGTGCAAAAAATCAGTTTCATGAGGTAATGTTTACACCAACAGGGCATCTTGCACATAAGGCTTTTTGATTCCATTCTTTTTGCAACTTGTTAACATCATAGAAAAGATCACAATGTTCCAAGAAAGGTTGCATTTGGATATTTGAGCAAAAATTTATGGCATGTTGAAGTTGGCACAAAAATGTGGCAATGCAGACTTGAAAAATTCTAAGTCTCGATGACTGAAAATGACGTATAATGTATCAATGAATTCCATGGCCTTCCAAGCACAATTAGCTTTTGACCCTTCTAGTAAACTTGTAGAGGGAATTTCAAAGAGTAAGTAGCAAAAATAACCATCCATAAATGTTGAAAATTGAAGAAGTTATGATTCTTGAAAGTTGAGAAAAAGTCACTTGAAAATAGGTCAAAATTTCACTTAGTCCATAAATGACCTATAATGTCTTCAAACTTTTGATGATCCTCCAAGTATAATTGGCTCTTATCATGTAAATACAAGTTGAAGAGAATGTTGATAAGAGTTATATGCAAAAAGAAGCATTAAAAATGTTTAGAATTGAAGGAGTTGTGATCTTTTGAACTTTGACTTGCAATGTCGACTTTTTAGGTCAAACCTCTTAGAATCAACTTATGATCTTGGACTCTTCTTGCATTTCAAGGTACATGGATGATCATATGAAATCAAAATAATGTTACCTTGAATGTCCTTTAATTAAATTGACCAAAACTTGAGGTAACTTGTTGATGAAGGCATGGAAATAAACACATGAACCTTAGGCTTTTCTTGAGAAACAAGCAACAAAACTTTGAGATATCCTTGATCAAAATGAAATTGAGGGATGCTTGAGGTCAATCACTTTTAGATTAGAGGTCATGACTTGATGAGATAGCCCTTTGGGAATCAATGGTTTACCACACTTTGATTTGAGGGACCAAAACCCTAGCTGAGGAACCATGCATGATGCTTTTGATACAAAAACCTAACTTGCAAAGAAACAAAAGGGAGAAAGCATTTTTTTTATTTTGATTAGTAATTAGTGAAATATAAGGCATATAAACACAAATTAAAAGATACAAAGAAAGGTGGTTGGTGATCTCTGCATAAGCAAGCCCAAGGATGAGAGCGCTAGAGGATAACCAAGTTTGTGATCTTGATGCATTGTGAAGATGCAAATGAGGTAGGATCTTAGGGTTAAAAGTTAGGGTATGACACATGCTCCTATTTAAGTTTATTCTATTTGGAGATATGAAGATTGATACCGTAAAATGCACATGATATGTAATGATATGAATGCATTGGATTCTATGGGAAGAAGGATGCCATAGGAGACAAATAAACTACAGGAGAGCAAAAGAAAGGAAAAAGAGACTCTGCAGGGGAAAAACAAAAGAGTATGGTTCACTGAGGAAAAACTTAACAACACAAGTAGCAAAAAGATACCCATGGGGGAAGACCCACCATTGCCAAATAAAGTAAGAATTTTTCGGGGAAAAGGAACAACAAAGAGGATATGCCACTCCACTAGGGGAAAGGAATCCAACTCTACTGGGAAAGAGATTACCTACTACCAGACATATGGTAGCTTAAATAAAGGTAACCACCAAAAAGAGAAAGAGATATATTACCTACTACCAGACAAGTGATATCTTAAAATAAGGTAATAAACTCAGGAGGAAAGATTACTGACTATCGGTTATCGTGTAGCTTAAGCAATGGGTACCAACCAAGAAAAGAAAGAGATATATTACTACCAGGCAAGTGATAACTTAAGATAAGGTAATAAACTCAGGAAGAAATATTACCAACTACCGTTTACTAGGTAGCTTAACCAACCAAGAAAAGAAAGAGATATATTACCCACTATCAAACAAGTGATAACTTAAAATAAGGTAATAAACTCAAGAGGAAAGATTACCATCTACCGGTTACTGGGTAGCTTAAATAATGGTAATCAACCAAGAAGAGAAAATAGATATATTACCTACTACCAAACAAGTGATAACTTAAAATAAGGTAATAAACTCAGGAGGAATGATTACCATCTACCGGTTACTGGGTAACTTAAATAATGGTAACAAACCAAGAAGAGAAAAGAGATATATTACCTACTACCAGACAAGTGATAGCTTAAAATAAACTACTGATTACCAACTACCGGTTACTGGGTAGCTTAAACAATGGTAATCAATCAAGAAAACGAACTTCCACTATCATAATAGGGTTAAACTCCTTCTTAATCCAAGTCTTTCACTAGAAGAAAGGACCAAATACAAGCTGTCTTCGCTAAAGGGACTACCGCTTGTTAGGAATTACCAATTAATAACTCTACCGAGGATCTACAGAAGAGACACTAGCAAGTTAGATCGTATAAAATACTTCTCAAATAAAGAGATGTCGTCTGATGGGAGAGCTGACGAAGTCGTAATAGGTTTCTCAAATTAAAAGATGCCACATGTTCAAATAGCGAGTCCAGGGTTTCACTTGATTGGACGAGGATCAAGGATTTCACAATAAACTTCTCTGCTAAGGATAAACTTAAAGAGATGCCATTTACCGCGAAGATACAAATTGATATTTGGGGGCATACAAGATGGTTAAATAAAGAGATCATCACTTGCTGTTAAGCAAAAATTCTAGGAGAGTGTTATTACAACACTGATGGGGAAGCAAAATCTTCATCTTCTGAAGGGGAATCATAAACAGATTTCTACTGAGGAAAATAAATCCTCAAGAGGGACGAAATAGATTCCTTCTTAACATTCAGGTTTCACACCCCAGAGAGATTAAAAATAACTGCTGCAGGAGACCAAAGTTTAATCCAAGAACAAATTGGAAAGAAACGGTCAAACAAGACTCTACCCAATGAGGAAATAACTCAACTGAGGAGTAAATCCATCCAGATAAATGAGATGGAAAAGAAAACTAAAGCAAAACCCACCCATGAGGAATCAACTCAATGGGGGAATTAGAAAGGATATACACTTTCTGCTTAAACATGGACACTCTAATGGAGAGAGGATACACACTCTGTGGGGATAACATCACCAAAGAGTGCATAAAAATACAAAGAAATTCAAGATGAATATGTATCTGCATGATGCATGTGTGAATGGATGAATGTATGTATGCATGTATGTACTGACAAAACAATCACAAAGATAACTAGGGACGACCAATCACCACAGTAGAATCAGATACACAACTAAATCTCAACACTGTTGAAAGATGATCTGCTAGGGATTTCACCTAGAGATAAATGGGAGCCATCAAAAGAACAAAATCTTGCTACAAGGCTCATATCTCTAGGGAGATAAGGATATTGTTTGGGGAGACACCCATTGTTCAATCTTCTATTACCAATAATCCACTGAAGGGAAAATAGTATGAACTCCACCGGGGGATGGAAATATCTATTGGAGAAACACAACAACCCAAATCTTCCTGACTCTTCATGGGGATAAGAAAAATCCTTATGAACTCCACTGAGGGAATCATGCAACGCAAACTTCCAAAACTCTGATTGGGAAAAAGAGAAGTCCTCAAAGAATATATTGCAGAAGGATGAAGAGTTGCTAAGGAAAAGTGTAAAGCAAAGCTCTTCTTGGGATATCAACCTCCGAAAGGGATAACATTTGAATTAACTCTGCTAAGGGATGAAAAGATAAATCTTCCAAAAGACAACCTTTGCAATAATATGCTTTGGGATAATATGGATATGTTGATGATTACGAAGAAAAACTCTCCCGGGATCAACAGTCTCAAGAGAAGCATCTTAGGTTTTCCAGGGAAAAATTAAGAAGTTAACATCATAGCAACACATCAACCTGTGGGGGATTTTAAAACTCAACACAGGGTGAGAGAAAACCCAACAGTTGACTGCTATCTCAATACTTCTTAATGGGAAATATTTTCAAAACCACAATAAGGGATATGAAACCTGTTGGGGATTCTTCAACACATATATACTTGCTTGATTACAACCTGGCTACAGATGAAAATCACACTCGGTTGGGGAAATATGGATCAAGACATAACTGGGGAACCTAAATCTATGATTCAAACCAGGTGCTAAACTCAATACTCAAATGGAAAACACCTGAATTAGCGTTTTGCTGGGAATACCACTAACAAACTCTGTTTGGGGAAACATCAGTGAGAACAAGATTTGGTTCTGCAATATTATCTCTAAGTTTTGATGATAATAGATGAATATTTGTATGAACAATTTTGTGCAACTAATGTTGTTATTTGTAAGAACCTAGCAAAACAGGTTCTGCTTCCGTGAATTGGCACAATGCTTAATGAAAGATGCTTCGAAGAACTGAACTTAATTCGAAGATAAAACAAGATTCACACAACTCTGATACGAAAAGAAAATGAATTTTGAAGGTCAAAGGACAAGGGTTCTGATGGAACGAAGTCCTGATGCTGAAGCCTCGCGATTTTCGATCAAGGCTCTGAAGATTCGGAAGACTTAAAGCAGAAAAGGAGAACGTTCTTAAAGACCAAGTGCTGAAGTTCTGAAGACTGATTCCTAATGGACTTCTTCAATCGACGGAAGACTTGAAGCATCAGATATTCTGCTATGAAGACTCTATTCATGCTTCAATCAAATATTATCAAAAGCCTCTGAAGATATGGAGAAAGTGGATTAAGAGAACAAGGTTCCAAAGACAAGTTCTAAAGATTCTGGAAGCACAGAGCTGATGATTCAAAGTCTTGATAATCTCAAGAACCGAGCAATGTTTTCCCTTCTTACTCATGCTCACAAAAAGCCTCTGAAGTTGAGAAGCCAAGAAAACCTGCTACACTGTACAACTGTACCACATTACAATGTTAATATTCTTGAAGACTGTGGGAAATACAAACGTGATAATCTGACACAGACAGGACGCGCAGCATGCAGAAGATTTTGTACCTGTCCTCGCGCTTCTAGCCGTAAGCCTACCTAGCCTTCATGATTCCATCTCAATGGCTCTTTTCACTCGGCTATAAAAGGAAGCTCAAAGACTTGAAGAAAGACACACATGCGAACAACGACAATACTCTCTAACTCTATTCTTTCTTAAGTCATTCTTGATCTAAAAACTTGTTTACATTATCAGCTTGATAAGAAGCAATTCTCTGTAAACTTATTGTATTTAAACTAAAAGTTGTATTCCTTAAGAGAGTCTTAGTGATCAAATCTCTTGAGAAGTCTAGGACGTGTGTCTTAGAGGTTGTGCTTTAAGTAAGACATGTGTGGTTGGATTACTTGAGAAGTCTAGAACATGTGAGTTCTAGAGGTTGTTATTAGTCACCAGCTATGTAGCTCGTGCAGTGTACTATTTTGTTGAATAGTGGATTAAAACCTCGTTGAGAGAGACGAAATCACCTTGGCGGGTGGACTAGATTAACTTGAGAGATTCTCAAGTGAACTAGTACAAACATAACGTGTTTATATCTCTGTGTTTAACTAAGCTGTTGTTCTTTAGAAAAGGGTAAAAGTTTTTGACAAGAAAGTTATTCAAAAGAAATGATTATTTTGAAAAACCAATTCAAACCCCCCTTTCTTGCATTTTTCACACCTTCAATTGGCATCAGAGCTCCGGTTCTGAGGTGATAAAAAGATTGAATTTTTATCAAGCACTTAACAGTGTTCAGTACCGATCCAAGTGTGAAAAACAATGACTACACCACCAACAACAACCTCTGAAACAAATGTTATTGAAAGAGAATCTTACACTGCAAAACCTCCTATCTTTGATGGCGAAAAGTTTGATTATTGGAAAGATAGAATTGAAAGTTATTTTTTATCATTTGATCTAGATCTATGGGATCTAGTACTTGATGGCTATAGTCATCCTGTAGATTATGTAGGTAAAAGGATTGAAAGAAGTGAGTTTACAGATGCTCAGAAGAAAACTTACAAAAATCATCACAAAGAAAGAACCATTATGTTGAACGCAATTTCTTATACCGAGTATGAGAAAATCACAAACAAAGAAACTGCAAAGTCCATCTTTGGCTCTCTTCGTATGACTCACGAAGGAAATGCTCAAGTCAAGGAGACGAAGGCTCTTGCGCTAATCCAAAAATACGAAGTCTTCAAAATGGAAGAAGATGAGTTTGTTGAAACCATGTTCTCAAGGTTTCAAATGCTTGTTGCCGGACTCAGAGTTCTGAACAAAGGATATTCTACTGTTGATCATGTCAAGAAAATCATCAGAAGTCTTCCAGCAAAATGGAGACCAATGGTGACTGCCTTGAAACTTGCAAAGGATTTGAATAATATCAGTCTTGAAGAACTTACCAGTTCTTTAAGAAGTCATGAAATAGAGCTTCAAGGAGATGGACCTCAGAAGAAAAACAAATCCATTGCACTAAAGGCAAAGCCAGAAAAGAAGAAGGCGTATCAGGTAGAAGAAGAAATGGAAGAATCTGAAGAAGATTCAGAAGAAGATGATATATCACTCATATCAAGAAAGATAAGTCAACTTTGGAAATACATAAGGAACAAGTTCAAAGGACCAAGGAGAAGATTCAAATCTACATATGGTCAAAGAAGAAACTATGGAAAAGATGTTACGTGCTTTGAATACAAAGAACCTGGACATCGCAAAAATGACTGCCCAAAGGCCAAGAAAGAAGAAAGACCTAGGAAAACCAAAAAGGGTCTCATGGCAACCTGGGATGATTCGGAATCTGAAGATGATGCTGATGAAGGTCGGGTCAACATGGTTTTCATGGCAGAAACCAGAAGTGACTCGTCAGAGGAAGAATTATCAGACTCCGACGATGAAAGAGAGGTACTTTCTTCCTTATCACGATCTGAACTTGAATTAGGATTAACTGAACTTATAAAAAGATATCAAAACCTTCAAAGCAAATTCAAAATCTTGAAAAAGAGTTTTATAGCTTCTTCAGATGATCTTACTAAAAACAAGAAAACCATTTCTGAACAAAATGAGAAAATATTTGTCTTAGAAAATTCAAACACTGTCCTGAAATGTAAATTATCTAAGTTAGAAGAAGAAATTGTTTCAAACTCAACTAACACTAGTAAAGAAGACAAATATGATAACACATTTAAAAGTTTTCTTGCCAAAAGCGTAGATAGAAGCAAAATGGCTTCACTAATCTATGGAGTCAGTAGAAATGGCAGTAGAGGTCTAGGATATTCAGGACCATCTCAACCCTATGATGAAACCAGAAACATCAAAATAATACCTCTATTCAAACAGTTTATTCCCTCTGGTACTGGCCTTAAGCATTCAGAACCAAAAGGCTCAAACACTGGGATTACACAAACACACACACACTAAGGAAATATCCTAAACACGAACACTATGCACAAACCCCACACCGTTTCACTAACATACAGAAATCTAAAGGGATCAGAACCTTTAGAAGAACTAATGTGAAAGGACCCACAAAATAGGTACCTAAAAACAAGATAATTTATGTTGCAGATATCCTTAATAGCTCTATTGAAACACCAGTCATGGTACCTGGACAGTGGGGGCTCGCGACACATGACGGGAGAAAGGCTTATGTTCCAAGATCTGAAACTTAAGCCTGGAGGCGTTGTCGGTTTCGGAGGAAATCAGAAAGGAAGAATCATTGGCTCCGAAACTGTTGGAAACGGTAAGCTTTCTTCCATTAAGAATGTTTTATTAGTAGAAGGTCTAATGCATAATCTGCTGTCAATAAGTCAACTTAGCGACAGTGGCTATGATCTCATTTTTAATCAAACGTCTTGTAAAGCTGTAAGTCAAAAGGATGGATCTGTCTTATTCAACGGAAAGAGGAAAAACAACACTTACAAAATTAAGTTATCTGATTTAAAACATCAAAATGTAAAATGTCTTCTTTCTGTAAATGAAGAGCAATGGGTCTGGCACAGACGTCTTGGCCACGTCAGTTTGAGAAGAATCTCTCAGCTTAACAAGCTTGGTCTTGTTAGAGGATTGCCCAATCTGAAATATTCGTTAGACGCTCTTTGTGAAGCATGTCAGAAAGGAAAGTTTTCAAAAACCTCTTTCAAAGCTAAAAATGTTGTCTCCACCTCTAGACCGTTGGAACTTCTTCACATTGATCTATTTGGCCCTGTAAAAACGGCCTCTCTCAATGGTAAGAAATATGGACTAGTCATCGATGATGACTACAACAGATGGACATGGGTAAAATTCTTAAAACACAAGGATGAATCACATTCTGTGTTTGCTTCCTTCTGCACTCAAGTACAAAATGAGAAAAATGGTAAAATAGTTAGAGTCAGAAGTGATCATGGTGAAGAATTTGAAAATAAAAACTTTGAAGAACTTTTTGATTCACATGGAATATCTCACAATTTTTCTTACCCTAGAACTCCACAAAAAAACGGAGTTGTAGAAAGAAAGAATCGAACTTTACAAGAAATGGCTCGCACCATGATCCAAGAAACCGACATAGCTAAGCACTTATGGGCAGAAGCAATTAACACAACATGTTATATTCAAAATAGAATCTCTATAACACCTATCTTGAATAAAACTCCATATGAATTGTGGAAGAATAAATTACCCAACATTTCTTATTTTCATCCATTTGGATGTGTCAGTTTTATGCTTAACACTAAAGAGATTCTTAGCAAGTTTGATTCCAAAGCACAGAAGTGTCTGTTGTTGGGATACTCTGAACGCTCGAAAGGCTACAGAGTTTACAACACAAAATCAAGAATTGTGGAGGAATCTATTCATGTTAGATTCAATGACAAGCCTGACTCAGAAAAGTCAGAGCTAGTTGAGAAACTTGCAGATTTGGAAATCAGATTCACCGAACCTAAGGAAAAGACAGATGAAGTTAAAGAACAGCAAGATCCTACACAAGAAACCACTGAAGTAACTCCAAATACCCCATCTCAACGAAGAAGAAGACTGTCCACATCACATCCTGAGGAACTGATTCTGGGTAACAAAGATGTTCCTATCAGAACCATATTAGCCTTTAGACCATCAGAAGAGACACATGTAGGACTAGTATCATTAATAGAACCAACTACAATTGAAGAAGCCCTCATAGACAAAGACTGGGTTCTGGCTATGGAAGAAGAACTCAATCAGTTCTCCAAAAACGATGTTTGTGATCTAGTTCCTAAACCCAAGAATATTCATGTAATAGGAACCAAGTGGGTATTTAGGAACAAGCTAAATGAAAAGGGAGAAGTTGTCAGAAACAAAGCATGACTTGTTGCTCAAGGATACAGTCAACAAGAAGGAATTGACTACAACGAAACATTTGCTCCAGCTGCAAGACTTAAAGTAATACGTTTTCTAATATCCTTTTCAGTAAATCATGACATCACTCTATATAAAATGGATGTTAAGAGTGCATTTTTAAATGGTTATATATCAGAAGAAGTTTATGTCAAACAACCTCCTGGTTTTGAAAATTCAAAAAAATCAGACTTTGTTTTTAAACTTAAAAAATCACTCTATGGTTTAAAACAAGCTCCCAGAGCTTGGTATGAAAGATTGAGCAAGTTTTTACTAGAAAATAATTTCACCAGAGGAAAGGTTGACACAACTCTTCTCTCTGCCAAGAATTTTCAAAGTTAATGCAGGCCGAATTTGAAATGAGCCTCATGGGAGAACTGAAGTTCTTCCTTGGAATTCAGATTGATCAAAGATCAGAGGCCACTTATATCCATCAAACAAAGTACACAAAAGAACTTCTGAAGAAGTTCAATATGACGGATTGCAACATTGCTAAAACACCAATGCATCCAACGTGTGTCATGGGAAAGGAAGAAACATGAGTTAAGGTTTGTCAAAAACTCTATCGTGGTATGATAGGTTCTCTCTTATATCTAACTGCTTCTAGACCTGATATATTATTCAGTGTACATCTATGTGCTAGATTCCAATCAGATCCAAGAGAATCACATTTAACCGCTGTTAAGCGAATTCTAAGGTATCTGAAAGGAACAACTAACATTGGCCTGATGTATAAGAAAACATCAGAGTATACTCTTTCTGGTTACTGCGATACAGATTATGCTGGAGACAGATTAGAAAGAAAAAGCACATCGGGGAACTGTCAGTTCTTAGGAAGCAATCTAATCTCATGGTCAAGCAAGAGACAATCTACAATTGCTCTCTCAACAGCTGAAGCAGAATACATATCGACTTCCCTATGCAGTACTCAAATGCTATGGATGAAAAATCAGTTGGAAGACTATCAGATACATGAGAGTAACATTCCTATCTTCTGTGATAATACTGCTGCTATCTGCTTAAGTAAAAATCCAATTTTGCATTCTAGGGCTAAACACATTGAAATAAAACATCACTTTATTAGGGACTATGTTCAGAAGGGAACTCTATGCTTAAAATTTATTGATACAGACCATCAGTGGGCTGATATTTTCACAAAACCCTTAGCTGAAGATAGATTTCTAATCATTTTAAAACACCTGAATATGAAGTACTGTTCAGAATAAAACATTTTCAGAACCTCATGTGTTTAGTCAGAGAAAAGTATTTTTCAAATCATCAGAACCATTCTCTTAACGCATCTCAAGTTCTGATAATTTTGTGACATGTCATATTTTCGGAAAATTATTTTTGTATGTGATTTAAATAAAATTAAGTCACTTTAACTATTCAAATTAAACGAACAACATTTCTCTCGAGATTGACTCAACTTTATCACATTTATTCACCTATTTCCTTACGTGTCTATCCACTCAAGTACTTCACAATCTCATAAATACCATAACCCCTCAATCCATTAGAGAAAAGTTAACACGCGTAACCTAGATTACCTCTAATTCTTCTTGGGAACATTCCAACGACGTTCATTCTTCCTCCTTCGTGTTCTTTAACTCTTCAAAACACTATCACTCTCTCTCATCACCAAAACCCTAAATCTCTACTCTTCCTCCCAATCGCTCAAAATGATGTCCCCAATGCAAGAAGAAGCCATCAAGTTCTCACAAGAACTTAAAGAATCATCAAGGAGAATGTCAGCTTCCTCAACCGAGCCATCCTCAACAATATCTCTAACAAATCAAATGGTCGCTTCATCTTCATCTCATCCTTCTCAAATAAGCGAAGAACACATTACCCAAAGAGAAGCTTCTGACACTTGCAATCTTGTGAATCTAACTGTGCTCAAGGAAACGCATGTAGATTTCCAGAATCTTGCCGAAAATGGATTTAAAATGATCAAAGAAGTAGAAGCTCAAGAATGGACCACTTACTTTGATAGGCTCAAAGGACCAATTTTTGAAGCACTTGTAAAAGATTTATGGAGACAAGCTGTTTGTGACAAGATCCATGTTGTCTCCTATGTTCTAGGAAGAAAGATCGTCATCACTGAAAAATCCATTGCCGATCTTTACAACCTAGAGTTTATGAAGAACAAGAGAGTATATGGGATGAACAATAAATCTTCATTTGTGGAAAAGAGGATCAAACCAATCATCTACGCCAACTATCTACTGAGCAAAAAGGAGTACAAGAGAGAAGATTTGCATGCACACTTAAAAATCTGGCACAAAATCATTCTTGGCTGCATCAATCCTAGGCCTTCATCACATGCTGCAGACTTCTTTAATGCCAACATGAAATACATGCTTTACTATCTGATCACCAAAGAGAGAATGTGCCTACCCTCTATCCTATTTTATTATCTGAGAGACATGGTAACAAAAACTAGGACAACCGGTGGATACAGAAATGATATACCAAGATACATCCCTTTTGGAAGAATGCTCTCAGACATTTTCTATGAAAGTGGTATAATCGACACTCTGGTTACAAAAGTCAAATACACAGAAGATCTGACCACAACCCTTGGAGAACCAGTAAATGCCACAACTCTTAAGCAAATGAGAATAATCAATAAAGTAAAGGTAAATCCTTTCACCATCTCTGACGATTTAAGTAAACGAAGGATCACGGTGCCGGGTTATCCTACCTATCACAGGAGTTATCGACGTGAAGAATTAGCAGTATACATAGATGGAGTAAAGGCACGAGGATATGATGTTTGTGAAATCAAGCATGAAGAAGAAGAGTGGGAACAAACAGAGCAAAATGAGCAGACTGATCAATTAAATTCTGAACCAACTCTTATTGAGTCTCCTAAAAGGAAAAGAAAGCATGCTACCATCATTTCTAAGCCTCAGAAACGGAAAAGGAGTAAAAGATAAAAAATCCTTGAGAATACAAGTTCAAAATCAAATCCTGATCCATCAGTCTATGTCAAATCATCTAACCTACAATCATCATGGTCTCGTTCAGAAACCCCACAAATTCCTTCATTAACAACCTCACAAGACATACCTGTCTCACCTATGGCATATGCCTTTCATCAGAAAATCATAACTGAACCCTTAACCCAACCGTCTGATTTTCCTTCTCCTAAAGTTCATAACAATCTGGAAATAATAGAAGTCACCTCTCCTAATAATCAACAACAACCACTTGAACCTGCTGCTACTGAGATTGACTTATCTCAGCAAACACCACTAGAAACCAACTCTGCCGAATCTAATCTCGCTCTGGTTGTCTACAATACTCCACCTCCAACTTCCTTTGAAGAGTGTACAAGTCAATTTCATGACAAAGCACTTGAGAAGTTTGCTAAGTTAAGAGCGGAACTTTGTACAAGCACAAAGCTCATGGAACTTGAGAGTTCCTGTCAAAGTTTTCAAAAATGGCTGGACATGGAACTTACAAGAATTGTAAGTTTCTCAAACACAACCATAACTACTGAACTAGAAAAAGCTAAGGAGAGAGCAGAAGCTGAAGCAAGAGTCAGAGTACTCAAGTTCTTAGCTGCTAAGTAGAAAGAAGCTGAAGAAAAGGCTGCTAAAGAAGCAGAAGAGCAAGCTGTTAGAAAGGCACAAGAAGCTGCAGAGGCTGAAAAGGCTAAAGAAAGTGCTATGATTGCTTCCACCTCTGATCCTGTTATCAAGCGTCTAGGAGACACCGTTGATGAAATCAGAACTGAACAAAAGAACTTCAGAGAAAGGTTTGACAAGCAAGATACTGTCAATGAAAATCTTCAGATCATGATGAAGAAAATATGGGACAAACTGTCCTCTGACAGCAAATAAACCTCTGTTTTTCTTTTAAAGTTTTAGTTATGTGTTTTCCACCCTTGGACTACCCTATGTTTATCTTTTTGATTCATGACAAAAAGGGGGAAAAAGTTATATGAATGTGATAATTTTGATCCTATAGTCATTCTCCGAAAAACAATGCTGCTTACATGCTAACAGATAAATCCATTAGATTATTTTTCTGTATTTTTCTTCTCTATGCAGATAACTCAGAATTCTAATGATGAAGAAAGACTCAAAAGGTTAATGAAGTCAGGGGGAGCCCTAGCAAGAACCTTAATCTAATACTCAGGGGGAGCACTTCATAAAAAGGATAAGCTATCCTAAATTTTTTTTCATTTTCCCTGTGTTATATATATCAAAATTGTGTCATCAAATTATATAGTTTTTTTATCATAAAAAAGGGGGAGATTGTGAGAACAAGATTTGGTTCTGCAATATTATCTCTAAGTTTTGATGATAACAGATGAATATTTGTATGAACAATTTTGTGCAACTAATGTTGTTATTTGTAAGAACCTAGCAAAACAGGTTCTGCTTCCGTGAATTGGCTCATTGCTTAATGAAAGATGCTTCGAAGAACTGAACTCAATTCGAAGATAAAACAAGATTCACACAACTCTGATACGAAAAGAAAACGAATTCTGAAGGTTAAAGGACAAGGGTTCTGATGGAACGAAGTCCTGATGCTGAACCCTCCCGATTTTCGATCAAGGCTCTGAAGATTCGGAAGACTTAAAGTAGAAAAGGAGAACGTTCTTAAAGACCAAGTGCTGAAGTTCTGAAGACTGATTCCTAATGGACTTCTTCAATCGACGGAAGACTTGAAGCATCAGATATTCTTCTATGAAGACTCTATTCATGCTTCAATCAAATATTATCAGAAGCCTCTGAAGATATGGAGAAAGTGGATTAAGAGAACAGGGTTCCAAAGACAAGTTCTGAAGATTGTGGAAGCGTAGAGCTGATGATTCAAAGACTTGATAATCTCAAGAACCGAGCAATGTTTTCCCTTCTTACTCACGCTCACAAAAAGCCTCTGAAGTTGAGAAGCCAAGAAAACCTGCTACACTGTACAGTTGTACCACATTACAACGTTAATATTCTTGAAGACTGTGCGAAATACAAACAAGATAATCTGACACAGACAAGACGCGCAACATGCAGAAGATTTTGTACCTGTCCTCACACTTCTAGCCGTAAGCCTACCTAGCCTTCATGATTCCATCTCAACGGCTCTTTTCACTCGGCTATAAAAGGAAGCTCAAAGACTTGAAGAAAGACACACATGCTAACAACGACAATACTCCCTAACTCTATTCTTTCTTAAGTCATTCTTGGTCTAAAAACTTGTTTACATTATCAGCTTGATAAGAAGCAATTCTCTGTAAACTCATTGTATTTGAACTAAAAGTTGTATTCCTTAAGAGAGTCTTAGTGATCAGATATCTTGAGAAGTCTAGGACGTGTGTCTTAGAGGTTGTGCCTTAAGTAAGACCTGTGTGGTTGGATTACTTGAGAAGTCTAGAACGTGTGAGTTCTAGAGGTTGTTGTTAGTCACCAGCTGTGTCGCTCGTGCAGTGTACTATTTTGTTGAATAGTGGATTAAGACCTCGTTAAGAGAGGCGAAATCACCTTGGCGGGTGGACTAGATTAACTTGAGAGATTCTCAAGTGAACTAGTATAAACATAACGTGTTTATATCTCTGTGTTTAACTAAGCTGTTGTTCTTTAGAAAAGGGTAAAAGTTTTTGACAAGAAAGTTATTCAAAAGAAACGATTATTTTGAAAAACCAATTCAAACCCCCCTTTCTTGCGTTTTTCACACCTTCAACATCAAGCTCTGCACTTCGGGATCTTAGCATTCCTTGAAGTAACAGTGGACAATCCTTTTAACGTTCACAAATTAAAGGAAAATATTTTTGTAGTTTTCAAAAGTATCATTATTAATTACTTTTTGTTTCAAAAATTATTATCAAAAATAAATGAAAATTTTCAAACAGAAACAAATATAAGAATTGCAAACAAAGGGACAAAGGCCCAAATTTTATTAATAGAATGGTAGTCCGCAAAAATGGCATGACTCCATGGGTCAATACAAAGTTAGAAAATGGTAAATACATGGAAAAGGTTACACTGAAATACAATGTCCATTATTCTCCGTAACTGCTTTGAATTCTATTGTGCTTACACTTCTGTCGAGAATGACGAGGATGAGAATCCTTGATGAGCAATGTTGCTTCAAGTGATAAAGTCTAGCCTGATGCAGTTACTTGCCATGATCCCTAACTTTTGCCTAGATCTCCCTTTTGGGTTTTCAGTCTAGTTCAATAATTATTAATGTTTATGTCTCTAACTTTTGCCTGGATTGCCCTTTCAGGTTTTCTGCCCACCGAGACGCTCATTTTTGCGTAAGCCGCCCTTTCAGATTTTCAACTTAGCGAGTTTTTCCTTTTTATTATTTTATTAGGCGAAGTATTTCTTGACTGCATCGACAATCACAAGACGAGTGAACTCTTCACCATCCATAGTTGCTAGAGTTAATGCACCGCTAGAAAAGGCTTTCTTAACAACATATGGGCCTTCATAATTAGGAGTCCACTTGACCCTAGAATCAGTGGTAAAAGATGAGATCTTTTTGAGCACGAGGTCGCCTTCTCTGAACACACGAGGACAAACCTTTTTGTCAAAAGCTTTCTTCATTCTTTGCTGATATAACTGGTCGTGACACAAGGCCGTCATTCTTTTTTTTTTCAATCAAATTCAGTTGATCATACCTACTCTGGCACCATTCAGCCTCAGTGTAGCCGTCAATTTTTTCCTCGGTGACGCGACCACCTTACCGCATGATTGGTGCTACTTTCTGATTTCTGTATTTATCCTATGAAGCTTGAAAGGAAGGGGAAGATATCTTAAACTAACCCTGCACGCAAATGTTTTCTTTAACAAATGCTAAGAGATCGGGGATCGGGGCCTGGTTATACAAAGGGAAGCTATTAACACCCAGTGTATCTATAGTAATCTATAGGAACCTTTATTTGCATGTATTTTTGTTATTTTGAAATGCTTTCTTGTGTTTATCTGCTGTGGATTGGGAAAGTTTCTCCTTTGGGAGAATTGAGAGATTTCTTTTGCTGTTTTTGGGTTTTCTGTTGTTTTTGGGAAGGTACTGGACCTAAAAATTTTTATTTGTGTGCTCGCTAAGATTTCGCAATCTTATACCTACGTATTCCCATAGAGAAATTCGGGAAATCAGAGCAATCGTAGTTCCTCCTATTTCTATGGGAGGAAAGATATTTGGTGTCT
The DNA here is from genome assembly GCA_022829125.1 of Lathyrus tuberosus. Classification (NCBI taxonomy): domain Eukaryota; kingdom Viridiplantae; phylum Streptophyta; class Magnoliopsida; order Fabales; family Fabaceae; genus Lathyrus; species Lathyrus tuberosus. The sequence goes on from JALAZF010000009.1 coordinate 24,314,819, forward strand.
TGTTCAAAGCCCAAGATTGAAGCTAGCTGAGTATTTGTGTCTTGTTTAAAGCCCAAGATTGAAGCTAAAAGGTTGGCTGAGAGAGAATTTGTCATCTCTAAAGGGAGATATCTCACATATTCATCACAAATATTGAGAAATTAGTTATAAGGGAAATTACTTTAACTAGGATATGAGAAATCCATCAATGTCATAATTTCCTTTATAAGAGAGATGTCATGAAGGAAGAAGATTTAACTCAATGTAGAGCAATGCCACTTTTTCCTTTATGAATCTTTCATGCTAAGAGAGGGACATTGGCTTGGATGTATGGAATCCAGAGGTTTGCCACTTACAGCAGTCAGATGAAAGAGAGATTTTAGCCAGGATAAAGGAGGGACTCCAGCTTGGATTTTGAATCAAAAAGTGTGCCACTTATAGCAATTATCTAGAAAAGGTTTTGATTGTTTGTTTTGATATGTGATGTACAAAGGATGTATCTTCCCGCAGAGTGGACTCATGGTCTCATCTGAGGGGATGTTGATTTTTGTGTGCCTTGATCAAGGCCCAAGGTTGAAGCTAAAGGAAACTCACTCCACTGGGGAGAGTTTTATTTGTCTTGTACAAAGCCCAAGATTGAGGCTAACTGGGGAAAATAATTATATGAAGCCTAAGAGGAGGCTGTCTCTTGCCGAGGATTTATTGAAATCCAGGAGCAGGTCTAAATTGTATAGGAGAATCCAAAAGGAATTTACTCTTGCTGGGAATCAGGGAAGAGTTGAAATACCAGATGCCATGAGGTTCTGATTTCATTGGGGATTTGCTGATGGTAAATTGACCCTGGCTGGGATGTTAAGGTGAAAGTTAAGCTTGGTTGGGGGGTCAGGAGAGTTTAAAGGTAAGTTTGAAAACCTTAAAATTTTTTCAACTCTGCTGGAGACTGGTGTATTGGTAAAATAATCAGGATATATCCTGTGCTTTTTAGGAAACCTGAGGGTCTTTGTGTGAGGTCCAAGAGGAGACTATGATAATGAGACTTTCCAAGTCTACTTGAATAAAGCCCAAGGGGAGGCTGAGACTATCCAAATCTCATTAAGGAGAGATATACTCTAGTTGGAGGGAGAGATCTTTGTATGATGCCCAAGAGGGGGCTGTTGATTGATAATCAACTCTTGGATGATAGGATATTATGGACTTTTGACTCTCTTGGGGATTGAACTAGTATAAATAACTAAATTCTTATCCTATGCTTTTAGGAAGCCTTTAGGTCCTTGTACTAAGCCTAAGAGAAGGCTGGGGAACTTTTAAGAAGCCTGTTGGTCCTTATACTAAGCCCAAGAGGAGGCTGGGGGTACTTCTAAGGAGGCTGGAATTAATCCTTTCTTTGTTGAACATTTCTAAGGTTTGAAGAAATTCAAAAGAGGTTTCACCGGGAATTAATCCTCTATGGGAAAATGAATTTCTTACATACATACATTTTTAAGTTTTGTCAGTCTTGAGAAAAGTTTCACCGGGAATAATTCCTTTCTCTGTTCCATATTGAATAACCGCAAGAGAAGGCAGACTGTATCAAGGGGAGTTTCCTATAGGGGAACTAGTTTTTACTATGTTAGAAATAAACTCTGGTTTGACCTAAGTGTAGACCTAACTGCTGGGGAAGCTCTAAATAAATATGCACAAGAATATATACAAAAAAATGAATTGACATGTATATAAACAAAGATGCATTAAATTGAAAAGATGTTGGGTCTTACACTCTGAGAAGAGGCCCAAGTGTATTGTGATTGATTGTACTGATTACAATTATATGATTAGGATTTTAAGAAATTGAAGAAAGTTTTGACAAAAACCTTTGAATTTGAATTTGAATTAAAAGAAAAGTTGTTTAAAAGAAAAGAATGTCTGGGGCTTATAACTCAAAGGGAGACCTAAGTGGTTTAAGAGCAGTTTCACCGGGAATAATGCTCCTCTTAGTACCAGTTTAAAACAAATAGATGATTTTGAAAACAGAGGTATGGGGCTTATAACTCAAGGAGAAGCCCATGGAAGTTGTTTATTGTTAAAAACAAAGTTTATGTACCAAAGATTGAGGCTTATACTTAGGGAGAGGCCCAGATGACTTATTTTGAAAACAGTGATCGCACTGCGATACCGAAAGAGTTGTAGGACTTATACTATAGCAAAGGCCCAAAATTTATTTATGTACAAAGAGAGTTGGGTCTTACACTCTATTAGAGGCCCAAAAGTGTTTGTAAAGAAGAAAAATAGGGCTTATACTTCAAGGAGAGGCCCAGATGAATTTTTGAAAGGCGACGATCGCGCCACATTTTTGAAAACCATAGTGGGACTTATACAATGACTGAGGCCCAAAAATATTTATTTACAAAAAGTAATGGGTCTTACACTCTACAAGAAGACCCAAAGATGTTTCAAATGAAGTTTGAAATTTTAAAATCAAGGGAAAACCTTAATTTTAATTAAAAATACTCTTTTTGAAAGAAAATTAAATAAAAAATGATATAAAATATAAAATATATTTAAAAATAAGTTGTGAACTTTGAAAAATGTTTTGAAAAATCAGGTTTTATTTATATGAAAGTGTGAAATTCATTTGAATTTGAAAAATCAAGAGGAAAATTTCATTAAAAATGTTTAAAAACAATTAAAATGAAATTCTTTACAAAAATTCAAAATATATTAAATAAATAATATTATTTTTATTTTTTTGTAGAATAAAATATTTTAACATTTTTGTGAATTTTGAAAAAAATAATCAATAAAAAAAGATTAAAAATCAGAGAGAAATTAATTTTTGAAATCAATTAAAAAAAATAACAAAAATTCAAATATTTAAAAATTCAAAAAAGGCGTCAAGGCCATCTTTTTATTCCTCGCGCGAACCTCCATTTCTAGATTTGCAAAACCTCTCATATCTCTCTAATTACTCAATGGTTTTGACAGTTGTAAACATGAAAGTTGTTCGTTTTTGAACAAGGATTCCAATGGTACCAATTAATTGCATTTATTTTAAGTGTGGAGTGAGAAATCAAGTGATGAACACATGAACCCTAATTTCTGCAAGAACATTATGAAATCCTATACACGATAGCTACAAATAATTGATTGAGGGGAAACACTCTACACAAGTACATAAACATGTTTGTAACTTGAAAACACATTTATGATGCATGGATCATAGAGTTTGAGAGTGTCAGGCTTACTTGTGCTAGAGGAATTCAAATTCTGATGTAGAGGTGTTACAGATGTTGTGTGATGATCCAAACAACTTCAATGCCATCACTCGAAAGATCTTCTTAATCACTTTAAGCCACTTCTGTGGACCCTCTGGATCATGAGTGCCCACGAAAGTTGGCGGATTGTTCCTCTGGAACTTCCCCAAACTACGAAACCTATCAGGAGCTTCTCCATTCTGATTGTTCTATGCATTCTGGGCCATTGCTTGAGCAAGCAATTCAAACGCATTAGCAATAGCACGGCCGTTTCTCCTAGCCATTCTGCACACCATCAATAATGTTAGAAGAAATAATTCATCGATAGTGTACACGCACTCATTGACTGGCAGGGGACTAACATCATACAAAAAACCTGGCCGGACGGACCGACCTACTCTGATACCACTAATGTAACACCCTTCTACCCCACAAAATACTCACGAATAAACTAACTAATTAAAGATAAATAAATCAGAGTAAATCACCACAAGGGTGCCCTACTTTGTCATAAAACATCTAAATAACATCCTGCTTCGTAACACGAGTTCTTTCATCGACAAAATTCAATCAAAACTACTATGCAGCAGAAATTATAATCTTAAGTAATTAAATCCAAAACGTCAAAATAGTAAAATCATAGTGACACCATGTCTATAAAAACTAGAACATAAAAGTTCAACTCATGGACGTCCCGACCCGATGTTACATATCAGAGCAATACACCTTTTAAATTCAATGGAAAAAGTAAATAACTCCAAAGGCTAAATCTTCACGCACCAAGAGAGCTAATCCTGATCACCTGCATGTTACCCACGTGGAGGCAACTTTCAAATAGACAGGGTGAGTAATCAAAAATCGTTATACGAGATATAAAGAAAAGATATACAGGTACAACAGTATCAATAGTTCATTTACACTGTCCTTGTATCGTCAAACAAAACAATCATCATTAAGTCATTGTCGTCGTACATCACTGACAATTACCTCATCAATAACATCATTTATTCACAAATATGCAATGCCACATAGTATGAAATGTAACAACATAGACTCATGCATGTGGTACCAATTCATTTGATGGACACTGGGTTATCACCCTAAAAAGATCCCCACCATAGGATCGATTCCCCCTTGGAACCGGAGCACGCCATAAACACTTCAATCCACACAATGGGATTGAAGCCACCACTGGACCGAAGTCCTAACATCGTCACTGGACCGAAGTCCTAACATATGCTATGAATTCATCATGAAAAATGTCATAATAATCACCATCATAGGATCGTCAAAGTTGCATCATCATTCATGAAAAATCCTCAAAACATCATAGCACAACATCGATTACATACGTCACAGTTCATCATAACACTTCACAATTCATCATGTTATAATCATTAAGACACCACAATTCAATTTACCCACAATACAAGGTCAACAAAGAAACAAGAAAACCTGAAGAATAAAATAAAATAAAAAATATTTGTTTCTGCTCGCCTGGTGCTCGCCCGACGAAGCAGTTCTCTCGCTTGGGGTTCCCCTGGCGAAGCAGGGGAGAAATCCCTCCCTCATACAAAACTACAGTAGCACCTCTTTTTCAGCCTCCTTTCGCCTCTACTCTCTCCTGGAAAGGCTGGGGCAAAATTGCTTCGCCTGACGACACGGGAAGCTCGCCCGGCGAATCATGCGAAACTGCAACTTCTCAGTTGCGATTCTGCACCAGTTCAGATCCAAATTATCTTGCAATTTCGATACCATACAGTCCGAAAATGCACATCAATCAGAAGGCAATCATACTACAACAACAACATATCATAATAGACAACATATACATCATTTCCTCTCATCTTACACATCCTTAAATCACCAATTTCATCATAATTCGTCGTATTATCATCATGTCCCCCAAAATCCCCTAAAACCCCAACTACCTACATACCTCTAACTATATATCAATTAAAATGGTAAGCGATACTCCCCATACCTTAGAATTCTCAGTTCTGATCTTCGTCTTGAGTTCTTTAGAGTTTCTCTAAGCCCTAATCTTTTCCTCCTTCTTTCCTCAGAGTGCTCTCTAAAACACGATCGTTCCAAAAGTGAACTTCTCAAATTCCTCTTTTACTTTTGTCAAACATGCCCTTAGGACCCTTATTATGATTTTCCCATTTTACCTTCACTTATCCCCTTACAAAAGACCACCTTGCCCTTAGTGTTCCACCCCCTTTTATTTTAATTAATAATAATAATCTAAATAATATTATTCACATTATTCTATTATTATTAACACTAAAATAATTCCAATTCATCACTTATTCTCTAAATACTCTAATTATTCCCTTAGCTCATCAATAACCCACACCACACCATACAAATACACCATGCGCCATAATATTTCATCAAAAATCACGAATAATTATAATAAATCAATTAAATAAATATTATAATTATTTTGGGGTGTTACAACTCTACCCCACTTAAAGAATTTTCTCCTCGAACATTACCTGAAGGAAACAGAGTCAGATACGACTCCCTCATCTGATCTTCACGCTCCCAAGTCCAACTTTCACCAGCTGGTCCACCCTACAATACCTTCATTAAGGCAATCTCTTTACCCCGCAACTGTTTCCTGACCATCTATTCGCACAGGTGACGTTTCAACTGTCAGGTTATTGCTCACTTGTATGTCATCCATTTGTATCCCGTGAGACGGATCCGGAATGTATTTCCTCAACTGTGATACATGAAACACATCATGAAGATTCGCCAGTGACGGCGGTAAAGCAACTCGATAGGCCACTTCTCCTATCCTCTGCATAATCTGATACGAACCAACCAAACACGGAGTGAGATTTCTAGACTTCAAAGTTTGACCCACACCAGTTACCGGTGTAACTCTAAAAAACACATGATCTCCCTCTTGGAATTCAAGTGTTTTCCTCCTCTTATCATGATAGCACTTCTAAAGACTCCGCAAAGCTCTCATCCTCTCTTGGATCATCTTAATCTTCTCGATCATCTCCTGCACAATCTCAGGTCCGAGTACAACACTCTCGCCCGACTCATACCAACACAATATAGTGGTACACCTCCTACCATACAACGCCTTGTACGGTGCCATTCCAATACTAGCATGAAAACTGTTGTTGTATGTGAACTCAATTAACGACAAGTGGCTAACCCAAGATCCTCCTTGGTCCAACACACAAGCCCTCAGCAAATCCTCCAAAGATTGGATAATCCTCTATGTCTGACCATCCGTCTGTGGATGATATGCAGAACTCATCCTCAACTTAGTACCCAAAGCATCTTGCAAACTTTTTCCAGAATCTCGACGTAAATCTCGAGTCTCTATCCGACACAATACTCGATGGTATCTGATGCAACTTCACAATTTCCTTAATGTATAACTCAGCCAACTTCTGCATAGAATGATTAATCTTCATCGGCAAGAAATGAGCCGATTTAGTTAATCTATCCACAATCACCCAAATCGAATCATTTCCCTTCACAGTCTTCGGTAACCCCGACACGAAATCCATAGAAATACTATCCCATTTCCATTCCAGAATATTCAACGGTTGCATCATACCCAAAGGCTTCTGATGTTCAATTTTCAACTTCTAACAAGTCAAACAGGCATAAACAAATTAAGCAATATCCCTCTTCATACCTAACCACCAAAACAACCTCTGAAAATCCTGATACATCTTCGTAGCACCAGGATGAATACTCATCCTACTTCAATATCCTTCCTCAAGAATACTCTTCTTAATTTCTGGAACATCCAGAACACATATTCAATCTCTGAACCTCATCACGCCATCCTCATTAATCCGGAATTCACCTCTTTTACTTTGGTTAATCAAGGCCAATTGATCCACCAATCTCAAATCAGATTTCTGACCTCTTTTTATTTCTTCGAGAATGCCACTCGTCAGTTTCAACATTCCTAACTTCACACTGACAGGAGTTCTCTCATATATCAAACTCAGATCTCGGAATTGCTCGATTAATTCCAATTCTCTCACCATAAGCATCGACATATGCAATGACTTCATACTCAATGCATCAGCCACCACGTTTACTTTACCAAGATGGTAACTCAAATCAAAATCATAATCATTCAATAATTCCAACCACCTTCTCTGCCTCATATTCAACTCCTTCTGATCAAATAAGTACTTCAAACTCTTATGATCACTAACTACTTCAAATTTAGAACAAAAAAGATAATGTCTCCAAATTTTTAACATAAATACCACGGCTGCCAACTCTAAATCATGTGTAGGATAATTCCTTTCATGAACCCTTAATTGTCTCGAAGCATAAGCAATAACTTGACCATTCTGAATCAATACTCCACCAAGACCCATTTTTTACGCATCACAATATACCACAAAAGACTCACTCGGATTAGGTAAGATCAATATCGGAACGGTCGTTAACTTCTTCTTCAATTCTACAAAACTCTCTTCACATGCAACATCCCACACATAAGCTTGACCCTTCTGAGTCAACTGAGTCAAAGGTAATTCTAACTTAGAAAAACCTTCGATAAACTTGCAATAATATCCTACCAACCCAAGAAAACTTCATATTTCCGTAGCAGACTTCGGAGTCTGCCACTGTAACACAGCGTCAATCTTAGAAGGATCCACAACAATTCCACCACTAGATATCACATGGCCAAGGAAACTCACTTCCTTCAACCAGAACTCACATTTAGACAGCTTACATATAACTTCTTCTCTCTCAACACTTGCAACACCTTACACAAATGCTCAACATGCTCTTCTTCAGATTTCGAGTATATCAGAATATCATCAATGAAAACCACAACAAACCTATCCAAATATTCATGAAAAATCTTATTCATATACTCCATGAACACATCTGGTGCATTGGATACACCAAACGACATCACAGTGCATTCATAGTGACCATACCTCGTCCTAAAAGTTGTCTTCGGAATATCATATGGCTTAACACAAATCTGATGGTAACCAGACCTCAAATCAATCTTGCTAAACACACAAGCGCCATCTAGTTGATCTATAAAATCGTCGATTCTTGAAAGTGGATACTTATTCTTGATAGTCACTTTATTCAATTGCCTGTAATCAACACACAACCTCATACTACCGTCTTTCTTCTTAACTAACAACACATTAGCACCCCATGGAGAAACACTCGGTCGAACAAACTTCTTTTCAAGTAATTCTTCCAATTATTTCTTCAGTTCTCCTAACTCGGAAGCTGACATCCAATAAGGAGCCATTGACACCAGACTCGTGCCTGGTATCAAGTCCACCGCAAACTCTAATTCACGCTTTGGAGGTAAATCACTTATGTCATTTGGAAACACATTTGGAAATTCACGGACAACAGGTAATTCGACACTCGCAGCTTCACGATCAAATTGCAACGATGCAAATAGTGCAAACATTGAGGATTGGTCTTCTAGGAGTTCGACTACTTGCTTAGCAGATAAGAACATCAACTCTCCATTATCACCAAACTCAGGAAAATCCGCAATTTTATTATAACAGTTGATGTGAACATAGTTAAACTCCAACCAGTTGATTCCTAGGATTACATTGATTCGGTGTAAGGGTAAACACACCAAATCCATCACGAAACTCTTCCCAAATATCGTCAAAGGACATCTCGAACACACAAAAGTAATAACAACAGAACCATTAGCAGGAGTTTCTATCACCATACTACCACTCATATCAGACAATTTCAAACCTAACATAGTATCACATTTAAGCGAAATAAACGAATGAGTAGCACCAGTATCAATAATAGTGACCAACTCAACATTGTTAATAAAACAGGTACCTCGAATCAAGTTATCTTTCTTGGGGACTTCTAAACCACTCAAAGCAAACACTCTACCATTAGTTTGAGCAGCAGTAGCAGTCTTCATCGGCTTCTGAAACTGGGTATTGATGTGACCCTATTCACCACAGTTGAAACAAGTCAGACCTTCACCCTTGCAATCGGTAGCTCTATGGCCTCTCTTACCGCATCTGTAACACCTCAACACACTATTGTTGCAATCCTTAGCACGGTGGCCTTGCTCGTCACACCTGTAACACTTAAAAGAAGTGGGAGCTGCTCCCCCACTTGTCTTCTTCCCATCTGAAGCCTTCTGCTTCCCTTTGTCAGCTGAAGTCACATAAGGTTTTCCTCGAAACTGGCCTTTCTCCTTTTTTCACTAAGATACTTGTAGTGAGCCGATCGAGCTCTGCTATCCTCATCATAGATCCTAATCTTATCCACTAGCTTAGCATACCTACGAATTTGTAGGTATCCAATACCCTTTTTGATCTCCGGTCTCAGCCCATTCTCAAACTTAAGGCATTTGGAAATCTCAGCATCAACACGGTTGTAATGTGGACAAAACTTCACCAGCGCCTCAAATTTTGCAGCATACACCGCCATAGTCATCTTTCCTTGCTTCAATTCAAGGAACTTTATCTCCTTCTTGCCACAAATATCCTTAGGGAAATACTTCTCCAAGAACCCTTTCTTGAATACAACCCAAGTTATTTCAGTTCCAACATCTTCCAATCTCTGACGGGTGTTATCCCACAAATCTTCAGCTTCTTCTGACAACATGAGAGTACCAAACTGTACCTGCTGAGCGTCAGTGCATGCCATCACTTGGAAGATCTTCTCAATCACTTTAAGCCACTTCTGTTCACCCTCTGGATCATGAGTGCCCACGAAAGTTAGCGGATTGTTCCTCTGGAACTTCCCCAAACCACGAAACTCATCAGGAGCCTCTCCAGTCTGATTGTTCTATGCATTCTAGGCCATTGCTTGAGCAAGCAATTCAAACGCATCAGCAATAACACAATCATTTCTCCTAGCCATTCTGCACACCATCAACAATGTTAGAAGAAATAATTCATCGACAGTGTACACACACTCATTGACTGGCAGGGGACTAACATTATACAAAAAACCTGGCTAGTTGGACGGACCGACCAGCTCTAATACCACTAATGTAACACCCTTCTACCCCACAAAATACTCACGAATAAATTAACTAATTAAAGATAAATAAATCAGAGGAAATCACCACAAGGGTGCCACATTTCGTCATAAAACATCTAAATAACATCCTGCTTCGTAACACGAGTTCTTTCATCGACAAAATTCAATCAAAAATACTATGCAACAGAAATTATAATCTTAATTAATTAAATCCAAAATGTCAAAATAGTAAAATCATAGTGACACCATGTCTATAAAAACTAGAACATAAAAGTTCAACTCATGGACGTCCCGACCCGATGTTACATATCAGAGCAATACACCTTTTAAATTCAACGGAAAAAGTAAATAACTCCAAAGGCTAAATCTTCACACACCAAGAGAGCTAATCCTGATCACCTGCACGTTACCCACGTGGAGGAAACTTTCAAATAGACAGGGTGAGTAATCACAAATCATTATACGAGATATAAAGAAAAGATATACAGGTACAACAGTATCAATAGTTCATTTACACTGTCCTTGTATCGTCAAACAAAACAATCATCATTAAGTCATTGTCGTCATACATCACTGACAATTACCTCATCAATAACATCGTTTATTCACAAATATGCAATGCCACATAGTATGAAATGTAACAACATAGACTCATGCATGTGGTACCAATTCATTTGATGGACACTAGGCCATCACCCTCCAAAGATCCCCACCATAGGATCGATTCCCCCTTAGAACCAGAGCACGTCATAAACACTTCAATCCACACAATGGGATTAAAGCCACCACTGGACTGAAGTCCTAACATCGTCACTGGACCGAAGTGCTAACATATGCTATGAATGAATGATGCAAAACTTCATAGTAATCACCATCATAGGATCTTCAAAGTTGCACCATCATTCATGGGGTTCGCCCGACGAAGTAGAGGCAAAATCCCTCCCTCATTAAAAACTCTAGTATCACCTCCTTTTCACCCTCCTTAAGCCTCTACTCTCGCCTGGCGAGGTTGGGGCGAAATTGCTTCGCCCGGCTACACGGGAAGCTCGCCCGACAAATCATGTGAAACTGCAACCTCTCAGTTGCGATTCTGCACTAGTTCAGATCCAAATTATCTTGCGATTTCAATACCATTCAGTCCAAAAATGCATATCAATCACAAGGCAATCATACTACAACTATAACACATCATAATAGACAATATATACATCATTTCCTCTCATCTTACACATCCCTAAATCACCAATTTCATCATAATTCGTCATATTATCATCATGTCCCCCAAAATCCCATAAAACCCCAACTACCTACATACCTCTAACTCTATATCAATTACAATGGTAAGCGATACTCCCCATACCTTAGAATTCTTAGTTCTGATCTTCCTCTTGAGTTCTTTGGAGTTTCTCTGAGCCCTAATCTGTTCCTCTTTCTTTCCTCAGAGTGCTCTCCAAAACACGATCGTTCCAAAAGTGAACTTCTCAAATCCATCTTTTCCTTTTGTCCAACATGCCCTTTGGACCCTTATATGATTTTCCCATCTTACCCTCAACTATCCCCTTACAAAAGACCACCTTGCCCTTAGTATTCCACCCCCTTTTATTTTAATTAATAATAATAATCTAAATAATATTATTCACATTATTCTATTATTATTAACACTAAAATAATTCCAATTCATCACTTATTTTCTAAATACTCTAATATTCCCTTAGCTCATCAATAACCCACAACACACCATACAAATACACCACGCGCCATAATATTTCATCAAAATTTACCGAAAAATCACGAATAATTATAATAAATCAGTTAAATAAATATTATAATTATTTTTGGGTGTTACAATATTCATCAATAACAAGGAAACCAACATCATTCTGCTTCTGAACCTCCTCTTTGATCTTAACAACTATGTCGGGATGAGTTCTTCTCAACTTTTGTTTAACTGGCGGACATTCTGGCCTCAACAACTCTCTATGTTCCACAATATCAGTATCAATATCTGACATATCTTGATAAAACCAAGCAAATACATCCACATGCTCTTTAAGAATCTCTACCATCCTCTTCTTAACCTCTGACTGAAGCAGTTCCCCAATCTTGACTTCTTTTCTATTCTCTTCTGAACCCAAATTAATTACTTACACGAGCTCTTTGTGAGGCTGAATGGTCTTCTCCTCGTGCTCAACCAACAGAGAAATTTCATCCAGAATTTCCTCAACATCCTCTTCTTCTGCTTCAAACACAGGGAATTCAAAGTTGGGAGATGGCATAGGGACATTGTTTTCAATGGGTTTAACAATCAATCTGCACAATGATATATGCTTGAATTTAGGAAACAAATAAATGTGCAAGAATCATGCAGATAATGAAATTATTTTATTATTTTTGGTTTTATAGGTTACCATTTTACAGAAAAAAGATAAAAGATAAAAAACACACATGGATAAGCAAAATAACATTTTATTTATGATATTAAAGTTTGAAACAAATCCCTCACAAATTTACTTTCACCTTGGGCAGAGTGAAAGGATATTTGAAAAACACAAAAACAAATTACTTTGAAGAGTGAACAATAGAAGGAATGTCAAGAGCTGTCTAATTTTGGCAGACCACTCTGTGAGTCACGAAGTTTGGCATGTCATCTTCAATAATTGCGATAGCAGTTTGATCTCCAGAGTGGATGAACTAAGCACTGTGAAATATATCTTGATAGTGCTTCAATTCCCTTCTAGTCGTTCCAGGAGAGAAACCCATACCTGCTCTATTCTTGTTTTTAGCAAGTTCAACGACTATGCCCCAGCCCACAGACTGACCGTTCTTAACATTGTTGCGCATCTTTCAGAGAAAAAATGGACGCCCCACTCTTCTTTCCAACATTGTCATCAATGGATAGGGCTTGAAACAGAGTTTTCAGAGCCTTATCAACATCAATATAGGAGAAAGATGACAAATGGCTTACCAGCATAGCCTGTTCATCTCCTACCACAACAAGCTTCCCATTCTTCACAAATTTCAGCTTTTAGTAGAGTGCCGAAGTGATAGCTCCAGCCTCATGTACCCATGGTCTTCCCACCAAGCAACTATATGCGGGATGAATGTCCATAACTTGAAAGCTAATCATGAAAGGTTGCAGGCTTATTATCATAGGGAGATCAACTTTCCCTATCACTGTTTTCCTTGAACCATCAAAAGCTTTAACAACCACACCACTAAATCTCATTGGAGTACCTTGATATGACAGTCTTGACAAGGTAGATTTAGGTATCACATTAAGAGACGAACCATTGTTAACCAGCACATTAGACAAAACGTCCTCTTGACAATTCATAGAAATATGTAAAGCCATGTTATGATTCCTTCCTTCTTCCGACAATTCTTCATCACTGAAGCTTAGGTTATTACAAGCAGTAATGTTACCAACAATACCGTCGAATTGATCAACGGTCACGTCATGGTCCACATATGCTTGCTCTATCACTTTCCTTAAAGATTCCCTATGAACCTCAGAGTTCATTAACAAAGATAATACAGAGATCTTGGAGGGAGTTTGCAACAACTGATCCACAATTTTGTACTCACTATTCTTAATCAATTTTAACACCTCATCATCAACATCCTAACTTGTACCACTAGATTGCCCAGTAACAAATCCAGATTCGGATTGTACCATATGTGTCTCAAACACAATCGGCTTGTTAACAAGGATATTATCATCCTTCTTAAGAGGTGTAGCAACAAATACTCGATCGCTCTGGGTCACCCTTCTAACGTCATCAATATTCACAACAGAAGAAAGAGATGGAATATGCACATATTTCCCATCTTCCAGCATTGTGGCATTGTATCGATACAACACAACTTTATTAGATTTATAAGAAGTAGGACTAGGTAAACAAATTACCAATGGAGTAACAGATGACTTCCGGCTATTGTAAGAAATCTCAATAGGTTCAGGAATATTGAAGTATGGGACAATGACATTCACTTCGTGATCAACATCATTCCTCGGACGAGTAATCTGAATCAACCTTTGATCTAGCATTTAATGAAGGTCTCTTTTTACTACAATACATCCTCTAGAGTTTCGGGAAAAAATACGGCATGCAACATGATCATGTTCGTAATAGCTCAATCTACACAGACTTGCATGTATATCCACTAGAGAACCTCTGATCAAATTCACATAAAACATACGATAAGTACCAGGTCATCCTTCTACCATATTCACGTTGGCATTACTATGCTTAGGTAAAGGATTGTCTTGAACATTAGGCCCAAGATCTTTAAATGACAGAATTTCACTTCCGATTAATCTTTAAACCTCAGCTTTCAACGGGAAACAATTCTCTGTATCACGGTTGGGTGCCCCTTAATGATAGGCACAAGAATTATCAGCTTTGTACCACCACAAGAGTTCTTTTGGAACATCCGGTGGGTCTCTTCTCTGTACAAGGTTCTTCAGTACCAATGCAAGATACAGTTTAGCATAAGACATCGAAATTAAATCAAATTGAATTTTCCTTTGAGGAAGATTTTGTTGATTATTTTGTTGTGTTCTTTGTTGAAATTGTGGTTGATAATTTGAAGTAGCTTGAGCGGCTGGAGCAGCGCTGATGATAGGTGTAACTGAAGCTACTTGTTGCTGATGATGATGATTGTTAGTTCTTCCCCAGGGTCTTCTAGACCTCTCTTGGGAAATGACATTGGCTTCTCCATCCTTTTTATAATAAAACGAAGTACCATACTTCTTTGCACTTCCAGCGAAATTACCTCCTTTGGTCAAACGTCCTTCACAGACTCCCCCTTCTAAGTGCATACCCATATTTACCATTTCAGTAAAATCATTGGGCCCACTGGCTACCATTCGCTCATAGTAAAATAAACTCAACGTATTCAGAAAAATATTAGTCATCTCCTTTTCTACCACTGGAGGACTGATTTTGCGTATTCCTTAAAAGTTTCTTTCTTTTTCTGTGACATAGCACAAAGTTGATCATGGTTCGGTGCCATATCTAATTTGTACTTATATTGACGGATAAAAGCTTCTCCCAGATCATTTAAGGTACATATTTAAGTGCTATTATACCCATATACCATTTCAAAGCAGCACTAGTGAGATTGTCTTGGAAATAATGAATTAACAGCTGATGGTTGTCAGTGTGAGTGGGCATCTTTCTCGCATACATGACAATAAAAATTTATGGACATGTGTTACCTTTATACTTTTCGAAATCAAGAACTTTGAATTTAGCGGGAATCTTCACATTCGGAACAAGACATAGCTCATGAGCATTCTTTCCTAACAACTCTTTCCCCCATAAAGCTTTGATTTCTTTTTGCATCTTTTTAAATTGATTTTGAAATTCATCCATTCGTTCATAAACGCCCAAGCTTTCACTTGGCTCAGTATGGAAGATAAGTTCATCAGTCTGTGGGACAACATGTACCACAGGTGGAGGAATTGTCATTACGGGTTGAACAATGGAAACTTTAACAACAGGCTTGTATCCCTCAAGAATAAAGAAAACCAGGAGGCATAGAGTGTGATAGAGCACTAATCGGAGCCACGGAAATGGGCACAGAAACCACTTCAAAAATCATAGTGGGCTGAGGCTGAGTTGCTTGAGGAGTAGGAGGACGAGGAGACTGATTATGTAGAGCAACCAGAGACTCTACCAGAGCATTAAGCTTCTCCATACCAGCACGGAGGGTCGTAACCTCTTCACGAAGTTCACGATTCTCTTGCTCTAAGTGATCCATTTTTATTATAGAAATAGCCCTAGTGTTATATTGGATCAACAACTTGACTTATGAGAATACCAAGAGAAAAGCAATGAAACATCTGTGAAACTCTCAAAAGCAATACCAGATGTAGAATGATGCATGATATGCAATGCAAATGCTTTCATTCAGTTTTCAAGGAACTTTTAAGATAAAGAAAGCATCATAAAGAATAACACTTGAAGTAATAAAAATCTCATTTTATTGATTATTAGAAAGAGTTACACTTGGAAATACAAGTTACAAAGGATCAAAATACAATAAAAGAAAACTAGATCCTAGGAGTCACATCTGAGGAAGCTCCAACTCCAAGCTAATACTTCCTTCCGAGTCTCTTGATCTCTCTCTCATAAGCGTTCTTCATGGTGGTCTTCTCCAACACAAGTTGGCCCACAATATCTTTCCAAGCACCTGAGGTATGAGGATAAGATGATGAAGTACTAGAGGAAAATAAATCCTCCCTCTGTCTCTTCATAGCATATTGCTCAAGCAACTCAATCAAGTTATCTTTCTCCTTCAGCTGCTTCTGCAGCTTTAACTTCTCAAGGTTTGAAGCATGGAATCTGGCTTCGCACATATCCTTTTCTTGCTTCATCTTGGATAAGGCATCTTGAAGTTGTCTCACATTATCAGTAGGAATGGTGAGTGGTGTGGCAACTACTATAGACATGGGCTTATCAAAATCACAAGGCATCTTAAGCCCCCTTATCAAAATCATAAGGCATCTTAGGCTCCCTTGCTTATCAAAATCACAAGGCATCTTAAGTTCCCTTGCTCTCTCCTACACAATTTGGTTTTCCAAGTTCTCCTTCTTCTTTCCTATGAATGTTATGCCAAGCATGAGCCATTATCTCCTTCAAACCATGAGTATCTTTCCCCTCTTGGAAAAATAAACCCTCTAACAAAACATTATTAGGTTTATCCTTCAAAGCATATGCAAGTTGACGCCTTGCTAAACTCAGGTTGTAGTTAATTCCACCTTGTGTACCAAGAAGAGGCACATTGGAGAATTCCCCACAACTATCAATGATCTTGATATTAACAATCACAGAAGAATACCAAGTAATATCAACATTGATAAGGGACACGGTCCTTTGAGACAACCTTAAACAATCCTTGTTCTCCTTGAAAGCAGATGACTGTGGCAAGTGCGAGATAAACCACTTGTACATCAAAGGTGCATAAAAAATAATGGTACCATTTCCCTTAGAAGTCCTATGGTGGATAGAGAAATAAGTATCTCCAAGTAAAGTTAGAACAAGATTTCCAATCAAGAAGATCCGAATAACGTTAACATCAACAAAGTTGTCAATGTTAGGGAACAAGACAAGTCCATAGATGAGTAAAGCCAAAATAGCCTCAAAAGCCATCATACTACTAACACTAGAAAAAATATAAGCTCTCTCAATCAAGAACTTAGAATTCAACCCCTGAATGCCTCCCTTAACAGTAAGATTGGCGTCTATATCAGATTTCCTCAAATGAAGGGTTGCAACAATAACTTGGGACTTGGGAATCTCCTCCAAACTAGTAAAAGGAACTCTGTCAGAAACTGGTATACCCACAAGATAAGTGTTGTACCCTAACTTTTACCGCTAATATTTCTCACATATCATTTTGCATCTTATATCACAAACAAGATCATGCTTTGGTTCCTCTATCCCTCTGTTCTTTGGGTTTATGCCTTACAGGGATCACCGAGCATCTGTGTGTTTCTTATTTGCCTTTATTTGCTTATGTTTACTAACCTTTAATCAAAATCCAAAAATATGTTTGTTTCCCTTTTACTAACTTTTTCAGGAAGGATTTGGATCAAGGATATCAAATACCAGTCCCTCAGCTCTAATGAAATTCATCCGAACAAAGTCAAAGTCGATCTGCGAGCAATTCAAAGCCATTTGATCAAGAGTTTCAAAGATTTAATTGATTATTATTCAAGAGACTCTAAGGTTCATGTGTTTATTTCCATGCCTTCTCTGACAAGCAAAAAAGAATCGAGCCAGAGCCAAGACATTGCAACAAAAAGGCAATTTCCCATTTTTTCACTGAAGTAATTGATTACCGCTATATGGGTAATCGATTACCATGTGTAAAATTTGAAAAAAATCAGCAAATTCAAAATTCTGCAACATTTGGCACCAATTTCATCATGTGAATATTCTAGATCACTTCCTTTTAATTCCCCTACATAATCACAATTAATTCTCACCATACACCTTTACTAATCACCAGTTGATCTTGATTTTCCCTCCAAATTCAAATTCCAAGCCTAATTTTGGTTCCAAACCAAACTCCAAGCCACCAAAATTCCCAAGCTTAAACTCTATAAATAGAACCCTCATTTCATTCATTCTTCAAGCTTTTGATATACAAATTCACCTTTTCAAAATTCTTCTTGACTCTCTCAATTTTCTCCAACTACCAAATTCACTCAAAGCTCATTTTTCTTCTTTTGAAAGTTAACAAGTTTTCACATTGAATCTTGTTCAACTTTGAGCTAAACCTTCATCCAAACTTGTTTTCTTCATCAATTCTTGTAGATCAAGGCTTTGGAGTTTGGATCTTGGAGTAATTTGAAGCAATTTTCAGATTTGGAATGGTAATCTCATTTTTCGCCATTGTTGTTCTTGATTCATCTTCCACAATGTAGATCCTTTGTTGATATTGTTTGCTTGATCTTTGGATCTTGCAAATTGTGTTTGGTTGTTGTTTTTTTACTGTTGTTTTACTCAAAATTTCGTGCAATTCTGGTTCCATGATCACAAAGTGTTTGAAGAAAGCTTTGAAAGATGATCATGCTGAATTTGCACTATTTTTTCACTCTGTGTGCAGAGTAATCGGTTACTCAGTTTTATGTGTAATCAGAGTAATCGGTTACCATGAGTCAGAATGCAGTCCTTGGTTTATTTTTGGGACTGTTTTGGTTGATTTTCTTTTTTCTTCCCTTTCTCTTTTATTTGGATAAATGAAAGTCTTATGGGTCTTAGAATTTCTTTGTTGAATACTTGATCAAGACTAGATCATTACCTTTTTTTCTTTTCGTGTGGTATTGCTTTTGGATGACGATTTACACATCGTTCATCTAGCATGCATTAGCACAATGATCACTATTGACCGGCCTTAAGTAGGGTGACTTCTTTATAAGTTACTTGGCGATTGCTTAACATAGTGCTACATTTGTCCCTCCCTCCGAATCAGAACTTGATCTTTCGTGGCTCAAACCTTTTGGTTGTGTAAGCCCAAGGATGGTTAATCTTTTGTATTAGGTTCAAAATCTTTGAAGCTTGTTGCGTAGATGCTTTGATTCTATCAATCTTCTAACAAGTCTTCATTAACCTTAACCTAAGTGCATTGTTCAATCATTATAGTTCAAGACGCGAGATGGAATAATCGGTGTTACTTTTGAAGGCTTATAACACTATGGCCTTTGTGCTACTATTATGTATATACTATTACAATACTATTACTATACTTTTATGCTTCCTTCTTACTCCCTATCTCTCTTTACTTTTTTATGCTTTATGTCATTATATCATATCATATCTTGTTTATGCTTCCTCAATTTTTTCGTTTGTCCGTCAGACACATGTTTATGCTTATGCCTTTTTCTCTTTGTCCACTTGGACCAAAAACATTAATAAAGTCCTAAACCTCTAAAAAATTTGTGCTTCTAATCTTGGACTATGGCTACTATCCTTTGCACTGGACATGGAATTTTGAACCTAGACCTTGGACTTCAATGCTATTCTTGGATCCTTGGACTTAGAACTAGGACCTTTCCCTTTGCTTTGGAATTATGGTTTGAAGACTTTGGAGCTTTGTGCTTTTGCTTGGTTTATGGTGAAGATAGCTACATTTTTGGTTAGATCATTCTTATCCTTAGCTTTTACTTTATGCTTTAGGATAGTCACTTCTTCTCCTCCCGTTTCTTCAATTTTCAAAACCTTCTCCCTTTTCAAAACTTTCTTGATTTCAAACTATCACCTCTTTCATAATCAAACCTTAACTTTTTCAAGTGATTTTACTATTTTCTTTTCATTTCTTAACAAATTCTAAACTACATAAGCAATGAAAAAGAAATACCCAAAATTGCAAAAATATAGGACTGAAGATCGTCACGAAGAACAGGTTGGGTACAAATAAACTTTGAGCCTATATCCTTTGTTTCAAAAACCATGAACCAGACCACGTTACAACCCTCAAAAGATCTAATTGAAGCCAGGTTTCTTTTGAAAGCATACTACAACAAGGTTGCGTAATTTGACTCCTAAGTTTATTTCCAATCATTTGTTTTTATGTCATACCTTGCTTTCTCTTTCATTTTGAATGTCTAGACCACTGTGTTTTGACAAGTGTTTCATTTGCTATACATCAATAACATCATTCCAAAAATGATTTTTCATTTCAAAAATTGCATGAACTTTGCATTAAAATTACCATGAATGAATGATTTTATTTGCAGACAAACTTTCCTCATCAAGGAATTTCAAACAGTTGAGAAACTTGGTCTGTGATCCTATCAGGGGCACATTACTTGCAGATCCTGTTGTGAATCAGTTCAAGATTTGTTTCTCAGTGTAAGTTATTCTCAGAATTGGTTAACCAGAATATTTCTTTCAAGACCCATACTGAGTGTAGCCTTCTCAACTGTCATTTTAAGAACTGAAGCCATGATCAGTTCATCTCCAGCAATAGTCAAACTGAATCCATGAATAGTTTATTCTCAAGAATCATTTCAAGAATTGAAGCCATGATCAATTTATCCTCAGCATTCGTTTCAAGAATTGAAGCCATGATCAGTTCATTTTTCCCCTACAGCAGTCAAGCTGAAACTATGATCAGTTTATCCTCATCAGTCAATCAATCTGGGGCAGTCTTCTTCAATACCCAAGCAACTCAAGATGTATTTCCTCAAAAGACTATCAACCTGATACAATTCATAAGTGTGACAGAGATATGTTCAACATTTTCTCTCCAAGCAGAGTGGGCAGTGTTCCCTGTGTTGAGGAATCTGAGTTCCATTCTTCCCTCAAAAGAGAGTTTGTCTTGGTTATCCCAATCATATGCATTGCATACATAAATCATTCATAGTTCATGCATAGTAAGATTTTCATAGCTCGAAGTGTGTTTCGTGCTCATATGCATTTCCCGAGGTCCTTTTATTGTCAACTTCTTACCTTGTGATCGAAGTCCAACTTACTTGGCACCTACCAAAATTTACCTGTCTTTTCATTCAGTGTTATTCCTGAATGTTGTCGTTTCCCTATGCATCTAATGCTTTTGTTAGATGTTTGTCTTCTTCCATCCCAGTGCTATTCCTGGATCTTTGTATTCTCTCACTCCAGTACCATTTCTGGATGTCTGTCTCTTTTTGATCTCCAGTACCATTCCTAGATGTCTGTCTCTTTTGATCTCCAGTGCCATTCTTGGATATCTTGTTCCTCTTGTTTCTCCCAGTGCTATTCCTAGAAGTCCTGACTCTCTTCTATAATCCCCAACAGATTTTCTTGGATATCTTTCAATGCCATTCCTGAAAGTTTTATCTTTGCATTCAGTGCCATTCCTGGATGAGTTTTCCCCTTTGCATTCAGTGCCATTCCTGGATGTCTTTTCTCATTATCATTCAATATAGTGATTTACCTTTACTTTCAGTGCCATTCCTGAAATTTTTTTCTCTTTCAGTGCCATTCCTGAAATTTATTTCTCATTCAATGCCATTCCTGAATGTAGTAATGTACCTTTACTTTCAGTGCCACTCCTGAAAATTCTTTCTCACTTTATCTAATGCCATTCTTGGATATCTTTTCCTCAACATAGTCCAATGCTATTCTTGGATATCTTTGATGTTTACCCTCTTTTATCCAATGCCATTCTTGGATACCTTTTCCCCAGCCGAGTCCAATGCTATTCTTGGATACCTCTGATGTTTACCCTTGTCATCCGATGCCGTTCTTGGATGTCCCCAGTGAATTTTTTCAAATGGAAATTTTTTCTTGTCCCTGTCTTTCCAACTATTGATGGATACTTCTTGTCACCTTGACAGATCTCCAGAAATAGCTTGTGTCCCCTGATGTGTCTTTTCACGTCATCTCGCTCAATTTACTGTAAATCCTTTGTTTTAAGCTTCCCCGCAGAGTGTTTTATCATTTGCATTCATATCATCTTGTGGCATCTTATGGCTAAAAATTTGGTTTTCTGTATTTAAGAATCTTCAATCTTGGCGAGACGAAGTTTTCAACCTTCATATCTCCTGATGGAAGAAACTTAAATAGGGGCAGCTGTTGTACCCTAATTTTTACCCCTAAGATTTCTCACATCTCATTTTGCATCTTATATCACAAACAAGATCATGCTTTGGTTCCTCTATCCCTTTCTTCTTTGGGTTTATGCCTTACATGGATCACCGAGCATCTCTGTGTTTCTTATTTGCCTTTATTTGCATATGTTTACTAACCTTTAATCAAAATCCAAAAATATGTTTGTTTCCCTTTTACTAACTTTTTCAGGAAGGATTTGGATCAAGGATATCAAATACCAGTCCCTCAGCTCGAATGAAATTCATCCGAACAAAGTCAAAGTTGATCTGCGAGCAATTCAAAATCATTTGATCAAGAGTTTCCAAGATTTAATTGATCATTATTCAAGAGACTCCAAGGTTCATGTGTTTATTTCCATGCCTTCTTTGACAAGCAAAAAAGAATCGAGCCAGAGCCAAGACAATGTAATGAAAAGGCAATTTTCCCATTTTTTCACTGAAGTAATCGATTACCACTATATGGGTAATCAATTACCACGTGTAAAATTTGAAAAAAAAAATTAGCAAATTCAAAATTCTGCAACATTTGGACCAATTTCATCATGTGGAATATTCTAGACCACCTCATTTTAATTCCCCAACATAATCACAATTAATTCTCACCATACACCTTCACTAATCACCACTTGATCTTGATTTTCCCTCCAAATTCAAATTCCAAGCCTAATTTTGGTTCCAAACCAAACTCCAAGCCACCAAAATTCCCAAGCCTAAACTCTATAAATAGAACCCTTATTTCATTCATTCTTCAAGCTTTTGATAGCCAAGAAACCTCTTGCAATTTCTCTCCCCAACCACAAAATTCACTCAAAGCTCACTTTTCTTGTCTTGAAAGTTAACAAGAATTCACATTAAATCTTGTTCAACTTTGAGCTAAACCTTCATCCAAACTTGTTTTCATCATCAATACTTGTAGATCAAGGCTTTGGAGTTTGCATCTTGAAGCAATTTGAAGGAATTTTCAGATTTGGAGTGGTAATCTCATTTTCCACCATTGTTGTTCTTGATTCATCTTCCACAATGTGATCCTTTAATAATTCTTGTTACTTGATCCTTTGGATATTGTAATTGTGTTTGATTGCTAGTTTTTACTGTTGTTTTACTTAAAATTTTGTGCAATTTCAATTCCATGATCATAAGGTGTTTGAAAAAAGTTTTGAAAGATGATCATGCTGAATTTTGCACTATTTTTTTACTCTACGTGCAGAGTAATCGGTTACTCTGTTTTATGTGTAATCAGAGTAATCGGTTACTATGAGACAGAATGGTGTTTTTGGCTTATTTTTTAGACTGTTTTGGTTTTTCCTCCTTTGTCTTCCCCTTTCTTGTTGTTTTGGCCTTGAAACGCATTGTTGAGATCAATTTCTCTTCAATTTCAATGGACTTTGGATATGGTTAAAGTAATTAAACATTCATTAGTTCAAATCTATCTTTAAATGAATTGTTGAATTCATTTGAGGTGCTTTGAATTAGTGATATATTTTCACACTTAAACCTATCAATTAAAAGTGATTGAACTTGAAAATGAAAGGATCTTGAAAGTGTAATTCAATTTGGTTTTTCTCTTCATCTCTCCCTCTATTTCTTTTTATTTTGATCGATGAAAATCTTATGGATCTTAGAACTTCTTTGTTGAATTCTTGATCAAGACTAGATCGCTACCTTTTTTTTTTCTTTTCGTGTGGTATTGCTTTTGGATGACGATTACATATCGTTCATCTAATATGCTTTAGCACAAAGATCACTATTGACTGGCCTCGAGTAGGGTGACTTCTTTATAAGTCACTTGACGATTGCTTAACATAGCGCTACATTTGTCCCTCTCCGAATCAGAACTTTATCTTTCGTGGCCCAAACCTTTTGGTTGTGTAAGCCCAAGGATGGTTAATCTTTTGTATTAAGTTCAAAATATTTGAAGCTTGTTGTGTAGAGGCTTTGATTCCATCAATCTTCTAACAAGTCTTCATTAACCTTGACCTAAGTACATTATTTAATCATTATAGTTCAAGACGCGAGACGGAATATACTATTTTTGAAGGCTTATGGCACTATGGCCTTTGTGCTACTATTACGTATATACTATTACATTACTATTACTATA
This sequence comes from Lathyrus tuberosus, assembly GCA_022829125.1. NCBI lineage: Eukaryota > Viridiplantae > Streptophyta > Magnoliopsida > Fabales > Fabaceae > Lathyrus > Lathyrus tuberosus. The sequence goes on from JALAZF010000009.1 coordinate 24,339,240, forward strand.
CTTTTATGATTCCTTCTTGCTCCCTATCTCTCTTTACTTTTTTATGCTTTATGTCATTCTATCATATCATATCATGTTTATGCTTCTGCAAATTTTCCTTTGTCCGTTGGACATATGTTTATGCTTCCGCAATTTTTCACTTTGTCCACTTGGACACATGTTTATGTTTATGCCTTTTTCTCTTTGTCCACTTGGACCAAAAACTTTAATAAAGGCCAAAACCTCTAAAAAAGTTGTGCTTCTAATCTTGGACTATGGTTACTATCCTTTGCATTGGACATGGAATTTTGAACCTAGACCTTGGACTTCAATGCTATTCTTGGATCCTTGGACTTAGAACTAAGACCTTTTCCTTTTGCTTTGGAATTATGGTTTGAAGACTTTGGAGCTTTGTGCTTTTGCTTGGTTTATGGTGAAGATAGTTACATTTGTGGTTAGATATTTCTTATCCTTAGCTTACTTTATGCTTTAGGATAGCCTCTTCATCTCCTCCCCATTCTAAAATTTTCAAAATCTTCTCCCTTTTTCAAAATCTTCTTGTTTTCAAACTCTCACCTCTTTCATAATCAAACCTTGACTTTGTCAAGTGATTTTACTCTTTTCTTTTCATTTCTTAATAAATTCTAAACTATATAAGCATATTGACACCTTTTTCAAAAGACTTTAAAAAACATTCAAACTCATTCAAACTCTTTTTGTGGCTTATGCACTTTCTCTTTCAAAACTTTTTTAGACATGATTCATCTCTTTAAGCTGAATTATTCGCTTGGAAATGATGACTTGTCTTTACATTTAAAATCAACCGTAACAAACCTATTTTGTTATTTGTACCACGAACTACGAGGCTTTGATCCTATATTGCACTTTGTGGGTACGTAGGCATGAGGCAACAAGTCTCTCCAAACACTAAAATCTTAAAAACAATTTCTCTTCTCATCTCCTCAATCTCATTTCAAACAAACCTTTTCAAACCAAAAAGCATAGATATTTCAAAGGGTTCCTATAGAGTACTATAGACGTTTTGGGTGCTAACACCTTCCCTTAGCGTAACCAACCCCCTTACCCTGTCTTTTTTACTTGTTCTTGATTTAGAACTTGTTTAGGTTTTGTTCGCTCTTTTTCCTTTCCTTTTGGATTGAAATTCTGGTTAAGCATATCACAAAGATGTCGGACGGGATGTCGAGACACTTGATCTCTGCTCCTCACAAGCATAATGAAGAACAGAATAAACAGCAGAAAGAAAACAACACACAAGAATTGTTAACCCAGTTCGGTGATCAACAACACATACGTCTGGGGGCTTTCAAGCCAAGAATGAAATCAACTACGTAGAATTGGTTGTAATCTAAACTCCAACATTTACAACTTAGCACCTAGAAACTACCCTTCCTAGATTTCTACCTAAGATACTCCTAGGTATGAGACCCTTCTAAATTCCCTTTCAACCACAACAGTGACTACAACTCAATAAACTATCCTACTCAGGTATTCACGCAATACAAGCGAGGCTCACAAAAGTACAAACCCTAGTACTCTATAACAGTTGTAAGCTTTCACCCATATTCTAGGTTAAATCCGTCCTATTTGTATTGCAAAACAGAACTAGATTTGGGCTTCAAAATCGCGGCAATTCAGCTTCACAGAATCTGCGACCTATTCTTCTTTAGAATAGTTTCTTCAATCCTAAGTTTCCAAAAATGTCTCCTTACATGGAAACCGCATATTCTTTTTAGAATCAGAATCCCTGATTCGTCAATCTCAGATGCCACCTAAGACCAAATCATATTCCAATCACACCTGGAAAACAGAAATAGTTATTTCAAACTGTAACAGACAATGATGTCGAATCAACATGATAGGACATCTTGTGTGACACTTTAACCTGCAGTTAGTTCATCATGTCAGGACATCTTGTCCAACATCTATCTGCTAAGTTAGTTTTACCAAAATTGATGCCAACCTCAAAGGCTTGGACTCATCAATCTCCCCCTTTGGCAGATTTTGGCTAAAACTAACTGCACTTGACCTGCAAACAGAATTATTCAGAACAGGGAGACCAAAACATCATCAGAATAACAGCGTAACAAACACAACTTTGTTTCCCCCTCAACCAGTACCTTCTGCAAGTAGCACCAACACTACTCCCCCTCAATGGTTAGTAGCATATTGTCATACCCCAAATTTTGACCACTAATATTTCCCATCATTTTGGAAATCATCATCACAATATGGGGGAGCCATCTTGCCTCATTAGTCTCCCCAAAGATGGGTGAGCATCCACTGCAATCAAATTTAGGGTTTCAAGCCCTCTCAGAGCTTTTGACAAAGGATCAATCAAGGAATGGCATGATCTTCAACTTGTCTAACCTCTCAAGTAGCTACAAAGGATCAAGAGGACTCCCACTTTAAGGATTAAGTACAAAGCTGCTCCCTTCTAGGTGGATCAAGCCTTAAGATCGCCAGTGTCACCAAATTAGGGTTTTGGTCGACCAGGGCCTCCAGATGAAAATTTTCCTCTGGGCATGAGCCAATGATCCAAAACACAACCTAATATACTCCATGGAACCTCATGGACCCAATCATCAAGTCAATTTGACCTCAGGGGATGCATTCATAAAAAATCAGGAATTAGGGTTTCTTGACCTAATTCACCCCTAAGTTGACTTTTTGGGCAAATCATGAGCCAAGACCTCAATAGAGGGTTTGAGGGTCTCTAATGAACTATATTGATCCATTTGCAACAATGGATTAATCCAAGAGGCTTGAACAACAAGTTTCAATTTCATCTGCACCACAGTTAGGCTTTTAAGGAAAAAGTCAACTGTAACTTTGACTTTTGACTAGGACATGCTCCCAAGCCTTATGACATGTATCAATATACCCTATGACACCCATGGAACATGTCCATCAAGTTTGATTTAGGTCAAGGACATGATTTCCTGAAGAATTGCACAGTTTGGAATTCATTTGATAAAAAGTTAACTGTGCACAAAAGTTAACTTTGACTTTTTGAGATTTTTCACCAAAATGGATTTTTAACCCTAAAATGATGTTAATGTGTGACTTGAATCATCATTCATCAAGAAAAATCAAGAAAAGTTGGATAACTTGTAAAAGGGGTAACCATAAAAAACTTAGAAAATTTTCTAAGTTAAAGATAAAGTGGCTAGGGTACCAACTTGGAGGACCATAACTCCTAAACCACAAAGCTATTTTCTCCCATCCAAGGCTTGATTTGTAGATCTCATTGCCCTCTACAAAAACTTCAACTAGAACTAATTCCAATTCATTGTGGATTTTGAGTTATGGAGTGATCAAAATCAAGAAAAGTCACTTTGTTCCAACACTTAGTGAAAATTTCACTAAGTCAGATTTTACCCTACTTTTTGCCAAATGTAGGGGGATTTTTCACTTGGATTCAAAAGAGATCAAAACTAAACATGTTCAAACAGTTGTTGTATCATGTAAGGGCTTTCCAAAATGGCCAAGAACATTACCAAATTCCATTTGAGTCATGAGATATGACATTGGAAAGTTGCCTTGCTGAAATCTTCCAAGGCAAGGCAGAATTTGCATTTTTGCTCGATTTGCCAAAATCAGCCAAATCCAAATGCTCCTATCTACTTGGACACCTCAGAGGATTGAATCTAAAGGGGACAATCACTGAGCCAAGCCTCCAAAGTCTTTGGAACAAGAAATAGCATGTTGAACCTAGAATGGCCAAAATAGGGACAAGACTCCAATTTTGGATTGGAGCATTCAATGGAAGCATCAAGGTGGCATGGACTGAGCCATTCTCAACTGAATTCAGTCAAGACTTATCCAAGACCAAGGGAACCACAACCCTGTGCCCTAACCTCTAGTCAATGGCTAGAGGAGACTTGGATTTCCATTGGCCAACATTGAACAAACACCTGCTGCAGTTGCCATTCACTGTGGATCCCAAAACAAACTTGCTCTACTATTAATAGAGCTCAATTGTGATCAGTTTGAGTACTCTAAAGCCATCAAACAGATGCTTTCCTCAAAATCTCTTCTTTCACTCCAATTTTGCCTTCTAAGGCAAGTCACTATCGGGTTTTGAGTTTGAGAGCTTTTCCAATCAAACCAATCACTCACACACCTCACATACATCATATAGAAGTGATCCAAACACTCACATAACATCTGGAACACAAATTTCACAAAATCACCAGTCAATTGCTCAAGGTTTTAACCAAAGTGCAGTTGAGATGCCATGAAGTGATCCAGCCATACTCAGTCAAGTCCAAGCATTCAAACACACTCCATAGGGTGTAGGGAAGCTGTTCAGATCATCACAACTCATCTGTAACACCTCCAACTCAGAAATCAATTTGCTCTTGCTGTCACGACCTAGAGGTAAGCCTAAACTTGGTCATCTCTCAATCTATGCATATTTCCTCGCACAATACTTTTACCAAATGTTCATAATTATGCATGGAATGTTTCCCCTCAAGTAATTGCTTTGTTTGAATCGTGTATCAAAAATCCTAGCCTTCATGCAGAAATTAGGGTTCTTGAGGATTTTTCATGATTTCTGGTTATATGTTTAATTTAAATGAAATTAAATACCATAGACATGATCGTGAGGTTGAAACAAGTTGATTGATATGTGGATTGCATGATATAATCAAGTATTCAGTGAGATTGGATAGAAAATGCAAATCTGGGCCAAGCTGAAACACGCGCGTGTTCTTCAGCTGTTCTTGGCGCCATTTTTCATAAATTCAAATATTTGAATTTTGTGATTTTATTTAATTGATTCAAAAATTAATTTCTCTCTGAGTTTTAATGATTTTGCGTTGATTCTTTTTTTAATAATTCACAAAAATGTTAAAATATTTTATTTTCCCAAAAAATCCCAAAAATATTATTTATTTTATATAATTGATATTTTTGAAAAGAATTAATGTTTTAATTGTTTTTGACATTTAAAATATTTTTTCCACCTTAATTTTGCAACTTTTAATGCTTTCTAATTATTTTGTAGGTCAATACTTAATTTTTGAAAAATTAATCCAAGATTACAATTTGTTTTCCATATGTTAAACAATTTTAATCATTTTAACTGAATTTTTATTCAATTAAAATACATTTTTGAAAATAAATTAGGGTTTTTGGATTAATTCAACCCTCATAAATCATTTTCAAAACACTTTGGGCCTCTAATAGAGTGTAAGACCCAATCCTTTTTTTTTACCAAATCATTTTTGGGCCTCAGTGTATTGTATAAGTCCCGATACCGTAAAAAACAAACGGCGTGACCGTCGCCTTTTGAAAAATAACCTCCTGGGCCTCTCCTCGAGCTATAAGACCCATTAAAAATTTTTGGGCCTCTATTAGAGTGTAAGACCCAATCCCCTTTTAACCAAAACATTTTGGGCCTCACTTATTGTATAAGCCCCTCTGCGTTAAAAGAAAACCTCGGCGCGATCGCCATTTTTAAACGAAAAGTCAAACTGGGCCTACCCTCGTGTTATAAGCCCCACTCTTTTTCTTTAAACCTTTTGGGCCTCTTGAGAGAGTGTAAGACCCATCCCTTTGTACAAAAAACAATTTTTTGGGCCACAGTCACTTGTATAAGTCCCTCTGTACAAATACAACAGTGCAAATCACTGATAAAACCCTGGGCCTCTCCTTGAGCTATAAGCCCCAAATCTTTCTTTTTCAAAGCACTTTCTCCTTTGATTTTGAATATACTGTTGTTTTCAATCTTTCTTTGTTGAACAATTAACCAAACAGCATGGAAGCTCTACAACCGAGTAAGTGTTTATATGCCTTCTTTTACCGTTTTCATATACATATAACTGTATTGTGGGGCTGTTTCACTGTAAGTCTTCTTTCATAAACTCATATCAACTGTGTAATAATAGTATAGATATTTAGACTTTCCCCGGCAACTACGTCTAGCATTAAGCCCGTTGATCACTCTTAGAAATAGTCAAAACTAGATCCCCATAGGATTACCAGACACAGTCTTCCCTCCTCTTGGGGTTAAACAATATGGAGACATGAAAGGCAGCATTCTCGGTGAACCCTTTCATAGACTGTCACTCGTAGAAGTTGTCAAAGAAACTCTATTCCCCAGAGATGATCTTTTCTTCGTGAATGGCATCTCTTGAGTTTCTTCTAAATTCTCGAACTTTCCTGGCTTGATCTATTCCTCGTGAATAACCTGTCTTGAACTTCTTGGGGTTTGGGGACCCACAGGCTTCTTAAAAGCACTTGTCAAGAAACTCTATTTCCTAGAGATGATCTTTTCTCCGTGAATGGCATCTCTTGAGTTTCTTCCAAATTCTCGGACTTTCCTGGCTTGATCTATTCCTCGTGAATATCCTGTCTTGAACTTCTCGGGGTTTGGGGACCCACGGGCTTCTTAAAAGCATCGGCCTCCTCTTGGGCATCATACAAGGACTCACAAGCTTCCTAAAAGCAACCCCGCCGCCTCTTGGGCTTAGTACAAGGACCCGTCGGCTTCTTAGAAGTACTCACAACCTCCTCTTAGGCTTCGTATAATGATCTCTTCCTCCGGGAATGATAGCCTCCTCTTGGGCATCGCACAAGGGCCCGTCGGCTTCTTAAAAGTTTCCAGCCTCCTCTTGGGCTTCGTACAAATTGTCCCGACGACCTCCTAGAGGTATAGGAACAGAACTTAGTCATCTGCATAGAACAGTCCTTTCATAGAGTCTACTACTGTTTCTTAAAGCGCAACACAAAAGATGACACCCTAGACTTGGACAGTCTAATCTCATTGAGTCTCAAAGACATTCTCAAGCGACCCCTTCGTTAAATAGGAAGAAAACCCGTAGACTTGGACAGACTCAATACCCTTCGGATTTCCCACTTCCTTAAAAACAGGAATAACCCGGATCCTCGAACCAAATCCTCGAGTACAGTGTTGCTCATATAAGAATTGATTTTCCCTTTAAAAAATCATTATACTGGACCTGTCACTTAACTGAACAGTCGCCGTAGCCTCCTCTTAGGCTTTGTATAATGATCCTTCTCCAGTGAAGTTAGCCTCCTCTTGGGCTTTATATAATGATCCTCCCCAGTGGAGTCAAACAAATATTAGCCTCCATCTCGGGCTTTATACGAGATACCAAAAGACTCCATCGTCGAGTCAAAACCTTTTAGCCTCTCTCTCGGGCTTTGTACGAGACACATAATAGCCTCCTCTTAGGCTTTGTATAAGAAAACCACTGGTTGATCCAATCAACCTTTTAGCATAAAAGTTGTGCCTCGTTCACAGTACACAAACATCAACAACTCCTTCCCCTTCATTTAACTGCTGTAAGCGGCAAGCCTCTGGATCATCTACATCCATGCCACCGTCCCTCTTTTAGTATGAGAAATTCCTAAGGAAAGATGGCATTACTCTACACTGAGTTAAAGTCTTCTCCTTCAGGTTGAAATCCCCTATAAAGGAAATTGTGGCATTGCCGGATTCACACATCCCGGTTAAAGTAATTCTCCTTTATAAACAGCTGTGACAGACAAACCCCTCTTTAGAGATGACAAATTCTCTCTAAGGTCAACACTTTTAGCTTCACATCTTGGGCTTTGAACAAGATACAAACCACATTTCGCTTCACGTCTTGGGCTTTGAACAAGACACCAAAAACACCCATTTCCTCCCATAGAATAGGAGGAACTACGAACGCTCTGATTTCCCTGTTTTGGTAAACGGGAATACGTAGGAATAAGATCGAAAGAAAAGATCTTAGCGAGCACACTAAACAAAAACCCAAAATCCCATACTCTCATGTATCTATCAAAAAGCATCAGTCCTAACATCCTAATCCTTGTTCCCCTCCAGAAACCTGTCTGTCCAAATAACGCAAGAAATCCAAGAGAGAAAATCGTATTGGCGAAAATACAAATAACCAGTACAAAGGCCCCCCCACATTGATAGCATTCGTAACCTAACAGACCGCTGTTTAAACTCAGTATGCAAGCAGGGTTAATTGGAGACATCTATTTCCCTTCCTTATTCAGCTCACAATAGGATAAAAAATGAATCGACCTGTAGTAAACTCAACCGCAGTGAGAGCGACCAACGCTTAAGAACCGCATCCAAAATCGCTCGCTACACATATCAGCAGTAATGGTTAGTAAAGTTAGTATTACTCCCCCTTTTTAGCCATAATATGACAAAGGTAGAAAGGCTAACTTAAAAACCAAATAAACAGTATAGACTAATTAAAGTACACACCCAAACAAAAGAAAAAATTATCCTGGGCATTCAGCCCTTACACAATCAAAAATTAAATTAGAACTTGAGAGAATGCTTGAAAATCCTATCATCTCTGATGGGAATACATATTCAGATATTTGAATAGCATTCCCATATCCAATGGAATATTATGCCTCTTCAGATAGGAAAACTCCAATCTTGCCTCTCAATACTTCAAATTGATTCACGTCCAAAGCTTTAGTAAATATGTCAGCTAGTTGATTTTCTGTGGTAACATGCTCCAGGGTTATGATTTTGTCCTCCACAAGGTCTCGAACGAAGTGGTGCCTGATGTCAATGTGTTTAGTTCGGCTGTGCTGAATGGGATTCTTTGAAATATTTATTGTACTCAAGTTGTCACAGAATAGTGTCATAACATCTTGCGTGACATTATATTCAGTCAGCATTTGCTTCATCCACATTATTTGCGAACAACTACTCCCTGCTGCAATGTATTCAGCTTCAGCAGTAGACAAGGAGACACAATTTTGCTTTTTACTGAACCAGGAGATTAAATTATTCCCTAGAAAGAAGCATCCACCATAAGTGCTTTTTCTATCGTCTGCATTTCCAGCTCAATCAGCATCACAATATCCTATTAATACAGAGTTAGAGCTGTGTGTATAGAGTAGTCCATAGTCACATGTACCATTTACATACTTCAGAATTCTTTTGACCTGATTAATATGGATAACTTTGTGTTCAGCTTGATACCTTGCACAGACCCCTACATCAAATGTTATATCAGGTCTGCTGGCTGTAAGGTATAAAAGACTTCCGATCATGCTTCTATAGAGACTCTGATAAACACTTACTCCTTTTTCGTCTTTAGACAATTTCAGGTGAGTAGGAGCAGGTGTTCTCTTGTGTTTTGCATTCTCCAAACCAAACTTTTTAACAATATTTTTGGCATATTTCTGTTGACAGAGAAATATAGAATCTTCCATTTTTTTGACTTGGAGACCAAGGAAGTAAGTTAATTCTCCAACTAGGCTCATTTTAAACTCAGATTACATTTTCTTAACGAAGTGTTGAGCCATCTCTTCTGACATTCCTCCAAAGACAATATCATCGACATAAATTTGTGCTATCATGAGCGTGCCTTCTCTTTCTCTGACAAAAAGGGTTTTATCAATTCCTCCCTTTCTGTAGCCATTTGTGACAAGGAAGTCAGTTAGCCTTTCATACCAGGCCCTTGGAGCTTATTTCAACCTATATAACGCTTTCTTTAGCTTGTATACATGATCTGGGAATGTAGGATCAACAAAACCTTTGGGTTGTTCCACATAGACTTATTCGTTCAGGTATCCGTTTAGAAAGGCGCTCTTGACATCCATTTGAAAAAACTTGAATTTCAGCAGACATGTTATTCCAAGTAGCAGTCTCACAAAATCCAGTCTGGCTACAGGAGCAAAAGTTTCATCAAAATCCACCCCGTCTATTTGAGTGTACCCTTGAGCAACAAGTCTAGCCATGTTTCTTGTGACTACACCATGTTCATCAGACTTGTTCTTAAACACCCACTTTGTACCAATCACATTTGATCCTTCTGAACGGGGTACGAGATCCCAGACATCATGCCTCTTGAACTACCATAGTTCTTCTTGCATCGCATTAATCCGGAATTCATCCGTCAAAGCCTCTTTGACATACTTGGGTTCCATTTTTGACACAAAATAGGCACTTGCAACAACATCCCGTGATCTGGTCATTCTTCCTCCATTTGGGTCCCCTATTATGAGTTCCTTGGGATGATCTTTTTGAATTCTGATGGAGGGGCCTTTGTCAATCCTCTCAGTCACTGTAGGTTCATGATTGTCATCATTGGTTTCTGCAGCACCCTCAAAGTTATCTTGGGGTGCTTTAACATCCTCTGTGACATTTTTCTCCTCCATGGGAAAGAATGCTCCAATATCATTTGTAGCTTCGACTTCTATAGGTGAGTCATCAACCACAACATTTATGGATTCCAGTAACACTTAAGTTCTTGAATTGTAGACTCTGTAGGCTCTGCTATTGGTAGAGTATCCTAGGAAGATTCCTTCATCACTCTTGGGATCCATCTTCCTTCTCTGCTCACAGTCTGCCAGGATGTAGCATTTGCTTCCAAAGACATGAAAGTACTTCACAGTTGGCTTTCTACCCTTCCATAATTCATACAGTGTGACAGATGTTCCAGACCAGATGGTTACCTTGTTTAAGATGTAGCAAGCTGTGTTCATTGCTTTAGCCCAAAAGTAATAAGGAAGTTTTTTGGCATGAAGCATGACCCTAGCACATTCTTGAATAGTTCTATTCTTTCTCTCAACCACACCATTCTGTTGAGGAGTGATGGGTGAAGAGAACTCATGACTGATTCCTTCTGATGAGCAGAACTCATTAAACTTACAGTTTTCAAACTCCTTCCCATGATTGCTTCTGATTATGACAATGCCACAATCCTTCTCTCTTTGTAGTTTCTGACACAGTCCTTTGAAGACTTCAAATACCTTTGACTTCTCTTTGATAAAATGCACCCAGGTGTACCTTGAGAAATCATCTACTACAACATACGCATACCTTTTTCCAGCAAGGCTTTCAACCTGCATAGGTCCCATTAAGTCCATATGGAGAAGCTCTAAGTTTTTAGAGGTGGTCTGATGTTGAAGCCTTTTATGTGACATTCTAGTTTGTTTGCCAATTTGGCATTCCCCACATATCTTGCCTTCGTCTATCTTCAGATTGGGAATACCTATGACAGCCTCCTTGGATATGACTTCTTTCATTCCTTTCAGGTGCAAATGACCAAGTTTCTGATGCCATATCTTCACTTCGTCTTCCCTTGACGCCAGGCAAGTGGATGGACACTTAGCTTCATGAGGAGCCCATAGGTAACAGTTATCCTTAGATCTGGTACATTTCATGATAAGTTCCTCTTTATCATTTTTTACCAGGCACTCAGATTCAGAAAATTTAACCTTAAGACCTTGATCACACAATAAGCTAATACTTATCAGATTTGCTATCAATCCGTTGACATACAGAACCTTATCAAGACTAGGCTGACCATCATACTTTAACTTGCCAACCCCTTTTATCTCCCCTTTTGAACCATCTCCAAAGGTGACATGACCACTAGAATGGGGTTTGATGTCCACCAAGAACTTCTTGACACCTGTCATGTGTCTGGAACACCCACTGTCAAAATACCAGTCTTCTTTAGCAGAGGCGCTCAAGGAGGTATGAGCTATGAAGGCGACATTTTGTTCCTTAGGGACCCACTTCTTCTTTCCTTTAGGAACCTTCTTCCTTCTTCTGGATCGAGTTAATGATTTAGGATAACCATTCAACTTGTAGCAGTGAGCCTTTAGGTGACCGTACTTGCCACAGAAATAGAACTGCTTGTCCTATTTTGTTCTCCCTTGAGAGATGTTCTGAGGTCTTTGTTGATGTTGAGACATTCTTCTTGACATCACTTGAGCTGAGTTTCCTCCAGTCCTCTGTCCTTTGATCTCAACCTGATCATTGTAGCCAAGACCTCTTCCACTTCCAGTATTTCTTCCTGACACAAGGATTTCATCTAGCACATCTGAGCTATTGTTCATCATCCTTATATACTTGGTCATATTGTTAAGTTTGGAGTTTAACAACACCACTTCGTCCTCCAAATCAGAGATTATTCCCAAATGATTTAGTATTTCATCACAAAGTTGAGAAATAAGATTCTGCTGATCTTGTCCTAATTGACACAGTTCAGCACTTCGAATGCATACCTCTTTATATGAGGCAGCAAGGTCACCAAGGTTGAGATTTCCAATATATGAATCCTTGCCAGAATCATAAACTCCAGTGAGTGCAGACACCTTTTTAGCAGATTCTCCATTGCTTGAGGAGTCATCCTCAGACCACGAGGTGGATAGACCTTTTTTCTCCTTCTTGTGGAAGGTGGGACATTCACCTCTTGTGTGTCTAAAACCTCCATACTCAAAGCATTGAATTCCCTTTCCTCGGTTTGGTTTCTTATCATAGCCAGGTCTTCTTCCAAGGTTTCTCGATCTATAGATGTCGGAAGTCTGGGCCTTGACATTGTTCTTAGACTTCTCATCCAGTTTCTTCACCAGTTGGTGATACTGTTTTTCAAGAAACCCCACAGCTTTGGACAGGTCCTCATTGGAGTCACCTTCTTCTTGGTTAGTCACTTTAGCGAGTGATTTTTGGAAGTGGTTGCGAAGCACGATCACTCTGGTACTACAGCTCGATTCATTTTTTATCCTATTGAAGCTGATGAAGGAAGGGAAATAGATGTCTCCAACTAACCCTGCTTGCATACTGAGATTAAACAGTCAAAACTGTTGGTTTACAGATGCTACAAAGATTCGGGGTTTCTCCTAGGTTATTTTGTTGACGAGGGGTGCTTTAGGCTATCAATTAGGATGTTAGGACGAATGTATGAAAGTATGGGATTTTGGGTTTTTGTTTAATGTGCTCGCTAAGATTTTTCTTTCAATCTTATGCCTACGTATTCCCGTTTACCGAAACAGGGAAATCAGAGCGTTCGTAGTTCCTCCTATTCAATGGGAGAAAATGATATTTTGGTGTCTTGTTCAAAGCCCAAGACGTAAAGCGAAAGGTGATTTGTATCTTGTTCAAAGCCCAAGATATGAAGCTAAAAAGTCTATTTGTATCTTGTTCGAAGCCCAAGATGTGAAGCTGAAAGGGCGTTGACTTTAGAGAGAATTTGTCATTTCTAAAGGGGTCTGTTTGTCACAATTTGTTGGATGACTGGTTATAAAGGAGGATTACTTTAACTGGGATACGCGGATCCTAGCAATGCCATAATTTCCTTTATAGGGGGTTTTTAACCTGAAGGAGAAGACTTTAACTCAGTGTAGAGCAATGCTATCTTTCCTTTGGAATTTCTCATGCTAAAAGAGGGACATTGGCATGGATGTAGATGATCTAGAGGCTTTCCGCTTACAGCAATTAGATGAAGGGGAAGGAGTTGTTGATGTTTATGTACTGTGAACGAGGCACAACTTTGATGCTAAAAGGTTGATTGGATCAACCAGTGGTTTTCTTATATAAAGCCTAAGAGGAGGCTAAAAGGTTTTGACTCGACGATGAAGTCTTTTGGTATCTCGTACGAAGCCCGAGATGAAGGCTACTTGACTTAACAAGAGAGTTTTTTGTATCTCGTACGAACCCGAAATGGAGGCGAAAATTTGTTTGGCTTAATAAGAACCTTTTTGTATCTCGTATAAAGCCCGAGATGGAGGCGAAAGGGGTGATTGACTCAACGAGGGAGTCTCTTGTGTCTCGTACAAAGCCCGAGAGAGAGGCTAAACGTTGTTTGACTCCGCTGGGGAGAATCATTTTACAAAGTGTAATACCCCAAAATTTGCTCTCTCTTTTGTCATCATAGTTTAGCATTATCATATACCATATCATATCCACCTCATTAGCATTGCATTGCATTTTTAACATAGAAAAATGAAGCATAGCATCCCTCTTACCATCAAGGCATGTGATCAGGTGAAAGGTGGACAATCCAGGAATCATTCAAAGCACAAAAAGATCAATCAAGTTGTCTCAAGGCAAGCCAAGAGGTCTTTAATGTCTCATACTATCTCAATTGATCATTCATACCTCAAGAAAGTGAGATTCAATAGGAGATTGAAGCACTACATACTTCACTATGCAAGAGATTCAAGAAATTGAAGAAAAAACCCTCAAAAGAGATAGCTTATTGGTTCAAAGTCATCCTCAAGTGGCATATCTCATCATCCTTTAAGAGGATACACAACATACTCTGAGGAATTTGAAATTGAAGATTGCACTTTTTCCTCCTAACCAGAGGGGGCCAAAACTAGGGTTTCCAATAAAATCAGGGCATCTCTGATTTTTTGGTCAAAACTTGATGTCATGGTATTCCATATGTCCTTAAGTGTATGTGTGTAGAAAATTTCCTCTCAATTGGTTTTAGAAGTGGTTCAATTGGAAGAAAGATAAAAAATCAGGAAAATTGGGGCTAAGTCAAATAATCAGAGGAAAAAGTCAACTCTTGACTTTTTGAGGCCAAATTCATGAAATTCATGTTATATGTGACCAATGTACAAAAATTTGATCAAGAAACTCCAAAGGAATCATGAAAAAATCAAGATTGGGAAAGTTGCCATTTTTGGAAGAAATAGGGTTTCCAAAAATAGTAATTTTTGGGCCATTTTGCATCAGAGTTTGAACCAAGGCCATTCAAAATTGAAGCATCAAATAAAAATTCCACTCGGCCACAACAAAAGATCTTGTTTCAAGCTTCAAATCCATGTGTAGAACATCTCCATTGGATAAAAATTGAGTGAGATATGATTGATCAAAGTTTGAGCAAAGTAGGTTCAAAACTAGGTCATGACCAAGGATTTTCAGGTCACGCGCATATCATTTCAACAAAAAGTTGGTGGGCCAAATGTTCACCCATTTTTCTCATGGTTAAAAGCCTCAAATGCAAAACTTGTCAACATCAAAAATGTTCTTTGTAATGTCCTCTTCAAGGTTCATGTTGGACAAAATTTCATTTGATCAAGCTATGAGGTAGATATAATGGTCTCAAGTTAGGACCATCTTGCTGAGATTCCATGCCAAGATGCCTTGCCAATCCACCTCATCACCATGCCCTTGTATCAGTTCCAATTATGGATGTTATAGGTCATTTTCCAACCTCTTCCAAGCATCATTTCCACTCAAATCTCAAACCAAACTTGTAGCATTATGAAATTCTGGTATCAGACGTGTGATGTTAAGGTGTGATGTCACAACAACACACTCTGCACAATGGACAACAATAACAGTAAAATAACACCAAGAATTGTTGACCCAGTTCGGTTACAACCAACCTACTCTGGGGGCTACCAAGCCAGGGATGGAATTCACTACTTGTAGATATAATTTACAGACTCAACAACCCGTTGACAAACTCCTAAACTTATACTCTACTAATGACTTCCTACCTAAGAACCCACTTAGGTATGAGAACACCACTCAATCCCTTACAAACACTCAAAGAACCCACTTTGAGTACCCTTGATCTTACTTCACAGTTTCGATCAAATCACACAACTCTCTTTGCTTCACAGCTTTAGAGAGGACAAAAACTTAACACCTATTCAAACCCTAGAATAGTGTAAATACAAGCACTTTAAACAAACTCTAGACACTAAGCCTCCTGCTCTTGATCTTCTGAATGTTTTCTGTCGCTTTTTCCCTTTGGTCTTGTGCGCTTTATATAGCTCCTGAATTGGGCTTGGACTTGTCACAATATTTGATCAGATTTGTTAATTAAAACTGAATCTTCAAAACAAATTTTATCCCAAAAATATTTTTAAATCTTCAACCTTTTAATTCTCCAACAGACCTGCAATCAAATCTCCCATGTAACAAAAAATATCTATCCCAAGATATTCTCATCCAATGAGTCAACCACTCTCCACAATTCCATCTAATATGCAAGCCCTAATAACATATCCTGCTATTATTAATTCTGCAGGTCTGATGTTACAACATCACCTGTGTGACATCAGACATCCAACTTCAGCACTTAACTACTTAACACAGCCCAGTGTTAAGACTTCAATGTTACAACATCAACACCTTGACATCAACATTGAATAACCTTTGTTTTACCAAAATTCCAGCCAATCCAGGAACTATCAATCTCCCCCTTTGGCTAATTTTGGCTAAAACAATCTCTGCACTCTGTACCTTCAGAGATTTCAGCAGCGGAATAATCTTCAATACTTTGAAACACATTAGCAGCAGTTTGACAATTGACAATCTTCATAGTCTTCATCACTCGATCTACTGCAGCACCATCTTCATTATTGACAACAGCCAGTTGGTGCTCCCCCTCAAACACATGACCCAGCATCACAGCTGTTCAGTAGCTCACAATGTGCAGCACTCTTCACATGTCATGATATCTTCAAAACTCCTCCTTAATAACTGCATCACACTTGCAGCATATGGCAATAACAACTCGACTCTTGACTATCTTGGCTATTTTGGCTATTTTCTCCCCCTTTTTAGCCACAATTAGGCAAGCTTCTATAAGAAGCCCTAATAACTATAGTCAGTATACCCTAGCTCTCATTGTTAGCCTCTCAGTTAGTAAACAGGCAAAACAAATCATAGAAGGAAACTAAAAACATAACCAGTGCATAAAACAGCACAATATTCAAATAACAAAACCTAGCACATTAAGTGCTAACACAAATACAGAAAATAAAGCTAACCCTACTAAAATAGAAGGCAATCATTAAAAGCTTGAGTCTTCAGAGCTGAGATCATCATTATCGTCTTCATCAATAGCATCCTTCCTTGTGTTGACAGCTTCACCTTCCTTTGTTACCAATCTCAGAGCCATGACAAGTCTTTCAAATTTTTGTTTCCTTTCAGTACTAACTCTTATGACTTCATCTAACTCCTTGCAAGCCTCCTCTAGTTCTGTAATCACCCCAGTCTTGGCTGGTGACTGTGGTGATGTTGAAGTAGACGTCTTGACATTGTCAGGAACATGTTTCAACTTGTAATGAAGTAACAAGGCAGGCTTTATTTTGCACACTACATCTGAATGCTGTAGAATTCCAGGATGTTGAGACACGATAATCCCACAAATGAGAGAGGGAAAAGCAATGTACATCTTCACAGCATTTGTAGCAGCATGCTTAATAGTATGATCATAGATGTAGGAGCCATAGTTAATTCTTTGCTTTGTCCCAACTGCATAGATTATCTTCCCCAATTCAACAGAAATTGTAGTCTTGTGACTAGTAGGAACCCAGTTGACAATACCTATTCTGTGCAGAAAAGCATATTTGACACTCAACAAACTGGCTAACAGCTTTCCTTCTTCGGGCCAAAAATCTACTCGACCAGCAGTGATTTCTCTGCATATAACATTGTTGGAGGCTTCTAATTCCCCATAATCTTCCTCATTTCTTCCTAAGTAGGCATTGATCATCTCAGGAGAAAACCAGACACACTTACCCTTGAGGGTAACTCTTCTGAAAGTTCGGCTCTTACTGTCATCTATCGATTCAGGTATATTCACTATGAACTCCCTGACCAGTCTATCATAGCAATCAGCCAACCCTGACACAGTCCTTATGAGACCAGCAAGCTTAATTAGGTCAATAATTTCAGTGGATTCTAAGTCCTTTGCTACAACCTCTCTTTCCAGAGCTACTTTTCTTAGGCTCACACACTTCCACAAGGAGGCATTTCTGGCACTGTGAGATGAGGTGTTATCAGGCACTTGATTTGTAGTCAGGTTGATGTCTTGAGCATCACTCTCAGAATCTACCTCCTCCCTGATTCTCCTCTTCTTGCCGGACCTGGCACCTTTGCTCCATGACTTGGGACAGTCTGTAGATGAAGTCCTTTTCTTATCCTTCCCTCTTCCAATTCTATCATCATCAGATGAGTCCTCAATCTCTATAACCTCAACCTGCTCCTTCCCTTTATCCCTGTGGCTTTCATTCCTAGGGGATGATGTTCTGACATCAAGACTGACACCAGTGTCATTAGAATCTTCACCTTCAGCTTCTTGACTAAGGGCCTGGCTTTGAAGATTTTTGTCCTCTCCTTGAGAGTCGACTTGTTCAGCAGGCATTTGCCTTAGAGGGACGGAAATCCCTTTTACCCTTATCCCCTTTTCAAGGATTTTGGTGGCAAGCTGTTCCAAATGCTCGTCTACATCAAACTTCTCCTCAACAGCTTGAGAGGATGATGACCTAGCTTCAGGTTTGTTTACCGTGGTTGAGGGTTTTGGGTTACTTGACTCGGAAATGAGTTCTTCGGAAGAACCCCTAGTTCGAACCTACTCAGATTTCTTGGAAGGGACAGACATCGTTCCTTTGTGACAAACTAGGTTCGAAGGAGAGCTTTCTATTCTATTGAGATTTAGGGAGATGAAGCGTTGCGATGATATAGCTTTGGTAAGTCTTGATGTAGTCTCAATATAGTAAGGCGCCTGATTTTGAAAACTCTTTAAAGACCAATTACTAATTTTCTCCCTCCATAAATACTTTCCTTTTAAAACACTCACATCAGACTTTGAGTGACCTTTCAGCATCCTGATGTCATAGTCTGATGTTATAACATCATCTACAACATTACTAGTTGAATCTCCTTTAAGAGAGGTCCACTGATAACAGTTGTCATTGGTTCTGGCACCCTTCATAACAATCTGATTATGCTCATCAGAAACCACACACTCATGCTTAGTGTAGTTTACCTTGTAACCTTCATCACACAATTGGCTTATGCTGATCAAATTTGAACTTAAGCCATTGACAAACATAACATTGTCAAGTTCAGGTCTACCATCACCTTGCACTTTCCCAACTCCTGCAACAACACCTTTTCCTCCATTGCCAAATATGACTTCATGAGAGGGATAAGGTCTAAGATCATCAACCATGGATCTACATCCAGACATGTGCTTGGAACACCCACTGTCAAAATACCATGTTCCTTCTTTAGCCTCTTTGTCATCCAAGTGAGCCAATAAGCACTTCACCTCCTCCTTAGGTACCCATTGTTTAACAACTTTGGGCCTGTGCTCTCTCCATCTGTTTTGAGGCTGAGGGTATCCATGCAGCTTGTAGCAAGAGTACTGCATATGTCCAAATCTTCCACAATAATAGCATCTCACCCTTCCATCTCTGAATCTTCTGCCATGATGAGATTGCCTATGCTGCCATCCATGATGTGGTCTCCTCCTACCATAACTGCCCTGCCATCTATTCTGTTGATATCTTCTCCCATAAGTCGGCTGAGAATGCTATTTCCTGGATTGTCTCCCATGATGGCGTGGCTTTCTTCTTCCATATACATAAGGAACAACATTGGTGTATCCATACCCATAACCATACCAGTTGTCCTGATGTTTAGACATCTGATGAGACATGTGCTGTTTGAACTGAGCAGCTTGCATGCTCTCATGGTATTGTGGAGGCATATACTGACTAGCTCCGTGTGGCTGCTTTCTCTTATGATAGGAACCAGTCTTCTTCTTAGGTTGTGAAACATCAGCTTTCTTAGGGGTAGGATCCTGCTTCTTTGGCTGATGTTGAGATGAAGGTTGTGATACTTCCTTCTTTGAACCTGAAGTGCTTCCTTCTGAAGTTCCCTTGTCCTCAGCCACATAACCTATCCCAGCTTTGTCTCCAGCAGCTTTTTCTGACTGCAGTATCTTGTCAAGTGTGTCTGTACCACAGCTCAGCATCCTAACAGACTTGGTCATTTGATCAAGGTGAGCTCTAACTAGCACCACTTCATTTTCCAGATCTGTTTTTTCATTCTCTAGCTGAGTAATCTGTTGCTTGTGGCACTTGTTTTCTTGACAGATTTCAGCACTCTTTAAACACAGCTCTTAGTAGGTAGATGCCAACTCCTCATAAGTTACTTCTCCATCACTAGAATCATCATCAGAAACCACAGCTCCTGTTAAAGCTCTCACATACTTTGCTGACTCGCTTTCACTTTCACTATCAGAGTCAGACCAGGAAACTGTCATGCCCTTCTTCTACTTTTTCAATAAGGTGGGACACTCTTTCTTGACATGTCCATACCCTTCACACTCGAAGCACTGTACTCCTTTATCTTGGGCAGTTTTCTCTTCATCCTTCTTGCTGGTGTCAGAAGTCATGTTCTTAACATTAGGCCTGGAGTTATTATTCATTCTCCTAAATACTTTGGTGAACTGCCTTCCCAACATTACTATGGCCTGTGATAGATCCTCCTGGGATTCAGATTTCTTCCCTTTCTCTTCTTCACCATTTGTCACCAGGGCTATACTCTTTGGCTTCTTTTCTGGTTCTTCCTCATTCAACCCAAGCTCAAAGGTTTGAAGAGATCCAATGAGCTCATCAACTCTCATCTTGCTGATGTCTTGTGATTCTTCAATGGCAGTAACCTTCATCTTATACTTCTTAGGTAGGGACCTAAGGATCTTCCTCACAAGCTTTTCATCTGACATCTTCTCTCCAAGGGCACTAGATGCATTGGCCAGCTCAAGAACACTCATGTGGAAATCGTGAATAGTCTCATCTTCCTTCATCTTCAGGCTTTCAAATTTTGATGTTAAGATCTGAAGTCTCGACATCTTAACTCTAGACGTTCCTTCATGTGTAGCCTGCAAGATATCCCACGCTTCCTTAGCAACTTCACAGGTATTGATTAACCTGAAGATATTCTTATCCACTCCATTGAAGATAGCATTCAGAGCTTTGGAATTTCCAAGGGCAAGCTCATCTTCCTCCTTGGTCCACTCTTCTTCAGGCTTTGGCTTAGAGGTGCCTTCTTTATCTTTGCCAGCATCATCCTTCTCACATATGACAGGAGCTTTCCATTCTTTAATAACAGCTTTCCAAGCCCTACTGTCCAAGGATTTTAAGAAGGTGGTCATCCTTGGCTTCCAATAGTCATAATTGGATCCATCCAAAATAGGGGGCCTGTTGACGAATCCTCCAACTTCTTTGTCCATCTTTACACCGGAAAGTAACTTCCCTAGATCTCACCCAGAGACAGACAGGATGCCTGCTCTGATACCAATTGAAATTCTGGTATCAGACGTGTGATGTTAAGGTGTGATGTCACAACAACACACTCTGCACAATGAACAGCAATAACAGTAAAATAACACCAAGAATTGTTGACCCAGTTCGGTTACAACCAACCTACTCTGGGGGCTACCAAGCCAGGGATGGAATTCACTACTTGTAGATATAATTTACAGACTCAACAACCCGTTGACAATCTCCTAAACTTATACTCTACTAATGACTTCCTACCTAAGAACCCACTTAGGTATGAGAACACCACTCAATCCCTTACAAACACTCAAAGAACCCACTTTGAGTACCCTTGATCTTACTTCACAGTTTCGATCAAATCACACAACTCTCTTTGCTTCACAGCTTTAGAGAGGACAGAAACTCAACACCTATTCAAACCCTAGAATAGTGTAAATACAAGCACTTTAAACAAACTCTAGACACTAAGCCTCCTGCTCTTGATCTTCTGAATGTTTTCTGTCGCTTTTTCCCTTTGGTCTTGTGCGCTTTATATAGCTCCTGAATTGGGCTTGGACTTGTCACAATATTTGATCAGATTTGTTAATTAAAACTGAATCTTCAAAACAGATTTTATCCCCAAAATCTTTTTAAATCTTCAACCTTTTAATTCTCCAACAGACCTGCAATCAAATCTCCCATGTAATAGAAAATATCTATCCCAAGATATTCTCATCCAATGAGTCAACCACTCTCCACAATTCCAGCTAATACGCAAGCCCTAATAACATATCCTGCTGTTATTAATTCTGCAGGTCTGATGTTACAACATCACCTGTGTGACATCAGACATCCAACTTCAGCACTTAACTACTTAACACAGCCCAGTGTTAAGACTTCAATGTTACAACATCAGCACCTTGACATCAACATTGAATAACCTTTGTTTTACCAAAATTCCAGCCAATCCAGGAACTATCACATTACATCCCCTCTTTCAAATGGATTCAAAAACTCACCAAATTGTCCATTGAGTAGAGAGAAACACATCACCACTTCACCCTATCTCCATTGATTTCAGCTGCCATAAAAATCAGAAAACAGAAATGAATGTTGTTGTTGTTGTCTCAGCTTGCTCGTGCATTGCTCACCCTCCAAACATTACTTCATTTATCCAAACATATATCCCATTCACTATACCACGTGCTACCCATGCTCATGAAAAAGGAAAGGAATGAAACTTGCTAAACAAGTTTATGTTACAACAGCCATGCCATTCACTTCTTTTCACCTCCACCATAGCTTATCATAAGTTGCCATCACCATACCATTGCTCTCCCTAACTAACTTGACTCAGTTAGTTAGGGATGACTCACTTAACTCAACCATGACTCAGCTGACTCGCTCATGTTAACTATGGTTAGCTCACACTATAAATAAAAACTTCACTCTCTAATTTCATTTCTAACACTCATTTTCCACATTCACTTCAGAAACTCTCTCTTCTTCTCTCTCAATCTCACCATTGCAACCAATTCTCGAGCTTCACTTTATTCCTTTTCACTTCACAAATCTCTCTGATTCTCTCTCAATTCCACAACATTGCAACTTGTTTTGAAGTTTGGTTTTAATTTCTCCCCACTGAATCATCATCAACCACTGCATATAAGCCTTTATCTGGCCAAATTAAGCTCAAGGAAGAAGCATTTGCCTCTGGTATTCTTGTGTGTTCAAAGCCTCATCAATTTCAGGTTTGAGTTCTTGAACTTTGATTGCACGTTTTCTGTTCATATTTACTTGTTTCTTGTTGATTTGAGCTCACTAGGAGCATTTCTTACTCCGGCTAGTTGATAGGCCTTGTAGAGGCTTAGATCCAAAACTTAGGGCATGGTTTGATCCTCTCTGTTCTCTTTGTATGTTTTGGTTCTATGGAAAATATTGGTGTATTCATGATCTCCATTGTCTGAGCTTCATTTTGGTATGAGATTTGTGTGTTTTGGTGAACATGAGAGTTTGCAGGCGGTGGCTGTTGGCCGGAGAAGATGACCGGAAGTCATCTCCGGCCGGTGGTTTTGAATGCTAGGGTTTTGGTGTGTTTTAATCATGGCCGTTGATTTGGTTACATCGTGTGGCTCGTGTGATGACAACACATAAAAATGTCACATGCTTTGCACATGTTTCTTTTTTTAATCAGAATGACATGCGTGTGGTGTAGTACATGGTATGGAGTGTGGTCCTTCACGTGTGTGCCTTGGATTTAATTACTTTGACTTTTGTGTTGACCTGACTTGAATCAATGGTGATGATTGTTTGACCTATGTTTGACTGAGTGCGCATGATAGTTAGTGTGTATGGCGCCTAATTGGACCTTGGACTGAATTGATATTTGCACCCTTGCATTTTAAAGCCCAAGTAATCTGAACTGAGTAATTTCTATGCATGCACCCCCTCCCTTATTTCAATTTTATTTTATTTTCTTCATTTTGTACACGTTTCAATTTTATTTTAAAAAAAATACAAAACAATATCAGAAAATTCCACAAAAATTCATGAACATTTTTAAGACATTTAGGAAATTTTTGATATTTTCATTTCATGACTTTATGACATTTTTGCCCCTGTTGCACAATTTTCTTTGAATTTCCATTTATGTGCATTCCAAATGTGATACATGATTTTGTTTAATTTTGTTCTGGCTCATTGTAAATTGTTTTAACTTGGTTCTTTTTGAATTGATTCACTATTACATTGAAGCATATTAGATGATTTTTATTTTATTTTTTAGATCATTGTATGACATGTTTTGATGCTCATTTTTGCACTACTTTGCATGATGTTTCAACTTGACCTAATTGCTTTGTTTGAAGTCATGTTGCTCTGAATTTTTACATGCTATTTTGATGTATGGTTCACTTCTGACTTAGGCATTCCAATACCATGTTTGTATAATTTTCACAAGTCCATTTGATTTTTGTTTGATGCATTACATTTGAAGCATAATCACTTGACATATCATTCTAATTTTTATGCATGTTTATATGAGTTCTTTTGTGCATATTTGTATGATCATTTGCATGTTGTATTAGCTATTCATGTGACATTATAGGTCATGGATACATATTATAGGTCATCTTTCATATGTTCATTTCCATTTGAGCTTTGTGCATCCTTAACATTGCATTGTGTGCACTTTCCTTTTGAACTTTTATTCCACTTCTTATTCTATTACTTCTTGAATGTCTTGATGATTGATTCATGAATACTTGTGATATGTTTATAAACCATTTTCCATTTGGTTTCAATTCTGATCCTTGGATTACATGTTCCATCTTTTCATTTCCTTTCATTTTGCTTCTTATACATGTTGCTTTGTTTACTAACCATGTAGGGGCTTGGGTAAGTTGAAATTGAGTGTGGATAAGGAATCCACATTCAAACTCCTTTCCTTTCATCTTTTACAATTCAATTTTGTGTTTTGTTAAGTACTTATGTGCTTACTTTGATTAACTCATCACTTTCCCTTTTGAGTTACAATTCATCTTCTACTTTAGAAGTAAATTGTCTAGCTCATTTTTCCTTAGATTTTAGGTTTTGAAACCTCACAAACCTTAGGATTCCTCCCTTAACTAATCAATTAGGATTGAGTCCTAGTTCTCATAGATTTTACCTTTCTCCTCTTGAGTCTTTCATCTTCTCTTCTCAAAGAAAATTCAAAATATCTAATAAAGGTAGGCACTTATTGCATTTAGGCCTTTCATATAAAGAAGAGATTATAAGGGGTCTTCTCTTATAATCTTAGAATGTGTAGCATATAACCCATCTTGGGTCAATGTGTTAAACATTTGATCTTGTATGAGGGACTTAAATGCAATACTTGTTAAAGATACAAATAATGAAAAACACTTCTTCATTTCTTAATCAACAAAAACACTTAATAAATACTAGTATGCTAGTGTGTTTGAACCTTGATAGTTGGAACTAAGTGTGAGGGTCTTCTTCACTCTTAGGGTACTTTCTCACTCATTCCATCTTGGAATGTGAGGATGGTACATTCCAATGACTAAGATTTAGATACACTATCATATGCAAACAAATAACAAAATTTTCTTAAAAGACAAAAACAAACAATAACGTCTTTCCTTCGGGAATTATTTTCTCACCTCATTCACTCTCAGCGTACGAACGTGCTTCTTCTCGTTCTCTTGCAAGATGGTAACACACTCGGACCAGCGAGCCTGCAACACCTGAGCTAGAACATTAGTCGTTCCCTAAAAAACACTAACAAGACATCCCTAGTGAGGGGAACTACGTCGCTCTGATTCTCATGCTCCCGATGAGATACGTAGGCAGTGGGGTAGGGCCCATTCGAGCACTTCTTTTATTTTCCCTACATTTTCTTCTCATTCCTCTTCCATTCTTTCTCCTTTCTTTCTTTCAGTTCCTTTTCTAGTATCCTTTTCTATCACCCTTTGATCGAGACAAGCAAGCGTGGATCCCATCGGGTACGATGGGCGCGAGGGGGTGCTAATACCTTCCTCTCGCGTAACCGACTCCCTTACCCTTTCTCTTGGTCGCAAGACCATGCTCTATCCATCCCTTCAGTTTTATGCAGTGTTTCCTTTCCCTCTCATGGGATAAATACACATTGCTGGCGACTCTGTTCGGTGCCACTTTCGCGTTTGTACTAGGATGAAAATCCCGGGAGCGACAGCTGGCGACTCTGCTGGGGACAGGTTGACCTATTGCTGGTCCATCCTAAGCGAGTCAATCCTAGCGCTTGTTTGCTTTTCCTTCATTGGGTGTTTATTGTTGTATTGTATTTGTTGTTTACTGTATTTCATCACTTGTACTATATTTACAGCATGTTAGCATTTACATTTCGTATATTATACTGTGCTGCACTGTTCTGTCTGTTTGGCGGGATGGGATTTCTGAGAGATGAGCTCAGTACACAGGCTCGAGTATATACTTAGACTTAGAGTGGAGAGTAGTGGGACCTACGTGCCATCTGTGTACGTTGGGTAATCACGAAATTCACAGCTAGACGAGGCTATTTTGGGACCCATCATGGCGTACGCATCTTGCGTATTCCAGGATGTCAATCTAGAGAGCTGTCGACTCTAGTGACCGATCATGAGGACCTTAGTGGAAACATCCCTCTTTAGTGGTGACAGTGGCAGACCACATTCTGTGGCAAACCCATTCGCACCCGAGGGCCCACTTTGGTACTTGCATAGGATGACCTTTTTTTAGGTGAGTCAGTGGACGACCTCTTTGATTGGCATAGCATTGTATCCTACGGGCTGAATGTGCTATCGCTTCTCAAACCTCCGAAGCTGACAAGCCTTGCTTTCTAGGAACCACATGTGAGTATGGGTGGGATGTTTACAGGTTTGCAGGTAACCCAGCCTCCTACATACCTTACTTGTTATTCTATGATTGTTACAGACAGTGTATCCTATGACAGTGGTTTGAGTATTCATCTCAGATATTGCCAGATTCAGTACAGAGACACAGTGCACACAGTTCAACACAGACACAGACATCTGAATACTTGATCACATGCCTTTTGCATTTGCATACTCATATCATAACAGGTTATGTTTGTCATTTTCAGGTACCTACCATATTGTCTGATTCCAATCATGAGTTCCTAAGAAGTTGAGGTTAAAAGGAAGAACAATGTGTCATATAAATTCCCTAATCCTAAGCTGGATTTATTGAACAAGATGATAGGTATGGTTGATTCTGATGTTCTTAGCGCTTTTCAGAAGGAATATGGAGAGCTGATTAAATTGGTATGTGCATTCACAAAGTATGAGAAGGACGGGTTGCACACTTTCTTACAGTTCTATGAACCATCAATGAGATGTTTCCTGTTCCCTGACTACATTTTGATGCCCACTTTGGAGGAATTCTCATTTATTTTGAGAATTACAGTCACGTCTTCTATACCGTATTTTTCTGAAGGTGCTCTTGCCCCTGAAGTAATTGCTACTGCTCTACATCTGGACTTGTCTGTTGTGAAAAGTGGCATGAGTAGACTCAAAGGAGATGAAGGGTTCCATTTGGAGTTTCTTTTCCAACAAGCTCAGGATGCTGCCAAGGCTAAGAACTGGACTACTTACAATGCTGTGTTAGCTCTTTGTATCTATGGTTTGGTGCTTTTCCCCGGTCAACCTGACTTTATTGATATGTAGGCGATGAAAGTGTTCATTTCGAAGAATCCGGTTCCTACCCTGCTAGGAGATTTTTATTACTCAGTACACTACAAAAATGAGAAGGGAAGAGGAAGTTTGGTTAGTTGTTGTACCCAATTGTTATGTCATTGGCTCTTCAAACATTTACCTCGAACTGGTGCTTTCATAGAAAATATTGAGATAATGAAATGGTCCAAGAGGTTGATAGGTTTGACTGCCAATAACATCATTTGGTTTGATCCCAAATTACTGACAATAGAGCTTACTGTTAAATGTGGAAGTTTTCCGAACGTGCCTCTACTTGGAAGAAGGGGTGGGATTAATTACAACCCGGTGTTGGCTGTTAGACAATTTGGCTACGCTTCGAGATATCCTCCTGCTGATGAAGAGGTTAGTGCTTCTCTGTTTTTCGTAGGAACCAAGAACGAAAGAGTGCCAGAAGTAATAAATGCCTGGAAATTTAGACAAAGAGCGGGAAAGTTAATTTTTGGCAAAGGAGACTGTAGATCATACCCTGACTACGATGCTTGGATTGAGATGAAGGTCAAAGAGTTGTTGCTACCCTTTTCCAGAGAGATTCTCTTATGTCCAGATCAACACTCCATGGTACCGGCTGAAGAGTGCGAGAAATGGAAGAAAATGGTTAGAGAGTTGCAGATAGAGAACTCTGGAATGAGCAGATGTCTTCAGAAGGCTTTGGCTGACAACAAAGAGTTGGAAAAAAGAGCATTGAAAGCGGAGAAGACCTTGGCAGCCAAAGAAGAAGATTTTGATGATAGAGCTCGGTACTTCCGGAAGCTTACTTTGGGAGCAGATGATACTAGTCAGGCTCATAAGACTACAAAACAAGCTCTAGCTCGAAGCAAAGATTCATTAGCTAAACTTCGTCAAGCTTGGGATGAAGTCAGAATTGAAAACTCTGAATTGCTGACCCAGTTAAAAGATAAAGATGAAGAGCTAAAGAAAACACATGAAGCAAGAAGAAAGTATCGAGAGGACCTGGACAAAAGCCAAGAACAGGTAAGAAACGCTGAGGATAAACTGAAAATTGCCAACAAAAAGCTTGAGGATGTCACGGCGGATTTAAAGCTGGTTAAAATTCAAGCTGGAATTAAGAGGCGCAAAGGAGCCGGCGAAGATGAAGCCTTGCTGATGCACATGGGTTCGTTAGAGGATGCATTGGAAAAAGGGACGTCGTAATCAGAGAGCTGATTGAGAAGCAACATCATCAGTGTACCCGCATCTTTTTCTAGGAGATTAAGTATTCCAGCCAGAAGCTGAAGGACGTAGAGCTGTCAGATTAATGTTGTTGTCTTTTCTTTGTAATTTGCAATGGTTACCATCAGGATTGTTGATGGATCCATTTGACTGCTTGTTTCTTATTCTGATTGCTGAAATTATGACAAATGTACTAGAAAACTTTTGGGAATTTGTATGAAATGAGCTATTTCTGTTCACAATTTCTGGTCTTCAGATATATATGAAATGAGCTATTTCTGCACACCGACACACTACAAAATCACCATTTCTGGTCATCAGATACTGGTGGTTGGTGTATATGAATATCTCCTCAAGGCAAAACTCACTAATCATGACTTCTGGTCGTCAGAGATTCATGGTTACGATTGGAATCAGGATATGAAAATTATCTTGAAATGACAAACATAACTGTGCATTTCCATTTGCATTAGCATATCATTTTACATTGCAGGTTTTCTTTTTTGCAGGCGCCTGCTAACCTTTATTTGGTTTTCAGGCACGATAGCTGATACCCCAATTCATCGATATTCTACCCGACGTAATCAAGTCAGAGTAATGGAGCAAGTTCAGACTGAGTTAGCTGATTTGAGGGGAAGAATGGTGCAGTTCATGAACCTTATGCAGGGGATTGCTCAAGGTCAGCAGGAGCTAAGGGCCGGTCAGGAAACCATGAGGATTGGTCAGGAAACCATGAGGGTTGGTCAAGATGCCATGAGAGCCACTATTCAGAGGCTGGAGACCGAAATCCCAAATCACAATGTGCGCACTCCCCCTATTGTCAACATCCCCACTGGTGGGGTACATCTGGGATTTGATAATAATGGCTTGGAGGATGGTCAAGAGGACCAGTTTACTGCATTCAACAACGACATGGGTTTCCACAATGAAGATCGGAAGTACGAAGGATTAGATGAAAGACTCAAGGCTATTGAGAGCCAAAATCCTCTGGGGATTGACGTAGAAGACATGGGTCTCGTGCAGGGTGTGAGAATCCCTCCCAAGTTCAAGCTTCCTACCTTGGATAAGTACAACGGCAGTACCTGTCCCAAAAAACATTTGCAAGCTTACAATCGCAAGATTGCCGCTTATACTGAAGACCAAAAGCTCTGGATGTATTTCTTCCAGGACAGCCTGGCAGGCGCTTCTTTGGAATGGTACATTAAGCTGGACAGGGTTCATATAAAGAGCTGGAAAGACTTGTGCGCTGCGTTCCTGAAGCAGTAATAATATAATTTGGATATGGCACCTAATCGTACTGAATTGCAGAGTATGACTCAGGATCAGAAGGAGGGCTTTGAGCAGTATGCACAGAGATGGAGGGAATTGGCTGCTCGAGTGCAACCACCTTTGGCTGATCGTGAGATGGATGATCTGTTCATGAGCACACTCCAAGGGACGTATTTGGATAGATTGGCTGCGTGTCCTTCGACGGGGTTTGCCGATATTGTTATTGCTGGGGAACGAATAGAGAGTCTGTTGAAGTTGGGTAAAATTCAAGATGTCAGTGGGAGTAGTGCTGCAAGTTCGAGGAAACCCTTTGCCAATGGACCAAGGAAAAGAGAAGGGGAGTCCAGTGCTGTGCATAGAGGAATGGGCAGAGGCAGGACTCAACCCTACCATCAGGTAGACGCTGTAACCATTCTGGTTCCAGCAGGACAGCAAGCTCCAGGTCAGCAAGCTAGACCCTGATTCCAGACTAATAGACAGAGGGACCGTAAGTTTGATCCCTTGCCTATGACATATGCTGCTTTGTTACCACAATTGCTCAAAGAGAAGTTGGTTGAGCTTAGGACTATGAGGTCGTCAGAAACTGGAAAATTGCCTCAAAATTATGATGATAGTGTTCGATGTGAATTTCATTCTGGTGCGCCAGGTCACTCGATAGAAAAGTGCTGGGCTTTTCACCATAAGGTTCAGGACTTGCTTGACGCAAAAGCTATTAATTTCGCGAAGCTGCCAAATGTTCGCGATAATCCAATGCCTCATCATGGAGGTGCAGGTGTGAGTGTTATTCCTGATGGTGAGAAATTGAATCTGATTATTGATGTTAATTTGGTAAAGACTCCGCTGTTGTTCGTAAAAGAGCGTTTGTTAAAAGGAAAGGTATTTCCTGGATGTGGCTCTGACTGTAAGGATTGTCCAAGACAGATTAATGGCTGCAGTAAGTTGAAAGTGGGACTGCAGAGTCTTATAGACGAAGGAAGCCTTCAGTTTGATAAGGTAGAGAAGGAAAGAGATGTTTCTGCCGTTACCATTTATTATAATCCAGTTGAAATACAGGTGCCTATTGAAGCTCCTGTTGCTATGATGGAGAGGCCGAGACCAGTTACGATTATAGTTCCTGAATCTGCTTCTTAGGTGTCTAATCGGGCAGTTCCATGGCAATATGGAACTAATACTCATCAGGGAGGAGGTCAACAGAAAGCAGAGGCTGTTGTTGGTACCAGTGTTGAGAATGTCAGCGGACCAAGTGGTTTCACCAGAAGTGGTGGACTGTTTGCTCCTCAGACTCTAAGGAGTGATAAAGAAGCTGAAGCCGCTGCAAGAGCGAAAGGAAAACAGGTTGTTGATGACAAGGTGCCTGCTCAGAAAGAGGACCCTAAAGTCAATTTTGATAGTGATGTTGAGGAATTTATGAGGATTATTAAAAAGAGCGATTACAAGATCATTGAGCAGCTCAATCAGACACCCTCTAAAATCTCAATATTATCCCTGTTAATGAGTTCAGATGCACACCGGGCTGTTTTGTTGAAAGTTTTGAATATGGCGTATGTTCCCCACGAGATCAGTGTGAATCAGTTGGAGGGAGTAATTTCTAATGTCAATGTGAGCCACGGGTTGGGGTTTACGAATAGGGA
This sequence comes from Lathyrus tuberosus, assembly GCA_022829125.1. Lineage (NCBI taxonomy): Eukaryota > Viridiplantae > Streptophyta > Magnoliopsida > Fabales > Fabaceae > Lathyrus > Lathyrus tuberosus. Next base: position 24,370,360 of record JALAZF010000009.1, read on the forward strand.
TTTGACTCCAGATGGACGTAATCACAACAAAGCGTTGCACATCACACTTGAATGCAAAGGAGCTGTTTTGTCTCATGTGCTGGTTGACACAGGTTCTTCATTAAATGTGTTGCCCAAAAAGGCCTTGATGAAAATTGAGGTAGATGGGCTAATTCTTAGACCCAGCGATCTAATTGTGAGAGCTTTCGACGGATCCCAAAGATCGGTGTTTGGAGAGGTAGAGTTACTAATACAGGTGGGTCCACAGATCTTTAAGACGATCTTTCACGTTATGGACATTCAGCCTGCTTACAGCTGTTTGTTGGGCCGACCATGGATTCACGCAGCAGGCACGGTTACATCCACACTGTATCAGAAGCTCAAGTACGAGTTCGAAGGTCAAGTGATTACCGTTTGCGGTGAGGAAGATATATTTGTGAGTCATCTATCCACTTTTAAATATGTGGAAATGGATGGAGAGATTCATGAAAACCTGTGCCAATCTTTTGAAGCCCTGAATGTCAACAAATTCTCAGAATCTACTTCAGCAGCAGTGGTGTCAAATGTGCCAGTTGGGTCGAGTACATCAATTGTGTCCTACAAGCAGGTTAGAGAAGTGGTTGAAAGCGGGAATGCCCAAGGTTGGGGTAAAGCTATTGATAAATTCGGCATTGGATACCAACCGGGACAGGCGCCAGCTCCCCGATTCCGTGGGACAATCAATTTCAACAGTGGAGGAATTATCAACCCTAATCAGTCCTGCTCAGCAATAGAAGATGACGCTGAAAGTTTAGATTATCTGGACAGATGGGTGTATGCGCTGGCTCCGGGCGAAGCATTGCAAAACTGGTCTAGTGAAGAAGTCATTCATGTTGTACACCAATCAGAGTAATAATTCTTGTCTTTCATAATGCATAAAATCCCACACTCTGCCCAAGGTGTGTGGATCCATTTGTAGGGCCACCATATTTTCTCATATAATGTTCAAACATCAATAAAAAGGACGTTTTGGCTTACAAATTTGTGTTCCTTTATTTTCTTCTTTATTTTGTTTTTGCACAAAGAAGATTAAAAATGACAATGCACTTTCTTTTCTTTTGTTTTCAAGCAAAAAATAATAATCTAAAATAAAGCATCAATCCAATCATGCAGACTTGGTTTTGTGGATTCCTCTGAAAATGATTCTGTTATACCCACGTATGATTTCGACAATTCGATTTATCAAGCCGAGGAGGAAAGTGATGAAGAATATGAGCTCCCGGAAGAGCTGGCTAGGTTGTTGAAACAGGAAGAAAAGACCATTCAGCCTCATCAGGAAGCTCTTGAGGTTATTAATATTGGTTCAAAGGAAAGCAAGAAAGAGATCAAGATCGGTACTAATCTGCGGGCTGATGTAAAGCAAGAGCTGATAGTCATGCTACGTGAATATGTTGATATTTTTGCTTGGTCATATCAAGATATGCCAGGTTTAAATACAGACATAGTTGTGCACAGACTACCATTGAAGGAGGATTGTCCACCGGTCAAGCAGAAGCTGCGCAGAACGAAACCAGAAATGGCTTTGAAGATCAAGGAAGAGGTACAAAAATAGTTGGATGCAGGTTTTCTGGTAGTAACCAACTATCCTCCCTGGGTGGCCAATATAGTACTGGTGCCGAAGAAGGATGGAAAAGTCAGAATGTGTGTGGATTACAGAGATCTCAACAGGGAGAGCCCTAAAGATGACTTTCCACTCCCTCATATTGATGTGCTAGTTGACAATACTGCCCAGTTTTCAGTGTTCTCATCTATGGATGGATTCTCCGGGTATAATCAAATAAAGATGGCGCATGAAGACATGGAGAAGATGACATTCATTACCCCGTGGGGTACCTTCTCTTATAAAGTAATGCCTTTTGGGTTGAAAAACGCAGGGGCAACTTATCAGAGAGCAATGGTGACGTTATTCCACGATCTAATTCATAAAGAGATTGAGTGCTATGTGGATGATATGATTGCTAAATCGAAGACAGAAGAAGAGCATCTGATCAACTTGAAGAAGTTGTTTGAGAGGTTGAGGAAATTCAGGTTGAGACTGAATCCTAACAAATGTACTTTCGGCGTGCGGTCCGGAAAATTGCTTGGTTTCATTGTCAGTGAAAAAGGAATAGAGGTTGATCCTGCTAAAGTGAAAGCTATACAAGATATGCCTGTACCGAGAACCGAGAAAGAAGTTCACGACTTTCTAGGGAGATTGAACTACATTTCAAGGTTCATATCTCACCTAACGGCCACCTACGAACCGATATTCAAAATGCTAAGAAAAGATCAAACGGTCAGGTGGAATGATGATTGTCAAAATGCATTCGATAAAATAAAAAGATATCTGCAGGAACCTCCTATTCTGATACCTCCAGTTCAAGGGAGACCACTGATTATGTACTTGACAGTGCTCGAAGAATCCATGGGTTGTGTTCTCGGTCAACACGATGAGACAGGTAGGAAGGAACATGTTATCTACTACCTGAGCAAGAAGTTTACAGATTGTGAATCACGTTATTCAATGCTTGAAAAGACATGCTGTGCACTCGCATGGGCCGCAAAGTGATTGAGACAATATATGCTCATACACACAACCCTGTTGATTTCAAAAATGGATCCGGTCAAGTATATTTTTGAGAAACCAACGCTCACAGGCAGAGTTGCAAGGTGGCAGATGGTACTGACAGAGTATGATATTCAATTTACTTCGCAAAAAGCCATCAAAGGAAGTATACTGTAAGATTATCTTGCGCAACAGCCTCTTGATGATTACCAACCCATGAAGTTTGATTTCCCTGATGAGGACATCATGTTTCTCAAGGCGAAAGACTGCGAGGAACCACTTCTGGAGGAGGGGCCTGACCCTGAATCCAAATGGAGTTTGATGTTTGATGGGGCAGTTAATATGAATGGGTGCGGAGTTGGTGCAGTTCTCATTACGCCAGAAGGTGTTCACATGCCCTTCACTTCCCGAGTAACTTTCGGGTGTACCAACAATGAAGCAGAATACGAAGCTTGCATACTGGGGATTGAGGAGGCTATTGATTTACGAATCAAGACCCTCGATATCTTTGGTGATTCAGCACTGGTAATCAATCAAGTAAAGGGAACTTGGCACACACATCAGCAGAATTTGATTATGTATAGAGATTATACGAGGAGATTGCTGGCATTCTTTACAACTGTCAAGTTGTACCATGTTCCTAGAGATGAAAATAAGTGTGCAGACGCCTTGGCCACTATATCTTCGATGATCAAAGTGCATGGTTGGAACTTTGTACCCATGATTGATGTATCTCGTCTTGATAGACCTGCTTTTGTGTTTGATGTTGATGTAGTGTCTGACGATAAGCCTTGGTACCATGACATTAAATGTTTCTTGGAAAATCAAGAATACCCGCCTGGGGCATCTTCCAAAGACAAGAAGACATTAAGAAGGCTAGCCGGTAGTTTCTTCTTGAACAAAGATGGCGTACTGTATAAAAGGAATTTTGACATGGTTCTGCTCAGATGCGTGGATAGACACGAAGCAGACCTGTTGATGATTGAGGTGCACGAAGGCTCTTTCGGTACCCATGCCAGAGGACATGCGATGGCTAAGAAATTATTGAGATCGGGGTATTATTGGTTGATAATGGAATCGGATTGCTGCAAGTATGCCCGCAAGTGTCACAAATGCCAGATCTATGCAGACAAAGTACATGTCCCTTCAAATCCGTTGAGTATCATGTCCTCTCTGTGGCCCTTTGCAATGTGGGGCATTGATATGATCGGGAAAATTGAGCCTACTGCTTCAAACGGCCATCGTTTCATTTTGGTCACCATTGATTACTTCACTAAATGGGTTGAAGCAGCATCTTATGCCAATGTCACTAAGCAAGTAGTAGCCCGTTTCTTGAAACGAGATATCATTTGTCGATATGGAGTTCCCGAAAGAATCATTACTGATAATGGTTCTAATTTGAATAACAAGATGATGGCTGAGCTATGCCGGGACTTCAAGATCGAACATCACAATTCTTCTCTGTACCGCCCAAAGATGAATGGCGCGGTCGAAGCGGCCAACAAAAATATCAAGAAGATTGTGCAGAAGATGGTTGTCACGTACAAATATTGGCATGAGATGTTACCATTTACTTTGCACGGGTACCGAACATCAGTCCGCACGTCCACTGGGGCAACACCATACTCACTTGTATACGGTATGGAGGCAGTTCTACCGATCGAAGTTGAGATTCCTTCTCTCAGAGTATTGATGGACGTTAAACTAGATGAAGCTGAATGGGTACGAGCCAGATTTGATCAGCTGAGCCTTATTGAGGAGAAATGATTAGCAGCAATATGTCATGGCCAGCTATACCAGCGCAGAATGAAGAGGGCATTCGATCAAAAGGTTCGACCTCAAGTTTACAAGGTTGGAGATGTGGTAATCAAGAGAATACTTCCTCCGAGTACAGATCACAGGGGTAAATGGACTCCTAATTACGAAGGTCCATTCGTGATTAAAAAGGTTTTCTCAGGTGGAGCCTTATTGCTGACAACCATGGATGGTGAAGACTTCTCATCCCCTGTTAATTCAGACGCAGTTAAAAAATACTTCGCATAAATAGACCCGCTGGATAAAAAAAAAGAAAAATCCAGGCAAAAAGGGGCATCCTGGCGAACCAAAAAATAGAATAAAGGTTCGGGCAAAAATTAGGGATATAATTGAAAAGAATTGTACATCCGGTAAGTTGAAAACCCGAAAGGGCAACTTAGGCAAAAATGGGTATCCCGGTGGATTGAAAACCTGAAAAGGAGATCCACGCAAAAGAGGGATTTAAGCGAATGACTGCAGTCTGAATTAATCTGTACGTTCTCTACTGTTCAGCAAATAAGCTAAGTTTCCGAAGGAGGGATTGTTCCGATCATGAACTTCCGAAGGCGAAGATAATCAAGAGAGTTGGAATACATGCTGGCTATAACAGAATCAGGAATCAGTCGGAATCCGATTTCCGCATTGTCATTAGGATAGATTTCTTTTCTCAATTTTATGGCAATCAACTCTTTCAGGGGGTTTGCTTCCAATTGTAAATTCGCCAATTTTGGCATTTCATCAATAAAGTTGAATATTCAGTCACAAGCTTTTATTTTCATTTTACTGTTTTGTTTGCAAAAAACGTCCGATTTTTTATAACAAAACATTGCTTTGAAAATATCGTGGCCTTGCAAAAATATGCGCAAACAAGACAATTAAAGTTACTTTGATTGTTGGGCAACCTTGGATGGTGGATTCAAAAAACCACACAATATCCTGTGGCATGTGCATATACTTTTTTTTTTCTGTTGCAGGTAATGAGCACGATAGAACTAAGCGGCGAGAAAGCTATCTCTCAGTACCAACAGATATCTGCTATGACTTGATACTGTTGTATCTTATTAAGTCGATTCTTCCATTCAAGATTTCCCACCGGGTTTTGTGATGACAACGGTGTCCGAAAATTGTATTCTTCTGTGTTGATAACGGTTATTAATGTAGTGAGCATCCCATGTCGACAACGAGTACAAATCCTCCGGTACCTCGCAGACAATGCGAAGGGTAGTGCATTAGCGAATGTTCGGAAGTTGAAGGCAGGGTGTTCGTCTGAGGGTTTGAAAACGTTTGGTTTTCTATAAAATCCTCTTAGGAGACGAAGCTTCTCGCAGTAACATCCCCCAGTGAAGTCATCAGGAGTTTGAAGACACTTATTCTTACTCTTCTGTAAAATCCTCCTGGGGTGTTTTCGTCAGGTCAGGCTTATATCATGGAGTAAACAAACAAGTTGTTGACCTTCCCAAGCATGGGGCATCGTGAATTTCCCCGGTAAAAGATGTTCCAGATCTATTATCCCCAGTATAGTTTGAAAACGCTTGGTTTTCTGTAAAATCCTCTTAAAAGACGAAGATTCTCGCAGTAACATCCCCTGTGGTTTATTCTCAGCAAGATTTACCAGCAAGTGGTAGCGTTAACAAGGCATATTTCCCGCCGGTTTCAGCAGGTGAAATCCGTCAAAGAATAATTCCCAGCTGAATTGTTTTCTCCCCAGCGCAGTCCCCACAGAGTTTAACATTTTGACAGTGCTTTCCCCAGCAAGGTCTAAGTAGATCAGGGGAATCTCTTCTTCAGCGAAGTGTCAGTATGTGATATTGCCCAGTAGGTGGTGTAACTTTCTCAGTATTGGTCATTTATAACTCAGGGTCCCATTTATTTTGGGCATACAGATGGTTTGTTCATGTTATTCCAGCAGGTGGGATAGTATGGCATATGGTTATTCCAACAGGTGGGGTGATCATATAGTTTGTTCATATTATTCTAGCAGGTGGGATAGTATGGCATATGATTATTCCAGCAGGTGGGGTGATCATTATATACGGTTTGTTCATGTTATTCCAGCAGGTGGGATAGTATGGCATATGGTTATTCCAACAGGTGGGGTGATCATATAGTTTGTTCATATTATTCCAGCAGGTGGGATAGTATGGCATATGATTATTCCAGCAGGTGGGGTGATCATTATATACAGTTTGTTCGTGTTATTCCAGCAGGTGGGATAATATTGCAGATGGTTGTTCCAGCATGTGGGGTGATCATTATATACAGTTTGTTCGTGTTATTCCAGCAGGTGGGATAATATTGCATATGGTTGTTCCAGCATGTGGGGTGATCATTTAGCAAAGCTTCCAAAGTCGGTTTGGTAAGCATCAAAGTCTAATATTAGTTTGGCAAAGCTGCAAAAGTCCATCTAAGGATGGCAATTTTGAGATTCCAAAGACGTTTTGGTAATCATGGAAGTCCAACGACAGATTGGCAAAAATTCAGCACGAACTAGTAAAAGTCCATTGTCTAGAATGGCAGAGCAGCTAAAGTCCACCCGCAGTGTGGCAAGCCAGTAGTTGTCTGGCGTCAAAAGACGTTATGAAAGTCCACCCGTAGAGTGGCGAGCCAGTAGTCGTCTGACGTCGTACAAAAGACAGATTTCTCCGATAACGATTCATTGAAGATTTAATCCAGCAGTCTTGTTGGGTTTATATCCCTTTTCTTCTTCATCATCCCGAGCAAATTGTTGGTTATATTTGGTATTCAATCGCTATATACCTCGAAAGTCTAAAAGCAATCGCTTTCAGGCATTCAGGTCTACAGCGTTTGAATAGGGGCAGCTGTAATACCCCAAAATTTGCTCTCTCTTTTGTCATCATAGTTTAGCATTATCATATACCATATCATATCCACCTCATTAGCATTGCATTGCATTTTTAACATAGAAAAATGAAGCATATCATCCCTCTTACCATCAAGGCATGTGATCAGGTGAAAGGTGGACAATCCAGGAATCATTCAAAGCACAAAAAGATCAATCAAGTTGTCTCAAGGCAAGCCAAGAGGTCTTTCATGTCTCATACTATCTCAATTGATCATTCATACCTCAAGAAATTGAGATTCAATAGGAGATTGAAGCACTACATACTTCACTATGCAAGGGATTCAAGAAACTGAAGAAAAAACCCTCAAAAGAGATAGCTTATTGGTTCAAAGTCATCCTCAAGTGGCATATCTCATCATCCTTTAAGAGGATACACAACATACTCTGAGGAATTTGAAATTGAAGATTGCACTTTTTCCTCCTAACCAGAGGGGGCCAAAACTAGGGTTTCCAATAAAATCAGGGCATCTCTGATTTTTTGGTCAAAACTTGATGTCATGGTATTCCATATGTCCTTAAGTGTATGTGTGTTGAAAATTGCCTCTCAATTGGTTTTAGAAGTGGTTCAATTGGAAGAAAGATAAAAAATCAGGAAAATTGGGGCTAAGTCAAATAATCAGAGGAAAAAGTCAACTCTTGACTTTTTGAGGCCAAATTCATGAAATTCATGTTATATGTGACCAATGTACAAAAATTTGATCAAGAAACTCCAAAGGAATCATGAAAAAATCAAGATTGGGAAAGTTTCCATTTTTGGAAGAAATAGGGTTTCCAAAAATAGTAATTTTTGGGCCATTTTGCATCAGAGTTTGAACCAAGGCCATTCAAAATTGAAGCATCAAATGAAAATTCCACTCGGCCACAACAAAAGATCTTATTTCAAGCTTCAAATCCATGTGTCGAACATCTCCATTGGATAAAAATTGAGTGAGATATGATTGATCAAAGTTTGAGCAAAGTAGGTTCAAAACTAGGTCATGACCAAGGATTTTCAGGTCACGCGCATATCATTTCAACAAAAAGTTGGTGGGCCAAATGTTCACCCATTTTTCTCATGGTTAAAAGCCTCAAATGCAAAACTTGTCAACATCAAAAATGTTCCTTGTAATGTCCTCTTCAAGGTTCATGTTGGACAAAATTTCATTTGATCAAGCTATGAGGTAGATATAATGGTCTCAAGTTAGGACCATCTTGCTGAGATTCCATGACAAGATGCCTTGCCAATCCACCTCATCACCACGCCCTTGTATCAGTTCCAATTATGGATGTTATAGGTCATTTTCCAACCTCTTCCAAGCATCATTTCCACTCAAATCTTAAACCAAACTTGTAGCATTACATCCCCTCTTTCAAATGGATTCAAAAACTCACCAAATTGTCCATTGAGTAGAGAGAAAAACATCACCACTTCACCCTATCTCCATTGATTTCAGCTGCCATAAAAATCAGAAAACAAAAATGAATGTTGTTGTTGTTGTCTCAGCTTGCCCGTGCATTGCTCACCCTCCAAACATTACTTCATTTAGCCAAACATATATCCCATTCACTATACCACGTGCTACCCATGCTCATGAAAAAGGAAAGGAATGAAACTTGCTGAACAAGTTTATGTTACAACAGCCATTCCATTCACTTCTTTTCACCTCCACCATAGCTTATCATAAGTTGCCATCACCATACCATTGCTTTCCCTAACTAACTTGACTCAGTTAGTTAGGGATGACTCACTTAACTCAACCATGACTCAGCTGACTCGCTCATGTTAACTATGGTTAGCTCACACTATAAATAAAAACTTCACTCTCTAATTTCATTTCTAACACTCATTTTCCACATTCACTTCAGAAACTCTCTCTTCTTCTCTCTCAATCTCACCATTGCAACCAATTCTCGAGCTTCACTTTGTTCCTTTTCACTTCACAACTCTCTCTGATTCTCTCTCAATTCGACAACATTGCAACTTATTTTGAAGTTTGGTTTTAATTTCTCTCCACTGAATCATCATCAACCACTGCATCTAAGCCTTTATCTGGCCAAATTAAGCTCAAGGAAGAAGCATTTGCCTCTGGTATTCTTGTGTGTTCAAAGCCTCATCAATTTCAGGTTTGAGTTCTTGAACTTTGATTGCACGTTTTCTGTTCATATTTACTTGTTTCTTGTTGATTTGAGATCACTAGGAGCATTTCTTACTCCGGCTAGTTGATAGGCCTTGTAGAGGCTTAGATCCAAAACTTGGGGCATGGTTTGATCCTCTCTGTTCTCTTTGTATGTTTTGGTTCTATGGAAAATATTGGTGTATTCATGATCTCCATTGTCTGAGCTTCATTTTGGTATGAGATTTGTGTGTTTTGGTGAACATGTGAGTTTGCAGGCGGTGGCTGTTGGCCGGAGAAGATGACCGGAAGTCATCTCCGGCCGGTGGTTTTGAATGCTAGGGTTTTGGTGTGTTTTAATCATGGTCGTTGATTTGGTTACATCGTGTGGCTCGTGTGATGACAACACATAAAAATGTCACATGCTTTGCACATGTTTCTTTTTTTAATCAAAATGACATGCGTGTGGTGTAGTACATGGTATGGAGTGTGGTCCTTCACGTGTATGCCTTGGATTTAATTACTTTGACTTTTGTGTTGACCTGACTTGAATCAATGGTGATGATTGTTTGACCTATGTTTGACTGAGTGCGCATGATAGTTAGTGTGTATGGCGCGTAATTGGACCTTGGACTGAATTGATATTTGCACCCTTGCATTTTAAAGCCCAATTAATCTGAACTGAGTAATTGCTATGCATACACCCCCTCCCTTATTTCCATTTTATTTTATTTTCTTCATTTTGTACACGTTTCAATTTTATTTTAAAAAAAAATACAAAACAATATCAGAAAATTCCACAAAAATTCATGAACATTTTTAATACATTTAGAAAATTTTTGATATTTTCATTTCATGACTTTATGACATTTTTGCCCCTGTTGCACAATTTTCTTTGAATTTCCATTTATGTGCATTCCAAATGTGATACATGATTTTGTTTAATTTTGTTCTGGCTCATTGTAAATTGTTTTAACTTGGTTCTTTTTGAATTGATTCACTATTACATTGAAGAATATTAGATGATTTTTATTTGATTTTTTAGATCATTGTATGACATGTTTTGATGCTCATTTTTGCACTACTTTGTATGATGTTTCAACTTGACCTAATTGCTTTGTTTGAAGTCATGTTGCTCTGAATTTTTACATGCTATTTTGATGTATGGTTCACTTATGACTTAGGCATTCCAATACCATTTTTGTATAATTCTCACAAGTCCATTTGATTTTTGTTTGATGCATTACATTTGAAGCATAATCACTTGACATATCATTCTAATTTTTATGCATGTTTATATGAGTTCTTTTGTGCATATTTGTATGATCATTTGCATATTGTATTAGCTATTCATGTGACATTATAGGTCATGGATACATATTATAGGTCATCTTTCATATGTTCATTTCCATTTGAGCTTTGTGCATCCTTAACATTGCATTGTGTGCACTTTCCTTTTGAACTTTTATTCCACTTCTTATTCTATTACTTCTTGAATGTCTTGATGATTGATTTATGAATACTTGTGATATGTTTATAAACCATTTTCCATTTGGTTTCAATTCTGATCCTTGGATTACATGTTCCATCTTTTCATTTCCTTTCATTTTGCTTCTTATACATGTTGCTTTGTTTACTAACCATGTAGGGGCTTGGGTAAGTTGAAATTGAGTATGGATAAGGAATCCACATTCAAACTCCTTTCCTTTCATCTTTTACAATTCAATTTTGTGTTTTGTAAAGTACTTATGTGCTTACTTTGATTAACTCATCACTTTCCCTTTTGAGTTACAATTCATCTTCTACTTTAGAAGTAAATTGTCTAGCTCATTTCTTCCTTAGATTTTAGGTTTTGAAACCTCACAAACCTTAGGATTCCTCCCTTAACTAATCAATTAGGATTGAGTCCTAGTTCTCATAGATTTTACCTTTCTCCTCTTGAGTCTTTCATCTTCTCTTCTCAAAGAAAATTCAAAATATCTAATAAAGGTAGGCACTTATTGCATTTAGGCCTTTCATATAAAGAAGAGATTATAAGGGGTCTTCTCTTATAATCTTAGAATGTGTAGCATATAACCCATCTTGGGTCAATGTGTTAAACATTTGATCTTGTATGAGGGACTTAAATGCAATACTTGTTGAAGATAAAAATAATGAAAAACACTTCTTCATTTCTTAATCAACAAAAACACTTAATAAATACTAGTATGCTAGTGTGTTTGAACCTTGATAGTTGGAACTAAGTGTGAGGGTCTTCTTCACTCTTAGGGTACTTTCTCACTCATTCCATCTTGGAATGTGAGGATGGTACATTCCAATGACTAAGATTTAGATACACTATCATATGCAAACAAATAACAAAATTTTCTTAAAAGACAAAAACAAACAATAACGTCTTTCCTTTGGGAATTCTTTTCTCACCTCATTCACTCTCAGCGTACGAACATGCTTCTTCTCGTTCTCTTGCGAGATGGTAACGCACTCGGACCAGCGAGCCTGCAACACCTGAGCTAGAACGTTAGTCGTTCCCTAAAAAACACAAACAAGACATCCCTAGTGAGGGGAACTACGTCGCTCTGATTCTCGTGCTCCCGATGAGATACGTAGGCAGTGGGGTAGGGCCCATTCGAGCACTTCTTTTATTTTCCCTACATTTGTTTCTCGTTCCTCTTCCATTCTTTCTCCTTTCTTTCTTTCAGTTCCCTTTCCAGTATCCTTTTCTATCACCTTTTGATCGAGACAAGCAAGCGTGGATCCCATCGGGTACGATGGGCGCGAGGGGGTGCTAATACCTTCCTCTCGCGTAACCGACTCCCTTACCCTTTCTCTTGGTCGCAAGACCATGCTCTATCCTTCCCTTCAGGTTTATGCAGTGTTTCCTTTCCCTCTCATGGGATAAATACACATTACTGGCGACTCTGTTCGGTGCCACTTTCGCGTTTGTACTAGGATGAAAATCCCGGGAGCGACACAAAGCCCAAGAGGAGGCTAACTTCACTGGAGAAAGATCATTATACAAAGCCTAAGAGGAGGCTGTGGCGCTGTTTCAGTTGAGTGACAGGTCCAGTATGCTGATTTAAAGAGAAAATCAGTTCTTATATGAGCAACACTGTACTCAAGGATTTTGATTCGAGGATCCAGGTTATTCCTGTTCTTTAAGGAAGTGGGAAATCCGGAGGGTATTGAGACTGTCCGAGTCTACGGGTTTTCTTCCTATTTAACGAAGGGGTCACTTGAAAATGTCTGGAAAACTCAATGAGATTAGACTGTCTGTGTCTAGAGTTTCATCTTTTATACCATGCTTTGATAAACAGTAGTAGACTCTTTGAAAGGACTGTTCTATGCAGATGACTAATTTCTGTTCCTATACCTCTAGGAGGTCGTCGGGACAATTTGTACGAAGCCCAAGAGGAGGCTGGAAACTTTTAAGAAGCCGACGGGTCCTTGTACGAAGCCCAAAAGGAGGCTATCATTCCCGGAGGAAGAGATCATTATACGAAGCCTAAGAGGAGGCTGTGAACACTTCTAAGAAGCCGAGAGGTCCTTGTACTAAGCCCAAGAGGAGGCGGGGATGCTTTTAGGAAGCCTGTGGGTCCTTGTACTATGCCCAAGAGGAGGCCAATGCTTTTAAGAAGCCCGTGGGTCCCCAAACCCCGAAAAATTCAAGGCAAGCTATTCACAAGGAATAGATCAAGTCAGGAAAGTTCGAGAATTTAGAAGAAACTCAAAGATGCCATTCACGGAGAATACATTCATCTTTGGGAGTAGAGTTTCTTGACAATTCCTAATGAGGACAACCGAAGAGAAGACTGTATCTGGTGATCTAGTTGTCTATTTCTATGAATAAACGAAACGGCGTCACCTAGTTCTAGACGTAGTTGCCGGCGAAACTCGAAATATCTATACTATTATTACATAGTTGATATGAGTTTATGAAAGAAGACTTACAGTGAAACAGCCCCATAATACAGTTATATGTATATGAAAGCAGTAAATGAAAGCGTATAAACACTTACTCGGTTGTAGAGCTTCCATGCTGTTTGGTTAGTTGTTCAACAAAGAAAGATTGAAAACAAAAGTATATTCAAAATCAAAGGAGAAAGTGCTTTGAAAAAGAAAGATTTGGGGCTTATAGCTCAAGGAGAGGCCCAGGGTTTTACCAGTGAGCGCACTGTTGTTTTGTACAGAGGGACTTATACAAGTGACTGAGGCCCAAAAAGGTTTTCTGTACAAATGGATGGGTATTACACTCTCTCAAGAGGCCCAAAAGGTTTAAATAAAAAGAGTGGGGCTTATAACACGAGGGTAGGCCCAGTTTGACTTTTCGTTTAAAAATGGCGATTGCGCCGAGGTTTTCTTTTAACGCGAAGGGGCTTATACAATAAGTGATGCCCAAAATTGTTTTGGTTAAAAGGGGGTTGGGTCTTACACTCTATTAGAGGCCCGGAAGTTTTGAATGGGTCTTATAGCTCAAGGAGAGGCCTAATTGGTTTTTTTAAAAGGCGACGATTGCGTCGTTTATTTGAAAATGTACAGAGGGACTTATACAACGAATGAGGCCCAAAAAGTTTTCTGTACAAGAGGGTTGGGTCTTACACTCTAATAGAGGCCCAAAAGGTTTTAAGAAAAGAAATGGGTCTTACTACTCAAGGGTAGGCCCAGGTTTGTTTTGAAAAGGTGACGATCGCGCCGTTTGTTTTTGACGGTATCGGGACTTATACAATATACTGAGGCCCAAAAATGATTTGGTCAAAAAAAGGATTGGGTCTTACACTCTATTAGAGGCCCAAAGAGTTTTAAAGAAAAGAAATGGGTCTTACTACTCGAGGGTAGGCCCAATGTTTATTTTTCAACGGATGACAATCGCGTCGAACTTTTTGAAATACAACGGGACTTATACAATAAGTGAGGCCCAAAATGGGTTTGTATTTACAAAGGATTGGGTCTTACACTCTATTAGAGGCCCAAAATGTTTTGAAAATGATTTATGAGGGTTGAATTAATCCAAAAACCCTAATTTCTTTTCAAAAATGTATTTAATTGAATAAAAATTCAATTAAAATGATCAAAATTGTTTAACATATGAAAAACAAATTGTGATCTTGGATTAATGCTTCAAAAATTAAGTATTGACCTACAAAATAATTAGAAAGCATTAAAAGTTGCAAAATCAAGGTGGAAAAAATATTTTAAATGTTAAAAACAATTAAAACATTAATTCTTTGCAAAAATATCAATTATATAAAATAAATAATATTTTTGGGATTTTTTGGGAAAATAAAATTTTTTAACATTTTTGTGAATTATTAAAAAAAGAATCAACTCAAAATCATTAAAACTCAGAGAGAAATTAATTTTTGAATCAATTAAATAAAATCACAAAATTCAAATATTTGAATTTTCAAAAAATGGCGCCAAGAACACACCAAGAACACGCGTGTGTTCTGGGTTTGCCCAGATTTGCATTTTCTCTCCCATCTCACTGAATACTTAATCATATCATGTAATCCACATACCAATCAACTCGTTTCAACCTCACGATCATGTCTATGACAATTAATTTAATTTAAATTAAGCATATAACAAGAAATCATGAAAAATCCTCAAGAACCCTAATTTCTGCATGAAGGCTAGGATTTTTGATACACGATTCAAACAATGCAATTAATTGAGGGGAAACATTCCATGCATGATTATGAACATATGGCCAAATTATTGTGCAGCAAAAATTGCATGGATCATAGAGTTAGAAGAGCTCATGCTTACCACTTGCAGCTGGTGATCGTGATTTGTGTTGGAGGTATTACAGCTAGGTTCCAATGATCTAGATAGCTTCCCTAGGTGCCATGGAGTGTGTATGAATGCTTGGAATGGATTGAAATGGTTTGGAGCTGAAGATGGTACCTCAATTGCAAAACTGTCAAGAACTTGAGCAATTGGCTGGTGATTTTGTGAAATCTGTGTTCCAGATGTTATGTGAGTGTTTGGATCACTTCTATATGATGTATGTGAGGTGTGTGAGTGATTGGTTTGATTGGAAAAGCTCCCAAACTCAAAACCCGATAATGACTTGTCTTAGAAGGAAAAATTGGAGTGAAAGAAGAGATTTTGAGGAAAACATCTGTTTGATGGCTTTGGTGTACTCAAACTGATCACAATTGAGCTCTATTTATAGTAGAGCAAGTTTGTTTTGCAACGAATAGTGAATGTCAACTGCTGAGTAGGTTTGGCCAATGTTGTCCAATGGAAATCCAAGTCTCCTCTAGCCATTGACTAGAGGTTAGGGCACAGGCTGCTGGTTCCCTTGGTCTTGGATAAGTCTTGACTGAATTCAGTTGAGAATGGCTCAGTCCATGCCACCTTGATGCTTCCATTGAATGCTCCAATCCAAAATTGGAGTCTTGTCCCTATTTTGGAAATTCTAGGTTCAACATGCTATTTCTTGTTCCAAAGACTTTGGAGGCTTGGCTCAGTGATTGTCCCCTTTAGATTCAATCCTCAGAGGTGTCCAAGTGGATTGGAGCATTTGGATTTGGCTGATTTTGGCAAATCGACCAAAAATGCAAAATCTGCCTTGCCTTGGCAGATTTCAGCAAGGCAACTTTCCAATGTCATATCTCATGACTCAAATTGAATTTGGTAATGTTCTTGGCCATTTTGGAAAGCCCTTACATGATACAACAACTGTTTGAACATGTTTGGTTTTGATCTCTTTTGAATCCAAGTGAAAAATCCCCCTACATTCGGCAAAAAGTAGGGTAAAATCTGACTTAGTGAAATTTTCACTAAGTGTTGGAACAAAGTGACTTTTCTTGATTTTGATCACTCCATAACTCAAAATCCATGAGGAATTTGGACATAGGTCAGTATGAAGCTTTTGTAGAGGGCAATGATATCTACAAATCAAGCTTTGAATGGGGAACAATGGCCTTGTAGTTTAGTAGTTATGGTCCTCCAAAGTTGGCACATTAGTGTCACTTTTTCCATAACTTAGAAATTTTTCTAAGTTTTTATGGTTACCCCTTTTACAAGTTATCCCACTTTCTTTGATTTTTCTTGATGAATGATGATTCAAATCATATATTAACATCATTTTAGGGTTAAAAATCCATTTTGGTGAAAAATCTCAAAAAGTCAAAGTTGACTTTTGTGCACAGTTGACTTTTTATCAGATGAATTCCAAACTGTGCAATTCTTCATGAAATCATGTCCTTGACCTAAATCAAACTTGATGGACATGCTCCATGGGTGTCATAGGGTATATTGAATCATGTCTTAGGGCTTGGGAGCATGTCCTGGTCAAAAGTCAAAGTTACAGTTGATTTTCCTCGCGAAACCCTAATTGTGGTGCAGATGAAATTGAGACTTGTTGCTCAAGCTTCTTGGATTAATCCATTATTCCAAATGGATCAATATAGTTCATTAGAGACCCTCAAACCCTCTCTTGTGGTTTTGGCTCATGATTTTCCCTAAAAGTCAACTTAGGGGTGAATTATGTCAAGAAACCCTAATTCCTGATTTTTGATGAATGCATCCCCTGAGGCAAAATTGACTTGATTATTGGGTCCATGAGGTCCCATGAAGTATATTAGGTTATGTTTTGGATCATTGGCTTGTGCCCAGATGAAAATTTTCCATCTGGATGCCCTGGTCGACCAAAATCCTAATTTGGTGACACTGTCGATCTTGAGACTTAATCCACCTAGAAGGGAGCAACCTTGTGCTTAATCCTTGAAGTGGGAGTCCTTTTGATCCATTGTGGATGTTTGAGAGGTTAGACAAGTTGAAGATCATGTCATTCCTTGATTGATCCTTTGTCTAAGAACTCTGAGAGGGCTTGAAACCCTAAGCTTGATTGTAGTGAACGCTCACCCATCTTTGGGGAGACTAATGAAGTATGATGGTTCCTCCATATTGTGATGGTGATTTTCACAATGATGGGAAATCTTAGTGGTCAAAATTTGGGGTATGACAGATGCTTCTATTTAATCTTCTTGGACACGAATGTGTGAATGACGAAGGTATTCGGGCATTCGGGGTGCAAGAGGATTAAATATCGGAATACCCGAAATTTCGATGATGCTTAGAAAAGGTAAACTTCCCCTCGATCCTGGTCTTCAGCCAAGGAGCTGGTCTCGGTTTCCTTTTGGGATAAACCTCCCCTCGATCCTGGTTTCCAACCAAGGAACTGGTCTTAGTTTCTGATGTAAACTTCCCCTCGATCCTGGTTTCCTACCAAGGAACTGGTCTCGGTTTCTTCCGTCAATAAACTTTATTGACAAGGGACGCTATGCGTAGCGATTTTCCTCAAACTTCTCGTCGAATTTTCCTGGGGAGATGCCATTTGATGGGAAAAAGTTTGACGTTAGACTCGCTGGGGAGCCCAATCGTCTGAGTTGTAGAGGTGCATAAACTTCTCTGTTGGAGACGCCATTTGTCGACTCTATCTGGGGAAAATGAGTCTCTTGAGAGGCTGCTTCTACTTGGGATCTTACATCATACTTTTCTCGGGATCTTCCCGGAGAAATGCCATATGATGGGGTCCAATTTTGAGGTGTCGAGGACCTTTTCATCAGCGGTGTTTCAGAGATAAACTGCCGTATTGCTGAATCTCTGTTTAAGAGGCTTTCTCTGGGGATTTTCCTTAATCCGGGAAAGCAAGGATATCATCTTCAATGGCGAAGAGTGACATTTGTAGAAAGCTTCTCTGGCTTTTCAGAGGTTCAAGTTATCAAAGTGGTCAAGGACCCAACTTCAATCTAGAAATAAACTGGAGGAGAGATCGTTCAAACACAACATTTCTTAATCGAGGAAAGAACTGACAACTCGACCGAGAGGACAGCTATCACTAGGGATAAGACCGACTGGAGTGATAGTGATGCAATATGAATGAGAATGCAAATAGAATGCATGATGTATGTATGTTTATGCTGACAAAACTGACGCGACATACCAACTAACGGGTGAACACGACTGGATACTCGGCCACTGCGGGGGACGAAGAGGTATCGCTGGTCCAAAAGTAGAAATTTTGCCTTGCTTAGGAGAGATAGTCCCTGCGGGGAATACCGTTGATCGGGCTTAGGAGATAAGAACTCGGCCGAGGGTATCAGATGGAATAGTTGCATCCGACACTATTGATCCTTCATTCAGACGCACTGGCGTAGAAGGAATACTTTGATTCTGCACTTTGAAGTTCGCTTACTTCCGGAGAAGCGGTTGATGCTCTTTTGATGTTCAACAGTCAAAAGAAATTGCCATCTTTATTTTAAAGCAGAAAAAGTTTTAACAAGTAAATTCATTTTTGTTTCATTTCAAGAATCGTTAATCATATTAAAATGTCGTTCTGTAAAGCTAAAACAAATGAGAATTACAAACAAAAGCACAAGGGCTCAAATTTTATTGATAAGATGGAGATCAGCCAAACGCGTGATTCCAAAGAGTATTTACAAAGTTTGAAAATGGTAATTTACAGGGAAAAGGGCTACGTTGAAACATAACGACCACTATCCTTCTACCAACTTTGAATTCTGGGCATCCTGAGCTTCTGTCGAAGATGACCTTGACTGGAGTTTTCCTCCGATGGATGATATAACTGCTGTTGCTGAGGGACTTGCCTCTTTTGATTGAGCTTCCTCCCCCATAAATATTGTAAGACAAGACATTCACGGGACTCTAACAGCTACCTGTAACTTATCTTGATATGATTTTTAGTCTTTATCTTCGATATGTCTTATGATTTCCTCAAAAAGTTTATCACCCTCTTCGCCTTCGATACCCAGATCCTTAATCGTTTGCTAGACTTTGCCAGGGATGCCCTCCAAAGCTCTTCTCACCCTTGAATTGCCCTGATTTACATATGAGTCATTAAGGGAATTGCAACACAAGATAAAACCACCTGAGTACCTGGAATTCAAATCTCGCATTACTAGATTCTGACTAGAATCTAAGATGATGTGCTCAGCAGGGGGAATGGATGGGCCATCTTTATTAATAGAATGGATTAGGGAGGAAAAGTATGAAGGTGAAAAGGAATCTTGATATTTTTGTATATTTCATTTAAGAGTTTCTTCTTTCTTGATTTGGGCCTTGCATGTGTTACTACTAGCCCAACAGGAGAACATGATATTGGGTCTGATTCAACAGTGTCCAGGCCTAATGACTTACTTTGAATCCACAGCTCTTCCAATTCATTTTTGTCCACCTCAGTGTTCACTTCAACATTTATATTCTTTACTAGGTAACCCTTTTCACCAGGAATTGTGGAAATATCCAACAATGCCCCTCTCACTACTTCTGTTGTGCACACGTGAACCCCTATATCGTTCTTTTCTTTTGTTGATTATTTTCCTATTTTATAGGTATCGGGGCCATCATTATTATTGTGCTGCTCAAAGTTATCGTTATTTGAGCCACCATAGTCTTCCTCATCATACTCACTTCATGCGCCACCGTCCTCCTGTGATTCTACACTTTCAGAATCGCTTCCCGCCGGCCCATCCCTAGGATTCTCCAGTCTTTTTAGACCATTAAGATCTTCGACAAGTTTTACTCTGTAGACCTTATTGTTAATGTCCATATTGAAAACGTAGTTCAAGTTCATATTGTACTTTGTTTTCACTAGAAACTTAGCCACGTCCATTTTCTGTAATTGCTCAGTCTTTTTATCGCAGCAAATATATTCACCAACTGTGCCAAAGATAAATTTGAAAAACTCTGGTTTCCATGCATGAGGAGGAAGACTATATCATTTCATCTAAGTAAGTCTGTCGTTATTAACATTTTTTGGTGACCAAGGGTGGATGTCCACAAACCAGTGTGATACCCATTCCTTGTCTTCCTCTACTAGTGTATTTAACTCACCTTCTTCAGTTTCATCAAGTAAACATAGATTTGCCTCCATCAGAATCGCATTGATATGGAAATATCCTTCAGTTTTCAGCGCTCCCTGAATCTTGTATGTTGCCCCCAGCTTCTCCACAACCCCAACATATGCCTTTTCAAATCTAACCAGATCCTTTTTGTCTATGTCAAATTGAAAATGCACGAATTTAGGTTTTGGCTCAACATACCCCCCCTCCCCCTGATTTTATCCTGCACCTAACCTCCTCTGTTACAACTCAAACTCCTTTTCCAAGTATCTGAGAGTGTGAATTATGTGCCCTAACTTTACCCCCATGGAACTGGAGATTTGTTTTTGATACCTTCATCTCTTATTGCTCTACCATGATTATGGATTTTGACTTGCACATTTTCCTTCCTTTGAAATCTGGGTACATTTGCATGTAATTTGTTTGCCTTTGATGAAGATATTGTCTAGTCTCGCAGTCATGACTCTCACATTTGTTACCTTTCTATAACGTGCGAATCCATACCTATTACCATGTTTATCATGTCGTTGTGGTATGAAAACTTCCAACACCAGTCCAAAATCCTTGAATATATTAAACATGTCTTTCACATCACGCATCCGGGAACTCAGTAAAGAAAAAAGATGTCACCGTTACATCTTCTACATTTCCCTTTCCTTTTTTCACCGTCCAAACCAAAAACTTCTCTTTCACCTGAGCATGATTTTTCTTCTTTTGAACTTCCACCCATCCATCTTGTGATGTTTTCGTCATGATGAAACAATGATATTTTCTGGTGGTCCCTAATCCTAGGATTAGGAGTTTAAACCACCACTGTCCGGCGACCACAAGAAATGATTGACCAAAGTTCAAACTAGTTTTGTGAACCTATCAATCCTTCATTTTCCTCTTTCCTCATTAAAACAATCTAATTACTTTTGATAAATTTGTTGTTTTTTAAATCACTTTTTTCTTCATAAATTGGTTGAAGACTCATAAGGATTCACAAAAATACTTTCACTATAATACAAACAATACAAATGAAGTATTTAAGGACTTATTGGAAAAACAATAAACAATTTATTGCAATATAAAAGATATGAAAATTATTCCAAAGGAATGCCACTAGAAAGAGAGAGAGAGAGAGAGAGATAGACTTGTACCAAATCCTACACACTTAATGAATAAATTCGTGCTTGCTATTTGTACTGGTCCAAAGAATATTTTCAATTAGGGGTCCTCACTCTCATGCTCTTCCTTGGCTCCATGATGTAAGAATCACTCACCGAATTTCCTTGATTTCTTTCCTTTTGTTCTTTTACTTCAAGAGTCCTATCTTGTAAGCTCATCATATTATCCTTGATCATGAAACTACACCCAATACTCTTGCTAATCCTGCAAACAGCTATTCTCCCCCTCGAGAATCCACTCAAGAAACCTCACATTGTTCTCAGACTATGGCAATGATGGCTACCACGATTCAAACCTCTTTCTATACACAGGAATACTCATTGCCTTCTGAGTTAGAAACTCAAGCTTGGTTTGCCGACTCAAGTGCTTCACACCACTTAACTCCTTATGCATTTATTTTACAAAACAAAAGAAAGTATGTTGGATCCACAAAGGTCTATGTAGGAAATGGTCAAACTCTTAGCATACAGTCAGTAGGTTCCACACAGTTTTGATCTAAGTTCAATCTAAAACATAAGTAAATTCTTACCAATATCCTACATGTACCCTCTATCACTAAAAACTTGTTGCCTATTTTGAAATTCTATAGTGATAACAATGTTGTTTTTGAATTTCTACCTGACAAATGCTATATTAAATCTCACACTACTAAAAAAAGGACATTTGGTTAAATAATTTTACATTAGGTTTCAAGATATATGATGTAAAAAATATTTGTCAATGAATTATACATCAGGTTACATAACAATTTGAAGTGAAAAATATTTGATTTAGGGATTTTACATCAGACATTTATTCCCACCGATGTGAAAAATAATGCGGTGGCAGTTTCGTAAATAATATGATATTTTGTTATAAAGGATTTTACATCGGGCTTAACTTTGCACCTATGTTATTAAGTCCTCTGATTAAAAAAATAACAAGGTGGCAGTTTCGTAAATAATATAAAGTTTTGTTATAAAGGATTTTACATCAGTCCTTGATTTGAACCTGATGTGAAACGTGGACCTTTACATCGGGCCTAGTAGCAACCGATGTGAAAAGTCATCATTTCTTTTCGTTTTCATTTCTTCAAAGAAAGTTGGATTCAAAGTTTAGAGCCACTCCAATAACACTCCTATTTTCACACGGTATCTTCTTCAACAACGACTCTGTTTCAATCTTCACCCTTCTCTCTCAACACCAAAACCAAACCCTATTCTCTTCTCAAATCAAAACCCACCAATTTCATTATCAAATCCCAATCTCAACCAGAACCCCTCACTCACAACTCAACCCCTTCCCCCGCCACTTCACTGTCCTCTTCCTCCAAACACCGCCGTCCCGTCGACGAAAATATCCACGACGAAGCTTGTTGCATTAACATCTCCCAACACCTATTTTCCGCAAATACGTCCCTTTAAACGCCGATCCGTCTTCTACTGAATCATACTCCCTCGACGAGAGATCGTTTATCGATCCCAATCCGGTGACCTCCTCGATGTACAACACGACCTTGACGCACTCAAGAAATTCAATGGCGCTTACTGGCGTAACCTCTTTGATTCACGCGTTGGGAAAACCATGTGGCCTTATGGTTCAAGTGTATGGAGCAAAAAAGAGTGGGTTCTACCTGAGATCGACGATGATGACATCATTAGCGCTTTTGAAGGTAACCCTAATCTTTTCTGGGCTGAGCGTTTTGGTAAATAGTTTCTAGGCATGAATGATTTGTGGGTTAAGAATTGCGGTACTAGTCATACTGGTAGTTTCAAGGATCTAGGCATGACTGTTCTTGTTAGCCAGGTTAATCGTCTCAGGAAAATGAACCTCCTTGTTGTTGGTGTTGGTTGTACTTCCACCAGCGTTACTTCGGTTGCTTTGTTGGCTTATTGTGCCTCTGCTGCAATTGAGATTTTGCAGTAGTTTGAGGCTTGAAGGATAAAAAACTGTATACAATTGATGGTTCTATTTCATTTTGGGATCTTTATCACTTGAAGCAAACAGTATGATATATGGTTTTTACTCTCTTGTTTTTTTTTTGTTTTTTTGGTTATGTAGTTTGATTTAAGTTCAAAGACGGTGATTTATGTCACGCATCAAGTAGAGTTCTTACCTGCTGCTGACCTTATCTTGGTAAGAAATTCTCAAGTTCGAAGCATTAATTCAAGAACAATTTGCTTGATTTCTTTCGAATTTATATATTATCAAATTCTTTATTGTTTGTAAGGTTGTGCAAGGTGGAGAAATTACCAAAAGTGGAAAGTATAATGATATACTCGACTCAGGCACTGATTTTATGGAACTTGTTGGTGCTCATAGAGAAGCTTTGTCTGTAATTGATTCATCAAATTGCGATACGAGTACAACAAAATCTGATAAAATAGAAGAGAAGAAAAAACAAGTACAAAATGGGGGAACTGGTAAAATAGAAGTGAAAAATAGGGGAAGTGATGAAATGTTTGATGCCAAAGGGCAACTTGTTGAAGAAGAAGAAGAAAGAGAGAAAGGTAAAGTTGGATTTTGGGTGTATTGGAAATATATCACCATGGCATATGGAGGGGATCTTGTTCCAGTCATATTGATAGCTAAAATTTTGTTCTAACTTTTTCAAATTGGAAGCAATTATTGGATGGCTTTAGCAACTCCAATCTCAAAAGATGTTGATCCACCTGTTGGAGGAAGTAAACTCCTAATTGTCTATGTTGGTTTAGCCATAGGAAGTTCTTTTTGTGTCCTAGCTAGAGCAACACTTGTCGTAATAGCCGGTTATAAGACAGCTACTCTACTCTTCAACAAAATGCATCTTTGCATTTTCCATGCTCCAATGTCTTTTTTCGATGCCACTCCTAGTGGAAGAATCCTTAATAGGGTATGTGTGAATGTGGATATCGGTAATAATTCGAAAAGTGCAGTGCACACATATATTTAGAAAATGTTTTGAGAATTTCATTTTCATGTTCTCATGTAGGCTTCTACTGACCAAAGTGTAGTGGATATAAACATTCCTTTTCAAATTGCACTAGTTGCTTGCTCTATAATCCATCTCCTTGGAATCATATCGGTGATGTCACAGGTTGCTTGGCAGGTTTTCATTGTCTTTATTCGTATGACAGTAATCAGCATATGCTATCAGGTATTTCATTTGCACATATTATCATTTTTAATATTTATTTAAATTTTACAATATTATCTTACAACTTATAATTGTGTATATTGCAGAAATATTATATTCCATCAGCTGGGAATTATCTCGTTTACTCAGAGTATGCAAAGCTCCTGTCATTCAACACTTTTCTGAAACAATTTCAGGTACATCAACCACCAGGAGCTTTGATCAGGTGTCAAGATTTCAACAAACAAATATGAAACTGATGGATGGGTATTCACGTCCCAAGTTCAATAATTCTGGTGCTATGGAATGGTTGTGTTTTCGCTTAAATATGTTGTCCTCTATCACATTTTCCTTCTGCTTCTTATTCTTGATATCTTCCCCACAAGGAATCATAAATTCAAGTAAGAAACTCATTTCTTGTGTCTTATTTATGTAATAGGGTAGAAGAACCTTACTCGATATTTGTTGTTTTTGAAGGTGTTGCTGGTTTAGTTGTAACATATGGCCTTAACCTAGACATTATACAAACATGGATGATATGGGAGCTTTGCAACTTAGAGACCAAAATTATATCAGTAGAAATAATACTTTAGTATACTTGTATCCCTAGCGAGCCTCCTCTTGTTGAAGACGAAAATCGGCCACATGCTTCTTGTCCATTTTATGGTACAGTTGATATTCACAACTTGCAGGCACGTAGTAGGAGTCATTATTATTTTTATTGTTTGCTATCTTTTGTTTTGTTGTTGATTTAGCGTCTTTCTGTTTAACGAAGGTGCGATATGATCCACATATGCCACTTGTTTTACGTGGCTTTACATGCACATTTGTTGGAAGACAGAAAACCGGAATCGTTGGGAGAATAGGAAGTGGTAAATCAACTCTCATACAAGCACTTTTCAGAATTATAGAGCCTGTTGCTGGAAAATTTTTTATTGATGGTATCGACATATCTTCCATTGGACTACATGATTTGAGGTCGAGATTGAGCATTATTCCTCATGATCCAACCATGTTTGAAGGTACTATGAGGAGTAACTTGGATGCACTAGAAGAGTACACAGATGAACAAATTTGGGAGGCACTAGATAAGTGTCAACCATGTTGTGTGTTTGTTCTTCGAATCGATTTCATGGCAATGTGTGTTTGTTATTCCTAAAAATCTGATTTTGATTGATGAATGATGAACTGATGTAGCTTTCGGTTTTGAATTGACAGGGTAATTTTGCAGCATTTGGTTATAGTCATATGTGTGTTAACTTTGTATGTTGAACTGAATTATATAGAAACCTATATCAAAATGATATTGATTTTGGATTAATGTATAACATTGCGTTTTTCCTATTTCAATAGCATTGCATTTGGTCACTATAAGTTTGAAACATGTGGTGATATTTTTGTTTCGTTCATTTTTCCATGTTAATTGAACATAAGCATGTTGAAGGTAACCTTTATGCTTAGATTTGGGTTTGTAATTCATTTTTAGTTGTATTAAAGTTCTTATTTTATTTATTTTTTCCAAGTTGCTATCCCTAGATATCACTTAATGAGGCAATTGTTCTATGGATTTTTTCCACTAATATCACCTCTCTCATTTTATTATTAAATAAATAGATGAATGGTTTGATTTATAAAAGATGCAGGGAGAGTGATATACTTGAGAGAGATTTTGTTTTTACTGTCATTACTTTGTGATTTGTCTCTTCTTTTACATCGGACCAGAAAGGCAACCGATGTAACAACCTATATTTTACACTGGGTCAGAAAGGCAACCGATGTAATAACCTACATTTTACATCGGGCCAGAAAGGCAACCGATGTAACAACCTATATTTTACATCAGACCAGAAAGGCAGCCGATGTAACAACCTACATTTTACATCGGACTAGAAAGGCAACCGATGTTAAATGTGCATTTATTTTTTAAAAAAATAAAGTTAAACTCATATTTCACATCAAACGTAACAGTCAACCGATGTAGTAAGTGTATTTTTCACATCGGGCTATTGTCCGATGTAAAATGTCATTGATTTACTACACCACTTGGCTTTACATCGGACCCAGATCTGATGTAAAATGTGTTTTTCTCCCGATATAAAAAGTCTTTTCTGCACTAGTGTCAGGATTCTAAGCGAGTCATTGTTGAAGGAGTTTGATATACTAGTGGCCTTTATTGCTTTCCTTAGCTATCTTTGGAGCTCACAACCCGGATAATAGCTTGAGTACTACAAGTGGTATTCAAAGTTACATTATTTCTCATTCTATTTCACTTGTGTCAAATAATTGTAACGTTAATGTACTTTGGCATCACATGCTAGGCCATGCCAAATTTACCTCTGTTGCTCATATACTCAAACTGTGTAATATCCTTTCATCTAATAAACAGAGTAATATATTTTCCACCTCTTGTAATCTTGGTAAAACACATAGGTTACATGTTCCTTTAACAAATACAGTTTATCATAAATTATTTGTATGATTTACACTGACTTATGGGGTCCATCCCCTAATCCATATAGTTTAGGTTACATATATTACATAGCTTTTGTAGATGGACATACTTGATATACATGGTTGTATTTTCTCAAACTGAAATCTGAAGCCTTGCAAGCCTTTAAAATTTTGCATATGTTTGTCCAAACTCAGTTTAATTTAATTATTAAATTTGTCCAATCTAATTTTGGTGGAGAATTTAGACCCTTTACCAAATTCATTATAGAACTAGGGATAACACATCGTCTCACTTGTCCTCATACTTCCTATTAAAATGGGTATGTGGAGAGAACACATACACATAGTTGAAATAGGTCTTACTTTTTTAGTTCACTCTTACTTACCTATACCACGTTGGGATCATATTATCTCCACATATGTTGATGTAATCAAGAGGATACCTACTTCATCCTTGACCAAAGCTAGTTCACCTTTTCATCCTCTCTATGGAAAACAACCTGGATACGCCTCTTTAAAAGTCTTTGGGTGCTCATGTTTTCCTTTGGTCATACCATATAACAAACATAATTTTCAATGACGAAGTCTGGAATGTATTTACCTTGGAGTGTCATCACAACATAAAGGTTTTAAATGCCTGAGTAAGGAGGGGAAAATATTTATCTCTAAGGATGAAACATTTAGTTAAAATTATTTTCCTTTCCCAAAATTGTTTGCTAAAGAGAGCATACCCAACAATTCTCATACTATAGGATACATATATGGTTTTATTAGTGCTCCATATGTACCTGTAACAGTCTCTCCTATGCTTGTTCCAACCATTTCATCTATGTCTCAACCGGTCAACAATGGAACATCACCTATCCACATAATTATACCTAATTCTACTGATCAGTCTTCTTTTACTGATAAAGGTGATATCCAAAAGTATGTTCCCAAGGTTTCTTAATCTAGATGTCCAAGTCAAATAGTTGGTCTAGTCCTTATCCCTAACTAGCCTGTCTTTGAAAATGTCCTACTCAATTAGCTAATACACCACCTAGCATGGCTCAGTCAACAAACAATCCTAGTCTTGTCAATGTGTCTGCGGATAACCTCACTCATGATCTGTAGCTGCAAGGTTGCAGTTTGTATAAAGCTTACATGTTCTCATGTAGCTTGTGTTGGTTTGTGATGTCAGACCTGATGTATTGACATTGTGTTGTCAGGTGTACTTTATTGGTTTGACAACATTGTGCTTGGGTTTCTTTATTTCTGCTTTGTTTCCGTTGTGTGTGCCTCTGATGTGTTCTAAGGTTGTTTTAGCCAAAATATGCCAAAGGGGGAGATTGTAAGTTCTTTGTTTTTTCAATTGGCTACATTTTGGTAAAACAACATGCTATTAGCAATATGTTAAACCAGATGTTCTACCATGACGGTCATACATCGTGTTCTGCATGATGTTGTGACATGTTCCAGGACATGTTATACCAGAAAGTTAGGGCATGACTATTTTGGTGTTTTTAGTGTGATTTTTTAGTGTGTTCTGATGCACACGTGGTCAATATTTATCATAGTATATTGTGGGATTTTATGTTATGACAGATTTTGTTAGTTTTCATAAAAAGGTTCCTTGAGCCTTTTTAGGAAAGTCTGTATTTTGTTGCTATTATTGTGTAGATTGATTTGCAGCAAGTTAAAACTGATTGTTGCTATTTGTGCGCTTCAAAAGCCTAAGTCCATTAGGTCTGAAGGTTATTTAAAGTGAAGACCAAACCCTATTAATGTAGAGAACACAACGTAAAGATTTTGGGAAATAATGATTAGCCGTGTTTTGGTTGGTCTTTAGGGTTTAGTGTTTGTTAACTGTATGTCACTCATGTATCTTCTGATGCATTGAGGTTGACTGATTGTTTATTGTTCGTTGTCCACTCTAAAGCTTTTAAGAAAGATTGTATTGTTCTTGATGGAAACTTTTAAGCAAAATCAAGTATTGTCTTGGAAGTGTGCTACTTTTATTGTTTTTTTAATTGTTGAATTGTCACTGGGATTGTGGTTTTTTAGGAAGTGAGAGGGGGTTCTCATATCTAGTGGGTGTCAAGGTAGAAGTTGTACAAGGTAGGGATTAGGCGAGAAGTTGTAAACGGGGGAGTTTAGCTTTGAACTAACACTATCATCGTGAATTTCCTTTCTGGCTTGGTTGAAGGTGCGAGAAAGACACAAGAAAGGGGGGTTTGAATTGTGTATTTGCTCTTGGGATTAATTAATTAGTTGCATTTAATGATAACAATGTTATGTGTTACGTTGGAATCCATATCTTTTGGGATCGTAAATCCGATCGAGGCATCGTTATGGCCGATGTGGAGCTGTGGAAATATCCTACAGGATAAAAGTGAAAAGTATTGAGTTCGATACCCGATTAAATGAATCGGAGGGAATTCGGAAGTGATGTTTTATGTGATGTGTGATTATATGTATTTACTTGTAATATTTGTGTTATGCCATATCTACCTAATATTGTTGTTAAAATGAATAAGAAATATGCATGTTTAAAATATGAATTAGGAAGAGTGAGGAAACTTTACCCCAAAACAAGTGGCATAGTTAAGATTGTTATAATTCTAGGTGTGAATAGAATTGTGATAGGAAATCTGGATGGCGACGCTCGTGCATTCATTGACAAGTTCTGTCCTGGAGTAGATAACCTAGATGGAAAGGCTCGGGCACCTGATGTGGGAAGATGCATCCGTGACGAGATTGGTCTAGGAGAGAGTGACACACTAGTATGGGACATGTGTGTGAACCTTGTGTTCTTTGTGAAAGGCGTTGTGGCCTTAAGGCATTGTGGCCTTGTGATTGTCGAATACAATCACGTTGTGTGTGAGATCACGTAATCGTAACCGGTTATCTTGTGAGTGCGTTTCATGGGTCTCGAGCTCCTCTGAAACATGTGCACAACTACTTGGCAGGTTTGATTCCCGCGTGCAGTACGAATGGCGCTGTGGGAGCGTATGCTTGTGACGGTTAATGGCCCATGTGAAGTGATGGTTCATAACAGTTAATGGCCCGTAGAACCCGAATCCATTCGTATGTCAAGTAGGTTACCAGGATCCATGACTCGGGTCAACTTCTAGACGTAGAAGCGGACGGGAAAAGGGGATGCCTTGGTGTGGTTATCGATTAGTGATATTTTGAGTTGATGAACTCATGACGTGTTTCCATATAGTGTGAGATTGTGAGATTGTGAACTCAAAGTCATCTCCCTTACCCTTGACTTGAGTTAGGATTAGTAGAACCTTGTAAAGCCGAGAGAATCTATAAGATAGGGAACTCACTGAGATTTGATGTTTCTCACCCCACTATAGTTGCTATATTTCAGGTGTGGTTTGCAGGTTCGATTTACAAGTGGAGCGATGCTTGGATGTTTCAAGAGAAGCTTGGCTTTAGTATTTCCGCTGTGTATTATTTTGTTGTATATAATTGAGGATATTGTATATTATTCTTAGATTTTTATTTTTGGCTAGTTTCCATATCTTGTGCCATAGATTGTGCTTATGTTTTAAAAATGGGCAAGTATGTGAATTACGCCATTAGGCACTTATGATGGTGTCAGTACCAAATAAAATGCTTGTATTGTATTATTCTAGATAAATATTATACAGGGCATTACAGAATGTGATAAAAATGATGAAGTGGAAGCATGTGATAAAAATGATCTTTATGAAGATCTGGATGTGGACAACAAGGAAGCCTGCAATAGATGTGAGGAACATCAGAAGACAGAGGAAAATCAGAAAAAGGCCATAGCTGAACTGGAGAATGAGAAGAAGGAACTTTTAGGTGTTGTCTCTCCTTTTCAAAGTGAGACAACCCTCTTATATTCAAAGCTTAATAACGTAATAGAATCCTTGAGAAGGATAGAAAATAAGGCTGATGAAATGAGAGATTATGGAGATACAAAAGTTCATTATCACCTTGATAATAGACAAAGAAGAATGTCTGAAGAAAATTCCTTTCCTTCTAAAAGGAAGAAGGTGACCACAATGTCTAACAACATGTTACAACATTCTGGAAGACATAATGAACCTATAAATAATCATCAATCTTGTTGGAGATGTCATTACTGTGGAGAGTGTGGTCACATAAAGTCTTTTTGTTACAAATTGTATGGAAATCAAATATCCATAGTCCAGTCCAAGGATAAGCCAGTTAGCAAAAAGAGAAGCGTTAAACATATGGGTGTTAGCCTTATAGCTCACACATCCTTTATAGCCTCAACTAAAGAAGATTGGTACTTTGACAGTGGATGTTCTAGACATATGACAAGGGTTCAGAAGTTATTGATAGAGATTAGGTCTCTGCCTACAGGTGCTGTCAGATTTGGTGGTGGTGTAAAAGGAGAAATTAAAGGAGTTGGAAAATTGATGGATGATGGATAACCTAGGTTGGAAGATGTTCTTCTTGCGAAACGACTAACGTTCAATCTCATCAGCATTAGTCAGTTGTGTGATAAGAGGCTGCTGGTCATTTTCTCCAAATCAAAATATCTAGTCAAAGATGAGAAAAATGATGTTCTGATGAAGGGTATAAGGTCTAAAGATAACTGCTATCTTTGGAACCTCAGATAACTGCTTACTCTTCCACATGTTCAGAAACTCAAGAGGATGAAGTAAAGTCGTGGCACCAGAAACTTGAACATCTTCATCTCAAAAGAATGAAGGAAATCATATCTGTAGGAGCAATTAAAGGAATGCCAGATCTAAAGGTTGAAGAAGGGAAAGTCTGTGGTGAGTGTGAAGTTAGGAAGCAGATCCTGATGTCACAACTAATGTTGCATCATCAGACTACTTCAAGAATACTGGAACTTCTCCATATGGGGGTTATGGGACCTATGGAGACTGAAACTCTGGGTGGAAATAAGTATGTGTATGAGGTTATGGATGATTTATCTAGGTTTACATGGGTATACATTCTTATAGAAAAATCAGACATTTTTGAAGTTTTTAAATTTTTATGTCAAAAGGAGCAAAAGAGTAAGATTGTTAAGATTAGTAGTTATCATGACAAGGAGTTTAAGAATTCAAAATTCACTGAATTCTGTTAGCCTCAAGATATCAGTTATAATTTTTCTTCTCAGCTAGATGGAATTTTTGAGGAAAAGACCTTGGATATACAAGAATCAGCTAAAGTCATGCTTCATGCTAAGGGCTTGCCATAACATTTTTGAGATGAAGCTATGAATACAGCTTGCTATATTCACAATAGGGTCACTCTAAAAGAGGGCACTTCAATCACTCTCTATGAGCTATGGAAAGGAAGAAAGCCTATTGTGAAATACTTCCATGTTTTTGGAAGCACATGTCATGTCCTGACCAAAAAAGATAAAAGGGTAAGGTGGATCCCAGAAGAGTTGAAGGGATATTTCTGGGTTATTCTTCAAGTAGCAAAGCTTTTAGAATCTTTAACTCAAGAACTGAGATCACAATGGAATCTGTCAATGTGGTATTTGATGATTCAGAACAGAGGATGGATGTTAAGTACAATGTTGGAACGTCCACTGTGCAAACTAGTCAGACAAAAGAAGAAAACTGTAATTTCTCTAGCATTATGTTAGATAACTCTCAAGATATTTCAGATCTCTCTAGCAAGGGTCATTTAGGTCAATCCAAGAATCTTGTTGCAAGACACTCTATAGAAAGAAACATTACATGGTCTACAAAGAAAGTATCAAACTCATGTCTTGTCTCCAAGCCTAAATCTAAAAGAAGTCCTATTGTTCAAGAACAGAAGATCTTGAATTGGTTCATTGGAACACAGGTTTGTAATATGGAGTACTTCTTGAACACAAAGGCTATGATGGAAGAATTATGCAGGGTAGAATGTGAGAGTGATATGACAAATAGTCTGACTGCCTTGATTAACAAAAAGCAGACATATGTGTCTTGGTGTACTACTGAAGCTGAGTATGATGAAATTAGGGGTTGTCTTCAATCAGTGTGGATAAAACAGATATTGAAGAAACATGATGACAAGGCTGATGTTCTGACATTATAATGTAAGGATCTGAATGTTAACATCTACTTCTTCTAGAACAAGAACCCTGACAAGTACAATCTACTGATCAGGAGTCTTGATTAAAGAAAGGTTGCCATTTTGAAGAATGTAGACACTAAGGATCAACTTACTGATATGTGTACTAATGATGCATATGGAAATGACCTTGATGACATAAGTTGTGAAGCATTGTAGGAATTACAGAAATGGAGGAATGCAACACATATTGCATCTTTCCTCTATTTTCTGATGCTTGAGCAAGTGAAGACTGTTAATGAATGGAATAAGAGACCTCTGCAACATAAAAGGACTGGTTTGAAGAAGATGTACTTAAAAGCTGTGGTGAGGAAGTTTAGTATCAACACTCCTAAATCATGTGACAGTTGTAAGGAGTGTAGAAGGATCTTTGATATAGGCAAGAGTTGGAAGATCATCTAAAAGGGATCTGTTACATTTTTGTGTTTCCATTATAGATATTTGTGTTTCCATTTGAATGTTTGTTTCCATTTGTGTGTTTACTTTATGCATGTGTGCTTCCATCTGTTACATTTGTGTTTCCATCAATATTTATGCTTTAAGCATTTTATTTTTTTGTGCTTCCATATGTGTGTATTTCCATGTACATTTACTCTATTTTCTTTTTGTCAATTTTTGGCTAAAAATGGGGAGCAAAGTGTTGATTTGTTTGCTGTTTCTGATGTTAAATCAGATGTCATGACTTTATGTCATGTTTATACTACTGCTTAGGAAGAGTAGTTTTTCATTGTTGATACCTGGCTTTATGCAACATTTAGGGGAGCATGATAAACGGTTGTGTGTCTATGTTGAAAGGTTAGATTCTCTGTTGTTGGTATACAAGATCAGAATGCTTGTTTGTTGGACTATGTGGTGTTGTGTTTAGGAGAATGCATTATTCTCTGCAGTTGGTTGTGTTGTTTAGGGGGTGCTTGTGCTTGTGTTTGTTTTTTTGAAGTGTGGTTCCATTGTATGAACTTGCATGCGAGTTCATGTGTTTTTCTGGTTATTTGGGTTTTCCCCTTCAGGGGGGTACTGGTTATGTATGACAGAGGGAGAGTTGTGTACCTGTCTGATCTGTAGCTGTAAGGTTGCAGTTTGTACAAAACTTACATGATCTCATGTAGCTTGTGTTGGTTTGTGATGTCAGACCTGATGTCTTGACATTGTGTTGTCAGGTGTTCTTTATTGGTTTGACAACATTGTGCTTTGGTTTCTTTGTTTCTGCTTTGTTTCCGCTATGTGTGCCTCTGATGTTTGCTAAGGTTGTTTTAGCCAAAATTTACCAAAGGGGGAGATTGTAAGTTCTGTGTTTTTTGGATTGGCTACATTTTGGTAAAACAACATGATGTTAGCAAGATGTTAAACCACGTGTTCTTCCATGACAATCAGACATCATGTTCTGCAAAATGTTGTGACATGTTCCAGGACATGTTATACCAGAAAGTTAGGGCATGACTATTTTGGTATTTTTAGTGTGATTTTTGAGTGCGTTCTGATGCACATGTGAGCGATATTCATGGGAGTATATTGTAGGAATTTCTGTTATGACAGATTATGTTAGTTTTCATAAAAAGGTTCCTTGAGCCTTTTTTGGAAAGTTTGTATTTTGTTGCTATTATTGTGAAGATTGATTTGTAACAAGTTAAATATGATTGCTTCTATTTGTGCACTTCAAGAGCCCATGTCCATTAGGTATGAAGGTTATTTAAAGTAAAGACCAACCCATATTGATGTAGATCACACAACGTGAAGATTTTGGGAAATAATGATTAGTCGTGTTTTGGTTGGTCTTTAGGGTTTAGTGCTTGTTAATTGTATGTCATTTATGTATCTTCTGATACATTGAGGTTGACTGATTGTTCATTGTTCATTGTCCACTCTAAAGCTTTTAAGCAAGAGTGTATTGTTCTTAATTGAAGTTTTTAAGTAAAATCAAGATTTGTCTTGGAAGTGTGATACTTCTATTGTTTTTGTAATTGTTGAATTGTCATTGGGATTGTGACTGATTAGGAAGTGAGAGGGGGATCTCATATCTAGAGGGTGTCTAGGTAGAAGTTACACAAGGTAGGGATTAGGCGAGAAGTTGTAAACGGGGGAATTTAGATTTGAGCTAATACTAACATAATGAATTTTCTTCCTGGCTTGGTAGCCCCAAGACGTAGGTGAGTTGCACTGAACTGGGTTAACAATTATGGTGTTAATTTTAGTTTTCTGTCATTTAATTTTCTACATCTTTTACATGTGTGATCAAGTTGTTGTTGATCCTGGTGTTGTGACATCTGTCTTGATATCTGGTATCTGCATACCATAATTTCAACTCCCTTATGCTCTAATGTGATATCCTTGTCCTCTTGCATTCCTATCTCTGATTCATCTAATTCTCCATCTATTCTCACAAGTAAACCTATTGTCCCTCTTCTTGAGAATAATGACCTAATGCTCACTAGCACTAAAACTGGCAAGTCAAAGCCCAAAGCTTACATAGCTCACACTATGTTTGAACCTACCTAAACCAAGAAAGCATTGAACAAACGTGAATGGGAAGTGGCCATGAGAAATGAGTTCAATACTTTACATGCCAACAAAACTTGGACCCTAACCACACTACCTCCTAACAAAAAAGTTGTAGGGTGTAGATGGGTCTTCAAACTCAAAGAAAATGCAGATGGGACTATTTAAAAACACAAAGCCATGCTTGTTGCAAAAGGCTTTCATCAAGAACAAGGGTTTGATTACATTGAAACTTTCTCTCCTGTTGTAAAGTCAATAACCATTAGAGTAATTTTAATGCTGGCTATTACTTAAAAACAGGGTATTCAACAAATAGATGTGAATAATGCCTTCTTGAATGGCAATCTACAAGATAAGTATATATGAAACAACCTCCTGGATTTGTAAGTACTGGTATAACTCTTGTTTACAAGCTCAACAAAGCTATATATGGTCTCAAACAAGCCCCAAGGGCCTGGTATGAGAAATTTTATCAAGTTCTGCTCCACTTTGGTTAATAGTGGGTGCATTACAATATGTTACTTTGATACGATTAGACATTGCGTTTAGTGTCAACAAAGCTTTCCAGTTTATGGTGTGTCTTCTTAACACTCATTGGTCAATTGTTAGAAGGTTGTTGAGGTATCTAAGTTGTACAATTAAATATGGTATCCTACTATCTCCCTCCATCTCATATCCCAAGTTCTCCCTTCGAGCTTACAACAACTCAGACTGGGCTAGTGACCCAGATGATAGAAGATCGACCTCTGGCTCGTGTATATGTTTTGGCCTAAATTTGGTATCTTGGAGTTCTAGGAAACAATCCTTGGTGGCTCACTCAAGTACTGAAGTATAATATCAAGCCCTTGCTCATTCCACTTTTGAATTGCTTTGGTTAGAATCATTAGTGTCTGAACTCAAAACTCCTTTTCACATACCAACACTCTTATGTGACAACCTTAGTGTTGTTTTTTTATCTCATAACTCTGTTCTTCATGCTCGCATTAAACACATTGAATTATGTATTCATTTTGTGAGAGAAAGAGTAGTTGTTGGAA
Organism: Lathyrus tuberosus; assembly: GCA_022829125.1. NCBI lineage: Eukaryota > Viridiplantae > Streptophyta > Magnoliopsida > Fabales > Fabaceae > Lathyrus > Lathyrus tuberosus. The sequence continues at coordinate 24,406,858 of JALAZF010000009.1, forward strand.
GAATGTCAATTCAAATTGTTCCAACTGCTGCCCATATAGCAGACACGCTCACAAAGCCTCTGGGTACAACAACTGAAATTCTGGTACAGGCATGTGATGTTAAGTGCGATGTCACACCATCAATATCTGATGTATGAACAAGACACTAAAAACCTGTGATGTTATGTGTGATGTTACAACAACACACTCTGCAATGTAAAACAACAGAAAAGCACAGAGTTGCACACAAGGATTGTTCACCCAGTTCGGTTCAACAACCTACATCTGGATGCATACCAAGCCAGGAAGGAAGTCCACTATTAGTAGTATCAAATTACAGACTCAACAGACCAGTTGACAATCTACCTAATTTAATCACTACCCAATGACCCTTCTATCTAAGTTCTCCCTAGATAAGAGACTCCATCTCACTCCCAATCATCGCAATGATGTCTAGCAGTCAACAACTCCACCACTGCATCAACAGCTTGATTACCAACAACTTTTCAAACACAAAAAAGTAGAAGACACACTTCCATGACACACCTTGGAGTTGCTTCACAACTTCCTCCAAGAATAATACAATACTCATTACCTACAGGTTTCTGAGTAAAACACAGTGACCATCTCACAACCCGAGTGGTTCACTTAGACAAAGCCCTAATGATCTACATCTTGGACCCGTACTAATTCTAGATTACAAGCATTCTATTTATAACCTTTTCCCAACTGGATTTGGGCCTTCAAATTATATCAAATCTTCTGTACCAAATCTGCAAAAGATTCTGCTCCTAAATAGATCTTCAATCTAATCTTCAATTAAATCTTCAATAATTAACTCTAAATATTCTCCGTATCTTTATTAAATTAGTAACAAACTAATCTTCTTCACACAACATTGCAACAGAATATATCTCCCATGATATTCACCTGCAATATCTGATTTTCTTCAGCAGAATATTTCATTAAACCAAAACCACGTGCAGCCCTAAACATCTCAGACCTGATGTTCACTACTGATGTCACGACATCGGGTGTAACATCAGCACACAGCTGCAACCCTTACATTTTTAACAAACCTGAATGTTACCTAAACATATCAATAATGCTAGAAGCTCATGTTGCAACATCAACCATGACATCAGCATTGTTTTAGCAAAATTTCAGCCAATTACAAGAACTTACAATCTCCCCCTTTGGCTAATTTTGGCTAAAACACATATATAAACATTACAGCTCAAATTACAGCAGCAATTACAAGTCGTCTGATCCTAACAATAAACATCAGTAGCTACTGTGTACTGCATCCATAGAGAATCATCTTCTTGGCTAATTTTGAATGATGTTAGGACATCATGTTGGACATAACATCACCATATAACAACAACTCCAGGCAGCACATCAGGACCTAAGTACAAGGCAGTCCTGAAGTATTGGTGCACATGAGGAAGAAGATATCTGACACTCCCCCTCAACACAACACATTTCTTTTTCCTTCCAGGACAGACCCAGAATAAATGTAGAAGACTCCTCCAGAAAAGAAATGTTTGTCTATTCATCAAAGACCAGTGGTGTCATAAGATAATTCTGCACACCTTCATTGATCAGACACTGGGTTTAAACTGTGGCATAAGATGAAACTTAAGAAGTGCCATTCTGCCAACCCAGGTAACTCAGAACACAAGTCATAATTGTGTTCATAACTCAGGACACAAGTCACAAAGACTCAACACCATCATAAGGCTCGGGCACCCTCTTTTTCCTTTCTGACCCAAAATCAAAACTGCAGACTCCAGATAAAGCATCTGCGCAAACCATTTAGCAAAACTCTTTTCTTTCTCCCCCTTTTTAGCCACAAATTGGCAAAGGAAACCCTCACAGAACCAGACCCAAGTAGTGCTCACCCAAAAATGAACAAACGCCATAAGACTTATGAAACAAGAACACTCACTGGTTGAAGGAGAACAGACTAACCCCTATAAATAGCTGATCAGTTACTTAGGAATTAACGAGCTTTGAGTATGTCAAGGTTCTTGGTCACAGAAACGCTATTTTAGGTACTAAAAACTCCTTCCAAATTCAATGCCTACCGTCCAAAACAGTCTTGACCACTTTTATTGTTTCCTAACTGATCTTTACCATAAATTGTGCCAAAACAATTCCATGCATAGTCGAAGACACGTGTTCCACTTTATCCCAACACCACCGTCCAGGATCATTCCTTGTCTGGCTCAAGACAAACATGTCCTATACCATGTTCTGACATTGCATCAGACATTGTCTGTTGACTCACAATATTATCAACCCAAGACACTTTATAAGATTCCAAACCACAAGCACGACATCTATTGATCAGCACAACTCACAATCTCTTCTAGATTCCTCCAAATAACTTTTCCCAGATACAACAATTCTGCTCTTCAACCTCCTCATAAGTACTAGCATACCAGCCTTAGGAACATCCAACCATACTCAGTAGTACATGTCCCATCATGTTGATTGACACTGCTCTGCGCAATCTTCACAACAATCTGCACCCTTGCAGTAATAGACCATAGACAACAGCCTTAACTCCCCCTGACATAAACACCCAATGCTCCTTATGAAGATGAATACTTGACACCAGATAAAAACACAATGAAATTGCCACAATCTCAAAATTAAGAACTGCCACTTCTTGTATTTGTTGAGCATAATTTCAACATGTTTATTTAAGATACATGGTCTACCAAGTCCAATATAAATGCCCACAGATGTTGTAACATCATGTAGGACATCCGCATTAGATAACAGCTCACATCTTCGACATCACAACCACCTGATCACAACAGAGAGGAATAAGCTCTCACGTAATTCAGAAAACTAAATTCCCTCCACACTTCAGACAACTGCCAAGCTCCCAATAAGGTCTTTACAAACAGCCAGCAGAGGACATACTTCTGATACATTCAGCTGATAAGGCTTCCTCAGGTTGTCATCTTCAAATATCAAGCTACTCCAGTCTTCACTATATTCTCCATCCAAGGTAGACCTTCTACTTCATCATTCTTCCGTATGACAATGTAGACGCTCCTTAGGCATGAAGTAGGCACCACGCTTCTGAACCAGAGCATAATCATCCCTCACCAAGGATATCCAACCAGATAATGTCCCAACCCAAGTTAGAACATCTGCCACACACCAAGACATTATCACCATGATTCTAGATATGCTCCACCAACTGGACTTACTATTGCATAGTAATCCAAAGAACTCGAGAATTAACCTCTCATCCACCTTCTGCCCAAGAGTAACTTGTTCCAAGACAATCCTCAATAATAACCAGCTGCCACACTCTGATTATCTTGATTCTTCGAATCCACTTCTGAGATCAACCAAATGCCACAGTTTGATCACCTTATTCATGAATCCTCATATGAAAACAACCAAATGCCACATTTTGTCCTTTTTCACATTTGTCAGAACTCTCACAAAGATATCTTGATCCACCAAGGAAACTTGATCTTCATGTCACATGTTCCACTTGCTCAAAAGCAAAACACTTAGACTCCCTAAGCCATGGTCATGTAACATCTTCTCCTTCCTGCAGCTCCCGCAAACTGCCATGAGAACGATCTTTTTGAAGCATCCTATTATTCATTCCTGTAGATCACCCTATCATTAGCTGATGTGCCACATCACCAGCTGAGACTCCTGATGTTAAGCTAGATGTCAGAACATTATGTCATCCAACTGTTGAATTCAGCTCTACCTTCTGCCACTCAGAAGAACCTCCTCCCTTTGCAGAAACAGATTTCCATGCTCTCATAGACTTGATTCAATAATCAAGTTTGAGTAGACAACCTCCATCCTGCTTAGAAACTCCAAAGACTTCAAACCTACCACATCTGAATCTTCAGAAAATAAGTAGTCCAAGACTACCCCATAGCAATACTAAAGAAAGTCACTTCCGTTAGTAGAACCGTCAGTAGAAAGCCAGAGATAACTGCCACTTATCCTTGACCTTCACAACCAGAGCAAACACCATGCTCCAAACCACTTAGATCAGAAATAAACTGATCCAAGCTGTAACCATCAAGATTATGATGTCTTCATACTCTTCCATCTTCATCTTCAACAGCATACTTCAGTTCGTCACACACTAATACACTACAAAGAGAAATATACAACCACATAGAGAAAAGTAAATTCTCAGCACTTCTGCAGTTCTACACTTTTACATCAGACATATACATAGTCTCCCGTCAATGTATATTGTCATTAGTTGACTACACAACACCCTAGATAAATGTTCAGCTCCTTCTCACAAGGTACGACATTTGATCTGGTCTGACATTCTTTTCCTGCACACTTGAGGCACGAGCTGATCCCTCTTTTGTTAATACTTCAGATTAGGTAAGTGGCTTGATCTGATACTACACTATGAGCACAACTAACTTTCTTTGGCTGAGAAAGCAAAGAACTGAAATGATGTTTCAACATCAGTTCCGACATTAGTCTAAATCACATTAACCATCTCCTATGGATTTGGAGACTACAACCGCGTATCTCTTGTAGGGAACACACATATCAACTTACAAAACTGCAGTAACTTGCATACTCTCCCAGAAATTTCTTCTTATAAGCACAAGGTTCAGACCTCTTGTCTAACTTAAGAGTGATAACTGCCATCCTTCTGCATAAACATATCATAGACCATCTGCTACTTCCAATCCTTCAAGCAACAAAACTGAAAGTGCTCATGCAAACACCAATTGACCACAGGCTGAATTACACTGCTACTGCACACAAACTCTTGGATGCATTGTCTTCAGACATTTTAGCTTAAACAGGGACCATCTCCTTCTCTTCTGCTATCAAGATTACTACCTTTTCTTCAACCAGCTCTAGCATAAACTGCTAATGTGTAGCGCGATGTCGAGACATTGACATATTAAGCTCAGCTTCTTTCTTAATGAAACTTCCTCCTCATTAGGTCACCACAACTAAGCTTAAGTGATAACTTATCAAGATCTTCACTCCCGCATGAAAGATTTGATAGTAATACTCTTTTGCTTTGGCTCTACCCTCTTCTATCACCATCAAGACTAGATAAGGAAGGAATCAAAGTTCTGGACAGATTGGTCTTCAATGCCTGATTTGAAATATATTCTTCTCCAAAAACAACTGAAGCTTCCATGTCTTACAATCTTCAATCAGATCTATTCGCCTTGTGATCACTTCATTCCCAAAACAAAGATATGAGATAATCCTCAAGAATCTTTGGCATCTCTAACCAAACGGCTGAAGTTGTCTTGCACACCACAGAATATCCTGCTGAGCAGACCAAACCCTAATGTCTTTCCAAGAGAATACCTTCCTAAAATCTCACCATCAGAGATACAAGATCCAACCAGGGTTACATCAGATATCATGCAGCGGAACACACAACAACTCCTGATAACAACATACCCTGTCATGAATAGTCCATCCTTCACTTCAAGGGATCATACAACCAACTATATGAACTGACCAAGTCCATAACTCAGCAAACCAAATATCCTTGCTCATGAACCAGAAAGTATCTTCCCTATATCTCATCCAGAAACAGACAGGATGCCTGCTCTGATACCAATTGAAATTCTGGTAGAGACATGTGATGTTAAGTGCGATGTCACAACATCAATATCTGTTGTATGAACAAGACACTAAAAACCTGTGATGTTATGTGTGATGTTACAACAACACACTCTGCAATGTAAAACAACAGAAAAGCACAGAGTTGCACACAAGGATTGTTCACCCAGTTCGGTTCAACAACCTACATCTGGGGGCATACCAAGCCAGGAAGGAAGTCCACTATTAGTAGTATCAAATTACAGACTCAACAGACCAGTTGACAATCTACCTAATTTAATCACTACCCAATGACCCTTCTATCTAAGTTCTCCCTAGATAAGAGACTCCATCTCACTCCCAATCATCGCAATGATGTCTAGCAGTCAACAACTCCGCCACTGCATCAATAACTTGATTACCAACAACTTTTCAAACACAGAAAAGTAGAAGACACACTTGCATGACACACCTTGGAGTTGCTTCACGACTTCCTCCAAGAACAATACAATACTCATTACCTACAGGTTTCTGAGTAAAACACAGTGACCATCTCACAACCCGAGTGGTTCACTTAGACAAAGTTTGAGAAAGATACATTTTTGAGACCAATACTAGAAAGGGCTCACTTTAAAATACTCCCTAGTGAAGATAGAGAAGATATGGAAGTAGAATTCACAATGGATGAAATCAAACAGGCTGTGTGGGAGAGTGAAGGTGATAAGAGTCCTGGGCCAGATGGGTTGGAATTTAGTGAAAGAAGACATAGTGCGTAACACCCCGATTTATTTTAATTATTTTTTGTAATAAAAATTGAATGATGTTGTGTGTTTATGTATGACTATGTGTGATTTGGTTGAGGTTGGGTTTCCCTTAGTATGTGGTAGTGACCTTAGAATTATAGAGAATAAGGTATCGGAGGGTGTGTGACTAATTGTATAGAAACATGTGATGTGGTTAGTAAGTAATTATTAATTTAAATAATTTAGTTGGAATTATTTAGATTTAAAATAATTAGTTTAATTATTTTATTTATTTAAAATTGGATAATATGAGTAGAGAGATGATAAGGGCAAGGTGGTCCATTCATGAGGATTAGTAAGGATAAAGAAGGAAAAGAAAAATAAGGGTCTAAGGGTTATAGTAGGAAAAAGGAGGAAATTGGAAAGAGAATCAGTTTAGAACGATCGTGTTTCTGGAGAAAAGAAGAAAGCAAGACAGAAGCACAGCTAGGGCTTAGAGAAACTTCGAAGAATCGTCACTAAGGTAAGGGTGGAGTTATTTAATCTCTAAGGGTTTCATAATCTTTGTATGAGGGTGGATAAACCTTTAGGATCATCCTATGTGTTGTTGGTGTTGATTTGGGAATTGGGGTTTTTGTATGTCGGAGGTTTGGATAAGAGGAAAAATGCATAAATTGATTGGCTAAATTGTGGCCTATGTATTCCTAATTGTATTCATGGCAATCTGTTATTATATGTGTGTTTTTGGGGCTGTTTGTGGGTAAAATCGGGGAAGGATTGGGACTGGTTTGGGTTGAAATCGCAACTGCAGAATTGCAGAATCGCGTTGTTTGCAATGCGAACAAAAGTTCGCCCCAGATTCGCAAAGAGAATGAGGCAGCAAATGAAGGAAAGTAAAGTAGTTCTGGGATGTATGGTGGGGAAGTTCATCGCAGATTCGCAAAGCGAACTTCTAGCGAACTCCAGTTCGCAAAGCGAACAAAGAACGAGTGGAGGAGAGAAAATGTGACTCTCTGGTTTTTGTATGGGAGGAGTTGTTCGCTGGCAAGTTCACTAAGTGAACTCCTAGCGAAGGGCAGTTCGCAGAGCGAACTCGCAGCGAACATGACAGTGTTGTTTGCTGCTGTTACAGACATAATTTTTCTAAACTTCAAATATTCATAACTTTTAATCCGTATGTCCGTTTCAGTCGCCGTTCGAATCGTTGGAAAGCTGGTTTCATATACTTTTTTATAAAATTAATTTCAAGGTCAGAAGTCTAACTATTTTATGCAGTAGTCGGGTTTTCGTGTATGTGTTGTGTGTTGTGTGTTAAATCGATGAATTCAGTTGTGTGTATGCGTGTTGTGGCTGTGGATTGCTGTTGTGGTTTGTGTTGGCAGATATATGTTGCGTGTTAGACAATTGTAATATGATGTATTGACGCATTTAGTTGTCGTTGTATGTTGTCGTTGTATGCATGCCATGTTGCATAAGTTGTGCAATAAGTCGTGTTCCCAAGTGGGGTGTGAGCGTCTTATCGGGATTCTTTGAAATAGAATCGTACTGTTGTTATTGTTGTTGTTGTTGAGGTGATCGTGTGCCCATGTGGGGTGTGAACGATCACGGATGTCGTGTGCTCATGTGGGGTGTGAGTGACTGATATAGAAATTCCGACGGGAATTGTGATCATGAAAAAGGGATTGAATTGGTACCACATGCATTGGTTCGAGTCATGGATCTCATTGTATTTCATTATGTTGTGTTGTATGATGAATTGTACTGTTGTCTGTTTGGGTGGAGAATTGTATTCGTGTTGATGTTGTGCTGAAAGGGTAAACTGTATATGGATTATGTTCTTTAATATTTATATTATGCATCTCTTATGTTGATTGAGAATCTCACCCCTTCTGTTTGAATGTTACCTCTACGTGGGTAACACGCAGATAAGCAAGATTAGTGCGGAGTGGAAGTTAGTGAAGATGGAGTCTTCTCTTTTATCTCGTTGAGTCGCGTCTGCTCTGATTGTAACACTGGGTTTCGGAACGCATGTCGATGTTTATTTTATTATTATTATTTGTCGTCGTTTTGCTTATTTGATGAGAATTATGTGGTACTAAGTATGTTATGTTTTAGTTGAATTTCGCTGCTACATGATAAGATTAATCAAGTATGCTTTTATTGATATTATTGATGTGTTACATATTGTATGCATGAGCTGGTGTTTGTTGAATGTAGCATCCTAACTGGCTGTATGTTTTATTTTACTCTGATATTCACTTATATTTCATTATTAATTGTCGCGGGGGTTTAGGGTGTTACATAGTGAACTTTGTGATGGACTTTTATAGAAGTTGAAAACTACCTAAGGGTATGACAACTTCCTTTTTAACTATGGTTCCAAAGATTTTGAGTCCACAAATTCGGATAGATTATATGACAATATGCCTAGTATGTAATATGTATAAGGTAATAACCAAGATGATGGCTGCAAGATTTAAAAAAATGGTCGGGAAGGTAATTTCTGAATCTTAGATTGCCTTAATACCTGGAAGGAAAATTCTTGATGGAGCGGTTGTGATAAATGAGTTATTGGATATAGCTAAGAGGGAAAATAGGGAGTGTATGCTACTTAAAGTTGATTTCAACCAAGCATATGATTGTGTGGATTGGGGATTTCTAAGATATGTGTTGTGGATGTTAGGATTTGGAAGTAGATGGTGTAGGTGGTTAGAGGCTGGGGTGTTTGATAGTAGCATGTTTGTTCTTGTAAATGGAAGCCTAACAAAAGATTTTAGGGTGCACAAAGGACTAAGGCAGGGGGATCCTTTGTCTCCATTCTTATTTAGCAAACCAAGAAAAGGATTAAATGGCCTCATGAGGAATGTTGTTAGTGCTAATCTGTTTAGAAGTTCTATGGTTAATGAAAGGGTGTCATATAACGTTGTACAATTTTATGATGATACAATAGTGGTTGAGGGAGCTTCTTAGGAAAATTTATGGGCCATTAAAGCTATGTTGAGAGGGTTTGAAATGGCATTTGGATTGAGAATCAATATGTCAAAAAGTAGGCTTTATGGGGTTGGTATCAGGGAGTCGTTTATGGAAGTAGCAACAAATTTTCTTGGATGCAATAGAGATACATTCCCATTTAAATTTCTTGGAATTAATGTATGATGTAATCCTAGAAGAGTGGATGCCTGGGATACAGTGGTGAAGAATTTCAGACAAAAACTTTCAATTTGGAAGGGGAGGCATTTGTCTATTGAGGGGAGAATGACTCTCATCAATTCACTACTATGTAACTTACCAATCTACCAGTTTTCCTTTTATAAAGTACCAGTGACAATGCAACAAAGATTAATAGCTATTTAGAAGAAGGTTTGTGGAAAAGGAATGAGGATAGCAAAGGAATATGTTGGGTTAGTTTGGAAACAATGTGTAAAGATAAAAAGATGGGTGGGCTTGGTATAAAAGATATAGGGAAGTTTAATAAGGCTATGCTAGGAACATGTTCTTAGAGGTTTCTTAATGAGAAAGGAGCAATTTGGGAAAGTATATTCTAACTGATGCAGTATGGATTAAGAGTAAGAGTGTTAAAGCAAAGGAATCACTATAAAAGGGATATTCGTCTGGCAGCCAGTATGGGAAACAATGAGGAGTACAAGTTTAACAACTTGATATGTTGTAAATTAGGGGATGAAGCAAAATTATCTTTTTGGAATTCAAAATGGATGAGCACTGAGATTTTAGCAGTGCCTTTTCCAGACCACTTAAATGTGGCTCTGAATTAGAAAGAGAAGATCAATGAGTGTGGACAGGGGATTGAAGACAAATGGGAATGACAACTGAACTTGAGGAGGGATACAATATCTAATTTTCCAGAAATTGCAGAGGCAGAGGAATATCTAATGACTCTGCTAAAGGATATCCAAATAACAAGAGAAATAAATGATGAGTTTGGATGGCTAGCATCTCATGATAAGGTTTTTTCAGTTAAATCATATTGCAGACACTACTATAAAATACACATTCGGTAACATAATATTACTACAGTCATGTCTTCCACCGTTGTAATATCTAAAACTGGATGTGCCTAATGCTTATTTATTTTTTTGAAAGTTATTTAATCACGGTTGATAGACACAACCGTGGTGATAAAGTGAGTGCTACATGGTTCGAATCCTGACAGCTACATTTTTTTTCCATTTTTCTTATTAAAAAAAATGTGTGTTACTAAAATTCATAAATAAATAAAAAATTGAAGATGATTTAATCACAAATTTAATATGCAACCGTTGTAATATTATCTGTACAACCTTTGCTCTTCAAGAAAGAGAGAAACACTCTTCCCAACTATAATGATGATTGAAAATTTTCTTCATTTTTCAATACGGTCACAATGTCATTCAAGAATACCAACCATTAGAAAATCATCAGATGTTTCATCTTCAACCTCTTCTATAAGGGCACAGTTTAATATAATGAATTTACACTTCTTCAAAACTATTCTTCTTAACTTCATATAGAAACACGAGTTCTCCATCTGAGAATGCTAACAAAAATATCTCACCTGAAGTCACCATAGTACAACACCAAGATCAACAGTCAACTGAGGAGGTCCAACCATCTGGATCGACTGCTGTCAGGGATACACTAAGGGTTAGGAAGACCGAGAAGAAGAAGAAGAAGAAGCTGAAGAAGAAGAAGAAGAAGAAGAAGAAGAAAAAGGTGCCCAAGAAGATTTGTTACTATGATTCTGACGAGGGTAGTGAGGAGAGAGTCATAGATTATGAAGATTCCTTTGCTTCTAGGGGATATTGTTCCGACATTGACAAAAGTATGTAATGAAATTATTTATGTACTCTTCCCTCTTGGCCCTCTTAAGAAATTATTTATTATTATTTTATATACTCTTTCATTTATACACTATTATTGTTTTACAAAAAAATAGTACAAGCCAACAAAAATAACAACAACAATCGCAACAGTAATGAAAAATAACAATAACAATAATTAATAACTCTCTCACCATTGGGTTCATAAATAAATAAAAAATTGAAAGTTATTTAACCACGGTTTTACTAAAGAACCGTTGTAAAAGTTTAAAATTATATCACGGTTTTTCTTTCTAATCGTGATGAAAAGTGATATATTATATCATGGTTTTTCTTTCTAACTGTGATAAAAAGTTATATGTTTTAATATATAAGCAAAAGTATCTATAATTCAGTGCATAACAGTCGTTTCTCTTAAATGAAAACCCTAACATATTTCACTCTTGGGTTAATAGTCATTTACTCCCCTGCAATATAGGCGAATTTTGATTTACCCCCCCTTTAAAAAAATAATTTTAGATTACCCCCTGAAATTTTAAAATTCTAAGTCTTTTGTCCCCTAGGTAGAAAAATTACCCCCCTGTAAAATATTTTTTTTTATTTACCCCCCTAGTTTTTACACGCTTAGGGGGGTACCCCAAAATTTCAGGGGGGTAATCCAAAATTATTTTTTTAAAAGGGGGTAAATCAAAACTCGCCTATATTGCAGGGGGGTAAATAACTATTAACCCTTCACTCTTTTCTCTCATAACATAACCCTAACATCCATGCCACTCTTTAAACTTTCTTAAACCTTCAGATTCGTCTTCACCAATTGCTATGATACTCTTTAATCATATTTCAGGTCCGTTCATTAAACTTGTGCTTCGATTTCATTTACATTTCTTGTTAAAAATAGGTTCTCATTTTTTTTATTTGGTGAATGTTCTCATTTTTTTAGATTCGCCTTCAGCACCTCAACAAAGCGTATACTTTCGCTATGATACATATAGTTTGTGTAGCTATGAAGAAAAATACAAGAAGTATGAAGCTATTGTGTTAACTTCATTCACCTTGTACTTCTTCTTCATAGCTTCATAAACTAGATGAAAATCATAATTTGTTCCAGATCCACGATTAGTTTAAAAAAAGGTGCGTTCTATAAACATTACATAATATCTTGTGTTGTTGTATGCTGTTGTATGTTGTTGTTGTTGTTGTATGTTGCTATTGTTGTTCTTGAACCTTATTTTGTTGTATGTTGTTGTGTTGTTGATAAATGTTGTTGTATGTTGTTGTTGATTATTGTTTTAAGAACAAGAACAAAACATTGCTAAGTCACAAGAAAGATATTTCTTGTGCCTTAACAATGTTTTGTTCTTTAAATTCTTAAAACATTACATAATATATCTTGTGTTGTTGTATGAAGTTGAGTTTATTATATGCTATGTAGATTATTTATTTCACTAACCCTTCACTGAAAATACATTTCATTTAAATTGACATAAAAACTTATAATCTAAAAAATTAAGTTGTATTTGAAAACCAACTTATATCAATCAATGTTTCCGAATTGTATCAGTCTCATCGTTTATCTCACGTTGTTTAACATATAGAATGTGGGTCAATGACCTGAGTCCTTCATCACATCCATATCTTCTCTTATAATTTAATTTGAATAACAACAATTTATTGATATTATTCAAATTAAACTAGAATAAAAGGAATTGATGTCATGAAGGACTTAGACCATTGAACCACATTCTATATGTTAAACAACGTGAGATGAACAATGAGACGAATGCAATTCGGAAAATAGTGGTTGAAGGCTATTATTGAAAAACAAGTAATCTACATATTATATAATAAACTCTAGGTACTTTCAATAACGATTATTTATATTAACCGTTATGAAATGTTATTTATCTAAATGTATATACCACAACAGTTTGTTATAGCAACCATGATCATTTATATCGCACTTTCAGGTTTTTTCTACAACGATCATAAGACCGTGATTGTAAGTAGCGCATATACAACCACACCCTACGTAACAACGGCAGGTCATGCATGATGTTATCCCTTTTCCAACCATTGTTGTATATATTTTTAGTAGTGAGGAAAATAATGATGGGGCAACAATCAGTCTGTCTTTGAGAGCGAATGCAGAAAGCAATGGATATAATGTGGAAAGCCAAAGTTCCTGCAAAGATCAAAATGTTTGTATGGAGGCTGTTTTGGGATAGATTGACAACAAGAGAACAATTAATTAGGAGGAAGGTGATTCCTCCTAATGAAGACAATTTGTGTTCCTTTTGTGCAGGTCATGGAGAACAATTGATGCACCTCATCTTTCACTGTCCCTTTGCTGATGCAGTTTGGAAACAAATAATTTTATGGCTGGAGAATTCTTGGTTGGTAGGAATGGTTTCAGCTGATCATTTCTTGGAGAACTACTTTCGATGAAAAGAGAAAGTGGGGAAGAACAAAGAAAGAATCATTTGGATGGCCATAACTTGGAGCTTGTGGAAATCTAGAAACAAGAAGATCTTCAACAATGAAGAATGTGACATTGATAATGCAGTCTTCAATATTAAAGTTTTCTCTTGACTTTGGTTGGTTATAGATGCTAAGAAGAAAATGTATTGTGATTTTTATGATTGGAGAAATTTTCCTTTGTACAATTTGATTTAGGATGTTTTGTGTAAATGGGTAAGAGCAAGGTTTTAAAAAACGGTCGCGGTCGCGTAAAGGCTTTCACGATTTCGGTCAGTACAGGTGCTGCGTTGCAAATAACGGTCGTCGTGGTGTGAATTAATCACAACATTGCACAAAAAACTATTTTTATGTTATATAGTTTATAATAATTTAAATTGATATTTTCATTATTATAAAATATTTAAAATAAATATAGTGACAAAAATATGAATAAAATTTAGGAACTACTACTAATAATATTTTTAATAAAGATTTTATTTTGACCAATTGAAAATAAATGAATTAATAAGTAATAACTACTCATATTAAATTTGTCAAACAAAGTTCATGATAAATTAATTATATTAAGTTCACATCATAAAGGCTGTAACGGTGCGGTAACGGTGTTTTGTGACCGTAACGGCGTTTCGCGGTCGTAACGGCGTTTTGTCGCGGCGGTAACGGTGTTTCGCTTGTGATTTTTTTTCACAGGCTTAAAACGGTGAATAACGGTATCGGAAGGCTCCAAAACCGTTTTGTCGCGGCGGTATTCGCGGTCGCGGACCGATTTTTAAAACCTTGGGTAAGAGTACCCCTAATACTCTATGTTGAATACATCTTGCTTATTAAAAAAAAGTTAGGGTGTTAAGTGTTACGGTTACAAGTGTCGCTCCCAGGATTTTCATCCAAGTACAAACGCGAGAGTGGCGCGGAAAAACAGAGTCGCCAGCCGTGTAAATTTATCCCAAGAGAGGGAAAGGGAACACTGCATAAACCTTAGGAAGAGGGAAAGGAATGGTCATCGCAACCATAACCTGGGTTCGGGAGTCGGTTACGCGAGGGGAAGGTGCTAGCACCCCACGCGTCCATCGTACTCGATGGGATCCACGCTTGTTGTCTATTCTAAGGGTAAGTTACTATCATCTAGGGCTGTACTAAAACGGGGAGGGAAAGACTAAGAAAGACTCGGTAGGACGTCAACGTCCTAGGCCTACGTACCCCCTTGTGCAATGGGGAATTCAGAGTCAACGTAGTTCGGACCAAGTTCTTTTTGTGTTTTTTATGAGCGACGTTAAGTTCGCGTCCGGCAGTTAGGGTCGATGCATGTTTGCGACTCAGACGGAAAGTAACGTGCCCTTTTTGAAAATAGCCTTTAAGTTGAAGGTCCCGAAGGACAAAAAGGTTTGAAGTTGGTTGGTGTTTTTTAGGACAGAAGTGGCTTAAGTTAGTTCCTAAGCTGCATTGCACCAAAGTCTAGGGCACAGGGGCGAATACTTAACGCATCGTCCCAAGACAGGACGCTCGCTAAGCACTCTAGAAAGATGAGAGGAAGCCCCTTATTTCTCATTCCCCATACTTAAGGCTCGTGCGCAATACACCTTACTCTTATTAAGTGTTTTAAAGAAATTTGAGATGAGGAGAGAGAAGACACAAGGGCAACTCTAAAGGGAAACTAATGGTCCTAATGTTATCATGCATGGGTGACCTACGGTTAGTGAGGCTTGAAGATGACCTAAACCCTAAAGAATAAAAATAGGAGAGAAGAAAAGGTGAGGGTAACCATGGATACTTATCCATACCCTCAAGGAACTTACCTTGATCCTGCATAGAAGGTTAGTAAGAAACAGACGTGAATAAGAGCAATGAGGTGAATAAAAATCAACCAACGGCAAACAACGATAATAATAAACCAAACATGAATCAAAGAAACAAAGAGACAGCCTCCAAAGCAAATGGCACGAGTGCCTTTCAAACAAGGTAATTATACAAGGTCAAAGGTGCGCCTGCAAGAAAATCTCAATTGAAAACAAACCCAATAATTAGAAAAATGATTCCTAAAATTCTCAAATTAATCCTAAGGCATCCTCAACCAGAGGCAAACAATATATAAAAAATCCCTGCAAAAATTCAAAGCGTTAGCCACTCAAATAATCACACGAAGGTCAAATAAGGGAGAGGGTTCAACGTGCCAAAGAGAAGGACCTAAATGCAATGTGAAATAAAATTGAAAATGCAAGAAAAATATTTTTAAGAACTTTAGAATGTTAGTGAATGAATGCAAAAAGAACGAGTGAAAAATGTTTTATAGATGAGGAGAATGAAAATAAATAAATTTATGTGTGCATGAGATGTGTGATTAAAAAGAAGTTCAATGAAACAATTAATTTTAAATGATAAAATAAAATAAAAACAAAAAATAAAATTTGTAAAAATTTCATAATATAATAAAGATGATATATTAATTTTTTTAGGATTTTTAAATGCTATTTACTATTTTAAAAGATTAAATATGAAGATTGTAATTGAAAATAAAAATAAAATAAAAAACGGGCTGGGGGTGTGTTAAGTAGGAAAATGAAGAGGGAATTGAATTGGGCCAAGAGATGGGGGGTGTGAGTAGCGAGGGCCCAAGGGATGAGTCCGTCAGAAAAAAAAGAAAAAAAAAACCTGGGGGTGCGCATAGTAGGGGAATTACGTTGGAAATGTGGTTGGGCTGAAAGGTGGGGGGTGCATATAGCAACCCAGCCCACTTAATGATCAGAAAAAAAAAAGAAAAAAGGAGGAGGACTTACCGTATGCCCACCACGTGCAGGGCGCGTGCATTTTTAATTCGCTGGCACGAGGAGGATCGTCTGATCCATCAAACGGCTCATGGCTTGGTCAATCAAACAAAAGTAATCTGAATAAAAAAAACAATTGGAGGAGTATGGTAGCAACGGTGGGGTGATATCCATGGGATCATCAATCAAATTTCAGAAGAAAAAAAATAAAATAAAAACACATGGCACGACCTGGACCGTTGGATTGGGAGAATCAACGGCCAGGACTTCATCTCCTTCCTTGGACCGTCCCGCCGGACTGGTTTTCCGGCCACCACCAGAGTTAGGGTTCCGGCCCCCTACTCCGGTCACCTGCAATAAAAATGGGACCAAAACGTGCGTACGAATACACTACCCCACCTAGAAAAATTCAAGGAATCCAAATATGTCATCCAAATTTGCAAAAAACCAATGAATAATCTAAAACGAACGAAACAAGGTTAGTGCACGAAACTTTAAACGCACGGTATGGGCAATATACACATCTATATTCAAAACAAAATATATTAGCATGATCAGTGAGCATCACACAACGTTATGCATGTCTAAAAACCGAGTTCTATGATCGCGAAAAAAGACACAAACCTGAAGCTAAGCACTGCGTATCCTTGCTCTTTGCTCCAAAAGATGGTTGTTTTCTGCTCTGCGGATCACAAGAATGAAGTTTGTGGAAGAAGTTTTTGATGATACCTCCTGAGCCGTGAGCTTTGATGAAGAATCCTCCTTTAGGTTTTTCTTCACCTCTAATTTTTCACGTCCTCCTTTCAACCCTAGCATGAATTATCTTATAAAGACTAGGGTTTTCTCTTCTGATGATGAGTTGGGCATGAATAATCCATTGTTAATTATTTTTGAATTATTTTATTTATTATTGGATTTTAACTAAATAAATCCAATAAAAATAAAATAAAATGAGGAAAAACCAAATATATGCTCTTTGGGTCGTGCATGGCTTTATGTTTATGTTTGGTTTAAGAAACTTATGGCCCATTTGTCAAAATTTGGATTTTAGGCATAGTTTGCTTTGTGCACCTCCTCAAAATTGCCCAACTTTGACTAAGCATAACTCCTTCAATTTTTATCTCCTTAATGCAAACTAATACTTTTTAGAAACCTCAAGATGTCCTCTAACCAACCTTTTTGGTCCCATGTCAATTTGATCTTCCATGTTCAAGTTATGAGCTTTTGAAAATGGTTGACTTTTGTTGACTTTCAAAATGACCTATAATGTCTTAGCTCATATCTCCCAAATGAAGCATTTGTGGCCTTGGATTGAGAGACACAAAGTTGTAGGGAATTAAATTTCCTTAAAGATGGGCTTTGGTTGAGGAAATTTTTATGAAGTATGTGGAAGTTAGGCCTGGTCAAAGTACAGTTGACTTTTCCTACAAAAACCCTAATTTAGTAACTCCTGATTCTTGATGATTCTGAGGTTTCCCTGATGAATTGTGATCAACCCTTGATCAAATGATGAATTTCACCCCATAATCTTGATGTTGAGCAAAAATCTTGAGGTTTGACTTTGTGTTGACCACAGTTGACTTTTTGACCAAGTTAATTGATTCTCAATCCATTGGCCAATTGAACTTCTCCTGAATCAAACTGATGGCCAATCTTCCACTCCTAGGTACTCAGGGACCCAAGGAAAACCATGGAATCAAGTCTTGCCCAAAAAATCAGAAATAAACTGACTTTATAGCAAACCCTAGTTTTGGTACCCTTAGTCTATGAGGAAATAGCACAGTCTCCAAATTCAAATTCCTCTGAATATGATGTGTATCCTCTCCAACAAAGATAAGATATGCCATTTGTTGATGATAAAAACCCAAAGAGCTTGCCCATTGGAGCAATAAACCCAAGAATTTCAAAACCCTAATTCATGCACTGGTTAGGAGGGAGTAATCCACTTGAGATCCCTTGCCACCTGTGAACCCTTGATGATGTGATGGACCAGATATGACCTTCCTGGATTGCCTCAGGCACCTTGACCCCATGCTAATGATATGCATACATGATAATGAAATGAAACATAAGCTAGTTAGTAAAAAGTAAGGAGGGCAACTTTTGGGGTGCAACAGCTGCCCCTATTCAATCAACTTGGTCCTGAGTGGTATGATAGCAACGGCTCTCAGACATTCCAGGATACACGGGGACTGAATACTGAAAGAACCCCAGAAATTTGCTAGTGATGAGAACAACGAGACGGAGCGTGCTGGAAAAAGGGAATATGACCTCAATCATGTCCACAAGAAAACGAATACGACCTCCATCGCCCGCAAAGGAAGACTGACCTCAATCACTCCCACCGATAAAATACGAACACGACCTCAATCGCACCCACAAAACGAATACAACCTCAATTATACCCACAAAGGAAGACTGACCTCAATCACTCCCACAAATAAAATACGAATACGACCTCAATCGCACCCACAAAACGAATACAACCTCAATTATACCCGCAAAGGAAGACTGACCTCAATCACTCCCACAAATAAAATACGAATACGACCTCAATCGCACCCACAAAACGAATACAACCTCAATTATACCCGCAAAGGAAGACTGACCTCAATCACTCCCACAAATAAAATACGAATACGACCTCAATCGCACCCATAAAACGAATACAACCTCAATTATACCCGCAAAGGAAGACTGACCTCAATCACTCCCACAAATAAAATACGAATACGACCTCAATCACGCCCACAAAACGAATACAACCTCAATTATACCCGCAAAGGAAGACTGACCTCAATCACTCCAACAAATAAAATACGAATACGACCTCAATCGCACCCACAAAACGAATACAACCTCAATTATACCCGCAAAGGAAGACTGACCTCAATCACTCCCACAAATAAAATACGAATACGACCTCAATCGCACCCACAAAACGAATACAACCTCAATTATACCCGCAAAGGAAGACTGACCTCAATCACTCCCACAAATAAAATACGAATACGACCTCAATCGCGCCCACAAAACGAACACAACCTTAATTGCACCCGCAAAGGATAACCAACATAAAGTGGACTTTACTGGGGATAACGTGAAAACAAAACTTCTGTCTTAAACCTCCTCATTTCGGAACCTACTGGTAAGACGACTCCGTTGGGGAAGAAGAAGTCTAAATAAAAGACTCTGTCGGGGAATACAAGTATGAGGAACGCGTCCCTCCAAAATCTCCTGAGTGATGCCATCTCCTGCTGGCAAAGAAAGTATCAAACCTGCCTTATGCTTCGAATGCAAATGAAAATGCCATGTTTTTGAGGATGCGATGCAAATGCTTATGATATGCAAAGGGGTCCCTCCAGCAAAATAAATGCCAGAGAGGAAATACCAATTCAGCTGATGACAAAAATAAATTGTCCTCTGAATCCACGAACTCTGCTGAGAAGGATCACTCCGATTGAATCTTTGGATCAACAACTTCTGCTGGGGATGAAATTCCAAAAGAACATCTGCTCTACTGGGGATTATACGTAACTCCTTGAAAGGGGAGGCCACGACCTGAATTAGAAGAGTGCCATATATCACATGGATTTAAAACCTGCTAGGGATGTCAACCCCTGTTGGACAAACTGTTGCGAGGATTACTACCAAACTCTGCTTGGGGGAACGGTAAGTGCTGACATCCACCCTACTAGTGGATAACATCAAGCTTACTTATCTGTTGAGGATGCTGAGAAAAACATTTCCTGAAGCGTTCAGACTCTGTGGGGAAAAATGTCTTAATCCGGAGAAGATACTTCTCAAGTCTCCTGCTGGGGGAGGTCTACTTTGCTGAGGAGAGTGCAATCTCAACGCTGGGGAGAGCAAGCTGCTGGGGAAGTATGATCCTGTTGCCCTGCAAATCAAATAACAGCAAATAGAATACGCCACAACATGACTATCACCGTTAACGCCTAGGTAATTTCTACTGCTTTTCGTTATGCTCCGCAAAGCTCGAAGTTTTATATGCAATGTTTATCAAAAATATCGGATGTTTTTTGCAAACAAAACAGTAAAAGTAAAAGTAAAACAAGCAAATAGAAAGCTTTTTGAGTGAAATGAATATTTTATTGAGAGAAGTGTCCTGTAAATAGGCATTTACAATTGGAGGCAATTCCTAGAAAGAGGTAATTGCGTAAAAAGGAAAATACACATGTCGGCAATGTGGGGAACAGATATCCACCATGATTTGACTTAGCTATGACCCCTATGACTTGCTTATCCACAAATGTCTTGACCTCCGAAGAGACTAACTGTACTGATTCCTTTCTTTCAGAACTTCCAGGTATCGAGGGTGTTCATAGATCGAACGCAGACCGTAGCCTTTCGCTTATAAATCCCTAACTTTTTCCTGGATCGCCCTTTTCAGGTTTTCAATCCACCGGGATACCCATTTTTGCCAAAGTCGCCTTTTCAGGTTTTCAACTTTGCGGGTTTACACATTTCTTTTACATTTTATCCCTAACTTTTGCCCAAACCTCTTCCTTTTCATGGTTCGCCGGGATGCCCCTTTTTGCCTGGACTTTCTTTTTACGTCCAGCGGGTCTCTTTCATGCGAAGTATTTTTTGACTACGTCTGCGTTCACAGGGGAAGTAAAATCTTCGCCATCCATAGTTGAAAGTAGTAAGGCTCCACCAGAGAAAACCTTTCTGACTACATACGGCCCTTCGTAGTTTGGAGTCCATTTGCCCCTGTGATCTGTCTAAGGAGGAAGAATCCTTTTCAAAACCAATTCGCCTGTCTGAAAATTCCGAGGACGCATTTTCTGATCAAAGGCGTGCTTCATCCTGCTCTGATACAACCGACCATGTTCGATGGCTGCCAATCTCTTTTCTTCAATAAGGTTCAACTGATCCAATCTAGAACGCACCCATTCAGCTTCATCGAGCTTTACATCTGCCAGAACTCTCAGAGACGGAATCTCGACTTCCAAGGGTAAAACTACTTCCATACCATATACCAATGAGAAAGAGGTTGCCCCAGTTGATGTATGTACCGAGGTACGGTAACCATGTAGGGCGTAAGGTAACATCTCATGCCAGTCCTTATATGTTACCACCATCTTCTGCACAATCTTCTTGATATTCTTATTTGCCGCCTCAACTGCCCCATTCATCTTCGAACGATAGGGAGAAGAGTTGTGATGCTCGATCTTGAAACTCCGACATAGTTCCTCCATCATCTTGTTGTTCAAATTTGAGCCATTATCAGTAATGATTCTCTCTGGGACCCCATAACGACAGATGATGTCCTTCTTTATAAACCGAGCTACCACTTGCTTGGTGACGTTGGTGTACGAGGCTGCCTCCACCCACTTCGTGAAATAATCAATGGCAACCAAAATGAAACGATGCCCATTGGAAGCAGTAGGCTCAATCTTCCCAATCATATCTATACGCCACATTGCAAATGGCCAAGGAGATGACAACACATTTAGAGGCGTAGGCGGTACATGCATCTTATCTGCATAAATCTGGCATTTATGGCACTTCCGGGCGTACTTGAAACAGTCAGACTCCATAGTTATCCAATAATATCCTGCTCTCAACAACTTCCTAGCCATGGTATGTCCACTGGAATGAGTACCAAAAGAACCCTCGTGAACTTCCTCCATCAATGAGCTTGCCTCGTGTTCATCAACACAACGTAGCAAGACCATATTGAAGTTCCTCTTATATAACACATCATCCTTGTTCAGAAAGAAATTTCCTGCCAACCTCCTCAGAGTCTTCTTATCTTTGGTGGAGGTACCCTCTGGATATTCTTGCCTCTTCAGAAAAACCTTAATAT
This sequence comes from Lathyrus tuberosus, assembly GCA_022829125.1. Lineage (NCBI taxonomy): Eukaryota > Viridiplantae > Streptophyta > Magnoliopsida > Fabales > Fabaceae > Lathyrus > Lathyrus tuberosus. The sequence goes on from JALAZF010000009.1 coordinate 24,429,062, forward strand.
CATGATACCACGGCTTGCCATCCGACACATCTTCAATTGCAAACACAAAAGTTGGTCTGTCCAGACGCATGATTCTAATCGAAGGTATTTCGTTCCAACGGTTCACCTTATACATGGATGCCAACGTCGCCAACGCATCAGCCATCTGATTCTCAGCTCGGGGCACATGATGAAAATCCACCCTATCAAAGAACGGTAACAACCTTCTGGCATAGTTGTTATAAGGTACCAAATTTGCCTGACGAGTCTCCCATTCTCCGGTAATCTGATTAACTACCAACGCGGAATCACCATAGACATCGAGGTTCTTAATTCTCAAATCAATTGCCTCCTCTAACCCCATAATGCATGCTTCATATTCCGCCTCGTTGTTGGTACACACGAATGCTAACCGGGCATTGAAAGGTATATGAGAACCCTTCGGAGTTGTAATGATTGCCCCAATTCCATTACTATATGAGTTGACAGCCCCATCAAAAATCATCTTCCACTGTGATCCAATCTCAGGTCCTTCGTCAGGCAGAGGCTCTTCACAATCCTTCATTTTCAGAAACATAACATGCTCGTCCGAAAACTCAAACTTCATAGGCTGATAATCCTCGACCGGTTGTTCAGCAAGATATTCTGACAGAACACTCCCCTTAATGGCCTTCTGAGAAACATACTGAATATCGTACTCTGTCAAAACCATCTGCCAACGGGCTATCCTTCCAGAAAGTGCTTGCTTCTCGAACATATACTTAATCGGATCCATCTTCGAAATCAACAAGGTTGTGTGACTTAACATATACTACCTTAGGTGCTTGGCTGCCCAAGTGAGTGCACAACATGTCTTTTCCAGCATAGAATATCTTGATTCGCAATCAGTGAACTTCTTACTCAGGTAGTAAATGGCATGCTCTTTCCTACCCGTCTCGTCGTGTTGACCGAGCACACAACCCATCGAATTCTCAAGAACCGTAAGGTACATAATTAATGGTCTCCCAGACACTGAAGGCATAAGGACCGGAGGTTCCTGCAAATACGTCTTTATCCTTTCGAACGCCTCTCTACAATTTTCATTCCACCTGACCTCTTGATCTTTTCTCAACAACTTGAAAATAGGTTCACATGTAGCTGTCAAATGAGAGATAAACCTAGAAATGTAATTCAACCTTCCCAAGAAACCACGAACCTCTTTCTCCGTCCTTGGCTCAGGCATCTCCTGTATGGCTCTTATCTTAGCAGGATCAACTTCAATGCCTCTTTCACTAACGATGAACCCCAACAATTTACCAGACCTCACACCGAAAGTGCACTTGTTCGGATTCAACCTCAATCTGAATTTCCTTAGCCTTTCAAACAACTTCTGAAGGTTCACCAAGTGTTCTTCCTCTGTCTGTGACTTCGCAATCATGTCATCAACATAGACTTCGATCTCCTTGTGAATCATATCATGAAAGAGAGTCACCATTGCCCGCTGATATGTTGCCCCGGCATTCTTTAATCCAAAGGGCATTACCTTGTAGCAAAATGTTCCCCACGGTGTTATGAAAGTAGTCTTCTCCATGTCCTCTGGGGCCATTTTGATTTGGTTATACCCAGAGAAGCCGTCCATGAAGGAAAACACAGAATATTGAGCAGTATTGTCCACTAACACGTCAATGTGGGGGAGCGGGAAATCGTCCTTCGGGCTCGCCCTATTCAGATCTCGGTAATCCACACACATCCTGACCTTCCCATCCTTCTTAGGTACGGGTACAATATTGGCAACCCACGGAGGATAATTTGTCACGGCAAGAAATCCGGCGTCAAACTGTTTATGAACCTCTTCTTTGATTTTGACAGACATCTCTGGTTTAGTCCTTCTCAATTTCTGCTTGACTGGAGTACAACCCTCTTTAAGCGGTAACCGGTGTGAAACAATGTCAGTGTCAAGCCCAGGCATGTCTTGGTAAGACCAGGCGAAGATATCCACATACTCTCGAAGTAACTCAACCAATCTCCTCTTAACAGTGTTTTCCAAAGCAGCCCCAACCTTTACTTCTCGTTTGACGTCCTCGGTTCCCAGATTAACAGTCTCAACTTCTTCCTGATGAGGTAGAATAACCCTCTCCTCCTGTTTCAGTAACCTGGATAATTCTTCTGGTAAGTCACAGTCTTCGTCAGTCTCTCCTTCGGCTTGATAGATAGGATTGTCAAAGTCATATCGAGCTATAGCTAGGTCATGGGTGGAATCTGAACAAAGGAACCTGCATGATGGATGTTTTATGTTTATTATGAGTGCAACAAACAAGAAAACACATTGCCATTTTGATGTGGGTTAATGCAAAAAGTAAAAATAGAAAGACAGGGATCAAAATATTTGAATGAAAAACGTCCTTTATTGATGATAAAAATAGCAAATAAAACATCCAAGCCCTACAAATAAGTATCACTACGTCTTGGGCAGAACGTAGGACTCAACATAACAGAAAACAAAAGTAAATTACTCCGAGCGCGTCACTTGGATGACTTTCTCGGAGGACCAGTTGTCTAAACTCTGACCAGGAATGCAGGGACGAATCTACCCATCCATGTCGCAATCACTATCTCCTTCATCCTCAATGGCATTGACTCTGTCGAAGAACACGCCAGCACTGGTGAAACGGACTGGACCGTAGAACTTGGGAGGCTCTTCAGTACGCCTGGGTGGCTTGTAACCTAGTCCATAGGTATCCTGCTTCTTTTGAACATTAATAACACTGCCCCACTTCTGAGAACCACCAGCTTCAACTATAGCACGCGCCTCTCTGAAAGAGGACATTGGGACCTCTGGTTGTCTGACAATTTCTGGTTTGGCAACCACCTCAGGCTGACTAACTGCATTTGGGGGTTCTCCGGGAATCTTCACAGCTTCAAAGGCTTGGCACAAAGTTTCCTGTACTTCACCATCCACCTCTACATACTTGAAGGTTGATAGGTGACTCACCATGATATCTTCTTCACCACAAACAGTCACGACGTGGCCATCCACCATATACTTCAACTTCTGGTGCAGCGTAGAAGTTACTGCCCCAGCACTATGGATCCAAGGGCGAACCAACAAACAACTATAGGCAGGCTGAATATCCATAATGTAAAAGGTGGTGTTGAAAATCTCAGGACCCACCTTGATCGGCAAGACTAACTCCCCAAAAACTGACCTCTTGGAGCCATCAAAAGCACGTACCACTAAGTCACTTGGTGTACAAATCAACCCACGAGTATCCAACTTCATCAAAGCCTTCTTTGGTAACACATTCAAAGACGACCCAGTATCAACTAACACATGTGACATCAAAGAACCACGACATTCCACTGTAATATGCAGAGCATTGTTGTGATTCCTCCCAGCCGGAGTTAGATCTAAATCGGTGAAACCCAAACCATTACCACCATTCACATGAGCCACCACCCCTTCTAACTGATTGACAGATATTTCCTGTGGTACATAAGCCATATTCAGAACCTTCAGTAGTGCATTTCGGTGTGCCTCAGAGCACAACAGTAGGGATAGAATGGAAATCTTCGATGGAGTTTGGTGAAGTTGGTCGACAATCTTGTAATCACTTTTTCTGATCAACCTCATAAACTCTTCTACGTCTTCTGAGAAAGTATCCCCACCTGGTTTTGTCATAGAATTATTAGCCTCCTGTCTCTGTATAGACTCATCCAATACCTGTTTACCTCTGTTTTGACTTGAACTACCAGCCTGATTCTCGGGCGGAATAAAAACTCTACCACTCCTAGTGATAGCCCCAGCTTCAACAAGATTTCCAACCCCTGTATTCACAACTGATGTGTCTTCCAATTCATGCTTCTTACCATTAACAAACACCTCGGCCCCATAGTTCCATGGGATGGCCTTGGTGGTCTCATATGGGACTGGTCCAGGAACAGTGATAGTGACCGGCGCTGGTCTTGCCGGCGCCGATATAGTTATTGTCTTGAATGGAATTGTTATCGTGGCAACATCAATCCCTCTGTCAGTAACATTACTCTGCTTGCAACCTCTGTCAAATTGTAATACCCCTTCGCTGATCATTCTTTGAATACCTGCTTTCAATAAATCACAACCGCCAGATTGTGACACACATCCTACGCAACCTTAATCACATCCTGGAAATACTCCCCCTTTTAACAGTCTTTCCTTCACCACACCCAAGGGAGTTTGGACTTCGTTCACGTCTGAGATCAGGCTCAAGTCTTCACAGCCTTCGATAATAGCATTGATCTTCGGCCCACCGTGATTCGGCATCGGGTTTTGATTCACATTTGGAACATCATTGGAGAAATTGATGGCTTTTGAATCCACCAATTCTTGTACCTGATGCTTAAAAGCTTTACAGTTTTCAATATTATGTCCGGGTGCCCCAGAATGAAACTCACAGTGGGCGTTGGCGTCATAACCAGGAGGCGGATTACCAGTAGGGGGAGCCAGTGTTCTTGTCTGAACCATCTTTAGATTTAACAAATGCTGGAATAGTTGCGCGTAGGACATAGGTGGAGTGTCAAAATGCCTATTCCTCTTAGTCAGAGGCTGCGACCGGCGAGGAGTCTGATTCTGTTGTTGAGATGTTGCAGGCTGCTGAGGTGCTGCTGGGATGGTCACAGAAGCCACCTGCTGGTTGTAGTTCTTACCACTATATTATGATACAGAGTTTGTATCACCCTCATTCTTCTTATAGTTATTGGCATAAGGCTTCTTACCTCCTCCAGATGAGGATCCATCACCGCCTGATATTTTTCCCGCCTTAATTCCACTTTCCACCATCTCTCCTACCAAGATCAAATCAGCAAACTTTCCAGACATGCACGGAACCAATTTTTCAAAGTAATGACCCTGCAGTGTGGCCATAAACATAGTTATCATTTCCCGTTCCAACATGGGAGGCTGAACCCTTGCCGCCAGTTCACGCCACCTCTGGGCGTACTCCTTGAAACTCTCATTATTTTTCTGCGACAAACTCTGTAACTGTGTTCTGTTAGGAGCCATATCAGTGTTATATTGGTAATGTCTGATAAATGCCCCAGCCAGATCTCTCCAACTACGCACATCCCTCCTTTCCAGTTGCATGTACCACTCCAGGGATGCCCCAGATAGGCTATCCTGGAAGCAGTGCATCATCAGCTTTTCATTCTTTGCATGCGCGGCCATCTTATTCGCGTATGCTCTGACATGGGTCCTTGGACAAGACACACCATTATATTTCTCGAAAGTGGGAGTCTGAAACTTGTGCCGGATTACAACGCCTGGAACTAGTCCCAAATCCTCTAGATCCATTCCCACAGAATCCTGATTCATAACACCCTTCAGTTGTTCCTCAATCAACCTGATCCTCTGATCATTGTCAGCCTGGGAACCAGCATCCCCATCTGGCAGAGAAAATGCATCATCTTGAACATCATCATACTGACGGCCATGATTTGCGCCAGCACCATTACCTCCTTCCCCAGCCTTAGGAATCACAACACTTCCTCCTCCGCCCGGAGGAATCACAACACCAGAAACAGGAATACCCCCGCCAGTAGGGCCATTTTGATCACCATCAGTAACACCAGTCTGAAGTCCTCCATGAAGGACACCATCATTATCAATCCTCGCAATCAGTGGCTGGACGAGAGTTCCTAACTGTTCTTGTCCCTGAGCAACCCCTTGCATCAATTCCATGAATTGGTTCATGCGAGTCCGCATCTCAATGATCTCATTCTGTAGCTGATCCATGAGTCTCTTCCGATTCTGCTTAGTAGGATACCGGTGAATACGCTGATCTGCAATTCTGAAATGAGAACGAGATAAGAATACCGGAGATAAACACCTGTCATGCAAAATGATTATGCAAAATGATTATGAATATGCAAATGCAAATGGACGTGTTTGAAAATTCATAGGGCGATCCACCCCTTGATTCCGATTTAATAACAAGATATAATGGAACTTCTGCTCATATATTAAGAAAATCAGGGAAAAGCCAAATGTCAACAATCACAAATCCGAGATAACGAGTCTGAATATAGGTCCCAACCAACAAGCCTGGTGGTGATCCACATATAATGAAAGAAAACAGAAAACTATGGCATATCATCAAAGTTTATGAGCGTTAATCCCCCCCATCCATTATGCTTTCTGCACCAGTCTTGAATCTCCTTGAACAGCTTTCTGGTATCGGGATGCTTCGGTCTCTGAATCAGTCCTTGGATAAGAAGGTCTCTCCTGTGTATGATCCCATCCAAGTATCGGCAATGTAACTCCCAAGCGTCTTCTTTAGTAGCACCATCTATGCTAGGACCCTCATGTCTAGGTTTCTTCACTTCAGCTTGGACTTTCAATTCCTCTATGGAGGCTATAGCTTTGTTGAGTTGATCTTGGATAGCTTGTCTCTTGAATATCCCTGATAGAATCTCGGCGTCTTTCTTCTTGAGCGTAGACTTCAACTGATCAATCTTAGCTAGGTAAGCATCTTCCTTTCTTTTATTCTCAGCCATGGTAGTTTCTTGGTGATCATTGAACCTGTGAATCTTTAACAAAGCCTTGCCCAATTCCTCCTCCTTGGACCTGAGAACACTACTGATACCATCCAAAGCTTGTTTCATTCTTTCCCTGGATGCAACCATGTCAGCAAGCTCTTTTTCTGCTTTAGCAAGGAGCTCTGTCTTTAACTTGGCGGTATGAACAGCTTCACCCCGCTCATGCGTCCACTGATAAATCTCTCTCTTTAGCTCACTATTCTCTTCCCGCAACCTTTCCTTTTCAGCCCATAATGTGTTATACTTCTCCAACTCAACGGTGGTAGGAGACTCGATCACCAAAGGATACAGAGGTGGTTCCACCGGGAATGGGAGAAGCTCCTCTTCTGCTCTTTTCTTAATCCACTCTTTATATGGATGGAAAGCCCGATTGTTACTTTTCTCGAATGGAATCTTACCCTTCTGAGTCACCTGTTTCCAAGCATTCACCACTTTCCTTATCAACCCTTGATCCTTAATACCATTGAAGAATAAGGATTCTCGGACATCTCGCTCTTCGGGTGGATTCTTCAAAGGATAGCCAAACTGTCTGATAGCTAGGGAGGGATTATAGTTAATTCCACCTCTCCTCCCTATCAAGGGAACATTAGGAAATTCTCCGCATTTGCAAATAATCTCCATTCCTAGCAAGTCACGATTAATCCAAACGATGTTATCGGCAGTCAAGCCCATAACCCTCTTAGACCACTTCAGAGAATCTTTCGTATCAACGAAAGCGCCAGATTCAGGGAGACGACTCAAAAACCAAGTAGCTAAGAGCGGCACACAACAACTCACAGTTTTCCCACGCCTATTCTCATTCTTATAGTGAACTGAATGGTACACATCACCTAGCAAGGTAGGTATAGGATTCTTCGACATAAAGATCCTGACGGCGTGCACATCCACCAGATCAGGAATATTCGAAAACAGAACAATCCCATAGATACACACAGCTAGAATAGCTTGGAAAGCAATCCAGTTCTTCTCTTTGACATGTATACAAGCTTGATCAAATAGGAACTTCAATAGGAAACCCTTAACTCCTTATTTTTCTGCAATATTACTGTTAAGAACAGGCTCACTAATGTGAAGAGCAACAGCCATATCTTTTATACCGGGGTGTTCTTCAGAAAAGAAAACTATATCATGACTAATAGGAATTCCCAAAATAAATGAGAACTCCTCCAACGTCGGAGCCAAGATGTAGTCCGGGAAAGTGAAGCAACGCAGAGGCGGGTCGTAAAACTGAAGAAGTGTGTGAATGGCATCCTTCTCATACTGGGAGATATTATAGACAAATTTCAAAAGTCTTCCATACCTTCCACTGAACTCTGTACGAACTCCAGAACCAGCCATATTAATCAATTTGTGAATCAGTGTCAAAGTCGGCTCTGGGAATGAATAGGCAACAGTCTTCTTTCTCTGAACATCCATACTGAAGTAACCTCAGAAAACCGGAATCAAGAGTAAGATGCAAACCCTGAAAAATGTCAAACACGTCAGAATGCAAGAAAAATGATATGCTCATGCAAACATGGGGTCAAGGCACACTGTTGGATGTGCTGTGCTGTTAGCTGAACGAGAAACCAGAAAACCAAAACTCTGAACCACTGAGGAACCCAAATAATCAGACATTGATGAGAAATCCAGAAAACCGGGTAGGTTGAAAGTCTCGGTTACCTGCAAACCTGCAAACACCCATCCCCTCTCACGTGTAGGTACTAGGATGTTCAGTATCCCGGGCTCTCAGGTCGAGAAATGATGATACGTTCACCGTTCTTGGTTTGGCATCATCATCAATCGAGGAGGCCTCAACTGATTCTCCAAGGCGGAAGGTCCTCAGCTTTGGCACTGAGGTCGAGAAACAATAGTACGGTGGAGAAATGACTTTTTTACTTTTGTTTTTTCGCAAAACATGTTGCGGTTAGCAAGAGTCGCCACCGACTTTTCTTTTATCCAATTTATTTAGGAAAGGTGAAAAGAACAGGAAAGACCGTTTTGAAAAGATTTTTGAGCTCGGGGGGTAAGTTATGAAAAGGGAAGGTGTTAGCACCCCTTTTCATCCGTAGTTATCTACGGGCTCTTAATTGCTAGCTCACTTTAACTCGCTTTTTTTTTTAAATGTGGTGTGTGTTTAGAAAATATTTCGTAAAAGTTGACTTTGTAATAATTCGTGTAAGAACGTATACAAAGTGTTTGTTTTTGAAAATATTTTTGAAAGTGTGAGGTGTGAAAAGTATTTGTTTTTTGAGTTGTGAGCGAGCATTTAAAAGTTACCTACCCTTAATTTATGAGGTCTTTCTTGTACTTATCATTTTCCTTGAGAGATAGCACTATCCATACCATTAGTGGGTAGGTAGTCCTATCTATTGGATGTGGAGGGACAGTGAAGGGTCATCAAATGGTCATAGGAGGTAACATGTAAAGATACCTTAGCAATTCGTAGAGACTACCATCATTTTTCCGTAGGGTCATCGAGGGACAAGATCATTTTTTGTAGGCAACTTGAAGGGTCATCGAGGGACTATGATCTTTATATCGAAGGGACTATGATGATATTATTCGTAAGCGTCTTTTGCTAAAGTATCCTTACGTTCGAGGGGCATTCATTCCTCGGGGTACCGTACTAAAGTCAATCGAGGAGTGCCTCCGCTGATTCTCTTCAAAACGTAGGGGTCGTCCTATGCGAGTTCCAAGCGGGCCCTCGGGTGCGAATGGGTTTCCCACAGGCTGTGGTCTGCCACTGTCACCACTAAAGAAGGATGTTTCCACTAAGGTCCTCAATGATCGGTCACCAGAGTCGACAGCTCTCTAGATCAACACCTCAACATGCGCAAGACACACACGTTAGAATGCGTCCCAAGATAGCCTCGTCTGGTTGTGAATTTCGTGAACACACAAACGTACCAAGCGGGCACGTAGGTCCCACTACTTTCCACTCTAGTCCTAGGGTACTCTCAAGCCTTGGTATTGGGCTTAGCTCTCAAACCCACCCAACCTGTAAAACAAAGACAACCAGCACAGCACAGCAGTATGACAGTAATAAAAATGAAATGCAGAAAATGCGGTAAAAAATAAAAATAAAAATACAACACTTAAAGCAAATCAAAACCAAACACCCAAAAAGAACAAAGACAAGCAAGCGTTAGGACTGACTCGCTTAGGGATGGACCAGCATAGGTCAACCAGAGTCCCCAGCAGAGTCGCCAGCTGTCGCTCCCAGGATTTTCATCCAGGTACAAACGCGAGAGTGGCGCAGAAAAACAGAGTCGCCAGCCGTGTAAATTTATCCCGAGAGGGAAAGGGAACACTGCATAAACCTTAGGAAGAGGGAAAGGAATGGTCATCGCAACCATAACCTGGGTTCGGGAGTCGGTTACGCGAGGGGAAGGTGCTAGCACCCCACGCGTCCATCGTACTCGATGGGATCCACGCTTGTTGTCTATTCTAAGGGTAAGTTACTATCATCTAGGGCTGTACTAAAACGGGGAGGGAAAGACTAAGACAGACTCGGTAGGACGCCAACGTCCTAGGCCTACGTACCCCCTTGTGCAATGGGGAATTCAGAGTCAACGTAGTTCGGACCAAGTTCTTTTTGTGTTTTTTATGAGCGACGTTAAGTTCGCGTCCGGCAGTTAGGGTCGATGCCTGTTTGCGACTCAGACGGAAAGTAACGTGCCCTTTTTGAAAATAGCCTTTAAGTTGAAGGTCCCGAAGGACAAAAAGGTTTGTACCTGGATGAAAATCCTGGGAGCGACAACAAGCTGTTAGTTTGATGGTTAGGTGTTAGTTTTAACCATTTCCGTTAACTTTTCTGATATATATATTCTTATCACTTCTTGTAATAACAATGGAATGAGATTCATTCATGGTTTTCAACTCTATCTTCTACCTTTGCGTTTATGGTTTCTGCATATCTTACAGTAGGATGATGAATGCCAAAGTTCATCTCCAATAAACTATATATAAGTTACGGTCTGCAATATACCAGACAAGTTACATATTATATCTTCTCCCTAGATGAAGACTAGTTAGGTTGATAAACAACCACAAGCCAACGAGTTTTCGATCTGTGTCTCTTTCTTTGCATAAGCTTCAAGATTACTGTAGTCACTGCCTACAAACCTTTTGATTTAGATCCATCCAAACATTCATTTCATTAATCTCTTATATAGTAGCATGTCGTACATCCTTAGAAAATTTTACATGCATGTTTATTATTTATTAATTTCCACAATAAACTATGCTAATAATTTTAAGGCTTAAATAGTGTTTTGGTCCCTGTAAGTTGGCGAGATTTTGGTTTTAGTCCCTGTATCTTTTTTTTTCGGTCCAAGTCCCCACATGTTCATTTCCTTTTGGTTATAGTCCCTGCCGTCAATGAAACGTTTAAAAAAAGCTGAGTTGGCAGACGGTGCTGAGGTGGAGTATTGTTTTATCATTTCTTGTTTAATTTTCTTTACACACGTGGATTTAAATGTTTACCCCCATAACATTTCATCAAATGTAGTTTCCCTCTTTTTCCTTTAAGTCCCTGTAAACTAGGGTTTGTCTTTCCATTTCCATCTTTCTCTTTTCCACCTCAGTCATAGCGCAGGGAAGGTGAAGGGTGCTTGTACGAATACGAGTGAGCTTCCAAATCGAATCATCCAGGTATGGTTTTCACTGTGAATTTGCATTACGGAGGAAAGTTTGTTAGGCATGGTGTAGTGTACTACCTAGGTGGGGATAAGGTAGAAGTAGACATTGACCCTGATAGGTGGAGCTTCTTTGAAGCAACCGATATAGTTAAAGATATTTGCAAACTTGAAATCAATGATTATTGGCTATGGTGGTATAACATTGTATCGGGTAAACATGCAAGGGTAGTTAGTGATGTTGATGCTGCTAAGATTTATGAACACTCTGTTGAAAATAGTTGTAGTGTAGACCTTTTTGTTGAGCATAGAGTTGTGGAAGAATGTGTTAATGATGTGGAAACTGACAATGTTATTGAAGATGGTGTTCTTGAGAATGATGTTGAAGCCGGCAATGTAGAAGCTGACAATGTAGAAGCTGATAATGTAGAAGCTGACAATGTAAGTAATGTTGAAGCTGAGACAGTTATGGATGATGGTGTTCCTCATGTTGAAGGTGACACAGTTGGTGTTGATAATGTAAGTAATGTTGAAAGTGATAGTTTTGATAGTGATGATAGTGATGACAGTGATTACAATGGTTTATCATTTGAGGACAGTGAGGATGAAAGAGCCCTTGGTTTGGATGATGGATTTGACGCTGTAGAAAAAACCCCTGCAAGGGTTAAGCAGGTAGCAAAGAAACATAGGAAAACTCCATCAAAGATAAGAAATATTGAAGCAGCCGGGGGTTCATCTAGTGGGAATATAGTTGGTAATGAAGGGATTGAAACTAATTATTTAAGTGATGATCTAGGGAGTAGTGATCCAGATGCATCAGATGAAGAGAAAGGACCAGCATATCCTAGATTTAAGATGGAGGAATTGGACAAGGATTACCAGTTCAAAGTTGGGTTGGAGTTTGTTTCTCTGCAGGAGTTTAAGGAGGCAATAACTGAATGGTCAGTCTTGAATGGAAGAGAGATAAAGTATCTGAAAAATGACAAAGTTAGAGTGAGAGTGGTGTGCAAGGGCAAATGTGGTTTTTTGGCTTTGGTTAGTAAAGTGGGAAATAAACACACGTATCGAATGAAGAAATGGTTTGGTACTCACACGTGTGGTAGGGTTTTAAATAACACTACTGCTAACTCCAAGTGGATTGCTAAGACTGTAGCGGCTAGGATGGCTTCATCTGATGGAATCAAACTTCGTGATATTGTGACTGATATTAGGACAAGTTATTCTGTAGGTATTAGTATGAACAGGGCATGGAAGGCTAAGCAAATAGCAAAGGCTTTGGTTGAAGGTGATGCTACAAAGCAATATACACTTTTGTGGAGGTATTCTGTTGAATTAAGGAGGGTCCATGCAGGCAACACTTGTAAAATTAATGTCACAAGAATTGCACCCACAATTCAACCCAGATTTGGTTGTTTTTACTTCTGCTTTGATGGAATAAAAAAGGGATTCACCACTGCATGTAGACCATTCATTGGTGTTGATGGTTGTCATCTAAAGACAAAATATGGAGGAACTTTGCTTGTAGCTGTTGGAAGGGATCCTAACGACCAATAATATCCATTGGCCTTTGGTGTATGTGAGACTGAGACAAAGGAGTCATGGAGGTGGTTCTTGACATTGCTTCTGGAAGACATTGGGCAAGAAAAAAGATGGGTCTTCATCTCAGACCAACAAAAGGTACATTTCATCAGATCTATATTTTGATTATGTTTTTGATTTGGTCCCTGAAAATGTCTTGTTGTTTAGAATTAGGTCCCTTATTTTATTGTTTGTTTTGCTGTCAAGGGCTTAATTCCAGTATTTGAGGAGATGTTTGAGAGGATGGAGCATAGGCTTTGTCTTAGGCATCTATATGCCAATTTCAAAAAGAAGTTTGGTGGTAGCACCAAAATCAGAGACTTCATGATGTCTGCAGCAAAGTCAACATATATACAAGCATGGGAGGCAAAGATGAAAGAGCTAAAGGAATTTAATCCTAAGGCTTGGGTTGGCCAAAATACCAACAAAATTATGGTGTAAGCATGCTTTTTCATTCTATCCCAAATGTGATGTGTTAATGAATAATGTATCTGAGGCTTTCAATAGCACAATACTAGTGGCTAGGGATAAACCAATATTGACAATGTGTGAATGGATAAGGAACTATCTGATGAATAGAAATTCTACATTAAGAGAAAAAGCTGATAGGTGGGAACATAGGATAATGCCAAGACCTAGAATTAGGTTAGATAAAGAAGTAGAACATGTTGGCAATTGGATTCCAACTTGGTCTGGTGACAGTATTTGGCAAGTTGAACATATTCATAACAAACAAATGTTCATAGTTGACACATCTAAGAGAACTTGCACTTGTAACTTTTGGGAGTTGGTAGGCATACCATGTAGACATGCAGTTGCTGCCTTAGGGTTTAGGAATCAAAAACCAGAAGACTATGTAGATGATTGCTACTCCAAAGAAACATATGTGGCATGCTATGACTTCAACATTAGCCCAATTAATGGCCAAGACATGTGGCCTGAAGTTGACACTGAGGAAATGTTGCCTCCATCATACAAGAGAGGCCCTGGTAGGCCAAAGAAGTTAAGGAGAAGGGAACCTGATGAAGATCCTAACAAAACAAGGACACAGACTACTTATTGTTGTACCAAATGTGGAGTGCATGGACATAATGCCAGGAGTTGTTTGGTTGAAGTGCTTGACCCTGAAGCTCGGAAAAGAAAGGTATCATTTGAATATCAATTATGTTTACAAATTGTGTTATTGTTATCATTGATATTGATTGCTGATATTTATTTGTGCAGAGAAAACCTAAGAAAACTGCTACACAGACATCACAGCCAACTGAAGATGAGGCATCAAGTGAACAACAACAACAACAAAATGACCAACCAACTGAACAACAACAGAATCCGAGTAATGCTGATATTGAGGCTCCAACTGAACAACAGCAGGGAACACAATGTTATGTGGATCCAGAATTTGAAATGCTTGCAGCAGATCTCTGTGCAGCTTTTGAAGCAACACAAGCCCAACCCAATATCAATGACATCACTGCCAAAATTCCAGCTAATCCCCAAGTTGCTAATGTGGAAGTTGCTAATGAACAACCTGTACATGCTTCACAAGGAGTTGGTGACTCTCAGCCAAATTACATTTTGTCTGCACCTATCAAAGATGGTGGTGGCTCACAGCCAACTGTTGAAGTTGGTAATGACCAACCTGTTCATGCAGCTCCACCAAAGCAACATGATCCTAAACCAGTTGAGTCTAATACTGAGTTAACTATTATGATGTTTGGCCTGCTGATCTTTTTCTAATTCTGAATGTTTTTTATGTGACTTTGTCGGCCAAACAACCCAGACAAAAGGTGGCAAGGAAGTTGGAATTGAGGAGAAGTGAAAGAACAAGGGTACTAAGATGCAAAAAGCTTAAGGGAGAAGGAAGTAGCCAAGACCAACCATGGACTATGTAGACAATGGTCTGTTTTGAATTATGTTGTACTTTTGATTCCATCTAGGAGTTTTTTGTTAACTATTATGACTACAACACTGCTTTGGCTTTAGCCTTGTAGTTAAGGCATTTATGTATTTCGTCCCCAACAATGTATTATGACTTAAGTATTTATTTTGTTATGACTTTAAGTATGAAAATTATCAAGATATGGTTTAAGTACAACTGCAAGCACAATGATCAACTTAATTGAATTCATATACTGAACAATATAATTGCATACATATACTGAACAAAACCAAAACATGTTTTTCATTCATCATATGGTACAGGGACCAATTCCAAAATACAATAATGTTACAAGGACTTAAAGACAAAAAAACTGAACAACAACACAAACAAATTGGATTCACCATTTCAGATAACCAAAGAACATCCCCCATGAAACAACCAACAATAGCATCAATAGATTCACTTTTCTCTTCTCCTTCTCCAGCTTAATCTTCATCTTTGTTTTTTTACCATTTTCAATCTCCTTGACCATGAACCCCAAATCCTTCAACACTTCAGAGCAGTTGCAACCACCTAAACATCTAACATCACTTGCTGGATTTCTTTCAAGCTCATCGTCCCAAATAAACAACTTGCAACCAGACATTAATCCTGAATTTTGACACTTCCAAAATCGTCTCTTAGGGTTTTCAAATGAATTTGACATAAACATTTTCATGCTTCTATTGCAACCACAAATCGGTGCTTGACCATGATGAGAGTTCGCAGAAGAAAACGAGGCCATGGATGTTGAAGGTATAAGAAGAAGAGAACAGAGCCAATGTAGAAGAAAGAAGAAGACAACAGTGCCAATGTAGAAGGAAGAAGAAGCAAAACAAATTTGTAATGTTTTTTGTATTTGGTCCCTCTTTATTTAACGGTCCATTGATTAAATCCACGTGTGTAAAGAAAATTAAACAAGAAATGATAAAACAATACTCCACCTCAGCACCGTCTGCCAACTCAGCTTTTTTTAAACGTTTCATTGACGGCAGGGACTATAACCAAAAGGAAATGAACATGTGGGGACTTGGACCGGAAAAAAAAAAGATACAGGGACTAAAACCAAAATCTCGCCAACTTACAGGGACCAAAACACTATTTAAGCCTAATTTTAATCATGATATTGAGCATGTTTGTATACATTAATTATTAAATTAATTTGAAAAAAAATAAGACTATGTTTAAAAATACTTACTCAATACAATATATTTTACTTTCTACAAAATAATGTTAAAAAATATATATAATATTAAAAAAGGCATTCATACAAGCTATAGAAAACAGGATATTCAGTGTTAGTGTAAAATAATTTTACACTGACAATTGTTTGACGTGTATTCCACAAAAACACGTTTATATTTTAAAATTTCTTAAATGTCATGATAAATTGTTGAATTTTTATTAGACGACAATATAAAATTATATTACATTGTCACTGCATATCTATTAAACTCAACAAATTAATTGAAACTTTCACGGATCGTTGAATATTCGAGTCACACAATTTAAAATTCAAGTTTAAATCTAAAATTTCTACAATCTGTAGATTTAAATTATTAGATTATACATAAATTTTATTATAAATTCAAAAAGTTTAATTTCCACAATTAATACTTATCTCTTACCTATATGTAACATGTATTCTTTCTGATTTTCTGCAATGGGCTGGAGTATCCTTATTCTCTCCATTAATACTATTTTGTTTATTAAAAAAATTAAGCTTGTTTACCATAATCTAAATTTATTTATTACAACTAAATATGTTTATAAAAATAAAAAGAAAAGTAATACAAATATAAGACCAATAGATTTATTCTATATTACTTTATTTACCTACCATCTTAATCCTTTTAATGCCATGTATTTAAATACACTAGAGTTTTCACATTTTAAACCATCTCTCAAAACTCATCACCAAAATACACAGCATTTCATTTTCTCCTTCAACCATGAGCAACACTAATCAAGTTTCACAAAAGGGGAAGGAGAAAGTGAATGAAGAATCAGTAACCGACTTGCAAACTATGGAGAATCAGAACAAGCGCAAGGCGCTCGCGCTGGAAGGTGATGCCAATGCTGAAACAAAGAATTCAAAGAGTGCTAGAATCGATGCTGGTGTAGATGAATCAACAAGTTCATCCAAGGAATTTTCTCCATTCCTTCTTTTCGGATTCATTATTGATCCAACTAAGGGATGTCAAAAAGCTTTTTCCTGCCACTTTTGTCGCAGAAAATTTGTTTCTCCACAGGCATTAAGTGCAAAGCAAAATTGCCAGGAATGTGAGGAGTCACTAAAAAAAGTTGTCGAAGCTTTGAACAAACCTCGCGATAACGTCTCTCATGGCGTACAAGGAATACATCTAAGCAAGATAGTTCCATACCCGGGTGGATGCGGATATAAATATGGTGGAACTGATGCTGGGGAATCGCAGGGTCCATTACAGGATAATCCACAGAACGATCAAAACATTGTGATTGAAGAAGTTATTGGGGCTGTGATTGGCTCGAACAATGGTTTGGTTTCAGGGGAAGCATCTAAGAACATTGATTTGAACATCATGCCTTGATTTGTGTTTTTATTTATGAATAAATAATTTTATGTAGCATTAAGCATCGTGGATCTTAATGTAGTCATTGTCTTCAATTAAAATAAATTGTTTTTCTCATTACTGTAAAAAATTATTATTTTCGTGCGTAAACAAAACTATTTTATAATGCTGTGTTTGAAAATATACGTAAAAGTGTTTTTACAATGATATACAAATCTTCAAACCACGTAGAAACAATTAGGAATAATCTTGCAAAAATAGTACAATGGATCAGACACATATTGTTTATTTGTTCTTTTATGAACCGAGAAATGATAAAACAGGAACTAAAAGAAAAAAAAAAGCTGGCAAACATGAATATTTAACATCAAGAATTATTTAGTCAAATAGAAACTAATTTTTAGATTATATTTAGAGCCTCTTTTTTTGTAAAGATTTAAAATTATAGATTTAAAAATTTTATTTTTCATTATAACTTAATTAAAAGATACATTTTTTTGAAAAAATTCAAACAAAATAATTGATTAAAATAATTTCTCATAAAAAATCATTTTAAATATTTGACTGGCTTTTTACAACAGCTTTTCTTGGAAAATAAAATTTTGAAAATTATTTAAATTTGTAGCCCCTTTGAATACCTTTTTTATAACAAAATAATTTTAATATATAACTTATTAAACAAATTATGTAATTTTTATCAAATTGATATCTTTAATAGTGAATATTTAAATTTAAATTATCATTTTTGTTTTTCCTTTTTTATTCTAGTTTTTAAATTAATTGATGTTAATATATATTATTTTAATTTATTCTAATTGAATTTAAAATAACTTTTATCATTTTGAAAGAAACTTTTTACAAAAACATTAAAAAAAAGTAATAAGATAAAATCACTTAAAAAAAAAAATCTGTAAAATCACTTTTTTAAAAATAAAAAAAAAATCTGCAAAATCACATATGACTTATGATGTTACAAGAATTAACACATTAGTTTTACTAATAAAGCTTTGCAAAATCAATGGTCCAAGTTGAAATTATATAAAAATTCCATTTTGTATTCTACATAGGATGCCAACTAAGTGGCAAGAATGTGATCGTTATTATCACTTTAATTAGTAATACTTATTTTAATTTTTAGACTAATTAACAATAACTATTAAAAACTCAGATATATAACTATGAAATTTTAAATTCGATTTAATGATGGCGTCCAATTTTTTTTCAAGTAAAGTTCACAATTTAAATGAATTGCAATGTCGTGGGTTCGAACCCGCGCCTCTATTTTTAATGTCTTTGTACAATTATCAATTGAGTTGATTTAACGGGATCGATGACGTTCATTTTTGCAACCTCTGATTTAGTTTGTTGAACTATATATATATATATATATATATATATATATATATATATATATATATATATATATATATATATATATATATATATATATTTATTTATTTATGATAGAAACAAATTTAATGACTTTCATTACTTAACAAAGACTCAATAAAAGGAGGTATCATATTAACAATACTACGCCTAGACTAAGAATTCCGACCTCCCTCCATGTTCAGAGTGAATAGTCTGAACAACTAGTTAGGAATCACTCGCGGAGGTCACGTTATTCAATTGAACTGATATAACACCTTGCAAAGCTTCTTTCAATGTCATGGCTTTAGCTGCAATGGTGTGGAGGAGGCCAACGTCCAAAGCCACACTTGCGATAATAAATCTACCCAGATTATCTCTTACACATTACCCTCTATTAGTTGTGCCTCTTTGACAATTAAATTCAGCCTCAATATTACACTTCAATCTCCCTTCAATAAGAGGACTCCAAACTTTTGGGTGATGAGACGTATTATTTAAATCACTCTCTTTACGAGATGAAAACCAATCATGCTAATTGAAATATGTCTGTAAGCCAATACTCGAAACCTCATCTCGAACATTATTCCAAACAACATTATTCCTATTCTTTCAAAGCACCTCAATCATCATAGCAAACCTATCAGCATCCCTCACATCCTCTCTATTACAAATGTCAAGAACAAGGGACTTAACATCAGTAAAAGCATGAACACGAGAACCAATTAGATGATTAATCTGCTGCCCGCCAACATTAGATTGTAGTAGTGCAACCAAAAAACACATGCCAATCATCCTCGTCTTTAATCTCACAAAGTTGACAGATAGAAGGACATTGGACATATGATGACAGAGCCTAGAACGAGATATGGTAGGTAGCATTACAAATCCTACATAATAAGTGTTTAGTTCTTGGGGGAGCGGTAATATTCTAGAGGTTTTCCCAATTCCCTTCCATCCTGCTATTACAATGATTCGCTTGGACATTCCTCCATAATATATACCCAAACTTGACATTACACACTCCATTTTGCTCCTCTTGCCAAACAAGACTGTCGTCTAACACATCCTCCACCAACGAGACCTTTAAGATTTCTACAACCACTATATGGTCAAACAAAGAATTTATTACTTGCACATCCCACTGTTTAGCATTAGGCAACTTTAGATTTTTAACATAAAGATCATACACACCTTGCCCTTAAGGACCACCCAAACACCCTTATCCTTTTCCTCTTAGCCAAGGGTCATTCATTACCTTGATTTTTCTTCCATTACCTATACTCCACCTGCAACCAATTGTTAAGACATCCCTAACTTTCCAAAGACTTCTCCACACAAAACTGCGGGTACTTCCAAGAGTGGAATCAACAAAAGAGGATTTAGGGAAATACATTGCTTTGAAGACTCTGGAGACAAGGGAGTGGGGTTTTGTCAACATGGACATTCCTTGTTTAGCCACCATAGCGAAGTTAAAGGCTTTGAAGTCTCTGAATCCCATTCCTCTTTCCTTCTTAAATCAAGTTAACATATCCCATGCCAACCACTTAATTCTTTTATTATTACTACCACCACCCCACCAGAACGAATTCAACATCTTTTCAATATCATTCACCCTCGCATATGGAACAAGATACACACTCATAATGTAAGACATGATAAATTGTAAGACTGATTTAATCATCACCTCTTTCCCAGATTTAGACAAAGATCTACCACTCCAGGAGTTTGTTCTTTTCCAGATGCGGTCCTTAATAAAAGTAAAAGTGGCCTTTTTTACTTCTTCCAATCATCGATGATAATCCCAAGTAAGAACATGTTCCTAATACATGACGCATTCCCATTAATCCAGCAATATCCTCATGGGCCGGTCTACTGATATTTTAACTAAAGAACACTTCAGACTTGGAGAAATTGATTTCTTGTCCCGATGCTTATAAGTACCGATGGAATATTCTATTCATGTATTCCATGATCACTCAAAGCGCATTAGACACGCCAAATGACTTCACCAATACTAGTAGTGACCATACCTCATTCTGAAAGTAATCTTTGGAATATTTTCGGACATTACACAAATCTGATGATAACACGAGCGCAAATAGATCTTGCTAAACACACAAGCACCTATAAACTGATCCATCAAATCATTAATTATTGAAAGTGGATAATTGTTCTTAATTTTCACTTTATTCAGCTGTCGATAGTCAACACACAGTCTCATACTACCATGTTTTTTCTTCACTAACAACACCAGTGCTCCCCAGGGTGAAACACTTTGTCTAAGAAACTTCTTCTCGAGAAGATCCTCTAACTGTTTCTTCAGCTCACTCATCTCTGAAATAGACATCCTATAAGAAGCCATCGACACAAGAATAATACCAGAAACTAAGTCTATAGAAAACTCCACTTCACCCTCTAGCAGAAAATCACTGATGTCTTTCATACCCCAAATTTTGACCACTAAGATTTCCCATCATTGTGTAAGTCATCATCACAACATGGATGAACCATCATGCCTCACTAATCTCCTCAAAGATGGTTGAGCATTCACTATAATCAGAATTAGGGTTTTAACCCCTCTCAGAGCATTTAGACAAATGATCAATCAAGAAATGAAATGATCTTCAACTTGTCTAACCTCTCAAATATCCATAAAGTATCAAGAGGACTCCCACATCAAGAATCAAGCACAAGGCTGCAACATTCCAAGTGGATTAAGCCTCAAGATCGCCAGTGTCACCAAATTAGGGTTTTGGTCGACCAGGGCCTCCAGATGGGAATTTTCCTCTGGGCATGAGCCAATGCTTCAAAGCATAACCCAAGATACTCCAAGGGACCTCATGGACCTAATCATTAAGTCAATTTAGCCTCAGAGGATGCATTCACATAAAATCAGGAATTAGGGTTTCTTGACCTAATTCACCCTTAAGTTGACTTTTGAAACAAAACATGAGCCAAGACCTCAAGACATGATTTGAGGGTCTCCAATACACAATATTGATCCATTTGCCACAATGGATTGATCCAAGAAGCTTGATTCACAAGTTTCAATTTCATCTGAACCATAATTAGGGTTTTTGAAGAAAAAGTCAACTATGCCTTTGACTTTTGACTAGGACATGCTCTCAAACCTTGGGACATGATTCAATATACCCTATAACACCTATAAAATTAATCCATCAAGTTTGATTTAGGTCAAGGACTTGATTTCATAAAGGATCGCACCGTTTGGAATTCATTTGATAAAAAGTCAACTGTGCCCAAAAGTCAAAGTTTGACTTTTTGATGTTTTGATCAATTATGGTTCCCTAACCCTAAAATTATGTTAATGTGTGATTGGAATCATCATTCATCAAGAAAAATCAAGAAAAGTGGGATAACTTGTAAAAGGGGTAACCATAAGAAACTTAGAAATTTTCTAAGTTATGAAACAAAGTGGCTAGCGTACCAACTTCCAAGGATCATAACTTGTGATCCAAGCAACTATTTTGGATGATCCAAAGATGGATTTGTAGCTCTCATGGCATACTTTAAAAGTGTCAACTACACCTCACTCTAATTCCTCATGGATTTTAAGTTATGGAGTGACCAAAATGACAAAAACAATAAAATGGCATTTTTTCCAACACTTAGTGAAATTTTCACTAAGTCAGAATCTATTTCACTTTTTTCAAAATGTAGGGGAATTTTTCACTTGGATCCAAAAAGTGTCAAGACAAACTATGATCACACATATGTTGTATCATATGAGAGCTTTCCAAAATGGCCAAGAACTCCATCAAATTCTATTTGAGCTAAGAGTTATGACAGTGGCAATATGCCTTGCTGCAACTGTCATGATAAGGAAGATTTGTGCATTTTGCTCGATTTGATCAAATTGTGCAAATGACAAACAAGTTTATCCATCTGAACACCTTAGGGGGGGACCAAGGAGGAACAAACACTGATCCATAAGCCTCCCAAGTCTTTGGAACTAAAAGTAGCATGCCAAACCTAAAAATGCCTAAAAAGGGGACAAGACTCCAATTTTCTTTTGGAGCATTCAATGGATGCACCAAGGTGGCATGAACTGAGCCTTTTCTAACTGAATGAGTAAAGGATGGTCTCTAAACTAGGGAACCAAAGGCCTGTGCTCTAACCTCTAGTCAATGGCTAGAGGAGACTTAAGATTCCAAAGTGATGCGATTGGACAATGAGATGCTGCAGTTGCCATTCACTATTACTTGCAAAGCAAACTTGCTCTACTATAAATAGAGCTTATTTATGCTCAGTTTAAGTACACCAAAGCACTACAAAACTTGCTTTCCTCTAAATCCCTTTCTCTAGGCAAAAATACCTTCTTTAGCATGGTAACTCCGAGTTTTTTAGTTAGAGAGCATTTCCACAACAGCTCATGATCCAAACACATCCAATGTGTCATATCTAAGCTGTCCAAACTCTCACAAGTGACATGTAACATGTAACACTAAAATCACAAAGTCCCCTCTCAAAACCTCAAAATTGAACTTTTTTGCATTTTTCAAGCCATGTCTTGATTCAGTCATTTTCAAAACCAGATAAAACCTCAAACACACTCCAAATATCATCCTTGAACTGTCCCAAATGGTTCCACACATCTGGAACACCATTTGAGAGAGTTGCCATATTGGTCACTTTTGCCCCTTTTGCAAGAAAGAGCTCAAACTTGTTCCTGAGGATTCCAGTTGGTTCCAACCATTCTAAAAGCTTCTAAGTGATCATTTGAGGGTGTCCAAAGCATCAAATTGTTTCTGGAACAAAGCACTTGGCAGATTGCACAAAAAGCTCATAAAGAGGTAAACATCACAACTTGAACTCTTTGAAATATGCAATGCTTTGAAGTCCACTGATCATGCACATATCATACATGTTATATATGTTGTATTTGAACCAATTCATCATGTAATTCATGCCTATAACAAGAGGTAGCATAGAAAATGCAAATCATGGCCTATTTCAAAACCACTATCGGGTTTTTCTATAGGAGCCTCATCTGAAAAGACCACCACCACCATTGGATTCCTTGTGAAATTCTAGGCAGTATAGACCTAAATTTTGTCCCAATCCATGGAGAAATGAGAAAGTTACAAGCTTCACGTTTTTGACCAAAATCTTGCCATGCCTTGCCTTGGCCAGGCCAAAAACAAGGCAACCCTCATATATCCATGGGGTGGTTTTGATACACAGATGTATCACCACCCCAGTGGTAGAGGGCGCGCGCTGCACACAAGAGGTCTGGGGTTCGAATCCCCCTCGCCCCAGATCTTATTTTTATCATTTTTCCCACTTTTTGTTATTTTTCATATTATTTTTTAATGATTTGGAAAATTAATAACTCTCTCAATTTTTATGATTTTTGATTGGTTATTTTTGCAAAAAATCATAAAAATGTTGAAATATTTTATTCCACAAAAAAATCAGATTTATATTAATTATTTAATATAGTTGGTATTTTTGTGAATAAATTCATTTTTAATTGTTTTAAACACTTTTAAAAGTGGATTTTTATCTTGAAAATCAAAACCAAATGAGTTTTAATTCATCTTGTGATTAAAACATCATTTTTCAAATCTTAACAAAAAATCACAAGTTGTTTATTCAAGCTTATTTGGTATTTTATCATTATTTATTGATTTTCTTTAAGAATTTACTTTTAAAAATGATAAAATTAGGGTTTCTTTGGTTTTCATCCTCACAAATCTTTTTCAAATACTTTTGAGCCTCTAATAGAGTGTAAGACCCAATCCCTCTTTGAAACCAACATAGTTTGGGCCTCAGTCATTGTATAAGACCCACGGTGTTTTCAAAAATCTCGGCGCTATCGCCAGTTTAAAATAAAATCATCTGGGTCTACCCTCGTGTTATAAGTCCCATTTCTTTTCTTTAAAATACTCTTTGGGCCTCTAATAGAGTGTAAGACCCAACCCCTTTGTAAATAATACCTTTGGGCCTCACACATTGTATAAGTCCCTCTGTATATTTTCAAACGGTCGGCGCGATCATTGCCTTTTTAACAAAATCAACTGGGCCTCTCCCTGAGTTGTAAGCCCCATCATTTGTACAAAAATAATTTTGGACCTCTAATAGAGTGTAAGACCCAACCCCTTTTTGAAACCAAAATGATTTGGGCCTCATATATTGTATAAATCCCTCTGTACGGTTTTCAAAACAACGGTGCAATCATCGTTATAACTTGGACCTCTCCTTGAGCTGTAAGCCCCAACAATCTTTTCAAAGCACTTTCTCCTTTGATTTTGAATTCAAATATATGTTGTTATCAAAACTTTCTTTAGTTTCTTTTTTGAACAACTAACAAAACAGAATGGAAGCTCTACAACGGGTAAGTGTTTATCCGCTTTCATTTACCGCTTTCATATATATATATATATAACTGTATTGTGGGGCTGTTTCACTGTAAGTCTTCTTTCACATCCATTTAAATACTCGTCATATATCAACTGTATATAAACTAGTATAGTTATTTAGAGTTTTCCCCGGCAACTACGTCTAGAACTAGGTAAAGCCTGTTGGTCACTCTCGAATCCAAACAAAACTAGATCCCCATAGGATTCCAGATACAGTCTTCACTTCTCTTGGGGTTAAACAATATGGAACAAAGAGAAAGATAGTATTCTCGATGAACCTTTTCTCAGACTGTCACCCTTAGAAAGGCAGCATCTCTTGAGTTTCTTCCAAATTCTCAAACTTTCCTGGAATGATCTCTTCTCCGTGTATTGCATTTCTTGAACTTCACTTGGTTTGGGGACCCACGGGCTTCCTAAAAGAATCCCCGCCTTCTCTTGGGCGTTGTACAAGGACCCTTCGGCTTCTTAAAAGCTCTCATGCCTTCTCTTGGGTTTAATACAAGGACCCTAATGACCTCTTAAAGGTATAAGATAGAACTTAGTCATCCTTTGCTAGAGCAGTCTTTCCAGTGTCAAACCTATGGCCACCCCAGGGTTGATCCTCATCCCTTAAGGCCCTTGCCCTCTTTTGGGCATCCTACAAAAGATAAAACTCTACCAGTAGACTTGGACAGTCTAATTCCCTTTGAGTCTCAAAGACATTCTCAAGTCCCTTTCAAACATAGGAGAAACCCCGGATTCTGGATTAATCTCTAATCGAGTTAGAACTTTGCGGGTTCTAAAACCCCGTCCTTCTCCCAAAATTCCCTGACCCGGGTCAGATAATGTTATCTCAAACCAAAGCCTTAAGGTTTCTGATCTGTCAATTCCTTTTGCATTCCCTTGCAAGGATTGATTCCCTTCTTGGACCTACCTTGGGATCTTAAGAATCCCTGGCAGAAGTATAGCCTCTTCTTAGGCTTTGTATAATGATCCTTCCTCAGAGAAGTTAGCCTCCTCTTGGGCTTTGTACAATGATTTCCCCTAGCGGGTTTAACCTTTTCAGACTCTCTTGTTGAGTCACTTTCCTTTTAGCCTTTGTCTCGGGCTTCGTACGAGACAACAAATCACTCTGTTGTTGAGTATAAAAGACTCTCTTGTTGAGTCAACCTTTTTTAGCCTCTATCTCGGGTTTCGTACGAGACAGCAAATCACTCTCTTGTTGAGCATAAAAGACTCTCTTGTTGAGTCCACCCTTTTTAGCCTCCGTCTTGGGCTTCGTATAAGACATATAAAAGTTCTCTTGTTGAGTCAGACCTTTTTAGCCTCCGTCTTGGGCTTCGTACAAGACATATAAAAGCACTCTCTTGTTGAGTCAGTCACTTGTTAGTACTCTCTTGTTGAGTCAACCTTTTTAGCCTCTATCTCGGGCTTCGTACGAGACAAATAATAAACACCCTCTTGGTGGGTCAATAGCCTCCTCTTAGGCTTTGTATAGAGAAATCCCCGGTTGAGTCAATCAATCTTTTAGCATCAAACTTGTGCTTTAATCTAGGCATACAAACATCAACAGTTCCTCTTTAGAGATGACAAATTCTATCTCAGTCAAACCTTTTAGCTTCAATCTTGGGCTTTGAATAAGACACAAAAAACTCTTTAGCTTCATATCTTGGGCTTTGAACAAGATACAAATCACTTTTAGCTTCAATCTTGGGCTTTGAACAAGACACCAAAACATCTTTTTTTCCTCCCTTAAAATAGGAGGGAACTACGATCGCTCTGATTTCCCTGTTTCGTTAAACAGGAATGTGTAGGCATAAGATTGTGAAATCTTAGCAAGTATACTAATCAAAAACTCAAAGTCTAGTACCTCCGTCAATCAACAAAAAGCATCAGATTTAACACCTTACCAAAAGCCTCGTAAATAGTCAAGACACGGTATTCTAAAACTAAATAACCTAAGACAAGACCCCCCTTTTGATAGCATCTGTAAACCATCAGTCATCTGTTTAAACTCAGTATGCAAGCAGGGTTAATTGGAGACATATATTTCCATTCCTTAATCAGCTTCACAGGATAAAAAATGAATCGAACTGTAGTACCAAAGCGATAGTGATTCGAAACCACAAAAATCGTGCTATAGAAAAATGGCGACCACAGTGGGAGCATTCTTTCTTACAGTCTTAGGTGAAAAAACAAAGTACCACAGAAATGGCGACTCTGCTTGGGAGTCATTGTCTGTATAGGATCATAGGACTAGAGGTCTAGGATGTTAGGACAAATATATATACTTCTTTTCCTAATTGATATCCGTGTTTATTTTTCTACTAATGGGAATGCGTGTGATGCCGCATCTGGAAAGATTGAGTATACACCTAAGATAGGTGGTGGCATGGGACGGGTAATTTTATTGGGAGTGAATCCCAAATAAGAGGTCCCGGTAGACCATCGAATCAGTGGAGATGCTCTTTGCAGATTCAATGCCTATACGACTTCGGTTGTTGAAAGCAGATTGTTCCATTGGGTTATCTGAGAAGTTGAGGATTTTAGTAGACTGAAACAATTTTGTAGTGCGGAAGCTATCGAAAATAGTTGTCACGCGATACTACCCTCATTTGAGATTACTCTAAGATGCTATAGCTCGCTTGATGATCCGCTTGCTGTCGTTATCCCAAGAGGGGTCAGTGATTTTGAGGACAGGTACAAAAATCACCAGTATAAACCTTTGGGGATAGGTAGAGCCTTGACTTCATGACACCGACCCTTTGACCCCATGTTTTTTTGATGTTCTTGTGTGCTGCATTCGTACATTCATTTAAAAAACATTAAAACAAAGAAATTTTTTTTCTTCTAGTCTCTCTTTTTTAAATTAAACTAAGACATTGATTGCAAATGTTAGAGAAAGAGATTGCGTTATGGATTTCGGTAGAAGGAGGACTCACAAGTACACCTTCAAAGTTCCAAAACTAGAGGATTTAAGAGGGTTGGTAAGGATGATCACCAACCCTGAGGCTTTCTGAGCTAAGTATGGAGGACTGCTGTCTCTGTTAAGGGTCCATGTAATTGAGGGAATCCTGTCCACGCTAATCCAGTTCTACGATCTGGTTTATCACTGTTTCACATTCCCGAATTATCAGCTAGCACCAACACTGGAGGAATACTCTCACCTGACTGATTTAGCTATCACTGATCAAGCTCCCTTTTCTGGACTGGAAGAAATTCCAAAAGATCAAACCATTGCAAGGGTAATTTATTTGGACGAGTCAGAAGTCATGACTCACATGATCATTAAGGGTGGTATCCAGGGTTTGCCAGCCCAGTTTTTGATAAAGAAAGCTCTGTACTTTGCTAGTATAGGGAACGTAGCCACTTTCGAAAGCATCTTTGTTTTGCTCACCTACGGGTTATTTCTGTTTCCCAACATTGATAACTTCGTTGATATCAATTCCATTAAGGTTTTTCTAATTGGAAACCCTGTACCGACCTTGCTCACAGATGCTTATCATTCTGTACACTTAAGGAATTTGTACAACGGAGGAATGATCACATGCTGTGTACCCCTGCTATACAAATGGTTCATTTCCCATTTTCTAAAGTCTGCTGCATTTTGGGATCATAAGAGTACTTTACGTTGGTCGCAGAGAATCATGTATCTTACCAACTCTAACATCGATTGGTATAATCTAATCTATGACGGGATCAGGATCATTGACCGTTGTGGAAACTTCCCTAACGTACCCCTCATAGGAACTAAAGGAGGAATTACCTATCATCCAATTTTATTTCGTCGCCAATTTGGATACCCGATGAGGCATGTCCCGCGTAATGCTCATCTGGAAGGTCTTTTCTTCAAGGAAGGAGAAAATGATAGGGCCCTAAAGACAGAAATAGTGCATGCCTGGAAACACGTTCATAGAAAAGGAAGAGCGTCTATAGGAAAACCAGACTGTGTCTTGGTGGAACCTTATCTCCACTGGGTACAAACTAGAGCTCTCAAGCTGAGGATGCCTTACCCTCGTCAAGAAGTTCTTCCATTAAGGGACCCTGTCCTTTATTTTATGTCTGATACGGAAAAGCTTCAGGTTACTCTCAACAAAGTTCAACAGGAGAAGAGGTCTTGGAGGAACAAGTATCGTATTCTTAATGTAGAGTGTAAGAAAATACAGCAACTATTGAAAGATAAAGATGCTCTAATCGAGATTTTAGAGCAACATGCTGTAGAGAATCAAGAAGACCAAAGGAATTTGCTTGCTCCTTTCACTTGGCAAAGGAATGACAACCCAACAATGGCTCAAGAGCCCCGGTCAAAGAAGAGGAAAATACCAAAACCAGCACCTGAGCTCTCTTCATAGAGGACTCAGGACCCATTAGTTTAGAGATTTCCTTTTACAACACTATGTAAATTACTGTATTTCCATTTCTGCATTCTTTGAGTTCAATAAAATGAGGTTTCCCCACTGTTTGATATTTACAATCCAAATTGTCGAAGTTTATTTTGATTAAACAAAAAAATAATTAATATAATCATTGCGTATCATGCATCATTCTCGCATAAACGCATTCTTCTTACCTACGAATCTCACGTTTGTGTCTCGATTCTAGAGTCAAACTGTCTCATTTGTACAATACTCGGCCAACATTCAGAAGAAAATGGATAATCTTGAGGAAGAGAACAGAGAGCTGAGAGAAGAAATCGACGCTCTGAGAGAGGATCTGAGAAAACTTCACGGTGACATGTAAGCTCTGGCAGCAGCTTAGATGCAACAACAACGGACTGTGATCTTAGAGATCACATCGACGCCCATAGTGGAAAAGTATGACCCTCGATATACCATGCCTAAAGAACGTCCCTGGGGCATGCCACTCAACTATATCCCGGAAGGATATATTCCGCCGATCATTGAAGATCCAGAAAGCAAGGATGCCAGGGGCATGACGACAACTCTTGAAGGTTACAAAATTCGGGAGGCACCAAGAGTCACAACCATGATAACTATACCACCACCCGTGGTACACACTATTCCGGAAGGACAGATTCTACAAATACCTTCTGGTGGAAATGAAAATATGGATAACAGAATGAAAGAGTTCCAGGAACAGTTCTTGGAAATGCAGAAGGAACTGCAAGCCATTCATGGTCAGGATCTATTTGGAAAAGACGCCGCGGACCTTTGTTTGGTCCCCAATGTGAAAGTTCCGCACAAGTTCAAAGTGCTCGAATTTGAAAAGTACAAAGGTAACTCTTGCCCTCAAAGCCATTTGGTGATGTACGCTCGAAAGATGTCAACACAGACAGAGAACCACCAGCTGCTGATCCATTAAATTTCAAGATAGTTTAACCGATGCCGCACTTAAATGGTACATGGGTTTAAACCGCACTAAGATCGCTACTTTCAGAGATCTCGGTGCTGCCTTCGTTCAACAATATAAGTATAACCTGGACATGGCACCGGACAGAGATCAACTCAGAGCCATGTCGTTGAAGGATAAGGAAACTTTCAAGGAATACGCTTAGAGATGGCGTGAAATTTCCGCCCAGATTTGTCCACCTCTTGAGGAAAAAGAGATGACAAAGATCTTCTTGAAAACCTTGAGCTCATTTTACTACGACATAATGGTCTCCAGTGCGCCCAGTGACTTCACCGAGATGGTGGGCATGGGTGTTTGTCTTGAGGAAGCCGTCCGAGAAGGACATTTAGTTAAAGATACTGGATCTTCAAGTAGTACAAAACGATACGGTAATGCTCTCCCTAAGAAAAAAGAGCAGGATACAGAGAATATCTCTCTCGGAAAGTAAAGGCGATGATACCAACCAGTAGCAGCTGTAACTCCTGCTATCAACCCTGCGCCTGTTCCAACGTATCAACCTCAGGTTGCGCAAAACCAACCGAATCAACAACAATATCAGCAAAGGGCACAACCGCCTCTTCAGCAGGCCCGTCCTCACTACAACAACAATTGTAAAACGCGACTGCCAGGGTTCAACCCTATACCGATGTTGTACGCAAAATTGTTTCCACTATTACTGGTCAAGGGGCACGTCCAAACCAGGTATCCTCTTACAGTACCGGAGAATCCACCTTTTTGGTTCAAAGCGGATCAGACTTGTCTTTACCATCAAGGAGGACCAGGGCATAACATAGAAAACTGTCTCAGTTTCAAATCCAATGTACAAAAGCTTGTCAGGAGCGGGGTCTTATCTTTCAAAGATACGAATCCGAATGTTCTCACGAACCCGTTGCCTCAACACGAGAAAGCTACAGTAAATTTGATAGAAGGAGAGTCTAACAACAACTATCAAATTCATGATGTACTCTTATTGAGGACCAATCTGGTCAAGATGCATCGCAGACATAGTGGGTACGGTCATGTACCACCTCACAATTATCACCAGTGTGATGTCTGCTCTAAAGACAATCAAGGATGTTCGGTGGTGCAATCAGCTCTACATGAACAATTGGATCTCGGGTGGATCCAAGAGCATCAAGTTCGTGGAGTTAACATGACTTATGTAAATTCCAACATCATTCAGAACCACGACATCCGTGTGATGAATGTCAACTTAGTGGTACTGCACTCAAGGCAAAGCCAGTATCATAATTTGCCGTGACACGATTACGATTCCTGTCTGATTTGCTCGGTAAACAATCAGGGATGCTCTTTTATACAAGAGGCCCTCCAGCGTCAGATGGATCTTTGATGGATCCAGGACTACCATGATAAAAATCCTTATCAGATCAACATGATTCAAATCTTCGATATTCGTTTGATGAATACCAGCTTGGTAGAATTACACGCTAAGCAAGTCCTGCTCGGTTTTCTGACTTCGCATGAGTATCGGAACTGTACAGTATGCTGTGAGAGTGACCAAGGATGTGTTCTCGTTCAGAGAACTCTTCAACACTTGTTAAATCACTGGTGGCTTCCGATTTATCTAGACGAAGACATGCAACAAGTCAGTATGATTAATGGGAACCTTACTAGGCATCAAAGTCAAGATGTTCGATCTATGGAAGCGGACCTAGTAAGGTTACACTGCATTCAACGAGGACGTGGCCAGGTGCCACCACATAACTACGAGCGTTGTAGAGTCTGCTCGGAGAATAACCAAGGATGCTACCTCATGTGAGCAGCCCTTCAGAGACAGTTGGACCGTGAAAGGATTCAACCATGTCCAGTTTCGGGGTCCATCAACTTGATGCCCGACTACTTCACTGATCAAATCAAAGATGTTGTTGTAGTCTCTGATCCTAAGAGGACCAAGGATGTTTATATCATCTTCCCTCTACTCAATGAATCAAAAGTTCTTAACCAGGAACTAATTGAAGTTACTTACGACAGTCAGAGAAATCAGAAGGCTCCTGTAGTTATCTATCTGCTGGGACTAGTGCCGTACAAGTCTGATAAGGCTACCCCTTACAAATACGGTGCAACAAAAGTTGAGAATGGAAAGGAAATTCCATTACCCTCCTTCGTGAATATTGTAGACATCATTCGAGTAACACGGAGCGGTTGAATCTTCAACTGAGGAGTTGGAGAACCTAACAGAGAAAAGGAACCTCAAGCAGAAGTTCCTGATCAACCAGTCGATCAGTCCAGTGATCCCGAACTTTCAATGAACAACGATGAGATGCTGAAGCTCATCCAAAGGAGTGAATACAACATTGTTCATCAGCTATTGCAAACTCCTTCAAAGATCTCTGTGTTATCTCTTTTACTCAATTCCGAAGCCCACAAAGAGGCTCTACAGAAAGTCTTAGAATAGGCCTTTGTGGAACAGGATGTGTCAATAAGACAATTCGACAACATCATCTCCAACATCACTTCCTGCAACAACTTGAGGTTTAGTGTTGAGGAATTGCCAGAAGAAGGCAAAAGTCACAACATGGCGCTCAATATCACAGTTAACTGCCAGGACGATGCCTTAGACAGCGTACTGGTAGATACCAGATCGACTCTTAACGTTATGCTCAAGTCCACTTTAATGCGACTATCATTCAAAGGATCCCCGATGAGGGGCAGTGAGGTCATCGTCAAAGCATTTGACGGATCCCAGAAAGCAGTTATCGACGAAGTCGACCTTCCCATAGCTATCGGTCCTCACACTTTCCAAGTCACTTTCCAAGTCACTTTCCAGGTCATGGACGTCCGAGCAACATACAGTTGTTTGTTGGGAAAACCTTGGATACACCAGGCTGGGGCAGTCACTTCGAATCTGCACCAGAAACTGAAGTTCGTTAAGAAAGGCCAACTCGTCACGGTCTGTGGAGAACAAGCCTTGTTCGTGAGTAACCTTTCATTATCCACTTGTGTAGAACCCGAGGAGGTTGTTGGAACTCAGTTCCAGGCACTTTTGGTGAGCAATGAGAATCAATTAGAGAAGGGAACATCGATCTCCTCGTACAAAGATGCTCTCGAGGTGATCAAAAGTAACAATGCAAAGGGATGGGGACAACTTATCATTCCTACTGACAATAAAACAAAGAAGGGTCTTGGTTTTTCTGCAACCTGCACCCAGACTGCTACTAACGATGAAAGTTTTCATCCCATTCAGGACTTCTTCCATAGAGGAGGTTTCCTTCACCCAGTATCTCAAGAAGTACATACCATCAACGAGGGTGACTCCTCTGATACGGATGAAGAGTGGAAGTCTTATCTTAACGAGGACGGTTATATATCTCAAGAAGAGGTGCCTACACCATTTTTCTATCCCGCACAGAGTCCGAGATTTATACCAAGGTCAGACGTCAAAATGATATATGGAGATTGTGATCTAGAAGGATGTCGTGCTCCACCAAACTCATTAGAGGAGGACACTCTAATGAAAGACAACTTTGACCACGACTATAATGGTTCGATGGATGGCCTGCCTATCTGGCAGCTGTACCCAGGAGACTCGGGGCAAGAAAATCAGCCGAACAATGAAAATCACCTGAGCATCATTGAAAAGAATACTTGCGTCCCAACCATGTCATGGGATCAACACTCAGGGCATTCAGAAACTATCCAGTACGACGATGAATTTGCAAACCTTGCAGGGCTAGAATTCATCAACTATGCTTTTCCTGAGGACAACGTCATCGAAAGAGATAACTCCTCCAATTCCAAAGAAGTGTGGGACACCTTAGGACAACCGAGTGGCAAGTATGACTACTTGGTCAAATACACCGCCCCTGAGAGCTCTCATATCAAGCTCGAAGACATCCAGCCAACTAGATGGGGAGATTTACCTAAGAGTACAAATACTATGCAAAATACAACAGAGGAATCCTCCTACGACAACTCTGCCTGGGAGACAGATTCCAATGATCCAGCTCCACCAGAAATCAGCGTTATTTCTGAAGACAAATCAAGGAAGGTACCAGACTTTGTGATTCACCGAGGAGTTCGCCGCCAATGGGTTACAGTCGATGTTCCGAAGATTGTTCATAAGTCAAAGTAATGGCCGTCTTTGTTTTAACCTTTCGCCCTGCCCAGGTGAAACAGATGTTTTGATAGGGCTCACTTTTTGTAAATGTACCTCTTCGCTTCGTCCAAAGCTACAGATTTTTGTTTTATAGGGCTGTTGTTTCAAGAATCGACAAGATCATAAACAAAATAACGTCGTTATGTAATTTCCGCATTTATTGCTGTTTTCTCTTTACGCTTTTTCAGAAAATGGTAATCCTAAAAAATAACTCAATAATAAAAACAAGCAGTTTTCGAAAGAAAATACACTGCACACACTCTTGCATTCTCTTTATCTCTTCTAAAAACAATCATCACGTTATGCAGATTGCTTGTTTCCATTGAAACATACGATCCAATGCTTTCTCCCAACTTTGAATTTCCGGTATTTGGGGCTGAAGAAGAAGATGATGACTAAATACCAGAAGAGATCTCCCGACTACTCAGACAAGAGGAAAGGTCCATTGAACCTCTCAAAGAGCCGTTGGAAACGGTCAACTTGGGTTCAGAAGAAGAAAGAAAAGAAATCAAGATTGGGGCACTGCTCAGTCCGACTGTCAAACAGGATTTGATAAAGCTTCTCAAAGAATTCCCCGATGCGTTTGCTTGGTTCTATCAGGACATGCCAGGGTTGGATACCAACATCGTGGAACATCATCTACCGTTAAGATCAGAATGTCTGCCAGTAAAGCAGAGGTTGAGACGAACTCATCCAGACATGGCCATCAAAATCAAAGAGGAAGTACAGAAATAGATTGACGCGGGTTTCCTCGCCACATCAGAATATCCTCAATGGTTAGCCAATATAGTACCAGTTCTGAAAAAGGACAGAAAGGTCAGAATGTGTGTAGACTACAGGGATCTGAACAAAGCAAGTCCAAAGGACGACTTTCCCTTACCACACATTGATATGCTGGTAGACAGTACAACAAAGTTCA
The DNA here is from genome assembly GCA_022829125.1 of Lathyrus tuberosus. NCBI lineage: Eukaryota > Viridiplantae > Streptophyta > Magnoliopsida > Fabales > Fabaceae > Lathyrus > Lathyrus tuberosus. Next base: position 24,464,381 of record JALAZF010000009.1, read on the forward strand.
AGGTTTTCTCCTTCATGGATGGATTCTCGGGCGATAATCAGATAAAAATTGCGCCAAAAGACATGGAGAAAACTTCATTCATTACCCCATGGGGTACCTTTTGTTACAAGGTAATGCCGTTCGGTTTGAAGAACGCCGGGGCAACCTATCAAAGGGCCATGACTACTCTGTTTCATGACATGATACACAAGGAAATCGAGGTATATGTCGATGACATGATTGCCAAATCTAAAATTGAAGAGGAGCATGTGACCCAACTGTCAAAACTATTTGAGCAGTTGAGAAAATACAAACTTTTCTTGAATCCCAATAAGTGCACATTCGGTGTCCGTTCAGGGAAACTGCTAGGGTTCATTGTCAGCCAGAAAGGGATTGAGGTTGATCCTGACAAGGTCAAGGCCATTCAAGAAATGCCTTCTCCAAAAACTGAGAAACAGGGAGATTCCTGGGACGTTTAAATTATATTTCCAGATTTATATTCCTCATGACCACGACATGTGCCCCGATTTTCAAATTACTAAAAAAGAATCAGGATTGCGTTTGAACAGAAGACTGCCAAACCGCCTTCGACAGTATTAAAGAATACCTGTTGAACCCACCGATTCTATCACCTCCAGTGGAATAAAGACCACTGATCATCTACTTAACAGTCTTTGAAGACTCTATGGGCTGTGTACTTGGCCAACAAGATGAAACAAAAAGGAAAGTGTATGCCATCTACTATTTGAGCAAGAAGTTTACCGACTGCGAGACTCGGTACACGATGCTTGAGAAAATTTGATGTGCTCTGGCTTGGGCAGCCAAACGTCTTCGCCAGTATATGATTTGTCACACTACTTGGTTAATCTCAGAAATGGATCCAATCAAGTATGTCTTTGAATAACCTGCTCTCACGGGAAGAATTTCCCGTTGCCAGATGTTGTTATCAGAATATGACACAGAATACCACGCTCAGAAAGCTGTTAAAGGAAGTGTTTTAGCCGATCATTTGGCTCATCAACTGATTGACGATCAGGAATCAGTCGGGTTCGACTTCCCAGACGAAGATGTCATGTATCTAAAGATGAAATATTGCGATGAACCGCTACCCAATGAAGGGCCAGAACTAGGTTCCCAATGGGGACTAATCTTTGACGAAGCTGTAAATTATTACAGAAACGGAATTGGGGCAATCATCATAACACCTTAGGGTACCCATATTCCTTTCACTGCCAGATTGACTTTCAAATGTACAAACAACGAGGCCGAATATGAAGCTTGTATCATGGGTCTCGAAGAAGCGATCGACTTAAGGATCATGAACTTGGATGTATATGGCGACTCAGCTCTGGTCGACAATCAAATCAAAGGAGATTGGAACACATGCCAATCAGGACTGATTCCTTACAAAGACTATGCAAGAAGGTTGTTACCTTTCTTTGACAGAATCGAGTTTCATCATATCCCTCTTGAGGAGAATCACATGGCTGATGCGTTATCCACTCTCTCTTCCATGATTAGTCTACGTCAATGGAACGACCTACCTAAGATTGACATAATGCGCCTTGAAAGGCCCGCTTATAGCTTCACGATCGAAGCAGTCATAGACGACAAACCCTGGTATCACGATATCAAATGCTTCCTTCAGAAACAACAGTACCCACTTGGGGCACTAAGGAAAGACAGAAAGACCCTCAGAAGGCTGGAAGACAGTTTCTTCCTGAGCGGTGACACATCTATAAAAGAAATTTTGACATGGTCTTGCTTCGGTGCGTAGACAGACTAGAAGCAAACACGCTGATAAAGGAAATTCACGAAGGATCCTTTGGCACTCATGCCAACGGACACACAATGGCGAGAAAAATTCTGAGAGTAGGGTACTTCTGGTTGACATGGAATCTGACTGCTACAAGTACATGAGGAGGTGTCACAAGTGTCAGATATACTCAGACAAAATCCATGTACCGCCAATGCATCTCAAAGTTCTCTCTTCCCCATGGCCTTTTTCCATATGGGGAATCGACAAGATTGGCGTGATTAAACCTAAGGCTTCAAACGGACATTGGTTCATTCTGCTTTTAAAAACAAAGATGGCAATTTCTTTTGACTGCTGAACATCGAAAGAACATCGATCGCTTCTCCTGAAGTAATCGAGCTTCAAAGTGCAGAATCAAAGTACTCCTTCTAAACCAGCATACCTGAATGAAGGATCAGCTGTGTCAGATGCGAATATTCTGTCCGACACCCTCGGCAGAGTTCTTATCTCCTAAGCCCGACCAACGTGTTCCCACACAGGGACTACCTCTCCTAAGCAAGGCCGAATTGTTATCTTGAACCAGTGATACTTCTTCGTCCCCTGCAGTGGCTGAGTATCCAGTTGTGTTCATCCATTAGTCTGTATGTTGCATCAGTTTTGTCAGCATATACATACATACATCATGCATTATTGATTTACATTCATATTCATATTGCATCACTATCACTCTAGTCGGTCTTATGCCCTAGTGATAAAAGTCCTCTTGTCAATCGAGTTGTCGATTCTTTCCTCGTCAGGAAGCGAATCATCTAAGCAACCTCTCCCTAGTTTATTTCTGGGATGAAGTTGGTCCTTGACCACTTTGATAACTTAAACCTCTGAAAGACAAGAAAACCTACGACAAATGTCACTCTTCGCCATTGAAGATGACATCTTCACTTTCCCAGATTAAGGAAAAATCCCCAGAGAAAGCCTCTCAACTAAAGACTCTTAGTAACACATTGGTTTTTCTCTTCAGAAAGGTAATGTTAATGAAGTCATCGGCACCTCAAAATTGGGGTACATTGTATGGCATTTCTCCGAGATGGTCTCGAAGAAAAGTATGATGTAATATCCCCAAGCTGAAAGCAGTCTCTGAAGAGGCTCGTTTTCCCCAGTAGAGTCGACAAATGGCGTCTCCAAAATAGAGAAGTTTGAACACCTCTACAACTCAGACTAATGAGTTCCCCAGAAGGTCTGACATCACAACTTTTTCCCATCAAATGGCATCTCCCCAGGAAAATTCAGCGAGAAGTTTAAGGAAAACCGCTACAAATAGCGTCCCTTGTCAAGAAAGTTTATTGACAAAAGAAACTGAGACCAGTTCCTTGGTAGGAAACCAGGATTGAGGGGAAGTTTATTTCAGAAACTGAGACCAGTTCCTTGGTAGGAAACCAGGATCGAGGGGAAGTTTATTTCTGAAATTGAGACCAGTTCCTTGGTAGGAAACCAAGATCGAGGGGAAGTTTATATCAGAAACTTGGACCCGTTCCTTGGCAGGAAAACAGGATCAAGGGGAAGTTTATATCAAAAACTGAGACCAGTTCCGTGGCTAAAAACCAGGATCTAGGGGAAGTTTACCTTTTCTAAGCATCATTTCTTAGCGAAAGAAGATGGATGAACAAACTTCCATTCATAACCACCGTCAAAATTTCAGGTATTCCGATATTTAATCATCTTGCACCCCGAATGCCCGAATACCTTCGCCATTCACACCTTCGGGACCAAGAAGATTAAATAGGGGCATCTGACATACCCCAACTTTTGACCACTAAGATTTTCCATCATTGTGTAAGTCATCATCACAATATGGATGAACCATCATGCCTCACTAATCTCCTCAAAGATGGTTGAGCATTCACTACAATCGGAATTAGGGTTTTAACCCCTCTCAGAGCATTTAGACAAAGGATCAATCAAGAAATGACATGATCTTCAACTTGTCTAACCTCTCAAACATCCATAAAGGATCAAGAGGACTCCCGCATCAAGAATCAAGCACAAGGCTGCAACATTCTAAGTGGATTAAGCCTCAAGATCGCCAGTGTCCGCAAATTAGGGTTTTGGTCGACCAGGGCCTCCAGATGGGAATTTTCCTTTGGGCATGAGCCAATGCTTCAAAGCATAACCCAAGATACTCCAAGGGACCTCATGGACCCAATCATCAATTCAATTTAGCCTCAGGGGATGCATTCACAAAAAATCAGGAATTAGGGTTTCTTGACCTAATTCACCCCTAAGTTGACTTTTGAGACAAAACATGAGCCAAGACCTCAAGACATGATTTGAGGGTCTCCAATACACCATATTGATCCATTTGCAACAATGGATTGATCCAAGAAGTTTGATTCACAAGTTTCAATTTCATCTGAACCATAATTAGGGGTTTTGAAGAAAAAGTCAACTGTGCCTTTGACTTTTGACCAAAACATGCTCCCAAACCTTGGGACATGATTCAATATACCCTATAACATCTATGAAATTAATCCATCAAGTTTGATTTAGTTCAAGGACTTGATTTCATAAAGGATCGCACCGTTTGGAATTCATTTGATAAAAAGTCAACTGTGCCCAAAAGTCAAAGTTTCAATTTTTTCAAAATGTAGGGGCATTTTTCACTTGGATCCAAAAAGTGTCAAGACAAACTATGATCACACATATGTTGTATCATATGAGAGCTTCCCAAAATGTCCAAGAACTCCATCAAATTATAATTGAGCTAAGAGTTATGACAGTGGCAATATGCCTTGCTGCAACTGTCATGGCAAGGCAGATTTGTGCATTTTGCTCGATTTGATCAAATTGTGTAAATGACAAACAAGTTTATCCATCTGAACACCTCAGGGGGGGACCAAGGAGGAACAAACACTGATCCATAAGCCTCCCAAGTCTTTGGAACTAAAAGTAGCATGCCAAACCTAAAAATGCCTAAAAAGGGGACAAGACTCCAATTTTATTTTTGGAGCATTCAATGGATGCACCAAGGTGGCATGAACTGAGATTTTTCCAACTGAATGAGTCAAGGATGATCTCTGAACTAGAGAACCAAAGGCCTGTGCTCTAACCTCTAGTCAATGGCTAGAGGAGACTTAAGATTCCAAAGTGATGCAATTGGACAATGAGCTCCTGCAGTTGCCATTCACTATTACTTGCAAAACAAACTTGCTCTACTATAAAAAGAGCTCATTTGTGCTCAGTTTAAGTACACCAAAGCACTACAACACTTGCTTTCCTCAAAATCCCTTTCTCTTGGCAAAAATACCTTCTTTAGCAAGGTAACTCTGAGTTTTTGAGTTAGAGAGCATTTCCACCACAGCTCATGATCCAAACATATCCAATATGTCATATCTAAGCTGTCTAAACTCTCACAAGTGACCTGTAACACCAAAATCACAAAGTCCCCTCTCAAAACCTCAAAATTGGACTTTTTTTTCATTTTTCAAGCCATGTCTTGATTCAGTCACTTTCAAAACTAGATAAAACCTCAAACACACTCCAAATATCATCCTTGAACTGTCCCAAATGGTTCCACACATCTGGAACACCATTTGAGAAAGATGCCATATTGGTCACTTTTGCCCCTTTTGCAAGAAAGAGCTCAAACTTGTTCCTGAGGATTCTAGTTGGTTCCAACTATTCTAAAAGCTTCTAAGTGATCATTTGAGGGTTTCTCAAAGCATCAATTTGTTTATGGAACAAAACACTTGGCAGATTGCACAAAAAGCTCATAAAGAGGTAAGCATCACAACTTGAACTCTTTGAAATATACAATGCTTTGAAGTCCACTGATCATGCACATCTCATACATGTTATATATGTTGTGTTTGAACCAATTCATCATGTAATTCATGCCTGTAACAAGAGGTAGCATAAAAAATGCAAATCATGGTCTATTTCAAAACCACTATCGGGTTTTTCAATAGGAGCCTCATCTGAAAAAATCACCACCAACATTGGATTCCTTGTGAAATTCTAGGCAGGATAGACCTAAATTTTGTCCCAATCCATGGAGAAATGAGAAAGTTACAAGCTTCACGTTTTTTGCCAAAATCTTGCCTTGGCCAGGCCAAAAACAAGGCAACCCTCATATATCCATCAGGGGGGGGGGGGGGGTTTGATACACGGATGTATCACCACCCCAGTGGTAGAGGGCGCGCGCTGCACACAAGAGGTCTGGGGTTCAAATCCCCCTCGCCCCAGATCTTCTTTTTATCATTTTTCCCACTTTTTGTTATTTTTCATATTATTTTTTAATGATTTGGAAAATTAATAACTCTCTCAATTTTAATGATTTTTGATTGGTTATTTTTGCAAAAAAATCACAAAAATGTTGAAATATTTTATTGCACAAAAAAATCAGATTTATATTAATTATTTAATATAGTTGGTATTTTTGTGAATAAATTCATTTTTAATTGTTTTAAACACCTTTAAAAGTGGATTTTTATCTTGAAAATCAAAACCAAATGAGTTTTAATTCATCTTGTGATTAAAACATCATTTTTCAAATCTTAACCAAAAATCACAAGTTGTTTATTCAAGCATATTTGGTATTTTATCATTATTTATTGATTTTCTTTAAGAATTTACTTTTAAAAATGATAAAATTAGGGCTTCTTTGATTTTCATCCTCACAAATCTTTTTCAAATACTTTTGAGTCTCTAATAGAGTGTAAGACCCAATCCCTCTTTGAAACCAAAATAGTTTGGGCCTTAGTCATTGTATAAGACCCACGGTGTTTTTAAAAATCTCGGCGCTATCGCCAGTTTAAAATAAAATCATCTGGGCCTACCCTCATGTTATAAGTCTCATTTCTTTTCTTTAAAATACTCTTTGGGCCTCTAATAGAGTGTAAGACCCAACCCCTTTGTAAATAATACCTTTGGGCATCACACACTGTATAAGTCCCTCTGTATATTTTCAAACGGTCGGCGCGATCGTCGGGTTTTTATCAAAATCAACCTGGCCTCTCCCTGAGTTGTAATCCCCATCATTTGTACAAAAATACTTTTGGGTCTCTAATAGAGTGTAATACCCAACCCCTTTTTGAAACCAAAATGATTTGGGCCTCAGATATTATATAAATCCCTCTGTACGGTTTTCAAAACAACAGTGCAATCATCGTTAAAACTTGGGCCTCTCCTTGAGCTGTAAGCCCCAACAATCTTTTCAAAGCACTTTCTCCTTTGATTTTGAATTCAAATATATGTTGTTATCAAAACTTTTTTTATTTTCTTTGTTGAACAATTAACAAAACAACATGGAAGCTCTACAACGGGTAAGTGTTTATCCGCTTTCATTTCCGCTTTCATATATATATATATATATATATATATATATATATAACTGTATTGTGGGGCTGTTTCACCGTAAGTCTTCTTTCACATCCTTTTAAATACTCGTCATATATCAACTGTATATATATTAGTATAGTTATTTAGAGTTTTCCCCGGCAACTACGTCTAGAACTAGGTAAAGCCTGTTGGTCACTCTCGAATCCAAACAGAACTAGATCCCCATAGGATTCCAGATACAGTCTTCCATTCTCTTGGGGTTAAACAATATGGAACAAAGAGAAAGGCAGTATTCTCGGTGAACCTTTTCTCAGACTGTCACCCTTAGAAATTGTCAAAGAAACTCTACTCCCCAGAGTTGATCTATTCTCCGTGAATAGCATCCCTTGAGTTTCTTCCAAATTCTCGAACTTTCCTGGAATGATCTCTTCTCTGTGAATGGAATTTCTTGAACTTCTCTTGGTTTGGGGACCCACGGGCTTCCTAAGAGCATCCCCGCCTCCTCTTGGGCGTTGTACAAGGACCCTTCAGCTTCTTAAAAGCTCTCATGCCTTCTCTTGGGCTTAATACAAGGACCCTAACGACCTCTTAAAGGTATAAGACAAAACTTAGTCATCCTTTGCTAGAGCAGTCTTTTCAGTGTCAAACCTATGGCCACCTCAGGGTTGATCCTCATCCCTTAAGGCCCTTGCCCTCTTTTAGGAATCCTACAAAAGATAAAACTCTACCAGTAGACTTGGACAGTCTAATTCCTTTTGAGTCTCAAAAACATTCTCAAGTCCCTTTCAAACATAGGAGAAACCTCGGATTCGGGATTAATCTCCAGCCGAGTTAGAACTTTGTGGGTTCTAAAACCCCGTCCTTCTCCCAAAATTCCTCGACTGGGTCAGATAACGCTATCTCAAACCCGAGCCTTAAGGTTTCTGATTTGTCAATTCCTTATGCATTCCCTTGCAAGGATTGATTCCCTTCTTGGACCTACCTTGGGATCTCAAGAATCCCCGGCAGAAGTATAGCCTCCTCTTAGGCTTTGTATAATGATCCTTCCTCAGCGAAGTCAGCCTCCTCTTGGGCTTTGTACAATGATTTCCCCTAGCGGATTTAACCTTTTCATACTCTCTTGTTGAGTCACTTTCCTTTTAGCCTCTATCTCGGGCTTCGTACGAGACAACAAATCACTCTCTTGCTGAGTATAAAAGACTCTCTTATTGAGTCAACCTTTTTTAGCCTCTATCTCGGGCTTCATACGAGACAGCAAATCACTCTCTTGTTGAGTATAAAAGACTCTCTTGTTGAGTCTACCCTTTTTAGCCTCCGTCTTGGGCTTCATATAAGATAGATAAAAGTACTCTCTTGTTGAGTCAGACCTTTTTAGCCTTCGTCTTGGGCTTCGTACAAGACATATAAAAGCACTCTCTTGTTGAGTCAGTCACTTGTTAGTACTCTCTTGTTGAGTCAACCCTTTTAGCCTCTATCTCGGGCTTCGTATGAGACAAATAATAAACACCCTCTTGGTGGGTCAATAGCCTCCTCTTAGACTTTGTATAGAGAAATCCCCGGTTGAGTCAATTAACCTTTTAGCATCAAACTTGTGCTTTAATCAAGGCATACGAACATCAACAGTTCCTCTTTAGAGATGACAAATTCTATCTCAGTTAAACCTTTTAGCTTCAATCTCGGGCTTTAAACAAGACACAAAAAACTCTTCATCTTCATATCTTGGGCTTTAAATAAGATACAAATCACTTTTAGCTTCAATCTTGGGCTTTGAACAAGACACCAAAACATCTTTTTTTCCTCCCTTAAAATAGGAGGGAACTACGATCGCTCTGATTTCCCTATTTCGTTAAATGGGAATACGTAGGCATAAGATTGCGAAATCTTAGCGAGCATACTAATAAAAAACTCAAAGTCCAGCACCTTCTTCAATCAACCAAAAGCATCAGATCTAACACCTTACCAAAAGCCTCGCAAATAGTCCAGACACGGTATTCTTAAACTAAATAACCTAAGACAAGACCCCCCTTTTGATAGCATCTGTAAACCAACAGTCATCTGTTTAAACTCAGTATGCAAGCAGGGTTAATTGGAGACATCTATTTCCCTTCCTTAATCAGCTTCACAGGATAAAAAATGAATCAAACTGTAGTACCAAAGCGATAGTGATTCGAAACCACAAAAATTGCGCTACAATGTCATCTGGGAATACCTCGGGAAAATCACACACCATAGGTAGATCCGTAATCATTTTCTCGCTTCCCTAACTCAAGGACACGAGTATCATGAACACTTGACCAATCTCACTCAAGGACATCTCTACCTTCCTCGAGGTCACCGAACTCGACTATGTGTTCTCTAAGGGAATTAAGAAACTTCATCGACTTATCAAAGTAATTGATAAACACATGGTTGAACTCCAACCAAATCATTCCCAAAATAACGTCAAGTTGACTTAGAGGAAAACACACTAATTGCATCCCAAAATATCTCCAAAAAATTGTCAAAGGACAATTCAAACACACCAAAGAAGTAGTTACTGAGCCATTAGTTAGGGTATCAAGGACCATACTACCATTCATAGCAGACACCTCTAACTTCAACCTTGAAACACACGCATCAGATATAAACAAATGTGTCACACCTGTATCAATAAAAGTAATCAAAGGAGTATTACTGATAAAGCACGTATCATGAATCAAGTTATCTGACACAGTAGCTTCTGCTCTGGACAACACAAAAACCTTCCCTGTAGACTGATCCTTCTTAGGTTTCTCACACTGAGTACTAATATGGCCTCAATCTCCACGGTTAAAACAAGTCATATTATTACTCCTACAATCAGCAGCGCGGTAACCTGGTTTCCCACACATGAAGTTGTTCACAGTTGTGCTCTTGCACTCAGGAGCATGATGCCCATACTAACCACATTTAAAGCCCCTCATAGAAGTATGGGTCTATCCCCCACATTGCTTCTTCTCATCTTAAACCCTCTTCTTTCCTTTGTCGGTTAGAGCACTATACGGCTTCCCACAAATATGAATTTTCCATTTCTGTTCACTAATACACTTGTAGTAAGCAGATGGGGATCCACTATCCTCATCATAGATTCTAAACTTCTTCACCAGTATAGAAAAGCGATTGAACTCTTGGTAACCAACAACTTGTTTGATCCCGGGATGCATCCCGTTCTCAAACTTGATATGCTTCGAACCCTTTATAGCAACATTATTATAATACATATAGAACTTCACCAGCTCCTCAAACTTGGCAGCAATACTCTGCACTCGTCGGATTTCCTTGCTTCATCTCAAGGAATTCAATCTCCTTCTTGCTATGCACATCCTCAGGGAAGTACTTCTCCAAAAACTGTGCTTTAAACACAACAAAAGTAATCTCAGTACCAGTAACTTCTAGCCTTTGACGTACGTTATCCCACCAATCTTGGGCTTCCACAGAAAACATGTGAGTATCGAATAATACCTTATGCTCCTTAGTACAATCCACCACTCGAAAAAAATTTCAATCTCTTTCAGCCATGCTTGAGCACTCTCTGGGTCCTATCTACCCTTGAACGTCCTTGGATTATTTCTCTAAAATTTTCCCAGTCCACGAAACTCATCACTAGCATGATTATGTTGTCCATGCAGAGCCTGAGTCACTGACTACAAAGCATCATCGATTACACGGTTGTTTCTTCCAGCCATTCAACACCCCATTAAAAAGATATTAGAATAAACAATGCACTGACAGTGTACACACCCATGTCACATACTAGGGAATATTTATCTTGTCAAAAAACCTGCTATGATACCATTATGTAACGCCCTACTCCCCGACTCGACAAATAAGTAATAAAAAATGTATAAAAAAACCCAACATATTCACCAAATAAGATATTACTCACACAATATAACATTTCTAACCACGCAATTAAAAAGTTAAACCATTTGATAAGTAGCAGAATTACAAAAAAAAAACTTGACCTAAAAGCCTCACAACATTATTAGTTTGAAAAACGGTTTATCGCAGAATAAAATCAAACAAAAAGATACACAACATAAATAAATATAGGACACCTTAATCCCCTTGTGTTACGTATTAGCGCGACTACCACTATAGATTCGAATGATAAGCAACTAAAGAGGCACAACACCGTCCTCAACCTCAAGCTACTACTCAGGTACCTAATTATTTATACTCTAGAGAAGAACAGACGCAACATAGAATGGGGTGAGAATACATTAAAATAATAAATGATGCATAAATGTTCCAGATAGATTCACACATCTACAAAATCATCCACATAATCAGAAAACACACCAACACCATGTATTCACAATCACCCACATAATCAGAACACACACCAACACCATGTATTCACATGTCACCCACATCACAATCATCCAATCACAATCATGCAATATAGTGCAACAATGACTCGACTCATGATCATCATGATCCCTACTCTGAACCGAACTCACAAATTAATATTTTGTTCTTCATACGAACTGGGTCCCAATCTCTACGAATCCCAAGCCCCTACTCAAGGCTTGGGACAAGTCACCAGTCCTCACTCTGAACTAGCGAACATGTCTCTTTCACAACAATGACATATATGATAAATGTAATTGTAGCGTGATTTTTGTGGTTTCAGTCATACCCCAAATTTTGACCACTAAGATTTCCCATCATTGTGAAAATCATCATCACAATATGGATGTACCTTTGTGCCTCATCAATCTCCTCAAGGAATTGTTGAGCACTTACTACAATCAAGCTTAGGGTTTCAAGCCCTCTCAGAGCCTTTAGACAAAGGATCAATCAAGAAAGGACATGATCTTCAACTTGTCTAACCTCTCTAACATCCACAAAGGATCAAGAGGTCTCCCACATCAAGAATTAAGCACAAGAGTGCAACATTTCGAGTGGATCAAGCCTCAAGTTCATCTAATACAAAGTTAACTGACACAGAAAGTCAAAGTTTGACTTTTGGTCAACTTTGAGCTTCACAAGCCATTACTCAAGAAAATATGATGGATGATTTAATCTGATCAAATTTAAATCAAGAAATCATGCAAAATTGCAAAATTGATCAAATTGAAGGAAACTTAGAAATTTTTTCTAAAATAATGTTCAAGTGCATAACTTCTCAAGGTTGTAACTATTGATCCAAACATCCATTGATTTTGCTTAAGGGCTACTTTTAAAGAGGGTATTTGATACTTCAACATTGTAGAAGGAATCAACTCAAAATGTCATAAGGATTGAAAGAGATAAGTGATCAAAGTGGGGAATTCTTAATGTCAGATGTTCCGACATTTCGTAGGACATCATTAATTATTTTTCCAGCAAGAAAGTCCCAACTTTAAGAACTTTTTTCTCCATGATCCAAGTTGATTCAAGCCATATCGTGAACATGAAAGTTGAAGTACATCATCTCACCTTTCCAGAAAGTCCTAGAAAGCTCATTTATCATTCTCGAGCAGAAAGTTATGGTCTCTGCAAAAGGCATTGATTAAACAGAATTTTCATGACAACTTTTAGGACAGATTTGATCACACAAGTTCAAGGTCATTTTTGGCAACTTTACAAGTCTTATCTTCACAAACCTTGAACATTAAAGTTGAAGTACGTTATCTCAGCTTTCCATAAAGTTATAGAACATCCATTTATCATACTCGAGCATGAAGTTATGGACTTTACAGTAAGGCTTGCTGCAGCTGGTTTTTAGGACAGATTTTGTGCACGTTTTCTTGTGCCACACAATTTTCAAGCTTTGTCACCATGCAGGACAAGCATCAAAGGTGCAATTCACTTCAACTCAAAATATCATAGTGGATTAAAAGATATAAGTGATTAGAGTTTGGAATTGTTAATGTTCAAAGTTGTCAAATGTTTCAACATTTCATAGGACACCATTAATATTTTTCCAGCAAGAATGTCCACACTTCAAGGATGTTTTTCTCCATGATCCAAGTTGAACCAAGTCTAGGGTCAAACATCAAAGTTGAAGTATGTCATCTCAGCTTTCCATAAATTCCTGGAACAACCATTTATCATTCTTGAGCTAGAAGTTATGGATTTTACAATAAGGCTTGCTACAGCTGATTTTTAAGACAGGTTTCTGGAAAAATTTGCACATTTCTTATGCCACACGAATTTTTAAGCCTCGTCATGATTTTGGACACATCTGAGGATCAAATCCAAGGGGGATGATCTGATCTCCAAGCCTCCAAAGTCCTTGGAACCAAAAGTAGCATGCCAAACCTAAAAAACCCTAAAAGAGGGACAAGACTCCAATTTTGGTTTGGAGCATTTAATGGATGCTTAGAGGTGGCATGAAATGAGCTTCCTCTAACTGAATTCAGTCAAGATTCCTCTAACAACAAGGGGACCAGCAGCCTGTTCCCTAACCTCTAGTCAATGGGTAGATAAGACTTGAGATTCCAAAATGTAACCATTAGATAAATCTCTACTGTAGTTGCCATTCACTATTGGTTGCAAAACAAAGTTTCTCTACTATAAATAGAGTTCATTTGTGCTCAGTTTGAGTACACTAAAGCCATCAAACAGATGCTTTCCTCAAAATAACTTCTTTCACTCCAAAACGCCTTCTTTAGCAAGGTAATTCTGGGTTTTTGAGTTAGAGAGCATTTCCACCACAGCTCATGATCCAAACACATCCAATATGTCATATATAAGTTGTCCAAACTCTCACAAGTGACCTATAACACCAAAATCACAAAGTCACCTCTCAAAACCTCAAAATTGGACTTTTTTGCATTTTTCAAGCCATGTCTTGATTCAGTCACTTTCCAAACCAGATAAAGCCTCAAACACACTCCAAATATCATCCTTTAACTATCCCAAATGGTTCCCCCCATCTGGAACACCATTTGAGAGAGTTGGCATTTTGGCCACTTTTGCCCATTTTGCAAGAAAGAGCTCAAACTTGCTCCAGAGGTTTCCAGCTGATTCCAACCATCTTAAAAGCTTCTAAGAGGTCACTTGAGGGTATCCAAAGCATCAAATCATTTCTGGAACAAAGCACTTGGTAGGTTGCACAAAATCTCCAAAAAAGAGGTAAAATTCACAACTTGAATTCTTTGAATCATGCTTTCCTTTGATGTCCACATACATGCATCATATTGAAAAATTCTTGAAGAAAAAATGTATTCCTTAATGTGTATGTTGTGATCCTCTTACTGTTTTCACTTTAACATGTTTATATGTGGAGTTTATGTTGTTTTAAAATCAACATGCAGTTCTGGTTTTTTGCTTCGTGCATTCTGTACATTAAGTTTCAGTATGTATGAGTAATACCATTGGATTCCTTGCGAAACATCGATCAAGATAGGTTCTTACTAATTTTAATTTCGTTAAAAATTGAGAGAGTTATGCGTGTTGGAAGTTTGACGAGAAAAGATGTCGAAAACTACATGTGCAGTTCTAGTTTTTTGCATCGTGTGTTCTGTACATTAAGTTTCAGTATGTATGAGTGATACCATTGGATTCCTTGCGAAAAATCGGTCAAGATAGGTTCTTACGGATTTTAATTTCGTTAAAAATTGAGAGAGTTATGAGTGTTGGAAGTTTGATAAAAAAGATGTTGAAAACTAAAAGAGATGTCGAATGTGATGTTGTGACATCTTTCCTCTTTTTCTTATTTTATCTTCAAAACTCAACCAATTCTTTTACATAGCAAAAATTATCATTTTCCAATTTTGTTTTACACACTTCTTATTCATACTCCATAATATTTTAATCCACAAAAAATCACAAAAAAATATTATTATTTGATATATTTTTAATATATTCAAAAATATTGTTTTAAATTGTTTTAAATGCTTTTAAAATGATTTATTTTTCTTGATTTTTAAAACCAAAATGATTTTAAATATTCATGTGGATAAAATACTTTTTCATAAACCTTAATCATTGTTTATAACATGATTAATGATTTTATTTGATATTTTTATCATTTTTTACTTGATTTTTCTTTGAAAAATGCCTTTAAAAAATGAAATAAGGGTTTATTTGATTTTCACCCTAACAAATCTTTTTCAAACACTTTGGGCCTCTAGTAGAGTGTAAGACCCAACCCTTTTTGAAAACCAAAATGATTTGGGCCTCAGATGTTGTATAAGTCCCGCCTTTTAAAACAAAACCTTGGGCCTCTCCTTGAGCTGTAAGCTCCACCACTTGTATAAAAATAAACCTTTGGGCCTCTTGAGAGAGTATAAGACCCATCCCTTTGTACAGAGAACCTTTTTGGGCCTGAGTCACTTGTATAAGTCCCTGTACAAATTCAAAACCACAGTGCAATAACTGATAAAACCTTGGGCCTCTCCTTGAGCTGTAAGCCCCGACAATCTTTTCAAAGCACTTTCTCCTTTGATTTTGAATATAATATTGTTATCAAAGCTTTCTTTGTTGAACAAACTAACCAAACAGCATGGAAGCTCTACAACCGAGTAAGTGTTTACCCGTTTTCTTTATCCGCTTTCATATATATATATATATATATATATAACTGTATTGTGGGGCTTCTCACTGTAAGTATTCTTTCACAAACCTTTATATACTTGTCAAATATCCACTGTGTAATACTAGTATAGTTATTTAGAGTTTTCCCCGGCAACTATGTCTAGCACTAGGTAAAGCCCTGTTGGTCACTCTTAAATACAAACAAAACTAGATCCCCATAGGATTACCAGACATAGTCTTCCCTCCTCTTGGGGTTAAACAATATGGAGACGTGAAAGGAAGCATTCTCAGTGAACCCTTCTCAAACTGTCACCCTTAGAAATCGTCAAAGAAACTCTAATCCCCAGAGATGATCTTTTCTCCGTGAATGGCATCTCTCGAGTTTCTTCCAAATTCTCGGACTTTCCTGGCTTGATCTATTCTCGGTGAATGGCATGTCTTGAACTTCTCGGGGTTTGGGGACCCACATGCTTCTTAAAAGCATCCCCGCCTCCTCTTGGGCGTTGTACAAGGACCCTTCGACTTCTTAGAAGTGTCTCACAGCCTCCTCTTAGGCTTCGTATAATGATTCTTCCTCAGGGAAGATAGACTCCTCTTGAGCTTCGTACAAATTGTCCCTTCGGCTTCTTAAAAGTTTCTTCTGCCTTCTCTTGGGCTTTGTACAAATTGTCCCGACGTCCTCTTAAAGGTATAGGAACAGAAATTAGTCATCTTGATAGAGCAGTTTTTCAATTGAGTCTAGATCTTTATTTGCCTCCTCTTGGGCATTGTACAAGGACACACCCCGTAGACTTGGACAGTCTAAATACCCTTGAGTCTCAAAGACATTCTCAAACACCTTTAAGCCTCCATCTCGGGCCTCGTACGAGATACATACAAAAACACTCTCTTATTGAGTCAAACCCTTTTAGCCTCCATCTTGGGCGTTGTACATGATACACATATAAACACTCTCTTGTTGAGTAAGTTAGCCTCCTCTTAGGCTTTGTATAAAGAAATTCCCGGTTGAGTCAATCAACCTTTTAGCATCAAAACATGCTTTGCTTACAGCATACAAACATCAACAACTCCTCTTTAGAGATGACAAAATCCCTCTCAATTAGGACCCCTTTAGCTTCACATCTTGGGCTTTAAACAAGATACAAACATACCCTTTAGCTTCATGTCTTGGGCTTTGAACAGGACACCAAAGCAACCCTTTCCTCTTTTTTAACATCCGACACTTTCCCGGATATTCCTTTTCTTTACATCCGACGCTTTTCCGGATATTCCTTCAATTTTCATCCGATGTTTTTCCCGAATATTCATATCTCAATCTTTAATCTCTTCACTCTTTTAATCAATTCCCACAAACATCCTTTTAGCCTCCGTCTTGGGCTTTGAACAAGACACTAAAACATCTTTTCCTCCCATAGAATAGGAGGAACTACGATTCTCTGATTTCCCTATTATCATTACAGGAATACGTAGGCATAAGATTGTGAAATCTTAGCGAGCACACTAAACAAAAACCTTAGGTCCAGTACCTTACCAAAAACATCGAAAAACCCGAAAACAACAAAAAATATCTTTTCAACATCTCTCAACCTTTTCCCAAAGGAGAAACTTTCCCAAATTACAGAAAAAACACCAGTAAGTAGAAAACAGTAGAACAGTAGAAAATTGTTATCAACCCATGGATAACCATGTATAGGATGGGAAGTTGACAACTCCCCATTGTATAACCTAACCCCGAACTCCCCAATCTCTTAGCACTTGTTAAAGAAAACATTTGCGTGCAAGGTTAGTTTGAGATAGCTTCCCTTTCCTTTCCAGCTTCATAGGATAAATAAGAAATCAGAAAGTAGCACCCAATCCCATCCGCAGGAGGATGTGGGCGGTCACGAAAATCGCGCTACAGTTTCGAATCAGTATCGCTTTGGTACTACAGTTCGATTCATTTTTTATCCTGTTGAGTTGATTAAGGAAGGAAAATAGATGTCTCCAATTAACCCTGCATGCAAACTGAGGTTAAACAGTCAAAAGTGTTGGTTTACAGATGCTATCAAAATAGGGGGTTCTTCTTTAGGGTTATTTGCTTAAAAACACAGTTCTGGACTATGGGCTAGGATTCTGGTAAGGTGTTAGGTCTGATGCTTTGGATGGATATATGAAGGTACTGGATTTTGAGTTTTTGACTAGTATGCTCGCTAAGATTTTTTCAATCTTATGCCTACATATTCCCGTTTTACGAAACAGGGAAATCAGAGTGATCGTAGTTCCTCCTATTCTATGGGAGGAAAAAGGTTGTTTTGGTGTCTTGTTCAAAGCCCAAGACATGAAGCTAAATGGTTTATTTGTATCTTGTTTAAAGCCCAAGATATGAAGCTAAAGGGTTTGGATGAGAGAGAATTTGTCATCTCTAAAGAGTAGTTGTTGATGTTTGTATGCTGTGAGCAAGGCACAAATTTGATGCTAAAAGATTGATTGACTCAACCGGGGTCTTGACTCCGTTGGGAAGAATGTATCTTGTATAAAGCCGAAGATGGAGGCTGAAAGGGTTTGACTCAACAAGAGAGTGCCTTTATCTGTCCTGTATAAAGCCCAAGACGGAGGCTAAAAAGGTTGACTCAACAAGAGAGTCTTGAACAGGTGACTGACTCAACAAGAGTGTCTGTTTGACTCAACAAGAGAGTCTTTTATACTCCACAAGAAAGTGTTTTGTTGTCTCGTACGAAGCCCGAGATAGAGGCTAAAAAGAGATCGACTCAACAATAGAGTCTTTTATACTCAACAAGAGAGTCTTTTACTATCTCGTACAAAGCCCGAGATACAGGCTAAAAGGAGATCGACTCAACAAGAGAGTCTTTTATACTCAACAAGAGAGTGTTTTACTGTCTCGTACAAAGCCCGAGATAGAGGCTAAAAAGAGATCGACTCAACAAGAGAGTCTTTTATACTTAATAAGAGAGTGATTTGTTGTCTCGTACGAAGCCCGAGATAGAGGCTAAGAAGGAAGGGACTCACCAAAAGAGTCTTCTATACTCAACAAGAGAGTGTTTTATACGTGTCTTGTATGAAGCCCAAGACGGAGGCTAAAAGGAAGACTGACTCAACAAGAGAGTCTGAAAAGGTTAGCTCCGCTGGGGAGAATCATTTGTACAAAGCCCAAGAAGAGGCTATCTTACTGCTGAGAATCAGATCCATAGGCAGCCCCAAGAGTTGGGAACTCTCATGAGAGAGACCGGGTTTTAGAGTGATCAGTGTTTTTTTCTATGTTTGAAAGGAGCTTGAGAATGTCTTTGAGACTCAAAGGGGGTTTAGATTGTCCAAGTCTAGAGTTTTATCTATTGTACAATGCCCAAGAGGAGGCACGAGTATTTAAGGGATGAGTATCAACCCTTAAAGTGGTATGTGATTTGACACTGGAAAGACTGCTCTAGCAAAGAATGACTAAGTTATGTCTTATACCTTTAAGAGGTCGTCAGGGTCCTTGTATTAAGCCCAAGAGAAGGCATGAGAACTTCTAAGAAGCCGAAGGGTCCTTGTACAACGCCCAAGAGGAGGCGGGGATGCTTTTAAGAAGCCTGTGGGTCCCCAAACCAAGAGAAGTTCAAGAAATGCAATTCACAGAGAAGAGAATTGCAGGAAAGTTCGAGAATTTGGAAGAAACTCAAGAGATGCTATTCACGGAGAATAGATAAACTCTGGGGAGTAGAGTTTCTTTGAAAATTTCTAAGAGTGACAGTCTGAGAAAAGGTTCACCGAGAATACTGCCTTTCTCTTTGTTCCATATTGTTTAACCCCAAGAGAAGGGAAGACTGTATCTGGAATCCTATGGGGGATCTAGTTTTGTTTGTATTTAAGAGTGACCAACAAGGATTTACCTAGTGCTAGACGTAGTTGCCGGGGAAAACTCTAAATAGTTATACTAGTATTACATAGTTGATATTTGACAAGTATATAAAAGGATGTGAAAGGAGACTTACAGTGAAATAGCCCCACAATACAGTTATATACATATGAAAGCGATAAATGAAAGCGGATAAACACTTACCCATTGTAGAGCTTCCATGCTGTTTTGTTAGTTGTTCAACAAAGAAAGTTTTGATAACAATAGATATTTGAATTCAAAATCAAAGGAGAAAGTTCTTTGAAAAGATTGTTGGGGCTTACAGCTCAAGGAGAGGCCCAGGTTTTAACGATGACTGCACCGTTGTTTTGAAAACTGTACAGAGGGACTTATACAATATGTGAGGCCCAAAAAGTTTTTATCTACAAGGGGATGGGTTTTACACTCTATTAGAGGCCCGAAGAAATTTAAAGAAAAGAAATGGGGCTTATAACACGAGGGTAGGCCCAATTGTTTTTAAACTGGCGATCGCACCGAGATTTTTTTAACACAGGGGGACTTATATAATATCTGAGGCTCAACATGGTTTTGGTTAAAAAGGGATTGGGTCTTACACTCTATTAGAGGCCCAAAGATTATTTTTGTACAAGTGATTGGGCTTACAGCTCAAGGAGAGGCCCAATTGATTTGTTTGAAAACGGCGATCGCGCCGAGGTTTTTGAAAGCACAGTGGGTCTTATACAATGACTAAGGCCCAAATCATTTTGGTTTCAAAAAGGGGTTGGGTCTTACACTCTATTAGAGGCCCAAAGAGTTTGAAAAAAGATTTGTGAGGGTGAAAATCAAAGAAACCCTAATTTTGTTTTCCTTTAAAAGTAAATATTTAAAGAAAATCAATAAAAATGATAAAAATATCAAATAAGTTTTAATAAACTACTTGTGATTTTTGTTTAAGGTTTGAAAAATGAGGTTGTAATCATAAGATGGTTTAGAACTCATTTGGTTTTGATTTTCAAAATAAATATTCACTTTTAAATGTTTAAAAACAATTAAAAATGAATTTATTCACAAAAATACCAATTATATTAAAGGGTTAAATATGTTTTTAGTCCCTATAAAGTTTGAAATTTCATTTTTAGTCCCTCCTGGGTTTTGGCAACGGTTTTAGCTGGTTTTGGCAACGGTTTTTTTGCTAAAACCGTTGCCAAAAGGTAGGGAGGGACTAAAAATGAAATTTCAAACTTTATAGGGACTAAAAACTTATTTAACCCTATATTAAATAAATAATATAAATTTGATTTTTTTGTGGAATAAAATATTTCAACATTTTTGTGATTTTTCAGAAAAAGAACCAATAAAAATGATAAAAATTGAGTGAGAAATTGTTAGGGCGAGGGGGATTCGAACCCTAGACCTCTCGCTTGCCAATACTCACAAACATACTAGTGTTTCCACTAGGGCGCAATGCCAATTCATTATATACATGACAAATGAAAAACATAAGGCAAACTTGATTGGAAAACCTGAAGAATGGCGCCATGGCCATCTTCTTTCTTGAGCTCGTGCATGAAGCACCCTATCTCACTCGTCTCTCATCCATTTGACGTGATTCAAACACCAAACTCATGCGTTTTTTTAACAAGGATCATGATGGAAATATTCAATTCTGTTGAAATGGATTGAATCAGAACATGACAAGTTAAAACCTGAAGAACCCTAAAACTGGCATCAACTCAAGGAAATCCTATATGCGAATTATAAACAACAATTGATTGAGGGGAAACACTCAACATATGATGACAAGCAATTGGCAAAAGTATCATGCGAGGAAATATGCATGGATCATGTTATGAGAGTTTTGAAGCTTACCTTGATGCAAGCTGAAATGGAACTCTGCACATATGGTGTTTCAGAAGTGATTTGATGATCCCTACAGCTTCAATGGATGTTGTTGAGTGGATTGCAAGCCTTGGAACACTTTGAAAATCTTTGGATCAAGTTGGAGGAATCCAACTGCAGAATTGAGGAATCCACTTTGTCATCTCTTTTTCCTCAAGAGGTGGACAAATCTGGGCGGCAATTTCACGTCATCTCTGAGCATATTCCTTGAAGGTTTCCTTATCCTTTTGCGACATGGCTCTGAGTTGATCTCTGTCTGGTGCCATGTCCAGGTTATACTTATACTGCTGAATGAAAGCAGCACCAAGATCTCTGAAAGTAGCGATCTTAGTGCGGTTTAAACCCATGTACCATTTGAGTGCGGCACCGGTTAAACTATCCTGAAAGTAATGAATCAGTAGCTCCTGGTTCTTTGTTTGAGTTGAAATTCGCCGAGCGTACATTACCAAATGGCTTTGAGGGCAAGAGTTACCCTTGTACTTTTCAAATTCGGGCACTTTGAATTTGTGCGGAACTTTCACATTGGGGACCAAACAAAGGTTTGTGGCGTCCTTTCCAAATAGATCCTGACCACGAATGGCTTACAGTTCTTTCTGCATCTCTAGGAAATGTTCCTGGAACTCATTCATTTTGTCAAACATACTTTCCTTTCCACCATAAGGTATCTGGGAAACCTGTCCTTCTGGGACAGTGTGTACCACAGGTGATGGTATAGTCATTACGGCTGAGACTCTAGGTGCCTCCCAAAGTTTGTAACCTTCAGGAGTTGTTGTCATGCCCTTGGCATCTTCGCTTTCCCGAAGTTTGTAACCTTCAAGCCCAACGGCTCCTGCTACAGTTTCCGGATCTTCCATGATCGGCGGAATATATCCTTCCGGGATATAGTTAATAGGCATGCCCCAGGGACGATCTTTTGGCATTTTGTACCTAGGATCATACTTCTCCACTATGGGCGTAGATGTGATCTCTGAGATCACAGTCCTTTGTTGCTGCATCTGGGCGGCTACCAGAGATTGCATGTCATTATAAAGCTTTCTCAGATCTTCTTTCAGAGTGTCGATCTCTTCTCTCAACTCTCTGTTCTCTTCCTCGAGATCATCCATCTTTTTCTGTCGATTGACCCGAGTATTATACGAATGAGACACTTTGACTCTAGAATCGAGACACAAACATGAGATTCGTAGGTAAGAAGAATACGTTATGCGAGAACGATGAATGATATGCAATGATTAATATTAATTATTTTTTTTAATCAAAATAAACTTCGACAATTTGATTGCAAATATCAAACAGTGGGGAAGACCCGTTTTATTGAATTCAAAGATTGCGAAAATGGAAATACAGTAGATTACAAAGTGCTGAAAAGGAAATGTCTAAACTAACGGGTCCTGAGTCCTCTCTGAAGAGAGCTCAGGTGCTGGTTCTACTGCTTTCCTTTTCTTTGTCCGGGGCTCTTGACCCGTTGTCGGGTCGTCGTTCCTTTGCCGAGTGAGAGGAGCGAGCAAATTCCTTTGGTCCTCTTGATTCTCTACAGCATGTTGCTCTAAAATATCAATCAGAGCATCTTTATCTTTCAATAGTTGTTGTATTTTCTTGCACTCCACATTGTAGCACCCCAAAATTTGCCCTCACCTTTTTCTAACCTTAACTGGCTTATGTTTCTCTTTCCTTTGCATCTCACTTAGGTCATAACTCATAGTCATATCATTGCATTGGTCTTCTAAGTCATGGGATAAAAGGATTTTCTTGTTGGCCCTATTCGAAGGTGATTCAGTCGGTCTCTATTTCAGGTTAAGTTGGAGCAAGAGGTTGAATTTTGCTCGTTGTAATTTTTCTATTCAAGGGATCCATCAAAGGCTTTGGGTCAGGGGTTCATTGGTGTGAATCAGGGTTTAACTTCTTCTCAGATCAATACCTTTCATTATTGTTAGTGTGCATACCAAGGAGAATATCAGTTGAGGTTCACTGGATTGAGATTTTCATGTCAGAGACATTTTGGTATTCACAGTACAAGAGATCGAGTTGTGGATTCATATTGTGGTCAAGGCTCTGTTGTCCGCTCAGCTGCTTATCACTTGTTGTTGGGGATTCATTGAGAATACAAGTTTGGTTTGAATTGGAATTATAATTGGTTATGTGGATTTCTTGGAATTCATTCTTCATTATCCATCTTATTCAAAAATATCACTAAATATCCATTATATTTCAATCATCCACTTCATTGTTCCTAACCATTTTCAAAGTCCATACCCATTTTCATTTTGTTCAAAAATCATTTTTCTTTAAACCATATCCAAATTTATCCATTTGTTGTTAAACCATTTCTCATATCCATTTTAATTTCAAAGATCTCCACCCGTATCCAATTTCATCCCATTCCAAATTACCATTTTGATATTTTTTTAGTTTTATCCAATTAAACCACCTTTTTTTTTTCCACATTCAATTTTAAATCTTTTTTATCAAAACCAACCCAACTTTCATATTCCAATTAAAACCATTTTCTTAAACCAAACTCATATTTCCTCATGGTGATCCAACTAAGTCCCTACTGCAAAACCAAAATCCTCACAGATGCACGTGGTAGGCCAAAAATATCATAGCAGGAAAAAATAATGAATCGAAATTCAAAATTTTTTCAACGTAAAAAAGGAAAGTGAGTAGTGAGGTTCGCAAGGCAAAAAGTAGAGTTTTACACCAGAAATTTGTTACAAAGTTACAGAAGGTTCTAGCAGAATTTCTCATACAATTTCTAACAGAGTAGCCCTAACAAACTCTAACAGAATTTGAGTTGAAATACCATCAATACCCTCCCTGATTTCCTGATATAAAACTGGCACCCTCTTCATTCTTGAGGTTTTCTGGATTCGGCATAATCTCTCACCAATCTTCATATTCTTCAACCATTTTCTGCAATTTCATCACCTTCAATCTCTCCAATCAACCTTCATCTTCAACCACGTTATCATCAATTCTTCACCTGCAACTTCCTCCATTCTCTCTGCAATTTCCTCCACTCCTCCATCTCCATCTTCTAAACAACCTGCAAATCGATCCATTTCTCCATCATCTCCTGCAGAAAACCAGTAAGATACACCAATTCAAAAGTGCACAATCTATTGCAGATTCTCTGCGACTCAATGCAACATCAACAATAAGTTCACAACAATTCAACATTCGTTTGAACATACATGGAAGCAAGTTTTTAGCAGAACCGAGAAATTGAAGGAGATGAAGCGGAATTAAAGCGAAGAAGAAGAGATCGAGCAAGAGTAAATCGGAGAAAGTGGAAATGGAATCAAGTAAACTCGATAGGATGGAAATGATACATGAATTTGTAGATTGAAGCGCCATCGGAGCGACTCCGATAGGTACGTACGTCGATCTCGTTCCAAACTCTGATGTGTAATGGCCTGTTCATGTGTTTGTTGTTTTGGATATGTAAATTCGATTGCTCCTGTTTCGTTTCTGATTTGAGAGTCTGTTGTCTTGAACGTGTGAGTGTAAAACTGAATCGAGATATTGAAGATGAGGAGCGAATGATTCCATCACTTTTTCTTTGCCGCTGCCGGCTTAGATCCATGGCACGGCGGAGATCGTTGCTGGCGGGGAGATGAAGTGAACGAAGAAGTTTGGTGTTGAACGAAGAGAGAACGACGAGGAGATTTACGGGGTGGCGATGAAGAGATGAAGCCAGATTCAGAGGAAATTGTTTTGCGGCGCGGCGAGGTTGTTGGAACCGAGAAGAAGGAGAAGCTGACGGAGATAGATTTGGTGACGGAGTAACGCCGGAGATGAGGGAGGGAAGGGATCTTTCGCTGGCGGCCGTGAAGGTTGAGGCGAATGAAGGAGAGCGAGTGAAGAAGAGGCGCGGTCTTGTTAGTTTTAGGTTTTCTTTATCATGTGGCTTTGGGTTCGGGCTTTAGACCCAGGTTGTTATTCCTTTCCACACTCCCGTTTTTTCTTCATGCATTCCCTCTGACTTCATGAGGCCCACTCGCTAACTTTTCTTCCCAACACACACCCCTGACTCACTCGCCTTACCCCCACGGATCCACAATAAGCAATTGGGCCTGGACTTAGGCCCAACACCGGGAATGCTATTGTCACACACCTAGACGCGCTCTTCACACCCCCTGTGTGCATCAAAGACTTTGGGCCTGGCAGCCATCAGCCCACACGCCTATTTTACTGTTCACAACCCCAGTCTGAATTGCACCCCTCTTTGTTATTTTAATTGTTTCTTTTCTAATTGTTTTGATTTTAATTTTGGTTTTATTAATTATTTTAGTTAATAAACTTAGGATAACCATTTTAGAAATTAGATTTTGATTAAAGAATTAGAATTTAATTTTGGTTGATTTTAATTCTTAATCATAATTTTGGTTAACTCACTTTTAATGTTTAGTTTTAACTTTAGAATTAGATTAGTTAGAAATTAATCTTGAATTAATTAGATTTTGTTAGATATTAATTTTACAATTAGTTTTTCTTGTTAGAATTTAACCGTGTGCTTAATTGATATTTTGCATGGTTTTATAATTGACTTTGTAGACTAATGTTAGCATAGATTTTTGAATAATTGTCGTTTACAACTTAGTATTGATTTCACTTACTTCTTATTGACAATTTCCATTTGAATTTTGACTAACTTTTGAGTTGTTTTGTAGTTGTTTAAATATAGTAGTTACTGTAGCATACACTGCTGTAATGGACAAAGCGTGCTGTAAAATGTTGTCATTCTGTTTGCTTGCATACACACCTACCCTGTTCTGGAAATAGTAGCTGTTATAGGCTATTTTTATTTGTTGCTGGTTTTTACAGCTATGCAGGTGCTGGAGCGCTGTTGTTGCTGTTGTTTATGGCTTATGGCCTTGTTTTATTATTTTTTTGAAGAGTATTTGGTTCCATGCCTTTCACGGATCTTTTTCGCTTTCTAACACTCTTGTTCATTTATACTAGGTTACTAGAAGTGTGCCGGTTTGCTAACACTTTGCTTACGTTGCTACGGATTGACATCCGTTCGGTATTACTTCTCTTCTCTTTTACTAATTCAGCATTTTTCCTTTTTATGCCATGAGAAGTAGGATTGGGAGTCCGTGCCACTTGGCCGGCAATGCTGGAAGTCCTCAAAGGAGGCTCTGTTTGTGATTGTTTAATATTGTGCCAAAGACCTCCAAAGAGGCATCCCATTCCCGTGTCCCCTTGTAAGACCTCAAAGAAGGCATCAGGCGGAATGAGAGTTCGCAATCGACTCCCGCCATTTCTAGTCCCAGGTCGTTCTTAGCTCGCATTTCATGATTGATGCTTTGAACATAACTCACTCTTGTTATCGAGTCCGTCAAGTGGAAAAGGGTTTAGCAATCAAACCCCCACGCCTTGTCTATAGCTCGCATTGACCGATGCTGATGCTTATGTTATCTGATTCACATCTTCCCCTCTTACTCTGCTCTCCATGGTTCTCAATACCATTGGATGAGTACCCCTATTTCCCACAGTTAGCTTGTTTGCATCAGTTAATATGACCCCTTGGCTAAAGCTTCCCCTTTTTCTTACTTTGATTGTGTGACATTATTGTTGACTGACACTGTTTACTCTTTCGTTGCTTTTAATTCATTTTGTGATTGATTTATCCTGTGTTTACTTGTCTGATGACATGATCCCGTAGGATTCCTCGCTCCACTTAATTTTTTATTAAGTCGGAGGTAGGAGAGACATTAGGATAGCAATCCATGCATGACAACATTAGGTAGACTTCCCTCCTGATCCTGACCTTAGGACCATCATTGCATGCTGACTTGTAGGACCGAGTTTCCCCCTTAGACCTTTCGTGAGTCTCATCTTTTCTCTCGCACCCATGCGATCGAGACCGTTTCCTGCGTTCCGTAGTAGCGTGAACTACGGATGCTCTGATTCCTCCTTCTTTTCAGATTGAGGATACGTAGGCACGAGATGCGATATCTCAGCGAGCACACTAACAACTAACTTCCCCTTTCCTCTCGCACACGTGCGTTCGAGATGAATCACCTAGCACACTAACGTATAACTTCCATTTTCTCTTACTCCTTGAGTCTCTTTCTCATCTCAAAACAAAAATCAAAACATCTAATAAAGGATTAACATGTATTGCATATGAGCTTTGCATGTGGGAGATAAGATAGTGGAGGATCTTCTTTCACTTTCTTAGAGTGTTTAGCGTACGTCCCGTCTTGGGTCGATATGCGAGGGATTCGATCCTATGTCATAGATTTTAATGCAATATGTGTTATAAACACAAAAATAATCAAAACACTTCTTCTTAAAAGACAAAAATAAACAACAATTCTCTTCTCATCTTCTTCACTCCATTCTTAAGGATTCGTCACGTCCGTTCTACCGTAAACAGGTAAATGCCTAAGACTCCGTACAACGAGCTGTGACATCTAACTGCTAGAACATGAATCTTGGCGTACTCCACTTAAAAAACACAAACAAAATAATCCATCCCCAGTGAGGGGAACTAAGTCGCTCTGATTCTCGCATGCGAGTGGGATATGTAGGCAGGAGATAGTGCGAGATCTCTCCGAGCACAATCCTTTCACCCTCCCCCCTTAGTTCGTGTCCGAACTACGTTGACTCTGACTTTCCCATTGCACGAGGGAATACGTAGGCCTAGGACGCGACGTCTTATCGAGTCACTTCTTTTTCTTTTCTTCTTCGTTTCTTAGTCCTTTTTCGTTCCCGTTCCCGTCCCCTTCCAGTAGCAGTGGAGTTCCAGACGACGACACCCTTTAATCGATAACAACAAGCGTGGATCCCATCGAGTACGATGGATACGTGGGGGTGCTAATACCTTCCCCTCGTGTAACCGACTCCCTTACCTGTTTCTCTTGGTCGCAAGACCATGCTTTTCCCTTCCCTCAGGTTTACGCAGTGTTTCCTTTCCCTCTCTTGGGATAAATACACATTGCTGGCGACTCTGTTTCTGTGCCACTTTCGCGTTTCTACTTGGATGAAAATCCCGGGAGGGACACACATTGATAATACGGTACTTGTTCCTCCAAGACCTCTTCTCCTGCTGAACTTTGTTGAGAGTAACCTAAAGTTTTTCCGTATCAGACATAAAAAAAAGGACAAATTCCCTTAATGGAAGAACTTCTTGACGAGGGTAAGGCATCCTCAGCTTGAGAGCTCTAGTTTGTACCCAGTGGAGATAAGGCTCCACCGAGACGCAGTCTGGTTTTCCTAGAGACTCTCTTCCTTTCCTATGAACGTGTTTCCAAGCATGCACTATTTCTGTCTTTAGTGACCTGTCATTTTCTCCTTCCTTGAAGAAAAGACCTTCCAGATGAGCATTACGCGGGACATGCCTCATTGGGTATCCAAATTGACGGCGAACTAACACTGGATGATTATTGATTCCCCCATTAGTTCCTATAAGGGGTACGTTTGGGAAATTTCCACAACGGTCAATGATCCTGATCCCGTCATAGATTCGATTGTACCAATCGATGTCAGAGTTGGTAAGAGACATGATTCTCTGCGACCAACGTAAAGTATTATTTTGATCCCAAAATGCAGCAGACTTGGGTTGGTGGAAAATATACCATTTGTACAGCAGGAGCACATAGCATGTGATCATTCCTTCGCTATACAAACTCCTTAAGTGTACAGAATGATACGCATATGCGAGCAAGGTCGGTACAGGGTTTCCAATCATAAAAATCTTAATGGCATTGATATCAACGAAGTTATCAATGTTGGGAAACAAAAATAACCTGTAGGTGAGCAAAACAAAGATGTTCTCGAAAGCGGCTATGTTCCCTATACTAGCAAAGTACAGAGCTTTCTATATCAAGAATTGGGCTGGCAAACCCTGGATACCACCTTTAATGGTCATGTGAGTCCTGACCTCTGACTCGTCCAAATAAATTGCTCTTGCAATGGTTTGATCTTTTGGAATTTCTTCCAGTCCAGAAATGGGAGCTTGATCAGTAATATGTAAATCAGTCAGGTGAGAATACTCCTCCAGTGTTGGTGCTACTGATAATCTGGGAATGTGAAACAGTGATAAACCGGATCGTAGAACTGGATGAGTGTAGACAAGATTCCTTCAATTACATGGACCCTTAACAGAGATAGCAGTCCTCTGTACTTGGCTCTGAAATCCTCAGGGTTGGTAATCATCCCAGCCAACCCTCTTAAATCCTCTAGTTTTGGAACCTTGAAGGTATACGTGTGAGTTTTTCTTCTACCAAAATCCATAACGCAATCTTTTTCTCTCTGACATTTGCAATCATTGTCTTAGTTTAATTTGAAAAAGAGAGACTAGAAGAGAAATTTTCTTTGTTTAAATGTTTTTTAAATGAATGTATGAATGCAGCACACAAAAACATAGAAAAAACATGGGGTCAAAGGGTCGGTGTCATGAAGTCAAGGCTCTACCCATCCCCCAAGGTTTATACTGGTGATTTTTTGTACCTGTCCACAAAATCATTGACCCCTCTTAGGATAACAACAGGAAGCGGATCGCCAGCAAGCTGATGTATCTTAGAGTGACCTCAAATGAGGGTAGTATCGCGTGACAACTATTTCCGATAGCTTCCGCACTACAAAATGGTTTCAGTCTACTAAAAACCTCAGCTTCTCAACCGAAGTCGTATAGGAAATGTATATGCAAAGGGAGTCTCCACTGAGTTTGATGGTCGATCGGGGACTCTTAATAGGGATTCACTCCCTGTAAGATTACCCATATAATGCCATCACCTATCTTAGTTGTATACTCAATCTTTCCACATGCGGCATCACACGCATTCCCATTAGCAGAAAAATAAACACAGATATCAATTAGAAAAAGCAGTATATATATTTGTCTTAATCATCCTTGACCTCTAGTCCTATGATCTTATACATACAATGACCCCCCAGTAGAGTCGCCATTTCTGTAGCAATGGGTGAACCTAAGGACTTCACCCTAAAAGTGGCCAGAAAGAATGCCTCCCACTGTGGTCGCCACTTTTCTGTAGCGCGATTTTTGTGGTTTCGAATCACCATCGCTTTGGTACTACAGTTCGATTCATTTTTTATCCTGTTGAGCTGATTAAGGAAGGGAAATAGATGTCTCCAATTAACCCTGCTTGCAAACTGAGGTTAAACAGTCAAAACTGTTGGTTTACAGATGCTATCAAAATAGGGTGGTTCTTCTTTATGGTTATTTGCTTAAAAACACAGTTCTGGACTATGGGCTAGGATTTTGGTAAGGTGTTAGGTATGATGCTTTGGATGGATATATGAAGGTACTGGATTCTGAGTTTTGATTAGTATGCTCGCTAAGATTTTTTCAATCTTATGCCTACGTATTCTCGTTTTACGAAACAGGGAAATCAGAGCGATCGTAGTTCCTCCTATTCTATGGGAGGAAAAATGTTGTTTTGGTGTCTTGTTCAAAGCCCAAGACATGAAGCTAAACGGTTTATTTGTATCTTGTTCAAAGCCCAAGATGTGAAGCTAAAGGGTTTTGGATGAGAGAGAATTTGTCATCTCTAAAGAGTAGTTGTTGATGTTTGTATGCTATGAGCAAGGCACAACTTTGATGCTAAAAGGATGATTGACTCAACCGGGGTTTTGACTCCGTTGGGGAGAATGTATCTTGTATAAAGCCCAAGATGGAGGCTGAAAGGGTTTGACTCAACAAGAGAGTGCTTTTATCTATCCTGTATAAATCCCAAGACGGAGGCGAAAAACATTGACTCAACAAGAGAGTATTGAACAGGTGACTGACTCAATAACAGAGTCTGTTCGACTCAACAAGAGAGTCTTTTATACTCAACAAGAGAGTGTTTTGTTGTCTCGTACGAAGCCCGAGACAGAGGCTAAAAAGAAATCGACTCAACAAGAGAGTCTTTTATACTCAACAAGAGAGTCTTTTACTGTCTCGTACAAAGCCCGAGATAGAGGCTAAAAGGAGATCGACTCAACAAGAGAGTGTTTTACTGTCTCGTATAAAGCCTGAGATAGAGGCTAAAAAGAGATCGACTCAACAAGAGAGTCTTTTATACTCAACAAGAGAGTGATTTGCTGTCTTGTACGAAGACCGAGATAGAGGCTAAGAAGGAAGGGACTCACCAAAAGAGTCTTCTATACTCAATAAGAGAGTGTTTTATATGTGTCTAGTAAGAAGCCCAAGATGGAGGCTAAAAGGAAGACTGACTCAACAAGAGAGTCTAAAAAGGTTAGCTACGCTGGGGAGAATCATTTGTACAAAGCCAAGAAGAGGTTATCTTACTGCCATACCCTAATTTTTGACCATAAGATTCCACCCCTATGTGCATCATCTTGCATGTCAGCATATTTTATCACTAACGAGTTTATGCAGGAATTTTAACTTCAAGTGGAGAAGGTTTGCGTTTTCTCAGTTATACTTCAAGATGTGACCGTTGGATTCTGATTCAAAGGTCCTAAAATTTCTACTGGTCATTTTCCTCAAGGTTTCCTCAGTGTATGCCCCAGAGATTTAGGGTTTTCCCGCTGTTGGTATTGAGCACAGTTCGTTTAAGGACTGATTATGATTTTCACGGAAAGTTGCAAGTGGTGTCATTATTTTCAAAAGATTTCTCAGGACATGACTCTTGTACCAAATTCATCTTTGATTGTGAGGGTAACAAAGTTCATCATTTATGCTCTTTGGATCTTGAAAAAAAAAGTTTAAATTTCCTTGTTGATGCCGTGAAGTGGTGAGTTTGGATAAAAGTATTGAATCGAGTTTTAGATTCTTCAAGGCACGTCTTCGTTTCAAGTACTCGCTACTTGTAATGCAAGAAAGGAGAGTCTTGGTGAGATAATTATTCAAGTGTGTTTTTATTTGGTTCATATGATTTGTCAGTAAAGGTATATGTTAGTCATGTTCAAAGTTCCATCCATTTTCATTTGAAGTAACTCCACTTTCCACTCTATGTTCCTTTAAGGCAATCACAAAATCAAGTGTTGAACAAAGATTTGAAGTTTTCATGGGTCGAATACATTATGATCACGTCTTCACCAATATTGTACCATGGAAACGGGCATTTGAATGTTTGAATTCAAGAAGGATCAGCATAACATTGTCTCTTATGAAGTTCATGCTCCATGTAAGATCTGATCATAGAACTTCATTGCCAGATATACAAGCTAAATTCATTTAAAATAGTTACAAGAACAATAATGCTTATCTTTCAAAAAAACATGACTGTTACAATGTGGATCCCATTACTACCTACATGACAGTAGGTGGGAATGTTTTGTTTGAAGCCAAAAATTCCACGATTCATATCCATGGCTTTGTTTCTTACACCAATTTCAAGACAAAAGGCACCCTTGCTTTAAGACTACAAGCCACAAGATTACATCTAAATTGAAATTAAGCCAAGCACGTGAGGGAGAAAATTCATTGAGACTACAAGCCACAAGGTCACTGCAAGATAGGTTCACTGCCTAAACTTAAAATGCATAGTATTCATCTTCATTCAAATGTACAGTTTCAAAAAAGGAGAGGTGTTACAAGGACATTACATTAAGGATGCTTTACAAATCTTGTTACATTGTATGCTTATGTCTAAAATACAAAGACATGAAGGATCAATTACAAGTGAATGAAAAACAATCCTAGAATAATGTATGATGGTTTGTCCACAAGGCTCCTGCCATTGAACCTCACGCTGCTAGATCACAGCCCTCCCTACAAAAAGAGATGTGGAGATTGTTAGAAAAAGCATACTCACCCTTGTTCATGTTTGATGTGGGAGCTTTTGGAAAAGAAGTGTTGGAACGTTAGAGTAAAGGCAAATGGTAAGATTGCAACCATGACAGCAAGTATCCAACACAATTATACATTTCCAAACAAAAAGAAAACATGTTTCAAGTGAAAAATAAAGGCAATTCAAAGGTGTTTGGACATGTTCGAATAAAAACGGAAACGACATTCGAAGTTCTTATACACATATCAGATATGTCGGTTTTAAAAAGGGAAAGAATCGAACACCATCAAACCTGTTAAACTGAAAAAGGAAAAGAGTAAAGAAGCATTTCTACGCACGTTCCAAGCGGTAATATCGAGCAGGAATGGAATGTTTGAATCATGTTTCAGCAGCAGTAAAATCAACATCATCAATAATATCAAGCATGATCAGACAAAATCAAACCAAAGGGGAAGTTACTCGAGACAGAATCGAAAAAAATGGGAAAGTTCATCAAGTTGGCATTCACACAATTGATTGAGAACTTAAGTGTCACAAGGCATATAAATTGAGACAATTCACACGATTCAGAATTCATAGAGGGGGAGCCGAATATACAGATTCATAGAACCTCAACAGAGTAAACCATTCATATACACACATTGCAGCAGAATTCATATCACACAGAGAAAAATCCAGATCCATAATTCACAAGAACACACCAACACACAAAGAGCAGTCCGCGAACAGCATATCAGGAGACAGAAAACTCACATCATTCACATATCGAAGACATACGCACACACGACAATGAAGTGAAATTGAGAAACAAGGGACATCATGCACAAAAGCAGAACATTACACCAGTTCGCATTAAAGGTTGAAAGAGTAGAGGAAAGAAGCTTACCCGGAAGTCGTAGCTGTCGAATCACCATTGTCGAATCGTTTCGCCGAAACTCCGCTAAGGTACGCAATTCTTTCAAGCAAATTCAATTGAGAATCCGTAGAATTGAGATATTGTTACCTTCATTTCAAATTGTTGAATAGTGGTGAGTTGCGAGCGGAACTCTTCGTTTGGTGGATGTTGTTTGCGAGAGCGAGAGGGTTTGATACACGGGTGCGAGCGCGAAAAGAGAATGAGCTCGAGAGAAAACGGCGAAGTTTTGTCATTCTGACACGTTGCAGAGCCACCACCGAGAGAGATCGCGAGTGTGAGAGTTCAGCGAGAGAACGAGGCTCTGAAAATGGCGATTAGGAGTGACAAGTGTGTACGAATGGAAGCGAAACAGTGAGAGACGAACAAGATGATTGCGATCGCGATTACGATTTAGCGAGTTGCGTTGACATTCATCCTCCATTCGAATTGTTGATGAAGCTGCCCAGCTCTCTTGCTTTTACTTTGTTTTCTCCCTAAAAAAAAAAAAAAAAAAAAGAGAATCTGATAATGTTTGGTGCGAGAGATGGTTTTGAGAAGCTGTTAAGAATCGCCAGGTGAAGAAGATAGAATACCAATGTGTTGGAAGCTACCATTGAGCTTCATACAGTCGTGTTTGTATCAGGGTTTTCACAACCCTTTTCCTATAAACCAAACCGGTTTAAGAAGGACCCGACCCGGTCCAGCCTAAAACCAGCGCCCATAATTGGGCCTTCTTTGGCTCATGTTCCCTTTTTATTTTCCAACTTTTTGTTTTATTTTATTTTATAAGAAATATTTTCTACCATTTATATGTTTTTTAATTAGTTTGTTTTTTTATACTTAATTTTTGTTAGTTAGAATTAATGGTTTCTATATTAATTGTTTGTTTTCATTTAATTAAAACAAAATCTCAAAAAATATTTTTTTAATAGATTTTCTTGTATTAATCTTTTCATTTTGATTTAAGATTTAAATATTTAGTATTTTAACTTCAAACTTTTGTGAGCTTGTGATTTCAATTCCAGTCTGACTATTCTCTTGCTCTGTACTTCATGATCGTTGTCATTTATTTAATTCACGTCATAATATTGCTCATTCATTTGATTCTATTTGGGTTTGTTATATCTATCCTTTTATGGCTTTTGATTTGCCTGTCTAATTCACTTCCAAAGGAAGGGTATTCCCCTCGTTGACTACCATGTCACAACTTAGCCTAAACTTTAGGTCCTTCCTATTTATCCTAACCTTAGGATCGGAGTCACCGCGCTCTATTCATGTGTTCCTACCATGGACACTTAATCTACCATTTTCAACTTAACTTCAACTTTAGAGTCACTGCACTCTATATCCCCCTGGAACCTTGACCACAGTCAAGAGTTCCTCACCCTCCTTGAGGGGAACTACGGATACTCCGATTCCACTCCCGTCAGGATACGTAGGCACAAGATGCGATATCTTGGCGAGTATACTTAGATACTAACCCCCTAGGTTTTTCCCTTAGCACAGTACCCTTAGCAAGCAAGTAATAGATAACATAAATACTAGCAAGAGGTTCCTGTAGAATACTACAGACGTTTAGGATGCTAATACCTTCCCTAGACGTAACCAACCCCCGAACCTTAGATCTCTTAGGTTTTTCGTTCTTTAAACCTTTCCTTTGGATAAAATAAAGACCGGTGGTGAATTTCAAAAATTGTGATTCAAGTTTATTCAATAGCTTGGTATCCGATTCTCACCGCGACAGAAATGGCGACTTCACTGGGGACCTTAACTTAGAGGGTTAGGCCTAACTTGTTTAGTATTCTTATTTTTCTTGCTTATTTATTATTTTGCTTGTTTATATCTGTTGTGCTTGTTTTTGCTGTGTGCAGGGGTTCTCGAGTGGTGAGGAGTCCTACACCCGGACTTGAGTGCAATTATGATAGGAGATGATATGGTCAAGGATACTTTGACGGAGTCGATTCCTGAAAAGTTGAATTGAGAAAATCATCGCTCAGTTTAGGTTCTTTTGAAATTAATGTTGTTTGAACGAGTCCATTTGTGAAAACGATATTAATTTCGACCAAGAACCAGTGAGACTGAGGACCGTAGTACCTTTAACCCCACTTGGCCTTTTAGAATGTAGTGCGGTGACTATGCGGGAGTCTATTTCCAAATAGTTGTCACGCGATACTACACTCGGACGAGATTCTCTTGAGAATATTATTGACTAACCGAGTAATTTGGGAAGTCGATAATATCCGAAAGATGGATTGTAGACTCCGGGAACTTTGTAGAACCCGTTCGGCAGGTACATTTGAAACCATAGTACACACCTTGGGAAGGGTAGACCATGGCTCCATGCTCGTGATCTTCAAACCTAAGCCTTGGCTTGTTTACCTGTATAGGTGTATATGTGTATACCTGTGTTTATGCATCCATTCATGCATTCATGAATCACCATTCGGTTTCAAGAAACTCAATTGTTCTTTCCCTTGCAAAATAAAAAAATACTGGATTATAAAATGAAACTTTTTCAGCTTTTCCGAAATGTTTGCAACCTGCTTTTGAGTTCCTTGAAACCATTGCATTGCATATCATTGCATACATCCGTTTGTCCAGCAACTCATTCCCAGCTGTCTCTATCTTCCAGTGTCACATGTGAGTTGTCAAGCTGATTCCTCGACATCGATACCAGACTAGAGCTAACTACAGACGCATAATGGCAGAGCAAGAAGCACACAATACTGAGATGCGAATGGAGATCGACGACCTTAAGTCAAGCATGGCAAAGCTCACTGAGATGCTCCAAGTTTTGATTGCTAGAGGAGAACCACCTCAAAGGACTGTCATTCAGGAAGTTTCAAATGCGGATTCTCAACATGTTCAGGTGCCACCTTCAACTTGGCCAGAATTTGATTTGCCTCCCAACTACTCACCACCTCTTGCATCTACTGCTATGATTGGTCAGACTTCCAGACCAACATTTCAAACTCCTGTTTTCTCCGAGCCTAGACCTGTGGTTCATGCTGTTGCCCAGACCGCTCGACCTCCATTTGAGAACCCTCTTTATGAGTAGAATGTTGCCAATTCTCAGGGTGAAGACCATGAAGATTTTGTTGAACCCGCGATTGTCCGTGAGCATTTTCAAACTATAGACAAGAGACTTAAAGCCGTAGAGGGTACTGATTTCTTCAACCTAGATGCAGAAAACATGGGTTTGGTTTCTGACCTTGTTATGCCTGCTAAATTCAAGACTATCGATTTTGTGAAGTACAAAGGTGATTCTTGTCCAAGAGCTCATTTGGTCATGTATACCCGAAAGATGGCTGCTCATGCCAAGAATCAGAAGTTGCTTATCCACTATTTTCAAGACAGTCTGAGTGGAGGTTCTCTCAAATGGTATATGAATCTTGAAAAGAACAGCATTCACTGTTTCCAAGATCTTATTAATGCCTTCATGAAGCAATATAAGTATAACCTCGACATGGCTCCTGACCGCCGTCAGCTTCAAAATATGTCTCAGAAGGATAAAGAGTCTTTCAAGGAATATGCTCAGCGCTGGAGAGAGTTGGCTTCCCAAGTTGAACCTCCTTTGGCAGAGAAATAATTAACTGGACTGTTTATGGACACCTT
This sequence comes from Lathyrus tuberosus, assembly GCA_022829125.1. Lineage (NCBI taxonomy): Eukaryota > Viridiplantae > Streptophyta > Magnoliopsida > Fabales > Fabaceae > Lathyrus > Lathyrus tuberosus. Next base: position 24,501,889 of record JALAZF010000009.1, read on the forward strand.
GTCTCCATTCTACTGGGAAAAGATGATTGGTAGTGTTTCCTCCAGCTTCACTGATTTGGTTACTATTGGTCAGAGACTCGAGGAAGGACTTAAGAATGGTAAAGTATCCAAGGCTGCTGAATCTTCTAATGGAGCGAAGAAATCCTATGGGAACTTCCGGAAGAAGAGAGAAGATCAGACCAATGATGTTATGTTTGAAACCAGAAGGTCTCGTCCTCAACCCCAGTATGTTGCTGTCGCTGCTATTACTCCTGTTGTTGCTGCTCCACGACCGGCTCAAGCTCCTCAACGTCCAGCTGTTGGACAGAATCAGTACCGTAATAGGAATAATTTTGATCCTATCCCAATGACATACACGGAACTTTATCCTGGGCTGGTTCAGAAAGGTTTAATTACTACAAGGCCTTTGCCTCCTCCTCCAAATCCTCTTCCAACCGGCTATAGGACCGATCTTCATTGTGAGTACCATCAAGGTGGTGCAGGTCACGACTTGGAACATTGCTTTGCATTGAAGGCTAGGGTACAAGAGCTTATCAGAATTGGTATTCTCTCCTTTCGTGACACCAATCCAAATGTCAAAAACAACCCTTTGCCAGAGCACGCTAAGTGAAGCTTCAGCTGACTTCAGCAGACTTTAGTGTTTCAGACAGGACAGCTCACTCTTGTTTCTGACTAGTCACTAGACTTTTGTTTCTTTTTGTTTGCATTTTCCTTATCTTGTATTAGCTGTTTGCTTTTAAATCATGTTTGTACTTTCATAATTAATAAAATGAGCATTGCGACTTTTGGATTCAATTCATTTGTGTTTGCTATTTACATCTTTATGCCTTCCTTTTCAAAAAAAAAAAACAAAAAATATATTTAATCTCTTTTCCACTTTCTTCTGATTACGTAAAGATTGGAAGGAGGATAATGAAAATGTTATACTCATAATTGTTGTTGGTATGCTTTCAAATCAAAACTTTGCTGAGGATGTAAGGCATTGTTCCAAATCCCAAACACTGGAGAAATAAGGAAGATAACCCCTCGTCAACCCCTTTGAGCTTAGAAGTAGGAGTTTCTTTCCTTACAAATAAAAACCCGCAATCTTAACCAGGGGCAGGGTAGTTCTCAGTTACCTGGATTGTGCATTCAAATACAAGAGTTTCATGCAAGACATCTTTCAACAAAAAGGTTGCATTCTTAATTTTTCCTTCGCACGCAACAAGCAAGTGTCGAAGATGTCTTTCAAGTCAAAAGTCGATGATGGTTCGCCGTAATCATTAAGCCAAGCAGTCACTTTCTTTCAAAAAAAAAAAAAGATAAAAAAAAAATCAAAAAAGGAAAAAGCCCGCTAAGTCGAAACCTGTGAAGGAGACTTAGGTAGACAAAAAAACTGGGGCATCCCGCTGACTGTAAGATTCATGAGAAACAGTTCAGGCAAAAGTTAGGGATAATAAAAAGGAGAAATCTTTAAATACTTACCATGAAATCCTCAATGAAAAAAACAACCAAGAGTTATAAGGAAGTAGTGACTATCACCTCAAAAGTCCCTTAACTTCTGAACCATCATCATCAATGCAATCCCTAACCTATGGGAACTTGAGTGCAAAGTCTGAGTTGACTGAGTGTAGGACTAGAGATCATCACGAAGATTGGGTGGGTACAAATAAACTTTGAGCCTTTATCCTTTGTTTCTTAAACCGTGAACCAGGCCACGTTATAACCCTCAAAAGACCTAATTGAAGCAAGGTTATTTTGAAAGCATACTACAGCAAGGTTGCGTAAACTGACTCCTAAAGATCTTTGCAGATCATTTTTTTGCATCACGCCTTTTTGCTTTATCTTTCACTTTTAAACGTCTTGAACCACCGTGTTCTGACCAGTGACCCTATTGTTTTACCTCTTTCCAAAAATGATTTTGATTTCAAAAGTTGCATGAACTTTACATTTACTATGTTTGTCTGAACACTTTTGTTTGCAAACTGGCTTCCTCTTAAGGAATTTTCAAACATTTGAGAAACTTGGTCGGTGATCCAATTAGGGGCAAGTCCTTTTCAGAATTGGTTTATCCAGAAGATTTTTTTTCAAGACTCAAGCTGGGGCAAGCTTTCTAAGAGCACAATACAAGTAGTCATTTTCAAGAATCAGACCAGCTGAAGCAATTATCAGTTCATCTACAACAGTAAGCTAATCTGGGGAAATTTACTTGAAGATTCCCCATGCAGCTTTCCTTCCTTCCTACAAAGATTATCAAATTGATACTATTTACCAGTGTGGCAGAGATTGTGCTCAGTAGTAGCATCTTTAGTCCCTAAGCAGAATGGCAGTGACATCTGTGTTGAGGAATCAGTCTTCCAGTCTTGTCTTCTCCACAAAGACTCGAGTCGTGTCATCGACGTCTGCATTACATTTGCATCTGATCATATATCATGACATAATTCACATACATATGCATAGCAAGAGTGGCATCGTCATTTGCACTCATTTGCATTCTCCATAGGTCGTGTTGTCACCCACGTCTTACCTTGTTGTCAAAGTCCAACTCACTTAGCACCTACCAAACAGATATTGTCATGTTTATCCAATGCTTTATTAGATTCTCCTTGTTCATATTCGTTCAATGCTTTCTTGGACGTTATGATTTCTTACATCCAATGCCTTCTTGGATTTCACATTTTGTCTCATTTGCGTCTGATGCCTTCTCGGATTTTGAGTCGTACCCTTCATTCAAAGCTATTATTGGATGATTGGTTTTCCTTTGCATTCAATGCCATTCTTGAATGTAGTCTTTGCTCACAGTCATCAAAAGCCATTATTAGATACTGTGATTATACCTCTCATTCAAAGCCATTATTGGATGTCTGGTTTCTTTACCTTGTTCACTTTCATCTGAAGCCATTATCAGATATTGTGAGTGTACCTTTCATTCAAAGCCATTATTGGATGATTGGTTTCTTTGTCCAATGCTTTCTTGGATCCCTACCATTGTTCACTTTTTCTAAAGCCATTATTAGATATTGTGATTACACCTTTCATTCAAAGCCATTATTGGATGTCTGGTTTCTTTACCATCTGATGTTCTTTCGGATGGGTCCCTCTTTCTGATGTTCTTCCAGATCGAGTCTTTGTTCACAGTCATCTAAAGCCATTATTAGATACTGTGATTTTACCTTTCATTCAAAGCCATTATTGGATGATTGGTTCCTTTTACATTCAATGCCATTCTTGAATGTAGACTTTGTTCACATTCATCTAAAGCCATTATTAGATAATGTGATTGCACCTTTCATTCAAAGCCATTATTGGATGACTGGTTTCCTTGCATTCAATGCCATTCTTGAATGCAGTCTTTGTTCACATTCATCTAAAGCCATTATTAGATATTGTGATTATACCTCTCATTCAAAGCCATTATTGAATGATTGGTTTCTTTGCATTCAATTCCATTCTTGAATGTAGTCTTTGTTCACAGTCATCTAAAGCCATTATTAGATATTGTGATTACACCTTTCATTCAAAGCCATTATTGGATGACTGGTTTCTTTACCATCTGATGTTCTTCCTGATGGGTCCCTCTTTCTGATGTTCTTCCAGATCGAGTCCTTGTTCACTTTATCTAAATCCATTATCAGATATTGTGAGTTTACCTCTCATTCAAAGCCATTATTGGATGACTGGTTTCTTTGCATTCAACGCCATTCTTGAATGTAGTCTTTGTTCACATTCATATAAAGCCATTATTAGACATTGTGATTGTACCTTACATTCAAAGCCATTATTGGATGTCTGGTTTCTTTACCTTGTTCGCTTTCATTTGAAGCCATTATCAGATATTGTGAGTTTACCTTTCATTCAAAGCCATTATTGGATGTCTGGTTTCTTTACCTTGTTCGCTTTTATCTGAAGCCATTATCAGATATTGTGAGTTTACCTTTCATCCAAAGCCATTATTGGATGTTTGGTGTTTTTTTTTCTTCATCCAATGTCATTCTTGGATGATGTTTTCCAGATACTTTGCTTTGTTTCAATTCGTTTCTGACACAACTGTAACATTTTTCCCCTGTGGTACCTTTCCCCATAGGCTTCTCTGTCTTGCATTCATTTCACCTCATATCATATCATGTCATATTATCTGCATTTGTGGCATCTTAGGGCCAAAAATTGCGCATGTTTGTATTTAAGTCCCTCCTATCTCATCGAGACGAAGATTTCAATCTCCATATCTCCAGATAGAAGAAACTTAAATAGGGGCATCTGTCATACCCTAATTTTTTACCATAAGATTCCACCCCTATGTGCATCATCTTGCATGTCAGCATATTTTATCACTAACGAGTTTATGCAGGAATTTTAACTTCAAGTGGAGAATGTTTGCGTTTTCTCAGTTATACTTCAAGATGTGACCGTTGGATTCTGATTCAAAGGTCCTAAAATTTCTAGTGGTCATTTTCCTCAAGGTTTCCTCAGTGTATGCCCCAAAGATTTAGGGTTTTCCCGCTGTTGGTATTGAGCACAGTTTGTTTAAGGACTGATTATGATTTTCGCGGAAAGTTGCAAGTGGTGTCATTATTTTCAAAAGATTTCTCAGGACATGACTCTTGTACCAAATTCATCTTTGATTGTGAGGGTAACAAAGTTCATCATTTATGCTCTTTGGATCTTGAAAAAAAAAGTTTAAATTTCCTTGTTGATGCCGTGAAGTGGTGAGTTTGGATAAAAGTATTGAATCGAGTTTTAGATTCTTCAAGGCACGTCTTCGTTTCAAGTACTCGCTACTTGTAATGCAAGAAAGGAGAGTCTTGATGAGATAATTATTCAAGTGTGTTTTTATTTGGTTCATATGATTTGTCAGTAAAGGTATATGTTAGTCATGTTCAAAGTTCCATCCATTTTCATTTGAAGTAACTCCACTTTCCACTCTATGTTCCTTTAAGGCAATCACAAAATTAAGTGTTGAACAAAGATTTGAAGTTTTCATGGGTCGAATACATTATGATCACGTCTTCACCAATATTGTACCATGGAAACGGGCATTTGAATGTTTGAATTCAAGAAGGATCAGCATAACATTGTCTCTTATGAAGTTCATGCTCCATGTAAGATCTGATCATAGAACTTCATTGCCAGATATACAAGCTAAATTCATTTAAAATAGTTACAAGAACAATAATGTTTATCTTTCAAAAAAACATGACTGTTACAATGTGGATCCCATTACTACCTACATGACAGTAGGTGGGAATGTTTTGTTTGAAGCCAAAAATTCCACGATTCATATCCATGGCTTTGTTTCTTACACCAATTTCAAGACAAAAGGCACCCTTGCTTTAAGACTACAAGCCACAAGATTGCATCTAAATTGAAATTAAGCCAAGCACGTGAGGGAGAAAATTCATTGAGACTACAAGCCGCAAGGTCACTGCAAGATAGGTTCACTGCCTAAACTTAAAATGCATAGTATTCATCTTCATTCAAATGTACAGTTTCAAAAAAGGAGAGGTGTTACAAGGACATTACATTAAGGATGCTTTACAAATCTTGTTACATTGTATGCTTATGTCTAAAATACAAAGACATGAAGGATCAATTACAAGTGAATGAAAAATAATCCTAGAATAATGTATGATGGTTTGTCCACAAGGCTCCTACCATTGAACCTCACGCTGCTAGATCACAGCCCTCCCTACAAAAAGAGATGTGGAGATTGTTAGAAAAAGCATACTCACCCTTGTTCATGTTTGATGTGGGAGCTTTTGGAAAAGAAGTGTTGGAACGTTAGAGTAAAGGCAAATGGTAAGATTGCAACCATGACAGCAAGTATCCAACACAATTATACATTTCCAAACAAAAAGAAAACATGTTTCAAGTGAAAAATAAAGGCAATTCAAAGGTGTTTGGACATGTTCGAATAAAAACGGAAACGACATTCGAAGTTCTTATACACATATCAGATATGTCAGTTTTAAAAAGGGAAAGAATCGAACACCATCAAACCTGTTAAACTGAAAAAGGAAAAGAGTAAAGAAGCATTTCTACGCACGTTCCAAGCGGTAATATCGAGCAGGAATGGAATGTTTGAATCATGTTTCAGCAGCAGTAAAATCAACATCATCAATAATATCAAGCATGATCAGACAAAATCAAACCAAAGGGGAAGTTACTCGAGACAGAATCGAAAAAAATGGGAAAGTTCATCAAGTTGGCATTCACACAATTGATTGAGAACTTAAGTGTCACAAGGCATATAAATTGAGACAATTCACACGATTCAGAATTCACAGAGGGGGAGTCGAATAGACAGATTCATAGAACCTCAACAGAGTAAACCATTCATATACACACATTGCAGCAGAATTCATATCACACAGAGAAAAATCCAGATCCAGAATTCACAAGAACACACCAACACACAAAGAGCAGTCCGCGAACAGCATATCAGGAGACAGAAAACTCACATCATTCACATACCGAAGACATACGCACACACGGAAATGAAGTGAAATTGAGAAATAAGGGACATCACGCACAAAAGCAGAACATTACACCAGTTCGCATTAAAGGTTGAAAGAGTAGAGGAAAGAAGCTTACCCGGAAGTCGTAGCTGTCGAATCACCGTTGTCGAATCGTTTCGCCGAAACTCGGCTAAGGTACGCAATTCTTTCAAGCAAATTCAATTGAGAATCCGTAGAATTGAGATATTGTTACCTTCATTTCAAATTGTTGAATAGTGGTGAGTTGCGAGCGGAACTCTTCGTTTGGTGGATGTTGTTTGCGAGAGCGAGAGGGTTTGATACACGGGTGCGAGCGCGAAAAGAGAATGAGCTCGAGAGAAAACGGCGAAGTTTTGTCATTCTGACACGTTGCAGAGCCACCACCGAGAGAGATCGCGAGTGTGAGAGTTCGGCGAGAGAACGAGGCTCTGAAAATGGCGATTACGAGTGACAAGTGTGTACGAATGGAAGCGAAACAGTGAGAGACGAACAAGATGATTGCGATCGCGATTACGATTCAGCGAGTTGCGTTGACATTCATCCTCCATTCGAATTGTTGATGAAGCTGCCCAGCTCTCTTGCTTTTACTTTGTTTTCTCCCTAAAAAAAAAAAAAAGAATCTGATAATGCTTGGTGCGAGAGATGGTTTTGAGAAGCTGTTAAGAATCGCCAGGTGAAGAAGATAGAATACCAATGTGTTGGAAGCTGCCATTGAGCTTCATACAGTCGTGTTTGTATCAGGGTTTTCACAACCCTTTTCCTATAAACCAAACCGGGTTAAGAAGGACCCGACCCGGTCCAGCCTAAGACCAGCGCCCACAATTGGGCCTTCTTTGGCTCATGTTCCCTTTTTTTTTTCCAACTTTTTGTTTTATTTTATTTTATAAGAAATATTTTCTACCATTTATATGTTTTTTAATTTGTTTGTTTTTTTATACTTAATTTTTGTTAGTTAGAATTAATGGTTTCTATATTAATTGTTTGTTTTCATTTAATTAAAACAAAATCTCAAAAAATATTTTTTTAATAGATTTTCTTGTATTAATCTTTTCATTTTGATTTAAGATTTAAATATTTAGTATTTTAACTTCAAACTTTTGTGAGCTTGTGATTTCAATTCCAGTCTGACTATTCTCTTGCTCCGTACTTCATGATCGTTGTCATTTATTTAATTCACGTCATAATATTGCTCATTCGTTTGATTCTATTTGGGTTTGTTATATCTATCCTTTTATGGCTTTTGATTTGCCTGTCTAATTCACTTCCAAAGGAAGGGTATTCCCCTCGTTGACTACCATGTCACAACTTACCCTAAACTTTAGGTCCTTCCTATTTATCCTAACCTTAGGATCGGAGTCACCGCGCTCTATTCATGTGTTCCTACCATGGACACTTAATCTACCATTTTCAACTTAACTTTAACTTTAGAGTCACTGCACTCTATATCCCCCTGGAACCTTGACCACAGTCAAGAGTTCCTCACCCTCCTTGAGGGGAACTACGGATACTCTGATTCCACTCCCGTCAGGATACGTAGGCACAAGATGCGATATCTTGGCGAGTATACTTAGATACTAACCCCCTAGGTTTTTCCCTTAGCACAGTACCCTTAGCAAGCAAGTAATAGATAACATAAATACTAACAAGAGGTTCCTGTAGAATACTACAGTCGTTTAGGATGCTAATACCTTCCCTAGACGTAACCAACCCCCGAACCTTAGATCTCTTAGGTTTTTCGTTCTTTAAACCTTTCCTTTGGATAAAATAAAGACCGGTGGTGAATTTCAAAAATTGTGATTCAAGTTTACTCAATAGCTTGGTATCCGATTCTCACCGCGACACTTACTGCTGAGAATTAGATCCATAGGCAGGCCCAAGAGTGGGGAACTCTCATGAGAGAAACTGGGTTTTAGAGTGATCAGTGTTTTTTCTATGTTTGAAAGGAGCTTGAGAATGTCTTTGAGACTCAAAGGGGGTTTAGACTGTCCAAGTCTAGAGTTTTATCTATTGTACAATGCCCAAGAGGAGGCACGGGTATTTAAGGGATGAGTATCAACCCTTAAAGTGGTCTGTGATTTGACACTGGAAAGAATGCTCTAGCAAAGGATGACATAGTTCTGTCTTATACCTTTAAGAGGTCGTCAGGGTCCTTGTATTAAGCCCAAGAGAAGGCATGCGAACTTCTAAGAAGCCGAAGGGTCCTTGTATAACCCCCAAGAGGAGGCGAGGATGCTTTCAAGAAGCCTGTGGGTCCCCAAACCAAGAGAAGTTCAAGAAATGCCATTCACAGAGAAGAGATCATTCCAGGAAAGTTCGAGAATTTGGAAGAAACTCAAGAGATGCTATTCACGGAGAATAGATCAACTCTGGGGAGTAGAGTTTCTTTGACAATTTCTAAGAGTGACAGTCTGAGAAAAGGTTCACCGAGAATACTGCCTTTCTCTTTGTTCCATATTGTTTAACCCCAAGAGAAGGGAAGACTGTATCTGGAATCCTACGGGGGATCTAGTTTTGTTTGTATTTAAGAGTGACCAACAAGGCTTTACCTAGTGCTAGACGTAGTTGCCGGGGAAAACTCTAAATAGCTATACTAGTATTACATAGTTGATATTTGACAGTATGTAAAAGAAAGTGAAAGGAGACTTACAGTGAAACAGCCACACAATACAGTTATATACATATGAAAGCGATAAATGAAAGCGGATAAACACTTACCCGTTGTAGAGCTTCCATCCTGTTTTGTTAGTTGTTCAACAAAGAAATTTTTTATAACAGCAGATATTTTAATTCAAAATCAAAGGAAAAAGTGCTTTAAAAAGATTGTTGGGGCTTACAGCTCAATAAGAGGCCCAGGTTTTAACGATGACTGCACCGTTGTTTTGAAAACTGTACAGAGGGACTTATACAATATGTGAGGCCCAAAAAGTTTTTATGTACAAGGGGATGGGTTTTACACTCTATTAGAGGCCCGAAGAAATGTAAAGAAAAGAAATGGGGCTTATAACATGAGGGTAGGCCCAATTGTTTTTAAACTGGCGATCGCACCGAGATTTTTTTAACGCAGAGGGACTTATACAATATCTGAGGCCCAACATGGTTTTGGTTAAAAAGGGATTGGGTCTTACACTCTATTAGAGGCCCAAAGATTATTTTTGTACAAGTGATGGGGCTTACAGCTCAAGGAGATGCCCAATTGATTTGTTTGAAAACGGCGATCGTGCCGAGGTTTTTGAAAGCACAGTGGGTCTTATACAATGACTGAGGCCATTTTGGTTTCAAAAAGGGGTTGGGTCTTACACTCTATTGGAGGCCCAAAGAGTTTGAAAAAAGATTTGTGAGGGTGAAAATCAAAGAAACCCTAATTTTGTTTTCCTTTAAAAGTAAATATTTAAAGAAAATCAATAAAAATGATAAAAATACCAAATAAGTTTGAATAAACCACTTGTGATTTTTGTTTAAGGTTTGAAAAATGAGGTTGTAATCACAAGATGATTTAGAACTCATTTGGTTTTGATTTTCAGAATAAATATTCACTTTTAAATGTTTAAAAACAATTAAAAATGAATTTATTCACAAAAATACCAATTATATTAAATAAATAATATAAATTTTATTTTTTTGTGGAATAAAATATTTCAACATTTTTGTGATTTTTCAGAAAAAGAACCAATAAAAAAAAATAAAATTTGAGTGAGAAATTTATTTTTCAAATCATTAATAAAATAATATGAAAAAATAAAAATAGGAAAAAGTGATAAAAAAAGAGGTCTGGGGCGAGGGGGATTCGAACCCCAAACCTCTCGCTTGCCAATACTCACAAACATACTAGTGTTTCCACTAGGGCGCAATGCCAATTCATTATATACATGGAAAATGAAAAACATAAGGCAAACTTGATTGGAAAACCTGAAGAATGGCGCCATGGTCATCTTCTTCCTTGAGGTCGTGCATGAAGCACCCTATCTCACTCATCTCTCATCCATTTGTCATGATTCAAACACCAAACTCATGCATTTTTTAACAATGATCATGATGGCAATATTCAATTTTTTTGAAATGGATTGAATCAGAACATAACAAGTTAAAACCTGAAGAACCCTAAAATTGGCATGAACTCAAGGAAATCCTATATACAAATTGTAAACAACAATTGATTGAGGGGAAACACTCAACATATGATGACAATCAATTGGCAGAAGTATCATGCGAGGACATATGCATGGATCATGTTATGAGAGTTTTGAAGCTTACCTTGATGCAAGCTGAAATGGAACTCTGCACAGATGGTGTTTTATAAGTGATTTGATGATCCCTACAGCTTCAGTGGATGTTGTTGAGTGTATTGCAAGCCTTGGAACACTTTGAAAATCTTTGGATCAAGTTGGAGGAATCCAACTGCAGAATTGAGGCATAATGGCTTGGTTGAAGAGTGATTTTGAGCTAGAGGTGTTACAAAGATGATTTAAGTGTTTAAACACCTCATATACATCATATGTGATGTGTTTAAGCAATTGGAATGGATTTCTTAAGGCTTCAACTCAAAACCCGATGGTGGTTGCTCAAAGACAAAGAAATTTGGCACTTAAGAGAGAATGAGAGAAAGCAATGTTGTAAGTTGCTTTGGGGTGATTTGAATGATCAATTGGAACCTCTATTTATAGGTGATCAACTCTTGTCTTGGAGGAATAGTGAATGGCTGCTGGATCAGATCACATTCAATGGCTTTGGCTTGGTGGCATTTCTTCTCATGCAAGGCAACCTAGCCCCTCCCAAGAGCAGGGCTATATCTTGACCAAATCCACATTCTTCAGATGTTTTTATTGTTGTTTAATTAGAGAACTTGACTGAGGAGAGTGAGAATCTTGAAAGTGCACTATTCCACATTAATGCCCTTGAATTCAAGGCATAATATGCCAAAATGCATTGATCTCAAGTTGGAAGATCCTTTGGCTTTTGGACTCAGCTTTGCAAGTTAGATCATTTGGATTAGGATCAGATTAGATGACTGTAGCATAGAGATCATTGGTCTTGAATCAGAAATCGTGTGAAACAAGAAAACTTGAAAACTGGTTTTTCATGACAGCCTTGCCATGGTGAGTTGTAGCAGCCATAATTCTTGGCTCAAGTTTATTTGTTTCATGCCAATAATTTCTTTGGATTCTCAGCAACATTTGCAACAACATTGATGTTTATGTCTTGAGTTGATTCAGCTTGCAACTGTGTGAAAAAACCTCAAAAGTTTTGGTGTTTTCAACAAAATCTGTCTTGGACAGAATTTTGTCTAAGTGTTGAAAAATGATGCATTTTCATGTTTTTGGCATTTTGGTGCAATCATAACTTGAAATCTATGAGGAATTCGAATGAGGTGTAGTTGACACTTTTAAAGTATGTCATGAGAGCTACAAATCCATCTTTGGATTAGCCAAAATGGTTGCTTGGATCTCAAGTTATGATCCTTGGAAGTTGGTACCATAGCCACTTTGTTCCATAACTTAGAAAATTTCTAAGTTTTTATGGTTACCCCTTTTACAACTTATCTCACTTTCTTTGGTTTTTCTTGATGAATGTTGATTCAAATCACACATTAACATCATTTTAGGGTTAGGGAACCATAATTGATCAAAAAATCAAAAAGTCAAACTTTGACTTTTGGGCATAGTTGACTTTTTATCAGATGAATTCCAAACTTTGCGATCCTCTATGAAATCAATTCCTTGACCTAAATCAAACTTGATGGATTGATTTCATAGGTGTTATATGGTGTATTGAATCATGTCCCTAGGTTTGGGAGCATGCCTTGGTCAAAAGTCAAAGGTACAGTTGACGTTTCCCTCAAAACCCTAATTGTGGTTCAGATGAAATTGAAACTTGTGAATCAAGCTTCTTGGATCAATCCATTGTTAAAAATGGATTAATATGATGTATTGGAGACCCTCAAATCATGTCTTGAGGTCTTGACTCATGCTTTGCCCTAAAAGTCAACTTAGGGGTGAATTAGGTCAAGTGTTGGTTCTGTATTGGCAGCAATTTTGGTAAAACAATGTGTTGCATCAAGATGCTCTACTTGATGTCTTGACATGCTGTCTCTAACATTCTGCAGGTGAAGTGTTGGTGGTGTTTTTTAGTATTGCAAACTGTGTGCTTGATGTCAAACATGATGTTATGACATCAGTTGACAGAACTTCCAGTTCTGGTTTTAGGTTTTATTTGCTGAACTATTTTTAGCAATCTTTTGTGTGTTTATGTTATCTGATTGCTGCGAAATTTACTGAAGTGGTAATATATTGGAGTGTTATTTTTGGAGGCAATCTGTTTATGAAGAATAGGGAGTTGCTATTTTCATGCAAAAAGATTTGGAGATTAATTTGGTTTTATTGGAAATTAAATCAAGAATATGCAATTGCCCAAGCCCAAGGAATGTATTGCTATTTATAGATGATCAACCCTAACTGCTGCTCGTGGAGAATAAGGAGTGTGAGAGTTGTGTTCAAGTTTTAGGGTTTGTGTATTGTGTAGGTTTTTGTGAGCCATTCATTCATTTGTTTTGATGTTTGAATTGGACTGATTTAGTTGAGTTGTAACTTGTCCACTCAAAGCTTTTAAGCACGAGTGTATTGTTCTTGGTTGAAGCTCTTAAGCAAGACCAAGGTGTGTCTTTGAAGTGTGTCTTCTACTTTCATTATTGTAAGTTGTTATCACTGCTGTGATTGAGGGAGAGTGAGAGGTGTCTCATATCTGAGAGTGTCTTAGATAGAAGTGTCATTGGGTAGTGATTAAGTGAGTAAATTGTCAACTGGTGTGTTGGCTGTAGAGTCTATGAACTGATACTACTAATAGTGGACTTCCTTCCTGGCTTGGTAGCCCCCAGATGTAAGTGTGTTTACACTGAACTGGGTCATCAATTGATTGTGTTCTTTACTGTTGTTTTCTGCATTTTCTACCTTGTTCATTATTGTTAAGATATAAGTGTCGTGACATCACGTTCGACATCTCATATGTGTTGCCAGAATTTCAATTAGTATCAGAGCAGGCACCCTGTTCTGTTTCTGGGTGAGATCTAGGGAAGTTACTTTCTGGTACTATGGACAAGGAAGGAGGATTTGTGAACAGACCACCCATTTTGGATGGATATAACTATGATTATTGGAAACCACGCATGGTGGCCTTCTTGAAATCTTTGGATAGTAGGGTCTGGAAAGCTGTCATAAAAGGATGGAAACATCCTGTCATTGTTGGGAAAGATGGAATAGCTACATCTGAACTGAAACCTGAGGAAGAATGGACTAAGGAGGAGGATGAACTGGCTCTTGGAAATTCTAGAGCATTGAATGCTTTGTTCAATGGAATTGACACAAATATATTCAGATTGGTGAATAATTGTGAAGTTGCTAAAGATGCTTGGGACATACTCAAGACTACTCATGAAGGTACCTCTAAAGTGAAGATGTCAAAACTTCAGCTACTGACTTCCAAATTTGAAGAGTTAAAGATGAAGCAGGATGAAAGCATACATGACTTCCATATGAATGTTCTTGAAATAGCCAATGCTTCAAGTGGCCTTGGTGAAAAGATGTCTGATGAAAAGCTGGTGAGAAAGATACTTAGGTCTCTTCCCAAGAGATTTGCTATGAAGGTGACTGCCATAGAAGAAGCTCAAGATATCAACAAAATGAGGGTGGATGAACTTATTGGATCTCTCCAAACATTTAAACTAGGAATAAGTGAAATATCTGAAAAGAAATCCAAAAGTATAGCCTTTGTCTCAAACTCTGAAGATGGAGAGGAATGTGATCGGGAAATAAATGAAAGTTTATCTACTGATATGGTTCTACTAGGAAGACAGTTCAACAAAGTGATGAAGAGGATGAACATAAAGACTAGATATAATGTCAAGAACAACTCATCTAACATCAGCAAGTCTAGTGGTGATGGTAGAAGAACTAGGTCTGAAGAGAATTCCTCTCAAGGGAAAGGAGTTTAGTGCCATGAATGTGAGGGATTTGGTCACATTAGAACTGAATGTGCTACTTATCTCATGAAACAAAAGAAGAGTCTAGCTGTTTCCTGGTCTGATGAGGATTCAGGAAGTGAAATTGAGAAAGAATCTGCCAAACATGTGACTGCCTTGACAGGAAGATGTGTTTCTGATGGAGATTCAAGTGATGAGGAATTAACTTTTGAAGAACTTGCAGTTTCCTACCAAGACCTATGTATCAGAAGTGAAGAAGTGTGTCAAGAAGGGGAGAAGCAAAAGAAACTCATAATCTAACTAAAGGCTGACAAGGCTGAACTGGAAAATGAAGTCAGTTTGCTAAAATGCAAACTTGATCAAATGTCCAAATCTCTCAGAATGTTGAACAGAGGCACTGACACATTGGATGAAATTCTTCAGAGTGGAAAAGTGGCAAGTGATATGACTGGGTTAGGATTTATTGGTGAGAAGAAATCCTCTGCAGATGCTAGTTCCTCTGGACCTAAACATAACATGTCCCATCCGATGTCTCAACATCATGGGAAAGTTCATGTTCCTGAGCCTAAGAAGTTTATGCCTCATCAGCTGCCACAACATCATGGAGGAAGAAAACCTCAACATCATGGGAGATGACATCCAAATCACTTCAGAGGAAGGTTTCAGAGATGGAGATGTCATTACTGCGGAAGGTTTGGTCACATAAAACCTTTTTGCTTCAGACTACATGGATATCCTAAGCCTGATCCTCAACCTAGACAGTATCAGAATAGGCCTACAAATGTGAAACAATGGGGTCCCAAGGCTGCTGCTACCAGTTTGTTAGCTCACATGTCTCTTAGAGGTGATACCAAAGAAGACTGGTATTTTGATAGTGGATGTACTAGACACATGACAAGTATTGAAGAACTGTTAGCTGACATCAATTCTTACTCCACTAGTTATGTGAATTTTGGTGATGGAGCCAAGGGTGAAATCAAGGGGGTTGGAAAATTGAACTGTTCAGGAGTTCCTAATCTTGATAGTGTGGTGCTTGTGAAAGGGTTGACTGCAAACTTGATAAGCATCAGTCAACTGTATGATCAAGGGTTCAAGGTCAACTTCACAAACTCTGAATGTTTGGTTACTAATGAAAAGGGTGAAGTAACCATGAAGGGAGTCAGATCTCAAGACAATTGCTACTTGTGGGTTTCTTAAGAAAATAAAGGTAAACTGTGTCATCAACAAGAAATGAAAAGGATCACCTCCTTGGGAGATGTCAGAGGAATACCTAAGCTAAAGTTGGAAGAAGGAAGAGCTTGTGGGAAGCAAACTAAGAGTAAGATGTTACACCAAAAGTCTCAACATCTCACTACTTCAAAAGCATTGGAACTATCTCACTTGGACCTAAGGGAATCTAGAAGTGATGAGGAGATGATTAAACATTGTGTTCAGCTAAAGCAGTCAGAACCTGAGATGTGCCTGGGTGATAAGTTAACTTATTGTCTTAAACAGATGGATGTTTTTACTCTCTTATCTCAGAGTAGATATGGCAAGAAAATTATTAAGAAGTTTTGGATGCTGACTAAGTACAATGTCAAGCAAGATGTCATGACATTACACTATGACATCCTGAGCACATTGATCAGAAGTCTGGTGGAAGATAATGTGGTTACTGTGAAACATGTTAGCACTAAAAGAAAATTGGCTGACAATTTAACAGAGGGGATGGATGCAAGTCAGTTTGAACTCTTAAGAAGAAAATTGGGACTATGTGTAGACTTATAGCAATTAAAGGCGTATGGGAAAATCTTTTTAATTTTTAAGGGTCATTTAATGCTTTGTGGAAATATCATTAATTTCCTTTTCAAAAAGCAGCCCCCTATCTTAGGCAATCATTTCAACATATTGCTCCCACACGCAACATTCGTATTGCACCTTATTTGCCCTGTTCGTTCACCTTCCTTCTCAGAGAAAGAAACCTTTATGCTCCAAACTCTATCCTTTGCAAGATTTCTACAATGTCTCAACAACGCTCCTCATCTTCGTCCAAGCATGTTTCTGAACAAACTTCTACGAATCCTAGGGTTTCCTCTGAAGATGTTCATACTGATGCGTTTCTTGATGTTGCTCCTCTTTCTATGATTTCCCCACCTGAAGCTAAGAAGACTAAACCCAGAAAGCTGCATGCAAGAAGCTCTAACCGCACTCCTGCAGGTAACTCTTCTGATTCCTCTGAGAATAAAAAGTATGATGATAGCTCTGTTCGTAGCATAGTTACTGGTCTCTTGTATGGAGATAACAGGATTCCTGGAATCACTATTCCTCTATCTCAAGAGGATCAGGGAAATGAAGAAGTCTTCTCTGTTGATGGAAGTGTGGATAGGATTGTCTCTAGGGTTCTGGATGAAGGGTTTGTCGTTGCTAGGATCTCTAAGCCCCTTGCACAAATTTCTGCCTCTCATACTTCTGAGGCTAACCAAGAAGGTAGTCATCAAACTAGAACATCTGGTTCTGATAAAAATGGTTCAGAAGATAAACTTCAAAAGCTGGCTACCTCTGTTCTGGAGGATGCAGGAAAGGATGTTGAACCTGATGTTGGAACATTTACTGCTGAGAAAATTGTGAATATTGATGATCCATCGGATAATGAGCTGATTGTTAATGTGCATCCGGGTATAACAAAGAGGTTAAAGGCTAGAAAAGGAAAATCTGTGGACACATCTCCAAAAGAGAAAGTGGTCAGTAGTAAGAAAAGGACTATAGTTGTAGGTCCTCCAAGATCTTGGAGTAAAGTGTCAACTCCCTCTAAAAGGAGGAAAATCAGGACTGAGTCAGATTCTAATTATGATGTTGAGGATAATGTCCAGGACATCACTCATGTGAAGAAGGCAGTTGTGAATAGATCTTCTGATAAAGTTCCTGAGGCTCCACTAGATAATATCTCCTTTCATTCTGTGGAGAGTGTGAAAAATGGAAATATGTTTATCAGAGAAGGCATGCCCTGGAAAGAGAACTTGGTAAAGATGCCCTTGAGATTAAGGAAGTTATTGAGATGATTAAGTTTGCTGGGCTGATGAAAACTGTATCTGGTTTTTCCAAATGTTGTGATATGCTAGTCAAGGAGTTTATTGTGAACATTCCTGTGGACATTGCTAATAGAAGGAGTGTGGATTTCAGAAAAGTGTATGTGAGGGGTAAGTGTATTGATTTTTCTCCTAAGGTTATCAACAATTACCTAGGAAGGAATGAATAAGAAGATAGAGAGTTGGAGGTTACTGACAATCAAGTGTGCAAGGAGATCACTATAAAACAAGTGAAGGTTTGGTCGTTGAAGGGAAAATTGTCTGCTGGTCTACTCAGTGTTAAATATGTTATCTTACACAGGATTGGTGCTGCAAATTGGGTCCCCACTAATCACAAAACTACAATCTCTATTGGATTAGGGA
The DNA here is from genome assembly GCA_022829125.1 of Lathyrus tuberosus. Lineage (NCBI taxonomy): Eukaryota > Viridiplantae > Streptophyta > Magnoliopsida > Fabales > Fabaceae > Lathyrus > Lathyrus tuberosus. The sequence goes on from JALAZF010000009.1 coordinate 24,519,759, forward strand.
AGTTTATTTATGTTGTTGGCACAAAGAAGAAATTTGATTATGGGTCCTATATTTTTGATCAGACTGTTAAGCATGCTGGAACAATGGCTGTGAAGTTACCCATTGCATTTCCTTCTTTAATCTGCGGTATTATTTTGAAACAACATCCTGGGATCTTGTCTAGTGCTGAAAGTGTTTGCAAAAGGGAATCAGTCATGTCCCTTCATGAAAAATTGTTTGCAGGTCAACATGTCCCAAACATTGTTGTGACATCTACTTCTGATGCTAACCAGCCCACTACCAAGGCAAGTGTGATTGTTGAGGTAAAGGAGGCATGCGAAGATCTTGATGCAGTGATTCGTGTAAATACTGAAAGGAAATTCAAGCTTGAAAAATTAATCAAGTGTCTGCAATTGGGTGAAGGTGTTCTTGAGGGTGATGACAATGAGGAAGTTGGTGCTGAAGAGGATAAATCTGATGGAGATGCTGATGCTGAGGAGAACAACCCTGATGGAGAGGAAGAAAGTGATGAAGGAAATTCTGAGTCTGATGGGTCTGAAGATGATTAGTTTTTGTTTTGTTTGGTGGTTCTTTACGTTGTTTTGGTTTTCTCTGGAATTCTGTTCTTGGCACCTTAGTGTGCATATGTTCTGGTTTGTACTCTTGATGTACTCTTGATTTTTTCTGGATTTCTGATGTTAGCCTCAGTTTGCTACGGTTGATGACATTTTTGTTGCTTAACTGGTTTTCTGTTGGCTCCCTGGTGTGCTTACATGTGTACTACTATTGTTAACAGCTTCTTTTTGATAATTTTAGTATGGTTATTCTGGATTTATCTTATTCTGCAGTTTGTCCAATTGTGGCTAAAAAGGGGGAGAGTTGTGTAGTAGTTATTTTGCTGGTTTTGCAGATGGTTTTGTAGATGGTTTTCTAGTGTGCAGGTGCTGGTTTTCTTCTTTGTTTTTCTGTGCTCCTTGGCTTGAGGGGGAGTTTCTGGTTTTCTGAGAATGTTAAGTGTGTTTGTGTGGGTTGCTGCAGGGATCTCTGATATGGAGTTGTTTTAGCCAAAATTTGCCAAAGGGGGAGTTTGTTGGTTCTATATTAGCAGCAATTTTGGTAAAACAATGTGTTGCATCAAGATGTTCTACTTGATGTCTTGACATGCTATCTCTAACATTCTGCAGGTGAAGTGTTGGTGGTGTTTGTTAGTATTGCAGACTGTGTGCTTGATGTCAAACACGATGTTCTGACATCAGTTGACAGAACTTCCAGTTCTGGTTTTAGGTTTTATTTGCTGCGCTATTTTTAGCAATCTTTTGTGTGTTTATGTTATCTGATTGCTGCGAAATTTACTGAAGTGGTAATATATTGGAGTTTTATTTTTGGAGGCAATCTGTTTATGAAGAATAGGGAGTTGCTATTTTCATGCATAAAGATTTGGAGATTAATTTGTTTTTACTGGAAATTAAATCAAGAATATGCAATTGCCCAAGCCCAAGGAATGTATTGCTATTTATAGATGATCAACCCTAACTGCTGCTCGTGGAGAATAAGGAGTGTGAAAGTTGTGTTCAAGTTTTAGGGTTTGTGTCTTGTGTGTGTTTTTGTGAGCCATTCATTCATCTGTTTTGATGTTTGAATTGGACTGATTTAGTTGAGTTGTAATTTGTCCACTCAAAGCTTTTAAGCACGAGTGTATTGTTCTTGGTTGAAGCTCTTAAGCAAGACCAAGGTGTGTCTTTGAAGTGTGTCTTCTACTTTCATTATTGTAAGTTGTTATCACTGCTGTAATTGAGGGGGAGTGAGAGGTGTCTCATATCTGAGAGTGTCTTAGATAGAAGTGTCATTGGGTAGTGATTAAGTGAGTAGATTGTCAACTGGTGTGTTGGCTGTAGAGTCTATGAATTGATACTACTAATAGTGGACTTCCTTTCTGGCTTGGTAGCCCCCAGATGTAAGTGTGTTTACACTGAACTGGGTCAACAATTGATTGTGTTCTTTACTGTTGTTTTCTGCATTTTCTACCTTGTTCATTATTGTTAAGATATAAGTGTCATGACATCATGTTCAAAATCTTATATCTGTTGCCAGAATTTCATCAAGAAACCCTAATTCCTGATTTTTGGGTAAATGCATCCCCTGAGGTTAAATTGACTTGATGATTGGGTCCCTGAGGTCCCTTAGAGTATCTTAGGTATGCTTTGAAGCATTGGCTCATGCCCAGAGGATAATTTCCATCTAGAGGCCCTGGTCGACCAAAACCCTAATTTGGTGACACTGGCAATCTTGAGGCTTAATCCACCCAGAATGCTGCAAACTTATGCTTGATTCTTGATGTGGGAGTCCTCTTGATCCATTTTGGATGTTCGAGAGGTTTAGACAAGTTGAAGATCATGTCATTCCTTGATTGATCCTTTGTCTAAAGCTCAGAGAGGGCTTGGAACCCTAATTATTGTTTGTGCTGAAGGCTCACCCATCTTTGGGGAGACTGATGAGGCATGATGGTTCATCCATATTGTGATGATGATTTGCACAATGATGGGAAATCTTAGTGGTCAAAATTTGGGGTATGAGAGTAATATAAATATGCAGTACATCCCCACTCTAACTATACATAATCACTCAACAAAAATAGATGCAATATATCCCCTCTCTAACTGTAAATAAAATTATATTTTTAATATATTAATAATAGCTCATATCTCATATTACACATCTCATCTACAAAATAAGCATCACATCATACTTTCACTTTTATCACACAGATAGTCAACTACACCTAACTCACATGTATGCATAATATTACATATATATCTAATTACATAATTTAGTTAATTAACTTGTACTCATCTCAACACACCAAACAACAACCAATCATCGACCACCTGACAAAACCACCCTTAAAAACCAACTCAACAGGTAAGGACACACATTCTGACTCGATGACGGATAACTCGTCACCAGGATAATGCCCATCATCCTTCCCAACAATCAACATGTCACATTGTGACGACCTGGAAAGACTGGGCTTGTTGGAGGCCATGACGGTCTCCCTGTCATATGCTTGACACCACGTTAGCGCTTCACAGCGCATGACTCCTAGGGCGTCACACGGGTGGTGCCCGTCACCCTACCAAAAAAGCGTATTTTCGTTCTTCTATCACAGAACCTCAAAATCTTCTAAATTCACTCCAAACTCTGCCAAAATAGTGTAGAAACGTCACACACATAATCACCATATAAAACATGTTACTCCTTTTTAATCTAACATATTATTATTCCATTGATTTAACCCAAAAATCCATAATTTATTCATGCTTTAAAAATCTCAAATTCACATCCAAACTCATGTTTATGAACAAATGACATATGACATAATCAACACAAAAACACACACGAAAATGCAAGCACATCATGGCATAAAAACAATTTTAATTAGTTGTTCATCATAGAACACAAATCAACAAGAGAGAGAAAATCACATTGGTGGTTAAGGGAAACCTCTATACCATTTCATGAATTAAGCATCCATAAATGATGAATTCCCCCTCCCTTTTTACCTACTAATTCCAGAAAATTATGCAAGGCAAGCTCGAATTGGTTTCTTCCTCTTATCAAAGTTCTTCTCTCCAATATCCCTTGTTTTTCACATACTGATAGAAAATACTCTAAAAACCTAATTTTTATCTAATTTTAGAATATATACTATTTTATTCATTTTCTCTAATTTACACTTTTAGCCCAACTAAAACTCAACCTTTCTCCTCTCACATCTAAGGTCTCTCCATTCCCAAAATTGGCCCAATTCTATATAGTCTCACCAATTTCCAATTAATTAATTCTCCCTAAACTAATTAATTAACACAAAACATCACAAATGTCGTCACCAGCTAAACATGTCACATATTCACACAAAAATAATTATTTAAATAAAATATTCAATTAAATTCAATAAATAATTAATTAAGCAAATAATTTAATCGGGGTGTTACAAATTCTGTCTCCAATGAATGAATTCCTACAAACCTACATATCCTTGATGCGAAAAATTACGACAAATGGTGCAAACAAATGAAAGTGTTGTTTAGCTACCAATATGTTCTTGACGTGATCAAGAACATGGTGAATCCTCTTGTCGAATGTGTGATCCGCTGTTGCACACGGGTCAAAACGAGTTTTTAAAAAAAAAGTAGTAATGGAAAGCTCCACTCAGATATCGTATCGCAAGGATTCTTGTAGGATTATTAACCGGATAATAATGATTAGCGGGGTTATTTAGGTTTCAGTTCGATTACCAAAATAAGGAGGAAAAGTGATTAAAATAAGTGTTTATAAAAATAAGTTAATTTGCTATTTTGGTTCTTACCTATCATCGATTATTATAACTTCATTGCCCTAAACGGATTCTATTCGCCGAGTTATAAGAGTTATGTTTCCTATTCGCCGAATTAAACAAACAGTTAAGAAATAAGCAAATTAACTAATTAAGAAAACGTAACACACAATTGAATTTAGGAAACATAAATCAATAGAATCAATAAAACTACTCTATGACAAATCAGATTAAGCAAATGATAATCATAAAATAGGATTGATATGAATAGTAATTAAATTGTAGAGTTATATAAATCTCAAGGTAATTTAACTTGATTACAGCAGATCAACTTGAGAGGTTTAGTTCTCCATGAAATTCGTAAAATGTAAAAAAAAAAAATCAAAAATAGTGATAAAAAAGGTAATGAAGAGTAGCGCGGCTGCTACTAAGTACAGGGAAGCACCAAATCCGGTTTCTAACCCAACTGGGTCGAAAAACATAAAAAAACAGGCCCAAAACAAAATATTTCTAAAGTCTGTAACTTCAACGAATTATTCGTCACTGTTTCACTCCGAATCAACTCTCGACCTCAACACGGAACTTGTAGCTCTTTGTCTTAGCTTTCTAACGCCTATTAGAACGCGCAAAACGGAAACCCGTTGCTCAAATTATGATCAGCACAGTGAACATGTACCAAATAAACGTTAATGTTGAAAATAAAATAGGAATTTAAATTAAAGGTAAAAATTAACTAAAATATGAAAGCACATTAAAATAGTAAAAATAATAAAATAAACTAAAGAAATGCATAAGTACTATGGTAGAAGAATGTGCATCAAAATGCACTGATCAAATTTCCCCACACTTGAACTTTTGCACTCCGGTCAAATAGTATCAAGACTCATGAAAAACAATAGCATTCAGATACTCATTCTAGGCTACAGAATCTTCTTCGGTTAAGATTTCATTGATAGGTACTAATCTTGCACACTAAGGATATCGTAAGAATACAAATCCGTAGTTGCGCGTTCATAAGCCTCCCTCCTATATAAACCAATCTGAATCATGAAATTATGCATAAGCCTAACTTACTCATCCTCCTTTTTGCTCTCTTTCATTCTAATGCAATCACATTAAGCCTATTATCTATTCACACACTTGGTAAATAAGTCTGTTAGTGACTATGTTCCATATCTTGTCAACAATTTAAAATTAGCCACTTTAGCAACGACAATTTTTTTGAAGGTTTCACAACCATAAGCCTAAGTGACCGGGTGAGGGTCACATAACTTAAAAGACGAATTCCTATTCATATTTATTATTAAATACGAGATTATTCACTTATTTGCATCAGCTTAATTACATAGTGTGTGATTTCTAGATGATGATGACTGCTAGAAAAACTACTTAAGAGCTATTAAAGGATGAAACTCAAGGCTATGTCATAACAAGTATTTAAATCGATTTCCATATTCGGGAGACTTAAGGTGTTAAAACGGTACGATCTTATCAATTTTTACTAAGTCTCCACAATCTAACCTCAAATTAATCTATAGCCTAAAATTTCAAAAGATACATTGTGTTTTTAAGTCTAAATTATTTTTTTATTTTTTATTTTTCATTTTAAAAAAACACAAAAACGAAGAAAATTAAAAGAAAACAAAAACATGAAATGGTTCCCTCCCCCACACTTAAAACATGCATTGTCCTAAATGAAAGAACATAAATATAAAATCAGAGTGAGAAAAAGGAAAGAACACACCCGAGTAGTCAAGGTGGATAGGTGATCGCATAAGCATCCTTTCCCAAAGAGAGATTTCCTACAGTCTCCTCTTCTAAAGCTGGGATCTCATAGAGCAACTTTGCGTAGCATCCATTAACCTTGAAATTTTTATTAGTGTGTTCACCTTTTATTCCAGGATCAAAGAAGAATCTTCGATAAGTAAAAGTGTTGAATGGGTACGTGAACGTGATCTCCTTTTCCACAACATCAGAGATCAAAGGATTAAGGGGTTGTCTCACCGCTTTTCTTCCATATTCAATCGAGGTCCATCCAATTCCCTTCTTATGTTTCTTCAAAACCTGCAAAATCTTACTTTCCTGATCGAAATCCAGGATATAAGAAATTATATAGGTAGTTTTTCATTCCTCTCTAAATAGGCATATTTTAGATTGTCCGGAAGTGGTTTAAGCTCTAAGGAAGGAGGTTGTTCAATGGAAGGCATGGTCGGGGCAGCTGGGATATCAAGAGCTTCAGCTACATAAACAACATCATGAAAAGCATTTCCCTGCAAGGCAACATTAATCTCAGCACAAATAGAGTAAATGTTAGTGTTGGTACATGAATCGCAAGAGTAAGTATCATCAAAATCTGCTAATGATGGAAGATCAGACAATAATTCAGAATAAGTATCATCAACTAAATCAAAAATCAACTTTTTTGGATTCATTGCTGATTGGGCAGGTAGTTGGTTTAATTCTTGAGCTTGCAGCATGGCATTAATTGAAGTGGCAAGATGTCCAATCTGTGTCTACAAAGTCTGAATACTAGAATTTGTTCGTTGCTGAAACTGTAGATTATTTATAGTAATTTGCTTGACAAGGTCCTCTAGTGAAGGTCCGAAATGTGTAGAGCACACAATCTAGAATTCCTTCAGATGCTTATTCGGACCCTCACCTGCAAGACCATTAAACCTTGCCAACAAGTGTATTAGAAAAAATTTCAATTCGAAAGGAACAACAACAACAGTATATTCAATACATAAACCATTGTAATGAACATCAGGAGCAATAAGCTCTCTTAATGTTCTTTGTTCAGCCATGTTATAAAAAGGGGAAAAAATATTAACAAAGAATGAGAAATCACAAAACCAATTCAGCAATTCAACAAATGCGAAAATGCCAACAATGTCACTCTTGAGAAAAAGAGTGGAAAAATAGGAAAGCGAGTAAAATAAACTCTAAAAATTATAAAAAATATGACTAAAAATCAAATCAAATCAGAATAAGTCTCTACAAAAAATTTTGGATTTTTTAAAAAATATCAAAATAGAAAATAAATCAAATAAAATAGGAAAATAATATTTTGCAATTTTCAGAGTCAAAATCTTTTAAATTTTTGTTCTAAATGAGTACTATTTGTCAATTTTTTTTTTCTGATTTTCTGGAAAAAAATTCGGAGCAAATCGAAACAATAGCTTCCAAATTCACCTGTTAGACTGGAATGTTTACCACTGTACTACAACCCTGAAAATTAACAAGCAAAAACAAAAAATAAAAAAAATCTAACAAAATACTAAACTAAAATTCTAAAATTGGCTAAAATCAACAAGAATCCCCAGCAACGGCGCCAATTTGATCCGCTGTCTCACACGAGTCAAAATGAGTTTTTTTTAAAAAGTAGTAACGGGAAGCGACACTCGGATGTCGTATCGCGTGGATTCTTATATGATTATTAACCGACTAATAACGATTAGGGGTTGTTTAGGTTTTAGTTCTATTACCAAAATAAGGAGAAAAGGTGGTTAAAATAAGTGATTGTGAAAATAAATTAATCTGTTGTTTTGGTTCTGACCTATCATCGATTATTATAACTTCACTGCCCTAAGCGGATTCTATTAATTTTCGATCACAATATCAAACAACAAGCGAGAATGATATTATAAGAGTTATATTTCCTATTCGCTGAATTCAGCAGATGGTTAAGAAATAAGCGAATTAACGAATTAAGCAAACGATAACACGTCATTTTTCCCTCATGGCCCTCTACAAAAGCTTCAACTACACCTCATTCCAATTCATCATAGATTTTGAGTTATGGAATGATCAAAATCACAAAAAGTGAAAATGTCACTTTTTTCCAACACTTAGTGAAATTTTCACTAAGTCAAAATCTGTCTTACTTTTTTCAAAATGTAGGGGCATTTTTCACTTGGATCCAAAAATTATCAAAACCAATTATGATCAAACAGTTGTTGTATCATATGAGGGCTTTCCAAAATGGCCAAGAACTCCATCAAATTCCACTTGATCCATGAGATATGACAATGCCAATATGCCTTACTGCAAACTGTCATGGCAAGGCAAATTTTGGAGTTTTGCTCGATTTGCTCAAATTTTGCAAAGGGCAAGCAACTCTATCCATCTGAACACCTCAAGAGGGGACCAAGGAGGGACAAACACTGATCCATCAGCCTCCCAAGTCTTTGGAACCAAAAATAGCATGCCAAACCTAGAAATCCCTAAAAGAGGGACAAGACTCCAATTTTGGGTTGGAGCATTCAATGCATACACCACGGTGGCATGGACTGAGCCATTTCCAACTGAATTCAATCAAGACTTATCCAAGACCAAGGGAACCAGCAGCCTGTGCCCTAACCTCTAGTCAATGGTTAGAGGAGACTTGGATTCTCATTGCTCAACATTGGCCAAACCTATGCAGCAGTTGCCATTCACTATTTCTTGCAAAACAAACTTGCTCTACTATAAATAGAGCTCATTTGTGATCAGTTTGAGTACACCAAAGCCATCAAACAGATGCTTTCCTCAAAATCTCCTTCTTCACTCCAAAATTGCCTTCCAAAGCAAGTCACCATCAGGTTTTGAGTTTGAGAGCAATTCCAACCAAACCAATCACACACACACCTCATAAACATCATATAGAAGTGATCCAAACACTTAAACAACATCTAGAACACTGATTTCTCAGAATCACCAGCCAGCTGCTCAAGGTTTTAACCAAGTTGCAGTTGGGATACCATCTTTAGTTCCAGCTTGTTTCAAACCATTCCAAGCACCCAGACACACTCCATAGCACCTAGGGAAGCTGTCCATAACCTTGGAACCAAGCTGTAACACCTCTAACACAAAACACGATCACCAGGTGCAAGAGGTAAGCATGAGCTCTTCTAACTCTATGATCCATGCATTTTTAGCTGCACAATAATTTGGCCATATGTTCATAATCATGCATAGAGTGTTTTCCCTCAATCAATTGCTTTGTTTGAATCGTGTATGGAATTTCCGAGCCTTCATGCAAATTTTAGGGTTCTTGAGGTTTCTCTTTGATTTCTTATTCCATGCTTAAAATAAATGAAATTAAAGACCATAGACATGATCGTGAGGTGAAAACGAGTAGATTGGTATGTAGATTGCATGATATAATCAAGTATTCAATGAGATTGGATAGAAAACGCAAATCTGCAGAAACAGAGGAAGGGCGCGTGTTCTTGCCATGTTCTTGGCGCTCTTTTTAAAAAATTTTAATATTTGAATTTTGTGATTTTATTTAATTGATTCAAAAATTAATTTCTCTCTGAGTTTTAATGATTTTGAGTTGATTCTTTTTTTAATAATTCACAAAAATGTTAAAATATTTTATTTTCCCAAAAAATCCCAAAAATATCATTTATTTCATATACTTGATATTTTTGTAAAGAATTAATATTTAAATTATTTTTGACATTTAAAATATTTTCTCTTTCTTGATTTTTCAAATTTTAGTGATCTCCAATCATTTTGTGGATCAAAACCTGATTTTTGAAACATTAATCCAAGATCCCAATTTGTTTTCCACATGTTTAACAATTTTGATCATTTTAATTGAATTTTTATTCAATTAAAATACATTTTGGAAAAAAATTAGGGTTTTTGATTAATTCAACCCTCATCAAACTTTTTTCAAACACTTTGGGCCTCTAATAGAGCGTAAGACCCAATCCTTTGTAAATACAAAACTTTTGGGCCTCAAATGTTGTATAAGTCCCGTCTTATTTCAAAAAGTTCGGCGCGATCATCGCCCATATAAAACAAATCATTTGGGCCTCTCCTCGAGCTATAAGACCCATTCAAAATCATTGGGCCTCTAATAGAGTGTAAGACCCAATCCCCTTTTAACCAAAACAATTTTGGGCCTCAGATATTGTATAAGTCCCTCTACGTTAAAATAAAACCTCGGTGTGATCGCCAGTTGAAAAATTAAACCCTTGGGCCTACCCTCGTGTTATAAGCCCCATTCTTTAAAAATCATTGGGCCTCTAGTAGAGTGTAAGACCCAACCCTTTTTGAAAGCCAAAATAATTTGGGCCTCAGTGTATTGTATAAGTCCCGATACCATCAAAAAGTTCGGCGCGATCGTCGCCTTTTAAAACAAAACTTTTGGGCCTCTCCTTGAGCTGTAATCCCTACCACTTGTACAAAAATAAACCTTTGGGCCTCTTGAGAGAGTGTAAGACCCATCCCTTTGTACAGAAAACCTTTTTTGGGCCTCAGTCACTTGTATAAGTCCCTGTACAATTTCAAAACAACAGTGCAATCACTGATAAAACCTTGGCCCACTCCTTGAGCTGTAAGCCCCAAACTATCTTTTCAAAGCACTTTCTCCTTTGATTTTGAATATAATATTGTTATCAAAGCTTTCTTTGTTGAACAAACTAACCAAACAGCATGGAAGCTCTACAACCGAGTAAGTGTTTACCCGCTTTCTTTATCCGCTTTCATATATATATAACTGTATTGTGGGGCTGCTCGCTGTAAGTCTTCTTTCGCAAACTTTTATATACTCGTCAAATATCAATTGTGTAATACTAGTATAGTTATTTAGAGTTTTCCCCGGCAACTACGTCTAGCACTAGGGAAAGCCATGTTGGTCACTCTTAAATACAGTCAAAACTAGATCCCCACAGGATTACCAGACACAGTCTTCCCTCCTCTTGGGGTTAAACAATATGGAGACATGAAAGGCAGCATTCTCGGTGAACCCTTTCTCAGACTGTTACCCTTAGACATTGTCAAAGAGACTCTACTCCCCAGGGATGATCTTTTCTCCGTGAATGGCATCTCTTGAGTTTCTTCCAAATTCTCGGACTTTCCTAGCTTGATCTATTCTCGGTGAATGGCTTGTCTTGAACTTCTTAGGGTTTGGGGACCCACAGGCTTCTTAAAAGCATCCCCGCCTCCTCTTGGGCGTTATACAAGGACCCTTCGGCTTCTTAAAAGCTCTCATGCCTTCTCTTGGGCTTAGTACAAGGACCCAGAGACCTCTACAGGTATAGGAACATAACCTAGTCATCAATTTGCTAGAGCTGTCTTTCTGAGTCAAGTGTCAGACCTGTTAATGGGTTGACCTTCATCCCTTAACATACCAGCCTTCTCTTAGGCATCATACAAAGATCATTTAACTACCTGAGAATCAATTTCTCAACACACCAGTAGACTTGGACAGTCACAATACCTTTTGGGATTTCCCATTTCCTTAAAGAACAGGAAATAACCCTGATCCTCTGATCAACCCCAAAATACGACATTACCTATATAAGAACTGATTTTCTCTTTTATCCAACATACTGGACCTATCACTCAACTGAAACAGTTACCGGCACCAATAGCCTCCTCTTGGGCTTTGTACAATGATTCTCCCCTGCGGAGTTAACCTTTTCAGACTCTCTTGTTGAGTCAACCACTTTTAGCCTCCATCTCGGGCTTCATACGAGATACAAAATCACTCTCTTGTTGAGTATAAAAGACTCTCTTGTTGAGTCAAACATTTTCAGCCTTCATCTCGGGCTTCGTACGAGGTACAAAGACTCTCTTGTTGAGTCAAACACCTTTAGCCTCCGTCTTGGGCTTCGTACAAGACACATACAAAAACACTCACTTGTTGAGTATAAAAGACTCTCTTGTTGAGTCAATCCACCTTTTAGCCTCTCTCTCGGGCTTCGTACGAGATACATAAAAACACTCTCTTGTTGAGTCAGTCACTTGTTAGCTCTCTTGTTGAGTCAACCCTTTTAGCTTCTCTCTCGGGCTTCGTACGAGACACATAAAAACACCCTCTTGTAGGGTCAGTAGCCTCCTCTTAGGCTTTGTATAAGGAAACCCTGGTTGAGTCAATCAACCTTTTAGCATCAAAATCTGTGCCTTGCTCACAGTATACAAACATCAACAACTCCTTTTTCCTTCATCTAATTGTTGTAAGTGGCAAGCCTCTGGATAATTTACATCCACGCCACTGTCCCTCTTTTAGCATGAGAAATTCCTAAGGAAAGATGGCATTGCTCTAAACTGAGTTAAAGTCTTCTCCTTCAGGTTGAAAATCCCCTATAAAGGAAATTATGGCATTGTTGTATTCACATATCCCAGTTAAAGTAATTCTCCTTTATGATCAGTCACCCAACAGTTGTGACAAACAGACCCCCTTTAGTGATGAAAAATTCTCTCTGAAGTCAAAACCCTTTAGCTTCACATCTTGGGCTTCGAACAAGATATAAACCACATTTAGCTTCACGTCTTGGGCTTTGAACAAGACACCAAAACAACCTTTTTCCTCCCATAGAATAGGAGGAACTACGATCGCTCTGATTTCCCTGTTTCGTTAAACGGGAATACATAGGCATAAGATTCCAAAAGAATCTTAGCGAGCACACTAACAAAAAAACCAAAAATCCCGTACCTTCATACATCAATCAAAAAGCATCAGTCCTAACATCCTACCAATAGCAATAGTCCCGTCATTTCATTCTTAGCAAAATAAGCAGAGAGAGGCCCACAATCTAAACCGCATCTGTAAACCAACAGTCATCTGTTTAAACTCAGTATGCAAGCAGGATTAATTGGAGACATCTATTTCCCTTCCTTCATCAGCATAATAGGATAAAAAATGAATCGACCTATAGTACCCCAGACCGACAGTGCTTTAGAACCACATCCAAAATCGCTCGCTACAGAAAAATGGCGCCGACCGTGGGGCACTCTTTTTTCTCTGGTTGAAACCCTAAATTCATGTCACAGAAATGACAACTCTGCTGGGGTGTTATTGTCTGTATAGGATCATAAGACTAGAGGTCTAGGATGGTTAAGACAAATATATATATATACTGCTTTTCCTAATTGATATCTGTGTTTATTTTTCTGCTAATGGGAATGTGTGTGATGCCGCATGTGGAAAGATTGAGTATACACCTAAGATAGGTGATGGCAATGCGGGTAATCTTACTGGGAGTGAATTCCAGTTAAGAGCCCCCGATCGACCATCAAACTCAGTGGAGACTCCCTTTGCAGATACATTGCCTATACGACTTCGGTTGTTGAAAGTAGTGTGGTCGACTGGGTTATCTGAGAAGCAGAGGTTTTTAGTAGACTTAAACCATTTTGTAGTGCGGAAGCTATCGGAAATAGTTGTCACGCGATACTACCCTCATCTGAGATCACTCCAGGATACATCAGCTCACTGGCGATCCGCTTGCTGTTGCTATCCCAGAGGGGTCAATGATTTTGCGGACAGGTACAAAAAATCACCAGTATAAACCTTTGGGGGGGGGGGGGGTAGAGCCTTGACTTCATGAAACCGACCCTTTGACCCCATGTTTTTTCTATGTTTTTGTGTGCTGCATTCATGCATTCATTTAAAAAAACATTAAAACATTCGAAAAAAAATATTCTCTCCTAATCTCTCTTTTTCAAATTAAACTAAGACAATAATTGCAAATGTCAGAGAAAGGAGATTGCGCTAATAGATTTCGGTAGAAGGAAAACTCATAAGTACACCTTCAAGGTTCCAAAGTTAGAGGATTTGAGAGGTTTGGCGAGAATTATCACCAACCACGAGGCTTTCAGAGCCAAGTATGGAGGACTGTTGTCCTTGTTATGGGTCCACGTAATTGAAGGAATCCTGTCCACACTAATCCAGTTCTACGATCCGGTCTATCACTGTTTCACATTTCCAGATTATCAGCTTGCACCAATACTGGAGGAGTATTCTCACCTGCCTGATCTGCATATCACTGATCAAGCTCCCTTTTCTGGACTGGAAGAAATTCCAAAGGATCAGACCATTGCAAGAGCAATTTATTTGGACGAGTCAGAAGTCATGACTCACATGACCAGTAAGGGTGGAATCCAGGGTTTGCCAGCCCAATTCTTGACAAAGAAAGCCCTGTACTTTGCTAGTATAGGGAACGTGGCCGCTTTCGAGAGCATCTTTGTTTTGCTCACCTACGGGTTATTTTTGTATCCCAACATCGATAACTTTGTAGATATCAACGCCATTAAGATTTTCCTGATCGGAAACCCTGTACCGACCTTGCTCGCAGATGCGTATCATTCGGTACACTTAAGGAATTTATACAACGGAGGAATGATCATGTGTTATGTACCCTTGCTTTATAAATGGTTTGTTTCCCATTTGCCCAAGTCTGCTGCATTTTGGGATCAAAAGAATACTTTATGTTGGTCGCAGAGAATCAAGTCTCTTACTAAATCTAACATTGATTGGTACAATCGAATTTATGACGGATTAGGATCATTGGCCGTTGTGGAAATTTCCCAAATGTACCCCTTATAGGAACTAAGGGAGGAATCAACTATCATCCAATTCTCGTCCGTCGTCAATTCGGATACCCGATGAGGCATGTCCCGCAGAATGCTCATCTGAAAGGTCTTTTCTTCAAGGAAGGAGAAAATGACAGGGCACTAAAGACGGAAATAGTGCACGCCTGGAAACACGTTCATAGGAAAGAACGAGAGTCTCTAGGGAAACCAGACTGTGTCTCGATGGAGCCTTATCTCCATTGGGTACAAACTAGAGCTCTCAAGCTGAGGATGCCTTACCCTCGCCAGGAAGTTCTTCCATTAAGGGACTCTGCCCTTTATTTCATGTCTGAGACGGAAAAGCTTCAGGTTACTCTCAGCAAAGTTCTGCAAGAGAAGAGGTCTTGTAGGAACAAGTACCGTATTCTTAATGTGGAGTGTAAGAAAATACAACAACTATTAAGAGAAAAGGATGCTCTGATTGAGATTCTAGAGCAACATGCTGTAGAGAATCAGGATGACCAAAGGAGTTTGCTCGCTCCTTTCACTTGGAAAAGGAATGACAACCCGACAACGGCTCAAGAGCCTCGGTCAAAGAAAAGGAAAGCACCCGAACCAGCACTTGAGCTCTCTTCAGAGAGGACTCAGGATCCATTAGCTTAGATTTCTTTTTTCCAGCACTTTGTAATCTAATGTATTTCCATTTCCGCAATCATTTGAATTCAATAAAATGGGGTTTCCCCATTGTTTGATATTTGCAATCTAATTGTCGAAGTTTACTTTGAATAAACAAAAATAATTAATAATCATTGCATTCATCATTCTCATAAACGCATTCTTCTTACCTACGAATCTCACGTTTGCGTCTCGAATCTAGAGTCAAACTGTCTCATTCGTACAATACTCGGGCCAATCGTCAGAAAAAGATGGATGATCTCGAGGAAGAGAACAGAGAGTTGAAAGAAGAGATCGACACTCTGAAAGAAGATCTGAGAAAGCTTCATAACAACATGCAAGCTCTAGTAGAAGCTCAGATGCAACAACAAAGGACTGTGATCTCAGAGATCACATCAACGCCCATAGTGGAGAAGTATGATCCTAGGTACAAGATACCGAAAGATCGTCCCTGGGGCATGCCACTTAACTATATCCCGGAAGGATATGTTCCGCCGATTGCTGAGGATCAGGGAACCGCTGCAGGAACCATTGGGCCTGAAGGTTACAAACTTCGAGAAAGCGAAGATACCAGGGGCATGACAGCAACTCCTGAAGGTTACAAACTTCGGGAGGCACCGAGAGTCTCGACCATAATGACTATACCACCACCCGTGGTACACACTGTCCCGGAAGGACAGATTCCCCAGATACCTTCTGGTGGAAACGAAAGCATGTTCGACAGAATGAATGAATTCCAGGAATAGTTCCTGGAAATGCAGAAGGAGCTGCAAGCCATTCGTGGCCAGGATCTATTTGGAAAGGACGCCGTGGACCTTTGCTTGGTCCCCAATGTGAAAGTTTCACACAAGTTCCAAGTTCCCGACTTTGAAAAATACAAGGGTAGTTCTTGCCCTCAGAGTCATTTAGTGATGTACGCTCGGCAAATTTCAGCTCAGACAAAGAACCAGGAGCTACTGATTCACTACTTTCAGGATAGTTTAACCGGTGCCAAATTAAAATGGTACATATGTTTAAACCGCGCTACGATCGACACATTCAGAGATCTTGGCGCTGCCTTCGTTCAACAATATAAATACAAATTGGACATGGCACCGGGCAGAGATCAACTCATATCAATGTCACAAAAGGACAAGGAAACCTTTAAGGAGTACGCTCAGAGATGGCGTGAAATTTCCGCCCAGATTTGTCCACCTCTTGAGGAAAAAGAGATGACAAAGATCTTCTTAAAGACCTTAAGCTCATTTTACTACGACAGAATGGTCGCCAGTACGCCTAGTGACTTCACCGAGATGGTGGGCATGGGGGTTCGTCTTGAGGAAGCCGTCCGAGAAGGACATTTAGTAAAAGACCCTGGATCATCAAATAGTACAAAATGATACGGTAGTGCTCTCCCTAAGAAAAAAGAGCAAGATATCGGGAATATCTCTCTCGGACAGCAAAGGCGACGTTATCAACCAGTAGCAGCTGTAACTCCTGCTATCAATCCCGCGCCTGTTCCTATGTAACAACCTCAGGTTGCGCAGAGCCAACCTAATCTACAGTCTCTTCAACAGACTCGTCCTCCGTACAACAACAACCGTACAACGCGACCACCAGGATTCGACCCTATACCCATGTTGTACGCAAATTTGTTTCCATTACTACTAGTCAAGGGGAATGTCCAAACCAGGTCTCCTCTTACAGTACCGGAAAACCCGCCTTTTTGGTTCAAAACGGATCAGACTTGTCCTTACCATCAAGGAGGACCAGGGCATACCATAGGAAACTGTCCCAGTTTCAACTCTGATGTACAAAAGCTTGTTAGGAGCGGGGTCTTATCTTTCAAAGATACGAATTCGAATGTTCTCACAAACCCGCTGCCTCAACATGAGAAAGCTGCAGTCATTTTGATAGAAGGAGAGTCTAATAACACCTATCAAATTCATGATGTACTCTTATTAAGGGCCAACTTGGTTAAGATGCATTGTAGACAGAGCGGGTATGGCCATGTGCCACCTTATAATTATCACCAGTGTGATATCTGCTCTAAAAACAATCAGGGATGTTATGTGGTGCAATCAGCTCTACAGGAACAATTGGATCTCGGATGGATCCAAGAGAATTGAGTTCGTGGAGTCAACATGACCTATACGAATTCCAACATCATTCAGAACCACGACATCCGTGCAATGAATGTTAACTTGGTGGCAATGCACTCAAGGCAAAGTCAGTATCATAATCTGTCGCGGCATTATTATAATTCCTGTCTAACTTGCTCGGTAAACAAACAGGGATGCTCTTTTGTACAAGAGGCCCTCCAGCGTCAGATGGATCTTGGGTGGATCCAGGACTATCATGATAAAAATCTTTATCAGATCAACATGATTCAAATATTTGATATTCGTCTGATGAATACCAGCTTGGTGGAGTTACATGCCAGTCAAGTCCAACTCGGTTTTCTCACTTCGCATAATTATCAGAACTGTAAAGGATGTTGTGAGAGTAACCAAGGGTGCACTCTCGTTCAGAGAACTTTACAACACTTGTTAAACCACTGGTGGCTTCCGATCTATCTGGATGAAGCCACGCAACAAATCAGTGTGCATAATGGAAACCCTACTCGGCGTCAAAGTCAGGATGTCCGATCTATGGAAACAAACCTGGTAAGGTTGCACTGCATTCAAAGCGGGCGTGGCCAGGTGCCACCACACAACTATGAACGCTGTAGAGTCTGTTCGGGAAATAACCAAGGATGTTACCTCGTGCAAGAATCCCTTCAAAGTTAGTTGGATCGCAAGGAGATTCACCCATACCTAGCTTCGGGGTCCATTGACTGGATGCCAGACTACTTCGCTGATCAGATCAGAGACGTGGTTGTAATCTCTGACCTTGAGAGGAACAAGGATGTTTGTACCATCATCCCTCTACTGGACGAATCAAAAGTTCTTAGCCAGGAACTGATTGAAGTTACTTACGACAGTCAGAAAAATCAGAAGGCTCTTGTAGTTATCTATCTACCAGGACCATTACCGTATGAATCAGCTAAGACGATCCCTTACAAATACGGTGCAACGATAATTGAAAATGGAAAGGAAATTCCATTACCCTCCGTCGTGAATATTGCAGACATCAGTCGAGTAACACGGAGCGGTCGAATCTTCAACCGAGGAGTTGGAGAACCTAACAAAGAAAAGGAACTTCCGACATAAGCTCTTGATCCACCAGTCGGTCAATCCAGTAATCCCGACCTTTCAAAAAACAATGATGAGATGCTGAAACTCATCCAAAGGTGTGAATACAACATTGTTGATCAGCTGTTACAAACTCCTTCAAAGATCTCAGTGCTATCACTTTTACTTAGTTCTGAAGCCCACAAAGAGGCTCTACAGAAAGTCTTAGAGCAGGCCTTTGTGGAACAGGATGTGTCAATACGACAGTTCGATAGCATCATCTCTAACATCACTTCCTGCAACAACTTAGGATTCAGTGATGAGGACTTGCCAGAGGGGGCAAAAGTCACAACATGGCGCTCAATATCACAGTTAACTACCAGGACGATGTTTTATCAACGTTATGCCAAAGTTCACTCTAATGCGACTCTCATTCAAAGGGTCCCCGATGAGGGGCAGTGAGGTCATCATCAAAGCATTTGACGGGTCCCGAAAAGCAGTTATCGGCGAAGTCGACCTTCCCATAACTATCAGTCCTCACACTTTTCTAATCACTTTCCAGGTCATGGACGTCCGGGCAGTGTACAGCTGTTTATTAGGAAGACCTTGGATACACCAGGCTGGGGCAGTCACTTCGACGCTGCACCAAAATATGAAGTTCGTCAAGAACGATCAACTCGTCACGGTCTGTGGGGAGCAAGCCTTGCTCGTGAGTAACTTGTCATTATCTACTTGTGTAGAACCCGAGGAGGTTGTTGGAACTTAGTTCCAGGCACTTTCGGTAAACACAGAGAATCAGTCAGAGCAAGGAACCTCGATTTCCTCATACAGAGATGCTCTAGAAGTGATAGAGAATAACAATGCAAAAGGATGGGGACAGCTTGTCGTTCCTACTGATAATAAAACAAAGAAAGGTCTTGGTTTTTTTGCAACCTGCACCCAGACAGCTGCTAACAATGAAAGTCTTCATCCCATTCAGAACTTCTTCCATAGTGGAGGTTTCCTTCACCCAGTGCCTCAAACAGTCCGTGCTATCAACGAGAGAGATCCCTCCGATACGGATGAGGAATGGAAGTCCTATCTCAACGAGGACGGATATATGTCTCAGGAAGAGGTGCCTACGCCCTTTTGCTATCCCGCACAAAGTCCGAGATTTATACCCAGGTCAGACGTCGAAATGATATATGGAGATTGTGATCCGGAAGGATGTCATGCTCCACCAAACTCATTAGAGGAAGACACTCTGATGAGAGACAACTTTGACCACGACTATTATGGCCCAATGGATGGCCTGCCTATCTGGCAGCCATACCCAGGAGACTTGGGGCAAGAAAATCAGCCGAACAATGAAAATTAGCTGAGCATCATTGAACAGAATACCTGTGTCCCCACCATGTCATGGGATTATTACTCAGGGCATTCAGAACCTATCCAGTATGACGATGAATTGGAAAAGCTTGCCGGACTAGAATTCATCAACTACGCTTTTCCTGAGGTCAACGTCATCGAGAGAGATGACTCCTCCAGTTCCAAAGAAGTGTGGGACACCTTAGGACAACCAAGTGGAAAATTTGACTTCATGGTCAAGTACAGCGCTCCCGAAAGCTCTCGTATAGGGCTCGAAGACATCCAGCCAACTGGATGGGGAGATATACCTGAGAGCACAAATACTATGCAAAATACAATAGAGGAATCCTCCTACGACAACTCTGCCTGGGAGATAGATTCCAATGATCCTGCTCCGCCAGAAATCAGCGTTATTTCTGAAGACAAATCAAGGAAGGTAGCAGACTTTATGATTCACCGAGGAGTTCGCAGCTAATGGGTTGCTGTCGATGTTTCGAAGACTGTTCATAAGTCAAAGTAATTGCCGTCTTTAACCTTTCACCCTGCCTAGGTGAAACGGATGTTTTGATAGGGCTCGCTTTCTGTAAATTTCCCTCTTCGCTTCGCCCAAAGTGACAGAGTTTTGTTTTATAGGGCTGTAGTTTCAAGAATCGACTTGTTCATAAATAAAATAACGGCGTTCTGTAATCTCCGCAGTAATTGTTGTTTTCTCTTTTTGCTCTTTTCGAAAATGGTAATCCTAAAAAACAATTCAAATAAAATAAACAAGCAGTTTTTTCAAAAAAAAATACACTGCACACACTTGCATTTTCTCTATCTCTTCTAAACACAAATCATCACGTCGTGCAGATTGCTTGTTTTAAACCCCATTGAAACATACGATCTGATGCCTTCTCCCGACTTTGAGTTCCTGGTATTTGGGGCTGAAGAAGTTGACGATGAAATTCCAGAAGAGATCTCCCGATTACTCAGACAAGAGGAAAGATCCATTGAACCTCACAAAGAGCCGTTGGAAACGATCAACGTGGGTTCAGAAAAAGAAAGAAAAGAAATCAGGATTGGGGCACTGCTCAGTCCCACTGCCAAAGAGAGTTTGACAAAGCTTCTCAAAGAATTTCCCGATGTGTTTGCTTGGTCCTACCAGGACATGCCGTTACCAGCGTCGTGGAACATCACTTACCGTTACGGTCAGAATGTCCGCCAGTAAAACAGAGGTTGAGACGGACTCACCCGGACATGGCCATCAAAATCAAAGAGGAGGTACAAAAACAGATTGACGCGGGTTTCCTCGCCACGTCTGAATATCCACAATGGTTAGCCAACATCGTACCCGTTTCGAAAAAGGACGGAAAACTCAGAATGTGTGTCGATTACAGAGATCTAAACAAGGCTAGTCCAAATGACGACTTTCCTTTACAACACATTGACATGCTGGTAGACAGTACAACAAAGTTAAAAGTTTTATCCTTCATGGATGGATTCTCGGGCTATAATCAAATCAAAATGGCGCTGAAAGACATGGAGAAAACTTCATTCATTACACCATGGGGTACCTTTTGTTACAAGGTAATGCCGTTCGGTCTGAAGAATGCCGGGGCAACCTATCAAAGGGCCATGACTACTCTTTTTCATGACATGATACACAAGGAAATTGAGGTATATGTCGATGACATGATTGCCAAATCTAAAATAGAAGAGGGGCATGTGACCCACCTATGAAATCTATTCGAGCGGTTGAAAAAGTACAAACTCTGCTTGAATCCCAACAAGTGTACATTTGGTGTTCGTTCAGGGAAACTGCTAGGGTTCATCGTCAGCCAGAAAGGAATTGAGGTTGATCCTGACAAGGTCAAGGCCATTCAAGAAATGCCTTCTCCGAAAACTGAAAAACAAGTCAGAGGATTCCTGAGATGTTTGAACTACATCTCCAGATTCATATTCCTCATGACCGCGACATATGCGCCGATTTTCAAATTACTCAAAAAGAACCAGGACTGCGTTTGGACAAAGGACTGTCAAACCTCCTGCGACAGTATTAAGGAATACTTTTTGAACCCACCAATTCTATCACCTCCAGTGGAAAGGAGACCACTGATCATCTACCTCATAGTCCTGGAAGACTCCATGGGCTGTGTACTTGGCCAACAAGACGAAACCAAAAGAAAAGAGTCTGTCATCTACTATTTGAGCAAGAAATTCACCGATTGCGAGACTCGGTACACGATGCTCGAGAAAACTTGTTATGCTTTGGCTTGGGTAGCCAAACGTCTTCGCCAGTACATGATTCATCACACTACTTGGTTGGTCTCCGAAATGGATCCAATCAAGATGTATTTGAAAAACCTGCTCTCACGGGAAGAATCGCCCGTTGCCAGATGTTGTTATCAGAATATGACATCGAATACCACGCTCAGAAATCCGTTAAGGGAAGTGTTTTAGCCGATCATTTGGCTCATCAACCGATTGACGATCAAGAATCAGTCGGGTTTGACTTCCCAGACGAAGATGTCATGTATCTAAAAATGAAAGACTGCGATGAACCGCTACCCAGTGAAGGGCCAGAACCAGGTTCCTAATTGGGACTTATCTTTGACGGAGCTGTCAATCATTACGGAAACGGAATTGGGGCAATCATCATTACACCTCAGGGTACCCACATTCCTTTCACCGCCAGACTTACGTTCAAGTGCACGAACAATGAGGCCGAATACGAAGCTTGTATCATGGGTCTCAAAGAAGCGATCGACTTGAGAATCAAAAACTTGGATGTATATGGCGACTCAGCTTTGGTCGTCAATCAGATCAAAGGAGATTGGAACACATACCAATCAGGATTGATCCCTTACAAAGACTATGCGAGAAGGTTGCTACCCTTCTTCAACAAAATCGAGTTTCATCATATCCCTCGTGAAGAGAATCACATAGCCGATGCAATGGCCACCGTCTCTTCCATGATTAGCGTAGGTCAATGGAATGACTTACCTAAGATCGACATCATGCGCCTTGAACGGCCCGCTTACATCTTCACGGTTGAAGCAGTCATAGACGACACACCATGGTATCACGATATCAAATGCTTCCTTCACAAACAAGAGTACCCACCTAGGGCACTAAGGAAAGACATGAAAACCCTCAGAAGGCTGGCTGGCAGCTTCTTCCTGAGCAGTGACACACTATATAAGAGAAATTTCGACATGGTCTTGCTCCGATGCGTAGACATACCAGAAGCAGACATGCTGATGAAAGAAATTCACGAAGGATACTTTGGCACTCATGCCAACGGACACACAATGGCGAGAAAAATTCTGAGAGCAGGGTACTAGTGGTTGACCATGGAATCCGACTACTACAAGTACATGAGGAGGTGCCACAAGTGTCAGATATACTCCTACAAAATCCATGTACCGCCAACACATCTCAAAGTTCTCTCTTCCCCATGGCCTTTTTCCATATGGGGAATCAACATGATTGGCATGATCGAACCTAAGGCTTCGAACGGACATCGGTTCATCCTGGTAGCCATTGATTACTTCACCAAGTGGGTCGAAGCGGTGTCATACGCTAATGTAACCCGACAAGTGGTGGTCCGATTTATCAAAAATAATATCATCTGCCGTTATGGTGTTCCAAGCCAGATCATTACTGATAATGGATCTAACTTGAACAACGAGATGATGAAAGAGTTGTGCGCTGAGTTCAAGATCGAACACCATAACTCATCTCCCTACCGACCCAAGATGAATGGAGCGGTAGAAGCGGCTAACAAGAACGTCAAGAAGATCGTTCAAAAGATGGTTGTAACCTATAAAGATTGGCACGAGATGCTACCCTTTGCTCTTCACGGTTATCGTACATCTGTCGCACTTCAACAGGGGCAACCCCTTTCTCTCTAGCTTATGGCATGGAAGCAGTGCTCCCCATAGAATTAGAGATCCCATCAATCCGGGTATTGATGGAAGCTAAGCTAACCAAAGCTGAATGGTGTCAAAGTCGACACGACGAGCTGAATCTGATAGAAGAAAAGCGATTAGCAGCACTATGCCACGGTCAGTTGTATCAACAAAGAATGAAGAAGGCGTTTGACAAAAAGGTCTGACCTCGCGTCTTCAGGAAAGGAGACCTTGTGCTCAAAAAGATACAATAATTTCTCACTGATTCTCGGGGCAAATGGACTCTGAATTATGACGGCCCCTATGTGGTCAAGAAAGCTTTCTCAGGCGGTGCCTTGAGACTTGCAACTATGGACGGAGAGGAATTTGCCTACCCCACAAATGTTGATGTAGTCAAGAAATACTTCGCCTAAACTAAAAAAAAACGTCTCGGTGGATTGAAAACCCGAAAGGGCGGTCCATGCAAAACTTAGAGACATAATCAAAAATCATCCCGGTGGATTGGAAATCTCAAAGTACAATCCCGGAAAAAGTTAGGGATAATGGCAAGTAACTACGTCTGATCAGTTCAACTCCTCAGCAGTAATGCCACCCATCAGAAGAAAACTCCAGTCAAGGTCATCTTCGACGGAAGCTCAGGATGTCCCGAATTCAAAGTTGGTAGAAGGATGGTGGTCGTTATATTTCAATATAGCCCTTTTCCCTTAAATTACCATTTTCTAAAGTGTGTAAATACTCTGTGGAATCACGCGTTTAGCTGATTTCCATCCTATCAATACAATTTGAGCCCTTGTGCTTTTATTTGCAGTTCTTATTTGTTTTAGATTTAGAGAACGACATTTTAACATGATCAACGGTTCTTGAAATAAAACAAAAATGAATTTACTTGTAAAATTTTTCCGCTTTTAAAATAAAGATGGCAATTTCTTTTGACTATTGAACATTGAAAGAATATCGATCGCTTCTCTAGAAGTAAGAGAACTTCAAAGTGCAGAATCAAAGTACTCCTTCTAAACCAGTGCGCCTGAACGAAGGATCAGTTATGTCAGATGCGAATACTCCATCTGACATCTTCGGCCGAGTTCTCATCTCCTAAGCCCGACCAACGTAGCTCCCCACGAGAACTACTTCTCCTAAGCAAGGCAAAATTGCTATCTTGAACCAGCGATACTTTTTATCTCCCACAGTGGCCGAGTATCCCGTCATGTTCATCCGTTAGTCTATATGTCGCGTCAGTTTTGTCAGCATATACATACATGCATCATGCATTATTGATTTACATTCGCATTCATATTGCATCACTATCACTTTAGTCGGTCTTATCCCCTAGTTATAAAAGTCCTCTCAATCGAGTTGTCAGTTCTTTCCTCATCTGGAAATGTTGCTTCTGCACTATCTCTCTCCTCCAGTTTACTTCTGGATTGGAGTTGGCCCTTGAACATTTTGATACCTTGAACCTCTGAAAAACAAGAAAACGTTCGACAAATGTCAATCTTCGCCATTGAAGATGATATCTTCGCTTTCCCGAATTAAGGAAAATCCCCAAAGAATGCCTCACAACTACAGACTTTCAGCAACA